>JALMGF010000020.1:9280000-10682500 GCA_023333645.1 Sceloporus occidentalis
ATAACCTTTGCCATCTTGACCACACTCTAATGTAATTCAAATGTAATGTAATTCCTCGGCCACATTTCTCTTGGCTTTCTTTTGCAAAATATTGGAGGATAAATATACAGTCGCCCCTCCATTTTCACAAATTTGAAGTCCGTGGTCTCAATTATTCATGGATGGGCGAGCCCCATTGGTTAAAATGGCATGCGTGCCTGCGGTGCATGTGCAGGGCTGTGCGCAGGAGCGTGGGGGTTGAATATATGCAAGTTTCCATTTGTGTGTGTGTGTCCTGAATGTATCCCCTGAGAAAGCGGAGGGGCAACTGTATATAATACCACTGTAGATGCATCTGGCAGAGATGAGGAAAGATACAGTTTGGGGATTGCAGATTTAAAAATGGTTACTGCTTGGGATAGCAAGTGGAAGTTATAGAACTCGTAAACCCAAAATATAATTTTACTGTACTTTTGTTTTATCTGTCTGTCCTGTTCTATACAGCCTTATTTCAGAAGGTTTCAATGCAGTGTAAAATAAAATAATATTTTAATTTAAAAAAATATTCAAATAATAAAATATAATTTCTATTCTACAGGCATATGAAGCTTTCCAAATCAAATGCCCCCCACTTCTTGAGTGCCAGATATTGCCATCTTACAGCGCTTTATAAATAAAGGTTAATAATAGTAATAATAATAATAATAATCTTAAAGTTGTACCAGTGAAAGAATAGCATTAACAGATCGAGGGTCTGATCCAACTTGGCATCAGTTTCAATCCATTTTCCTTCCCATTGCCCCCACCTTTCTTTGTGAGACCTGATAGTGGGTGCTGGGAACCAGCCACTCCAACTTTCCCACTGGCTTACCAGCCAACTGGTGACACACAACATGGACTTCATGCCAAGAGCCCTGAAAGCTTGTGTGATACTTTTCCTTATCACATCAAAAATAGGGGGAAATTCGGTTTGGTGCCCAATTGGGCAACTTGCTGGGCAAAGATTCATATGTTCAATGAGTCAGCAAATCATCTGTGTTTGTGCACTACTCAGAGAAGGATATTTTTGCAAAGAGCTATTGACCATCCTCTTACACCGGCCCAAACACTCCTGATGCTCCCTTTGTTCCCACCAGCAATGCCTGTTTCCCATAATCACAGCTTTAAAGGAAACAGTGAGGTTTGTCTTTTTGTGGCAGCACCTTGGAAGTATGGAGGCGGCTTTTGGCAGGAAACATCTGTTTTCCTTTGTGTCCGGCCTAGGCCTGGGAGAAGGACAATGACCAAATACAGATGTGGCTGTGATTTGCAGAGAATGAGATTGTGGGATGGCAGATAAATTGAACAGCGCTGCCCCATGGCTGTCTCCTTGTGCAGCAGCATCACCATGGGTCAGCTTTAGGCCCCATTCCCACTGGGCAAAAAAGTGGCTTATTTCGCTGCGATTCTGACTCGGATTCTGACTCAAATCTGGCCCATCGTTCCCATTAAAAACAGGTGCAAACAGACCCAGTTTTTTACCCCTGTTTTCATTCCCCTTGGTATTTTCCCAGTGGTAATTTTAAACGGGTTATTTTGCTCCCCGTTCCCATTGCCTTCCGGAACCTCTTTTTTTTTAAAGCAGCTGTCAATCAAGTGCTTAAGCACTTGACATCACAGCCAATCAGTCGCTTAGGCGCTTTTCCCCTCCGGGAAAGGAAGAAGGAGCCTCTATTTGCCCCAAATCCCTTTGCGTCCGAGGCTCTTCTGTGTCTCCTCATAGTTCCTCTAGGAAAGAGAGAAGAGGAGCCTCTATTTGCCCCAAATCCCTTTGCATCCGAGGCTCTTCTGTGTCTTCTCATAGTTCCTCTGGGAAAGAGAGAAGGAGCCTCCATTCCCCCAAATCCCTTTGCCTCCCCCATTGCTCTCTGGGCTGTCTGGGGGCGATCAAGCAGGTATGTACTGCAAAGCCCATCTGCTGCTCAGGCGCTCAGGTAGAGGTGAAAAAAGAAAAAAATAATAGTTTAAAATGGTGTTCAATGGGTCTCCTCATACGTTGGTCTATGAATGCGGACCAGGGGGAAGGTTGTAGGGGGAGTAATGTGTTTACTGCATTTGGAGCTCAATGTAGCGTGATTGCCTTACCCTGCTTCTCAATCCACTGGGAGAAAGGCTATGCGAACGGAAGAAAATGGTACTGGCAATGCAGGGAAGAGAACAAGCGGGTGACACCCCCAGGACAGCCCCTTGAGTACTGCTCCTCCCATCCCCAAGTTCCCAAATCAGACACCCTTTCGTTCCCATTCGTATGCTGCGAATCGGACTCAGGAGGCAGAGGAAAACTCACTAAAAAGCCGCTGGTTTTTTAAACCGGTTTATCGACCAATAATTCGAGCTTTTCAGGATAAATCGATTCAGATTCGAATTGCAATGGGAACGATATCGGAGCAATACAGATTGAATGTGCGCTCAAATGGAAACGATGCACCCATGATTCATGTCCTGATCCGCATTATAAGCCAGTGGGAATGGGGCCAAAGTATAGGGTTTTTTTTACTTTAAAGAAAAGCTTTATTATAACTAAGAGGTTTTAGAGCAAGGATGTCACTACATGTAGGATCACTTCTCCTACAAATACAAAGAGAAATCTAGGGGCCCGAACAGAGAGGCAAAATAAAGCTGATTTGGGACACTTTGGAGGTATGCTGTTTAAATGTAGGCTTGCCATATCTCGGTTTTACCTGGGACAATCCTGGGTTTGGGGCCCTGGGATGGTCCCTGCCCAGGTTTGGCAATTTGTCCTGGGCCCAAGGGGCCCGGGCGTTCACGCGCCTCTGGTGCACTTCCAGGCCTGGCCACAGCTCCTTCTCCTCTAGGATTGGCTGGAAGGAGCTGCCTGCAGTGCCTCCACTGCCCACAAGGGGCAGTGGCTGGCCAAGAAGAGGAGGAGCCCAGGTAGGAGGAGCTGTGGTGGGGCATCGGGGGCCACCACCGCCATTTGCCAGGCTTTCGGTGCGGCAATGGCAGTGGGGTAAAGAGAGAGGCCTATGGGCCTCTCTCTTTGGCGGGAGGGGGTTGGGGCCCCTGCCATCGCTTGTTGTGCTTTTGGCGAGGCAGTGGCAGCAGGGGCCTCCGTGGCTGTTGCTGCGCCTTTGGCGAGGCAACAGCCACGGGGCAAAGAGAGAGACCATAGGCCTCTCTCCGATGGCAGGGGTGTTGGGGTGGGGGTGTGCCTTCACCTCCTCCTCTTCTGCTTTTTCTTCTCTTCCTCTGTTTCTTTCTCCTCCTCCTCCTCCCCCTCATCTTCTTTCTCTTCTTTGTTTGTATGATTTGTCTTTGTGGATGTATTTTTAATGCTAATAAAACATTTTTAAAAACTGTTTTCTACTTCTCCAGATCACTACCTGCAAATTTAATTAACAAACTGGTCACTGATTTTCTGTCTACTAGTTCAGACTCAAATGAGGTGTCTACATAACACTCTAGCTTTTCTAAGCTTCCTTGAATAACTAATTTTCTGTTTTTACTGCCCTTCAAATACCTTAACACATGTTTCACCGCAGTCCAATCAGCCACTTTTGGTTCGCAAACCTTTCTACTCACAATACTAACTGCAAATGAAATATCAGGTTGGCAATAAATAGCAAACTTCCTAATACACTCCTGAACAATTCTGGATTCTGTTGACTCTGAACTGGCATAACCAGGAGTCATTGGGGTTTTTACTGCTTTTGCACTCTGCAAACCACATTTCTCAATCAATCTCTCTATCTTTTTTCTTCTGGCTTAACAAACACTTGCCATCCTCAGTCCATTCAACTTCAGTCCCAAGGTAAGACTTTAGATTGCCTAAGTTCTTCAATACAAACCTTCTGGACCACTCTTTTTGTACTAATTGCACCTCCTGTTCTGACTGAGCTGCCATGCACAAGTCATCCACATAAATCACTAGAATCACTTCTCCCTTGGTGTAAACACAGGCATCTGCAATGCTGGATTTGTATCCAAGCTTTACAAGCTCTTCACGAATACATTGATTCCAACATCTTGCACTTTGTTTCAAACTGTACAAGGCTTTGTTCAACTTGTACACCTTCTTATCACAGTCCTTATCAAACCCTAAAGGTTGTTCCATGTACACCTCCTCATCTAATTTAGCATTCAAATAAGCAGTCTCGAAGTCAAAGTGCCTCACAATTTTTCCTTGCCTCGCTGCCAAAGCTAACACAAGCCTCAAGCTCTCTGGCTTTGCTGTTGGGGGAAAAAGTTTTATCAAAGTTTTCAAACTTTTGCTGGGCAAAACCTTTTGCCACCAACCTGGCTTTATATCTTTGCATACCATCTGGCATTTCCTTCCTTTTCTAAACCCACTTGCAACCCATAACTTTGTGGTTCTTGAGTCTGGCTACCACATCAAACACTTCTTTTTCCAGCAAAGACAAATACTCCTTGTCCGTTGCAGAAAACCACTTCTCTCTTTCCTCCTCAGGATAGCACTGTAAATCCTGGAAACTCTCAGGCTCATCAGCCACCACAGTACAGGCTCTAACATCCTGCACAACAAAACACTCTGGAGGCTTTCTAACTCTCTGAGTTAGGTACAATCACTTTCATTCTATCCCTCTCATCCTCACTTTCAGAGCTAGTTTGAACCTCTGTGTCTTTCACTGTCACCTGCTCAAGCTTCCTAGTTGTTACTGGTGAGTGAAGTGTAGGTTGCGTTTGTATATGCTGCTGAGAAGTACCAGGCTTGACCTCTGGTGAAGACTCATGTTCTCTCACCCCTCCGTTCCCAGGACTTATGTCTCTTTGTCCAAGCCTCAGGAAAACCTCTTGGTTGGTATGCAGTCTGTCCCAACCTGAATGCTTCTCAAAATGGGCACTTCTGGACAGCAAAATTTCCCCATGACCCAGGTGAAATCTGTAGCTGTTACCAGAATACCCTACAAACATTAATCTGTGCCATTTGGTCTCACCTTTCCTCCTGCAGTTTGCTGGCACAAAGACATTTGCATACTGACCAAACACTCTGAGGTACTTTAAACTGGGTGGTCTGCCATGCAGCATCTGGTATGGTGTTTGTTTTAAGGCAGAATTAAAACCCTATTCACAATATGATTCTCTGCCTGAATGGCTTCCCTACATTCGCATCCAGCATCATGCAGTCTTTCATCTGCTTCAGCACTCCAATACGCCTCTGAGCCAACCCATCTTCTTGCGGAACCGCAGGGTTTGTGGTATTGTGGCGTATTCCTTTCCTTCTTAGCCAATTATTGAGATTAATTGAGAGAAATTCTCCACCTCTGTCTGTCACCAAGGAGCCCACCTTGAAAGTAAACTGCTTTTCCACCATGTTGACCCAGTCTTTGAAGGAATCAGCAGCTGCACTTTTTTCCTTTAGGACTATCACATAGGAATACCTGGTGTGACGGTCAACAATTACCATGAAGTATTGATTACCACCAACAGTTTTGTTCAAAGGCCCCGCCAAATCTGCATGTACAATCTGAAAGGGCCTCTGGGTGGTACATTTGGTTTGTTTGGCCACAGGAAAAGCTTGTACTTTCACCTTCCTGCACACAGAGCATTCTAAATGATGTGCGCAGGCATTCATCTTCAGCTCTAGACAAACCTGTCCCAGTTTCCCCAGACTGGTAAAACTCACATGCCCCAAAACCCGGTGATGATAATGTGCACAATTTTCATGCAAAGGGACATTATTTACAGTAGCACACTCTCCCCTGTTCATCATATAATACATTTTGTTTTTCTTGAGTGCTTTTGCACAAACCTGATCACCCATGCTGATCACACACTCATTCCCCTTAAAGTTTAAAGCATACTTGTCTGTTGTTAGTGCAGACACACTGACCAGACTATTCTGCAATTTGGAAATACACAAGACATTTTCAAAGTCCTGCCCAAAACTTGGAATGAACACAGTTCCCACGTGTTTCACCTCCTTGGGTGCACCATCAGCCATAGCAACTGAGTTCACATCGGGAGCAGTCCTTTTCTTCAGGAACTTAAAGGAGTTTGTCATATGGTTTGTGGCCCCCGAGTCCAAAATCCAGACTTGACTGTCTGAGTCAGCCTGATGGGCTCTAGAGTCATTGTGATTTGCCACAACTGCAGCTCCTTTCCTGGTTCCAGGATTCTTGGGCTGCTTTCTCCATGCCGCTGCAGGCTTCCAGCAGTTCTTCTTCACATGGCCCAGCTTGTCACAGTAGGAACATCGTTTCTCTTTTGACACAGCTGCCATCTCCGGCTGTAGCTCCCTTGAAGCCTCTGGTGGGTTTATGGATCTTGGCATCACCTGCTGCTGTCTCCGGAGCCCTGCCTTGAACTGGCATTGCTGGCTCTCTTCCAAGACACGCGCTGACACCAATTCCACAGTCATCTGGTCTTCAGACACCCCCTGGAAACCATGTAGGATGTGCTCTTAGTCCTCAGTAAGGCTGCCCAACTAAATGTACGATTTTTGGTCTGGTGGCAAGTTGACACCTCGCATTTCTACTTGGGCAAACAGATTGTGCATTACTTCCAAATGCTTTTCTGGATCCGGCCCCTGCTGCATCTTGCAAGCGTACAGCCTCCGACACCAGATCATCTTGGACAATGCTGTGCTGCTCTGATGAACTTGCTTGAGAGCATCCCACACAGCCTTTGTAGTCCTTTCATTCTGAACATGATTAATCTGGCTCGGCTCAAGGATCAACAAAATTGTAGCTCTCGCTTTCCTATCATTCTCAGTAGTGTCCTCCGAAACTCCATGCTGGACGCCAAAGCCCCTCCCGGACAAGGAGAGCCTCGCAGTACTCAGCGCAGGAACTGAAATTTGAGTTACTGAGTTTGGGAAACTTCACTGTCTCCATAATTAGACAGTCTGGGCACCATAACCCTTGTTGATGCAAACATGAGCACATAGAGTAAACTTGGAAACTTGTGTGAAGATAAACAACAGCAAGCTACTGGAGCATGCTAGGAAAACAGCTGCTAGATGAAGGCACATCGAAGCCTGGCTTATCTCCAAAGAGGCACTTCGTTTATTTGTTGCAAAGAGATACGTGAGAACATTTACCAAAATACCATCCACCAACTACAAACCCCAACAAACTGTACAAATAAACATCCGGGCTTATATACAGATTTGCCATGCGGCCACCTTGCCCAGCCCATTCCTGTACAAGTTCCTGTGCATCTTGGCATACTTTCCCCCTTGCAAAGATGACACAGTACATTTACATCTTGCTACATGCTCTCTGGCACACACTGTGACCTTGGACATCAATTCCAGGTTTCTGCAAAGTGAATAACCATTTCCAATACCACTCTAACAGAAATTTAGGTTAAAAAATTGACCCCCAAAACCTGAGTCGACTTATCCACAGGTCATTGTAAGTACTGGGCTTTAATTCACACACACACACACACACACACACACACACCCATCCCCTGGTGAAAGACAAGAGTTTAATCTGCCCTGGAAGCACTGGCCTCCTTCTACTCCCTCATCCATCCAGCCTTTAGTATGAGCACAAATATCCCTGCAGGGAATTTTGTGAATGCTTTGGCATTGTTTTCCTTTGCTTTGTCCTTTACATCCTTCATTACACGCCCCTACATTTTACACTCAACTTATCCATGGGTCGTATCAAGATCCATAATTTTCACCCCAAAACCTGTCCTCAACTTATATCTGAGGTCGGCTTAAGCCTTATAGTCAAGTATATATGGTATTTCCTCCACTGTCTCTCTTAGTCAGCGGCTACTGACTATGGGAGACAGGGCACATTATAGTAATTTGTAAGTAAAGCAAAAGTGCATGGTCCCAGGTGGAATCCCTTGCATTTCTGTACTTACTATTGCTATTTCTGGGTAAGGATTTCATATTTAAAAGACTTGGAAAGATCACCACCAAGAGCCCTGGAGAACTGCTTCCTGGCAAGTAGGCCAATATTAGGTAGGTTCAGAGTAAGGCCACTTCATATTTGCTTCTGGGCATGCATGGTTGCCCTTCTGCTGTCCATGTCTTTGGGTGCTCCCTGTCCCCATCCCCATCCCCATCCCCACCACCCCATGCTGCTCCCCCTCTGGTGCCTTTTGGCAAACTTTGGGCGCCCTTTTAGCTCCTCTCCGGCAACCAGCTGTAATCTGCCTTTTCTCCCTGCAGGCATCTGTACAGGAATGCTGGCTGTCTCATGAGATATACAGAAACTCATGAAGAAGGGAAAGGTTATTAAAAGTGCTGAAGCCAGCAAACCTGGCGAGGGCCTCTCAGCTAAAGGTGGTGTCTTTTTGCTAAGGAGGGTGGATCACTCCCCCTCACTCCCTCAGGGTGATCTCCAGATCCTGCTCCTTTGATGGCTTCAGTTTCACAGTGCTTAAGTACAGCTGGCCCAAATTTGCTCTCCCTCTCCATGGTCACAATGCAACAGAATGAAACATCTTGGGAGTCTTTTCAGCTAAGTGCTCTCTAGGTGAGTTCATGGCGAACGAGTCTTGAAGAGAAACGACAACGCAGAAAGAACCACAACCCGGAAACATCACCCAAGGAGACTTTCTGCTGTGCTTTCTGCAACCGGACCTGTTTGTCCTGGATTGGCCTTTTTAGTCACCAACACGCTTGTACAAAGCGCGGGATGAGTCCTTCCTGAATCTTCATTCGCAAAGAAAAGCCAGAGAGAGAAGGCTCTCTAGGTGTGTTGGGCTACATCTCCCATCATCCCCAACCTGTAGGGCCATCCTTTTAGTGCAGCCTTGCCCAGACCTCTACCCTCCAGAAGGGTTGGTCTGCACTTCTGCAAATTATCCACCCCAAATTTTCCTCCCCAAATACTGGTGTTAATGATATACAGTACTGTGAGCCACTTGGCAAATCATAATTTGCTTTTGTGTGGTGTTTGCTGCCAGATTTGTCAAGTTCCAGCAATGTGTTTTTCCCCACAAAGAAGCAGGCAAACTCAGTGAGGAGAGATCAGGCAGTAAACTGTAGCACTGTGATGATTAAACAGAACCTCCTTTTCCAGTAACAGTCTTCTTTGAAATGCTAGATGCTCTTGACAAAACAATGGGGAATAATACCCTTTTGCCCCCATACCACCCCTTTGGGGGCTTTTAAAAAAAATTGAGCCAGTTGCTATCAGCAAACGAATCTTAGAAAGGTCAAATTTTTGCTTGATCCAGCAGGTTTATTCCTGCTCTCTTGGGAGATTATCACACTCCAAACCGCCACTGAGATACAGGCAGGTTGTAACCATCACTGATGGATCTTATCACATTGCCCCATGCCCAGGCAGTAGGCAGCCTGTATTCAACCCTGGCTTCTCGGGCAGCTTTTCAAGAAGGAGATAATCCTGGTGACAGTTACAACTCGCCTGCATTCCCATGGGGATTTGGCGTGAGATAATCTCCTCAGTCAGGAACAAAATCTCCTTGGTCAGAAGCTGTATCCCATGGTGGCAAGTAGCAGAGATGGTGAACTTTCCAGGTGGACCTTGCTCTCATTTAACAAGCAAATTCTTAATATTATGTGAAGTCGAAGGCTTTCATGGCCAGCATCCAGTAGGATCGAACATGAATTCAAATGGGAACGATGTTCCTACAGTCCAATTCTTGATTCGCTTTATAGCCCAGTGGGAATGGGGCCTAAGTGACACCACCAGTGATTCATATGATTTTCTCTTTACCTGTGATGAGCGGGTAGGATGGTCGTTTTTTAAGACAGTGTTGGGAGTGAATGGCTGTGAAAGTCATAAATTCCAGGGTGAGGAATAGCATGGACCCATCCAACCTTCTGGCATACCCAACACCCCTTGGGGTACGTCACTCTCCCCCAGTTTTTAGGACATCACTGTTCCACCAGCCTTATGCACACACTGACCTTTTCCCATACCAGGGAGGGAGAGTTTGAGCTGAAGGACAAGCCACATGCAGGCCTGGGCGCGCCTGAGGTGGGCTCTAGGCAAAGCTTGCTTGTGGCACTTGAGGCTGAATAAGCACTCAGTCAGATCAGACAGATCCGATTCCAAACTGAGGAGGAGCTCAGATCATGGAATTTTAGCCTCAGAGGGGGTCTTAAAGGCCATGCCTGACAGAGAGTCATGTTTGCTACTGTTGTGTGTCTTCAAGTCAACTCATGACAGCCCTCTCCCCGAGGAGTTTCTTAGCAAGATTTATTCAAAGGAGGCTTGCCGTTGGCTTCTGCTTGGGTTGAGTGAGTGTGACTCTCTGTGGGTTTTCATGCGCAAGCTTTGTGTGGTGAAGACAAGAGTCCCCCCCCCCAGGAGAGAGCCTAATTTGAGGGAACTGGAAGCTCCCCTCCAAGAAGACACAGAGAGAGGGGAGTGGGAGTCTC
The DNA here is from genome assembly GCA_023333645.1 of Sceloporus occidentalis. Classification (NCBI taxonomy): domain Eukaryota; kingdom Metazoa; phylum Chordata; class Lepidosauria; order Squamata; family Phrynosomatidae; genus Sceloporus; species Sceloporus occidentalis. The sequence continues at coordinate 9,290,316 of JALMGF010000020.1, forward strand.
CTGGTCCCTGCGTCTTAGCAATGGAGGCTGACCCTTTCCTGATCCCTCACTGACTGACAAGGGATGCATCCACATTGGAGAGATTACCCGGTTTGGTGCCGCTTTGGCTCTTTCTGTGGCTCTTTGCAGTGGTATTCTGGGAGTTGGAGTTTGTTGTGGACCTCCACTCTGGACCCTGCAGCGGAGCCCAACTCCCAGAATTCCGTGGCGGGGAGTCAAGGCTATTATTATTATTATGGATAGGACAAAGTATTGGTAGTCATAGTTGGTTGCTGGCCTTGGTGCAAACAAAACGAAACACTTTTCAAGATTTCTTCAGTTTATTTAGTATACATGTATTAAAAGATATAGCCGTGTTAGTCTGTAGCATCAGTCTGTAGAGAGATCTTGTAGCACCTTTGAGACACACTGAAAGAAAGAAATTGGCAGCATGAGCTTTCGTAGGCTTCGGTCTACCTCCTCAGATACAGTTGGATATGATGATGATGATGATGATGATGATGATGATGATGATGATGATGATAATTAGAGAGAGATCTTTTAGCACCTTTGAGACTCACTGAGGGAAATTGAAGGCATGGGCTTTCCTAGACTTCATTCTACTTCCTCAGATGCATTTGGTGGACGTTGGCTGAAGCCTAGGAAAGCTCATGCTGCCAACTTCTTTCTTGGTGCCTGAATCTCAAAGGTGCTTCAACATCTCTACATACTAGTATACATGCAGCTATTCACTTCCATAACTTCTGGCTTTTTTAGTTCACCTTATAACAGCTTTGTACTGATACATATTTTGGAAGCCACAAATGTATATCCCTTTACTAGATCCTGTCAAAATTATGCAGCTCTTGCTCAGATCTAGGATCACTGCATGAGCTGGCTGTTCACTGCCACCTCCACTATGCCAGGATATCAGGGTGGCATCTCCGCTTCCCCATAAACTAACTACAGCCTGTCGACTTGATCTACCTCACTGGATTGTTGTGAAGATAAACGTCAGTCAGTCTGTGGGGCGTGTTTGGCATTCTTAGCAACATCTCCAGCAGATAGATTGACCGTTAAAATAGATACACCTGGGGGAACACATTTTTGTTTTACGGGAATTGATGTTTTCCAGTGGCCTTTTAGAATGTCTCCCTTAGGCTGGAAAACTGGATACATTCACCTGAGAGTAAGGACTACTGAAGTCACTGGGGCTTACCTTTAAGAACATATGTGTAGGATTACAGTCCTAATGAAAATGCAAAGTTGGGAGTCTCACAGAATAAGCAAACAATAAAACTCTAAATGCTGGATCACTACAATAAGTAAAAGAAAGTCTTGCTAATTTCTGTGTCCTGAGCAGTGGTGGTATTCTCACAAGAAGTTTCCATCAAATCAACCCACAAGGGATCCCAAGTTAATTCACAAAGGGTTCCAGAGCATGCGGTTGCTGGCGCTCCAAAACCCTAGAATCAGCACAAGCATGCTGGTTTTCGCCTGTCTGTGTCGGGCCTTTATTTCTCTTGCATATAGGATCAAGGAGCCCTGGTGGTGCAATGATTAAATGCCAGTACTGCAGCCACAAGGTTGTGAGTTTGATCCCCAAAGGCTCTAAGGTTGACTCAGCCTTTTGTAGGTCAGTAAAATACTCAGCTTGTTGGGGGCAATAAGCTTACAGACTGTAAACCGCTTAGAGAGTGCTGAGTTCACTAATAAACACTATAAAAACGTACATGCTATTGCTATCAGATCAGAGGGTGCAATAGGTGAGGAGAAGTTTGAGCCTGAGCACCTCCATATCTATTTGTCTGGTTTTAAGAAATAAATAAAAAAATTATACACTCGCAATTCCAAATTGTTCTTGTTGTTGTTATGTGCTTTACATGGTTCCCTATTTTTGGTGACCCTATCATAGTATTTTCTCCAGCTGAGAGTATGTGACTTCCTCAAAGTCAGCTAGTGGGTTTCCACAGCTGAGAGAGGAATCATACCCTGATCTGGATGGTCATCTGTTGGGGGTGCTTTGCTTGTGAGTTCCTGCATGGCCCTTGTAGTCCCTTCCAACTCTATGATTTTGTGATTCTGTCTCTAGAGTTGTAGTCCTACAACACCATGTTGGTTCTCAAACCATGATATTAATGAGGACTAGCAACTTCTTTTTTATTTATAAACATAATAGAGATTCCCAGCATACCCACGAAAGAGCAATTTGGATGACTAAGAAGGGTGGCATGGCTGGCAGCCTGAAAAGCAGCTAACATTGGAGACACTGCATAGGCATGTGCACCTACCCTGCAAACATGCGCACAGGCAGAAGTTAACATCTCCGCTCCCAAGGCCTGGGTGCGGCTCTTCCACCTGCTCCATCTGTCAGTAGCATGGCCAGAGCCAGGAATCGTGCCAAGAGCTATGGCATGGCAGGCACCTCTGTTCTCTTGCCAAAAGAAGCTGTGAGCATGTTTTGTCTCTTGGAAGGTGCTGACAATGAAGACAGGTAAGAGATGAAGCATCCTTCTCTTCCTTGTCTCTCCCTTGGGAAATCTCATAACACAATCATAAAGTGAATGCTTTGTTGCACAGAAGGGCCCAGGCTCAATCTTCTGCATTTCCAGTTTAAAAAGAAATAATGGCAGAGACATCATTAAAAGGGAATAATGGCATCTGCACCATTAAATATCAGGTAGGATCATCCATGTCATATGATTTCCACTTTCTGTGTATGTTTGTCAAAGTTGGACAGTAAAGAAAGCAGACAGAAAGAGAATAAACTCATTGGAATGTGGTGCTGGAATAAAGTTCTGCAGACGGCTAAAAAGACAAAAGAGTCTGAGAGTAAATAAAGCTGAACTAGAAACCAAGATGACTAAGTGGAGGGTCTCGTACTTTGGATGTATCCTCAGGTACCTTGTCCCCAGAGTCAAAAAAGGCAGCTATCATTTGTACATGCCATGGGGAAGATTCCATCTTCTCCTTTGCCCTCAGGCAGCAAAAAAATTTCGACTGGCATGAATATTATATGCACATATATTTTAGCAGACATCTAGAGGAGTGCTTGGAAAAGTTGGTTTTTTAAATCCAGTTCCCAGGACCTTCCCAGTCTGTATTTTCTAGAACACTGACTATGTTAACTGGAGGATTTGGGGAGATGGAGTTCCCTCTAAAAAGGAATGTGCCCATATGCGCCAACATTTTACAGCTTAAAACCAGGCCAAGTAACATCAGAGTATGTTTAAGATGGTAAACATTCTGAATAAGGAAGAACAGATAAACTAGGAGAAGCTGCAGCAGTTTGCTTTTGCCTGCGTCTACAGGGAAGTGGAATATCCCGCCCTCTCTTCTCCCTGCTGAGCTGAGGCCAGGCTACTTTTGCACTCTTTGTACTCAGTTTGCAGCAACTGAAGTAAGCCAAAGACAAAAGGGGAGAGTGGGAAGAGGAGGAATTGGAGTATTTAAATAGCAGCTGAAAAGTGGCAAGCTAGAGGATTAACAAGGGCTTTCTATGTCAAATTTAGACAGTCGGAGGTTATGCATCTCAAACATCTGATCCATAGGTGCTTTCCTTGCCTGTTCTTGCAAAATGTCTTTTTTTGTAGTTGCGCCTGCCCTCTGGGATATTAAAAACTGGCCTTGATTGTGTGTGTTTAAACACACTTTGAGTCAGGAGCCAGTCACCTTGGGGGAGAGTTGGCCAAGGCAAGCCAATGAGGCTGGTTGGAAGTGAATGGGACCTGCAATGACCTGGACCAATGTCCTCATCTCCCCCTCAAATTGAATAGTTTTCCTTCCGTCCATCCTTCCCTGTTTTCCATGTTTCCATCTGTAGCCCATGTTTACTGTGTGTGTGCACCCACCCCCACACACTCTAACTCACTGAGAGTCCAGTACAAATTCAAGAGGATGATTGATGAATGTAAAAGAGGGCAGTAAACCAGGATGAGAGAAATGCACTCACATGCAGACCCCAAGAGTGATTTTGTGTTCAACCTTCCCATCTCTCCAAATGCCTTCTTCATCAGTAAATTATACCTCTCCCTCCAGCTGATTCATTGATCTGTAGCCCATGTTTACTTATTAGACACAAGCCCTGCTGTGTTGTAGAGTAAGTGCCAAAAGCATCATTAAGTAACCAGAGTTTGGAAGCAACATGTGCAGGCAGGGGGAACAACATTCTGAGCTCTGTTTGTATCCTGGCAGTCTGCATTTTGTCAAGCTGTCTAGCAGTTTGCCTAACTCAGCATTTTCTCCTCCACTTTGACTGGCTACAGCTCTCACAAAGGTGGTTTCCCTGGTATTTCCTGGAGATGGCAGGGTTGGAATTCAGGGCCTTCGCATGTAAAACCAGTGTTGCTGTTGCCTTTTACTCAGCTGACTGGAGATGGGAGAGATCCATTCTATTTATCAAGGAACCTTTTCCACTACTGCTTTCTCTAGCTAGTCTTGCAAAGGCGTCTGTGTGAGTTATTGGCCCTTCAGATTTTCTTATCTCCAGGCATGTCCACACATGCTAGTGTAAGTCATTTATAGCACAGATCAATAGTGTGAAAGTGAATCAGAACCAGCTCTCTGCGAGTTAACCTACACACACACACACAGATGTCTGGTCACCTGAAGCCAAATCTTACCTGCCCCAGGTGAGTCAGTCAAGTGACTCCGCCTCCAACATCTTTGGAGAATAAGAGAGCATTTTCCACTTCATTTGAAAAACACAGTAAATGTATTTTCAGTGCTCAGGCCTGCTCCAACTTGCCCAGTTTTCCTTGGATTTTCCTGATACCGCACTACAGGTTTAAACAAACAGCTGGCACATCTATTTCTCATGCTCAGAGACAGTGTGGGGAGAGCGGTGCAACTGGTTTTCTGTGAAATGTCCTCACTGAACCCCCCCCCCTCCTGTGTGCTAGTCAGACAGTGCTTGTTGTGGATCATGTAAACATTATGCCAACCTCTTTTCTAGGTGGCAAGATGGCCATTAAACAGTGTCTGGATGGCCATCTGCCAGGTATGCTTTGATTTGGATTTCCTGCATGGCAAAATGAGGTTGGACTGGATGGCCCTTGCGGTCTCTTCCAACTCTACTGTTCTATGATTCTAAGAAAATATTTGTTTTTGTGGTGAAGCTTTCACATTCCCGGAGAGGATGTGGTGGTAACTTTTCCTCCAGCAAATGTTGTTATACATGATTTCTCAGTGGGGCTCACTCTTGGGAAACTGCCCACAAGTCTATCCATCTGGAATACAGACTTCCTTACAGACAGTAAGGGCTGTTCAACAGTGGAACGCACTCCCTCGGAGGGTGATAGAGTCTCCTTCCTTGGAGGTCTTTAAACAGAGGCTGGATGGTCATCTGTCGAGGATGCTTTGATTTGGATTTCCTGCATGGCAGAATGGGGTTGGACTGGATGGCCCTAGTGGTCTCTTCCAACTCTACAATTCTATGATTCCTTTTTTCCTACTGCTTTCTGCCTTACCTAGCTTTAATGTCTTTTATAGTGAGTGATGTCTTATGATATATCCAAAATATGACAGCCTCAGTTTAGTCATCTTAGCTGTTAGGGAGAATTCTGGCCTGATTTGCCTTTGCATTTATTTCTTTTTCTTTTTAGCAATCCATGGTATCCATGGTTCTCCAGCACCACGTTTCAAATGAGTTTATTTTCTTCCTATCAGCTTTCTTTACTATCAAGCTTTCACACCCATATATATAAATGGGAATGGCATGAACAGTCCTAACTTCAGTATTCAATGATTCAGCTTTAAACTTCAGGGTCCTTCATAGCTGCTTTTCCAAATCTCCCCCCCCCCCCCCCAATTTCGTGGCTGCAGTTTCCACTCTGATTCATGACTGAACCAAAATATGAAAAATCTTGAACGATTTCAATGTTTTCCTTTTCTACTCTAAAGTTATGTCAATCATACATGGTCCTTATTTTTGTTTTCTTAATGTTGAACTGTAAAACTGCCTTTGCACTTTCTGCCTTGACTTTCTTCAGTAAGCATTTCAAGGCTATGCTATTTTCTCTTAGGAGATGATCACACAAGAAATCCAGACCAGGATAGATGCAGGTTGTAACCATCTGGAACAGATCTTTATCACGCAGCAGTAGGCAGACTGTATCCAACCCGGGCTTCTCCAGTTTTTAATGAATGAGATTTTTCTGTGTGATAATTTCCTTAGACTGTTGATGCTCCTTCCTCTTACATTCATGCCTTCTTCTTCTGAATCTAATCCTTGAAATCTTACGGCCATGATTCAATCAGACTTTGCATTATATCCCTTGACTGCTTTTGCTATATGTTTCCTCACTACAAAAGTTACCCCATTTCTTCTTAACTTTTCATTTCTTGAGTAAAAAACTGTGTAACTATCTTGCACTCAATCACCCCAATTACTGAATTGCGTATGCATTCCATTTCTTAATCTTACAATGTCTAGCTTTCTCTAATTCATGCTTCTCACATTCCATGGTCCTATATCTTGTGCAGCTTGGGACTTTCCTTTCGCCTCTGAGCATGTCAACAGTTGCATCATTAGCCACAGTGCCTTCTGCTTTACCCCAGTAGCTCATTGAGTCCCACCATACATTATCTCTTATTTCCCTTGTATTGTCTCATCATAGTTTTCATGGTAAAAATTTCTTCAAACGGAGGTTTACCATGCCTTCCTCTGTGCAGTACTAAGAAGTATCTGCTATGGCACCATTGTGGTTGTCTCTGAGATCCTCTGCCAGTGCCACCCTCCACTAATGTTACCTCCCAGTAGCTGCTTGGCACAATTAGTCTGGCTGCTCAACAAAAGCCTTGATGCTTAGTCATGAGTGCGTCTTGGAAAGTAACTCATCACTGATGTCTTTTACACCTGTGAGACATAGACTGAGTTACGACAACAACACTGAGCTGTGGTGTGAGTCAGTGGCGGTGTCTGCCGGAAGCTGAGGAAAGGAGATTCTGGGACAGTGAATGGGGGCTTGGAGAAACACACTGGCAGGCAGTCAAATGTGGGAAGACAGCCCTCACAACTTTGAGCTCTAGAAACTGAAACTGACCAAAGAGGCCCAGTCTTCATGATGTTTTAGGTTATCAGAAACCCTTTGTGGATGAACAGTCCTTTGACCTGTCACATACCCTCCAAACTGTCCCAGATTGGCAGAGACAGTCCCAATTATTTCTCCACTGTCCTACCTTTTAAACTCTTTTAAAAATGTCCCAATTTCTTTTTCCTCCCACTTTCTCCCTTTGTCTTCAGCTTACTTCAGTTGCTGCAAACTGAGTCCAAAGTGCAAGAGTAGTTTACACTCAGGAGAGAGGAGAGGAGAAGAGGGGGCAGAATTTTGCCCTTCCCTGTAAACTCAGGCAAAAGCCAACTGCTGCAGCTTCTCCAAACTTGTGTGCTCTTCCTCATTAATAACTTTTGTCATCTTGACCACATTCTGATGTGGCTTTGCCCCATGTATCCCAGTTTCTATCTATGAATGCTGTCCGTCATTCCTGCCCCAATCATGTGCACTGCATACATGTGCCTGAAATTTTGGATAGTACTCCATACATCTGATGAAGTGGGCTATTGTTCATGAAAGCTCAGGATATAATAAAAATGATAGTCTTTCAGGTGCCAGAAGATTCTCTATTTTTGTTGCTAAAGCAGACCTAACATGGCTCACTGTTTCAGAGCTGTTAAAACATGATCATTTATAGATGCCACAGAGGTTTTTTTTCTGTTTTTACAGCAGCAGGCATAACATGACTATCATTTTGGAAGAATAATCTGCTGTAGATCAACCTACCCAGGGTCACATAATACACACACACACACACACACACACACACATATATATATATCCAGCTCTCTTCTATGCCAACATTATCTGAAGATGCCAGCCACAGATGCTGGCAAAATGTCAGGAATAAACTCTTCTAGAACATAGCACATAGCTCGAAAAACCCACCAAAAATACCTCTGTAGATCATTGGAAACTTTGTAAGATGCTATTGGTGACAGTGACTTAGAGCAAAGGTGGGAAAAAATAAAAATAAGTAAAATAATCCCTAGGCCTGAGTAGATCCTGTGCAGTTTAGTGGCTCGAATGTTGGAGCTGGACTCTGCAAACCAGGGTTCAAATTCCTACTTGGCTTAGAAGCCCACTAGTGACCTTATTAGACAAGTAATTTCCTCTCTGCTTCAGAGAAAGGCAATGGCAAAGCCTCTCTGGATAAATCTTGCCACAAAAAGCCCGTGATAGATTTGTCTTAGGGTTGGAGACAATTTGAAGGCACAAAACAAGATCTTGGTAAACCTTTTAGTGATTTGGTGTAGAACTGGCTAGGATTTTTGAATCCTTGTTGTTTCACAACAAGAAATATCTGACTTTTCCCACCTATTGTTGTTGTATACCTTCAAGTCCTTCAACCCCCCTGTCATGGGGGATTTCTTGGCAAGATTTGTTCAGGACTTTGCCTTTTCCCTTTCTCTAAGGCTGAGAGTGTGTGACATGCCCAAGGTCATCTAGTGGGTTTCAATGGCTGAGCAGGATTCAAACTCGTTTCTAGAGTCATAGTCCAACACTCAAATTACTACAGCATGCTGGCTCTCGTTCCTACCTATAATGAAAGCAAAGATGAAAAAAACTTGGTGAGGGGAAAACTACAGAGTGACTTTTCCATACAGAAATCACAAATGTCAGCTTAATTCTGGGACTAAAAGCAAATCCCTGCACTCTATATGTTCTCAGAGGCACTCTGTTTGTAAATTCAAAGTGTACATTTTTTGGCACTATATTCCACTTGATGGATCTTGGGGATCTATTTCACTGACTGTCTATCTACTCATCTGCCTGCCTGGGCTGCATATGGCCCCCAAGGCTGTTTTTGTGGCTCTCATTCTCTCCTGATCCTTTGTATTGTTCCTTTTCTGGCCAAAGCAAAGGGCAAAGCTTTCAGGGAACCTTTCACACTACAGAGGTTTAGCATTCTGACTCCACTTTCGCAGCCATGGCTCCATCCTATGGGGTTTGTAGTCCGGGGGGAAGGGGGCATTCAAAGTCAGCCCAACTCATGGCGACGCTGTGGATGAGACTTTTCAAATACTCCTTGTCCTCCAATGCTCTGCTCAAGCCCTGCAGACTCATGCCCATGTCCTCCCTAACGGAGTCCAGCCATCTGGTGTGCAGCCATCCATCCTCTCTTTCTGCCGCCCTCCACTTCCCTAGCATTATTATCTTTCTGGGTGAGTTGTGCTTTCTCATGATGTGGCCAAAGTATGACAGCCTCAGTTTGGTCATCTTGGCTTCCAGAGAGAGCTTTACACCTGAAGATCTCAGGGCAGAAAACTGGTTCTCAAGCTTTACACAGGCGCGTTACAGATCACCCATAAGGGGCGGTCTGCCACCGCCTTCATTTGCAGTGCGGAGGAGCCCCAGCATCCAAACCGTGAGGCTCCTCCACGCTGCAAATAAGAAGCGCCAAAATGGCGCTTCTCTTTTTGGCGTGTATGATGCTGCGAGGCGCCAATGGCGCACTCACAGCGTCATATGCGCCGTATTAGGGTTAGGGGCATCCGGAAGTGACACCCCTTTCCAATCCTAATACGGACCCAGTCCGTACTTAATGCCTGTTTGTAACGGGCCACAGTTTCTCATGAATGAACTACATTTGTACAGTTGTGCATGGAAATGGAAGAAAGTGGATAAATATTCTCTTCCCCCCCCCCCCTTTGTTTTCCTAATATAATTGTCTCCTAATACTAATGTTCAGGGTCACCAAATCAATTGATGGACCATAGATATACAAGGGAGAACAGAAAGCCTTTCTTCACACAATGCATCATTACCCTCTGGAATCTGTGGCCACAAAATGGCGGGATTAGAAACAGGCATAAATGGCTTTGAGAAGGGATTAGGCAGATTAAGAGTCTCAAAGCATCACATTCTTTGCCCTTTCCTTGTAAAGAGCTTGCTCCCATCATCTCAGTTTCTTTCCTTATTACTGTCCCCTTTTTGGCATGGGATGACTGTAAACTCATATTCTGAATTCTGAGATAGACCGCTTCTGCTCAGAATTTGTTATTCCACTGTCAGAATTCCTCCAGACTCTGCTGTCTAATGTTATAAGTGTATTATTATAATGAGCATAAGTATGATGCTTCACAAGGATTAGAAATCCCTCAAACCCAAATCCTATAGATTAATCCTACCTAGAGTAGACTCATTGAATCAACTGTTGAGTGATGAGTCAACACTAATGTAAAGTCCATTGACTGGACAGAACTACTCCATTCAGGACAAATTGCTAGAATTTACGCACATCAATCCTTTTTCCTGTTCCCTGTGCACTTTCTCTTCTCTCACCTCTTCCACCCTCACTATTTTTCCTTTTCCCAGGTTTTTTTATCATTCCACCTAGTTGCTTTTTCAGCTGTTCTGCCCATTCCTTCACTCCACCTGGCGGCATGACCTTTTCTTTCTCTTTCAGAAGAGTTTGAGGGGCCTTGGAGAAAGTAGAATAATAGAATCATTGAGTTGGAAGAGACCCCAAGGGCCATCCAGTCCAACCTCATTCTGCCATGCAGGAACTCTCAATCACAGCATCCCCATTGACAGATGGCCATCCAGCCTCTGTTTAAAGACCTCCAAGGAAGGAGACTCCACCACTCTCCGAACGAGTGTCTTCCACTGTCATACAGCTCCTTCTGTCAGGAAGTTCCTCCTAATGTTTAGGTGGAATCTCTTTACCTGTCACTTGTAGGATGCTTTGATTGGGAGTTCCTGCATGGCAGAGTGTTGGACTGGATGGCTCTTGTGGTCTCTTCCGACTCAGTGATTCTATGATTCTACTTAAACAGGGCTATCATATCATCTCTTAACCGTCTCTTTTCCAGGCTGAACATACCCAGCTCCCTAAGTCTTTCCCCATAAGGCATGGTTAATGGCAACTGCAGTTCAACACGTGAAGGGGCATATTTTTGCCCACCCCGGCTGCAGCCCTGAACCAACATTCTCACCCTTGGTCTCATGTACTAAGTTGGTGAAAATACACTCTGCCTAACCTGCTGTCCCTGCCAAGCCTTTCTTTGAATCCACTTCTTGAAAAACTGGTGACTTATTTCTCTGCTGAAACAAAAGCATGGCATCTTGTTAAAAACTATCATTACAGCCCCCCCTTCTTATCCCTAGCTGAACTAGGGGCCGGTGGGAAAACCCTTCCTTCTGCCACTGTGGCTGCCTTTCTTCCAGAAAAACCACTGGCCTCTAGTATGGGCTCCATTTTCAACTCCAGCAGAAAATATGCTGATAAACCCAGCTAGGTCAGGCGACCACAGAAAGGTTTCAGTTACAAAACAAACAGAGCCCTGCAGTGTTTTCCTGTTGGAAGGAATTCAGCTCAACAGAGAAGGGCCAGGGCCTCCTCCAAAGCCAGGCTTTATTCCACCCCTGCCGTTTTCCTCCACTGGGGGCTGGGGGCCTAATGGTCAGGGCAGGGGTGGAATAAAGCCTGGCCTTGGAGGACCAGGGGGACCCCTGACTTGCATGTGGGGAAGGCAGGGAGAAAGGCCTACTCCCCCCCACCAACTTCAACAGGGATTTTTTAAATTCAAGTTGGCCAATTATGGCCCCATACAGACAGGCCAAAATAAAGCTGCTTCAGGTCACTTTGGAGGTATGCTGTTTAAATGATGCATGCATACTAAGAGTCCGGAAGCCGTGCCAAAGCCACGATCCAGCCCTAAGGACTGGAGCACTGTTTTGCTGCAACTTCCAGACTTTTAGTCCACATGAATCATTTAAACAGCATACCTCCAAAGTGACCTGAAGCAGCTTTATTTTGGCCTGTCTTACGATAAAGATGCCTCTTAGTAATGGAAATGAGCGCCTACAATTGGGCACAACTAAAGAGGAACCTTTACCTTTTTAAAGAGGCTACTTGAAGGATCTGGGGGGACCACAAGCAAGCTACAAACCAGAAACATCCCTTCCTGCTCGCCCAGCAACAGATGTTCTGGAATAGACTGCCTCTGAATCTGGAGGGTCCATATGGTCATTATAAGTAACAGCCATTGGTTGACTTCCTCCCATTTATTTAAAAGGGAATTTTCCAAGAGGCCAACACAGCCGCCCCAATTTGTGTCGCACAGAGGGGCAGGATAAAAATAAATTCTGTTGTTGTTGTTGTTGCAACTTTAGCATCAAGTTCTTCACAATCAGCCTTATAGCACAGTGACGGTGAACCTTTTAGAGGCCGAGTGTCCAAACTGCAACCTAAAACCCACTTATGTATTGCACAGTGCTATGTCCCTCTGGCTTTCTAGTAGCAAACTCTGGCAAACTCTGGGCTGGAGTGATGGCACATGTGCCCACAGAGAGGGCTCTGAGTGCCACCTCTGGGATGCGTGCCACAGATTCGCCATCACTGTTATAGCATTTAGATGGCAAACAATTAGCTAATTAACCGATTGAGCTATACAAATACCACAAGCTAAGGGTAAATGTGTGTGTGTGTGTGTGCATGCATGCATACATGCACCCAGCCGTGAAACATTTTTAGATGGTTTTAGATTATTATTTTAATTATTTTTTTTAAATATTTTTAATGTTTAGTGTTTAAACTTTGTAAATTGTTTAACTGGTTAACTCATATATTTATCCTTATTATCAATGGCTTCGTAGTTTTTTAATTTGTTTTTAAAAACATAATGCTACCCGTCTTGAGTCTTATTTATTGGGAGAAAAGCAAGATGTAAATGTGATGATGATGATGATGATGATGATGATGATGATGATAATGATGATGATGATGATTTGGATTTCTCTCACACACAGTTCTCAGTCTAGCTGAATTCAGATTAAAAAAAAAGATGCACTGTATTTTTTTGACCCCTGAATTTTTTGGAAGACATGGAACTCTCTTTACCTGTTTTTACTAGGCTAGTCACTCCAGTTCAAACTGTATCTTTAATCAGCAAGTTGATTTATAGGCCTCTTGCAAAACTGGCTGGCTGTATCCCTCCATGCATGCCTAAAGAATTATTGCGTTACAGACAACCTTCACTTGCCCCCCCCCCCCCCCAGTTGCTCTTCAAGCATCTTGTGCAAACATTGGTTTTAATTCTTTGCAGTGCCTTAAAACGCAGCTTCCTCTTAGTCCTGTAGCAGCCCCTGCTGGAGGCTGCCCCGGATCCTACTGTTGCACACATAAAACAGGGCTGAGTTGCCAGTTATGTGCATAGTATTACTGTTTCTTCAAAGACTTTCCCTAAATGATGAGCAGCCATAGTCAGGCAGAAGAAGGAAGGGAAGATTTTTTTCTTCTCCTGTGGGGTGGCCCAGGCAGTTGGTTGTGATTCAGGTTGCCCATGCCAGTGGCATCAATGAAGGGGGGTGGGCCACATCTGGTGACACCCTAAGACAGTAATGGAGAACCTTTTACAGACCGAGTGCCCAAACTGCAACCCAGACCCCACTTATTTATTGCAAAGTGCCACGTCCCTCTGGCTTTCTAGTAAGAAACTCTGGCAAACTCTGTCCTAGGGCAATAGCATGTGTGCCCACAGAGAGGGCTCTGAGTGCCACCTCTGGCACGTGTGCCATAGGTTTGCCATCACTGCCTTAAGAGGAGTGACACCCCTGCTCTCCTAATATCTGCATTTGGGCAGAAAGAGGCTGTGACATTTGCCTGTTTCCCTTTAAAATGGTGAAGGTCAGTCGGAGGAGAAATGAGAGGCCCCAGTTTTTTAAAACTAAAATTTCAAATTTCAAGATTCTTAAATTTAATGTTTAAAAAACACATTTTACCCCATTTTCACTTTAACTACACGAAACTATATATATGTAAATACATTTATTCTGTGCATGCGATACTGTAATTTAAAAGTGTCATTTGACTTTTGCTCTGTGTTTATGTCTCCGCTATTGCCATTACATTTGGTGATATATGGGAATTACTATTTATGGGTAACATTAGTACAAAAATATGACTAAGGATTCTGTATGGTGTAGTATGGGCACACTGTGAGTTACCATCCCAGATGACACAAATCCTAGTGATGCCACTGCCCATATTAACCATTTTTTCCTTTGTTGTTCTAAGCGCCATCAAATTTGCTTTGACTTGTGGCAGCCCCATGAATGAGAGACCTTCAAAACTTCCTGACATCAAGAGCCCTGCTCACATCTTGCAAACTCAGGGAAGTGGCTTCCTATCCACCTGTAACATTGGCCTGTTACAGACTGCCAAAATAAAGCTGCTTCAGGTCTCTTTGGAGGTATGCTGTTTAAATGATGCATGGGTCCTAAGAGTCCGGAGGTCGCGCCAAAGCCACACTCCATTCCTAAGCACCGGAGTGCAGCTTTGGTGCAGCTTCCGGATTCTTAGGATGCATGCATCATTTAAACAGCATACCTCCAAAGAGACCCCAAGCAGCTATTTTTTGGCAGTCTGTAACAGGCCATAGACTTCCTTTTTTCTTACTGCCTCTTCACATTACTAAGCATTATAATCCTTTCAAGAGTCATGCTATCTGACACAGCCGAAGTACGATGGGCTCAGTTTACACGGTTTGGGTCCAGGTTATCTACAAATGTAAGACACATTTGAAGACCCATCTCTTCTGGCAGCCCCATCCAGGCAGCTTTTAATCATGCATTTTAAATATCAATTTTATATTTAATTATTGTTCTACGTATTGTAATATAAATATTACGTAGATTTCTTAATATGTGTATTTTATGTAATGATTATGTTTTAACTTTGTTATAACCCACCTCAAGCCATGAGGAGGCGGGTAAGAAATAATAATAATAATAATAATAATAATAATAATAATAATAATAATAATTTCATTCTGGCTTCCAGGGAGAGTTCAGAATTTTGCTCTAGGACTGATTTGTTGGTCATTTCTTCCAGTTTGTGTGCATTTCTTTACCACCTATGTTACCAAGCAAGTGCTTAAATACCAAGATGGCGTAAGAACAGGTTGCATACCTGCATACCTGTAACTATAGTTTTCGAGTGGTCATCTGTGAACTCACACAATTGCTTGGCACCTTCTAGGAAAGATGTGATTGAAGTGGAAGAAAGGGCGTTCCTGCTCAGATGTTGTCAGGATTGATCCACCATTTCAGAGCTTCTCAACACAGTCAGCTGCATGCAAGGGGAATCCATTAGTTGGTCAAACATCCTAATGAAACATGACTTCAGGGGATGGAAGTGAAGGTGAGCCTGTGAGGTGCTTGCAGTGGTAGATGCCCTGTAGCCAAGCAGGGCTTGGATATACTGTGCTGACAACCTGTGAGAATGCTGACATCTTCGAACAGCGTGGACCAAAGTCTGAAATCTCTGGGAGGTATGCTGAAGTCAGCGAGGAATCAAGGATGGCATGGATGAACTTTACATGCTGAGATGTGATTATGTGGAACTTCTTGAAGTTGACAACTAGTCCCAGCAATTCAGGGAGGTCAAAATGTAAGAAATGTCTCAAAGTAACCTCTCCCTGACAACTAGAAGGTATGTGACAGACTACAATGCCCCTCTTTCTCGACTAGGCAGAGATGACAGACATGCATTTTGTGAATACCTAAGGTGCCATGGACAGTCTGAAGGGGAGAACTTGAAACTGGAAGGCTCTTCCTCCTACTATAAACAATAGAAATCTTCTGTGCAATGGTCGAATCCCAATATGGAAATAAGCATCCTTTCAATTGAGCGTGGCAAACCAGTCTCCTCTTTGCAACAGGTGACTGATGAAAGATAGAGTGACCTTCTTGAAGTGCCTGGGCGGAATGTAGCCATTGACAAATCTGAAATCCAAGATCGGACAAAGATCCCTATCTTTCTTGTAGACAATAAAATAGTGGGATAAGAACCCCTACTGAGTCGATGTTACTGGAGTGGGTTCAGTAGCATCTTTCATGAGCAAGGTAGCAACTTTGTAGGGGATGATATTGGAACGGAGAGTGATGCAGATTATCCCTGTGAAGGGGTACTCTGCAAGCTCAATAGCATATCTTTTCTTGACAATGCTGAGGACCCAAGTGTGGGTGGTAATTGCAGGCCAAAAATGGTAATAACGGGCCAGCTTGCTGCCAAAAGTTCGAGAGAACATGGGAAGAATGAGAGAGGAGTCAAACAAACCTCTTCCTTGGTCTTGAGTCTTTTTCTTGAAGGAAAGTTGATGTGTGAAAAAGAGTGACATTTTTAGGAGAAAGCAGAAGACTGAGATGGATTCCAGGATCAATGGTTGATGGGCTATACAAATGCCTCTGTTCTGGAAACGATCTCTCCTCCTTGAATCTAGGCCTGCTGGAATCATGAGATTGCAAAGGCATCCCATATTTCTTGCTGTCAATGCCATCTTTTGAATGATTCTAGTTTTTAATCTGTCACTGTATTAAAAAGACCAGATTTCTTGAAAGAGAGATCTTCTATTGTGGCCCTAACTTGGATAGTGAGGCCTAAGCACCACAGCTACAGCGAGCAATTTTGCTGAACATGGCAAGCAATTTTCTGCTACATGGCAAGCAAAATTAATGTGCTGCCTGCTAGAGAATGGGCCTCCCCTGAAGAGCATTAACCAAACCCTTTTCTTCCACTGGGAGCTTATCAAATAGTGGTAAAACTTTCCCAAAGGTTCTGCTGATATGCCCCCATACTAGCAGTGTAATTGGAGATGCATAAGCCTAAGGCAAACAAAGAATCCAATTTAATTGCAATTTGACCTAGCTTCCAAGATTTCTGAAAGGCCTTAGATTGGGTGGCACCAAATTCAGTTTAGGCTGCTCAAGAACTCAACTGGCATCAGAGTCAGAAACAAGATATAGCTTGGATCTTTCTGGATGTTGATGGGATGACAGTATGGACCAAGAATGTCTGGAGATCTTCAGCAGTGACAGCAGGAATGGAACAGACATTGGGGTCGAAAATTTTAGATTCGATTCTTCAGTAAACTGGATCCATGGACTCCACTTCTTGGTATTTCACCTGAAGGTCCAAGTCATGCACCATGTACAACTTTTGCTTTGAGAAGGCACGGATGTTGTTTGTAGGTGAGGTCAATTTCTGTTGGAATAATTGCAATGAAAGGGAATGACAGTCTGGTACATATCGGAGCCTGTTGCTGATGATGTAGGCAAAGGAGAGCATTCTGACAGGTCAGGCATACGTTTCTGTACAAGAGACTGATTTCTCAAAGGAACAGATGGTGAAATACCACAACACATTTCCTGAAGCTGACTGAGTCATTTTTTCTTAAGGCTGAGGCTGTTGCTCAGGTTGAAATAGGATGGAAGGCAAGTCACAATTGGTTGATGAGAACAAGTGACAGGAGCCAAATGAAGTATTACTGACCTAACTGGAGATGGAAAAAAGATTGGTAGAGCAGGCTCATGTACTATGGCCTGTTACAGACTGCCAAAATAAAGCTGCTTGGGGTCTCTTTGGAGGTATGCTATTTAAATGATGCATGCATCCTAAGAACTCAGAAGCTGCACCAAAGCTGCCCTCCAGTGCTTAGGAATGGAGTGTGGCTTTGGCGCGACCTCCGGACTCTTAGGACCCATGCATCATTTAAATAGCATACCTCCAGAGACCCAAAGCAGCTTTATTTTGGCAGTCTGTAACAGGCCTATATGGGGGTAAGAAATATCATAAATATGACCCCTTTTGAGGAGGTACCAATGGTGTCTCACATAGTAGTAAACATCCCTGGAGGAACACTGATAACATGGAGAATATTCTCCTCTATAGCTAGATGGGTCCCAATGAAAATAATCCCTCAAGCCTTATCTATAGTGTTCCTTGTTACCAGAGCCATGTCTGAATCGGTTTCTCAAATAGATCTGCCACAATACTCTAGTGAGGGTGACATCTCAGTGATGAAAGAAGTGATGGAGTATCAGGTGATATCACATTGCCAAGGTGAATATGGTTTTGGCAAAACAGCCCTTGGAGACTGAGTTGGGGCCAAGGGACAGCAGTGGCTGAGGTTGCATGTGGTGGTTAGTAGCTGTGGCTGGATAGGAGGCAAGTCTACTATTTACCCTTCCAAAGTTTACCTCAACCTGCACTATCTGCAGTGATTCAGAGGATAAAATAAGCTTGATCTCTGTCAGTACCAAAGGTATTGTAGATTCTACCCCAGTTGCTACCAAAGTCCCACTGATGGTATTTGAAACAAGAGATGGGACCTTTGCTTCACCTGAGTGCTTAGTGTTTCTTCTTCTCCAATCACTGTGTAGAGCAGTGGTCCCCAAATTGTACTCTTTAAGGGATTTTGGACTTCAGTTCCCAGAATCCTAGTTTACTGGCCAGCATGGGTGAGGCTTCGGGGAACTGAAATCCAAAATCTGTTAAAGGGCACAGTTTGGGGACCACTGGTGTAGAGGAAGACTGAATAACAAGAGAACTCGCCAGTATAGGGGGAACGTCCCTGTGAAATGGAACTATATGTTCAGGCATCGCTCTCAGAACTGTCACGTTGGAACTGATGCTCAATGCCAAAGGCTTGTGTTTTGAGGCCGTAGAGCATGTTTCAGTTTTGAGAGACTGTTTTGTGGAAGCACAACCAAGAGCAGTAAATAGTCCACCTGTGGTGGGACGGATACTGTTCTTGGACGCTCTGATGGCAGGCCTGTTTATAAAGGATAGTCTTTAGATGAGACTCTTGATTCTTTCGTGTGTGGAGCATAAACTCCTTACAGTGAATACTGTATGCTCCTCGCCAAACCATAGTCCACCTGGACTGGACATTGTGGCAGAGGAATTTAGCCACACATCTTTAGTTGAAAACCAAAGTGGTAGATAATAACTAGTGCAAAGTGATAGTCCATATAGAATAGCCATACATGTAGCCAAGGTCCAGTTTTTGTATAAAATCTTTCCAAAAATACACTCTATAGAGAGGTTCCTTAGATGCTGCTGTTGCAGTAGACAAAAAGGAACTGAGGTAAATGAATGGAAACAGTGAGAGATAGAGCTGAGGGTTTGTAATGCTACCACCAAAAAGCTGGTATAACTGTTCTTGAAGGTTATGAATGATGTACTGTGCAGGTGCAGGTAATTCACTTGTACCATGAACTGTGTACTGCATAATCATCCCCATTGACTTTGGGCTTCTATTCCTCCTCTGTTTCCACGTTATCTTCCTTATCTTGTTCTTCTAGTCCAGGGACCCTTGCACTCTAAACAATTATAGCACTGTAATTCCACTTTAATTGTCATGGTTCTGTCCTTTGGAATTCTGGGGTTGCAGTTTAGGGGAGGGGGTACAGAATAGGCCTCACCAAACTATAGAAATGCAGCCATGGCAGTTAAAGCAGAGGGATAGTGTGAATGTGCAGGTGGGACCATTTTTTTAAACCTCCCCCTAAAATAAAAAAAATATATAAATATAAAAATAAAAATTGTCCTGAAATGAATGGGCAATTTCATGTTTTAGGCCCAGGAGAAGACTTACTTTCCGGAAGTTGACTTTTACTTTCCCTTCAAAGGGAGTATTTGAGGGCAAATGAAAATTCAAAATTATTTTTTCAGAGGGTGTGGAGAGAGTGTTGCTCACCATGGTTTCTGGGGGTGTTGGTGAATGTGGTCATAGAACCACAGAATCACAAAGTTGGAAGAGACCACAAGGAGCCACCTAACCTCCAATAGTTGTCTACCCGTTCCAGACTGCAAGCTTTGTAAGTTAAGAAACCTCCCTCTCATTCTCTGCAAAGCTTTGTTTCCTCTTTTAAAGAACTTGGCTGTAATTGTATTAAACACAATAAAACTGGGGAGAAGCCCTACCTCTAAAGATGGCTCTGCATAAATTAATTAATAAAAGGGTGGGTGGCTTTCTAAGGTCACAGAAGACAGGATGTTTTTAGGGCGTTTTTGTTTCGTTAAAAAGTTTTATTAGATATTAGAATTTGCCAAGATGGAATCCCCTTCTTCTTTCCCCATCGTACCTCCCCAACCTGCAATCCCTCTCACAAGGAGGCTCTTTAGCATCAATTTCTTTTCCTGCTCTTGCTGACAGCCTTGGTGGGCATAGGGACTGGTGTCGCCGACTGGTAGAGAGTGGAAGAGATCTTGTTGATGTAATACAGAGCAATCATGGAGAAGAGGAAACTGAGGAACAAATGCCACAGGGCAGTGTTAGTCTACAATAACAATACTTATAACAAAAATACACATCATTGGCATTTTTATTACTTAAACCTGAGTTGGACTCCAGGAGGAGGGGCAATTTTGCTTTAGGGGTTTTATGTTTGTTTTTGTTTTGCTAGTTAGAGCAGGGAAGCTCTAAAAACTGCATTTTTAAGCACCCTGGGCTGGTTTTTTTTTCCGGGGGGGGGGTAAAATGGGAGAGGGGGCTAAATTTGGGAGGGGGGATCAAGAGATTTAGGGGTCCAAAGGGATTCCTTAAGGACCACATGATTCCCACCCAACTTAAACAGACGTATAGCTATCTAAGCTTCTGTGGATGTAAACCTAATTCATCATGTGAGCAAAGAAAGAACAATTTTCCAGAGTCACACTAATGCAGAACACAGGAAATACATGTGTTTAAAAACAAGTGTGAAGTATGCACACTAAATAAACAAAATATTTTTATAAAATGTACTACGTAGAGGAGTGTATGTGTGATATCTGCAAGTATTGTAAATGTAAAAGAGGTCCCAAGGGTAAAAGTTTGAGAACCATGGAATTAAAAAGTAACATTTTATTGCTCTATGTGTCTGCTGTTTTCATTAGACAGACTATTACAGATGTGGTGCCCACAGGTTAGTTCTGGTACTGTTAGCTGATAGCCTAGTTCTTTCTGGAATGTTCTAGACTTCTAGAGCCCAGTTTTAGAGTCCAGGGCTATTCAAAAGGGTGGTTTCTGGAAATTTCCAGGTTGGAATGATGTTGTGTGAGCAGAGATCATTGAAAGCTCTCTCTCTGGGGCTCCCCGTGTGGCAGTCAGTTTGAGATTTAAACCAATGGTATTAGCTATTCCTCCTATTTTGGTATCATCTGCAAATTCAATAAGCATGCCCCTATTCTTTCATCCAAGTCATTGATAAAGAATAGCACTGGCCCAGAACAGAACCCTGTAGTACCCCGCTAGTCACTGCTCTCCAGGATGAAAAGGAGACATTGCTGAGCATCCTTTGGGTTCAGCCAGTTAACCAGTTACAAATCCATTTAATAGTTGTATTGTCTAACCTACATTTCACTAGCTTGTTTGCAAGAATATCATGGGGGACCTTGTCAAAGGCCTTACTGAAACCAAGATATGCATTATCCACAGCGTTCCCTTCATCTACCAAGCTAGTAATTTTATATAAAAAAACAGGAGTTGTCTACAAAAGGCCAAATGGACCATGAGGCCAAAAGATTTAAAAATGTACAAGGTGAAAGACTAAGGCCAAAAGCAGACAGAGGGAAAAGCCAGATCACAGCTGGAGTTTCCCAATCTGCAGGAACAACAGCCTGCCACACAGCTGGCTCCCAGAAGAGGCAGACAACTGGTGTGTTGTCCTATCTTCCCCCTCCCATTGTGAGGACGGACTCACCTTCACAGAGCATTTGAGGCTACAAGTCACACTGTGCCATTATTTTCCTGTTCGGTTCTCCTATGGTTTTAAGGTTTCTAGGTGTGTTATATGTGCAGAAGATTTGATTAAAATATTTTATTTTTATTATGTCCTAGAGTAAGGACCTATATTTTTAGTGCTATACTATGCTTTAAATACTATTTTAATCACTGCTTAGACTGCTGAATATGTTTAAGGGAGCCAAATGTTAAAGAATCATGATCAGATATGCTGGAAACCATTGTCTCCCTGTCTATGGGCCTGAACACAGGCCAAAATAAATCTGCTTCAGGTCACTTTGGAGGTATGCTGTTTAAATGCATGCACCCTAAGAGGCCAGAAGCTGCGCCAAAGCCGCGCTCCAGTCCTTAGGACTGGAGCGTGGCTTTGGCGCAGGGGCCCTATGTGTCTTTTTAAAAGTTGTTTTGTTTTTTGTAAGTTTTAAAAATACAGTATAAATTTTATTTTAAGTAGTTTAAGATTTCTTGTTAGTCAAATATGCTGTTCCTTGTATGTTGTTTTTTTTTAGATATAGAAAATTAGTGAGTATTTGTGTGTTTATGGTTGTTTTAATAAAAATATTTTTAAAAAGGGTGGTTCTTAGACTGGTGCTAATGCCTAAACCATTATTAAACCTTAGCAAGTTTATAGGAAAGAAAGAAAGAAAGAAAGAAAGAAAGAAAGAAAGAATTGTATCTAATGAGCACAGTTTTAACGCTGGTCCCTGGCACAGTAACTGCTGGCTCTCCACATCAAGCAGCCTGAGAGGCAGTGTTCTGGGTTTCTTCTCTAGGTTTACAAGCAAGTAAATCCCTTTCTCTTTGTCACTTCCTTCTTGTTACAAAAATGTGATGGGGCTATTCTTGCCTTGATCCAGGACTGTTCTGTGGGCTCTTATTTTGGAACAAACAGCCCATGCCATATTCCCCCCTTACGTTTGAGGCCCCTGTTCCTTACCAGGTAGTGACACAGACCCGATGAATCAATCCTGATGCAAACAAAGCCAATAATAGGCAGGAGATAACTGTGGGAGAAAAAAAAAAGGAGAGGAGTTGTGGGGAGAAAATGATGGGGAGGGGGGGAGAATAGGGGGAGAATGATTAATCTACTGACTCCACAAATTCAAACCACCCATTGGCTGGCCTGGACAAAACAGCTTTAAACCTCCCACATCCCCACACTTTCCTATCTTGTATCTGTTTGACTCACTTTCAGGGAAGATCTTGGCTTGGAATCCTTTGCCAAATATCAGGTTTTCAAGGTTGTTGAAAGCCTGGAAGGATTTTGTTAAGGAAAAATTCTGTGATATGCTAGGAAGCGCAAGCACACCATGCATCCTGCCAATTCCCTATACTTCACTCCAAGGTTGAGGATGTTACTCTCTTGGATTACAGCTGCTAGAATGCTCTATGGGGAACTCAGGGAGGTAGTCTATAAAAGTAACAATCCAAAGTTCTGACTTAATCTCCATCACTAAAGTTCTCAGAATAACCACATATCAAGGAATGATGCTCCTTTTGAAAAAGGGAACTGCTCTGTACAGGCATATCTATGGCCTGTTACAGACTGCCAAAATAAAGCTGCTTTGGCTCTCTTTGGAGGTATACTGTTTAAATGATGCATGCGTCCTAAGAATCCGGAAGCCGCACCAAAAGCTGCACTCCGGTGCTTAGGAATGGAGTGTGGCTTTGGTTATACCTCCGGACTCTTAGGACCCATGCATCATTTAAATAGCATACCTCCAAAGAGACCTGAAGCAGATTTATTTTGGCAGTCTGTAACAGGCCTATGATAAGGAAAGGTGTCTCCAAAAGGAGGCAACCTCAGCACTTATCCTGTTCTAATAACCCCAACCTCACTGGAGGAAGAAAAGGATACTGTTAGAGAGAAGATGAAGAGGCCGGAGCCGAGGAGCCCTCCTTGGATGGTAAACCACTCGCTTGAGGCAAGCTGGCGGCTGTACATCTGCATTCCAGTGAAAAGCAAGAGGGAGAGCAGTGATGAAAGCACCAGCGACATTCCTGTGCCAACCGCTGTGAGGAGACAAGAAAGAGAATGTAAGAAGAGCTGTTTATCCCAGCCTGTGAGGCACTGAGTGGACCAGCATGGGACTGACTGGCCAAGGCGACGATGGGCAATGTGGGACAGCATCAAAGCTGGCCAAAAGTTACAGGGGTTGGACGTAGTTTCTTCATGGTAAGAGCTACTGTATGATGCAACCAATTAGTTAGGCAACTGGTTGGCCTTTGGGTGTTGTTGAACCACGACTCTCATCAGCCTTAGACAGTACAATAAATAGTGAGAGACAATGGCGGTTGCACTCAACAGTCTCAGGCGGTCTCCCTGTAATGCCCTGCCTTGTCTTAACTCAATGAACAGACTTCATGAATGAAACCAGAACGAATTTATTAAAAGTCAGAATCAGCACAGAAACAAGTCATTGCCAGATCTGAAATAACAAGATGAGGCCTGTTCCAGACTGCCAAAATAAAGCTGCTTGGGGTCTCTTTGGAGGTATGCTGTTTAAATGATGCATGCACCCTAAGAATCCAGAAGCTGCCCTCCAGTGCTTAGAATGGAGTGTGGCTTTGGCGTGACCTCCGGACTCTTAGGACCCATGCATCATTTAAAGAGCATGCCTCCACAGAGACCCAAAGCAGCTTTATTTTGGCAGTCTGTAACAAGCCCCCCCCCAGCGACCCTTCATAGCTGCTCACCCTCCCCAAACACTTGCACTCTCAACATGGCTGCAGCATGGCTATGCACTAAGGCAGCATGGATAAAGTGGTGTGACTCTGAGACCCCCCCCCAAAAAAAAAAGGCCTTCAAACCAAGAGAATGGTCCACCAGAGCCATCAGAATGGCCCCAGTTCTAAATTTCATACACTGACTTGAAAAGTATAATAAGCCCCACCAATTTTATTACAGTGGGACCTTGTTCTCCAGTGGGGTTTGGTTCAAAGATCCCCCCCGGATAACAAAATCCATGGATGCTCAAGTCCCATTCAATATAACGGCAGAGCAAAATGGCGTCCCTTGTATAAAATGGAAAACCAAGGTTCGCCATTTGGAATTTATACTTCTTCAAGCTGTCGATGTTTGAATCCATGGATAAGGAGGACTTAAAATGCCCACATCCAACCCCAAGGGAGTCAATGCAGTGCCCTCCAGATTTTGTTCCTCTAACAATTGGCTATGCTGGTTGTGGTTCATGGGAGTTGTAGTTCATAAACACCTGGAGATTACCAACTCCCCAGCCCTTATCTTGAGCATCGTTTTACTGCCTTTGCTCTGGTGATGTGCCCTCCTTCCAGGGCAATGTTAAAATAATAAATAATAAAATTTTTATTTATACCCCGCCCTTCCGAATGATCAGGGCGGCTAACAAAATGCACCGAAGCGCAGACAGAATACAAAATTAAAAACAACACAATAATATTAATCAATAAAAAACCCCTTAGCCCATCCTCACGGCCACGAGAGAGGAGGGAGGCCCACAGGATGTTACGCATGATCATATAGTCCAGTATCCATAATCCACCTTCTGTAGGATGGCAAGACTGTGGTCTAGAAGAGCCCTGAAAGACCCCCTTCCAGAGGGATGGATTCAGCCAGACAAAGGCAGCCATGAGCCTGAAAGAGCTGAGCTGGTGACTTCGTAGGGTTGCCATAATTGTCCACTATGACCAGGGACAAAATGTAGGACAAATTAGAGACCAAAGTGTAGGGCAACTGCAGGACAACTCAGCCCAAAATGTAGGACATTGAAGAAAAATGGAGGACCTTAAGGTCCTCCATTTTTCTTCAATGTCCTACATTTTGTCCTGCAGTTGTGTCTTGAATTTGTCCTACATTTTGTCCCTGGTTTTAGAGGACAATGGCACCCTTCTGACCAGAGTGACCCCCTCTGCCCACATTACCCACAATGCATGCGTTTATCCCAAGCACCCCTTTCCCCCCCGCAGGGGCACCTACCCATAATGCACGGCGCGCCGCCTCTCAATCCGTGGCCCGCTCTCCTTTCGTTTGAACCCCACGGTTCCCCCTTTGCGCATGCGCCCGTCTCATTCCTCCGACCGACCACCGAGTTAGGCGGGAGCGTTCCCAGTACGCATGCGCCGAACTGCTCCCACCGCCGAGGGGAGACGTGTACTTTTTTTTCTTGCGCGTGCGTAGAATGCTTGTCGAGCGGCGTTTGCGCTTGCGCAGTCGAAATACTTCTTTACTCATTGGTCGCGCTCGCTTTCTCCGGCTCGCCGCCAGAGGGCGCCCTGGCACACCCCGTTTTCCGCAGAGAAGAGCACGAACAAAGGAAGGAGCGCGGAGGAGGCGGGTTCGAGTCCTGCCACACCCACAAAGAGAAATGGAGGGCTGGGATTTTGCGGGAACCCTCGGCCTTCCGGACGACGCGGGGCTCAAAAGCCCTGTCAGGATGCGGGGGATGCTCGGGCCGAAGGAGTAGCCAGCGAGGCCTTTGTCCCTCAGACGACGCCCCTTCTCTCTCTCTCTCTCTCTCTCTCTCTTCGGGCGGGGCTGGAGGGGCGTGGCCTCCCGGGGCGCATGCGCAGAGGCTCTTCCATCCGCCTCCGCCAGGGACGGAGCCGGAGCTCGGCGGGGCGGGGGAGGCAGGGCGCCATGGCCGAGGAGGGCGAGGACCTCCGCTCCTTCACTTCCATCATGGACGCCCTCGTCCGCATCAGCGTGAGCCAGGGCTGGGGGGGGGAGGGAGGGAGGGAGGGAGGGGGCGGGCCCTGCAAGCCCTTCCCGGACCCTGCGGCTGGGAGAGAGGGAGCGGGCCCCTGGGGCTGGGGTTCGGACCTGGCGCGCCTTCGCAGGACCCATTGTTCTCTTGGCCAGCAGGGTTGGAAGCCTTCCCTGCCTCCTCCTCCTCCTTTGGGGCTCAGGAAGGATGCTGAGAGCATCGGAGCACATCCCTCCGTCGCCATGGCAACCTCCTCCGGGCCTGGACCAGCTCCCTCCTCCCCTCCCTCCCTTCCTTCCTTCCTCCCTCCCCCTTCCTTCCTTCTTTCCTTCCCTCCTCTCCTTCCTTCCCTTTTTTCTTTATTCCTCCCTTCCCCTTCCTTCCTTCCTTCCTTCCTTCCTTCCTTCCTTCCTTCCTCTCCTTCCTTCCCTTTTTTATTCCTTCCTTCCTCTCCTTCCTTCCCTCTTTTTTTCCTTCCTTCTTCCCTCCCTCCCCCTTCCTTCCTTCCTTCCTTCCTTCCTTCCTCTCTTCCTAACCCTTCCTTCTCTCTTTTCTTCATTCCTCCCTCCCTCCC
Organism: Sceloporus occidentalis; assembly: GCA_023333645.1. Lineage (NCBI taxonomy): Eukaryota > Metazoa > Chordata > Lepidosauria > Squamata > Phrynosomatidae > Sceloporus > Sceloporus occidentalis. The sequence continues at coordinate 9,317,116 of JALMGF010000020.1, forward strand.
TCCCTCTTCCTTCCTTCCCTTCCTTCCTTCCTTCCTCTCTTCCTCTCCTTCCTTCCCTATTTTCTTCATTCCTCCCTCCCTCTTCCTTCCTTCCTCTCCTTCCTTCCCCCCTCCCTCCCTCTTCCTTCCTTCCTTCGTTCCTTCCTTCCTTCCTTCCTTCCTTCCTTCCTCTCTTCCTCTCCTTCCTTCCCTTTTTTCTTTATTCCTCCCTTCCCCTTCCTTCCTTCCTTCCTTCCTTCCTTCCTTCCTTCCTCTCTTCCTAACCCTTCCTTCTCTTTCTTCATTCCTCCCACCCTCCCTCCCTCCCTCCCTCTTCCTTCCTTCCCTTCCTTCCTTCCTTCCTCTCTTCCTCTCCTTCCTTCCCTATTTTCTTCATTCCTCCCTCCCTCTTCCTTCCTTCCTCTCCTTCCTTCCCCCCTCCCTCCCTCTTCCTTCCTTCCTTCCTTCCTTCCTCTCTTCCTCTCCTTCCCTCTTTTCTTCATTCCTCCCTCCCTCTTCCTTCCTTCCTCTCTTCCTCTCCTTCCTTCTCTCTTTTCTTCATTCCTCCCTCCCTCTTCCTTCCTCTCTTCCTCTCCTTCCTTCTCTTTTTTCTTCATTCCTCCCTCCCTCTTCCTTCCTTCCTCTCTTCCTCCTTCCTTTCCCCTCCCTCCCTCCCTCCCTCCCTCCCTCTCTTCCTCTCCTTCCTTCCCTCTTTTCTTCCTTCCTCCCTCCCTCCCTCTTCCTTCCTTCCTTCCTCCCTCTCTTCCTCTCCTTCCTTCCCTCTTTTCTTCATTCCTCCATTCCTCCCTCCCTCTTCCTTCTTTCCTCTCTTCCTCTCCTTCCTTCTCTCTTTTCTTCATTCTTCCTTCCTTCCTCTCTTCCTCTCCTTCCTTCTCTCTTTTCTTCATTCTTCCTTCCTTCCTCTCTTCCTCTCCTTCCTTCTCTCTTTTCTTCATTCCTCCCTCTTCCTTCCTTCCTTCCTTCCTCTCTTCCTCTCCTTCCTTCCCTCTTTTCTTCATTCCTCCCTCTCTTTCCCTGCCACCCTCCTGCCTTCCATTGCGTGTTCCTGAGCCCCGTTCTCCTGGGATCCATGGCGTGGAGGCAGGAAGAAGCCTCTCCTGCCTTGGGGGCCTGGTGCCATCCTCTCCCAGGGCGGCGGATGGAGGGCTCTGGGGCAAAAGGCCGGAGATGATGATGATGATGTTGATGACGACGGTGCTGGTGGTGATGCCTGGCCTAAGGCTTGGCCCTCCCTCCCTCCCTGGTCTCTGTGGATGATGGGTCCTGAGGGTTGCCTGCCTGCCTGTCTGCTGCAGTGGGCGGGGAAGGAGGGAGGAGGGATGCCCTTGGAAGGGCAGGGGCTGGGAAGGCGGCCAGAAAGTGCCCGGGGACTGGGAGGGGGTCTCTTTCTCTCTGTCAAAGGAACCAGGCAGCACCCTCCGCCACTGTTTTGCTATTGGTTCCTAGACAGCCTTCCTGGAGGGCATCTCTGCCCAGACAGAGGCCTGGCCCAGGCTGCGGAGGCAGACATGGCATGAAGGAGGGTTTGGGGGCGAGGGAGGGAGGGAGGGAGTGGGCTTTTAGGAATAGCTGGGGATGCTGGGGGTTGCAATCCAGCCCATACAGAACCAGAAGGCACTGGCTTCGGGGAGAGGACTGTTCTTGGTCTTTTAGAAATCTCTTCCCACCCACCAATGGTAAGGTTCATTTCTGTAGCACCCGCCTGTAAGGGCTATAAAGGGAGATCTGTGGGTGGGAGGAATCCTTTTTAAAGAGGAGAGCAGAATGGTGTGGTGTTTACAGCGTGACTTTAGGCATGTCATCATACTCTCTCAGCCTCAGAAGGAAAGCAAAGGCAAACTTCCTCTGAACAAATCTCATCAAGGAAACAGGTTCGCTGTAGGGTTGCTGTAAGTGTGATTTGAAGGCACATGACAAGAATTAGTCCAGCATCTTTCTTATCTATAAACACATTCTCAAAAGATGCGGATGTGAGAGTCATGAACAAGCCAAGGAGGTTTTGGCCTTTCCCTGGTGTTTATACCTGATGCTTGGAAGGTTACATCATAGAGTTGGAAGAGACCGCAAGGGCCATCCAGGTCAACCCCATTCTGCCATGCAGGAACTCTCAATCAAAGCATCCTCGACTAATGGCCATCCAGCCTCTGTTTAAAGATCTCCAGGGAAGGAGACTACCACACTGTGATGGAGTGTGTTCCACTGTCGAACAGCCCTTACTGTCAGGACGTTCCTCCTAATGTTGAGCTGGAATCTCTTTTCCTGCAGCTTGCATCCATTGCTCCGGGTCCAAGTCTCTGGAGCAGCAGAAAACAAGCTTGTTCCCTCCTCAGTATGACATCCCTTCAAGCATTTTAACAGGGCTGTCACCTTCTCTTCTCCAGGCTAAACATCCCCAGCTCCCTGAACAAACCCTGTTTGGTTTGTAACATCTTGCCTGATGAAGAAGCCAGTGGAGCTTCGAAAACCTGCAACAAGTATATTGCGCATTTGAGTTGGCAAATAAAAGTATCACTGGTGGGTTTGGTTTGAATTTGCTAAGGAAACTATCCCTGCAGGTTTCCTGAACAAGAAAGTTTAATTTTAGTTTTTGTGGTGAATAGGCTTATCTATTCCCCTCTGAAGCTAAGTAATTTTTTTAAAAAGACAATTCAATCAGTTGTCGCTGAACTTTATAAATGAACATGAAGCAATTCTATTTTTGTCAGGTTCAAGTGAGGCAGGACTTTTAAAAATCTCTTCCCACATCATTGATATTGCCTGTATCATAATTCTCCCCCTCCCCTCGCTCGCCTCAACCATTAATTCGATTTCCCGAAAAATGGATGCAAGCCGCAGGAAAAGAGATTCCACCTCAACATTAGGAGGAACTTACTCACAGTGAGGGCTGTTCGACAGTGGAACAAACTCCTTCCTCGGAGTGTAGTGGAGTCTCCTTCTTTGGAGGTCTTTAAACAGAGGGGCTGGATGGCCAACTGTCAGGGATGCTTTGATTTGGATTTCCTGCATGGCAGAAGGGTTGGACTGAATGGCCCTTGTGGTCTCTTCCAACTCTATGATTCTAAGCCGGGTCCCAGTTTCTTTAAGCCCAACTTTCCCCCAGGCTAACTATTTTGGATATAGAATTCAGAGACACAGCCATTGTTAGCCTAGAATACCAGTTTGCAAACCAGTGTTTGACTGCAACTCAGATCATCCCCAAGCACCATAGGAGGAGATCCTTATTCTTTTCTTCGACAAAAGTTGCTCTGAATGCATATTTATTTATTTATTGTATTCATGCCCTGCCCTTCAGCCCTAAAGGCTCTCAGAGCGGCTTCCCTTACTCTCCCAAAGTACGTTCTGCTGTGTTTTGCTGTGTTTACTCATGAATGAGCATATATAGGATTACAGGTATTGTTGCTACAATCTTTACTTTTTTAAGTACCACACATTTCCCACTATTCTAATTCCTTTCCTCATGCACTAGTTTATCACACTGGAATTAATTTTGGCACTAAGGAGAAATTAAAGTGCATTTAAAGCATCCCGCAAATAAAGCTAAAATGGCAAGTAATTGTGCGAATGATTATCACATGCAATTGCGTAAATAAAGTGATATCGGAAATGCGTTGCTGCTGAAATCCCCAAAGTAAAAAGATGCGCATTAATGCTTCTTTGTGACCACTTTAATGGCAGGTTTTGTACGATGTCGTGTGAAATTGTTACACATAATTAAGCAATTGCATTGGGATATCCATGGGATAAACTCCCAATCTCCTTCGTGTGCTAAATAATCCCACCTCTCCCAAAACTTTAATCAGAAGCTTTACATTTAAAATAAATGCTAAGACCCACATCCATCTCAAGCCATCTCTTCCAGTTTTGAAATGTGTTGCTTCCAAATCTCAGACTAGGTGCTTGTGTTTACTGAGAGGCAAGAGGCAGCATTTTGCACATGCTTAGGGGCCTCTTCTTTGTTGCTGCTTTGTTAATTTGCATTCTTCAGAGGATGGCCTCTAGACTTTTTTTTTAAATTGCCCGTGGTTTTAATGATTGTGGTGCCTTTCCTCAAGATAACTTCTCCTGTGGCAAGGCAGAGATAAAGAGGCTTTGGAAGTATGATGTGTGAAAATCAAGACAGGAAAAAAGAGATCTTGAATTGGGTGGGCAGGCGGTAGATCAATATTTACTAGAGTATCACCCATGGATTTTTTATTCCTGTGGTTGTCGTTTAACAATTTAAGCTTTTAAACTTAACTGCAGATCCTACAATACTCTAGCCAGCATATGGAGGTTTTGAGATTTGTAATCCAAAAAAGCAACTTTTCCAAGCAACGCAAAAACATCTAAATGATGAAACTGCATGCCTTTGGTAATTATAAAGGGAATTTATAATGCTGTGAGTTTAAATGCCATAGTTCCAACCTATGAAATCCTGGGGTTTGTAGTTTGAAGAGGAACTAGAGTGCTCTAATAGAGAATTCTAGATGCCTCTCTAAACTGCAAATCCCAAGATGTAGCTACACAAATTAAAGTGGAATCACGGTGCTATAATTGTCTAGGGGCCCTTACTCTAGTTATACCTTAGGGTCATGCAGCCTCATGGCTGATGGGACTTAGAATCATAGAATCGTAGAGTTGGAAGAGACCACTAGGGCCCTCCAGTCCAACCCCTGCCATGCAGGAAATCCAAATCAAAGCACCCCCGACAGATGGCCATCCAGCCTCTGTTTAAAGACCTCCAAAGAAGGAGACTCCACTGCACTCCGAGGGAAGAGTGTATTCCACTGTCAAACAGCCCTAACTGTCAGGAAGTTCTTCCTAATGTTGAGGTGGAATCTCTTGGACTTGCAGTCCAATAATGTATGGAGGACCACATCTTGTTCAAAAACAAAACCAGCTTCATTTATATACCACTTCATACTGAACTAACAATGTCTAAGTGGTTTACAACTGTAAGCTAATTGCCCCCAACAATCTGGATACTCATTTTAGCGACCTCGGAAGGATGCAAGACTGAGTTGAGCTTCAGCCCTTTTGCTGGTATTGAACTCGCAACCTTATGGTTTTGAGTGAGTGTGCTGCAGTACAGGCATTTACTACTGTGCCACCAGGTTCACCCTTGTTCTAGCTCAGTGATCCCCAAACTGTGCTCTTTAAGAGCTTTTTGACTTCAGCTCCCAGAAGCCTTATGTTGGCCAGTAGTCTTGAACTCTGGAAGCCAAAGAGCACAGTTTGAGGACCATTGTATCTAGCTAGTAGAATTTTGGTTTCTTTAAGCTTGAAGGTTTTCCACTCTGATCTAAATGTTAATTCATATGTCTCCTCTGCCCTAGTCTATTATGTAGTACTTTTCCTCACTCATCTGTCTGTTTCTAACCATCAATGTAGCTTGATTTTAATTTTTCTAAGCATATAGCAAGCCTTTAGCCTTTTTGGAAGACCAGTGTATAGGATGTATTTTTACGTGCTGCTACTCAGCCTTCCAAAGCAGATTACAATGAGCATCTCCACATAGAATTCCCAATAATTTGGACGTTAGGATGTGCATATTTATATCTCCTGGCAAGTAGTAAAGACTGCATGTTTTGCATACAGAAGATCCTGGATTCACTCTGGTAGAACTGAGAAAGACTCTTCCCTGAAACCTTGGAGAGCTGTTGCCAATCAGTGTAGACCTGTTTTCTCTCACTTGAGGCCTTCTACATGGGTTGGATTACACTAGGTTGGGAACACGTAGCAGGAGCAAGCTCAATGAACCAGCATTCTGACATGGTTTAAGATGGTTTCCTATATTTCTATTTAATGTGCTCCTTTATTTGAAACCATGAGAACTAGAATCTTATATTTAGGGAAGGGATGTATATGTTTTATATGCAGATATTTTTATTTAATCTGACATTTTAAATTAGGCCTAGGGAAAATCCCTATGTGAACCCTGGGAAGTTCTTCTGGGCATATGATCTCCCTAGGGGACAAAAGGCTTAGGTGGAATGGGGAAATTAATGAAAATGTGAATAGTTTTCTAATGTCTCCAGGGATGATTATGTTAAGAGACCTCCTTATGTCGAACCAAGACCCCTTGGAAACCTTGGACAAAATAGTCCAAGAAATCCAGCCTTTTTTGGTAAGCACTAATCCCACATGCTCTACCAACAAGTATAATCGTGGTTGGTTTGACAGCCAATGTGCCTTTCAGAAGCGCATCTTAGCAAGGTCTATAAAGAAGCTAAGAGAGGAAGATTCCTCAGAGAATTGTATGTGTTATATTCATCATTGAAGGGAGTATAAAAACTTACTTAGGGTGACAGTCTTGGTTGGACTTCGGTCAGGCCATCGTGGAGAAGAATTCTCCTAGATTTTGGTCCCTAATGAATAAAGGCACTAGAAATCCTCAAGGGATTACCACTAATCAGATCACCTCCTCTCAATGGCAAGACCATTTTTATGGCTGAACGAGACTACGTGTGAAAGGGATCTAGGAGTCCAAGTAGACCACAAGTTGAACATGAGTCAACAGTGTGATGCAGCAGCTAAAAAGACCAATGCAATTTTAAGCTGCATCATCAAGAGAAGTAATAGTGCCCCTGTATTCTGCTTTGGTCAGGTCCCACCTGGAATATTGTGTCCCGTTCTGGGCACCACAATTCAAAAAGGCTCCTATGTAGGTAGAGAACACTAAATTTCTCAAGAAGTCTTCATGTTTTCAAATGTAACTTTGTTTTACTCATTTACTTAGAAAAGGAACTTTTATAGGTTTACTCGAAAAGGTTTACTCCCTTGTTTGTGAATCAGTTACTTCCAAGTTCTGTGCATTCCAAAGACATAAACCTCCTACAAACTTTACTATCTGGTTTTTAATACAATAAATAAATAAAATTCTTTAAAAGAAAAACCTAACCTGTGTTGCTTTTCTGTCAGTGGAAGAAAGGGAAATTCCCCCTTTTGCAGCCTGTAGAAAAATGCAGGATATTAGAAATTGGCTTTTGGCTATGCCAGCTAGTGGAAGATGCCTGGAGAGATTTCTTTCTCCTAATGTCAAAAAGTTTACTCTCCTTCATGGAATTTTTACTTGTGTGTGGTGAGTAGGTGCATTTTTAAATGCAGTCCAACCCCCTGCCATGCAGGAACTACAGCCAAAGCATTCCTGACAGATGGCCATCCAGCCTCTGTTTAAAAACCTCTAAAGAAGGAGATTTCACCACTCTCTGAGGTAGTGTGTTCCACTGTCAAACAGTTCTTACTGTCAGGAAGTTCCTCCTAATGTTTAAAATAGGAGCTTGGAATCATATATGTGACTCAGGTAACAGATGAGAAAGAAGGTGAGAAAGGAGGAAATGATGGTTAAGAATTCTGGTAAGTGTAATTTTCAATAAGAATGGGAAGGAAGAGAGTTGCATAGTAAAAGTTGGAAGATGTAACTGCTCTTTGCATATGAATAATCCACTATTTTTCTAAAAACACATCCTCTCTCTGTCTTCTTTCCTGACCTTCTAGACCAGCATGAAGAACATGGAGCGGGAGCTGCTTTGCCCCATGTGCAAGGAGATGTACAAGCAGCCTCTGGTGCTGCCCTGCATGCATAATGTGTGCCACATCTGTGCCACTGAGGTCTTGCTGCAACAGGGCTATGTGTGTCCAGACCCTAACTCCGAGCCCACCTCACCAGCCTCCACCCCATCCACTCGGAGCCCCCGCCTGGGGCGCCGGATTGTGCCCAAACCAGAGCGCCTGGACCGGCTTCTGAAATCAGGTGGGTCCTTGGAAGCACGGAGGATGCTTGTCTGGGTTTCATTGTCAGAGTGCAGAGATGCAGAGTGACTGGGCTGTAGTAATATGTTACTGAGATATTACTATAGTACCCCACATTCTGCAGGTAGTGAGAGGATAGGTCCAAGAACAGAAATAAGGCTGAGGAAACAAGCTATACATATGTGGTTGTTTTAGGTAAAGGTGTGGTGTAGTGGTTTTAGACTCGGACTACAACTTTGGAGAGCAAGGTTCAATTCCCTGTTCAGCCATGGAAACCCACTAGGTGACCTCGGGTGAGTCACATACCAGCACCAGAAAACTCCATGATAGGTTCATCTTGGGGTTGCCATAATTCAAAATAACATGAAGGCAAACAACAAAACAACAGAGCTCGGAAAAGTTACTTTTTTTGAACTGCATCTCCCAGAACACCCAGCCATGATGTTGTTGTGCTTGAAGGGGGGTTTTTGGAATTGTCATCCAAAAAAGTAACCCATTCAAGCATTATTTGTATTATTTACCAGTACTGAGTCTTAGCTGCAGTTGGATATGCTTTAGTTGTAGAAGGGCCAGGAAATTAGAAGCCGAGCTAGAGGCACCACCTGGGAGAAGCAGATCTCAAGGGAAAGAGAGGGAATGAGAGAAATGGTGTTCTGAGAGAAAGTCCTGGGCCTAGGGGCAGCCAGGCAAAATGCAGAGTCTTTTCAGGGAGAAAGAGAATGATGGATTCTAGCAGGTGGTTGGGCCAGAAGAATCACAGCCTACAATCCACTTTGTATTCCACCCGCCCCCCCCCCCACCTCTCCTTCCAGTTACTCTGTTCAACTTGTAGCAGTTGTAGTAAGAATTCAGAGGTAATTCCTACTCCTAGTGGCAGCTACACTGATATTGCTAGGGTTGCCTCGGGGTGGGGCGTGCACACACCCCGCAACCCTAGCACGTCGCAATGACGCAATAGCTGTGTGGCACTGTCCAGATGGCACTCACAGCTATGACGTCACTGCTGCACGGTATTCAGATGGAGCCACGTGGCCGCGATGTGCTCGCACTGCCGCCAGCTGTTTACTGTGGCACAAAAAGAAGCCGCTTTTCAGCGCTCCTTTTTTCACACAATCACGCCACATGATTTGGTTGCTGCCGTGTGGCTACGCTCCCGGCCACCTCTTTCTGGCAGTCTGTACCTCGCCTGAGAGATTTTAATAGTGTTATACGGATTTAATAAAAAGAAACTGTGTGATTTGGCATGTTTTAGAAATGTGTTTCTAAATGTGTTTACGTTGAACCAGCTGCAGAGAGAGAGCTTGCATTAATTGGGTTTGCTAATCGCCTGGGAAAGGAATGTACAGGAATTTTTCTCTTTTACTGCTTTAAAGTGTTTGAGGGTCAATTATCACTAACTAATGAGGGCAGTTAACTCCACCAGGTTCAAAATCTCTGGGAAGAAAATGGATAATATCTGAAGAGATAATTGTTTGTGTATTTCAGATACTGTTTTGAGAACTGTGTTTCTGGGGGGTAGAGTTGAGATTTTCAACTGCTTTTATTTGATATACGTGTGTTGAGTTTAAAGTTCTGTCTAAAGTTGCCTTACTAGTTGGACCTTTTTGATAAAGGCTTGCCATTAATCCTCAGAAGTCTAATTGACTGAGTCTGGGAAGCTTTACTGCTATTTCTGACAGTAACTATTGATAGATTCCCCCTTCTGTGACATTAAGCACCAGCTGGTCTTGTGTCCTCCCCAGGTTTTGGCACATATCCCGGTCGGAAACGAGGCGGGATTGTGCACCCCCAAAATGTGTTCTTCCCATGCCCATCATGCCAGCGAGACGTGGACCTGGGTGAGCGGGGCTTGGGCAGCCTCTTCCGGAATCTGACGCTGGAGCGTGTAGTGGAGCGCTACCGCCACACCATCAATGTCAGCGCAGCCATCATGTGCCAGTTTTGCAAGCCTCCACAGCTGGAGGCCACCAAAGGCTGCACTGAGTGCAAATCCAGCTTCTGTAATGAATGCTTCAAGCTCTACCACCCTTGGGGCACTCAGAAAGCACAGCATGAGCCCACCCCACCTACGCTCACTTTCCGGCCCAAGGTAAGAGTCTCTCCACCACCAACCCTCCAACTTTCCCCATTCATGGCCTGGGTGGGTATAATCTGTGATGGGGAAGGTGTGGCCTGTGAGTTGTGTGCTGTGTCTGGACCCCTCTTTTGCAGCCCCCAAAGGCCCCCGATCCTACATTTGGCAGCGGGGGGGAGGGGGGGAGCCAGCATTATTATTTTATTTTATTTTATTCTGAAGATCATGCCCTGGGTGCCCCAAATGTTTTTAAATGTTAAAAAAAAAAAAACGCCCAAACACCCCACCTTTAAATACCTATGTTTTCCTCCATTTTCTCTGTAAAATGGCAACAAGAAGTAATGTGACATCACTTGCAACTTTCATTTTAGAGTAGAAATGGAAGCAGAAGTACTTTGGTGTGTTGGCTCTGTGTGTGTGGCTGTCTTGTGGGGAGTTAGTGAGTGGAAACATGGCCTCTAGTCCCCACACAGTTGCTCAGCTCTGGTATAATCAATTCTGCTTTGCCAAGCTCCCCTCCATCTCTGAATTTCTCTCTTCTCCTCTTTCCCCATGTATGTTGTATCATTGCACATCCACTCTCTCATGTCTGGGCCATGAGTGCATCCGTCCTTCAAAAGGCATACTGCCGGTTCCAGTGCCAGTGGGGTAGTGAAGCTGGTCCAAATGACAGCCCATACTTTTAAGGAGCTTTCCAAGGTGCTAGAACTGTTGTGGAGATACAGTTCAGCCCTTTGGGCAGCTCTAAACTCATAATGTAAAGACCCCAGTGGTTTCAATGCCCATTGAAACCAAAGCCTCCCACCTTCATTGCAATGTGTAGGAGATAGGCATCAACAGATAAGTCACAGAAATACATAAAGGAAATGAAAACAGGTGAGACCTCAAAACTGCTCTGGGAAGAAAACATGCTCAGTGGGCAACAAAATGTTGACTGTTAGAAGGAGCAGGGGAAAACCAGGCCAGGGAAGACATGGGATGGAATAGTACTGGTGGAATCCTGGAAGCCAATGCCATATACTGCAACAATCTGGTGCAGGACCCTTATAGACTCCCCAAACTGTCCTTTTTATGGCCTAAAATGCAGGCATAGATTGATGCTATAACCGTCCAGGAGTGTGCATTATCATCACACACACACATACACGCCACCCCACAACTGATCAAAACCAGAAGTGGACTTCTGGCCTTTTCTGGTTGTATTTGATTTTGTTTTTCAGCAGTCCATGAAGTCCCTGAAGGATTCCAGGAGCAGAATATTGTCTACTTATCCCAAAACTGCCACCAAATATGGGAACCTGCACTTGACCCCCCTATTATGGCACCATAATAATTAATAATTTGTTTTATTTATATACCGCTATTCCAAAGATCATAGCGGTGAACAGCAAGTAAGCTAATTAGCAAGTAAGCTAATTTGCCCCCAACAGTCTGGGTACTCATTTTAGCTCCCTCCTCGGAAGGATGCAGGCCTGAGTCAAGCTTGGGCCCTTTTTCTGGTCTTGAACTCGCAACCTTGTGGTTTTGAGTGAATGGCTGCAGTACAGGCATTTAACCACTGCGCCACCATATATGAGAACTTTCTAGATGTCCTCATGGTTCATGTGCGATACTTTATTCTTGTAATCCCACCACTTTGAACACCGCCTTTGAACAGACACCATGTTTCTGAACTCAGACAATGTTGTAGCATTTCCAGAGACACAAGAGTATAATATAAAAATAATGTATTAAACAAAAGTACAACATGCGGTTCAAGATTACTTATTTAACATAAACATGCAGACAGACAGACAGATGTTACTCTTTCCCTGTCTCGTTATAATTCTAGCTGAACCTAAATAACTCTCCAAGCCTAACTAAATCTCTGACTAATTCTAATTCCTAACTTTGACAGACTCATATTTCTCCGTCAGCAGTCCATAAAGCTCCTGCAGGATTCCAGAACAAACAGTTGGTTTTCCAGGGAATATTCCATGTTATGCTAGAGTCCAGCTGGAGGAGAAAAAAAAAATTAGAATGAGGTCCCAGAACAGGAAAAGGAATGGAAAAGGGGAGACTTACTGAACTTCTTGAAATATTAGCGTTAGCTTCTGTTCCAAAGAGCCAGGATGGCGTAGTGGTTTAGGTGTGGAACTAGAGGACTAGAGTTTGATTCCCCAGTTGGCCATGAAACCCACTAGGTGATCTTAGACAAGTCACATGCTCTCAGCCTCAGGGGAAGGCAATGGCAAACCGTCTCTGAACAAAGCTTGCCAAGAAAACCCTGTGATAGGGTTGCCTTAGGGTCACCATAAGTTGGAAATGACTTGAAGGCGCAAAACAACAACAGCAATTTTCAGTTCCACAAAGACTAGGAATATCTTGCCTCTCAACAAACAGCAAGTCTAGTTGTAGAGCTGAAGTCAGCCACAGCTGATGTTCCCTTTCCTTCTCTGCCTTTCCTCCTCCTTTGCAGGGTTTGACGTGCCCAGAGCACCGGGAGGAAGTGACGCATTACTGCAAAACTTGCCAACGCCTGGTCTGCCAACTGTGCCGTGTCCGTCGCACCCACACTGGCCACAAGATCACACCCGTGGTCAGCGCCTACCAGGCCCTCAAAGTAAGATGTTTTCAGGGTCACATCTGCTTTTTCTGCTCTTCTCACATCTCATGAAACAAAAGATTTTTTAAAATGTGCAGGGAAGTAGCAATGCTTGATGATGGGGTAGAGTCTGAACCATCCCTACTGTTGTAGATAGACAGCAGATGCTGGGAAGTCACATCAAAGTGTTAAAGGAGAGACCTGGATGCTATATGACCTGTACTCAAGAATGTACTTATCAGTGGGCAAAATGTGGCATTGCCTTATCGAAATAAAAATTCTAACACCCCACTTCCCTGTAGTCCCACATTTTTTATATTTATATTTATTAATTTAATCTCCATATTTTCCATATTTACAAAGTGTGTACTACATATCCATCATCGACACATTGTAATATTTACACATTGTTTGAGACATTTTGTATTTCCAACCATCCACATATAGATATTCATGTGTACACATATTTCCTAGTATATCCAGTGTTATTTCCTTATTATATATTATTCATCCTTATATCTTCAGTAAATGAGTTCAAGAAGCATACACTTAATTTTTACTTAAGAGCTTCATTCAATAATTCTTCTTTTATATCACGTTTTAATCCAATATCTTTTTACCAAGTCTCATTCTCTTTCTCTTTTTGCTTTCGATTCATTGTTGATTAATGCTAATAATATATCCATATCTTTAAATTCTATAACTTTCTGTAGCCAATCTTCTACTTCGGGTATATTATCCAATTTCCAATTTTTTGCAAGTAATATTCTAGCAGCTGCTCTCTTCTTTTTCCCTAAAGCAATCTATGGAAGGTATTTTCTTTGCCACTTGGAGGGGACCCTGTCTGGCTTGAGCTTCTGTGCTCTTCCTGCCATTGTAGCCCCACTGGGCAAATTTAAGGCCTTGCTGGGGGAAAGGTGCCATGGCATGCATCACCTCAGCAGCCCAGATAGTAGCCTTTCCCTAGTGGCAGAAGGCCTGTTTATTTTTTTAAAAAGTTTTGCCTGCTGGTAAAAATAGAACAGAGAGGGTACCAACCAGGCTTCCTACAGGAGAGAATCTATTAGCCTGGGAGCAGCCACCAAGAAGGCCCTATCCTGTGACCACCAAATGTTCCTGTGATGATAGTGGGCTTGAGAGAAAGCCTTCCTCTGAAGCTTTTAAAGCTGGCAGGCTCATATTGGAAGATATAATCTTTCAGATAGTGTGGAACCAATAGGGCTTTAAAGGTCATAAACACCATTTTGAATTGAATCCGGAAACAGACTGGAAGCCAGTGAAGCTAATACAACAAGGATGTTAACGAAATATATATTTCTCCCACTCCCCCTTCCTTTCCCCCCAGGACAAGTTGACAAAAAGTCTGGCATATATTCTGAGCAATCAAGATACAGTTCAGGCTCAAATTAGTGAGCTGGAAGAGACACTGAGGCTCACTGAGGTAAGAAGGTGTTGGCTTCTTCTTGTCATTTTAGTGTTGGACATCGGTAGTGGCTGGTGGAGTAGTGGAATGCCCTTTAAAGGAGCTACCTAAGCTGTAGAAAATATTGGGGGGGGGGGGGGGGCAAGGCTCAGGACTTAGGTAGCTTCTTTCAAGTTTGGATCAAAACCTACACCTGATTCACCATCACACTGGCACAGCTGCCACCAGCTGCCATGGATTGAAGACTCAGAAAGGGCAACAGAGGTTGTATGAGTGTATTTAACATCTCCTACTCTCCTCTTCCATCTGCTTTCTCTGTGGTTAGTGAATTGCACTGTTTAACATTGTAAAATACCTTTTTTTCCAAATCAGAAATGGGCATTTTTGGCAGTGCCTATGGCTTCTGGAGGGCACTGAGGCAGAAAGGGCTCCAAGGGGCGCTTTCGGCCGAAGGGGAGGGAGGCTGAAGGGAAGGGCTTGGGCGCCCGTCCCAGGCCCTTCCCGTCGGCTCTTCTACAGCCCCGCTGCGGCCCCTGGAGCCCTGCTGGAGGGCTCCGGTGACTGCAGCGGGCCTACTACAGACCCGCCGCATGGACTCTCGCTAGAGCAGAGGGGCCTGTTGCGCGAGAGGCCCATGTGGAATATGTGGGAAATATTTGTACAAAAGGTTTTAGTAAAAGAGTTACAATTTTGGAGGGTGGAGTAATATGAAGATAATAGGATGTGGTGATGGGGAGCACTTGGGGAAAGGAAGGGGGGAAATTAATTAGTGATAAATTAATAGTATTATAACTTTGTGGAATTGTGAATGGTATATGATGAAAAGAAGACAATAAAAAAGATAAAGATATTAAAACAATGCACCCGCATTATACGCTAGAAGCCTGCGCCAGAAGAAGCCTCGGCACGCCCGGAAGAAGTATTGCGTCTTTTTCTTTATGTGGGGCGGGGGGTGGGTGGGTCCGGAAAAGATCCCCTGCGTAAGGAAAGAGTGCACTGTAATAATTTTATGTGTTTTTTAAATTACTGGTTTAGTTAATATCAAATGGTTTGATATGATCTAGATAAGATAATAAAGAATGGATAATTAATGTGGTATATTGGTATATTGTATGTGGAATATTATGTGAAAGATATTTTTAGATATTATTGTATGTAGGTTATTGTATGTAGGTTATAATATTATTTTAGAAATAACTTTTTTAAAAGAGAGTTGCCTTAGGGTTGCAAAGGTCAGAAACAACTTGAAGGCACACAACAAGGATCACAGTAGTGCAGTTACAAAAAATGTCACTGCCTAGATGTACCACTCTTTCCAAAGATACCTCACATATTCCTAGATTTTTTGGACAGAATCTGAATCATTGATGTTCCAAAACTCCAGTCAGTAACACCATGTAGACTATAAAACCAATAACAACAACACTTGGCTGTCAGGTTGGCTTTGATTTATGGTGATCCCATAAAGAGAGATTTCCAAGAGCCCCTACATCCACAGACACGCTCAGGCCTTGTGTACTGAGGGCTATGGTTCCTTTACTGAGCCAATCTACCTGCAGCATGGACTTCTTTGCTTCCTATTGCCTTCCACTTTGCTTAGTGTTATCTTTTCCTGTGAGTCTTGTCATCTCTTGGTATTTCCAAAATATGATAGATTCAGTTTAATCACTTTGGCTACTAGGGAGACTTCAGGCTTGATTTGCTCTCTGGTCCATTGATTTGGTTTTTTGATGTATATTTTCAACTAAAAGGGCGGTGGGGGGGAGTTATCAGACTAAGACATCACTTCCTATAGGCTTTCTTGGCGTCAACCTTCTTTCACAACCATACATAGAAATTGGTAATACTTTGGCATGGATGATTCTGATTTTGGCATTCAATGATATTCAATTATCATCATCAATAATCCCATTGCTTGCTAAAAATTGTTAAAAGAAGCATGTGTCCCAGTTAGACCCCTTCGGCCTCTACACAGTTGTTGAATTATCACTAGCAGATAGCAAACGCCTCCATACCTTACAGAAGAGATGGCTGCTCTTTATGAGTTCTCTTTTCTGCTGCTATCTCATTGCAGGCAAATGGCACTCAGGCCAAGGAGGAAGTGGCACGGCTTATGCGCGGCCTGAGCACTCTCCTGGAAGAAAAGCAGGCTTCCCTTCTCAACACCATTGAGGAATGCAGGCAAGACCGTGCCTCAAACCTACGTGCGCAGCTGCATGAACACCGGGCCATGATGGAGAACTCGGGCATGGTGGGCTATGCTCAAGAAGTGCTGAAGGAGACAGACCAACCCTGTTTCGTACAGGCGGCCAAGCAGCTACATAACAGGTGTTTATTACACATTTATCCATTGCCCGGCTCAAGTGGATTGGACTTGCAAAATGAACTGAGGAATTAGGAAATGACAAAACCCACTTTTTTGGCTGTATTGGCAGTCCTGAATCTGTTTTATTCATATCATAATTATCTGTATTGGCAGTGAGCTTCAGAGAACTCCTGCAACTTGCCCTCATCTTTTCTCAAAATACCCACAGCCCTAAATAATTGGCTTTTTGGCATCCTGTTCAGTCTATACAAAAAAAAAATCCATGTTGCAGCCTCAAATAACAGATATTATTTATAATAAAGGACACCCAGCAATCCTAATAACATCACATGTCAGCTCAGAGTGGTTCTGTAAAAATATACCCTCTGGCTGCTTGTAAATCTGCAACTGTGACAGAATAGTAACATATTGAAAACAGACTGAAGTAGCTAACAAATCATTTGGACAGTGGCCTTATGGCTTCTCCAGGGTATTTTTTTGTAGCTGTTTCAAAAACAATCTTCTTCGGTGAGACATTTGTATTAATCTAACGTATCAGTTACAGTGACTGAAAGGATTCACAAGCTCCAGAATGGTATTGTTCTCAGCAGCATTTTGATGAAGTTTGTTTCCAACCACTTATAAGATGTTAGTATTCTGCCTTTCATAATTAGAAATAACCCTATTGCAGATTTGTGATCAGCCTAGATAGAGGGTATCTTTTTATGGTAGCTTTCTTAAGCTGACTTTATGTGTGGTGTTACATGTTTTTAGTTGTATCCTATACATATTGATATTTTGGCATCACTGCTGTTTTATGTATGCATTTTCCCCTCTGTTTATTGCATAGTGTGTTGTTTTGACATTATTTATAGTTGATTTTGGATTTTAATTAATTGTCAATTTAAGTTGACAATTGCTGCAACAACAATTGCTTTAGAAATATTTACTGGTGCCTCAGATCTGCTTTATTATCTGCAATAACAACACTTATCTTATGCTATATCTGATACAATAACTTTGTACATTCTGGATTATGCTAACTTGAGTAATGAATTTTTGAGGGAAAGTTACTACCAAAACTGTGGTTGAAAGCTTCATCTTAAGAAAACACAGTTCTTTGATAACAGAGAAAGGTGGATTCTTTTCTTAAAAATAAAATGAATTTCCATTACACTTATAAACTAAAGAACAAAATCCCTCTTCTGTATCAATAATAATAAGCTTAAAATAATAAGGGTTTATGAATTAACAACTCACTATCAAGGAAGGAAAACAGAATGCTCAGGATTGGTAAAATCTGTGGCAAAGATTTTGTTGAGTACATGTGTCAAAAGAGTCCCTTTTCTAAATCGTTACTTGCTACCACTGTTTTTGTGATTTTGTCTGCTAGCAGCCACCAGCCATCAAAAGCCATTATCAATAAGAAATCAAGCAAGTATGCACCGCCCTTTTAATCTCAATGGAATCATCATTAAGAAAAGCAATGTAATGTACGGTATATCCCAAAGTAAGCTTGTGTTTATAATGCAATCTATATTGGATCATCAAGGTTGGAGCTGTGTCCGAGAGCATCTTTTTTCTGTCTGACCCCTTCTTTCCTCCCCTATCTCTGTTTTCTCCTGCTGCTATTAGGATCATCAGGGCAATGGACTCACTGCAGGCTTTCCAGCCAGCGGCCAGCTCATCCTTCAGCCACTTCCAGGTAGATGTGAGCCGAGAGCTGAAACTGCTGACGGACCTGACATTTATCAAAGGTATGTAAGAAATCTATGCTGGTTTGGGATGAGAGGAAGGGTGTAGCTATGGAGATGGGGGAATTGGAGTGTGAGGCACTGAAGCTCCTTGACATCTAAATTGTATTTCTAAATGCTTAGCTACAGCTTTAAGAAACTGCCATATGGTATTTTGGGACTGAAGGGAAATTTCATTCAGGAGGATGGGAAGAATTTATTTGGGGGAGCAATGCCTGCATTTTGCCCCCACCCTAGTACCTATATCCTTGTTGGGTTGGACTTTTGTATGGTAGGCTGAGATGTTTTAGGGTAACACCTAGGGTAACATGGGTGGCTGGAGGAGTCTGGGAGTGGTAGTCCAAAAAACAGAAGTTCTGGATGATGATGATGATACTTATTTGTATCCTGCTTCCCCCCGCCCTCAAAACAACAACAACAACAACCTGGGACTCAAGAGTGCTTACAATTTCAAAGAACAGTACAATTGAAAATACATAAAAGTGATGCATTAAAATAGAATTAAATTATTACAATATTAAAACAGATTACTCATTAAAAAAATAAAATACAGTTAAAAAGATAAAAGTGTTTAAAACAGTACACTTTAAAACAATACAGCCCCCTATCCTGTTATTTAAAATCTTTCTGTTTTAGAGGCCTGTCTGAATAAAAAGGTTTTAGCCTGCTGACAGAAGGACAACAAGGAGCCATTCTGGCCTCCCTGGGAAGGGAGTTTCATAATCTGGGGTCAGCCACCGAGAAGGCCCTCTCTCATGACCCCACCAGCTGTGCTTGTGATGGTGGTGGGACAGAGAGAAGGGCCTCTCCTGCTGATCTCAGAGCATGGGGCGGCTCATACAGGAAGATAAAGGGCCTGAACAGACAGGCCAAAATAAACCTGCTTCGGGGTGCTTTGGAGCTATGCTGTTTAAATGATGTATGCGTCCTAAGAGGTCAGAAGCCATGCCAAAGCCATGCTCCAGTTCTAAGGATTGCAGCGTAGCTTTGGCGCAGCTTCTGGCCTATTAAGATGCATGTGTCATTTAAACAGCATACCTTCAAAGTGATCCAAAGAAGCTTTATTTTGGCCTGTCTGTTCAGGCCCACAGTCTGCCAAATAGCCCGGACCTGAACCATGTAGGGCTTTATAGGTCATAGCCTGCACTTGGAATTGTGTCTGAAAATAAGCTGGCAGCCAGTGGAGCTGTTTCAACAGGGGCATTGTGTGATCCCTGTAACCTGCTGCAGTTAACAGTCTGGTTGCAACTCTTTGGACCAGTTGTAGTTTCTGAACACTCTTCAAAGGCAGCCCATTACAGTAATCTAAGCGGAATGTAACATAAGTCATGTACCACCATGACCATATCTAGTATCTCAAGGAATGGATGCAGTTGGCACGCAAGGTTTTAGATGAAAGCACTCCTGGTCACTGCAGAAACCTGGGTCTCCAGGTTCCATCTAAATCCAGGAGTACCCCTAAACTGCGAACCTAGGTCTGCAGGAGGCGTATAACCCCATCTAAAACAGTCTCCAAACCTCCATCTGCTCTGTATTACTCCAGTGGCTGCTCCCTGAATCTATGCTTCCCCCCAGATTAATAGGACTCCATCTGCAGTTAAATCATTCTTGGCCTCAACGCTTCTGCCAATGGAGTTGCTGCAGTTTATGGAGGAAGGCGTTCACACCTCTGTCGTTTCTACTTGTCTGGAAAACACATTTGTTCCTTAATGCCAACAGAGCATGCTCTTTGTTAAAGAGCTCCCTGCTCCCAGAACCTTAAGCCTGCACTCCTGGATCATTGGTGTTGGGCACCCACTTAGGTGTGTGGTGAGCATATAATGTGTTTATGTGGCATATCAGTTGCTCAGGATTCAGTGGATCACAGCCCTAGGAGATGGGGCATGCTGGGTAAGTATGCGTTGCTAGGTTGGGCTGCTTTGTTCTTCATTCCTTTTGACCCATACTCCAGACACATTCCAAGGGAGGTGGAAGGGAGGGTGTATTTTTTTCCAGGGTGGGTGTTCATATCACTGAGTATCCTTCAACCACCCCATGGGATTCTTTGCCCATTCAGTTCCATTTTCCCCTGTCACTGCAACTCCTGCATCCTATGATCCATAGCCATCCTGATATTCCAGGCACAGTGGCCCCTGCAAAAAAATTACCCCTCAGAGGCCCACATCCTGCTCCATGCCTGGCTGTTGATCCATCTGCTTTACCTCTCTTTATTTATAGGCTGAGGCTGCTGCTGAGTCATCATCGAAGTTAAAAAATGAGGCAAGTCATCTCCCAACCAGCAAATTCCTCAACCCAATCCCTTTTCCAAACTCTCCTATGCTCTTTCTTTTCTCTTTCTCTGTTCCCATTAACAAGCTTTGTACTTCCACCCCATATTCTGCACCCACACCCAGCCACCCCATGTTGTCTGTGTCACTTTCAGATCCTTTATAGCTGTAGTGCCCAGGTCATACATGTGGGAAAAGGCTGCTCAAGGCCTTTTTCTTCCTGTCTTCACCTTTGGGTACCTGCATAGTACCAGATATGTACATACCCACAGACATTTCTTCAGTTGTAATTTGGAATCTTGATTTATTTTGTGAATAGCTGAACCAAGTAAAAATCCTAGTGGAATAATGAAAGAGAACCAATAGGCCTTGTGAAAACAAAGTGTTATGGTATCTCCAATTTTAATTCCAGCTTCAGTAGACACATTGAAATCAGTGGGACTTATTGGTGATCATTTATGTAATTCTCTTCTATTTTAGTGGGTGTACCCTAGCTGAAACTAAAACTGGGTCCCTCTCCCAAATAATCCTTCTACCCCAGTAATCCCTGGGTCAAAGAGAGTCTTCTTCAGCAGCAATGAACAACTCATGTGACATTTTATCACAGAGCTTTGTGTTTCTGAGTGTTTGTTTTGTCCACATGTAAATATAACCAACAAATTGATTAAAAGAGGAAGGGAATTAATTGTAGCTGTGATCCTAAGCATATATTCCTTGGAGTAAGCCTCAGTGAACGCAGTGGAGCTTACCTCTGAGTTAGCAGAGCTGTTTTAAGTCAGGATTGGGCAACACATGTCATTCCAGTTATTCTTGAATTCCAGTTTTCATCAGCACCATGCAGCACAGCTGGTGTTCAAAGATGATGGTAGTAGCCACCTAACTGAGGGCCACATCTTTGCTGTGCCTGCTTTATGGTCTGATGGCTTGTTCTTCATTCCCATCATTCACTGCAACATCTCATTTGAGTGAGCTGCCCCACATTTTTCCATACTGGCAAACCTGTGTTTATTCCCTTTCCTTTAGCACCACTGTCCATCCCCTCTAGCTTGAAACCATTCCTCCTTCTAGCATCTTCCTACTTTGCTTACATGAATGCTTCTCTCTTTCTTTCTCTCTTCTCTCTCACTTTTTCTTTCTGACTCTCTTCTCCTTCCCTTCCCTTCCCGCTCCCCAACTTGCACTCAGAGCCTCTCTCTTGCTCCCTGGAGTCTCTCAGCAGCTTGCCCCTGTCTACCTAACTGTCTTCTCCCTTCCTCCCACCATTTTCCTTCTGGGCCTAAGCACTGTTATTTTTTGCCTTTTGGAACCCCTAGCCTGTAGCTGGTTGTTTGTCGGTCAGTCCAAAGCACTGGGCGCCTGCCTGCCCCTGCCATCTTACATTCTGCATCTTCCCCCTTCCTTTGCTTTCTCTGTTCCTTCTGCGCAGCACCGGAAGCTCCTGTGATTGACACACAGCGCACCTACGCTTATGACCAGATCTTCCTCTGTTGGCGCCTGCCACAGCACTCTCCCCCCGCCTGGCACTACACAGTGGAGTTCCGGCGAGCTGAGCCCAAGGGCAAGGCACTGAAGCTGTGGCAGAGGCGGGAGGAAGTGCAGGGCACCAGCGCTATTGTAGAGTACCTGGATACTGACTGCATCTATGTTTTGCGTGTCCGGGGGTGCAACAAAGCAGGCTTTGGAGAGTACAGTGAAGACATCTACCTGCACACGCCCCCGGCACCTGGTAAGGCTTGCTTTTCTTGGTTGGGGGAATGAAAGAAGCAGAAACTGGGAAGCAGCTGTTGAAATCCACTGGAAAAAAATGGGAGACACACCTGGAGATGCTCAAAAGATGGTTGCTTTGTTCATAGAAAAGCCTGGCATGTTTTGGCCTGTGTAAACTCTAACAGGGCTTTTTGACTAAAAACACTTGCCTTTTCAGCATCTTGATATATATGTCCCCTTTCTTGTGTGGGTGTTCCAGTTCAACCTATCTTTCTTATTAGAGTGCTCTTACATAGGTTTTATTTGGAAACATGTCCTACTATGTTTATATGAGGCTTATGCTTATGTAGACAACTCCGTAGGTATAGGCAACTATCTGAGGCCTGGGAGTTGCATATGTTTTTCATGAGATCTCAGACAATTGTATTCCCCCCACTCCATGCACACCCCAGAAATTAACTACAATTTTAGGGTTTTTTCTAAACCCTCAAAATGTCCCCCTACGCTTTTTAGAAAAGCCCTGTTGTTTCTTTCCTTTTAAATTTTTATCCAGATGCTCTCCACCTGGTTTCCAGGATTTAAGTCCTGATCTTTTCACATGTGTAAACATCTCTGACATATAATGCTTCTCCTCCTCCTTTCCTGATTGGCATATTTCTCTTTAAAAAGGTTATACCCCTCTATTACTATATTCCAAACATGAGACTCATCCCACCAGTGATGCATATTATATCATATTTATCATAATTAAGACAGATCTTTTAAGTGAAGGGGCTGTTCCCAGATCATGGTGAAATAAGAGAATTATTCCTGCTGTCTTATTTAATGAGCTGGGATAAGAAACATTCAATGTAGCTTTTACTCTAACAGTGGCACTGCAATAACGGGAGGAAGGAGGAAGCTAAGTAAATAAACTCCATGAAAAGTATTTGCAAGTTGCAGCAAAATATCAGTGAAGCCTCACAAAATTGTAGTAAGCTACTGCTCTATTAACTGACCTGGGGATTTGCACACAGCCCATTGCCTGGAGGTGAGCCACCACAGTCTTCCTCACCTAGATCCTTTCTAGATGTGTTATTCTCACCCTTTGGCTCACTTTGCTAGCCCCTTTCCTTTGGAGTTTAAATTCTGTTTCTATTTCAGGGCAGGGGGATTCTTATTAAGAAGCAATGCCATCTTTCCCCCAATTACCCTAGTATTTTGGTGAATTTATGTAAGCCTCCAGGAAAGGTAATTCACCTTTCAGATAGGTTATTGGGCTCCTCTGTACAATTTATCATTCAAAAATATTCTTTTCAAAGTTATTTTCTACCATTTTCTATTTTAAGCTCATTTATTTATTTAAATTTATTTAAATTTTAACAAATAATAATTTAAATGTATTTTAAAAATTCAGTTTATCCATTTATATTTAATTTATGCATCTCTGTATTTTTACATTTTATTAGATACAGTTGTTTCAAGAATGTTGTTTCTTTCTTGGCTTATAAAATAAAGTTATAGTGTTTTTCCATCTCTATATTGTTTTTCCTTCTTGAGATGAAGAGTCAAAAAGATTGGGGAGGACAAACCTGTGGGCAGGTTTAAGGGCAAGGTTGCTGTAAATATAGAAGCAAGAAGATCTGGAGACTCCCTAATTCTAATTTTCCCTCTTTCCTCTTTTTCCTCCCTCCCCTCTCCCAAATCCCAAGTGTTGAACTTTTTCTTGGACAACCGATGGGGCTTCAACCGAGAACGCCTGGCCATCAGCAAGGACCAGCGGGCGGTGCGCAGTGTTCCAGGCCTGCCCATGCTTTTTGCCGCTGAGCGCCTGATGACCAGCTGTCACCTGTCGATTGACCTCGTGATTGGAGATGTGGCGGTCACCCAGGGGCGGAGTTATTGGGCCTGCTGTGTGGACCCCAGCTCTTACCTGGTCAAGGTGGGCGTGGGCCTGGAGAGTAAGCTGCAAGAATGGTTCCAAGTGCCCCAGGATGTGGTGAGCCCCAGGTGAGCATCTGTGGAGAGTATAGTTGGGAGGGGCATCAGAGAAAACCAGAACTTCGAATAATTGCTTTTTTTGGACTGCAAAGCTCAGAATTCCCCAGCCACTTTGGGATTCTGGGAGCCATAGTCCCTTCTTTTAAAAATTCTACCTTGGGTTGGAATGTAGCTGGTTAGGTCTTATTAGGAATGCCAAGCTCATATTTTGTCTGAAATCCTGTAGGGCACTACATAGTCTAATAGTGCTATATGCAGAACTATACTATGTCTGTCCCCTTAACACTCTCCAGATTCTTTTCTCCCTCTGAGGCCACAGTAGTAGCAGTTGGAATAGAGGGGAGGGCCTCCTGCCCCACTGTGGCCACCAACTGTGGGAACGTCCTAGATGCCCTCATGGTTCCTATGCAAGACTTTATTAATCTTATCTCCCTACGGACCACCACCACATATTAACTGACGACACCACAAACAATCAGCACTCACTCCCAACATTCCATTCTCTCACTACCTCCAGACAGACCCTTACCTTGTAGTATCTACAACACAAGGCATACATACTTTCCTCACTTTATCTAATAAATGCAACATCGCTCCTCCCACAAATGTCCATAACATGAGGTTTTTCCCACTGTTCTTCTCAAGTGTGGTATATTTCTTGTTATGAAATATACTCCTAGTTTTTCTCCTTGGGGAGGAGAGTCCATAAAATCTAATCCAGGTGGCATAGTCTGCATCAACCCTGGACAAGCCATATGTGATGGGGCTGTCCTTCTTCCACTTTTTTCCCTTGCTCCATCAGAAGTCTGTCTGGAACTTCTTCAGATTCCACAAACACTTCTGCAGCATTGTGTTGGTCTTTCTCTTTGTCTCCTGCACTATCAGCAATCCTCCAGCTCCGCATGAGGAGACTCAGTCTTTCAAAAGCAAAAATAGTATGCTGCTAACAGGATGCCTGCCACTGTATGTTACCATTTCAGAAGGATGTTAACAATCTGGAGTAAGGAAGGTTGTTGTTATCATCATCATAGGCAAATTCTCAGTTATTCCCATTTTGCCATTATTCAACAATTACAGATAGATTATATACAGTTGGCCCGCCATATCAACGGATTCTGTATTCATGGATTCAGCCATCCATTGCTTAAAAATATTTCTAAAATATATAAATTCCATAAAACAAACCTTGATTTTACCATGTTATATAAGGAACACCATTTTACTATGTCATTGTATTTAATGGGACTTGAGCATCCACAGATTTTTGGTATACACAGGGTGTGTGTGTGTGTGTGTATGTGTACTGGAATCAAAGTTTAGCAAATACCAAAGACCAAAATATAACTTTTTAGGTAAACCTTTTCACACTTCCATTCATACTCTTTCATATCATTATGATACTATATCATCTGTTATCATAACATCCTAATATTGTTCTATCTCTTATTTTTTCATTGTCTTTCTTTCACCTTCATTCCCACATATTCTACCTTTAAAGGTGTCTTGTATAGTGTGAGATTTGGAAGCCATATCCCAGGAGGAGCAGTTGTGAAAGTGCTGCATGTCTTTCACCAAAAGTTTGGAATTTTTTGAAAATATTAACTCATTATCCCACTGACTATTGCTAATTGATAAAGTTACTTCATTATTCAATATATTAATGCTGACAAGTTACTAATGCTTTAGTACCATGTACTAACACTTTTACACATTGGCATGCTTCTGCCTTGCAGCTGTCTATTCAAGTTCTCATTCCCTTACCCCTGACACCTTGTATTCCTGGTTCAGGTATGATCCTGACAGTGGCCATGACAGTGGAGCCGAGGACACCACCTTGGATACGTCACCACCCTTTGCCTTCTTGACCATTGGCATGGGCAAGATTCTCCTCTCCCATGGTGTGGCACTGACCTCCCGCGACCCTGGCAACTGTACTGTTCCACTTCCTCCCCGTGTGGGCATCTGCCTGGACTATGAGCGTGGCAAGGTGACGTTCTTTGATGCTGTCTCCTTCCGTAGCCTCTGGGAGTGCAGCATTGACTGCTCAGGCCCCGTCTGCCCTGCCTTTTGCTTCATTGGGGGTGGTGCCCTGCACCTCCAAGAGCTAGTGGCCAATCGCCAGGAACGAAAGGTCACCATTGGTGGATTCTCCAAGCTGGACTGAGCTTACCCTTGTCGGGTCTTTTGTTATCTTGCGTGAGATGCAGATTGAGCAGCATCAGCCTTCTAGGGCCTGAAGGGTTAACACAACAGCGCACAAGACAGCTTCTCCTCCCACCCTTAAAAAGAACATGGCTCTGAGTGAATTGTGAAGAGATTTGGTGGGGTTGGGGGGAGACACAATC
This sequence comes from Sceloporus occidentalis, assembly GCA_023333645.1. Classification (NCBI taxonomy): domain Eukaryota; kingdom Metazoa; phylum Chordata; class Lepidosauria; order Squamata; family Phrynosomatidae; genus Sceloporus; species Sceloporus occidentalis. The sequence continues at coordinate 9,343,286 of JALMGF010000020.1, forward strand.
AGCAGAGGAGGCTGCCCAGGGCCTGTAAAATGGGTGCCTATCCACTGCAGGGTGGACTTGATAGTGTCCCCTGGTGGACTGATGGACCTTCCAGCAGATTGATATTCCATGTTTTGAACAAGGGGTGCAGGCCACAACCATGATTCTCTTTAGGCTCTGCTATGTAGAATGTTATCAAGATGTGGGGAAAGTGGATGTGATCCTGCCCCCTCCATTTGCCCCATGTGGAGGATAACGTCATTCTGTGCCATAGCCTCTTATTCCCTTTCATAGACCCATTTATCCTCCTGTTCATCTTGCCCTTGTGCCTTGGTATGGGCAGGGTGATGGGAGGTTTTCTTGTTTTTTCCAGTTGGGGTATCCCCCACAAAAGATCCCAAGAGACAGGGATTTTGATCTGTTCAAGAGGGATTGACTTTTTTTTTGATGCATGGGTAATTTGATATGTTTTTAATGGCTTGTCCCCTCTCTCTCCTTTTTAAAAACATCTACAATCCCTTGTCTATTCTCTCCTTCCCTGTTCCCTTCCATAATTTTGGACCCCTCTGTGGAGAAGTTGGTACCCCCCTTACTTCTCCTGTGGTCCCAATTTTGAACAGAATTTAATGACCTTCATTTCTGATCTCTCCCGGCTCCCTTCTGGGACTTTTCAAGATTGGCATCCAAGGGTGAGTGACAAGAGATACCTTTGCCAAAATTTAAAAATGACAGGGTGGGAGGAAATGGATGGTGAGTGGCTAGAACCATGGCAGTGACACTTTGCCCCCTGCAGGTTTCAGTTTTGTAGGGCAGGTACGCCTGCTTCCTTTGAGATCAATCCAATGCCCATTAAACAAATGGAATTTGTCTAGCTGTCCCCTGGATGTCTTTTTTCCCCTTAAAGTTTCCCAGCATCTTCCAAACTTCTGCCACATCATGGACACACCTTGGGCATCATGGAAGATTCATTGCATTTTTAAACTTCACCATCCATATATTGGGATTGGGTAATTTGTGGCTTTCCAGATGCTTTTGGACTGCAACTCCCACGACTAGCTGTGCTGGCTAGGAGCTGATGGGCATTGCCATCCAACTTTTGGAGAGCCTCAAGTTGCCTATTCTGACCATATAGCTGTGGTTTTGACCCATTTATTATTTTTAAATAGAAAATGTGATGTCTTTTTCTAAAAATCCCAGTAAGCATTTCCCCCTGATTGTCCTCACATTAAATGAAGTTGGAACAGAGTAAACCATGTTGTTGTTTTTCTCCTCAGGCAACAAAATGTCTTGGACTGTTCTAGAGGTGTGTGTGTGTTGGGGGGGATGAGAGCAAAATGCCTCCCAAATGAAATTTTACTTCAGCCTCAAATTTCTAGCAGTGCAATAACTTAAAATGTCTGTTGAGCATTTAGAAATACAATTTAGGCATCCAAAGAAAAGAAGTTCAAACAACCAAGGGAAGAAAAAACACAGCAAATAGAAGAGGTCTGAGAGTGAACAATTTTCAGTATCTCACTGTATGGAATACTAGAATTTGGGGACTGAAGGAAAATGTCATGGACGGCTGGTTTCCTAGCTAGAAGCCCCAATGGTTTTGGGCAAGGGTGTCACAAGTGGGAGCTCTGTCAGTACCATGAGACATGATCCATCAATACGTTCATTGCCTACATCCGTTTGGACAAAACCCCAGTGTAGAAGGTAAGAGGAACCATCCTGGATCATACCAAAGACTTCTCTAGTCCTGCATTTTGTTTCCACAGTGTCCAAATGGCTACTTCCAGGAAACCTCCGTTTCCCAGTAGATAAGACCCCCACATCCTGTAGTTTGGGTTATGCTCCTCCCATTGCATTGGCCTTTTTAGCTGCCACATCACACTGTTGACTATGTTCTCCTTGTGGGCTACTAGGACTCCTAGATCCCTTTCACATGTAATGTTGGCAAACCAGGTATCCCCCTTGCTATATCTGTGCATTTCTTTTTTTTCTGCCTAAGTGCAATAATAATAACAATTTTTATTTCTATCTTGCCTCTCCTATAAGATCCTATATTTTACTTAGGGAGAAATATATATATATACCAAAGTGTTTTAGTTTGGACATATCTTGAGAAAACAAGACTCATTAGAAAAAGCAGTGATGCTTGGTAATGTGGAAGGCAGTAGGAAAAGAGGAAGACAGCATTGCAGATGGATAGACTCAATCAAGGAAGCCTTGCAAGACCTTAGCAGGTCTGTTGATGATGGTGACATTCATAGGTTCTCCATAGGTCAAAGTCAACTTGATGGCATTTAGCAGCAACAACGATGCATGAGTCACTTCTCTGGGGCTGAAAGTATTCAGGGGTAGCTATGTTGACCTTGCAGAAAAATACAACAAAATCCAAATTCCACAAGCAATGATACCTTTACTAGGTGAACTCCAAAGCAAAAAATACAGTATGCAAACTTTCAAGGCATCACAGGCAAAGGTCAGGACTATCATCAATGTATATGGAGTTTGAGCTGTAGCCAGTAGTGGGCACTGCAACACTGCAATTAATCGCAATACCGTTTAACTCGATGGAGTCTCTTTCAAATATTAGGTTCCTGAAGATTGTGTCATTTATAACTTCAGTTCCTGGTATTTTAAAAATATTGATGTTTCAGTTGTCCTGCAAGCTGCAACATTCTCCAGTCCTAAGTAGGGTTTTTTTTGTAATGCCAAAAAACAGCCGAGTAAAAAAGCATCTTTCTTGTTTTTCAAAAAAGGTAGGCATCCTGTTAGTCATGATGTCATAAATGAGACAATTAGTTTTCCATCCACATTTACACAATCATGGTACTACTGCCACCATCTTAAATACTTCCAAAACCCAACTTCAGATCCACACCGACACAATGGTGTTCTATGGCACTTGTGAGTGGTGTGCTGAAGGATGTTGCATCCTGGGCCCCACCAGCAAGTGATGTTGCAAAGGAGTCCACAGGATTCCCTGCTGGTTGGTGCAGCATCGGTACCAGAGAACTCGGTGTGTCTGGCTTGATGTTAAAGTGGTCAGATGAGTGTTGGAGACAGAGTGCAGCCACAACATTGTGGCTTATGTGTCTGTTGCAGGGTCTGCTGGCACAAAATGTTAGAATTAAGTGCGTCAGTGAAATGGCTATTTTGCATTATAAAAAGTTTGTTAGAATTCAGAGAGGAGAAAATTCCCCCTTCAAACCACAGGACCACTTCACCAAACGATGCCCCAGCTTTTAAAAACCTTGATGCAGTTACAAGAAATTGCCCCCCCCCCAAAAAAGAATGGAACAAATGGATATGAAGCAACAACTGACAAAACCCGAGGAGCTATATATTGAGAACTCACATGTTTTAGACCAAGCTGTAAAAGCCCCGAGACGGTTTTATTATTCAGCCATGCTCCTTTTCATCTAGCTCCAGAAACTAGAACACGGAACAATGGATGCAAGCTCCAGGAAAAGAGATTCCACCTCAACATTAGGAGGACCTTCCTGGTGGTCAGAGCTGTTTGACAGTGGTAAACACTCCCTCAATGGAGAGTGGTGGAGTCTCCTTCCTTGGAGGTCTTTAAGCAGAGGCTGAAGGACCATCTGTCAGTGGGGATGATTTGATTGTGAGTTCCTGCATGGCAGAATGGGGTTGGACTGGATGGCCCATAAACTCTGATTATGGTAAGCCTTTGGATGGGCAGTTGCATTCTCAGAAATTTAAGGTACCCCCCTCCTTTTTTTTTCTCCAGTAGGAAGAAGTTTTGGGAAGAGGCCATTGTTTTACAGATTTGCCCTTGTAAATATTTAATGACATTTTTGTTTACAGTAGCTCTTTACAAATACATAAAGTGGGCAGAGGAAGCAGAAAGCAGGTGCTTAGGCAGACAATGCCAGGTTTTATGTAAAATGCAGCAGTCTGGTATAGAGATTAAAATGTTGGACTGGGACTTGGGAGTGAGCCACCTGTGAAGCTCGCTGGCTGACCTCACAGGGTTGTTTTGGAGGCAAAGAAAGACCAGGAAGCCATTGGTGCTATGAGGACTTGGGAGGAAGGGTGAGATAAACATGTAACACTAACATGCCCTCAGAACAACTATCTTCCACTTGGTGCCTCCAAATGCATTGGACTAAAACTCCCCTTGTTCCCAGCCAGCATTTGCACCTTCTTTCTCCACAGCTCCTTGCAAAACCTCAAGACACTTGTATCCTACACTGGCAGGATTATGACATTTCAAACAATGTTTCCTTTCATTTTGTAGGTCTGTTCTCAGTCAATGGTGTGCCTGGCAGGTAGTTATTGCTAGTATCAGTCTCAATCTCAATGACTGTTAGTAGTCCCCTATCAAAAGTACCAAACAAAGAATGGCAGCTAGGAGTCATGGATCATCACAAAGCCCTTGAGCAAGCATTGCTAGCTAACAGTCACTAGCATCATAAAGCAGCTCTTCAAATTCTCTTCTTTCTCCTTCTGTATCCCTTTTTCTTTTTGTGTCAGGTCATCTTCATTGTTTAATGATTAAAGGTAAGCCTAATTTTGCCAATATGGCAAAAACTTTGCTCAGCAAAGGCTGCTTTTCCTGAGCCTTTCCAGCTGAAAAGTGGAATAGAGAAGCTTCAGTTGATCAGCAGCTAGGGACCACTGGCTGCCAAAAGCCATTCAGCAGCTCTGTCTGTGTTAGAGATAGAAAGACTATTTACTAGGTCCCAGGTAAATAAATGGGGTTTCAAACAGCTAGGAAACACTCTTGGAAAGAACAGTAGACCACAGATTTTTTTTCCTCACTATGCAAATAGTCTGAAGTATTGTGGAAGAATATTCTATGCAGGAAAATACGCTTTTTCTATACAAATCTTATTTTCTGCACAGATTTGATCATGTGGAGAAAACAAGTAAAAAATTAAACACATGTTTTCTGAAGCAGAATAATCCTATGTCAATACTTTGGGATAATTGAATAAGGAGAGAATACTGCCGAGAAATGTTTGCTTTCTCCCAGACTGTGGGAAAGATACCACACTTTATTAATCCCCACATGGAACTGTGAAGGATTTATATCTCTGATCTGTGTTTGAGAGGGACAGCTGTTCTCTAGCTGCTCTAGAGAATAGGTGAGAGGCTGTTCTATGATTCCCTTTACTGGAGGGCCACAATCCCTTGTACAATGGTAGCTATGAGGTGGGGTCTTTGGCAGGCACACTGTTCCAACAAAGGGACTTACTACCAGCCCAGAATGAGCAGCTGCCACTGGACTCTTATCTCCAAGTGTGCAAATTACTAGGGTGGGTCCCAGGCTGGCTTGCATCACATGCCCCTTTCTGACTCTGTGTCCTTAAAGTGCATACAGTGTGCTTCCATCCTCCAAAATTGTGCAACCAGAGTTTAATTTGCTTTGTCAGTGCCCTGCCTCCCCTCTAATAAACTGGATCCAGTCAAGCAGGAAGAAGAAAAGGAATGGGGACTTAGAGACTATACCAGGAAATAAGGACAAAAATAATTCCAACGCCACAAATACGTCAGGTTCAGTGGTCCTACCTGAGCCTATCGGGGTGCTTCAGAACTGCTGCTAGTTGGTGGCCAGCTGTCAATGATTCCAAGTGTCTTCAAAGCACCAGCATACCTTCCAGCTTTTCAGAGATTGAAAACTGGAGATGTGTGGCCAAGCAAAACCAGCAAGTGGTCAAGATGGCAGAAGTTACTAATGAGGAAGAAGACAAACTGGGAGAAGCTGGAGCACTTTGCCTGAGATGATTGGAAACAGCAAGCTTGTGCTCTCTCCTCCTTCCTCCCTCCTGCTGAGTTAACTGGGTGCAAACTACAGCCCTTATCACACGAGCAAAATTTGAAGTTATCCCAGGGTCAATGTGAAGGCAATGCAGGGGCAATCCTGGGGTTTCAATCAGGAGCCATCTTAAACACAGTCGGGGGTGATTCCAGGGCTACTCCAGGGTTAGGTAAATCCTCTTTCCCCCCAAATTTACCTAACCCTGGAATGACCCCCGATTGTGTTTAAGATGGCTCCTGATTGCATTTGGTGTCGCGTGATAAACAAACTTGAAACCCCATGATGGTGCATTGTCTTCACATTGCCTTCACATTGACCCTGGGATAACTTCAAATTTTGCTCGTGTGATAAGGGCCTACATGAATTCAGTTTACACCAATTGAAGGAAGAAAGTGAGTGAAGAGAGGGAAACGGGAATATTTTCTAACCAGCTGAGAAAGTGGGATGACAGGATTATTTAGGAATGCCCTTGCCAAATTGGGATAGTAGAAAGATAGGATTGAGGCTCGGTTTTATATTGGCCAGCACAGTTAAATGAAAAGCAGATGAGACCTGGTTCTTGTAGACACATTACCAAATCTAGCAGTTAATAAGTATGTGAGCAGAGCAAGCACAGGCTAATGGCATCTCTGGCTGCTTGGCACACTCCTCAACAGATGCACTGAAGTTAAGTTCTGGGGATTAGTTATTCCCCAAAATAAGTAACTTATTCCTAAATTTTGAGTGGACTACAGCACCCTTGTCATACAGATCATGGCTGATGGGAGTTATAGTCTGACTGGAGAGGAGTAGGACAAATGTTGTCCACATCTTCAAAAAAATGGTGGGGGGAGAGGAGCCAAACAATTACCGCTCAGTTAGTCTGACATTAATACAGGTAAAGATTCTAGAGGAGATCATGAAACAGAGCATGTAAGCATTTAGAAAAGAATGCCATAATTGCAAAAAGTCAAGATGGGTTTCAGAGAAACAAGTCATGCCAGACTAATCTGATCTCTTTCTTTGATAAAATTACCAGCTTGGTAGATGAAGGGAATGCTGTTGACACAGCATATCTTGATTTCAGTAAGGTCTTTGAAAAGGTCCCCCATGATATTCTGGCAAACTAGCTAGTAAAATGTGGGCTAGACAATGTACTTGTTAGGTGGATTTGTAATTGGTTGACTTTGAACCAAAGGGTGTTCAGCAATGGCTCCTCTTCATCCGCCAGTTACCTCAGGCAACAGTGGGGTCCTACGGGGTTCAGTCCTGGGCCCAGTGCTATTCAACACTTTATCAATGACTTGAATGACAGAATTGGGGGTATACTTATCAAATTTGCAGATGACACCAAATTAGGAGGAGTAGCAAATACCCCAGAGGGCAGGATCAAAATTCAAAATGACCTGAATAGATTAGAAAGCTGGGCCAAAGCTAATGTAAGGTACTGCACTTAGGGCAGAAAAATGTAATGCATAGATATAGGATGGGGGACACCTGGCTTAACAAGACTACATGTGAAAGGGATCTAGGAGTCCTAGTAGACCACAAGTTGAACATGAGTCAACAGTGCGATGCAGCTGCTAAAAAGGCCAATGTGATTCTAGGCTGCCTCAATAGACATATACTGTTTAGATCTAGGGAAATAATAGTGCCACTCTATTGTGCTTTGGTCAGGAATACTCACCTGGAATATTGTGTCCAGTTCTGGGCACCACAATTCAAAAAGGATGTTGAGAAAATGGAGCATGTCCAGAGGAGGGCGACCAAAATGGTGAAGTGTCTGGAAACCCCAGGTCCTATGAGGGGCGACTGAGTGAGCTGGGTATGTTTAGCTTGGAGAAGTGAAGGATAAGCTGTGATATGATAACCCTGTTTAATTATTTGAAGGGGTGTCGTATTGACAACGGAACAAGGTTATTTTCTGTTGCTCCAGAGAATAGGACACAGAGCAATGGATGCAAGCTACAGGAAAAGAGATTCCACCTCAACATTAGGAGGAACCTCCTGACAAGAAGAGCTGTTTGACAGTGGAACACACTCCTTCCTCGGAGTGTAGTGGAGTCTCCTTCCTTGGAGGTCTTTAAGCAGAGGCTGGATGGCTATCTGTTGGGGGTGCTTTGATTGTGATTTCCTGCATGGCAGAATGGGGTTGGACTGGATGGCTCTTGCGGTCTCTTCCAACTCTACAATTCTATTATTCTAAGGCAGCTTACAATTTAAAATAATGCAATTAAAACATACAAAAGTGAATGTTAAAATAGAATTAAACTGTTACAGTTTTTAAAAATGCATTATTCCTTACAAAGTAAAATATAGTTAAAAAGATAAAAGTGCTTAAAAACAGTACAATTAAAACAGTTCAACATCCCTATTCTTTAAAGACTTAATGAGTTTTTTAAATTAAAAAAACAACAGGCTGGAGATGAGGAAAAATGAGCTAAATTTGCATTAAACTGAAAAACAAATCAAAGTTCTCTTACATGCCCAACCCAGGCTTCCTTCTGGATAATTTTCTGTCCTATTGGTCATTATTTATCTTCTGTTACAGAAAAACATATTACAGAGGTATTGTAAATATTCACTGCTCCGTCATCAAGAGGGTGACGGATCCATTTTACTGCTGAAGGAAGCATGAACCTGTGAAAACAGAGAAGTGTGACTACTGTAAAAAAGGAGAGAAGACGACTAGGTGACTTCCCAGAAGCCACTCTGGTCACATCCATGTTGTATTTCTGGGTGGTGGCCCTTTTGTACTGCTTTCCCATATCCTGAGCTGGATGTTGGTTCTGCTGCTGATCTTGAGGCATTTCCTGATTTCTGCTTGTAGTTGTTAGCTATGCCAACAGACATGGGCATGAAATACCAGTTGAGTATTTCATACCAGTTCCCAGCATAGGTATGTAGGTTGGTGAGAAAGCAATTCTCTCTACTTACCTTCAGGAGCACAGAAATATAGAACCATAGAGTTGGAAAAGACCACAAGGGCCATCCAGTCGAACCCCATTCTGCCATGCAGGAACTCTCAATCAAAGTCTCTCCGACAGATGGCCATCCAGCCTCCTCCACCGATGGAGACGCTACCACTCTCCGAGGGAGTATACTTCACTATCGAACAGCTCTTACTGTCAAGAAGTTCCTCTTAATGTTTAGGTGGACTCTCTTCTCTTGGAGCTTGAAACTATTGTTCCGTGTCCTTTTCTCTGGAGCAGCAGAAAACATGCCTCAATATGACACCCCCTCGAATACTTAAACAGGGCTATCATATCCCCTCTTAACCATTTTGATCACTCTCCTTTGGACATGCTCCAGCTTGTATACATCTTTTTTTAATTGTGGTGCCCAGAACTGGACACAGTATTCCAGGTGAGGTTTGACCAAAGCGGAACAAAATGGCACTATTACTTCCTTGACTGTACTTCTATTGATGCAGCCTAGAATCATATTGGCCTGTTTAGCTGCTACATTGGGACTCATGTTGAACTTGTGGTCTCCTGGGACGCCTAAATCCCTTTCACGTGTTTCGTTCCTAACTCACGGGCAGATTCCAGATGGTGATGCTGGGGGACAGTTGTTCTTCTAAAAGGGAACTGACATCTGGCATCCCTCCGGGCGCCATTTTGTCCCCCATGCTTTTTAACATTTACACAAAGCCGCTGGGAGAGATCAGCTGGAGACATGATATGCTGTCAATATGCTGATGACACCCAAATTTATTTCTCTATGTCTCCAACTACTGCAGTGACTAAGAATGGCATCTCTCCTCTGAATGCCTGCCTTGAGTCAGTAATGGGCTGGATGAGCAAAAACAAACTCAAGCCGAATCCAGAGAAAACGGAGGTGCTTGCGAGAGGTGCCCCTGGTCCAGGGAAGGAGATCTGTCAACCCATTCTTGACGGGGTCACACTTCCCCTGAAGGATGAAGTTTGCAGCTTGGGAGCACTCCTGGACTCACCTCTACAGTTGACATCTCAGGTGGAGGCGATAGCCAGGAGTGCATGGTATCAACTTGATACGCCAACTGTGTCCCTACCTGGTTCAGGGAGACCTTGAAACAGTAGTACATGCACTGGTAACCTCTGGTTTAGATTTCTGTAATGTGCTCTACATGGGGCTACCTTTGTACCAAGTTTGGAAGCTTCAACTGTTCCAGAATGCTGCAGCCAGACTGATCATCAAGACACCGAGACCAAAGCATATTACACCAGTATTGAATTCTTTACATTGGCTGCCGATCAGCTTCCGGGCGTAATGCAAAGTGTTGGTTATTACCTCTAAAGCCCTATATGGCCTGGGCCTGAGTTACTTAAGGGAACGCCTCTCCCTACATAATCCGCCCCGCACTCTCAGAACATCTGGAACAAAAATATTAGAATATAGTACCTTACATTTCTCTGTGTTCATTTTATTAGTTTTGGCCCAGCTTTAGAGGCAAAATGAGGACAAAAATGGGGGCAAATATGGCCTCCCCCCATGTTTCTTCAGTCCTCATATCTCTAGCGTTGCAGAGAGTGAGACTGTGAAAATAATCCACACTTTAGACTCTTCTATTAGCTGTGTTCACATTCATAGAATCATACTGTCATAGAGCTGGAAGTGGTGCCATAGTCATGACTCCAACCCCCTGCTCAATGCAGGATCAGTAAAGCATCAGCCAGGAGATGTCCAGCCTGTTTTTGAATACGTCCAGAGAAGTAGACCCACCACCTCTGAAGGCTATTGGCTCCATTGCCAAATGACTGTTATTAAGAAGTTTCTTCTAATGTTCAGTTGAAACTACCCTCCTCTAACTTAAAACCATTAGACAGGTCCTTCCATCTGGGGAAGCAGAGAGCAGATCTGACCTCTTTCTGACAGCCCTTGAGGTTTTTAAAGAGGACAAACATATCAATCCCCCCCCCCCTCAGTTTTCTCTTCACCAAAATGAACATGCCCAGCTCCTTCAACTTTCCTTATATGTTTTGTTCTCCTTATCTTTTATCATCCTTGTTACCCTTCTCTGAACCCACTCCAACTTGTCTATATTCTTCTTAAAATTAGGTGCCCAGAACTGAATGCAGTATTTCAGATGAGGCCTGAGGATTATTACGTCCTTCAATTTGTAATATACTTCTATTAATATAGGCTTAAAATAGTATTCGGTTTCTTTGCTGCAGCATCACGCTGCTAGCTCAAGTTCAATTTATGAATAAAAATGATCCCAATTTCTTTTTCATAAGCGGAACTGTTGAGCCATATATCCTCCATCCTAATATATGCCTTTGGGTTTTGTGGTCTAAATGTAGAATTTTGTATTTGCCACTGTTGAATTTCATTTTATTAATTTCTGCCCAATTTTCTAATTTATCAAAGTCCTTTTGAATTCTATTCCTATCTTCCATTTATTAGCCATCCTTCCCAGTTTGTATCATCTGCTAATCTGATAAGGATTCCCTTCATCCCATCATCTAAGTCACTGATAAAAACGGTGAAGAGTGATGGCCTCAGGACAAAACCCAGAGGCTCTCCATTCAATACTTCCTTGAAGTGCAGCCACCGATGATGACTTTTTGGGTCAGTTTTCCAACCAATTATGGATCCAAATGTCTAGTCCACATTTAATCAGTTTGCTAATCGAAATATCAAATGCATTGCTGAAATTCAGAGAAATGACATCTGTAGCATTCCCACTATCTACTAAAGAAGTGATTCAATTATTTTAAAGATATATATAATCTCTGGATTGCTTTGCTTGTCCCTTTTCTTTGATGCCTAAGCTTTATTTTTAAATGACCAACTCAAGTTTTAGGTACCTGCAATGCTAGAAATCTGGGGGCTAGAGGAAAAATTAATTCTGCAGGATTCTTATTTGGACCGATGCTCTCCTTCTGCCTTCCCCATAGCCAAACTCCTGCATACTTCCAGGATTTCCCAGGTTGATGTTCTTAATATTTGATTGATTAACCAAGTATCATTACAAGCTTCTACCTGTCTGTTCCTCACTTGTCATGGGCTCTGATTGATTGATTTGGCAATATTCCATAACCTTTAAGAAGTTTTTAGACTATATCTTCCATCATTCTCAGCCTGCATCTTTGATAATCGGGAATGGCGATGGTTACAGCTGGAAATCAACAATAACAGGGCAGTGGGGTGTAATGGTTAGAACATCAGATTAGGAGGTCTAGGTTCTGTTTCCTGCTGAACCATGGAAATGTCACTTACCAAAATCTAAGTAAGTAAATAAGAGTATTGGATTTAGACATGTCCAGAAATGCTGGCTACAGAAAGATTCAGCAGTGTTTTCCTGCAGTATAAAAAGGTCACGTACATGTGCTCAGGACCATCCTCATATCTACTGTTTCACAAGTGTCAGGATTTGAACTCTCAAAGGAATGTTAGGGTTGAGCTGCCGATCCAAAAGTGTTCCTGAACTCTGCTCCCTCAAGCCCTTCAGCCACTCAGGCCAAGAAGGCAAAAGCATGGCAAGGAGGGGACGTGGCAGATAAGCCACTGGACAAATCCAGCTCACCAACTCTCTTTAGGCACAAAAAGTACATTTACAGCCAGCTTTGTTCCATCTCCTTCCCTCCTCACCTTTATTTTTCTTTCCCTCTTCTCTAACAACATCTGACACTTCTGTGGCCAATTCAAATATTCAGTTTCATTTCCTCATTTTTCTTGGCTTTTATTGTTTGCCCATCAGATGCTGAAGGACTCTGCCTAAATGGTTATGGGAAAGAAAGGACTCCACTCATTTCAAGAGAGGGCCTGGGCATGATTTCAAACACAGCGAGAAACCCCAATGTGAATCTTCAACGTTTCATAGTTGTTCGTTTGTTGTGTCTTTTTAAAGGACATGTTGACAACATTGGGGTGGCATTAGGGTTTGGTGTTGCCAAGGGCTACAGCTCTCTGGTGGTATCTGTACCAACTCTGCCCTTCCTCCTCTCCTCATATCTCTTTGCCATTTTTACCCTTTCCCTCTCCTAATATGTAAGCCAGGAATGAGATGTGGTGGCCAGAGCATGTAACATACTACTTATAGTCATCCTGGAGAGAAGTAACTAGTGGGGTCCCACAGGGCTCTGTCCTGGTTCAGTGCTATTCAACATCTTTATCAATGACTTGGATGAAAGAATAGAGGGAATGCTTATCAAGTTTGCAATGGACACAAAATTAGGAGGAGTAGAATAAAAGGTCAAAATTCAAAATGACTTTAACAGATTAGAAAGCTGGGTCAAAACTAACAAAATGAACTTCAACAGGGAGAAAAGTAAGATACTGCACTTAGGCAGAAAAAATGAAATGCATAGATATAGGATATAGGATGGGGGACACCTGCTTGAACAAGACTACACTTGAAAGGGATTTAGGCGTCCCAGTAGATCACAAGTTGAACATGAGTCCCAGTGTAGCAGCTAAAAAGGCCAATGTGATTCTAGGTTGCATCAACAGAAGTATAGTCAAGGAAGTAATAGTGCCATTCTATTCTGCTTTAGTCAGACCTCACCTGGAATACCGTGCGCAGTTCTGGACACACTCCAGATTCGAAAAGGATGTTGACATTCTGGAGTGTGTCCAAAGGAGGGTGATTAAAATGGTGATCTGGAAACCGTGCCCTATGAGGAGCGACTTAGGGAGCTTTGCGTGTTTGGCCTGGAAAAGAGATGGTTAAGAAAAGAGACGGTTGAGAAATGATATGATAGCCCTGTTTAAATATTTGAAGGAGTGTCATATTGAGACTGAAGCAGGCTTGTTTTCTGCTGCTCCAGAGAATAGGACACACAACAGTGGTTGCAAGAAAAAGAGATTCTACCTCAATATTAGGAGGAACCTCTTGACACTAAGAGCTGTTTGACAGTGGAAGACACTCCCTTGGAAAGTGGCGGAGTCTCCTTCTTTGGAGGTCTTTAAACAGAGGCTGGAGGGCCATCTGTCGAATATGCTTTGATTGAGAGTTCCTGCATGGCAGAATGGGGTTAGACTGATGGCACTTGAGGTCTCTTCAGACTTTACGATTGTATGATTCTATGAAAAATTCCCCTACAAGTTGTGGCCAGAGCTGCTGGCCACGAAAGCTGCAGAATTATAAATATTAACATCTTAGAAAATAAATTGACTAAGCAATGGGTGTAGCTCTCCAGAGGATGTTGGACTGCAGTACCCACCAGCAAAGTGAATGGTAAGGGATGGTAGAAGGTACAGTGCACACCATCTCAGAACAACATCTGAGGGCTACGAAATGGCCATCTCCACTTTGCTGAGCCAGTGAAATTTCTGACTCTCCTATGTTGAACACAGAGATGGTTTGTCAGTGTTCCTTTTTTTAAATAGTTGTTTTATGAATCGACAACTCAATTTGCAAAGCAGGTTACTTTGTCTTTGTCTTTTCCTCTCTGGATTCTGACCAACCTTTCTGGAGTTTAATGACTGGTCTGTAAGAGATCTATTTATAAGCTCCTGCCTAAATCTGATTTGGAATCAATCCACTAATGATACTGATGCTAATGTTGTTTGTATGAATAAAAGACATTGGTTTTCAAGGTAATTCACCTTTTACTTTGGGCACGGTACATTAGATTTCCCTTAAGCGCATTAAAGAGTTGGCACGTCATCTGACAACTGGGTTTGCCCATTGGTTTTACATGTAGGGAGGGGCTCCTATGACGACTACATGACAGACAGAAGCTCAACTTTTTCAGCTTTTCCTAGCATGTGTGTGTGTGTGAGTTTGTGTGTGAGAGAGAGAGATCTGGTTTAATGATAGTAAAAACAGAAATCTGCCACCTTGAAAAGGTCAGCTTTCATTTTATTAAAAACAAAACAAAAACAAAACCTAACTTTCTGGTTCAGCTGTTGTTGCTGTTCTTACATTTATTCATATCCCACCTCTTCCTTATCCCCAGGAATGAAGGCAAGCATTCATTGTTGTGAGCCCTCAAGTCATTTCTGACTTACGGCAATCCTAAGACCATGGGTTTCTTGGCAAGTTTTGTTCAGAGGGAGTCTGCTTTTACTTTCCTCTGAGGCTGAGAGGGGGCTTACAAAATAAATAAATAAACAAATAAACAAACAGATGCACGTTCATGAGGAAAAGAATGGGATTGCTTGGGAGGGAAAGGGGAGAGTGTGAATCCCACATGTGTGGATGGTACGAGGGACGTAGCCAAGGGGGGGGGGTCTTGGGGTCCGGACCTCCCCTTCCGTTAGAAAAATGAATGGTGTGTGCTGCTGCGCCACCACGCCCAAGCCCCATTATAATGATGGCACTTAGTCTGGACCCCCCCCCTTCCTAAAATCCTGGCTACGTCCCTGATAATAATAATAATAAGCTTTATTTGTATACCGCTTTTCCATGGATGGTCAAAGCGGTTTCCAATATCAGATTAACAATACATAACACATCATGACTCTACTTCTCTCCCCTCAAGATGGTGGTCGGAGGAGGGCTCTTTTTCTTGGCAGGCAGAGACCTGTTGTTTCTTGCCTGCTTCTCTCCCCTCAAGATGGTGGTACGGGGGGAGTACATGCAGCCTTTCTCAGTGTCACACCTTCCTTCTCCTCCTGAGGAAAAGGATGGGACGGCATGGCAGGAGGGCCCAACCAGGTGTCACCTTGCTTCTGGGATGACACCTGCAATCAGCCGCACGCATCACAACGCTCTCCTAGTGACACCACTAATTGAAAGGTCTCTCCTAAGGCTCAGTTCCTAGCAGTAACAATGCCAAGCCCAAAATATGCTGATAATTTGGTCCTGCCTTTTTTTTTGGTCCCATCCACCCTTCGATCTCTCTGAAATCAGTCTCCTCAAAATCTGGTAAATGTGTCAAAAGGATGATTTTTTGTTGTTGTTGTTCATGTTTGTTTGTTGAAATATTGAAATTGCAGATGGCATCCTGTCAGTTAATAATGATGGTGTAAGATGGACCTGTGCTGTATCAGCTCAGTTTTGGTTGTAGTGGAGACCATGCCAGGAGCAAAATTCACCCTACTTTGTAAGAAGCTTGGCTCCCACAACCAACACAGCCATGAGGGTGGGTGAGGATGCATGCACCTATTTTCCTGTAGCTGGTTGTACTGAAAGGACATTATCAGCAGGGATGTTTCAAAGACCTATGGAGGTCCCTGTGGTTGCCTGGTGAGCACATCCAGATGAGGGGAAATACAAGGCACATCTCCGTACATCCACCTGCTCTCTTACAATGCAGAAGGTGCTGTGTTTGGGTGGGATGAGGACAGATTGCAAGGTGGGTTTGAGGTGAGGTATAACCTCAGGAAATGTAGCAATGTGATATAGGTAAGAGATTCCACCTAAACATTAGGAGAAACATCCTGACAGGAAGAGCTGTTCGACAGTGGAACATACTCCCTTGGAGAGTGGCGGAGTCTCCTTTTTTTGGAGGTCTTTAAACAGAGGCTTATTGCTGTATATGACCATCTGTTGAGGGTGCTTTGATTGCGAATTCCTGCATAGCAGGGGGTTGGACTGGATGGCCCTAAGGGTCTCTCCCAACTCTTGATTCTATGGTTCTGTGTTTATGGTGCAGGATCTTGGCCAGCATATCTGTGGTCCTGGACTAGTTTCTGACTATTCTTGGAGCTAGCTGTAACATTTCCATTCTTGAGTGGATTTCTTTAATTCTTTTTTTAAAATATATATTTTATTAGTCTTATTCCTGTATATACATAGAACATTTACAAACATGAACACGTTCACCAACATTTACAAATATTTAAACACTGACAAGACAAACTAACTGAAAAGACTAAACCAACTGATATAAGAAAACTTGAAAAGAACTAACCTTATTTCTTATTTTCCTGTCTTCTTTCTTTCCATATAGTTTCCCCTTCCCTTTGCTTCTCACTTTCTTTCTTCCCACTTTTCCTTTCTTTCCCTCCTTTCTCTTTCTCTTTCCTCTGACCTTTCCTTAATTTTCCTTAATCGTCTATAAACTCTCTTGGTTGTTTCTCTCCTTGTAACTTACTTACTTACACTTACCATCTGCAACTTTCCCTACCTAAGAAGGTAGAGACATTATTGTTAATTCTGAGATGTATCAGAATGCTAAGTTATCTTCACCACCTTTCCATATATATATATATATATATATATATATATATATATACACACACACACATATTGCATCAGTGAAATGATACTTTTACTGAAGAAAAGTGGCCAAGCAACATCAAGGTGTGTTCAAGATGGCAAAAGTTATTCATGAGAAAGAACAAGCTAGGAAAAACTGCAGCAATTTCCTTTTGTCTGAGTCCGCTTGTAAAGTCTCTTCTCTCTCCTCTTTATATTATGTGCCTGAACAGACAAACCAGATAAAGCTGCTTTGGGTCATTTTGGAGGTATGCTGTTTAAATGATGCATTGAAGAGCCCAAAAGCTGTACCAAAGCCATGTTCCAATCTTAAGGGCTGGAGCGCAACTTTGGTGCAGCTTCTGGCCTCTTAAGATGCATGAGTCATTTAAACAGCATACCTCCAAAGTGACCTGAAGCAGCTTTATTTTGCCTCTCTATCTGGGCCCTATATTATATTATATTATATTATATTATATCATATCATATCATATCATATATTGTTATATTATTTATTTCAAAGATTATTTCAAGGATCCCACGATGGGATCCTTCTCCCTTGCTGGGTTAATTGAATACAAACTCCTTTTGCACTTTGAACTCAGTTTGCAGCAACTAAAGTAAGCTTAGGACAAAGGGGGAAACTGGGAGGACGGGAGAGAAACTGGGACATTTTAAAAGCAGATGGAAAAGTGGGACAGCAGAGTTGTGACTATAGGAAAATAGTAAACTAGGAAAAGTTGGAGGGTGTGCTAAAAAAATTGAAACTAATAATGGTGCTGAGCTTTTCAAAGCCTTATGGCAGGCAGAGTGGTTCAATAGGTAAAGCTTTCCTTAGAATGGATGTTGTCTCATGGATTTTGAAGATCTAAGAGGGGGAACTGTTTCCCAGTTTCTTCAGGGTGAAAGGAAGAGCCCAGGAGCATTCTGGGTAAAATCAAGAGTTTCAGAACAATCCACTGAGAACTTGGCTGTGAGTGCAGTTGCTGTTTTCATGGCTCTTCTTTTCTGCCTGCCAAGCAAGCTAGGAAATACTTTGCAGCCTTAATCAGCAGTGAAAGGTGCTCTCCATTTGGCAGAATGACGGTCCTCATGCTGTGACTATCGCTCCCTCCCCACCCCCAAAGCAAAGACGACACTCCTCAATATCGTCACAGTTGCCTTTATTGTGAAAAGTTATAAATAAGTAATATTTCAAGGATTGAACAGCTCTCCATCCCTCCCGGCCGCTCCCTCTTTGCCTCCTGAGCCTCACCCTTCAATAAGGTTAGACGAAAGAATCTTATATATATGACTCACAGATCTGTCCCCTGATTTTAAGCAACTGGAGATGCAGAGAAAGGCTACTAGAAAAATTCTGGATTCCAAAACAACTTCCCACTAAGTATTTCCCAGGGAAATCACTGGCCCACTGGGAGCACTTGGACTGAATTTTATGTGTAGGTAGAGTGGAATTTCAAAAAGGTTCCTAGTTTTGGACTGCAAGTCCAAGAATCCCCCACTGGGGGACTGCGGTCCAAAAAGGGGGATTTTTCCTAAGGTCTCAATAGGAATGTATGTCTTTTGGGGACTATGTGGCCCACCAGATGTAAGTATCCAACTCCCATCATCCCTACCCAGCAAAGCCAACAGTGAGGAATATTAAAAATTGCAGCTCAGCAACATCTTGCAATGCCGCACGTGAGGGTTGACTCAAGACATTTTGCTACCTGAGGGAAAGACCAAGATTCTGCCCTCCCACCTGTGTACATAATAAGCAAGCTAAAGTTGGCCCTTGAACCTTCTTTCCACCTCGACCAAGTGCCAGTGTCTGCTATGGCGCCTGAGGACATGCTGGCTAGTTTAGCAGGCCCAGGACAGACACTGGGCATACATACAGCACTGTACATCAAGAGGGACAAGTGGCCAAATACCCAAGGCTTGTTGCCCCTGCATTGGGCATCCTTGCATTGCCCCTTTGTTATGATTCAGAAAATCCTTCTCCCCATCCCGGTGTGCTTAAATTTAATATTTTTCATTTTGTTCCTTCATGCGTCCTGGTTTGGCTCCTCCGGAAGCAATGTAGAAGTGGCACAGTGATAGCCCTGTTCAAGTATTTGAGGGTGTGTCATATTGAGGAGGGAGCAAGCTTTTTTTCTGCTGCTCCAGAGAACAGGACCCAGAACAATGGATGCAAGCTACAGGAAAAGAGATTCCACTTCAACATTAGGAGGAACTTCCTGATAGTAAGGGCTGTTTGACAGTAGAACAAACTCCCTTGGAGGGTGGTGGAGTCTCCTTCTTTAGGGAGTCTCTATACAGAGGCTGGATGGCCATCTGTCAGGGGTGCTTTGATTGTGAGTTCCTGAATGGCAGAATGGAGTTGGACTGGATGGCCCTTGTGGCCCCTTCCAACTTCTATGATTCTATGATTCTATAATCCAGACATACCTTAGCAGTGGTTGTTGGTGATTTCTATCTCTGTGGATCAGTGGGTCACCTTTGGGTTCTAGTGTGAGCTTTAAAGAATTTTTCCAAGGTGCAGAACCTATTTTGAGGATAAGGTGCCTTACCTTGGATAGCCCCCTCAAAATTCAGACTACAGCCCCTAATGGATTTACACACATTCTTTCTCTTTCTCTCCCCATTGACATGGAGCCACACTCCACCACAGTATCTCACTTTGTTGCCTCCTGCAATGGGGGAAGGAATTTTCTACAGAACAAAGAAGTGGTCCAAACCTAAAGCCTTGCTCATTGTAAGCACCAGGAGTGTGAAGAGCAAGGCTTGGAGAGTTGCCATTTCAAAGGTTGCCCTCTGCCCTCCCCTGACATCGGGATTTCTTTTTTAAAATCAGCATCACAAGAAGAGGCACAGCTCCAGATATCCCAAATATGACACATCTTCTTCCACTTTATGCAGAAGGCAATAAATATACGTCCTGATACATTCTATGCAACATCAGTGTAAAATCACTATTAGGAAGGGCAAAGGGAAGAAATAAAAAGAAGCAGTGCTCATTGGGGGAGTTGGTCTTTGTACCAGCTGGAAACTCAAACCTTGGATATTTGCATCTAATTTGCTTTCTTCCATCAATTCCTCATTAATTTATCCAGCATTCCAAAGTACCATCCTGATCTTTTTGGGCCATGGTAAGATTCCTGTGACATGGAATTCAATTGGCTCATCATGTTACAATCTGCATTTCAGAGATGTAGACAGCTTTGCAAATAGTGACTAGTTCTCACTGTGACTAGTTCTCACTGTTTAGTACTATTTGCTCACTCAAAAGGTCCTGATAGGGAGAGGAGGGGATTTCTATAGTACATCCATAATCACCAAATAGATAAAACTCACAAACATAGACATAGCTCTGTTTAAGTATTTGAAGAGGTATCATATTAAGGATGAAGCAAGCTTGTTTTCTGCTGCTCCAAATGACTCTTCCCATTGTCAAAACGTTCCGACATTACTTAGGCAATTTACTTTACTTTTGGTGAGAGAGCAATCGGCTGTTTTCACACCTGCATGTGGCTGCTTCCTGTGCTGATCTTCCCCATATTTATCACAAGAACTCTGACATGTGACTCCTAATGGGAATCCCAACTAGAGTAGACCCATGGAAACAATGAGAATGACATAAGTGTTGACTCAATAAGATCCAGGCCATCAATTTCTGCCATCAGTGCCATTTGAAATCCCCCTGGACCAGCCAGGTTCTGCCACCTAGCCGACCCACCACCCCCAAGTCCATCTGTAGTAAGCATGCCCCCTAAAGGTTGTCGTTGGCCATTGCAGGATTGGTGTAGGAGAAGGGACTGGTGCCGTTTTTAGGAAGAGTCTGTGGAAGAAACAGAAAGGAGACTGTCAGTTCAAGGGAATAGTAAGGTAGTTGTGTCAAGTGGCAGAAGCTGGAGGGGTGGCAAAAAGGGATTGGAAGAGTGTGCCTCATGGCACACCTGGCTTAGTGGAGGATTATCCCACTGTCTGCATGACCTTCAACATGTCACAAATAAAAATGGGATGTGTGTGGCAAAGCAACATCAGAGTGTGGTCAAGATGGCAAAAGTTCTTCATGAGGAAAAGCACACATGCAGCAATTTGCTTTTGGTTGAGTCTACTGAGAAGGACAAGATTCTTCCCCATCTTCTCCATCTGGCTGAGCTGAGGGCAAACTCCTTTTGCTCTCTGAACAGAGTATTAATTTGGATTATCCCTACTAATAGGGTCAGTTGTGGGGTCTGCACATGGGTTGGAAAGCATTTCAGTTGACTTATGCTCAGACTGATTATTGCATGCCTTATGTCCCTGTAGTGGGAGAAAGGTGAGATGTAAGTTAATAATAATAATAATAATAATACATGGAGTAGAAGCAAAATGTATCGGGCCAGGTCAGCCTTGCTGCTGCCTCACTGACATCTAAGAGATGGTTTATTTTAGCCTAGAGAAAAGAAGATTAAGGGGCAGTTTGACAGTAGTGGAATCTCTTTGGAGGTCTTTAAACAGAGGCTGGATGTCCATCTGTCGGGATGCTTTGATTTGGATTTCCTGCATGGCAGGGGGTTGGACTGGATGTCCCTTGCGGTCTCTTCCAACTCTATGATTCTATGATTCTATGAACCAGAACTTGGAAAAATTACATTTTGGGATGACAACTCCCAGAATCCTCCAGCCAGCATGGTCTCTGGAAGATTCCAAGGACAGTGGTCTGAAAAAAACATTTCCTAGCTGATTTGGGTTAGTCATTAGCAGGAGAAAGCTATTTGACAGTGGGACAGACTATCAAGAAGTGGTCTGTCCCAGATGTATTTAATCAAAGGCCAAAGAACAAAGATGTTAACAGTTCCAAGATGAGCTGGGGTTGGCTTAGATGACCTCTAAAAGTCCCCTTCAAATTCTAAAATTTTATGATCTGGTTCTCGCTTCACCAACTTTTCTTTTCTTTATTAGCCTTGAACAGCAGCAAAGAAACAGAAAAGTGAATGCTTCTTCCAAGAGTTCCGTGCATCTGAAAAAGTAGACTTGTGTCTACCAAAGCTCATGCTCCTAGCTTCTTTCTATCAGTTAGTCTCAAAGGTGCTACAAGATCGCTTTGCAGGCTGATTTGTCAGACTAACAATCAATACACAGCATGGGTAAATTTAGAGATGGAATATAGCACCTACTAGAACAGGGTTTTCCTTGGCTGTCCTTCATTCAAGAACTAACTAGGCATGGCCCTGCTCAGCTTCCAAGATCAGATGTTATCTGGTGTTTAGGAAGCTATGCAAGATGTATTTAGGCCTCATAAATTAAGATTAATATCACTGTATTTTGAAAGTGTTTTGACCAGTCCAGTTTTCAGAAAACTGCTTACAGATGAAATGATAATTTGATAACCAGTGATAAGTTCAGCATCTTGCATAGCTTTCTTTTAATACATGTTAAAGCCCAGGATGGATTTACAACTCTGCTGACATGGTAGCCACCAGTGATCATTGGTAAAAATTAAAATTCCCTGGGGCCATGTGCTAAAATCAGAAGCCACTGGGGTTGCCAATTTTCAGGGTTTAGCCCTGAGCTTCCATTTTTCACAGGTTATCTCTAGGAAGGAGATGAGGGTACAAGTTCTTCAGTTTTGGGAGACTTGCTAGGCAAGAGGAAAGGTCTCTGTGTAATATTGGACAGGGAAGCAATAATATTGGACAGGGGATATTGGACAGGGAAGCAATAAATGAATATTCAAAAATACCCACACCCCATAACAATTTGTTTCTCAGATGTTGTACCTCCATCCTCCAAGCACTGACAGCCCCTGCCGCCGCTGGGGCCCCGCAAAGAGGGGAGAGAGGTAGGCCAAGAGGATGAAGGCACGCACGCTGGGGCAGGTGGTGGAGAAGGCGTCCTCCATCCTCCAGGCCTGCCTCTCTCCTCCGCCTTGACCGCCTTCTAGGATAGGCCTACCTGGGTGGAGAAGGGGAAGGAGGCCAGGCAGCGGAGAAGGATCTGGCCGAGATCAGATGGAGGAGGAGGAGGAGGACGACGGCAACGACTGGATGAGAGGGCCAGCACTGAGCCCTGACAGCTGTCACTGTCGGGCCCCACAAAACCACCAGCAGCAAGCCAGGCAGGAAGGAAGGCCAGCAGAGGGAAGGAGAAAGGAGGAGAAAAAGAAGGAAGGAAGTATGGCTGTGAGGATGGAGAGAGCCATAGCTGGGGCGGAGATGGGCTGCCAGGGCAGATTTGAATCTGCCCTGGCTCCCCATTGGGCTGAATCAACTTATTGGAGCAGAAAAACCCAGCGTCTTTTTGACGCGAGTTAAGTGGGGGGGAAACTATGGCCCCCTTTCCAAGTCAGTTCCAAATCAGTTCCTAAATGGGAACCATGGTGGTTTAAACCGGATCGCGATTTGACACGATCCTGTTTAAACCATAGTGGGAATGAGCTCATTGCCAAGAACTTACAAAATTCCAGTAGAAGTAACTGCTTGTACTCATAGTAAAGACTGGATGGATGAGAGATTAGAGTGGAGGTCAGTGCTTCCAGGACAAGGGGATGGTTCCTTTTTAAATAAGTATTAACGTACAGTACTTACATTAACCCGTGGATAAGTCCACTTGGATTTTTTGTGTCCATTTTTAATTAAAATTTCTAGATTTATACATGAGTATACACTTAGTGAAAAGCACTAGGAGCTATTGTAGAGGAAGATCCTGAACATATTTAGCCACAGCAACTGAAAAAATGTGTATTGGCACATACCCTCCAACATTTCACTGGGAGAGGTGTTGCCAATATGGCAAAAGTTACTAAGGAGGAAGAATACACAAGCTAGCAGAGGCTTTTGCCCCAGCCTACCAAGAAGGGCAAAATTTTGTCCCTATTCTCCTCTCCCTCCTGCTGTGTGAACTGAGTACAAACTACTTTTGTACTTTGAACTCAACTTATAGCAACTGAAATAAGCTAAGGACAAAAGAGGAAAGTGGGAGGAGGAGGAAGAAACTGGAATATTTTTTAAAGCAGCTGGAAAAGTTGGACCACAGAGGATTGTCTTTCGCAAATCCAGACAGTTGGAGGGCAGGATAGGTGTAATATGCATCTGTGCCTGCATGTCCTTCAATTTAACCCATTTCATAACAGTCTTTTAAAGTTCTTAAAATGAGCATCGCCATGGGATGAGGGGTGTGAGATACTCTGAAAACTAATACTGATGTGTGGAAAAAAGAGCAGAGCAACTTTCTACGTAAAAGTTTCCAAATTGAATGTTTCCAAATTTCTTTCATGGGGTTGTGCCAGCTGCTACCAGGCTCCATGAAAAACCACTTTGGGCCTCTTGTCCTCAGGATACTATCAGGAGCTGCTTTGTCACATAGTGTGTGTGTGTGTGTGTGTGTGTGTGTGTGTGTAATCACGTGCATACAGAAAAACAAATGTACCTGTTTGCATGATACAAAGGTTGGAACGGAGAGGCTGAGCAAATAAAGGCAGCCCAACTGTAAGACAGAGTGAAGGCCATACTCATATCAGGCTACAAATTAAACCCACAAGGATGACAGAATTTACCCATGTTATTGGAAGACAGGTCAATAATATCTTTACTATATTATCCTCAGTTTCACACCTTCCCATAAGAGTAGAATAAAAACCTACAAGGTCAGTGATCAAAAAGGCTCCTTCTTTGTACTGCACTGGCTGGGAGATTCTTGGAGTTGTAATCCAAAAAGGTACTTTTACCAAGCTCTGTCCAAAATACCAGGGCATCAGGTACATGCAATCTGTTTTAATGTTGTAATAATTTAATTTTGTTTTAATGTACACTTTTCTATGTTTTTAATCATACTGTTTTTTTAATCTTGTAAGATTCTCTGAGTCCAAGTTTTGGGAAAAGGGAAAGTTGTTATTATTATTATTATTATTTCTTATATATCATACAGTTAGTATTCCTCTACAAAGCTTAGTTGATACCCCCATCTGTGCTGCCAATATTGATGCCTCTTAAGCACTATGCCAGTGATGGCAAACCTTTATAGGTTTGCGTGCTGGGGTGGGGCTTCTGCCCCCCAGGATGGGGCTGTGTGGTGGGGACAGGACTTCTGGCCCCAGGAGCGGGGCTCCCACCCCCAGGGCTGGGGCTTCCCAGGCAGGGCTTCTCCCCCCCCCCCCCGCCCTGTGGGTCACCAAAGGCCCCGGCAGGGGCAGAGCCATGGGCACGGGCCCAGTCCACCCCCCCACAGACCTTTTTTGACCCACAACTGTCCCTTGAGGGCTAGTTGTGGGTCATCAAAGGCCCATGGGGGGGCGGACCCATGGGCACAAGTCCAGTCCTCCTTTTACCGGACCCTTCCTGACCACAACAGGCTTTCTGGAGCCCATTGGGGGTCAGCAAAGGCAAGTGGGGAAGAAGAGGACTGGGCACGCAGCCTGTCCTCTTCTTCCCAGGCCTTTTCTGACCCCCAACGGGCTCTCTAGGGAGGGTGTTCTGGGTAGGGAAAGGCCCATGGAGGGGCCCAGGAGTTGGCACGCTGCCATTCTTGGGCTCCGCAGGCCCTTCTACACCCAGAGCTCTCTCTCCAGGGGGAGCCCTGGGTGGGGAAGGGCCCATGGAGGGGCCCAGGAGCCAGCACCCTGCCGTTCTTGGTCCCCCAAGCCCTTCTTCACCCAGAGGTCTCTCTCCAGGGGAAGCCCTGGGTGGGGAAGGGCCCATGGAGGGGCCCAGCAGCCGGCACACCACGGTTGCTCCTCCTCATGGACCTTTCCCTGCCCCCAGCTGTGTCTCTGGAGATAGCTGGAGGCCGGAAAAGGTCTTTGGGGAGGAGCAACTCACACACACTGGTCATTCCTCCTCCCTCCACCCTTTCCCCGGCCTCCAACTATCTGGGAGAGGCTGGGAGGAGGAGCTAGAGGCGCGCACCTCTGGCTCCTTCTCTACAGTGCCATTTTCTGGCTTCCAGTTCTGTTCAGGATTCTAGCCACCCAGCCATGTCCTTTTCCACAATACTCCATTCCTTCCCAATTAATTTTCTGTTCCTCTGTTCCATCCTGGGCTTCTTCCCCTGGGTAAAAGCCCAGGGTGGAGCCATGCACGCTGTTCTCCTGCTCCTGGAGAGGAACTCAGGACGGAGCAACTGGAAATGGGGAGATGATGGTTCAATCAAGTGTCACCTCTCTTCTGGGTGTCACACAGTGCGGTTTGCACCCCACTGGTGATATGTAGTTAGCCACCTTGGGTCCCACTTTGGGGGATAGGTGGGATATAGATAGATGATAGATAGATAGATAGATAGATAGATAGATAGATAGATAGATAGATAGTGACTACATTGAAGCCTTTTACAGTTGTGTAGAAGAGGGAATTCCAGCAAGTGTTGCTTGTCACACAACCAGATAATAAGCAACATCTCCTGAAATCACCTTTTCTACACAACCTTAAAGGCATGGGAGCCCTCTCCAGTTTTCAGTCTGGCAACCATAGAGCATGAGACGCAAAGAGCATGGAGGCATTGTTGAGTTTTCTTTCAGATAAATAAATGAATGCTTCTCCCTCTTCCCCTTTTCATGGGAAAAAAGACAGCGACACATGGCATCCCATAGGATCAAATTCTTTCTCTATGATAACCAAATGTCCTGCATGTGTTGCCTAGACTTTGACACAGGTTCAGGCCATGGGAGCAGCCAGCTGCTTTGGTGGGGAGACAAACTTGGAGAGCGGCCAGAAACATTACAAGCAACTCAATGTCATGTGTAAACAGTGCCAGGTCACGGTTTCGGGGAGTGGCCAGTCCAGCCAAGGCGCTACCCCCACCAAGGGCAAACAGGGCACAATGCCAGTGTGGGAAACCTTACTGTCACTCTTAACCAGATGAATTCTGCTTGGTAAAAATTTTAAGGGAGTGAAGGGCTGAGGAGAATGCAATTGTTATAGAGGACTATTTGGGCCAAGACTGATTCCCTTTCTCCCTCCCTCTTTTCGCCTAGATTCCCAAGGCCCACAGATATGGAGCCAAATATTTGCTCAGTCTCCTAGTGTTTGTTCAGCGGAGTTGTGTATGGAACAGAACAGATGTGGCCAGCTTTGTCAGGAAGGAATGGGGGGAAGAACAGAGTTGAGGTGGTGGAGATGGCATTCTTTAGCCTCATCTTTTGAATCTCGCTGTCCTCTTATCTATTGCCTCCCCAAATATGAAATAGACTCAGGCTGGGTTTACCCTGGCACAACAGTCACACCAAGCTTTCGCAAGGGGCAGCTGTCTGTCAGAGAGGAGAACAGGTGGTCTTATTCCACCCCATTCTGTAACTTTAAGCCATATGAAATGTAAGGTAAAAGGAGTCTATGGAGATTATCGCACTGGGTTCTGAGAACGTTCTCATCCCGTGATGAGAACGGAACGCATTTGAGTATACCGCACGTATGTGTTCCAATCGGGTTCTCAGAACGCTTAAATGTGTTCCAAATGTGTTCCAGGAGGGTACAGATATGAATGTGTTCCCAGAGAGCTGAAACGTGATGAGAACGTTCCAACAGAAGTGTGTGCGATATTCTTATCTGTTCTCAAATCCGTTCTCTCATTCCTCCGTCTCCTGATTGGCTGAAAGAATGACAGGCAGGGAGGGAGGCAGGCAGGCGAGCGACTGCAGTGAGGGAAGGTGTGTGTGTGTGAGGGGGGAAAGAAGGAGGGAGGGAAGGGAGGAAAGTTGGGACAAGTGAGAGAAGAGGAAAGAAGGGAAAGAGAGAGAAAGAGAGAGGGAAACAGGGGGGCCAGAGCAGAGAGCAAGAGGGAGAGGGTCTGGCTGCTTCTGCGGGGGCCTCTAGTGTCATGTCCAGTGGGGCTCCTGTGCTGTCACAATGCAGGAGGCAGGGATGCCCAGGACCTTCTCCTCCTTCCCTCCAGGAGGGAACCCACAAAAGCTCCTCTGTTTGGAGCACCACACAAAAGCAAGCAAACAACTCCCAGAATTCCATAGCAAAGAGCCAGACAAGAGTTAAAGCGGGGAGGGAAGCTCACAACCTGAAGGCACACATTACATGCACACACACAGGAGGAAATGGGATGACAGCAGAGGACTCTTCTTTTCTAACCGGTTTAAAGAGCTGCAATGGCTGCAGGGGCTCTCCCCTTGGTCCAGTCCCCTCCCTTTCCCTCCGCTTGAAGGGACCTCCGTGGAGCTCCCTTAAAGCCCAGGCTGCCAAGGAGGGGACTCTGCCCTTGGCCCATCAAGTTACATAGGTTTTATCCTATTTTCTTCAAACATATGCCAGCATATGAAGCCCCAGCGTTTTATAGGGGCTTGCCTTCCTTCCCTCCCAAGAGAATCCTCGGACTCCCTTCGGAGGGAAGACAAGATGGGGGGGGGGGATGCTTGCCTTCCTTTCCTCCCAAGAGAATCTTCGGAGGGAAGACTTCTCAGTGAGGCTGAGAAGCACTCTCCCGGCCAGAGTCCCTAGGCTTACTGAAATCCCCCACCTCCCTTCCCCATAGAAATCAATCCAAAAACTGAGTTTAAAAGGAGCAGAGGCAAGCCCTCTGGGTCTGCATCTGGGAGAGATTTTAAACTCCGTTTTTGGATTGATTTCTATGGGGAAAGAGGGGAGAGGGAGAGATGGCAGGACATCCCCATAGCCAAGCAAGCTCTGCCTCCTCAGATGAAGACCCATAGGGCTCTCTGCTCTTTAAGCTCCGTTTTTGGATTGATTTCTATGGGGAAAGAGGGGAGAGGGAGAGATGGCAGGACATCCCCATAGCCAAGCAAGCTCTGCCTCCTCAGATGAAGACCCATAGGGCTCTCTGCTCTTTAAGCTCCGTTTTTGGATTGATTCCTATGGGGAAGGGAGGTGAGGGATTTCAGTAAGCCAAGCCTCCCTTTTTCCTCTTTCCTGGGAGCAGCGCCTCTCCCGAGCCGTCCAACCTCTGAGTGGCGACGTCATCAGAACACAGCCCACAAAACGTAATACAGCAAACCGTTCTGAGAACGGTTTCGCTGTGCGGTAAAATGCAGTTCTGATCACGTTCTGATCACGTTCTAGTTTACTAATGCAGTAATATCTGTTCCAGGAACATTCTCATCACGTGATGATAGGAACGTTCTCAGAACGCAGTGCGATAATCTCCTATAAGTTGCAAACCACTGAAGCCTGGGAGCTGCTAGGTAAAGTGGCAGGGATGGCAGCACACTGAGAGGAAGCCTTACCTTGAGCTGGCATCTGGCATAATGTCAGTTGTTGTTTTAAGACAAAGTGTCCAGTTATATATAGAGGAGGACAGAGAGATTGAGGTGTATATAGTCAAGATTCATGATGGGCAAGATGCTAGAGGCTTGTGGTTTCCCTTCCAACTCCGGTTGGCAGGGGTGTCATCCATAAGATTAAAAGAATTGGAAGTAATTCATTACAAGTAAGAACATTACCTGTAATGCATTATTGGGGTGGAGGGGTGAGGGGCAAAATAATGTAATAATTGGTGGCATTATTACTTTTCTCTGCCTACTACCATTTACTCATTACTTTGTTGTTGTTGTTGCTTAGTGTGAACCTTTTTGCATTTCTCCTTGTTGCAATAAAGGATAGCCCCCAGCAGTGGTGTCACTAGGAGGCTGCAGGGGATATGGACTGCACCAGGTGACACCCCAGAAGAAGGGTGACATGAAGCTAGGCCCTCCTCCTACTGCACCCCTCCTAGCTTTTTCTGCGGCAGTGGAGGCCTCTTCATGCAACATCTGCAGCAAAAGAGAAGGCCAAGCACCTGTCTCTAGGCTTGCCATGAGGGTGGAGGCCTCTTCACAAGGAGACATTTGCAGCTCCAGCAAAGGAAACAGCCGAGCGTGCTGCTGATGCTGCCCCCATAGCAGCCCCAACAGACCCCCCCTTCACCAGGTGACACCAGGCAGGGGTGGCTCCTAATGTGTATATGTGTGAAAAAGAGAAAGAGAAAAGGTGCATGATAGATGGGAATAAAGGAGGAGAGTTCTACTGACCTCATTGTAAGGATTTTGCTTGCTGCTGGGAGCAGCATACCTCCCGTGCGTGTGGTATGTTGGGTACTCATTCATGGGGTGGTAGGAGTCTCGGGAACTGAGTAGATTCAGACTGCCTCGATGATGCCGTCGACACCAGTAGATGATCTGGGAGGAAGCAAAGAAGAGGAAGAGTGAAAACATGTAGACTGGGCCAGTGGGAGACAGAGAGATGAAGAGGACCCTTCATTTTTAAAACTGGTGGAACAACTGCTGTAATCAGCTTCAGGGGTATTTTAAGCTGCCATGTTGAATCTCATGCTGACTTGAGAATAAGTACCACAAAACTGTTGCCACTACAGCCACCACCCTTCTGCCACTGCTCCTCTTCCTCCTTTCTTTTTATTTACAGTCTCCCTTCCTCCTCCCCCAACAAAAAAAAAATCAGGCAGCAATTAAATTAAATTAAATTAAATTAAAAATATGTGTGTGCAAGAGAAGTACATTCATTTCTGTCTAGATATGCACATGTTTTTGATGTTTTCCTATTTATATAGAGTACTGAGATAAACCTATATCAAAGTCAAGGGGAAGGGATCATGTGGCCTTCCAAATGGAGGCAAACCTGAGACAGACATTTCTCTAGAGAGCCATTAGGCAGCTCTCTATAGTATTTTCTTTTGCTAGATGTTGGTCTCACCCGAGGGATGTACGTATGGATCTTGTGAATCAAAAGTGGTATAGGTCTGATTTTGACAAATAGGGATGAGTTACTCACCAGCAGCAGGAGGGCAACAAGGGCTATGAGCAGAATAATGCAAACTAAAACAAGGAGAGCAATGCCCCAGCCTGGAACAACATCAGATGCAGAAGAACTAGAAGTACTGGGAAGACTTTCTGGAGAGACTGTTGTTGCTAAAGAGGAAAAGGAAATATCAGTAGCCTGTAAGTGCTAGTGTCAAGGAAATGAAGCCGTTCCTTTGCACAGTGTGTTCTACTAGTGACAGGATTCTGTATATTTTATTTTCATTTCTCTAAATATCTTTATGTAGTCAAAGAAATAGCTGTGTTAGTCTGTTGAATCACTATGTAGAGAGATCATGTAGCACCTTAGAGACCAACTAAAAGAAAAAAGTTGGCAGCATGATCTCTCTTTATGTATATGTATGCAATGTGTGTGCACTTGTGTATAGTGAAGAATGCAAAAATTTTCATTTTCAATCCTCAATCCTTCCTAAATACATTTGAGACACTACCCACTTTCTTCTAAAATTTCATCTGCCATGACAGTGGGCAGGATGGGCAGCTGACAGTGACTGGAGAACTAAGCTGGACACTCAAGAAACATTAGTGGGCTGTGTTAACTCAAGGTATAACCTCCCTCCTTGCCCTCTCTTTTTGATTTTGAGTTGAAATCACTGGCGGTCTTTTTGGCACACAGCCAAGGAAGGTGCCCTAAACCTGGGAAACTAGCCATGACATATAAGGACATTTGTAAAAATATAAGGACATCTGTCTGGCTCAGTATGGGGAAAAGCCAAAGCACTGTAGGCAGGATAGATAGATCAAGATCTATCTGCCTCCTCCCTTCATTGATAGGAGCGACAGGTACAGTCCTTGGGATTTGGGAACCCTATCTCCCACCCTCGATAGTGGGCTACAACTTTTCAAGTAGTAATAAACAAAAATTGTTTATTTTTTATTTTCAAGTACTAATCAACAAGTCTTGCTAAGAAAACCCTATGATAAGTAAGGGGCTCTCCAGATGGCCCTAAAGGTGTGGGCTGGAGGCACCCAGTTTTCCTTTGGAGGGATGCCACAGCAGGCAAACTGCGTGCCATCTCTCCGGATCAAAACGGGTTCCTTTTGGTGTGCAGGAATAACATCACCAATGCGCCATTGGCTCACTGCAACACATCCAAGATGAAGCGCAGCGCCCGATAGTGCGGCCGTGGTGCCACGCTTGCATCATGCACAAGTGCCACATATGAACGGCACCACATAAAGATGGCAGCGTCCATACATGTTAGGGTTCCAGAGTGTGCAGATGCTGCGTGCTCCAGAACCCTAATATCAGCACCGTGCTTTCGGCCTGTCTCTTTCAGACCTAACTTACTTGTGTTTGGCTTCTGCGTTGTCTTGGAGGTGGTGTGGCTGGAAGTGTCCTCAGAGTGGATGGTTGTAGAGGAGGGCGTGGGGGGATTGTTCTTGGCTGTAGCTGAAAGAAATGTCAGATGTAACCTCAGCTGCTCTTCTTACTCCATATACTCTGTAAAGCTTCCACCATTGTGCAGTTCTGATTCTTAAAGCTGTGGCTTGGGTATCAGATAAGGTGAGGTACTGATGGCTTTGGAGGTCACTTGATTCCCACCCAACCCTTCCTTGAATCATTTTTAGATGCCATATTACCACATTTCCTCAGTCATGAGATGTCTCCTAACTTAGGGATTGCCCTGTGATGCTACCAGCCCCATCCTCATCAATAAACCCTTCACCTGTGACATCTGTCAGTTTCAAGCCCTTCAGAGCCTCATTTGATGCATTTTTCAGACTATCTTCCACCACACTAGGAAACTGACGGCTGGCAGTGTTAGGGTTCTTCCGGAAGTTTATCTGGGTGTCTGCCACCACGGAGCCATTCCTATGTCGTTTGCAAGAGAGGAGAGAGTGTTAAAGAATCCAGAGAGTCACACAGAGTCCCAGACCTCAGCGGCAGAGCATCTGCTTTGCAGGCAGAAGGCTCCAAGTTCAGATCCTGCCATCGCAAGGTGAACTACCATAGAGCATCTGACATCAGAGAGACCAACTTACCCCGGGGAACACATGTGAATTGCTTTAGTGTTAAGCAGCACTTAATGAGTATTACGAGTAAAATGTAGAGTATTATTATTATTATTATTATTATTATTATTATTATTATTTACCCCTGCTCCCGTACCTGAAGTCATTCACAAGATATCCAACGTAGTCTTTCTCACAGGTTGCACAATTATAAACTGCTTGATACTGTGGAAGGAAAGAAAAGGCAGTACATGCTGGATTAGTTAGTTGTTTTGCTTTTTTCCCTACAGATTGGCATTGTGGAGGAGCAGTTATGTTGGGGTATGGGCTAAGGAATGTTTGTTTGTTTGTTTATGTTATTTATTTATGTAATTACAGTACTCATATATAAGTCTAGAAATTTTAGTCCCAAAATGGCCCCAAAACCCTGGGTGGACATATCCTTATATGTCAATGTGTGCACTGTACATTAACTCTAATCAACAAGGAAACCATCATCTTGTCTGAGTAGAGTGGCGAGAGCATTTTGGGAGCACTTAAACGTAGCAATGACCTCCTGTCCTCCCTCTGCTGCAGCACTGCATCTGGTCTTTTGGAATGACTGAGTGGAGAAATGGCAAAGGTGGCCTCTCTTTGGCGCTTCCTCTTAAAAGGAGCACCCAGGGGAACTGGGCTTAAAAGGATTTGAATGAGACATTTGTATATATTTCTCAGTTTTTCTAGATTAAAAATCAGACAAAGATATCCCATTAAACTTAGAGGCTATGATCACTGCTAACATACACCCAGTACAGACTGCTGCTTTGCAGTGGCCTGGGGCTGAAATTAGGGCTCGGGAAAGTGGAGCGTCTGCACACTCTGCACTCTTTGGGTGCCATTTTGGCACACATACGTTCAAACGCCATGCACACCGATGACATGCCTTGTCAACCACATTCAAATGATGCAGCAAACAAGAGAAGTCAGTGCGCCGCTTCAGGGCTCTGATGGCGCCTTGGCAGTGGTGCAGAAAGGAGACGCGTTTTGCAGCTCCTTTTTGGAACGGATCGTTGTCGTGCCTGTGCGGCTGCTGCGACAACAATCCGGAGGAGGGCTGCCCCTTTCTTCTCATCTGTACAGCCCCTATGTCACCATTTTCCCCGTTTTGCCTTTTCATCCTTCTTGATATGAGTGTTTTCATAGCCCCACCTGTGCCTTGTCACCTCTCCTACACATTGCATAGCCACCATTTACAATAGCACCCGTCTCCATCCAGCCTTTTGGATGAGCACAAACAGATATGCCTGGTGGAATTTTGTCAGTTCTTTGTCATTGTTTTCTTTCACACACCCCAACCTTTTCCCCCAGACTTATCCACAGGTCATATTAAAATCCATAATTTTGGCCCCAAACCCTGCTCTCAACGTATACACGAGGTCAATTTATAGTGAAGTAGGTACAGTATTTATTTATTTAGAGTAACCTGCCCATGAGCCAAGAAGGGTCTGAGGCCAGCTTGCTAATCATTAATTTGCCAGTTCCCTAAACTCAGGTTTACAGTCTAAACAAGACATGCAATGGCAGTGGAGAAGAGGATAAAGCTCAGCAGATATATCTGCAACATGAAGGGAAGGCCTCTAACAAGTTGGTGGACCGAGGCATGAACGAGTTGTTCCTGGCTGCCCTAATACCCTCCAGAGTCCAGAGGATTTTGCAAGTCTTAGAACCCTTATGTTATATTTAAAGGTAAACCTCAGGTTACCTTGAATGTATTAATGGTTCAAATTCCTTGGAACTAAGAACTGAATTCACGGCCAGAAGAAATGCTTCATCAGAAGAAACAATGGGGTGTCTTTATCATTTTTTGATTCAAAAACTTTTAATAGATGTTTAGGGAGAGAGAAGACTGGAAGTCTTCAAGAGATGCTACCACACCTAAAGTGTAAAATTCTCAGAAAGGTTGTTTCAATGGTCTTTTTGTCAACCAGTACCCTTCCATCTCCCATTCACACCCACCAGCTGGTTCATAGGTGCAGCACTTACCACTTCCCCAATGGTCCTTTCCAGCTCCTGGAAAGCCTCACTGGATCGATTCGACAAGCTGTCATTGAAAACCCTATTGGTGATGCGGAAACTGAGAGAGATCTCCACACGTTGTTCTTGGGGAGTTGGCGTGGGACCTGTGGGTGGCTCCTGCGTAGTCTTGGAAGTGGTGTGAGGGGATGGCGGGAGGGCTGGTGAGGTGGCCTCGGAGTGGCCGGACGTGGTGGATTGTAAGTCTGTTGACGGCGTGGGGGACTCGCTCTGCACTGTGGTTGGAAGGAATCTCAGATGTAACCTCAGCTGTTCTTCTTACTCCATATACTCTGCAAACCTTCCTCCCTTGTGCAATTCTGATCCTGATAGCTATGAACTGGGGATCAGCTGACGTGAGGGAGTGGCGGCTTTGGTGTCCATGTGGATCCCACCCAAACCTCCCCTGACGGTGGCCACTAACGTAGGGACAGCCCTCATCAATAAACCCTTCACCTGTGACATCTGTCAGATTCAGGCCCTTCAGAGCCTCATGTGATGCATTCTTCAGACTATCTTCCACCACACTCAGAAAATGATGGCTGGTGGTGTTAGAATTCTTCCGGAAGTATATCTGTGTGTCTGCCACCACGGAGCCATTCCTATGTCGTTTGCAAGAGAGGAGAGAGTGTTAAAGAATCCAGAGAGTCACACAGAGTCCCAGACCTCAGCGGCAGAGCATCTGCTTTGCAGGCAGAAGGCTCCAAGTTCAGATCCTGCCATCGCAAGGTTAACTACCATAGAGCATTTACAATAGCCAGTAATGTTCTTTTCCACTCTTCTTCCCTGACATCAGAGTGACCAACTTACCCCGGGGAACACATGTGAGTTGCTTTAGAGTCAAACAGCACTTAATGAGTTTTAAGAGTAAAGTGTAGGGTTTTCTATTATTATTATTATTGACCCTTGCTTCCGTACCTGAATTCATTCACACGATATCCAACGTAGTCATTCTCGCAGGCTGAACAATTATAAACTGCTTGATACTGTGGAAGGAAAGAAAAGGCAGTACACGCTGCATCAATTAGTTGTTTTGCTTTTTACCCTACAGATTGGCATTGTAGAGGAGCAGTTATGTTAGGGTTATGGGCTAAGGAATGTTTGTTTGTTTATGATATTTATTTATGTAATTAGGATACTCATGTATAAGTGTAGAAATTTTAGTCCAAAAATGCCCCCAAAACTCTGGGTAGACGTAGCTATCCTTGGGTCAATGCATGTACTGTACATTAACTCTTATCAACAAGGAAACCATCATCTTGTCTGAGTAGAGTGATGAGAGCATTTTGGGAGCACTTAAACGTAGCAATGACCTCCTGTCCTCCCTCTGCTGCAGCACTGCATCTGGTCTTTTGGAATGCCTGAGTGGGGAAATGGCAAAGGTGGCCTCTTTTTGGTGCTTCCTCTTCAAAGGAGCACCCAGAGGAACTGGGTTTCAATGGATTTGAATGAGACATTGGTATTTGTTTCTCAGTTTTTCTGGATTAAAAATCAGGTAAAGATATCCTATTAAACTTAGAGGCTATGATCACTGCTAACATAGGCCTGGTACAGACTGCTGCTTTGCGGTGCCCTGGGGCCAAAATTAGGGCTCGGGAGAGTGGAGCGTCCGCACACTCTGCACTCTCTGGGTGCCATTTTGGCGCACACTCGTTCATAAGCCATGCACGCCGATGACGTGCCTTGTGAGCCGCATCTAAATGACACGGCAAACAAGAGACGTCATCGCTCCGCTCCAGGGCGCTAATGGCGCCTTGGCAGTGGTGCGGAAAGGAACTGCAAGAGATGCTACTACACCTAAAGTGTAAAATTCTCAGAAAGGTTGTTTCAATGGTCTTTTTGTCAACCAGTACCCTTCCATCTCCCATTCACACCCACCAGCTGGTTCATAGGTGCAGCACTTACCACTTCCCCAATGGTCCTTTCCAGCTCCTGGAAAGCCTCACTGGATCGATTCGACAAGCTGTCATTGAAAACCCTATTGGTGATGCGGAAACTGAGAGAGATCTTCACACGTTGTTCTTGGGGAGTTGGCGTGGGACCTATGGGTGGCTCCTGCGTAGTCTTGGAAGTGGTGTGAGGGGATGGCGGGAGGGCTGGTGAGGTGGCCTCGGAGTGGCCGGACGTGGTGGATTGTAAGTCTGTCGACGGCGTGGGGGACACGCTCTGCGCTGTGGTTGGAAGGAATCTCAGATGTAACCTCAGCTGTTCTTCTTACTCCATATACTCTGCAAACCTTCCTCCCTTGTGCAATTCTGATCCTGATAGCTATGAACTGGGGATCAGCTGATGTGAGGGAGTGGCGGCTTTGGTGTCCATGTGGATCCCACCCAAACCTCCCCTGACGGTGGCCACTAACGTAGGGACAGCCCTCATCAATAAACCCTTCACCTGTGACATCTGTCAGATTCAGGCCCTTCAGAGCCTCATGTGATGCATTCTTCAGACTATCTTCCACCACACTCAGAAAATGATGGCTGGTGGTGTTAGAATTCTTCCGGAAGTATATCTGTGTGTCTGCCACCACGGAGCCATTCCTATGTCGTTTGCAAGAGAGGAGAGAGTGTTAAAGAATCCAGAGAGTCACACAGAGTCCCAGACCTCAGCGGCAGAGCATCTGCTTTGCAGGCAGAAGGCTCCAAGTTCAGATCCTGCCATCGCAAGGTTAACTACCATAGAGCATTTGCAATAGCCAGTAATGTTCCTTTCCACTCTTCTGCCCTGACTTCAGAGTGACCAACTTACCCCGGGGAACACATGTGAGTTGCTTTAGAGTCAAACAGCACTTAATGAGTTTTAAGAGTAAAGTGTAGGGTTTTCTATTATTATTATTATTGACCCTTGCTTCCGTACCTGAATTCATTCACACGATATCCAACGTAGTCATTCTTGCAGGCTGAACAATTATAAACTGCTTGATACTGTGGAAGGAAAGAAAAGGCAGTACACGCTGCATCAATTAGTTGTTTTGCTTTTTACCCTACAGATTGGCATTGTAGAGGAGCAGTTATGTTAGGGTTATGGGCTAAGGAATGTTTGTTTGTTTATGATATTTATTTATGTAATTAGGATACTCATGTATAAGTGTAGAAATTTTAGTCCAAAAATGCCCCCAAAACTCTGGGTAGACGTAGCTATCCTTGGGTCAATGCATGTACTGTACATTAACTCTTATCAACAAGGAAACCATCATCTTGTCTGAGTAGAGTGATGAGAGCATTTTGGGAGCACTTAAACGTAGCAATGACCTCCTGTCCTCCCTCTGCTGCAGCACTGCATCTGGTCTTTTGGAATGCCTGAGTGGGGAAATGGCAAAGGTGGCCTCTTTTTGGTGCTTCCTCTTCAAAGGAGCACCCAGAGGAACTGGGTTTCAATGGATTTGAATGAGACATTGGTATTTGTTTCTCAGTTTTTCTGGATTAAAAATCAGGTAAAGATATCCTATTAAACTTAGAGGCTATGATCACTGCTAACATAGGCCCGGTACAGACTGCTGCTTTGCGGTGCCCTGGGGCCAAAATTAGGGCTCGGGAGAGTGGAGCGTCCGCACACTCTGCACTCTCTGGGTGCCATTTTGGCGCACACTCGTTCATAAGCCATACACGCCGATGACGTGCCTTGTGAGCCGCATCTAAATGACACGGCAAACAAGAGACGTCATCGCTCCGCTCCAGGGCGCTAATGGCGCCTTGGCAGTGGTGCGGAAAGGAACTGCAAGAGATGCTACTACACCTAAAGTGTAAAATTCTCAGAAAGGTTGTTTCAATGGTCTTTTTGTCAACCAGTACCCTTCCATCTCCCATTCACACCCACCAGCTGGTTCATAGGTGCAGCACTTACCACTTCCCCAATGGTCCTTTCCAGCTCCTGGAAAGCCTCACTGGATCGATTCGACAAGCTGTCATTGAAAACCCTATTGGTGATGCGGAAACTGAGAGAGATCTTCACACGTTGTTCTTGGGGAGTTGGCGTGGGACCTATGGGTGGCTCCTGCGTAGTCTTGGAAGTGGTGTGAGGGGATGGCGGGAGGGCTGGTGAGGTGGCCTCGGAGTGGCCGGACGTGGTGGATTGTAAGTCTGTCGACGGCGTGGGGGACACGCTCTGCGCTGTGGTTGGAAGGAATCTCAGATGTAACCTCAGCTGTTCTTCTTACTCCATATACTCTGCAAACCTTCCTCCCTTGTGCAATTCTGATCCTGATAGCTATGAACTGGGGATCAGCTGACGTGAGGGAGTGGCGGCTTTGGTGTCCATGTGGATCCCACCCAAACCTCCCCTGACGGTGGCCACTAACGCAGGGACAGCCCTCCTCAATAAACCCTTCACCTGTGACATCTGTCAGATTCAGGCCCTTCAGAGCCTCATGTGATGCATTCTTCAAACTATCTTCCGCCACACTCAGAAAATGATGGCTGGTGGTGTTAGAATTCTTCCGGAAGTATATCTGTGTGTCTGCCACCACGGAGCCATTCCTATGTCGTTTGCAAGAGAGGAGAGAGTGTTAAAGAATCCAGAGAGTCACACAGAGTCCCAGACCTCAGCGGCAGAGCATCTGCTTTGCAGGCAGAAGGCTCCAAGTTCAGATCCTGCCATCGCAAGGTTAACTACCATAGAGCATTTGCAATAGCCAGTAATGTTCCTTTCCACTCTTCTGCCCTGACTTCAGAGTGACCAACTTACCCTTGGGAACACATGTGAGTTGCTCTAGAGCAGTGGTTCCCAGCCTGTGGCTCGGGACCCCTTTGGACGTCGAAGGACCCTTTCATGGGGGTCACCTAAGACTACTGGAAAACACCTATTTAATTACAGTTATGAAGTAGCAACGAAAATAATTTCAGGGGTTTGGGTCACCACAACATGAGAAACTGTATTAAAGGGTTGCGGCATTAGGAGGGTTGGGAACCACTGCTTTAGAGTCAAACAGCACTTAATGAGTTTTAAGAGTAAAGTGTAGGGTTTTCTATTATTATTATTATTGACCCTTGCTTCCATACCTGAATTCATTCACACGATATCCAACGTAGTCATTCTCGCAGGCTGAACAATTATAAACTGCTTGATACTGTGGAAGGAAAGAAAAGGCAGTACACGCTGGATCAGTTAGTTGTTTTGCTTTTTTCCTCTACAGATTGGCATTGTAGAGGAGTGGTTATGTTGGGGTTATGGGCTAAGGAATGTTTTTCTGTTTGGTTATGTTATTTATTTCTGTAATTACAATACTCATGTATAACTCTAGAAATTTTAGTCCAAAAATGGCCCCAAAACTCTGGGTAGATGTATCCTTGGGTCAATGCATGTACTGTACATTAACTCTTATCAACAAGGAAACCATCATCTTGTCTGAGTAGAGTGATGAGAGCATTTTGGGAGCACTTAAACGTAGCAATGACCTCCTGTCCTCCCTCTGCTGCAGCACTGCATCTGGTCTTTTGGAATGCCTGAGTGGGGAAATGGCAAAGGTGGCCTCTTTTTGGTGCTTCCTCTTCAAAGGAGCACCCAGAGGAACTGGGTTTCAATGGATTTGAATGAGACATTGGTATTTGTTTCTCAGTTTTTCTGGATTAAAAATCAGGTAAAGATATCCTATTAAACTTAGAGGCTATGATCACTGCTAACATAGGCCCGGTACAGACTGCTGCTTTGCGGTGCCCTGGGGCCAAAATTAGGGCTCGGGAGAGTGGAGCGTCCGCACACTCTGCACTCTCTGGGTGCCATTTTGGCGCACACTCGTTCATAAGCCATACACGCCGATGACGTGCCTTGTGAGCCGCATCTAAATGACACGGCAAACAAGAGACGTCATCGCTCCGCTCCAGGGCGCTAATGGCGCCTTGGCAGTGGTGCGGAAAGGAACTGCAAGAGATGCTACTACACCTAAAGTGTAAAATTCTCAGAAAGGTTGTTTCAATGGTCTTTTTGTCAACCAGTACCCTTCCATCTCCCATTCACACCCACCAGCTGGTTCATAGGTGCAGCACTTACCACTTCCCCAATGGTCCTTTCCAGCTCCTGGAAAGCCTCACTGGATCGATTCGACAAGCTGTCATTGAAAACCCTATTGGTGATGCGGAAACTGAGAGAGATCTTCACACGTTGTTCTTGGGGAGTTGGCGTGGGACCTATGGGTGGCTCCTGCGTAGTCTTGGAAGTGGTGTGAGGGGATGGCGGGAGGGCTGGTGAGGTGGCCTCGGAGTGGCCGGACGTGGTGGATTGTAAGTCTGTCGACGGCGTGGGGGACACGCTCTGCGCTGTGGTTGGAAGGAATCTCAGATGTAACCTCAGCTGTTCTTCTTACTCCATATACTCTGCAAACCTTCCTCCCTTGTGCAATTCTGATCCTGATAGCTATGAACTGGGGATCAGCTGACGTGAGGGAGTGGCGGCTTTGGTGTCCATGTGGATCCCACCCAAACCTCCCCTGACGGTGGCCACTAACGCAGGGACAGCCCTCCTCAATAAACCCTTCACCTGTGACATCTGTCAGATTCAGGCCCTTCAGAGCCTCATGTGATGCATTCTTCAAACTATCTTCCGCCACACTCAGAAAATGATGGCTGGTGGTGTTAGAATTCTTCCGGAAGTATATCTGTGTGTCTGCCACCACGGAGCCATTCCTATGTCGTTTGCAAGAGAGGAGAGAGTGTTAAAGAATCCAGAGAGTCACACAGAGTCCCAGACCTCAGCGGCAGAGCATCTGCTTTGCAGGCAGAAGGCTCCAAGTTCAGATCCTGCCATCGCAAGGTTAACTACCATAGAGCATTTGCAATAGCCAGTAATGTTCCTTTCCACTCTTCTGCCCTGACTTCAGAGTGACCAACTTACCCTTGGGAACACATGTGAGTTGCTCTAGAGCAGTGGTTCCCAGCCTGTGGCTCGGGACCCCTTTGGACGTCGAAGGACCCTTTCATGGGGGTCACCTAAGACTACTGGAAAACACCTATTTAATTACAGTTATGAAGTAGCAACGAAAATAATTTCAGGGGTTTGGGTCACCACAACATGAGAAACTGTATTAAAGGGTTGCGGCATTAGGAGGGTTGGGAACCACTGCTTTAGAGTCAAACAGCACTTAATGAGTTTTAAGAGTAAAGTGTAGGGTTTTCTATTATTATTATTATTGACCCTTGCTTCCATACCTGAATTCATTCACACGATATCCAACGTAGTCATTCTCGCAGGCTGAACAATTATAAACTGCTTGATACTGTGGAAGGAAAGAAAAGGCAGTACACGCTGGATCAGTTAGTTGTTTTGCTTTTTTCCTCTACAGATTGGCATTGTAGAGGAGTGGTTATGTTGGGGTTATGGGCTAAGGAATGTTTTTCTGTTTGGTTATGTTATTTATTTCTGTAATTACAATACTCATGTATAACTCTAGAAATTTTAGTCCAAAAATGGCCCCAAAACTCTGGGTAGATGTATCCTTGGGTCAATGCATGTACTGTACATTAACTCTTATCAACAAGGAAACCATCATCTTGTCTGAGTAGAGTGATGAGAGCATTTTGGGAGCACTTAAACGTAGCAATGACCTCCTGTCCTCCCTCTGCTGCAGCACTGCATCTGGTCTTTTGGAATGCCTGAGTGGGGAAATGGCAAAGGTGGCCTCTTTTTGGTGCTTCCTCTTCAAAGGAGCACCCAGAGGAACTGGGTTTCAATGGATTTGAATGAGACATTGGTATTTGTTTCTCAGTTTTTCTGGATTAAAAATCAGGTAAAGATATCCTATTAAACTTAGAGGCTATGATCACTGCTAACATAGGCCCGGTACAGACTGCTGCTTTGCGGTGCCCTGGGGCCAAAATTAGGGCTCGGGAGAGTGGAGCGTCCGCACACTCTGCACTCTCTGGGTGCCATTTTGGCGCACACTCGTTCATAAGCCATACACGCCGATGACGTGCCTTGTGAGCCGCATCTAAATGACACGGCAAACAAGAGACGTCATCGCTCCGCTCCAGGGCGCTAATGGCGCCTTGGCAGTGGTGCGGAAAGGAACTGCAAGAGATGCTACTACACCTAAAGTGTAAAATTCTCAGAAAGGTTGTTTCAATGGTCTTTTTGTCAACCAGTACCCTTCCATCTCCCATTCACACCCACCAGCTGGTTCATAGGTGCAGCACTTACCACTTCCCCAATGGTCCTTTCCAGCTCCTGGAAAGCCTCACTGGATCGATTCGACAAGCTGTCATTGAAAACCCTATTGGTGATGCGGAAACTGAGAGAGATCTTCACACGTTGTTCTTGGGGAGTTGGCGTGGGACCTATGGGTGGCTCCTGCGTAGTCTTGGAAGTGGTGTGAGGGGATGGCGGGAGGGCTGGTGAGGTGGCCTCGGAGTGGCCGGACGTGGTGGATTGTAAGTCTGTCGACGGCGTGGGGGACACGCTCTGCGCTGTGGTTGGAAGGAATCTCAGATGTAACCTCAGCTGTTCTTCTTACTCCATATACTCTGCAAACCTTCCTCCCTTGTGCAATTCTGATCCTGATAGCTATGAACTGGGGATCAGCTGACGTGAGGGAGTGGCGGCTTTGGTGTCCATGTGGATCCCACCCAAACCTCCCCTGACGGTGGCCACTAACGCAGGGACAGCCCTCCTCAATAAACCCTTCACCTGTGACATCTGTCAGATTCAGGCCCTTCAGAGCCTCATGTGATGCATTCTTCAAACTATCTTCCGCCACACTCAGAAAATGATGGCTGGTGGTGTTAGAATTCTTCCGGAAGTATATCTGTGTGTCTGCCACCACGGAGCCATTCCTATGTCGTTTGCAAGAGAGGAGAGAGTGTTAAAGAATCCAGAGAGTCACACAGAGTCCCAGACCTCAGCGGCAGAGCATCTGCTTTGCAGGCAGAAGGCTCCAAGTTCAGATCCTGCCATCGCAAGGTTAACTACCATAGAGCATTTGCAATAGCCAGTAATGTTCCTTTCCACTCTTCTGCCCTGACTTCAGAGTGAC
The DNA here is from genome assembly GCA_023333645.1 of Sceloporus occidentalis. Taxonomy (NCBI): domain Eukaryota; kingdom Metazoa; phylum Chordata; class Lepidosauria; order Squamata; family Phrynosomatidae; genus Sceloporus; species Sceloporus occidentalis. The sequence continues at coordinate 9,386,787 of JALMGF010000020.1, forward strand.
CAACTTACCCTTGGGAACACATGTGAGTTGCTCTAGAGCAGTGGTTCCCAGCCTGTGGCTCGGGACCCCTTTGGACGTCGAAGGACCCTTTCATGGGGGTCACCTAAGACTACTGGAAAACACCTATTTAATTACAGTTATGAAGTAGCAACGAAAATAATTTCAGGGGTTTGGGTCACCACAACATGAGAAACTGTATTAAAGGGTTGCGGCATTAGGAGGGTTGGGAACCACTGCTTTAGAGTCAAACAGCACTTAATGAGTTTTAAGAGTAAAGTGTAGGGTTTTCTATTATTATTATTATTGACCCTTGCTTCCATACCTGAATTCATTCACACGATATCCAACGTAGTCATTCTCGCAGGCTGAACAATTATAAACTGCTTGATACTGTGGAAGGAAAGAAAAGGCAGTACACGCTGGATCAGTTAGTTGTTTTGCTTTTTTCCTCTACAGATTGGCATTGTAGAGGAGTGGTTATGTTGGGGTTATGGGCTAAGGAATGTTTTTCTGTTTGGTTATGTTATTTATTTCTGTAATTACAATACTCATGTATAACTCTAGAAATTTTAGTCCAAAAATGGCCCCAAAACTCTGGGTAGATGTATCCTTGGGTCAATGCATGTACTGTACATTAACTCTTATCAACAAGGAAACCATCATCTTGTCTGAGTAGAGTGATGAGAGCATTTTGGGAGCACTTAAACGTAGCAATGACCTCCTGTCCTCCCTCTGCTGCAGCACTGCATCTGGTCTTTTGGAATGCCTGAGTGGGGAAATGGCAAAGGTGGCCTCTTTTTGGTGCTTCCTCTTCAAAGGAGCACCCAGAGGAACTGGGTTTCAATGGATTTGAATGAGACATTGGTATTTGTTTCTCAGTTTTTCTGGATTAAAAATCAGGTAAAGATATCCTATTAAACTTAGAGGCTATGATCACTGCTAACATAGGCCCGGTACAGACTGCTGCTTTGCGGTGCCCTGGGGCCAAAATTAGGGCTCGGGAGAGTGGAGCGTCCGCACACTCTGCACTCTCTGGGTGCCATTTTGGTGCACACTCGTTCATAAGCCATACACGCCGATGACGTGCCTTGTGAGCCGCATCTAAATGACACGGCAAACAAGAGACGTCATCGCTCCGCTCCAGGGCGCTAATGGCGCCTTGGCAGTGGTGCGGAAAGGAACTGCAAGAGATGCTACTACACCTAAAGTGTAAAATTCTCAGAAAGGTTGTTTCAATGGTCTTTTTGTCAACCAGTACCCTTCCATCTCCCATTCACACCCACCAGCTGGTTCATAGGTGCAGCACTTACCACTTCCCCAATGGTCCTTTCCAGCTCCTGGAAAGCCTCACTGGATCGATTCGACAAGCTGTCATTGAAAACCCTATTGGTGATGTGGAAACTGAGAGAGATCTCCACACGTTGTTCTTGGGGAGTTGGCGTGGGACCTGTGGGTGGCTCCTGCGTAGTCTTGGAAGTGGTGTGAGGGGATGGCGGGAGGGCTGGTGAGGTGGCCTCGGAGTGGCCGGACGTGGTGGATTGTAAGTCTGTCGACGGCGTGGGGGACACGCTCTGCGCTGTGGTTGGAAGGAATCTCAGATGTAACCTCAGCTGTTCTTCTTACTCCATATACTCTGCAAACCTTCCTCCCTTGTGCAATTCTGATCCTGATAGCTATGAACTGGGAATCAGGTGACGTGAGGGAGTGGCGGCTTTGGTGTCCATGTGGATCCCACCCAAACCTCCCCTGACGGTGGCCACTAACGTAGGGACAGCCCTCATCAATAAACCCGTCACCTGTGACGTCTGTCAGATTCAGGCCCTTCAGAGCCTCATGTGATGCATTCTTCAGACTATCTTCCACCACACTCAGAAAATGATGGCTGGTGGTGTTAGAATTCTTCCGGAAGTTTATCTGTGTGTATGCCACCACGGAGCCATTCCTATGTCGTTTGCAAGAGAGGAGAGAGTGTTAAAGAATCCAGAGAGTCACACAGAGTCCCAGACCTCAGCGGCAGAGCATCTGCTTTGCAGGCAGAAGGCTCCAAGTTCAGATCCTGCCATCGCAAGGTTAACTACCATAGAGCATTTGCAATAGCCAGTAATGTTCTTTTCCACTCTTCTGCCCTGACTTCAGAGTGACCAACTTACCCTTGGGAACACATGTGAGTTGCTCTAGAGCAGTGGTTCCCAACCTGTGGCTCGGGATCCCTTTGGACGTCGAAGGACCCTTTCATGGGGGTCACCTAAGACTACTGGAAAACACCTACAGTATTTAATTACAGTTATGAAGTAGCAACGAAAATAATTTCATGGGTTTGGGTCACCACAACATGAGAAACTGTATTAAAGGGTTGCGGCATTAGGAGGGTTGGGAACCACTGCTTTAGGGTCAAACAGCACTTAATGAGTTTTAAGAGTAAAGTGTAGGGTTTTTCTATTATTATTATTATTATTGACCCTTGCTTCCGTACCTGAATTTATTCACACGATATCCAACGTAGTCATTCTCGCAGGCTGAACAATTATAAACTGCTTGATACTGTGGAAGGAAAGAAAAGGCAGTACACGCTGGATCAGTTAGTTGTTTTGCTTTTTTCCTCTACAGATTGGCATTGTAGAGGAGCAGTTATGTTGGGGTTATGGGCTAAGGAATGTTTTTCTGTTTGGTTATGTTATTTATTTCTGTAATTACAATACTCATGTATAACTCTAGAAATTTTAGTCCAAAAATAGCCCCAAAACTCTGGGTAGATGTATCCTTGGGTCAATGCATGTACTGTACATTAACTCTTATCAACAAGGAAACCATCATCTTGTCTGAGTAGAGTGATGAGAGCATTTTGGGAGCACTTAAACGTAGCAATGACCTCCTGTCCTCCCTCTGCTGCAGCACTGCATCTGGTCTTTTGGAATGCCTGAGTGGGGAAATGGCAAAGGTGGCCTCTTTTTGGTGCTTCCTCTTCAAAGGAGCACCCAGAGGAACTGGGTTTCAATGGATTTGAATGAGACATTGGTATTTGTTTCTCAGTTTTTTTGGATTAAAAATCAGGTAAAGATATCCTATTAAACTTAGAGGCTATGATCACTGCTAACATAGGACCTGTACAGACTGCTGCTTTGCTGTGCCCTGGGGCCAAAATTAGGGCTCGGGAGAGTGGAGCGTCCGCACACTCTGCACTCTCTGGGTGCCATTTTGGCGCACACTCGTTCATAAGCCATGCACGCCGATGACGTGCCTTGTGAGCCGCATCCAAATGACACGGCAAACAAGAGACGTCATCGCTCCGCTCCAGGGCGCTAATGGCGCCTTGGCAGTGGTGCGGAAAGGAACTGCAAGAGATGCTACTACACCTAAAGTGTAAAATTGTCAGAAAGGTTGTTTCAATGGTCTTTTTGTCAACCAGTACCCTTCCATCTCCCATTCACACCCACCAGCTGGTTCATAGGTGCAGCACTTACCACGTCCCCAATGGTCTTTTCCAGCTCCTGGAAAGCCTCACTGGATCGATTCGACAAGCTGTCATTGAAAACCCTATTGGTGATGTGGAAACTGAGAGAGATCTCCACACGTTGTTCTTGGGGAGTTGGCGTGGGACCTGTGGGTGGCTCCTGCGTAGTCTTGGAAGTGGTGTGAGGGGATGGCGGGAGGGCTGGTGAGGTGGCCTCGGAGTGGCCGGACGTGGTGGATTGTAAGTCTGTCGACGGCGTGGGGGACAAGCTCTGCGCTGTGGTTGGAAGGAATCTCAGATGTAACCTCAGCTGTTCTTCTTACTCTATATACTCTGCAAACCTTCCTCCCTTGTGCAATTCTGATCCTGATAGCTATGAACTGGGGATCAGGTGACGTGAGGGAGTGGCGGCTTTGGTGTCCATGTGGATCCCACCCAAATCTCCCTGAATACTTTTCAGATGGCATCTTTCAACATTTCCTCAGTCATGACCGTGGCCCCTAATCTAAGGTTTGCCCTGTGATGCTACTAGCTCCACCCTCATTGATAAAACTTTGACATCTTTCAGATTCGTACCCTTCATACCTACGGGTGTCTTGAGCGTTAAATTGGAGGTGGCGTGGCTGGATGTTGACTGAGTCGTTGCGCTGTCATCTAAGCGGCTGGTCTTGATGGATGCCTCCATTGTTGATGGACTGGTAACGGTGATCTGTGCTGTAGTTGAGAGGAATCTCAGATGTAACCTCAGCTGGTCTTTCTACAGTGTCTTTGTTCATTCGTTAGCATAATAAGCAATATAAACTATTCAGTTACTTATCATTTTTATTATTTATTTAGGTTAAAAATTTCCAGACTGAAATCCCATGCAAGTTTCTCTGAACATGTTAAGGTTGTAGGGTAGCAGTACTCTGAGTATGTGTTTAAAAATCAATTTAGTTTAAATATCAATTTACAAAATATCTCCAAATTGGTTATTTTTACTGTTTTGTAAGAAACAACATCTGTCTGTCTGTACATGCACACACTTACATATGAACACAAACGTTTTAATTTTTTTTAGTATATTTGAATTGCATTCAAACTCAGAAACCCCAGAATCAATACACACACACACACCCCTCCTCACATGTTAATAACTATATGTGTGTACAGACTACCAATATGCATGCAGTGTATGCATGGTGACTGTTATATGTGGAAATCTCTGTTATTAGCAATCTGTGTTCATATGTTTGCAGACTGTATCTGAGTTGGACATTGTATGTGAATACTCCCTTTGTCCTTTCAGTTAAAAAGAGGTTTTGGGTGTAGTACAGCATTGCTAATGATAAAGACAGGGATAGGGAAAATCCCAGAGTTTCACCACCCCCTTTCCAGAGTTCTTCTACCATCCTCTAAGAAAAATTCAAGTTTTGTCTTTGGTTGATGTCTGCCACAAAATGGTAGCCAGTTTTATTGTTTCTTCATGATTACAAGTGGTATATCTACCAAAAGCAGAAAATGCACAGAACTGGTTACGAAAGGATTGGTTAGAAAAAATTAAAGCACATCAAAATACTTTTTCAAAGAAGGAGCTTTGCATACAGAAGGTCCCAGGTTCAAATCCCAGGCTTTCGGGGCTGTTAAAAAGGAGTACAAATTGACTGTGACAGATATCGGTCTGCAACTCTGAAGAGCATATGTTAGTTAGAAAAAGATAGAACTGGGCAAGATAGAACAGAGCAGGGAAATGTTACCCTTTTGGACTACGTCTCTCAGGATCCTCCAAGCTAGAAGTTCACTTGAAAAAAGCAAGTGTCCTAAACCCTAGGATAGGTTCTTTCTCCAGCATGCTCAGGGTGAAATGTTGTTCACCCATCTGTGGAATCTTACTTTATTTTTAGGGGGAAAGCCATAACTCTGTGTGATACGCATACAGAATATTTGCACTTATTACAAAGGTACTCCATGTTAATAATAATAATAATAATAAAATTTATTTGTATCCCACCCCTCTGAGAACAATCGGGGCGGCTAACAAAGTTAAAATACAGAACATATAAAATCCCTGGTACCCTCCCCTCGTTAAAAGAGTATTAAATCCAATACAGAATTTTTAAAAAGGGGAAAAAAACCCATACAAGTTAAAAACTGACCAAAAGGTCAACAACATCACATCAATAAACAGTCAATGGGATCAGCAGTATCTTATTCCCAGATGTTTTTTTGAGGCTGGGTTCTCTATTCTGGGAAGGCCTGCCGGAAGAGATCCGTCTTAACGGCCTTTTTAAAGCTGTCCAAGGATGGAAGCAGACGCATCTCATCTGGAGGCCGTTCCACAGTCTGGGGGCAACGATGGAAAATGCCCTCTGGGAGGTAACCGAAAGCCTAGATGTTTGTGGCTGAAGTAGGCCTCTCCCAGAGGAGCGGAGTGCGCGGGGAGGATTGTAGGGAAGAAGGCAGTCCCGGAGATAATTTGGACCCAAGCCATTTAGGGCTTTAAAGGTGATAACTAACACCTTGAATTGGGTGGTCATCCAGCCTCTGTGTAAAGACCTCCAAATTAGGAGACTCCACTGCACTCCAAGGGAGTTTGTTGCACTGTGAAACAGCCCTGACTGTCAGGATGTTCCTCCTAATGTTTAGGTGAAATCTGATTTCCTGTAGCTTGCATCCATTGTTCCAAGTCTTGTTCTCTGGAGCAGCAGAAAACAATCTTGCTCCATCTTGAATATGACATCCCTCATTCAGGCTCCCTACCAAGAGGACTAGAGGGATGATTATTTGGCTTCTGCAGACAGGGTCTTGGAGAGGATGTAGCATTTCATTTGGCTGATCCTACTGGGAAGGCCAAGACTTTCTCCCTTCGGCTCCTTCCTCTGTTGAGTTAATTGAGTACAAACTATGTTTGCACTTTGAACTCAGTTACAGCAATTGATGAAAACGGAGGACAAAGGGAAAAGTGAAAGAAGGAGACATTGGGACATTTTAAAAACAGCTAGAAAAGTGGGACAGCAGAGGATTAATCAGGATTGTCCCTGCCAAATCGGGATGGTTGGACTGTATGGTAGAGAGCTTTGGATGTTTTGATGTTTTTCTACTGGAAAGACCACATTCTGCCACCTGGGGATGTATTTCCCATCAGAGGAGGAAACTGTTAACACCCAAGAGGGACTGCGCCATGAGGAAGACTTCAACCACCTCGCAGCAAGAGAGAACACAAGTTGATGTTAACTGACATTTCTTGACCTTGTGTACAACATAACAGCTACCTGTAAGTTTGTGTTAAAATATATCAAAATGGAGTAGGAACATTTTGAACTAGGGGTTCAACTATAATGTGATAGGGAATTTCTACTGTTTTCTCATTGGCACAAGAGAAATCAAATAATGTTGTGCAATCTTCAGTTGGTACTTAAACATACCAATGTTTTTCAGGAAACAATTCAGTGCAGAATTTGATTTTGGAGGGGATTTTTTTTTCCCTTTGCAAAACACAACTTCCAGAATATGTGTGTGCGTGTGAAAATTGTGTTATTTTTCTACAAAGCCCACCACTTTTGCAAGGATAAATTGGAAGGTTCTTGCTTTAAAAATACCTTCTAAAAGCATGTGTTTTGTGCAATCCCTCCCCCCAGTTTTTGCACAAAACCTGAAAATTGTGTGCAAAACCTGTGTGTCCCCCCCCCCCCCCCGGCAAAAACACTTGTTTTAAAACACAAAGTGCCCACGTGTATTTCTGTGCATAATTTTTTTTTCTTGAAACCCTTTGGGATGTTCACATAACAGGTAAAAACTGCACAAAACCCTTGCTTCTGTTATTCCCAAGTGAGTTTTTAGAGAGTCAAGAAACCCATTTTTGTCTGGGACGCAAAAAAACCAATGAATATTTTCCCCCTTCTCTAGTGCAACGACATTCAGAAATGCAAATTTAAAGAGAAAATGTGCTCAAAATTAAGCATTTCAAAAATTTTAAATTGAAGTTTTCGCCAGTACGTAAAACTCAAAGATTGATGGGAAACATGAGACAACAACTTTCCATTCTGTTGGTGGGTCTACTGAACATTGACACTTGTTACAGCTATAAGATAAGCTTTACAGTAGTAAATGATGCAACAAATGATACCCAGAAGAGAAGTCTACCAATCATTTCTCTGATGGGATGCAGCATCCTCCAACAGCCGATGGCAGAACTGGGCCCCTAAAAATCTAATTCTACCCAGACATACCCCTGGCCTACAATCAGATGCCCTACCGCTTGATATATAGGGCACCTGGGTTGGATTTCATCCCTCCAGACCAAGACTGGTGGAAAATGACTCCCAATGTGCAGAGGCAAACAAAGAAAAAGTGTGCAAGCATGATCCATACATCCTCTCCCCAATAGCAACAATAACTGTACAACTGTATTGATAGCAGAGGAAAATCCGCACCCCCAGTCAGTTCCCAGACTTCATCTCTTTTCCCAGCTTCAAACTGTCAACCCATTGCACAAACTATCTTACAAGTTCACTGATAAAAATTGACTCTTTCATGCCTCTACACAGCTGTTAATATTTCACTATCATTCCAACCACAACTACAAAACCCATCTGCCTGGTGGCAGAGACCCAACTCATTACAAACAGCATTAGGGATGAAAACATGGACTTTCTCACATGAAGGAGATTGAGAGTTTATCTCATTACTAACCCAGAAAAATAGTGCAATTACGTGAAACGATTTCACACGGCACTGCACAAGAACCCTTAAAGTGGTCGCAAAGAAGCATTAACACATATCTTTTTACTTTCGGCATTTCAGTGACCATGCATTTCCAATATCACTTTATTTGCACAGTTGCATGTGATAATCATTCACGCAATTACTCATAGAATCATAGAGTTGGAAGAGACCACAAGGGCCATCCAGTCCAACCCCCTGCCATGCAGGAACTCTCAATCAAAGCATCGCCGACAGATGGCCACCCAGCCTCTGTTTAAAGACCTCCAAGGAAGGTCTAAAATTGCATTGGCCTTTTTAGCTGCCACATCACACTGTTGACTCATGTTCACCTTGTGGTCTACTTGGACTCCCAGATCCTTTTCACATTTAGTCTCCTTTAGCCAGGCGCCCCCATCCTATATCTGTGCATCTCATTTTTCCACCCTAAGTGCAATACCTTACATTTCTCCGTGTTGAATTTCATTTTGATAGCTTTGGCCCAGCTTTCTTGTCTATTCAGGTCATTTTGAATTTTGATCCTGTCCTCTGGGATGTTAGCTATTCCTCCTAATTTGGTGTCATCTGCAAATTTGATAAGTATTCCCCCAATTTTGTCATTTAAGTCATTGATAAAAATGTTGAATAGCACTGGGCCCAGGACAGAGCCCTGTGGGACCCCACTGGTCACTTCTCTCCAGGATGAAAAGGAGCCATTGTTGAGCACCCTTTGGGTTCGGCCAGTCAACCAATTACAAACCCATCTAACAATTGCCTTGTCTAGCCTACATTTTACAAGCTTGTTTGCAAGAATGTCATGGGGAACCTGTCAAAAGCCTTACTGAAATCAAGATATACTATATACACAGCATTCCCTTCATCTATCAAGCTTGTAATTTTATCAAAGAAAGATACTTGCCATTTTTGCTTTATTTGTGGGATGCTTTAAATGCATTTTAATCTCTCTTTAATGCCAGAATTAGCCCCAGTGTTATAAACTCCTGAGATGCAAAGGGCCGGTTGTGCCGCTGCAAAGGAGGCCAGCGTGGAGTGGGGTTCTGCTTCCAAGTCCCTGAGGTTTCCCCAGGCGACGTCCAGCCTCAGGGGCCAGCGGGAGAGGAGCGCCAAGGGGGCTGGCAATGTGGGGGGGAGGACGGGCTCCCAGCAGGCTCTTGCCAGCCCTGGGTAGGAATGCCACACCCCCACAGGGAGGTCTGGGCGAAGGGCTGATGAGGGTGCTGCTGCCGCCAGCGCACTCAGACGAGCCCAGGGGGGTGAGCCAAACTCCTGGTCATCGGAGGCCCTCTTCCCTCACAAAAGTCACATTCTCTCAGCCAGAGGGAGGAGGAGCAGGCAGAGAAGAATCATGGGAATTGAAAGCTGATCTGGAAAAACGCTTCACACCTTGCCACATACGAACTGAGTACAAATTTGAGTACACTTCGAATTGACTGTGGATCCGCTTGGAACGACCCTCCATAGAAAGCAATCACATCTGATAATACATCACGTTATAACGTGAATACGCATGGCTGGACCCGCAGTGACTTCGGATCTGAGCTGCAAAACCCTCAGAGTATTGCAACACTGCCTTCCTGTTCCACCCCTCACAAGCTTCCTCAGATCCTCCCCCAGTTTTAGATGCCAAATCTCAACATCTGCTCTGTATTTCGGTTATATTATTTTGGAAAGATTGTGCACCTCCAGGAGTAACCCAGGACATTTTCATAGAATCCTAGAGTTGGAAGAGGCCCCAAGGGCCATCCACTCCAACCCCATTCTCTCATGCTGGAACTCACAATCAAAGCAAACCTGACAGATGGCCATCCAACCTCTGTGTAAAGACCCCCTTAAGAAGGAGACCCCACCACTCTCTGAAGGAAGTGGCCCTCCTCTGGACACGCTCCAGCATCTCAACAACTTTTTAAATTGTGGTGCCCAGAACTGGACACAGGATTCCAGGTGAGGCCTGACCAAAGCAGAATAGAGCGGCACTGCTACTTCCTTTGATTCAGACACTATACTTCTATATTTTGCTCTCTGAGGAAAAGTGCAAGACGATGCCCTCTCCCCCATTCCAAACACAGAAACCAACTGGGCTGCCAATTCAAATACTGGTAATGAAGTAGCATCTTCCACGATACCTTGAAGGGAAGAATCTAGTTTAAGCAGCACAGGCTGTGTGCCATACAGAGCTTTGCACTCCAAAATTATAGGGGTGAAAGATGCCATAAGGCACACACAGTTCTGATTTTCCAAGCCTTAGGAGAGAGTGTGGTCAGACACTGCTCACCCCTGCAGTAGATACTGCTGAGTTATGAGGACCAACAATCTGGTTCTCTATGGAGGACCTTCCCAGATTCATTTTTAAATACAGATTTTATTCAGAACCATGAGGAATGGGATCTTACTTTTTTTTTAGGAGGAAAGCCATAACTCAGTGGAAGAACAACTGTTTGGCATACAGAAAGTCCCTGGTCCAACCTTCTCCAGCACTTGTAGGTAGGACTGGGGTGAGATTTCAATCTGAAATGCTAGAAGTTTTCAGGTATGGATAACACCAAGCCAGACAAACAATGGTTTAACTTGGTATAAGACAGTGTCATGTTTTTTTTTTTCTGAAAGAGTATATAGAATTAATTCTGTTTTCAAAATATATGCCCAGTGGCTTGCTGAAAGACAAACTGTCACAGCCTAGGAAAGAGGCGTTTGTTTTCCTCTCAGTTGTTCTCCCTGATATTGTCCCTGATGCAAGAATCTAGATGAGATGGAGAAATGAAACCTAAACCATGAAATGCGAAGTGGGTGGAGTGCTTTTGATGCCATGGGCTCTCTAGTCCTCCAAGTGTATCCTACAAGAAATGTGTTGGTCTTTTAGATGCAGGTAGGCTCATTTTTCTCAGGCTAGAGAGTTAACTCGGACACCTACTTGCCCATTCGGATATGGTTAGGGAGAGACAGAATGATATTTGAGATATTCCATCTGTGCTGATACTGAACTGCTCCAAATCTCCAGCACTCCGACAAAAGCAAAGACTGAAATGTAATGCTTTCCCCCAACATTATATTCTAGTCACTTGCAATGTCTGGGCTGAAAATGAAAATTGAAATCCTCTTAAAAAGGGATATTCTGAAGATTCCTTCAAAAATTCCCATTTGAAGAGAGAAAGTGTCCCAAACTAAATATTCAAATATATAAAATATAATTATTATTTTAAATACTATTTAAATTTGAAGATGAATGAGACCAGGACAAAATGTCACTATGGAGGAAGATGCTCAAAAATAGACAGACAAATCCAGCTTGCAAAGAGATTTTTTGGCTACATTCAGAGAACTAACATGGGAAGAAGAAACATAGCTGGCACTGGCACTTAATCACACACCTGGAAAATTACTTCCAACGTTCCTCCAAATTGGGAGCACACCCAGCTCTGCCCTCCAGCAGAGAGGAATGAAGGGAGAAATGGTGAAGACCTCTGTTCTCCTAACAGGCATCTGCCACCACACCTTAACTACTATCAGGCTTGCGGAACATAATACTCTCTGCAAAGAGACATGTTCCCATTTCTGGTGTATGCCCACACAGCCATTTAGGGGCTGAGGATAGCCTGGGGACTGGCAGGGACGTAGCCAAGGGGGGAGGGGTTCTTGGGGTCCGGACCCCCCCTTCCGTTAGAAAAATGATTGGTGCGTGCTGCTGCACCGCAGCACCCTAGCCCCATTATAATGGTGGCATTTAGTCTGGACCCCCCCCCCTTCCTAAAATCCTGGCTACGTCCCTGGGACTGGGCAGCATGTTTTGCAGTTGTACAGCTAGGAAAGAGAGCAGACATTAGTCTTTGAAATCATCTCTTGGCTACAGAAGTCAGATGATGTGGGCACCATCCCACCTTCCCCCAGCCACTAAATGGCTATGGATTGGTTAGCTAGGTCTCCCTTACTTGAGTGATAGAAAGCTTGACAGGGCTGGCAGGTGTCCTTGGAAGCATTTTCTTTTAAATAGATCGAATGAATTGCCAAACAAACAAACAAATCTAAACAAACACCACATTTGGAGATGTAGAACCTCCATAAAGATAGAAATGTATGCATCGTGTAAGTTATAATAATAATAATAATAATAATAATAATAATAAATAAAAATTTTATTTCTATCCCGCTTTTTGCCAGGCAATCAAAGCGGCGGACAACAAGTTAAAATACATCCATATATACATAATACCCCCCCTTAAAACAAGATTAAACAATGTAAGATTAAAAACTAAGAGCTAAATAAAAATCATCATAGGCAGAGTTTGCTGGATGGGAAGTCTTATTTGTGGCCGCGTATTTTATTCTGGGAAGGCTTGCTGGAAGAGATCCGTCTTAATGGCTTTTTTAAAGCTCTCTAGATTGGTAATTTGACGGATCTCGTCCGGCAGGCCATTCCATAAATTGGGAGCGGCTGCAGAGAATGTCCTCTGGGAGGTCGCCGTCAACCTGGTCTTTAAGGGCTGTAATAAATTCCTCCCAGAGGACCTGAGTGTACGGGGCGGATTATATGGATGCAGGCGATCCCTCAGATAGGTTGGGCCCAAGCCATGTAGGGCTTTAAAGGTGATAACCAACACCTTGTACTGTGCCCAGAAACTAATTGGCAGCCAGTGGAGTGACTTCAGTATTGGTGTTATATGGTCACTCCTTGCTGTTCCTGTGACCAACCTGGCTGCCATATTCTGTACTAACTGGAGTTTCCGGACTAGTCACAAGGGTAGCCCCATGTAGAGTGCACTGCAAAAATCAAGTCTTGAGGTTACCAGTGCATCTACTACAGTTTCGAGGTCACCCTGTTCCAGGAAAGGGCGCAGCTGGCGTATCAGCCAAAGCTGATAGCAGGCGCTCCTGACCGTCGCGTTCACCTGATTCCTCATCTGAAGCGACAGATCAAGAAGCACCCCCAGACTGCGAACACAGTCCTTCGAGGAGAGCGTGAGCCCCTCTAGGACTGGAGGTTGCAGCCTAATCCCTGGTTTGGGGGCCCCTACCGTAAGTACCTCCGTTTTGTCTGGATTCAACTTGAGCTTGTTTTCCCTCATCCAATCCATTACTGCCTGAAGACACTGGTTGAGGGGAGAGATACCATCTGTCGTTGTCACTGATGACCGGGACATGGAGCAATATATTTGGGTGTCATCAGCATATTGATAACACCCAGCCCCATATCCACGGATGATTTCTCCCAGCAGCTTCATATAGATGTTAAATAGCATCGGGGACAGGATGGCGCCTTGAGGGACACCACAATTAAGCTCTATTTTTGAAGAGCGACTGTCCCCGAGCATCACCCTCTGGAACCTGCCCGAGAGGAAGGAGCGGAACCACTGCAAAGCAGTGCCTCCAATTCCTAACTCTCTCAGGCATACCAGAAGGATATTGTGATCTACTGTATCAAATGCCGCTGAGAGGTCCAGCAACACCAACAGGGTCACGCTCCCTCTGTCGATGGCTAGACGAAGGTCATCAGTTAAAGTGACCATGGCAGTCTCCACCCCATACCCGGTCCTGAAGCCCGTTTGAAATGGATCAAGAAAATCGGCTTCATCCAAGACCGCTTGGAGCTGAAGAGCAACTGCCCTCTCGATCACCTTGCTCAGAAATGGCAGATGAGAAACAGGCCTGTCATTTTTCATGTCCAGGGGGTCCAGGGAGGGTTTTTTCAAGAGCGGTCTAACGATCGCTTCTTTCAAAGTGGATGGTATATGACCCTCTCCAAGAGAAGCATTGATGATACGTCTAAGAAGTGCCATCAATGCCTCACCCCCCTGGACGGCCAGCCATGATGGGCAGGGATCAAGAGGGCATGTTGTCTTTTTTACCTTTCCAAGGATCTTGTCCACGTCATCAGTACTCACAAGCTCAAACTGATCCAGTTTAATCTCATAAATGGGTTTACTGGACACCTCAGTAGTCGGTTTTGCTTCAACATTGGCATCCAAATGGGCTCTTATCTGAGAGATTTTGTCTGCAAAGTAGTTGTTAAAAGCGTCACAGCAGGCCGTTGTTGGGTTAAGTAGAGGGTTCTGGGTAGATGGCATCACCGTCAGTTCCCTCACCACCCTAAACAGCTCTGCCGGGCGAGACTTTGCAGACGCAATACGAGCAGACGAGGAGGATCTCTTCGCTGCTTTAATTGCCTCTCCATAAGAATAAAGGAATTTCCTATGGTGAGCTCTGTCAGATAAGACTCCAGATTTCCGCCAATCGCGCTCTAGTCGTTGTCCAACCCGCTTCATATTCTTCAGCTCTCCGGTGTACCAGGGCTTACGATTTGAGGCGGGTCGGAAAGGACGCTCAGGAGCGATTGTGTTGATAGCCTTAGTAACATCGGTGTTCCACACATTCACCAAAGTTTCAACAGAATCACTGGCATTATCAACCAGCAAACCCTCTAGAGCTTTCTGGAATCCGATCGGTTCCATTAGCTTTCGAGGGCGGACCATTCTAATGGGTCCTCCACTCCCGAGGGAGCGGACAGTGGCCCTAAGTTCTGCCCTGACCAGGAAATGATCCGTCCATGACAATGCGGAGGTATTAACTACCTCCGCCCACGGATATTCCTGCTCCATACTGAAGACCGCATCAAGAGTATGACCTGCACAATGTGTTGGCCCGATGACCAATTGGGAAAGGTCCATGGTTGTCATGGATTCCATGAACTCCCGAGCCGCACCTGTTAGACTGGTCTCGAGTGGGATGTTGAAGTCGCCCAGAACTAAGAGTCTGGGCGACTCCAACAGCAACTCCGAGACCAGCTGTGTCAGCTCGGATAGGGAGTCTGTTAGGCAACGGGGTGGACGGTATGAACATGGGCTGTACGCTAATTTTAGAGCAAAATACTGTACATGGCTGAATGAACTGAAAATTAATATTTTCATTTGGTATGTAGGTGTAATGCAAATGTGTTAACAGTTACTTCCTGTAATTCCTTGGTGCGCTCCTCCGCCTCCCATTTTCCCATTCCCCCCCCCAAAATGCCCTCGACTTGTACATAAGGTAGACTTATAGTCGAATATACAAGGTACTGTATTTTTAGGGGGAAAGCCCTAACTCAGTGAAAGAACACCTGTTTGGCATTCAGAAAGTTGCAGATCCAACCTGTTCCAGCACTTGCAGATAGAACTGGAGTGAGACTTTAACCTGGAATGCCAGCAAGCTGCTGCTACCATCTGGTATGGAAAACACCAAGCCAGACAAACAACGGCTTGACTTGGTATAAAGCAGTGCCATGTGTTTTTGGAAACAGTATAGAATTACTTCTGTTTTCAAAATATAAGCCCAGTGTCTCACTGAAAGGCAAACTGTCAAAGCCTAGGAAGGAGGCACTTCTATTTTCCTCTCATTAGTTATCATATTGTCCCTGATGCAAGAGTCAAGATGAAAGGGAGAAATGAAACCTAATGCATGGCATGGGAAGTGGGTCGAGCTTTTAATGTCATGGGCTCTTGTGTTCTCCAAAGCTTATCCTACAAAAAATTTGTTTGTCTTTTGCATGCAGGTAGGTTCACTTTTTTCAGGCTAGAGAGTTAACTCAGATTATCATTTTCCCATTTCAAATGTGGGGAGGGAGAGACGGGATAGCTCTGCCAATCCTGAACTGTTCCAGTCTCCAGCACTCCAACAAAAAGCAAAAGTTGAAATGTAAGGTCATTTGTAATTTCTTGGGTCAAAATGAAAATTGAAATCCACTTAAAAAAGAATATTCTGAACTCAGAAATTCTCAGTTGATTCTAGGAATACTTATTTAAATATGATTTTTAAAAACTATTTAAATTTGAAGATGACGAAATGTCACTATGCAGGGACGTAGCTAGGATTTTAAGAAGGGGGGTCCAGACTAAGTGCCACCATTATAATGGGGCTTGGGTGCGGTGGTGCAGCAGCACACACCATTCATTTTTCTAATGGAAGGGGGGGGGGTCCAGACCCCAAGAACCCCCCCCCCCGCTACGTCCCTGCACTATGGATGAAAACACAAAGGTAGCATAGAGATAGCCAAAGCCAGCCTGCAAATAGACTTTTTTTGCTACATTCAGAGAACTAACATTGGGAGGGCGAAGGAACACAGATGTTGGTGTCACTTAACCACATACATGGAAAATTACTCCCAACATTCATCCAAATTGGGAGCACAAACTAATAACAAAACTGGCTCAGACACTTAGGTAGGAGGAACCTATGCCATCCAGATGTTAGACTATAACCCCATCATCCACAACTACCAGTGTAGTTGATTGTGGCTGATGGGAATTGCATTCCAGTTACATCTACAGGACTGCAGTTGTCCCCACCCCTGGACAAAGAGGAATGCATTAAAATGGGGGCAGGCTGGGTTGTTAAAAGACTTCCCTCTCCATCTGAAAGCTTCCCAAGCCTTACCATCTACCCTAAATTGTGTCCATAATCATCCACCTAGAAATATTATTCACCTCTAGGACTGACTCAATAAATTTTTCTGCCTAAGAACAAGATGGTTCTCCATCCATTCCACAAACTGGAACAATCTTGGCAATGCAGTAGGGTCTCCCACCATTCCTGGGGGAAGAAGGTCCATCTAGGGCTATCAAGACAGGTTATGGGGTTGATGCAGGTCTGTGGGGATATTTAGAAAATTATAACTAAAGGGATGGTAGTTTCTGCCACCTGAGGCCACCTCATGATAGAGCCAGGCCAGTTGACCTCTGCAGGCAAGCGAATCTCACTTCACACAATAAAGGATAAAAAAGGGAGAGAAAGCTGAAATCCACTCTTCATTGGTTGGCACAGCTTTCAATAGACCCTTGGTCTCCATTGGGTCAAGTGGCACTACAACTGCCTGAAAAACAAGGAAGAGTGTCTCTTTGCCCCCACTTTGCCACTTCATGACCCACCCCACCTCAGCCCCTTGCCAGTTGCTCACCTGTGACCAAAGTCAGGAGGGTCAGTACCACAGCAGTAGTATGGAGGAGCTTGTGTTCCATGGCTGGAATGCAAGGTGGACAAGGTCCCAAGATTGACTTTTCCCCCCAGACTTTGTAATCTCCCTGGATACCCGTATACCAAGCGCCACGGCTCAAGGACTGGCAGCTGACTCCGGGAGGTAAGATTTATAAGTCAAACACCTGAGCACAGGTAGGGAGGGAGGGAAGGAGGGAAGGGAGGGGAAGGCCCAGCCTAGTCCAGCCTAAGGGGTTGATCTAACAGCAGAACATGCACATGCAGGAGAGCCTTTTTGCTTTTTAAAATGGTGTTTGCTCCCATTTCTGTCTTCCCACTTTCACACCCTGGGGATCAACTATTTTTGCTTTCAGTTTTTGGGTTAAACTATGGGGGAACTATAGGGATTGGAGTAAGAATTTAATGGCTGTGGTTTTGGGTGTTCCTGAAGGGATTAGAATAACAGAATCATTGAACTGGAAGAGACACCAAGGACCATCCAGTCCAGCCTACTGCCATGCAGAAACTCACAATCAAAGCACCTTGAGAGATGGCCATTCAGCCTCTGTTTTAAAACCTCCGAAGAAGGAGACTCCACCACTCTTCGAGGGAGTGTGTTCCATTGTTGAACAGTGTTTCGGTGGAATCTCTTTTTCCTGTAGCTTGCATTTATTGTTCCGTATCCTATTCTCTGGAGCAGCAGAAAACAAGCTTGCTCCATTCTCAATGTGACACCTCTTCAAATATTTAAACAAAGCTGTCATATCACCTCTTAACCATCTCTTCTCCAAGCTAAACATACAGTACCCAGCTCCTTCATAGGGAATGATTTCCAGACTCTTCACCATTTTGGTCGCCCTCCTCTGGACATGCTCTAGCTTCTCAACATCCTTTTTGAATTGTGGTGTCCAGAACTGAATACAGTATTTCATGTGATGCCTAATCAGGGCAGAAAAGAGTGGCACTATTACTTTCCTTGATCTAGACACGATACTTCTATTCATGCAACCTAGAATCACATTGGCCTTTTTAGCTGCCGCGTTGCACTGTTTACTCATGTTCAACTTGTGGGCCAGGATTCCTAGATGCCTTTCACATCTATAATAATAATAATAATAATAATAATAATAATAATAGTAATAGTAATAATAATAATAATAATAATAAAGTTTATTTATATTTCCCACCTCTCCCAAGGATCAAGGCGGGATTACAACAATAAAATAATACAATAACACAAAATACAGTCAATAAAACACTAATATTGAATTTACCAATTCCTATTAGTTCTTTAAAAATCGATTTATCAGTAGCCAATGATCATAGTCAATAGTGGAATATCATCATAAGCCTGGAACTCAATGGGAACGCAACGGGAACCAAAATGAGCAGAAGGTTTAAAGTATAACTGACAAGAGAGGAGGGAAACACTGGATAGACTGCACTACTAATTATAAAGAATGTACCGAAAACATGTCAATTGCAAAATCTATATATCTGTAAGGTAAATATTGAGTACAACAATGGTATACAAATCTGAAAACACATTCAACATGAAGCCAGCTGTAGGCGATAACTCTTCTGAATCTTTTTGGATGCAAACAATAATCCCACCAATAGGAGTAGAGTATCCAAAGTGTTAATAGTAGCAATATTCTGCTGTTTCACAAAAATTGTCCAACCCAAAAAATGAAAGGAATGATTTGTAGTACTTGTTGTCTAGGTAGCATGAAGATAAACAGTATATTTTTCAATAGTAGCAAAGTTCTTTGACAGCTACCTCCGGATTAATGTGTGGCCATTTTGACTCACAAAAGTCTTCATCAGCATTACAACATCATTCTAAGCTTGACTTAACAATTGTAAAGTTTCTGGTAAGGAATTAGCAGAAGTATGAAGGAAGTATATTGTAAGGAATTACAACATACAATCACTGCTAATTCCTTACCAGAAACTTTACAATTGTTAAATCAAGCTGAACTATGGTTTAGAAGCATGGAATGACAGATTGATACACTAATCTGGTTTAGAATGTGACTAATGCCACAAATTTCATTTTGTGGCTCTAGACTGCCTAGTTTTAGAGTTATTTGCTTGCACCAACCTTATAGAATATGCAGTTCTGGGGGAATCTGAGGATTCTGCGCAAGCAAAATTAAAAGAAGAAAGCCCTCTAAAATATAGCCATTGATGGGTAATGTGAAAAGCTTAAAAATCCAGGTTTTGATTTGTAGTACTGTTAGTTTTATATCTGAATCCACATCAAGAGAGGGAGATAACTGTATTCAAACCTAACATTCAAAGGCTGTAAATTAAGGTGAGATACAGATGGGCAAAATGTAGCATGGCGGCAGTAGGGTTAGGGAGCGCGCACCATTCAGATGCTCCCTAACCCTAGTACGTACTAGGGTTAGCCTAGTACGTATTGGCGGTGGCAAAATGACGGCTCCCTGTCTAAACAGGCGCTGCCATTTTGACGTGACGGACGCTTAGCATCCGCACGTCCTGGCGTCATAAGGACTTCATGAGTGCGCCATTGGCGCACTGCAACATCTTTATGGCTCCGCAAGAAGGACCTGCTTTTTGTGGGTCCTTTTTGCTGCGCGAGGGAGCCGTGCAATTTTCTGCTGTGGCTCCCTCGCGCAGCAAAGCACGACGCCAGCAGACAGCCCTTTTTGGGCGGTCTGTATAGCGCCTAAGTCACCAAAGAAACTATCACACGGGGGAAATGGGGGAAATTGGAAGGTCAATGCAGTGTGATCCCGGATGCAATCATGCTGACTCACATTACTGCGCAAGAGGTTATCACACGTAATAGAAGTCAATGCTAGGTCAACTCAAACCCAATCCGGGGCAACTGAGAGATGGGTAAATTTGGGGAAATACAGAATTTACAAATCTGGTTCCACTCAAAAGTTGCGTTCAATCCGAATTTGGCAGGTATGGAACGCATGTCTCGGTCGCCCTTGGATTGCCTTCAAATCAGAGTACAATTCCCAAGCTCCTTTGATGGCTACAATTTTTCCCTCCCTCTGGGTGTGGGGGGCTTTTCTCTCAGCCTCCCAGAGTACTTCTGGAGCTGTCTTGGGGATGAAGCATCCCTCCCCATAGAGACACACACACACTGCCTCCTCCTCTCAGCCCTTTCTGTCTCTTTCCCTTTGCAAACTCATCCTCTCCAACTGGAGGGAAAGGACTGGCTCTCTCTTCCTCTCGTGCGCGTGGCCCTGTCACAGGGCTTTCTTGGCAGGTTTATTCAGATGGGGTTTGCCATTGCCATTTTCTGAGGAGGCTGAGAGAGTGTGACTTGCACCAGCTCACCCAGTGGGATTCATAGAGTCCAATGCTCAAACCAAGTACAAGGTTGCTTTGGACTGATTTTGAATTGGTGAATTGCCTAAGTAATGTGAAATAAGGGGTAATGAATGAACAAATAATGTGAATTGCCTAAATAACATGAAATAAAGGGTAATGAATGAAAAAATAATGTGAAACAAAGCAAAACTACGGGAACCAGAGGCAAGCCCCACCAGAAGTGTAAAAAGGTAACGATCCAATTCTGCCCTCACTGGACATGTGCAGGGATGCTAATTTGAATTTTAGACTATGAAGGGTACGTACTCATATGATAATTTCTTTTGCGTTTGCACTACTTTGGCTTTGGGATGGATGTTGCGGTCTTCTGTGGTGTGATAACCATCTACGTACTTGTGTTCATTTCCAGACCACAGTTGTCCAGGGATGTCATGAGGGGGGGGTGCAAACTGCATGAGGTGACACCTTAAGTGGGGGTGACACCACTGTTCCCCAAATAATAATAATAATAATAATAATAATAATTTGTTTTATTTATATACCGCTATTCCAAAGATCATAGCGGTGAACAGCAAGTAAGCTAATTAGCAAGTAAGCTAATTTGCCCCCAACAGTCTGGGTACTCATTTTAGCGACCTTGGAAGGATGCAAGCCTGAGTCGAGCTTGGGCCCTTTTGCTGGTCTTGAACTCGCAACCTTGTGGTTTTGAGTGAATGGCTGTAGTACAGGCATTGAACCACTGCGCCACCAGGGCTCCTTCTGCCTTTTGGCAGAAATGGGCTGTGGAGTTTGCTTGCATCCTCTTAAAATGCTGAAAAGATTGTGTGAGTGGGGCAAGGCTCAATGGGAGGAGAAAGGCAAGGCCCCAGTTTTTGTTTTTGTTTTTCATTTTAATTTTTTTAAAAAAGTTTACAATTTATTTATTTTTTAATTCTTTTAAATTTTTCTTGAAAAATATCTCATCTCACGAATTTTTCACTTTAACCACATGGGACAATGCACATGGAAGACAGTGCACAGGGCACTAATTTAAAGGTATAGTTTTAATTTTGCTAGCTTTTGATGTCACCGCTCTTGCCATTACATTCAGTGCTATATGGGAATTACGATTTATGAGTAAGGTCAGTACCAAAAAACGTGGCTAAGAATTCTGTATGGTGTGGAATGGGAGGAGGTTAATGGGGTGGGTGACACAATGAGTTACCACACTGGGTGATGTCAATCCGAATGACTCCATTGCAGTTGTCCATGGCCATATTTAATTAAAACTCACATCTTAAATTAAGTGTTGTTCTTCTACATAGTGAGGGGGAGCTCATGTTATTAGAGAAGGGCATGTGTTCTCACTGCAGCACAGTGAGAAAGTCATGTTACTTCAAAAGAATAGCAAACCCCCCCCCTCATTCCTCAACCAAGTTTCTAGTCCTCATTTTCTATAAAGGCAACAACAGATAAGTGTCAGCTGATCCCTGTCAAGTCCCTAGTTGAGCTATTTTGCATCCCTGAAATCCTCATGAAGCCTCCAAAGCCTCCAGATTCTCCCAAAAGTCTATGGTGGGTTCCCCCCCCCCATGTTTTCAGCCCCAAACAGTTCAAAACTACCCAAAACTGTGCAACTTTGCCACCTCAACCCTCCCATAATGTTTAACAAATGAAACAGAAGTGACGTGACGTCCCTTCAAGTTACAACTGTAGCATTGGTGCAGCCCCTGTTTGGGGTGCAGGGATGAAGACAGGCCAACATGATCTGGAGAAAATCACTTAGGAGTTTATCAGACAAGGGAAATTGGAAGTATAATCCAATGGCAATCCAAACGCAATCATGGGGTTTCACGTTATTGCGTGATAGACTACCACACACAATTTCGGCCAATGGGAAGTCAGTCTCAATGCAATCATGGGGTTTGACATTATTGCATGATAGACTACCATACGCAATTTTGGGCAATGGCCAGCTATTTTCGGGCAATGGGAAGTCAGTTCAAATGCAATTCAAATTCACGTAAATTCACTGAACTAGCGAATTCATGTGAATGCGTTCTGGCCCCGCTTTCTTTTCATTCGAAATTAAGAGAAATTCCTCCCGTGTGATAAACTCCTTAGATAACAAGATAACTTTATTAACAAGATGACTTTGCTTATCTACTAGAGCAAAGTCTGTTATGTTTAACACTGCTAGAAACAGCTAAACGTAGATTACATTTCAAGAATAATGGCCTACATGGGAATGTGTGATAAATAGTATATCTATATTGATTTGAATGGATTGTGTAACATTGTGATGTGCTTAGTATGAAACATTTTTGGAATTCTTGTTTAAACACTTCTTGTTTTATATGTTATAGAGCCAACTGTGACTGTAAAAGTTTTAAAAGAGTTTAATCATTTTTGTAAGCCGCTGATTTGATGACCGTAGCCTGTATATGGTTGTCACAAACAAACTTTCTATTTCCCTTCCGGCTACTGTTTGGATGAAAATCTTCCTCCTTCCTTATTTGCATTGCATGCGTTATATATGAGGAGGAGTTATAAAAAAGCCAAATTGTCATCAGAAAACAGCCTTTGAGGTATACCTACTCTCAGGGCTGCTCAAGGGAGCTATTTCACTAAGGAACTTGAAATGGCAAATGGGATTCAATAGCAAAAAAGGTTAAAATGATGGTTATTTCAGGAAATAATATTACTTGAGATCCTGCTTTGGCAGTCATAGCTATTATGGCGGAGCACCATCATTGCCAGTATTTCTGCTGATGCTACCCCTGAAAAACTGACCTCTTAAGCTAGGCAGTGCCCCAACCAAAAGGTTGCCAAGGCAGTGAAGATCAGGGCACTGGGGGATGAGGACTGCAGGAGGTTAGACTGGATGGCCCTTATGATCTCTTCCAACTCTATGATTCTATGGCCCTATGCAGACAGGCCAAAATAAAGTTGCTTTGGGTCACTTTGGAGGTACGCTGTTTAAATGATGCATGCATCCTAAGAGTCCGGAAGCTGCACCAAAGCTGTGCACCAGTCCTTAGGACTGAATCATGGCTTTGGTGTGGCTTCCGGGGTCTTAGTACACATGCATTATTTAAACAGCATACCTCCAAAGTGACCTGAAGCAGCTTTATTTTGGCCTGTCTGTATGGGGCCTATGATTCTTCTATGATTCTCTCCTGGTAGTGAGGCTCACTGAGATGGGCAGATGGAGAGACCCCTCAGGATCCTGTCTCCACACCTCTCCCAAAGTGTCCTGTGACTGGGAGAGCGTTGCAATTGTCATTTCCCTGTGCCGCCATCTGCACTGTCTCAGGAACTCTTTGCTTGTGCTTTGTCCGGCTTAAAAGGAAGATTGTGTGTGGCAGGGTCACATTTGGTTGTTAATAATCAAATACATGCATCGCAAAAGTTACAAGATGATAAGTCTGGCTTGCAGTCTCCTATATGTTTAACCCCTACCCCAGTGTCCCAAAATGAAACTAGAAATGACACGACATCCCTTTGGGTCACAACTTTGGATGCCAGTCAGTGGTCCAAAGTCCATGTATGACCTGATAGAGGCTGCTAGGGTTTGGTTCCAGGACCCTCCATAGATGCTTAAATCCATGGATAAAGAATCTGTAGATAGGGAGGACCAACTGTAGTAGTATGAAAAATAAAATGGGAGGAGGCTGGGGAGGGCTATGATCAGGTAGTATTGGACCACCAAGTGTCTTTCATAGCTGAGCCTCAGAAACTATCAATCAAAAGTGTACGTTGGTGTTCTTGTTATTTGCTTTCACAGTGACCTTATTATAGGCTTTTCTGGGCAATATTTCTTCAGGGGAATTTTTGGCCATTGCTTTCCTCTGATACTGAGAGAATGCAACTTCCCAAAGGTCAGGGATGAGGAGAAATTCAAAACCTGGATGTGGTCTAACATTCAAATCCTTACAGGGTACCAAATGATCATCATTTTGCTATTATTTTCATGGTATTGAGATGGTTACCACCTTCAGTTGGATGATGAGGAATGTTTTAATGCAATGTGTGGTGTTGCTGTGGTTTTGTAAAAACATATCTGCAAGTAGTTGAAATTAATAACCTTCTGGCCAATGTTGAAACCCTCTTCCTTAATACCTTAAAAACCAAAGATGGGGATTTTGTAGCTTGATGAAAATAGGCTAGTGTATGGCTGCATCATTAAGAAAGGAGTTGGCAATTGAATTGCCACTGTCATAATTCCATTTTATAAATCGATAGTACAGCCACACTTGGAATAATAAAGCTGACCCTTGCTATCCGTGGATTCTTTCACCATGAATTCAACAATCCACGGTTTGAAGATATTCCAAAAAGATATAAATTCAAAAAGCATACTTTGATTTTGCTATTTTATATAAGGGACACCATTTCACTACATCATTGTAATGGGGCTGGAGCATCCACAGATTTTGGTATCCATAAGAAGTCCTGGAACCAAACTCCAGCCCACAAAGCTTTAATCATCTTCCTCATAGCAATAGCCAGATTGGAAATTTGCTAAGAATTGGAAGACAGATGAACTTTTTAATAGAAATGTGAAGTCATCCATAGTTTTTTGTGGGTTTTGGCGGCTATGTGGCCATGTTCTAGAAGAGTTTCTTCCTGACTTTTTTGTGGGTTTTTCGGGATATGTGGCCATGTTCTAGAAGAGTTTCTTCCTGGCGCTTCACCAGCATCTGTGGCTGCATTCTCTGAAGATGCCAGCCACAGATGCTGGTGAAACGTCAGGAAGAAACTCTTCTAGAACATGGCCACATAGCCTGAAAAACCCACAAAAAACTATGGATGCCGGCCATGAAAGCCTTTGACTTCCTGACGTTTCATCAACATCTGTTGTTACTCACAGTGGTTCCTGGAACCAAACCCCAGCGGATAACAAGGGTCCACTGTATAAGAAAATCAAAGGACAAACTGGAAAAACATAATTTACTGGGAGATGGTTCCTTTTCACAGAGTACATCAATGATAATTTGCATCAGATACAACCTCCACCCCAACATCAAGTGTTCTGGAAAGACATTCCTCATGAAGAATCAACCGTGTCAGGATCTGATCCATATTAGAACCTCATTAACACGGTGGACCTTTTTAATTCTCCTCAATACTCTTGTTCTACATTATCATATCCATGTTGTTATTGGTTTGTTATTTTGTTATTAATAACTGTTAAGACAATCATTGCTCTTTTTAAATGTTGACATTTTATACAATTCCTGAATGGTACAATAATATTGTATGGTATTGTAATATTGAATATTGTATTCAGGATACAATAAAATTTTACACAAACACACACGAATATGAATGGGTGCATGCTAAGGCAGTCATGTTTTGCTGAGGGGCTTCCCTTTCAGGCATCAGCTTGCAGACTATTGAACAAGAGAAGCCTTTGGTCTGATCAGCAGGACTCTTCATATGTTGTTATGTTTCCATTGGTTGTGGGATAGACATGTGTTTCCTCTGTAATCTCATTGCTAGAAAAGTGCTTATGTTTCAAAAGTATTGTTTCCTTCATCTCCAGATTTAGCCCTTGAATCTATTGCGGAAACAAAAGCAGGAAGAAAGTCTGTTTTTATATTTCTTTAATATAAAATGCCATTCACAGTTGAATTTGTTTGTCCTAAAGGACATGCAAAGTATAATATAATATTTTAAAAAAACAAGAGGCCAAAGTCCACATTCAAAGTAATGTCACTAAAAAAAACCCCAATGCAGACATCCTGTCATAAAATTTTAAAATCCTATGTTTCCGGATTCTTCTTTGAGGTGCCTCACAGCAGATTGAAACAATTCAGAATAGGAAACAACAATCCACTTGTCATAAAACACAATGTAGAACAGACTAAAAATATTATTACAGCAAGAGAATAAAACATACTTGCCAAACAAAGCAATATAAGAAAGCAAAGTAAACCAATGGAAAAATAGCAAGTTGTTTGACACATTAACAGCAGCAGCAATGACATACGAAGGGGTTTTGTTTTGTCTGTGTGTGTTTATACTGTGTGTTTAGACTGAGCCACCCTGAGTCCCAATTTTGGGGAAAGAAAGAGGTACAAATAAAGATAATAATAATAATAATAATAATAATAATAATAAAAAATAATATCTGTAAAAGCTTTTCTCCATTTCAGAAATTCTTCATAGCTTCATTTCCGGGAGATGGACATGCGCAGATGGAGTGGAATGGATGTGTGGGTAAGCAGGGGTTTCCCTTCATGTTAGATTTCCAAATGAGATTGACTTACAGTGTTCTTAATTTTCTATTCATAGTTCCTTACTAAAATGACACAGACCTGTATAAAAGAGGCATAAGAAGAGCATGAAAAGTAAGAAAATCATTTTTTTAAAAAAAAAATCCTCACAAATTGCTCCTTGAAGAGAGATTTTGAAGCTCCATCCTGTGAAAATTTCTTAAGTCAAATTGGGGGCGAGTGACTGTGACCAGGTTAAGAGCCACTTTTGGCCATATGCTTGTCCAACAGAGCCAGTGCTTTCACTGTTGGGCTTGGATACTAAACTATGAAATCCCACTGGGTGCCCTTAGATTAAGCTAGTCCAACCCGCTGCCAAGAAGGAATTCACAATTAAAGCACAACTGAAAGGTGTTCATCCAGCCTCTGCTTAATGACTTCCAAAAATGGATACCCTCCCCGCTCCAAGACAGTCTGTTCCATTGTGGAATGACATTGGTGACATTAAAAAAGTGGCATCATTAGGAGTGTGCAGGGTATGTATGTGGATTGCACTAGGCCCATAACTGTCACCCCCTCACCATCAGCCAGGGCACCTCTGCAAAAGGAGGGAGGCTTCTCTCTCGATACCTCATCTTCCACCGAACTGGACCTTTCTGACTATGGCCAGGCAGTTGGGCAGGTGCCTGGGTAGGCAGACAAGCAAAGTAGCAGGAGGAAAGGGAGCGCAGGGCAGCCCTTTCCAGGAAAATCCTCCTCTTGAAAAGCTGCTGGAGAAGCCCAGATTAGATATGTGCTGCCTACTGCCTGAGCACGGAGCAGTGTGATAAGATCCATTGCTGATGGTTATAATCCGCATGTAACCTGGCAACAATTTCTCTTGTGATAATCTCCAGTGTCATTTTTCATAAAGTTTGGTTTCCAGACCTTTGATTATCTTCCCTTTCCCACAAAGAAGGCATGGCCATTCCCACTAAGGATCCCACTATTTCCACCCTGCTGACCAGTTCATCTCTGTTGGTTAGGATCAAAGACAAGATAGTTGACCCTCTTGTTGCTTTCTCCTTGTTGCAGACCACCATAGCTACTCTTTCCCAAAAGCCCTTTTTAGGGCTGGCTGGGTGGCAGTCAGCAGGTGGGCAAGGTAGAGGTCAGGAAGGGAGGATGGGCAGGTCACCATTGCTGCCACCTCCCAGCAGCCCTTTCTGGACACTCTCATTAGGTCACAGCTGGGACCTGGCAAAGCAGGATTAGCACCTGGTGCAGCCTCCATTTCCCCTTGGACTAGAGGAGCTGCATCCTCCTCCGATTCCTGCTCTTGGCTGGCCATGACAGGTGTCCCCTGCTCTCTAGAATACTGTCTCCCTCCCCAGTTTAAAGGCCTCCTGCTCCTACCATACATCATTTCCAACTGCTGTGAGTTGCAACCCATCTCCTGCCAGAAGTCATGAAAGCATAGACCATGGGCTTAAAACATAAAATCTTTCTTGATGGCACCATCTGTAGATCCAGTTGTTCATTTCTTATATGAGCAAGAGACGGTCTTTCATCCTCAGAGGAAGGCAATGGTGAACTCTCCCTGAACAAATCTTGCCAAAAAATCCCTGTGATAGGATGTTGGGAATGATTTGAAGGCACATAACAACAACAAGAACAAGCTATTAAAAATAGATCTGGCAATCTGACATCCACAAGCCATATTTTTTTGCCATACATGTTGAAGTAAATGTTAGTGTTTGCATGGGGGTAGGTGGGAATCAACTTTATCAATTATTCAAAAAGAAAAAAGGGGAGGTAAGAATGAATCTGGTAGCATCTTTAAGGCTAGTTTTAGCAGAGACTTTTGTGAATTTCAGTCCACTTTCCCAGATGAGTTTAGTCATCTTTGTTAAAGGAATTAAAATTTAAACTGAAACTCTCTCTCTTCTTGTAAAGCACCGATTCCAAGGACTTGGTATCAACAAGTAACAAATAGAAAGGGGAGACTAAACAATGTACCAAGGTAATGGGTATTCCCACTTACTATATATCCCAACAAATGACACCACTACTTGCACTGGATACTAAAATTATATTATGCAATAACACCTGTGGTTAACTATGAAAACCATTTATAATCCATACAATAGCTAAATAGTTAAAAAGCTGTATGATTCTGCAGCTTTCTTCATGGATTAATGTCACCTTAATGCCCAAGTTGCATGACATTCCCACTCTTGTGGGATATTATTGGGTTTAAACCATGTTTATCCATGAGATTTGGGCATTTCCCTTCCATGTGATAAACTCCATGGAATCATAGAGTTGGGAGAGACCACAAGAGTTGGTCTGCTCAAAAGAAAGGACCAAAGAAATTCTCCATCTTGACTACCATCGCTGCTTTTTATGACTGTGCTTCTTACTGGGGAGGGGGGTATTCACACTCATTTTCCCCCCTGAAGAGATGAAGATTACCATGCTGATGCATATCGGGATTGTTGTTCCCATTTTGTTACGTGTTCGTGAATCTCTTCAACCCTAATGTTATTCACATATGCCATTGTTTCAGGTTAAAATGGAGCTGCCTCACTTCGAAGGAACGATACAAAGCTATCTGAATTGATTTGAAAGCTTATTTACACTGCCAATGATTAAGATCTTTCAGGAAAACCCATGAAAAAAAAAAGTGCAGTATTGAATATCCTGGGTTAAGTGGGGTTTTTTGCCAGTCCCTCCCCCAAAGTGCATTGAGTGCTTTCAGGATGTGTGTGAACAGCAAGGATACAACCCAGATTTATCCCAGATTATTTTTGTAGTGTGAATGGGGCCTGGGTTTCATGTGAAGGGAGGCTTGGGGGAAAATGTCATAGTCCTGTAACAGATCACAATGGTCATGCTGACTGGGGAATCTATAGAGAGTTGAAACTCTTAAAGTGTGTTCTAAAGATATTTAGGAATGTCTTTTCTTCACTTCACTGACTTTACTTTACATTTCTATACTGCTTCATACTGAACTAAGTAGTCTGTTACAGACTGCCAAAATAAAGCTGCTTCGGGTCTCTTTGGAGGTATGCTGTTTAAATGATGCATGGGTCCCAAGAGTCCGGAGGTCGCGCCAAAGCCACACTCCATTCCTAAGCACTGGAGTGCAGCTTTGGTGCAGCTTCCGGATTCTTAGGATGCATGCATCATTTAAACAGCATACCTCCAAAGAGACCCGAAGCAGCTTTATTTTGGCAGTCTGTAACAGGCCTCTAAGTGGTTTACAATGTGTAAGCTAATTGCATCCAACAGGCTGGGTACTCATTTTAGCGACCTACAGAAGAATGCAAGGCTGAGTCAACCCTGGAGCCCTGGAATTGAACTCACAACCTTGTGGCTGCAAATATAACCACTGCACCATCAGCAAAGCAGTTATCTGAAAAATTAATGTATTCTCTAAGACCACTCTTTTTTCTTATAAAAAGGTGGCCTTTACCAGGACTACATCAGATTGAAAGAAAAAGTCCCTGGTATGATAAAGATTGCAAGGCTCTACAGATACAGTTGGGGGAAATGATTTAGAAAACAACAACGGCTGCTTTAAAAATTTCTCTACAATCTCTTTACAATTCTACCTTTGCATAAGGAATATAAAAACCAAATTAGGGGGGAGGAAAGAAATTATTATAAGGCACAGTGGAGGAAACTAGGACTAGCACTCCTCCAAAAAGAGCCAGAGACTGGATGGCCATCTGTGGGAATGCTTTGATTTTGAGTTCCTGTGTGGCAGAATGGGTTGGATGGCCCTTCCAACTCCATGATTCTATGATTTGAGATGTTCAGTGGATATATCTTGAATCATACATGGGTTTCCCCTCCTGTTGCAATTGAGGATAAAAGCAGTGTCTTGAGGACCAAGGGAGGACAAGTCTACGGCATTACAGCACAGAAACAAATGTGTGGCAGAGAAACGGATGGGGAAAGAAGCTTAGAAAGTTGGGGACAGCGCCACGAGAAACCAGCCAACAAACAGACTATGGCCTGTTACAGACTGCCAAAATAAAGCTGCTTGGGGTCTCTTTGGAGGTATGCTGTTTAAATGATGCATGCACCCTAAGA
This sequence comes from Sceloporus occidentalis, assembly GCA_023333645.1. Classification (NCBI taxonomy): domain Eukaryota; kingdom Metazoa; phylum Chordata; class Lepidosauria; order Squamata; family Phrynosomatidae; genus Sceloporus; species Sceloporus occidentalis. The sequence goes on from JALMGF010000020.1 coordinate 9,417,468, forward strand.
ATCCAGAAGCTGCACCAAAGCTGCACTCCAGTGCTTAGGAATGGAGTGTGGCTTTGGCGTGAACCCCGGACTCTTAGGACCCATGCATCATTTAAATAGCATGCCTCCAAAGAGACCCAAAGCAGCTTTATTTTGGCAGTCTGTAACAGGCCTATATGTTGATTCTTGCTTATCAGTTCACAGAGAGGTCCAGGCTGTTGTCTGCCTTGGCTCTGGGAGCCTTTAACCCCTCAGTTATCAGGGTTAAAACCCACAGGTTACTGTTTGTGCTACAGAAGCAGTAAAGAAGGAGAAGCCAACAGACACATCACAAATCCCTTATCAATATGTCAACTGAACACAGATGTCTCAGGGCCTTGCTGCAATTCTCCCTCCCAGCTGAGATTAAGAGTCTTGTCGAAGAAGAACATTTTGTCTGCTGACCCAGTTGGCCTACCATTTAACAAAGGAGGTGTGGCTGCCTCAGGTACACAGACTGGGGTAGGCAGCAGGCAAAGTACTTGGAGAATAGGGTGATGGATGCTGCTCAGCATGTCTTTCAAGTCTTCAGAGAAAGATGAGTGGCGGTTCCACTTCAATTCATTTTAGACCAGAATGTGCCCCCCCCCCCCCAAAAAAAAAAAACCCCATGCATTTCTTTGTATTTTCCAAAGTAGGGCGACTAAAATGGTGAAGGATCTGGAAACCATGCCCTATGAGGAACGCCTTAGGGAGCTGGGTATGTTTAGCTTGGAGAAAAGAAGGTTAAGAGGTGATATGATAGCCCTGTTTAAATATTTGAAAGGATGTCATGTTGAGGAGGGAGCAAGCTTGTTTTCTGCTTCTCCAGAGACTAGGACCCGGAGCAATGGATGCAAGCTGCAGGAAAAGAGATTCCACCTCAACATTAGGAAGAACTTCCTGACAGTAAGGGCTGTTTGACAGTGGAACAAACTCCTTCCTTGGAGTGTAGTGAAGTCTCCTTCTTTGGAGGTCTTTAAACAGAGGCTGGATGGCCATCTGTCGGGGATGCTTTGATCTGGATTTCCTGCATGGCAGAGGGTTGGACTGGATGGCCCTTGCGGTCTCTTCCAACTCTATGATTCTATGATTAATGGAATGAGCAAGAAACTGAAATCATCAGATTAATTACTGCATGTATAAATCTAGAAATTTTAATCAAAAAATTGACCCCAAAATCCTGAGTCAATGTAAGTACTGTGCTTTAACTCTTATTTAAAAAGGAACTATCCCCTAGTAAAAGGCAAGAATTTAATCTGTCCTGGAAGCACTGATCCCCCTCTGCTCTCTCCTTATCCAGCCTTTAGTGTGAGAACAAATAGTTATTCCTGCTGGAATTTTTTAAGTTCTTCGGCATTGTTTTCCTTTGCTTCATCCTTTAGATCTTTTGTTACATGCCCCTAGGTTTTACCCTTGACTTAGCCACAGGTCATATCAGAATCCATAATTTTAATGCTCAAAACCTGTCCTCAATATATATGACATACACTTATAGTTGGGTATATACAGTCTCTCTGGCTTTGCTTCGCGAACGAAGATTCAGGAAGGACTCATCCCGCGCTTTGTACAAGCGTGTTGGTGACTAAAAAGGCCAATCCGGGACAAACAGGTCCGGTTGCAGAAAGCACAGCGGAAGGTCTCCTTGGGTGATGTTTCCGGGTTGTGGTTCTTTCTGCGTTGTCGTTTCTGTTCGAGACGCATTCACCGTGAGCTTTCGAAAAAGGCTGCAGCATCGTGGATAGTGCGTCTCCATGCCTCCCGATAATCCATGTTTACCTGCATTTTACAATAATGATGTTATATATGTTTTAGAGAGGTTTTAGTATGTGTGTTCATTGCACCTGATTTAATATTTATAAGCTGTCTTGTGTCTCGGTTTTTGAGGGAAGGATAAAATTATAAATAACTAATTTTCCTCCTTCTTCCAAACACAGATCCCGGAGGGCTTATGGGTTCAGAGTCTGGTTTTGAATCCCTGTGTATCCCACCTCTTTGCCACCTCTTTTTTTCTGAGAAGCTCCTCATCTTTAACACGACATGCTACTGTAACAGGATCCTCTCTGCACTGGAAATACATGTATGTGTATTGAATTGGGCCATTGATTTGTTTTGAGCAAATTTACCCACATTTTTTGGTTGTTGTTGTTAACTGCCATCAAGGCGACTTCTATTTATGGTGACTCTATAAACGACAGACCTCCAAGTCATCCTATCCTTAATAGCCCTACTCAAGTTTTGCAGACTTGGGGTCATGGCTTCCTGGGTTATGTCTATCTATCTGGAATGTTGTCTTCTTTTTTTTCATGCTGTCTTCTACATTGCCAACAATTATTGTCTTTTCTAATAATTCATGTCTTCTCATGATACAGCCAAAGTATGACAGCCTTTAGTGGCATTTAGGGAAAGTTCAGACTTGATTTGCTCTTTGTCTTTTTTAGCAGTCCAAGGTATCCTCAGAACCCTTCTGCAGTACCAAATTTCAAATGAATTTATTTTCTTCCTATCGGTTTTCTTCACTGTCCAGCTTTGGCCCCTTTCTCCCTTGCGTCACTGGCGCAGCCATCTAAAGGCTATGCCAGCAACGCAAATCGCGGAAGGAGCTCCATTTCGGAGCTCCTTCATGCGCCGCGAAAAGGGAGCTCTATGCACCCTCGTGCGGCACAAAGATGTCACGTCCGCGCCACCCCGTTTGGAGGCTGCGCGTTCGTGACGTCGTAATGGAGGCCCCCATGTGACACAGGCGCTGCCACTTTGGACGTGCCGAGCGCATATTAGGGTTGGGGGCATCCAGAAAGGACGCCCCTTTCTAATCCTAGTACGTGCTCCTCGCGTACTAGGATGCCCGTCTGTAACAGACCTATGATTGCATAGACAATCCTAACTTTACTATTCAATTATATATCTTTAAACTTCTAGCTCTTGTCTAGTTCTTTTATAGCTGCACTTCCAAGTCTTCTTCTGAATTCTTGACTCCATTCTGATTAATGGTTGAGCCAAGCCATGGAAAATCTTGAACTATTTCAATGTTTTCGTCATCTATTTTAAAGTTATGTAAGTCATCTCTAGTCATTATTTTTGTTTTCTTAATGTTTTCTTAATGTTCTTAATGTTCAATCTGCCTTTGCACTTTCTTCCTTTGCTTTTCTTCAATAATCATCCCACATTTTGCAGAGTTTGTGTGCTTGAGGATTAAAAAATTCAGATGTCAGAGGAAGTGAAACTGAACCCATTTTTTAATCTCTACGCTCAGCTATGTGACACTTTTCCATATTGTGCAGTGATGGCACCATGATTCCTCTTTAACAACCATAGCTGCATCCCACATACCCTCCAATATTTCACAGATATGAAAATAAGATGGGGGAAATCAGAAACTTTGGGAAAGATTTAGTTATCTATCCCTGATCTCACCATTGTACCATACTTGCTTTTTCACTGGGAAGGCTATGCAGCGGTTATAGCAGATTTGATTTCCTAGGTTTGGTCTAGACTTGGGTTACTTCAAAGCCAAGAAGAGCTGCTTGTGTTTATGAAGCTGTTGAAAACACAGGAATTCTGTGAGGCTAAAACACACACAAACACACAAGTTACGACCTTTTCCTTGTAAAATCATTAAGTTCTCCTTCTGCCCTTCTAAATGTCTGTGATTCCAAAAATATAGATTCAAAATTGCCTGCATTAAATAATCTGTTCCACTGAGAGATGTTTTAGTTTTTTCCTTCTAGAATGCTCCGTTATACCAGGGTCAGACCTTGGAAATGTTACTTTTGTGGACTATGGTTTGGGGATTCTGGGAGTTGCAGTCCACGAAAGTAATGGGTCCAATTTCTGGGTTCAGATGTGACACAGTGAAGAGAAGTGGGTGGAGTCCTCAGATCTCATTGTTCCTTGTGGTAGGTGTATTCTTCAGTGAACGGAGTCAAAATACCTCTTCCCGGCTTTGGCGTGCTCATTTGGACAGGGAAGTAAAAACTATTTTCCCCTGCGTTGTTTGCTCTGTTTGAATTGTTTCTTTCTTCCTGCTTGCTTTCTAGAATCTCAAAAGCCTAGTGGATTTTGAAGCTATTCCTGTTGTATGACACTGTGCTGCTGTGTCATACAACTTCTAACATTGTAATGGAGCCAGGGCTTGCAGGGCTCAAGTGGAAAGACCTTTTCATGGCCAGGGATGATTCCACCACTTCAAATTTCCCTGTTCACTCAGGAAAGCCACCAAATGTCCCAGTTTGGCTGGGAGAGTCCTGCTAAATTCTCTGCTCTCCCACTTGTTCAGCTTCTCTTTCCTACTCTCACTTTCCCCCTTTACCCTCAGCTTATTTCAATTGCTGCAAACTTCATTCAGAGGGCAAGTGTGCATTTTGTGCATGTATGTTCAAGTCGTTTCTGACCTATGGCGACCTTAAGGCAATCATATCACAGGGTTTTCTTCAGAGGGTGTTTGCCATTGTCATCCTCTGAGAGAGGGTGATCCGCCTAAGGTCACCCAGTGGATTTTCATGGCCAAATGAAAACTTGAATCCTGCTTTCCAGGGTCATCGTCCAACACTCAAACCATTGTGTTATATGCCATTAAATCAGCAGTGGCAGAAGACAGAATCTTGCCCTTCTCAGTAAGGTCAGGCAAAAGCAAACTGCAGCAGCTGCTCCCAGCTTGCAAGTTCTCCTTATTAATCATTTTTGCCATTTTGACCGCACTCTGATGTTTCTTGTCCACATTCTTGTCCACAGTTTTAATCTATAAAATGTTGGAAAGTATCTACATAGAAATATTAGTGAATGCCACTGACTTTCTTCATTGTGCATGTTGGGATGGATCGAAAGCCTTCACATGCAGCAAGGCAGGTGTTTTTTGCAAGTACAGTGGGTCCACAAAAAGACATTAGTAACTGGAAAAGCTGTTAGACAGAAAGCCATGAGGAAGGAGTTCACCCCCACACACACACACTGTTTGCATTAAGTGCTGTAATTTTTTAATGGTCTGTTTATGGTTTTATGTTTCTGTATTCTGTTCCAAATAGTACTGTTTATATTACTGGAAATACCCATGGTAAAAAGAATATAGTTGTTGACTGTTGGATCTGAAAATATTACAAGAACATATGAATTCCTTCCCTTGAATTGGACCAAGGTTCTGTCTTGTCCATCATCCTGGTTCATGTGATGGCCTTTTGGATACCCCCAAAAAGCCTATAAGCCATTTCCCTCTCCTTTGTTTACCTATTATCTGGAGTTAGACTTCCCTTGAATATGGATGTTCTGTCCTTTACTATCGCAACTAACAGGCTATGGACATATGATGAGACATAACTCATTAGAAAAAATTATTGCAGAGGAAGGGGAAAGTGAGAATAACACCAAGGACAAGCAATTGGCAAGAAAAGGCCACAACTTTATTAAATACAGCAACAAGTGAAAAGAGGGTTGGCCTGAAAGCATGAGGTCTGGATCTGACATCCACCAACCCGTGTTGGTCGATGAATCAAATTGCCTGGTAATGGCCAAGCTTCAGGATGACAGAAGGATAACCGGTCTAAAGTGCGTTCACCACTTAAATAGCCGGTTATGCGCATAAGCGCATCTTCACCCCATGTCACCGGAGAACGCTGAATTGATGTCGTCCCCGCACTGGCACCATCACTAGCCTTCAACACTCCCAGGTCCCAGTGGGACTTCCGATCCCATGCTCCACAGCACAGGAAACCACGCCCATCAGATCCGAGACTTATGCTGCCGCCACAGAAGGCCACCTGTTCTAAAAGTTGTGACAAGGAGCATAATTGAAACAAGGGAGGGAGGGTGGGGAGCCGGTAGGCAATGGCACCGAGAGCCATGCACCCAGGGCCTAAATAGACCTACCAGCCAATTATTGGCCAGGAAGCCAGGGAGGGACCTTCGGCCTCCTGGCCAATCCAGAACCGCACCTCCAACCCGCGGCCAATCAGGGCCACTTCCACCACCCTGCAATGGAGGCTGGGAGTTCAGGTCCCAGCCCGGAAGTGGCCCAGCGGGGTGGCGCTTCTGCTTCTGCTCCCAGGACAGCCTGAGAGCTGTAGTCCGGGCCCCACGTGGGCCAGGAGCACCGCGGCTGCCGCTGGCCTACCCACTTGCCACTGGCTGGAGCCTGGCAGGGCCTGGAGCCTGCGGGCAAGCGGGCAGCCAGGGCTGGGCCGAAGGAAGCCGCAGCCACACCAGACCTCCCCCCGCAGCAACAGGACCACCCCAGTAAGTCGGGTGGTCCCATTAATGCTTAGCAAAGTGGGATGCAGTAGGAAAAAAGGAACACCTCATTACAGGTGGAGAGACTCAGTCAAGGAACCCTGAGCTGCGCAGTTGGTGACCGGGACTCTTAAGAGTTTCTCATTCATGGGTCACAACATTGGAACCAACTTGACAGCAATAAAGAACAAATAAAACATTAGAGCTGCACACCATCCTGCCCGCCCCCCTCAAATTCTTGCTTGTTTGGAACACTCAAGGGAAGTAAAAGTGCCATTCTATTCTGCTTTGATCAAGCCTCACCTGGAATAATCCTGTGTCCAGTTCTGGGCCCCACAATTCAAAGAAGTTGACAAATTGGAGCATGTCCAAAGAGGGCCACCAAAATGGTGAAGGGCCTGGAACCCATTCCTTATGAAGCAAGATTTAGGGAGCTGGGGATGTTTAGCCTGGAGAAGAGACGGTTCAGAGGTGATATCAAGCCCTGTTTAAGTATTTGAGGGGGTGTCATATTAAGGATGGAGCAAGCTTGTTTTCTGCTACTCCAGAGAATAAGACCCAGAACAATGGATGCAAGCTACAAGAAAAAAGATTCAAACTCAACATTAAGAGGAACTTCCTGACAGTAAGAGCTGTTTGACAGTGGAAAAAAGTCCCTCGGAGACTGGTAGAGTCTCCTTCTTTGGAGGTTTTTAAACAGAGGCTGGATGGCCATCTGTCGGGGATGCTTTGACTGTGAATTCCTGTATGGCAGAATGGGGTTGGACTGGATGGCCCTTGGGGTCTCTTCCAGCTATGGTTATATGTGTCACAATGGTTATATGTGTCAGAACCCAAAAGGGTTTTGGTTCTGTCATCATGGCAGAAATCAAAAAAGATTACATTACAGTTACCGGGTGTAAAATCAGATGGTTACATTGCAGTTACCAGGCAGAAGTCAAAATGTAACGTTGCAAAGGCAGGGCTAGGTAGCGCCATTCTATATATAGTGACAAGAGGACAGGGAAGGTTAGCACCAACTTAAATGCTGGCTGATCACTATTGTCCTCAGTCTGCAATAAAGTCTTTTTGTTCTTTCACCAAGACTATTGGAACAGAGCTATGATTCTATGAAAGTTGCTCAAGTCCCCTTGCATCCCATTTCCAACATTGGTCAGCCAGGTATTTAGGTCTTGACCTGTAGGCAATGCCTGTGCCTTCTTGTTTTTCTTGTGCCAACTAGAATTCAAATGCAAATAGTCTTTGAGCATGGGAAATTTCAGTTAATGCTAGGATAGAGATGAGGAATCTCAGTTCCTGGGGCTGAATCCAGCTCTCCTGGGGTCCCGTTCTGGCCATCTGGGGTTCCCTAGATTTCCCCCATCCCCTTCCCCATGGCACAAGCATATTATTATTATACAGTTTCTTCCACTATTCTAAAAAGTTGAGATACCTGTTCTAATGCTTAGTTGTTGGAACTTTTACTTTATGCCTCGCCCACCACTGGACTCGGGCCCTTGAGAACATTTCTGAATTTGATCTTGGCCCTCAGGCTGCAAGAGGCTTCCTGCCTTTGCTTCCACGGTTAACAGCTTTTGACAGACATATCCTGCTCTGTGCATTTCTCTAATGTCTTCATAAACCCTTCTAATTCAGTGGGATTAGGTGCATTTTATGCTAATGAGTTCTGCAAATGGGAAGCCTTCCCTTTGACCTGTTCATAGCTGACCACAAACTAGAGTACATTCACTTAGGCAAGAACCTCAGGTCAGTTCATTCCCCAGGTCCAAAATGATGGATCAACCCAATACCGAGGAGGGAAGGTAAACACCCCTCTGCCGTTAGTCCCTCCCTCCAGAATGATGCAATTCAGATCCATCATTCCCACTTGTTGGACACGCTCCGGAATCGATTATTTCCAAAAGAACCACTAGAAAACTAGTGTCTGGAAAAAAACGGGTTTTTTGCGTTTGCCTCACTTTGTCATGACAGAAATGGATCAAAGTACAGTCGGAACTGGTTTCAAATGGGAACGACGGTCATATAAACCAATCAACAATTCACATTAAATCATAGTGGGAACGTGCTCCACATCTTCCCCATTTTGTCAGACTTTGCATTCACCTCATTTCCAAAGTCTTTCCACTCTGAATCTGATGTTTGCAGCCACAAAGGGGCTCATCACGAAGGGAAGGCACAGTGTTGCATTTGTCTGGCCAGGAGAGAAAGGGAGAAGGAGGAGGGCAGAGACGTTGGATCCTCCGAGGGAGGGGGTCTGCAAACGTTGGATTCAAAGGGAAGGTCTTTGGACATGAGGAGGATGCCAAGTTTGGCAAAGTAGGGTAGTGCATGGTATTGGATTTGGCTGGCTGGGAGGAAGGGTGTGGCATCACTGGGGTGTGTGGGAGAGGGGTGGCCGCCCTACCAAGTGACACCTGGTTGGGCCCTCCCCATATTGCATCATTCTCCTCATGACTTCCCCCACACACACACCGGGTGACACCAGGGACAGGGACATCACTGCCTCTGGGGACCTTGAAGATCTACACTCCCTTGCCACACCAATGAAAAAAACCAAAAAAATGACCCTCAAATCCCCCCCAACATCTTTGTGAGAGTGTGGGCACAACTGCACCATGTTTTTGCCTCTCTTTAGGCTCTTATTCCAGGGATGCCCTTTTCTAAGCCTGGACTAAAATGGCTGGGGGAGCCCCCTAAATGTGGCAAAACTGCCTCCCACACTCTCTAGGCATTTGGTGCTTTGGGGGGGGGTCTTTAAAAATTGGGGGGGTGTTGAATACCATAAAAATTGCCCTGTGGGGACCATGCCATTGGTTTAATGGCAAAGGAGAAGGGCAAGGTAGAAAAAGGCAATCTTTTCCACCACACCCTTGACACTTCCCTCTCCGTTTTCTCATTCTCTCTGCCTGCAATGCATGCATATCAGCCTGGGAAAAGCCAACAGCAGCTACTAAGCCATCTTGGAGTTGTTCCCATTCACTTCTCAGCAAAATCAAAACACTAATGGCCTTCCGTTGCCTTTGTCATGACCGACAAATTAGCCAACACCCCTCTAGGCCAACATAGGAGTGAAAGCTTAAACAGAAGAACAAAATCTTCCACACTCTTGGCCCGGTTTTTTCAGTATCAGGCCAGATACTAAATTTAATCTCTGCTCAGAATAGGAAGTAAAAATAAACTATGTGTGTGTAAGTGATAGGGATGCTAGATCTCAAGGCACAGGTGGGAGACAAGGGTGTAAATTCTTCAGGTTTGTGGGGGGCTCAGCTCCAGGTAAGAAGGGAGGACTTTGTGCAAATATCCAGCTCACCCAGCAGAGCACCAGCTTGCTACAATTTGTAAGGTTTGATTTATTGCTACAGCTTGCAAAACCCCTCCAGAAACTGATAACACCCTGCCCCATGTCTCCCAGCAACTTCATATAAATATTGAATAGCATCAGGGACAGGATGGCACCTTGAGGGATGCCACATTTAAGCTCTGCTTTTGAGGAGTGACTGTCCCCAAGCATCAGCCTCTGGAACCTGCCTGAGAGGAAGGAACAGAACCGCTGCAACGCAGTGCCTCTGATTCTTAACTCTCCCAGGCATTCCAAGAGGATGTTGTGATCTATCGTATCAAAAACTGCTGAGAGGTCCAAAAGCACCAACAGGGTCATGCTTCCTCGGTTGATGCCTAGACGAAGGTCATCAGCCAGAGCAACCATGGCAGTCTCCACCCCATATCCGGTGCTGAAGCCAGTTTGAAATGGATCTAGATAATCGGTTTCATCCAAGATGGCTTGGAGTTGAAGGGTGACAGCTTGCTCAAAAATGATCCTTGGCCACTTTTTAGGGCTGCAGTTCTCAGAATCCCACAGCTGCTGGATATGTGGCTGAGGGGTCCTGGGGGTTGTAGTCCACAAAAACAGTTTTTCCAGGCTCTTCAAAATGAATTTACACAACTTGCAATTGCAAGATGGCAGTGATGCCCACAGGTGACACAAATTTATGCTGTGTGCGTATGTGTGCACGCATGCATGTGTGTGTGTCTGTGTATAGGAGAGAGATAAATTTCTGTGTTGCATTTCTATCCCTCCTTTTTTATACCTTCCAACATTTCCTAGATGAAACCTTGGAAGCATGTGGCCAAGCAATATCAGAGAATGATCAAGATGACAAAAGTTATTAATGAGGTAGAATGCATAAGCTAGAAGTGGCTGCAGCATTTTGCTTTTGTCATAGCCAACTGGAAAGAGCAATAGGCCCCTTCCCCTCCCCTCCCCTCCCCTCCCCTCCTTTCCTCTTAGTTTATTGAGGGGCCCTTCAGATCATCCCTAAGGGGCAGCCTGCAGGTGCCTCCATTTTTGCTAGATTGGGGCCATGGCAACTGCATGCCATGGCTCCAATCCAGCCTTTCCAGAGTGCAAAAGGAAGCCACAAAAAGTGGCTCCTTTTTGCACCCTGGAAAGGGTGTGATAGCCGCAACACTGCGGCTATACATGGGTCCTTCGGTGCTGCATCATGTGGACACAGCACCAGAGGAGCACCATGATGCCCTGTGCCATGTGGTGCAGCGTGTGGTGTCACGGCGCCCTGAAGGAGGAGCCGGGGCATGCATCATGTGGACACAATGCCTCAACTCCACCTCCAGGCCAGCCTTAATGGCCGGTCTGAAGAGCACCTGAGTTGAAACTTTGAATTCAGTTGCAGCAATTGAAGTAAACTGAGGACAAAAGAAAAAACTGGGAGGGGGAGAAATAAAATTTGACATTTTTAAAGCAGCTGAAAAAGCAGGACAATCAGAACCATCCCTGCCAAACTGGGATAATTGGAGGATGTGCCTTCCTCCAGTAAACTCAAGGCAGCAAGCATGTCTCTCTTCTTCTCCATTTTATTTTCTGAACAACCCTGCAAGGTAGCTCAGTCTGAGAATAACACAGCGAGTTACATACCTCTGTGAAGACTAGAAATGAGTCTTCCTAAGTCCCAAACCAGCCCTCTGGTGACTACACAATATTTGCCTGGCAGTTAAATGAACTCCTTATCTGGCCCAACCCTGTTTCCAAAGACAGTTGCACAAAGGTTCCAGTCTGCACAATCCAACTATGGATTAGTGTGTGCTGACCAAACATAATGGCTCATCTCTTTCTTCACAGATTTTCTGTAGTAATTTATGAGTCCCCCAGTGGGGAACACTCCCCCAGTGAGAATCATCAGTACTATAAAGCCAGTTATAAAACCAGCGGAAAAGCTGTGATACAAGCATGATATTAGAAACGACAGACAAATATCAACTGCAACACTGCCAGCCTCAGCTGACATGGCCAAAGGTCAGGGATAATGGGAGATACAGTCCCAAAATCTAGAGGGTTTCCAGCTGCCTGTCCACGTGTCTATTTAGTCCAGGGGACAGCAACCAAAATGGTGAAAGATCTGGAAACCATGCCCTATTAGGAGTGGCTTAGGGAGCTGGGTATGTTTAGCCTTGAGAAGAAAAAGTTAAGAGGTGATATGATAGCCCTGTTTAAATATTTGAAAGAATGTCATATGAAGATGGAATAAGTTTGTTTTCTGCTGCCTCAGAGATCAGGACTTGGAGCAATGGACACAAACTACAGGAAAAGACATTTCACGTCAACATTAGGAAGAACTTCCTGACATTAAGAGCTATTGGACAGTGGAAGAAGCTGCCTCTGAGTGTAGTGGAGTCTCCTCCTTTGGCTGCATGGCCATCTGTCGGCAGTGGTTTGATTGCATCTTCCCGCGTGGCAGAATGGGGTTGGACTGCATGGCCCTTGAGGTCTCTTCCAACTCTATGATTCTGTACAGTAACTAAAGCTGAGGACAGAAGAGAAGAAGGAGGAAAGAGAAATTAAACATTTTAAAAGCACCTGAAAAAGTTGGGTACCAGACGATTAATTGGGACCCTCCCTGCCAAATCAAGACAGAAAAAAAAATCTTCAGTGGTTGCTGGTAGGGCAGAAAGGAGGGTGCTAGTCTAGCCGCTCTAGAAAGAGAGTTCTCAAGCATGGGAGCAGACACCATGACTGCCTCACATGTGTTCTCACCAGCTGTACCTGCAAGGGTACATGTCTCATCATTGTTCCTATGTGAGATGAAGCTGGCTTCAATTTATGGCAACCCCATGAGACCCCATTATCAGCAGCTTGGCTCAGGTCTTGCAAACTCAGGTCCATGGCATCCTAGACTTAGTCAATCCATCGGTATTCTCTTTCTCTTTTCCTACTTTTAACTTAACCGAGTGTTATTGTATTTTCCGTTGAGTCACTACTGTGTGTGTGTGTCAAATTACACACTTTAAAACTCCAACTTTCTGGGCTCCACCCTCTTGAGGTGGGGCCCCTAGAAAGCCAAGTATCGTTGTGTCATAGTTGTGACCGGCTGAGTGCTACTGTTCCGATGCAGAAATTTTTATTTATTTCTCACCACACCCCTTCACTAAATAGCATTGGTGAGTAAATGCTGTCTGTGTTTCCTGAAATCAATGAACTTTATCCTGGCCGAAGATCCTCAAGGCATCAAGTTAAGAAGCAAGGCAAGAGCCTAATGGTTCTCTCAAAGCACAACCTCCAAAACGTAATCCTGGTGCCCATACAGATAGGCCAAAATTCTGTTCCCTTTGGTGGAATTCTCTGGGTTCTCTGCTCTGTCCCTGAAGTCTGTCCCTGCTGCTATTCCTCATCATCCTTGATAATAGAGAGATTCAAATCAATTCTGCAGCTGCAAGCTCACAGAACGTTCCCTGGTTTTCCTACTTCGGTGTGTGACATTCCTCCAACTATCTACTTCTGTAGTATGTGAAGTGACTTCCTCCTCCCCAGCAACTTCCTCTCTACATTTCCTGTTCAGGACTGTCTGGTCCGTTCTGGTCAGGAAAACCTCTTGCTCCCTATGATGCTGAAGGGTAGATACCTGGGCCTTGAATTGACCTTGGATAAAGATTTGTGAAGTTCAACAAATTCACCTACATCAGGAGTCACTTTGGATTGACTTTGGATCTGGCTTGGAATGACTCCCCATAGAAAGCAATCACGTGTAATAATCTATCATGTTATAATTTGAATTTGCATGGTTGGGCTCTGAATGGCTTCGGATTGGAGTTGCAAAAACCATCTTGTGATATGCTCCTTTTAGAGGATAAGCGTGCTCCATCCAGGGCTCCAGATATTCCCCATTGATTTACCACATGTTGCTTCTTGTTCAAAACCTGTAACCCAGGTGGCATGCTCACCCTTGGCATTACTGTTGCTGAGTTTACAGTGCCACCTACTGGTTTTTTATTTCCAGCAGTACCCATATACAGATCATGCAGCAAGGGAAGTATTACATGGTATATAGATGTAAGTCAATTCGATTTAATAGTAAACAAAAGAACTTGCAAAGTTAGCTTTCCAAGGTAAAAATAGCCAATCTGACTTGCCCTATCCTAAAATAACACATTGGTCACTTATAAGGGAAGAGCATGGGTACAGCCTGAATGGTCTCGGGTTGGTCATAGAATCGTAAAACTGGAAGTCCAACCTCATTTTGCCATGCAGGAATATTAGAGTCAAAGAGCTGAAAGAGAGATCAAGGACCATCAAGTCGAAACCCCTGTTATGCAGGAATACATAATAAAAGTATGTATCACAAAACTCTGTTTTGCAACTGTTCTTCTCTGGAAGTTCCCATCATTTAACGCACATGAATTTATATACATCTGTGGAGTATTAACCATTTTCAGCTACTCCACCTCTCTTTACAGAAATCAGATAGAGGTTCCCATGTATATTCTTCTTCAACCATCTCGTCTTTTAAAAGCAGGGATATTTTATCCATTTCTATCGCATCAAGTGACTTTTTAAACCATGCATCAATATTTGGCATGTCATTGCTTTTCCAATATTTTGCTAACATAATTCTGGCAGATGTTATCATATATAAAAGTGGTTTTAGGATTTTTCTAGCATTTTTATTTACAACCATGTTCAGTAAGTATAATTCAGGTTCTAAAGGGTATTCTTGTGTATAATTCTTTTGTATTGTCTGGTGGACTTCTTTCCAGAATTTTTTGAGCACCAAATATGATAGAATGTACCTATTTGTTTTTTGCACTTCCAGCATTCTTCATTTTGTTTTCCGTATATCTTGGACAACCTATTAGGTGCTAAGTACCACCTATGTAGCATCTTTATATAATTCTCCTTTATATCCATACACTGTGTGAATTTCAGGTCCTTTCCCCATGCCCTCTCCCAATGTTGCAATTGTAAACTGTGGCCTATATTCTTTGCTCATTGTACCATACAAGATTTGACAGAATCCAGTTCTAAACTTAGCTTCAGACATAATTTGTACAGACATGAAATCATTCCTTTTTTTCCTTTTTCTAAGAATTACATCCAATTCTGATTCTTCCTTTAATATGCCGGGTTGCTTAATATCCATCTTAAATCTCTCATATAATTGCCGGTATAGAAACCAATATAAATTGTGACCTTCTTTAAGTAACTCTTCCCATGTTTTTAGTTGGTATTCTCCCACTCCTTCTTTCAGAATATCTTTATATTTGTTCCTTTTATGTTACCTCTAATCTGAAAAGCTTCGTGAGGGGATACCCAACTTGGTAAACCCCTATATAATTTATTCTTATGTATTTTCCAAACTCGATATATTGCTTTCCTAATTATGTGGTCATTGAATTCTTTATTTAGCTCCAATATATAATACCAGAGGTAGGCATGCCAGCCATACTTCAGGTTGAACCCTTCTAAATTTAAAAGTTTTCATTTTCTAAATATATCCAATCTAATGCATTTTCTAAACAATAAGAATGGTAATATATTTTCATATCTGGCATTTCTTTCACATCTGTTAGTGAACTCCATTTGATTCTTGCTTTCCTGCCGGCCCATATGAAATTTGATAAATCTTTTTTTCCAATTGTTAAATACAGAATTGTTCAAACTAATTGGCAGGTTCTGAAATTTAAAAAAAAAATCCTTTTGAGAAGAACACTCATTTTCACTAGTGATATTCTGCCTAAAAGTGATAATTGTAGTTTTGACCATTTTCCTAAATATTTAAACAGGGCCATCATGTCCTCTCTTAGCCTTCTCTTCTCCAGGCTAAACATATTTGGCTCCCTAAGTCGCTCCTCACAGGACGTGGTTCCCAGACCCTTCACTACTTTATAAATAAAGGATAATAATAATAATAATAATAATAATAATAATAATAATAATAATAATAATGGATGGCCCTTGTGGTCTCTCTTCCTACTCTACGATTCTATGATTCACCATTTTGGCTGCCCTCTTCTGGAGAAACACTAGCATCTCAACATCCTTTTTGAATTGTTGTGCCCAAAACTGGGCACAGGAGTCCAGGTGAGGACCTAAGCAGAACAAAGAGATGTTAGAGAGTGGATGGTAGATTAGAGAATAGTTGTTGTGTATATAGTGTTGTATATATTCTATAGTAAAGTTCTGTAAATAGAACTTGGAGACTCTGAGTATTTCTTTAGCACCTTGCGCAGTTATAGGTCCTGGCAGCACTGTGGTCACCAGCACAGACCATCACAAGGAGTGAGAAGACTGAGGCAAAGTAAGTATTGAGTAGTTCTGCCTTTTCTCTGCCCCCTGTTAAAAATTTTGCCGTCTTCCCCATGCAATGGCCCTACAATTTCCGTCTTCTTCCTTTTGCAATGGACATAGCCAAAAAAAAGCCCTTTTTACTGTTCTTAACTCTCTAGTAATCCTGAGCTCATTCTGTGCTTTAGCTTTTCTGACTTTACCACTAAACATGCTAGCTATTTGTTTGAATTCCTCTTTGGTGATTTCCCCCTTTTTCCATTTCTTATACAGTCCGCTCTTTCCATACTTGGGGGATCCGTTCTGGACCCCCCCCCCCCCCCACGTATGAGGAAAAGAGCATGTGCTCAAGCCCCATATAATGTCCAAACCAAGGCCCACCAACCACAGGTGTTTGGACCACTAATGGTCTACTGTCCTTTGGGAGCGCCCCACCCAGCAAAAGCAACGGTTTGGGGCCGCTTTGACCTGCAGCCTGCCTTTCGTCGCTTTCTAAGGCAGACTCTGAAATGGTGTCCCTTATAAAAATGGAAAATCGAGGTTTGATATTTGAAATTTATACTTTTTTGGAGCATTTTCAAACTGTGTATGCTTGAATCTGTGTATAAAAAAGTAATTCATTGGCCTGAATCCTATTTTTACTCATAATTGGAATAGACCCACTGAATCAATGGAATTTATCTACATGCCAATTTATCATTCAGTGATTGATTCAATGGGACTAACCTAAAGGATTTAGGTCATTGTTGTTGTTGTTGTGTGCCTTCAAATCCTTCCGACTAATGGCAACCCTATGGCAAGGCTACCACAGGGCTTTCTGAACTAAGATTTGTTCAGATTTTTTGGCCAGTGTTTCCCTATGAGATTGAGAGATTGTGATTTACCCAAGGTCACGGCTGAATGGGGATTCAGACCTGATCTCCAGAGTCATCGTCCAATGCTCAAACCGCTACACCACACATTCTGGTCATTATTTGTGCTTATTGGTTTCCAAGCTCTGAATGTGAGCTCAAAGCTGCTCTTGACTTGGAATGATTTCCATCCAAGCCACCTACAGGGCTGGGAAGCTTTCTCTCCCCACTGCTGTGAGTGTGTGTCCCCTGGTCCCTTGGCAGCATCAACATTGCCCTTTTAAGAGGACAATTTTTGCTGCCTGAATGGGCTCCAGAGTCCAAGCTTCTCCATTGTTGCAGGCGCTCCCATCCCTGGCAGCTCCATTGTGCTGCTGAAGAGTCATGGTTGGGGGCCCCTTTGCAAGAGAAGTTTTGCCAGAGCTGGCACAGAGACAGGGCCTGGAGAAGAGGAGGAGAGGGGCTTGCAGGGAGAAGAGGGTCCCCACTCCTACCTCCACCTCTTCCAGCCTGGGGTGCCACCAGAGCTCCCCTTTGCAAGGCAAGTAAATACATCCAGAGGGAAAGAGAGGAAACCATATATCCTTCCCAAGGCTGTGGAAAGGCACCAGGGACCCATGCCATTGCCCCCTTCCTCACCAACAGGGGCTCTCAGGGTTGCCATCTTTTAAAAAGATTCCCAGCTCTGCACCTGTGTCTTCCTGAGAGAAAAACTTAGCAGGTGGATTTTCCCCTCCCCTCAACAATCTGTGTGTGTTTGTGTTTGGAAGGAGAAGACTCCAGTCCTCTTGCTTTGTTTTCTCTCTGCTTTTTCATGGCATAGGACTGGAGCCCATTGTGACAGGTTTGGGGAATCTGTAAATCCAGGATCCAAAGGGGGGAAGTTTTATGGAAACAGTTTCAGGAGAGATTATATCATGCTAGCAACTGGAGGGCACTCTGGAACTATTCCTTGTTCATTCCTTAACCGTATTTTATGTAAGAAAAAAGACTGTGGAGAAGCCATGGAAAAAGAAGGGATTGGTACAGCTAGAGGCAATGGTTGGTGTCTAAAATTCGCATAATATTTTAGGATGAAGGCATGGTAACAGTCTTGTCTGATACCACCTGGAATAGCTTTCTGGAAAGAACACTATTCGATGGCTTTTCTTGGCAGTTTCCCACTTACACCAAAGCTGGGTGCCCTTTAGTTATAGAATTTGGGGAAGGGTCCCCAAGGGCCATCTAGTCCAGCTCTTTGGCATGTAGGGCTAAACTGTCAGAGAACTCTTGATAGCTGTCCATCCAACCTCTGCTTAAAGACTTCCAGAGTCCACCACCCTCTGAGGTTGTCTATGCCACTTCTTAAGAGTAAAGTTCTTCCTAATGTTTCAGTGGGATTTTTTTTCCTTGTAATTTGAATCCATTGGCTTATGTCCTTGTTTCTGGAGCAGCAGAAAACAACTTCACTGCATCTTCTACAGGACATCCCTTCAGATATTTAAAGATGGCCAGCTTTTATCATCTCGTCATGCAGGCCTGACTATGTGTGCAATGGGCGGGTGGCCTGTCTTGCAGCACACCCCCAGTGCCTTTGGCTGCCTACAAGGAGCTCGCATTCTCTTGACCGTTGCTGGGACACTCGTCACCACAGCAACCTCCGAGTGCCTTGGCCAAGCGAGTGATTATTTAACCAAATTCCCAGCTCCTGAGTGCCAGCGGGTGACTCTGGCACTTGGGGGAGATCTGGATGGAGATGGGGAGATGGGTGGGGGTATCTCTGCACCATGAGTACACAGGGAAACTGAGATGTGCCAGGCTCAGGTGACATTGAGGAGTCCCATGGTAAACATTTAGAACTTTTTCTTTTGTACAACTGGTGGCATTGGTGTTGGCATTAGTTGCATTTTGGTGTGTGTGTGTGTGTGTGTGTGTGTGTGTGTGTGTGTGTGTTTAAGAAAATGCTTTGAAATTGCTTTTAATTCAAATGCTTTAAGTGAATTTCGTAATATTGAATTGTGATTTCACATAACTGTGTGTGTTTTTAATGGCTCTTCTTATGAACCTGCCCCGAGTCCCAGTTTTGGGAGAAAAGAGGGGGAAATGCAAACAAATGAATAAATAATAAGGAAAGCAATTTTGTTCCCTCCGATGCAAGAGTCCAGCAACAACCACTCGGTGCGGCACTTCAGGGGCCCGTTTGGTGAGTGGCCTATTGCCAGTACACATCCTGGTCAGCAGGAGGGATGGGATGGAGTGCAGTGTTGTTTGTGCTCTTGCTAATATTGCACTTGTCCCGGCCTCCTGTTCTCTCGGGTGCATCTACGGGAGCCTACTGTGGACGAACCAAGCCAAAAGACTTCCTTCAAGAGCTGACCAGCTGGGATACTTAGTGAGAGTTGACTTTTCAAGGCTACAAGGAGGACATGGATGGATAGAGCTGGGACCAGGCTTGACCCTTGGCAGAGGAGCACAACAGACAACAGAACACACCCAAGACCAGACACTGAAGATGGCTAGACTTGAATCTGGAGGGAATTTGTTGTAAACACTTCCATTTCCCAGTAATTAATAGGTTGTTATATTACATTACAAATGCAACGTGAACAGGAGAACCACAGACTGTAATTTTTATACCTATGTTTATAGTTACCAGGGGAGCAGGTGGCTTCAGTAACTGATGGAGGATGAATATCACATGGTTTAAGTGATGACTTGTGTTTTGCCTCTTGCTGCTGAATGAAAAACATCCAGATCTTCATGGTTTCATTTTTTAAAAAATAAACAAACTAAAATATCTGTTCTGTTATGGTCAGTTTTATGAAATGAGAAACAATCAGTTTAACAATTGTAATTTTCATGGTAACCAATCTATGGATTGGGATTGGCATAATCTGAGGCTAGATATTTTCTGAACTTTTTTCATGAGCTGTACTTTAGGGGATGGCACAGCAGAAAGGAGAAGAAAGGTACTGTATTATCATTATCAAAATAATGTTTTGTAGACTATGTTTCTTAATACCCAAGGTCTTCGTGCTTGTATTTTGCTTGTGATGGTATTTCTTTTGGGTGTAGGTGGTGGAGGGAAGGAGAAAATGCTTAGAGCACTCATCAAACTATGTCCCAGGATTCTTTCTGTATGTGTATGGGAGAAATGTGTGTGGAAAATAGTATTATATCATTTTATAGATGGCTAGATTAGATAGAGAGATGAATGTTTTGGTTTGGTATCACTACATCTTCTTAGTTGCAAGAATTTCATGATAAATGAAGCTGGCATGCTGAACATCTGGAAAATGCCAAAGGTGGAATACATACTGAAAGGTAGGTTTAAATCAGACATGTCCCTCAGTTGTTTGAAGCCCACAAGATGCATGCTATCCATATGTTTACCTCTAATACATACCCAAAACAACAACAGGACTAAGAAGTTAGAAAAAGAGCCAAAATTTTATGGGTGAATTCATGTTTCCCAAAAGGATGAAAGGGGAACACCAGAGGGCATCCATACATTGATGGAAATTAGCTCCAGAGCAGTCCTCTCCTACTGGCTGATGTTGCTGCTATTCCACAATCCTTTGTTGATCCTTATGGTCCAAGGACTTCTATGAACCCTGCAAGCACTACTGACTGGCTGAGTTAGCAGCACTCATGTTTCCAGAAACTGTTCAATAAGGTTTTTCAGTTGTCCAGTCCATGGTGTGTTTGTGTATCAGTGAGTAGGGGAGCAGAAACAATGCCAAATTTGGGGAAGGGGGCGACCAAGAGTCTTTAGAAAGGTCTTGGCTTAGCATTGGTTGGTGAGCACATCTGACAGCCTTCATTCAAGCGCCTTCTAGTAAAATCCGGCGAAACGGTTCGAAGTCCACAGGGACAGTATCTAACAAGAAAGACAGAGAAAATATGATTTTTAAAAACTTGACAACTTCAGAGTGTTAACATTGGTCTGGAAAGTCTGGCCAGTGCTCCTTCAGAGGGTGGCAATCCTGCACAGTTATGGTGGTTTTATATCAGTTCAACCATCATGTCTTCATCACCATCCCACAAAGAAACCTGAGAAATGTAGCTGAGTGATGATTCTCCATGAAATACCTTGAAATTCCCATTGGTAACTGTGGGTAGCTGTTAAAACAGAAATGGATTGATATTCTGTGCAGGGCCACTCAGGAGTAAGTCCTTGTAGGTTTGGAGGGATTTATTCCCAGGAATGTATGTATAGCAGGCTTGCAGCCTAAGCAGCATCAATATGAGGCTACCATACTCCCACCAAATACCTCAATCTTTTTCTGTATTTCTTTCCTAAATGTGACAGGAAGTGACATATCACTTCCTAAGACCATTTTGAAAAGTAGTGCAGAGGAAAACGGAAGTATTTAGGCTTGCTGTGGGGTGTCCACAGGTGTGTACTGTGGGGGGGGGGGTGAGCTCTGGGCCCCATGGAGTTAACAGTCGCTACACCCTTGAAACTACTCTGCACCCTTCGGTATGGTAAAAACATCTCTCTAATTACCTGTGTTCAAGTAAGAGTCATGCCAGTTGGTTTCAGCACATGGAATGGAGGGGAAGCCACCTTGGCAGATAAATACCTTGGGATGACTCTGATCACTATCCTTCATGTGGTGCATCCACAAATGTGTCTCAGCCATATTTTGAAGGTGAATGAACTTGCTTCTATTCTCAATCTATCCTCTGATTTGGTGCTTAATGCCTCCATGAAATTCTCTGCTGAACCCAGGAAAGCTAACAGTCTCCCTGGATCCACTAGTATTTATTTTCAGCCCTGTGCCTGCCAGGAACTCACCATTGCAGCGATACTGTAGGTTAGACCAGATGATATTTTCCTGGGAGAAACAGAAGACTCCCAAGCGCCCTCCTCGCATTGTTGTATCAATGACAACGCCTGAGTCAGCCACCAGTTGGGGTCCTTCATAAAGCAACACCCTGCAAGAGGAAGGCAAAAGGAGGTGGAGATGGTAAAAATGCCCTTGTGGGGGATTTATTGTGTTTATTGACAAATATTTATTGATCCCTTTTCACATGGTCTCTGCAAGAAAAGATAAGAACATTTCTCAAAATCAGATTCTTTAAAAACCCAAGTCAAGCTTTAAAACGAAATTTAAAAACCAAGGGCCAGATGAAAAAAAATGAAACGTTGCCCAGATGTCAAATAGCTTATAGGGATGGAGCTAGTTTGACCTCCCTTGGGAGGGAGTTGCAGAGTCAAGGTGCCACTACAGAGAAAGATCCGTCTTGTGCTCTATGGTATGTTATGGACAAAAGCAGGGACGTAGCCAAGGGGGGGGGGGTTCTTGGGGTCCAGACCCCCTCTTCCTTTAGAAAAATTAATGGTGCGTGCTGCTGCGCCGCCGCACCCAAGCCCCATTATAATGGTGGCACTTAATCTGGACCTCCCCTTCCTAAAATCCTAGCTACGTCCCTGACAAAAGCCAGAGTGTTGGGGGGTTTTCTTTGGGGGGGGGGGGTTGCAGATTCTTGGTATGAATGCTGATAGGTGAGGAGGGCATTGTAAAATTCCAAGAACATGCTGTTTGCTTTAGGCAGAACCAATGGAATTATGATTTATGTTACAGGAAAGATACAAGTGTCTCTTTTTTGTATGTGGCTTTTTTGCAGTCTGTGGGTTGCAAAATTCCAAAGGCTTGCAGTGTGCTTTTAGGAAGCCTTTTGTTTTTGAAAGGCTGTTGGGATGCCTGCCTCTTTCCCGCGTGCACCTTGGAAACATATACACAAGAGATTGCAAACAACTCTGTCCCATCATACAAACTGTCTTAAAGCGCCAGGCTTCTAACAGCTCAAGGGAATGGACAGTGCAAAGCAACTTTTAACAAAGGTGCCTGCCCATCTCCACCGTGATCCTTTTTCAGGTCGCTGGCAACCAGAACTATGCAACACTTGTGCATGCATGCATGCGTGCACACACACAGAGTCAATTTTTTGGTGAATCTGAGTAACTTTTGGAATTGAGTTTTCCTTCTCTTCATGATCTTGCTGAAAAAAAGACAAAAAGTTCCCAGGCTTTGGTCCTCACCCCCCACTGACCCTATTCTCCACCCGCTCAGCCCCCCTGCACTACCTTCTCTCATTGTCCAGCCTCTTTTTGCATTTAAAAAAACTGTAGTAGTAGGCCAAAGCATTCCAAGCCTGCGTTGGATCACTAAGGCAACCAGGACAATAGGCTTTGGGGCCCAACAAATGAATGGTTCTTGGGGAATGAGAGCAGAGGGGGGGGGGGAGAGAGACAGTTCCCAATTAAACAATTCTTCCCCTCTGTCTCCACCCACACGCTCAAGTTCTCTTTCTCATATGCCTGTGCACACAGGCACACACACGGTCACACACCCTCTCAGCTGTCAACCTGGCATGAGAGCTGGCCACATTATTAAACAGGGAAAACTTGCCCTCCTCACAAACTCTGACCTCTGAAGAGATGTAGCCAGGATGGAGAATCAGAGCAGGATTCAGTCTCCCAAATGCTTTAAATGCTAAGCTTGGTGAGTTTGTCTGCTACAAAATCAGAGCCAGAAAGCATCCAGCTTTCCTCTGCCTCCAACTAGCGTTGCCAGATTAAAAACTGAAGAAGGCACCTTTACCCTCTAATGATTGTGCAGAAGAGTGAATCTGAGCACGTGTTGCTTGTCAAGGTGACAACACCTACTGAAATTCCCTCTTCTGCACCATCATTAACGATACAGGAGCACTTTCCAGTTTTCACTCCACCCCATCTTCCAAATTCATCTGAAATTTCCTCCTCTTTTTGTAGCTGTTAACTGCCCTTAAATTGACTTGGACTCATGGTGACTGTTGAGATTATCAGATGGAGAAAACCGACAGGAGAGAACCGGGATGCTCCCATCATTGTCACATGACTTAGCAAAGATTATCACACAATGTTCCACAGCATTTCTCTCATCCTGTCCTTCTCCCATCAACAAAAAGTTACAGGACCATTCCACTTCACTGACGGGAGAAAGATGGGATGAGTGTGAAGCCATGGAATGTTGTGTGATAATCTTCGCTCAATTGTGTGACAATGATGTGAGCTTTTCTCCCATGGTTTTTCTCTGTCTGATAATCTTCACAGTCACCATGAGTCCAAAGTCAACTTAAGAGCAGTTAACAACAAAAAGAGGAGGAGATTTCAGATGGATTTGGAAGATGGGGTGGAGTGAAAACAGGAAAGTTTAATAATGTGGCCAGCTCTCATGTCAGGTTCACAACTCCATGAGAGAGAAGTGTGTGTGTCTGATAATCTCCTTTGTGGATGAGACATCTCTAAGATCCTCTGTCCTCATCCTCTCTGCTCAGGTCTTGCAGGCCCAGGACCTATCAGTCCTCCCTGAGTTCTTCCATGGTAATTTTTTTAATATTCAGGATTTATCCAATCTTAGCACTTTCCTCCTTGCTCCAGGACTTTATTTGTTACTACAAATAGTACTGTTTTATTTGTGTATCTTAGGTTGTTAATGTTCCTTCCTATCTTCACTTATAGAAATATATAAAAATCCACACAGTCTTTCCATAAGATTCACAGAAAGATGATGTGACAGCTGGTGATTTCTCCATCCCTATTACAGGATAAGGAGACCCCCATTTCAATCCTCACCTGATGTAGCCCACCTGGGGCCGATGAATGAGGCGCCAGCGGTAAGACGTTTTGTCCTTCCATCCCACATTGCGAGGGTCTTTCCACAGCAACCTTACATGGTCTGGTGTGTGACCGGTGTGCCACAGGGCATTCCGTAGGTATTCACCTGGACCTGTTTTGGACTTCACTGCCTGCCAGTGGGATTGGAGGAGTTGGGAACAGAAAACAGCAGCAGAAGCATTACCTGCATTGCTTATTACATTTATATCCTGAATGACTCTGACCTTTGAGGGTTTGAAACATGTGAAACACTTGGGAAAGGAAATATTTGAACAGCCTAGCTAACTGAGGGTCAGTTCAAACTTTTCTTACCTGAACATACTCTGTTGTTTTGCATTGTGGTTGGCTGGTTGGTTTTAGAAAAACAAATCTGCATATCGTGTGTGCGTGTGTACCCAGAACTGGACACCTGGAATACTGTGTCCAGTTCTGAGCACCACAATTTAAGAGGGATATTGACAAGCTGGAGTGTGTTCAGAGGAAAGTGACCAAAATGCTGAAAGGTCGGAAGTGTGTCCAGAGGAGGGCGACCAAAATGGTGAAATGTCTGAAACCCACCAAGACTTAGGGAGCTGGGGATGTTTAGCCTGGAGAAGAGGTTAGAAGTGGCATGTTTAAATGTTCAAAGAGATGTCATATTGAGGATGGAGCAAGCTTGTTTTCTGCTGCTCCAGAAACTAGGACCCGGAGCAATGGATTCCAACTACAGGAAAACAGCTTCCATCTCAACATTAGGAAGAATTTCCTCACAGTAAGAGTGTGGTGAAGTCTCTTTCTTTGGAGGTTTTTAAACAGCAGCTGAATGGCCATCTGTTGATGCTGCTTTGAGTGTTCTTGTATGGCAGGGGGTTGGACTGGATGGCCCTTGTGGTCTCTTCCAGCTCTATGATTCCCCCTATCTCTCTCTGCATGTGTGTGTTTCTCTGAGTGTATTGTTGCTATATGGCATCAGGTTGACTCTGAAATAGGATGACCCTTAGGTGAATGTATCATGGAATTTTCTTGGCAAGATCCAGAGGAGGTTTACTATTCACTTCCTCTAAAGATAAATGCAGCATGACCTAGTTAGGGCCACCCAATGGGTTTTCATGGCTGAGTAGTTTCCCAGAATCTTGGACAACCACTCAAACCTCAACACCACAGTTGCTCCCATTCATATATATGTGAATTTGTAAATGTGGTGTTGTGCTTTGACTACTCAGTCCATTAGGCAAATTGAATAGCTGGATGGAAGGAAGCTAGGAGGTCCCAGGGCTTTACCTACCCTGTATGTGAAGAGCTCTCTAGGGAAGGAGTATTAATTCCATCCAATGGCTATGCAAATCATGGTCCCTGCCGTTTCTGTTGAGACTTTGATCTTATAGGAGGATGTACACTCGTCCCTCCATATTTGTGGCTTTGACTTTTGCGGATTTGATTATTCACAGATTTTATTAATATGTTCTCTCTAGAAACATCAGTGCAACTCTATGGTCAACTTTAACCAAAAGTCTCACTGAAGGACCTAGAGATTCCTAGAGAAAACACTCTGTTAGGCATTTGTAGCTCCTCCAGCGCAATTCTATGACCAATGTCTGGCAGATGTTGACCACAGAGTTGCACTGGAGGACCTAGAGATCCCTAGAGAGGTGTTCTCTCGGGTAAAAGCATAGTGTTTTTGTTATTTGCGGTTTTTCCACATTCACGGAGGCACTGTGTTCCTAATCCCAGAGAATGTGGAGGGACGAATATATAAGCTAAAGGGGGAAGCTCAAAACTCCTCCAAAGCTGTGAGAATTCCACTCAGCCAGCAGCTGATTTTTGAAAGTAGATTGTTCCTGCACAAGGAGGATCCACTTAGCTATTGTGTGAAAGTGGCATAAAATGTTTATGGAGCAGATATGGTGGCAGAGCAAGGGCATGCTTTAAGAGGATGAACCTTGTGCAAAAGAAAAATTATTCCATCGTGAGGCTGTGGGGAGGATTCTCTCTCAAAGATGTCCCTACCCATTATTAAGAAAGTATGGTCTCTTGCCAAGAGTGCAGAAATTACATATTAAAAATTAGTTCATTCATTCTCATTTGTTAAACATTTCAACAAGATTTTTTTTTAAAAAAAAATAGTTATTTTAATTACTAAATGCTAACAGTATTATTTCTGAGTAATGTCAAATTACTGTGGGATTTTTAATCATTCTAAATGATTTTTCAAATTCTTAAATGCATTAATGAATTAATTTAATATATTGATTTGAATAGCAGCTTAACTTAAGGAATTTATTTTCTTCTGTGATTCAGTGCTAACTCCGCTCTTGTCTTAGAGGGAATTCCTGAAATCCTGGAGGCAGCCTGACAGGCACCACAGTGGATTGTCTCTAGATCAGAGGAGGAACAGAGTCCTATCAAGGATGCTCTAGCAGTGGGTTGGACTAGATAATCTCTGAGATATCTTCTAATTCTAAGTAATGTTCTGCTGGGGGAAAAAATCACTGACCTTGAGCTGTAAGCCAGGCTCAGCCACTGCTCGGAAAGGAGTCGCTTGCCAGTAGGTCTGCTCCGTTTGTTTCCACATTACAACGTAGAAACTGGCGCTGTCTTGGTACGCAAAGATGAAGCCAGCATAGTCATCATCAGTGATAGTGTTGACGTGGAAGGTGCCCTCAAAATCCACTCCATTGAATGCTGTATAACCTGCCCCACAGAGTCCATAAATTACATTAGGGAATAAAGAGTTAGCAACAGCCTCATTGATTAAATGGGATATGTGGCCAGTAATAGGACAAACCCAAGGGCATGTCTACATTTTTCAGGTTTAACTCCATCCAAAGAATCCTGGGAAATGGAGTCCCACAGAGAGAAAAGGATCTGTTTCATAGTACAGATTTATACCATTTTGATACCTCTTTAAACTGCCATGGCTGCATCCTATGGAATCTTGGAATTTGTGGTTCAGAGAAGCACTAGATGGGAAATAAATTGGCTTGGACAATTCTAACTTTGGTGTTCTGTTGTATGTTTTTACTCTTTAGGGCTTTGTCTAGTTCCTTCAATCGCTATCCTTCCCAGTCCTAGTCTTTTTATTTTTGACTGCAGTCTCTGTTCTGATTGATGTTTGATCCAAGATAAGGGGAAAATCTTTAACTAATTTGATTTCTTCATTGTCTAGGCTGAATTTATGTAAAGCCTCTGTGGTCATTATGTTTGTTTTCTTTATGTCCAGCAGCAAACCTGCCTTCGCATTTTCTTCCTTTACCTTCTTTACTAATCATTCCAAATCGCTAATGTTTTCTGCTATAAGTATGTTGTCATCCACATGTTTTACACTGTTGTCGTTCTTTCCTCCGTTTTGAAGAAAAGGAGAGATGATGTATTTTTAACCAGGCAATTACAAATGAGAGGTTTAGTTTTTAAATGGGACGCAATCAAAGGAATTATAGCCTATTGGAGAGGTAAAACTTATAAAATAGTTTTGTATAAAATTGGAGAGGTAAATGGACATGGAGGAGGGGGAAAGAAAGGGGGAATAGGGGAGGGGATATGGGTTGTACAAATTGGAGCCATTGGAGAGGGGGGAAATTATACTATGCCAGATAAACTAAAAATTTCAATTTTAAACACCAAAGGTCTTGGTTCTGTAATCAAAAGAAGAAGAATTGAAGCACTGCTGAAGTCGGATTCAGCAGATACAGTGGACCCTTGTTATACGCTGGGGTTTGGTTCCAAGATCCCCCGTGTATAACAAAATCCGTGTATGCTCAAGTCCCATTAAGTATAATGACATAGCAAAATGGTGTCCCTAATAAAAAATGGAACATCAAGGTAAATTTATACTTTTTTGGAACATTTTCAAACCGTGTATGCTTGAATCCGTGTATAAAAAATCCGTGTATAAGAAGGGCCGACTGTATTATCTTTTTTCAAGACATGCATCAACGGAAAGAGGACCAAAGTGAATTGAAATTGAATTGCATAAAACATTATGAAAAAGCATTTGGGAACTCTAAATCAAAGGGAGTAGCAATAATAATGTAATTTTGTAATAAATAACGTATTAAGGGATGATGAAGGAAGATATATAATAATACAGGGGGAATTAGGTGAGGATAAATACATATTAGCTAATATATATGCCCCAAATGGAAAAAAAAAAGAAGAGTTTAAGAGAAAGTATTTAAAAAAGTGGATGATGTGGAAGAACAATATGTAATCTTGGCAGGAGCCTTTAATATGCAAATATCCAAATGGATAAGATTAAAGATAAATCTAACCTCAGTGAAGGATAAATATAGAAATATAACAAGCTTAAATAAAATAATGAAGAAAAGAGAATTTAAAGATGTGTGGAGACTCGTAAAAGGGGATGAAAAGAAATTTTTATTCTCCTGTACATAAAAACTTATACTAGAATAGATTATATTTTTGTTTCAAAAAATATGATAAATAAAGTTTTAAATACGGAAATATCAAATATAACGGTAACAGACCATGCTTTGCTGAATGTAGAAATTTTTATTAAGAAAGATTATGAACAAATAAAGAGGTGGAGGTTAAATACCAAGATATTGAATTATAAAGATATAGTAGATAAAATCAGAAAGGAATGGCAAGAAACATGGGATATAAATGATAAAGATGTGACAAAAGGTTTGTTATGGGATAATATGAAGGCAGTAACAAGAGGAATATGTATAAAAGAATCACATAACCTTAAGAAAAGACAAGAAGAAAAAAGAAATTAGAAATAGATATAGAACAATTAGAGAATAATTATACAGTTAATAGAAATAAGCAGATTTATGTGGAATTAAAGGCAAAAAGGGAGGAATTGCAAAAGATGGAAATAGATGAAGTACAAAAAATTTTGATTTATTTAAGAAGGGAATATTTTGAATATAGTAATAAAAATTCAAAAATGCTGGCCAAGTTCACACAGAAAAAGAAAATGGAAAGTATGATAAACATAGTGAAGGATAGATCTGGGACGATGTGTAGACTGATGAAAGAAAAAATAAAGATTTTTGAAGCATTTTACAAAGACCTATATCAATCCCAAACCCATTGGATAAAAAATTACGTAGAAGAAAATTGGGGACAAACAATAAAGGACGAAGATAAAGAACTACTGGAACTATTGAAAAGGTAGAGATAATGGAGGTAATTAGAAATAGAAAGCAGCCATGTGAACAGGAACTAAGGCAAAGTTTGGCTGGGCATGTGCATTGATGTGCAATCTATTCCAGCTGCAAACTGTTGGAAGAAGCAAGAGAAAAATCTTCCCTCCCTCTCTGGTGCTTCTGTGTAATTGCTAATGGTTTAGTGTTCAGGTGGAATCATCATCATCATCATCATCATCATCATCATCATCATCATCATCGGTTTTAACTCTTGAGTTATGTCTTGGGGGGCGTCCGTGGCAACACAAAATATTTAAAGTGAGTCCCTAGTAAATAAAAGGTTAAGGACCACTGGATTAGGTCATGCAAATGCTGGGCAAACAAATCTAGGTGGTAAAGACACACACCTTTGGAGCTTGCCTGATCATTCCTGTTTCCAAAAAGTGGTGTTATGAATATGTGAAGAGCAGCTGCCAGTCAGATTTGATCACACTATGGTAGGTGAACTAATTGTTTAATTTAGTATAAGATCAAAACCCAAGGGACGGGCCTCTTACCCCAGAAACCACAGCAGAAAGGGCCATGAATGTCAGAAAGTGTCCCAAATAGACAATAAGTCAAAACTGATAAGAAAATATATTAATGCCTCTTACCCACTGCCAAGCCTGGATCACTGTTCATTGTCTGGACAATTTCCATGCCCTGTGGATGAGAAGGGTGGGGGAAAGCAGGAGGACAGCCAGAGTAAGATGAATGGTGAGTGAGATGCAATGAGTATGCAATCATACTATGGGTTCTCTGTGGCTCTAGAGCAGGGATGGACAAAGTGGGAGCTGTCAGATTGCAAGAAGTCCACCGAGCCCCATTTTGCAGTCCACAGAACATTGTGATTCCACCCATGGCTTTATAACAGCACAAAATGCATCAATTCCACCTGTAAAACCCTCAAGACTCCACATACTTATAAAAGCAACCTTCTCCCCACAAAAAACAGAAGTCCAAACATTTCAGCTGAAAATGCAAGTTGAAATGGCATCATGTCATCTTTGGTTTCGCTGGCCACACTGGGAAGGATGAAGGGTGAAAATGCTTTCCTCCCCTGCAGCTCTCCCTTTCTGCTCTAGAAATCCAGACCAGACAGTTTTTGTGCAATACAAAAATATGACTCCCTCTAGAGAGACAATTGTGCAAACTCTCTTGACGCTGCAGGATTCAGGGAGTTTTAGCTGTCACTTGGTTCCCCCCAAGGTGAGGGCAGGGATATGCCAAAATGAGACCACTGACCCCAAATGAAATGTTCCCTCAGACCCCAGGTTTCTAGCATTGCTGAGAGAGAAAATCATTGACACCTAGAACTCTTCTATCTGCTGTATTCACATTCCCATGGCAACTTTACCTGCCCTTTTTCTTTGGATGCCTAAAATCAAAGAATCATAGAGTTGAAAGGGGCCTTAATGCCCAGCTATCCCCAGCAGGGAGCTGTCCAGTCTCTTTGAAGGCATCCAGAGAAGGAGACCCACCACGTCTCTAGGCAATTGGTTCCACTGCTGAAGTGTTCTCACTGTCAAGAAGTTCCTTCTCATGTTTCACTGGCATCTATCTTCTTGTAATTTAAAACCATTAGACCTATTTCTACTCTCTGATGCAACAAAGAACAAGCTTGTATCCTCCTCTTTGGGCCAGCCCAAAGAGGGTCACAATTAATTGTATCACTTGTTATATATTTAAAGAGTGCAATAATGTCACCCCCTCAGTCTTCTCTTCACCAAGGTGAACATACCCATGTATTCTAGACAACTCATCCGATAGTTTAAGATGTTGAAATGCTAGAAATTTAAAGACTGAAGGAGAAGGAGGGTAGAATAGTTATGGGGGCAATCCCCTGATGTTGCCCCCTCCCATAACCAGCACTCCTGGTTAGTGGGTTTCATCAACCTTGATGGGTCTCCAGGGTTTGCTTAGTTTGGGGCCCTGCATGGTGCTCCCATCTCCACTTTTGTTCAAATAATTTTTTTGCTCTGACCCTATGAAGAAATGCCTGGGGCTATGCAGCTCAGACAAAAATAGTGATTCAAGGGAGAGATGCCAGAAGTGTACAGAGTTACAGTAACTAGAGAATTAGGAAGAACAGTGAACATGAGGAAACAGGATGGAAGTGTACTGAATTGTGCATACTAGAACATGTATAGGAGCGTTTTTTACACTTCCCTCTCCCGCCATGCTAGAATGTCAGGGTTCTCCACTGAAGCTGAACAGGGATGTACTCAGGACAGACAAAAAGAAAGCCTTCAAAGAGTGCATGCTGCAAATACAGAGCTCACAACCCTAAGATGGCATGATGGATGCAAAATTGAAAGTTAAGAGGACTGCAAGCAAAATAGGGTAGCTATGGCTACTTATGCTGAGTATGTATTATGTCTGGTACTGGTAGCATAGACTGTATACGAGTTGGAAGGAACATAAATGGGAGAGAGCTCTAGTGGTTATATATTTCTTCAGGATATCCTTATGTGGCCACTGTGAGAACAGAGTATGGGGAAGGTAGGTGTTTGGTCTGATACAGCACATAGTTCTTGCTATACTTTTACCCCCAAGTCCATAGCTTATCCTCCTCTCAAGAACATAAAACCAATGAAATGAGCCATGTCTCCAAAGCATCTGTAACCTCAGAGCATCTTTTGCTGTACCTGATTGAGCACTACCCAGTTGGGATCTATCTGGGCATCCCCCTCAGGATCCAGGATGACTGTCTGGTAGGCCCGGAAGTCTGTCAATGTCACCTCGGAGCTTTCTGGGCACACGTCCAGTGGGTCAGCGACAGTGTCGTTATCAAAGTCTTCCTCACATGCATCCCCTACACCATCACCTGCATGCAAGGGTAATCACTGTGAAGCCCAATCCACCACAAGATGTTAGAAAATGAACATATAGTCATTTGAGCCTCTAAAGGTTATGGACTTCAACTCCAACTCTCCAACTGGCATGGCCAATATTCGCGGATCATGGGAGTTGAAGTCCAACAATATCAAGAAGGTCAATTAATTATATCACTGGTTATATCACTAATCCACATCTTCCATGAGAGGATGCTGTTGCTTATGTAATTGAAACAGAACCACACAAACTTATTTGAGGGAGGTATCAACACACAGGGAAGAACTCAAATCTAGGAACGTTATTTAGCGAAAGAGAGCATACATTGCAGACTGAGTGTACGTACTGGTGAAGAATGATAACTGATGAATGGGAAGGAAGGTTGGGAGAGAATGGAATGGAATATCCCGTTAGATCTGGACATGGTTGTACATGCCTTGATTACATCTGATTCAGATTACTGTAATGTGATCTACATGGGGCTGCCTTTGAAAAGTGGTTGGAAACTTCAGCTGGCCCAAAGCTACAGGCAGGTTGTTAAATGGGAGGAGCACACTACTGGGATCACACAACTCCCTTGTTGCAACAACTCCATTGGCTGCTGGTCCATTTCTAGGCACAATTCAAAGTACCCAGGTTATTTGAAACATATATCATCTCCCTGTATGAACCCATTACGATAAGGTCAGCTGAAGAGGTGCTCCTTCTCAGACTCATTTGGTAGGAACAAGGGAGAGGGCCATCTCAGTGGCTGCTCTCAGACTTTGGAACTCCCTCCCCAGAGAGACCAGCATGGCTCTGTCCTTACTGTCTTTCTGATGGCAAGTTAAAAGCTTTTTTATGCCGGTAGGTCTTTACAGACAATTGAAGTTGGGCTCATAATGCCTTGCTGTGCTGGATTTGAAGGCTTAAAGGTCTGTATATAGTTTTATTTTTTATTGTTTTAATGTTTTAGTACAGTGATCCCTCCACATTCACTGAGTTTATGGGCCCAGGACCCCCGTGGAATGTGGAAAGACCACAAATAAAAAAACTTTGTTCTTTTTACCTGAGAGGACATCTCTCTAGGAATCTCCAGGTCCTCCAGTACAACTCTATGGTCTGCATCTGCCAGAAGATGATCATAGAATCATTCTGGAGGATCTACAAATGCCTAGGGAAATGTTTTCTCTAGGAACTTTTAGCTTCCCCAGTACAACTCTACAGTCAAGTTCTAGCAGAGTTGCGCCAGAGGGCCTAGAGATTCCTAGAGAGAACATGCTAATCAAAACCACAAATAAGCATATCCACAAAAGTCAAAGCTGCAAAAGTGGAGGGCCAACTATATTTTTAACTTTCAATATGGACTGTTTTAACCACTTTCATCTTTTAAATTGCATTTTTTTATTTTAATGGGTGATGTGTTTTAACAGTGTACTATAACCGTCTAATTAAAAAGATTGTATGTACAGCGCTGTGTAAATTTACAGCGCTATATAAATAAAGCTTAATAATAATAATAATAATAATAATAATAATAGTTTAATTCTATTTTAATGCCCACTTTTGTATGTTTCTAATTTATTGTTTTTTAATCTGTAAGACAGTGTCCCAATTGTGGGGAACAACTGGATATAAATCAATATATAAATATAACAACAACAACAAGGCTCGCTGAAATACTGAAAAGAAGCAATTCACTACAGCAGAGGTGGGGAAGGTACCACCTGTCAGCCAGATGAGGCCCCCAGACCTTACTCTTGCAGACCCCCCCCCCCCAGCACCCAATTATTATTTTTAAATTGTGAGCTTTTGGGGTAGTGTTCAGTGTTCAACCTCCACAAACCCCTATCTTCAGTTGCAATTCAACCCAAATGATGAATGGAAGTGATGGTATGTTATTTGTTACTCGAAAAACCTAACATCTTTGTCCACCAATAATTAAAATAACAAACTGTACATTAATTATTGGAACTGTTTACCAATTAGAAGTACAAATTAATTTGTAATGAATTTTCCCCATGCTTTGCTCAAGATCTCTGTAGGTCACAATGACAAGAAAGGTTGAAAGTCTTGGGCTTTGTAGTTTGGTGAGGGGCTTAGCTGAAAGTAAACTCTAATCCTGCAGTTCAGGGGAGTTCACTAGAGAAATCTAAATGCCCCTCCCAAACTATAAATCCCAGGATTCTGTAGTATATAGTGGCATCAGAGTGCTATAACTGCAGAGTGCATACATCCTAAGTGTCATCCTACACAGAATCTCAGACAGATGGGGATACAAAAACCAATCCTAATAGTGTCGCACTTACCATCCGAGTCCTTCTGGATGGGATTTGCAACTAGGCGGCAGTTGTCTGGGCCAGGGGGCACATAGTCAGGTATTCCATCGTTATCATCATCATTGTCACATTCATCTCCCAGCCCATCATTGTCTGAATCCAACTGAGAACTGTTGGGGATCTCTGCACAGTTGTCTTTGGTGTCCTGGTGACCATCACCATCACTGTGAGATGAGGAAGCAATGTGAGAGAGAAAAGGGGCTGCTGGGATACCATCTGCCTTCCCTAGCCACTTACAGTATGTGTGGTCCTGGAAAAAATTCAACTGCTAGTTGGGACACGGTGGCTCAATAGTTAAGACACTGATTCTGATGACTGCAAGGCCAGCAGTTCAAGACTCAGGTACCATGTGATGGGATGAGCTCCCGTCACTAGTCCCAGCTTCTGCCAACCTAGCAGTTCAAAAGCATGTGAACGTGCAAGTAGGTAAACGGGTGTCACTTCAGTGGAAAGCTAACAGCATTCTGTGCAGTCATGCTGGCCACATGATCACTTCTGGCAACGCTGGTTCCCTCGGCTTAGTAACGGAGATGAGCACCGCCCCCTACAGTCAGACATGACTAGACAATCATGTCAAGGCAAAACCCTTTACCTTTACTAACTGGTGCAACAGGGGAGCTGAGGTCTGTCTTTCCTCGGAGGTGGAAAGACCCCTGGAATACCTCAGGGGCTCAATCCAGACCCTAGGGCAGTGATGGTGAACCTTTTGCAGACCGAGTGCCCGAACTGCAACCCAAACCCCACTTATTTATTGCAAAGTGCCACATTCCTCTGACTTTCTAGGAATTAAATATGGCAAACTCTGTGCTGCAGCGACAGCATGCGTGCCCACAGAGAAGGCTACGAGTGCCACCTCTGGCATGCATGCCATAGGTTCGCCACCACTGCCCTAGGGTGAAGCTTCTGCTCCCTTGCAATACATTATAATACTACTGCTTTTGCAGTCCATAAACAGGGGTTTCTACAATCTTTCCTCTTTAAGAGGCACCTAGTTGATAGGTTGATTATCATCATACCCTTGCCACAGCACAGCAGCAATAACAACAGCATGTACATTTCTATACCACTCATCAGTGAACTAAGCACTTCCTAAGCGGTTTACAGTCTGTAAGCTAATTGCCCCCAACAAGCTGGGTACCCATTTTGCCGACCTATGAAAGGATAGAAGGCTGAGTAGACCGTGGAGCCCTGCCTGGGATTGAACTCACAACTTGTGGCTGCAGTATTCATATTTAACCACTGTGCCACTCCATAGAGTTCCACAGTCAAGGCAAGACTCATATGCTCCCAAAATATCACATTTAATTTCAATTAAATTTCAATTAACTTTTAGTTCAATATACAGTACACTCTGCCCTCCACATCTGCAAGGGTTATGGGTGCAATCCCCCCACAAATGTGGAAAGAATGCGAATAATTCCCACTCACCCCCATGGAAGCCAGTTAAAAGGAGAGGTAGGTGGAGGAAGAGAAGTAGGCACATGAGTGCACTACCCTTTTCCTCCTGCTCTCCCATCCCTTTAACGGGCTCCCCGCCCCTTTCCTGGGTGGATGGGTGCCTGCCTTGCCCAGGCACCCATCTGCCTGGGAAAGAGCCTTGGCAGGGATGGCTCCATCCCCTCCTCTTTCCTGGGCAGATTGGTGCCTGCCTTACTTAGGCGCGTTACAGACCGCCCGTTTGGGGAGGCCTGTATCCAGCCCTTTCCCCACCGGATCGGGGCCTCAGCTGCCACAGCAGAAGCCTCTGAGGCCCTGATCCACCGCTTTACAGGCTGTGGGGAAGCAGCAAAAGGCCGCTTCCCCACGGCCTGGAAAGGGGTGTCATTGGGGCTTCATGTCCCAAGGACACTCAATGGCGGTGAGGAGGAGGAAAAAGGGGCCACTTGGCCCCTTTCTGCTTTTCGTTGCTGGCGCGAAAAGGATGGCCCAGGCGCCCTCATGCAGCGCGAGGACGTCACGTCCGTGCCGCCTTGTTTAGAGGCAGCGCGTTCGTGACGTCCAAATGGCGGCGCCCATGTGTATAGGGTGCCGCCATTTTGTACATATCAGGTACGTACTAGGGTTAGGGCGTCCGGAAGGTTTTCTGGGCAAGGAATGTTCATAGGTGGGTTGTCTTTGCCTTCCTTTGAGGCTGGCAGTATAATTTATCCAAGGTCACCCAGTTGGGTTTGCATGGCTGACTGGGGATTCAAATCTTGATCTCCAGAGTTATAGTCCAACACTCAAACCACTACACCACACTGGCACTACACCATGCTACGATATTGTTGTTGTTGCATGCCTTGAAGTTGTTTCTGACTTATGATGACCTCAAGATGAACTTATCATGGGGTTTTCCTGGCAAGATTCTTCAAATGAAATTTGCCATTACCATCCTCTGAGGCTGAAAGAGTGTGACTTGAATAAGGTCGTAAAGTGAGTTTCCATGGCCCAGCTGAAATTGGAACCCATGTCTCTAGAGACCTAATCCAATGCTCAGATCCCTACACCATGCTAGCACCTCATAAAAACGTAACAGAACATGCAGTAGTGTCACTCAAGTGGAGGTTGGGGATAAGACCGCACCAAGTGACACCCCAGAAGAGGAGTGACACCTGGCCGAGTGCACCCTCCTCCCTGCCACGTGCCATCTTACTCATGAGTAGACGAGTGCATGCCGGCGGGGAGTGCCCAGAGCACCTCCTCCCTGACACATGCCTTCTACTCACGAGATCCTTTTTGGCCCTTCCTCCTGGAAGCCCTGCCACCCCCCCCCCCACACACACACACACACTGGGTGACACCCTGGGAAGTAATGCCACTGAGAATATAAATGCATATCTGGTATTATTATGGCTGTGTTAGCATCTTATAGAGGTCAAGGACCCACATTATGAAAAAAGTTAACATGGGAGAGGCTCCATTTTCACATATTTGGGGTCTGAGTATCTGTTTGCTTCACTTACCTGTCCTCATTGGTGTCACAAACATCTCCCACTAGGTCACTGTCAGCATCTGTCTGAAAGAGACCATGACTTTGGATGAGCAAACTGGCATTTTTCATTTGTGTCTTTCTGTTAATAACAAATATGGTTCATTCTGATGTTTGAAAATCTGGCTGCAAGACACTTTCACACTAAATAGGTTAGCATGTGTTGGTTAGGGGGAAAGGTCCAAGACCTCCCTGTGAGCCATGCCAAATCTCAGCAAGTCCAAATATCTCTGTTTTCCTCAGCAGTACATTTTAAAATGATGGCAGAAAATTGATTACTGTATTTTCTAAATCCGTTGGAGGTATTTGGGGATAATACTGGGATCTTGAGAGGGGGTATTTTTGTGTGCTTTGGGGGGATTTATGTGCAGTTTGGGGGCAATTATTAAGATTTGTTTGAGTTACACAATAGATTCACCCTCAAATCCATGTGCTGGAGCAGACTTCTTACATCAGATTTGAAGATGAGTATATTTACTTTACAAGTAGTAATAGCAAAGCAACATGTACAAACACAGTGCTGATGTGGTCTGTTTCTCTTATGTGCGTCCAAGAGAATTTCAGGTTAGTCCTTTAAATATAATCCCTTAGCTCCATAGATTCTATGGAATTGCAGAAACCAGTTGTCCATCATTAAAAGTTCGTTCATGGAGAACTTGCTCAGAGTTTTCACTCTTACAGCAACATAACAACATAAACTCCTACATGCCTTCACATCTCTTGCATTCCTCCCTTCTACACTGCTGCACTCTTAGTTTGAGACACACTCTTTTTACAAGCTGACACAGACTTGTTTGCCAGAATATCACGGGGGACCTTTTCAAAGGCTTTACTGAAATCAAGACAGGCTACACCCACAGCATTCCCTTTAACTACCAAGCTGGCAATTTTATCAAAAAAAGAGAGATGACTTTGTTTTTTGTTTTTCTAGAAACCCATGTTGACTTTTTGCAATTATGGCATTGTCTTCTGAGGGACTCTCTCTTTAATGATCTGATCTAGAATCTTTCTTGATATTGATATTTATTACTGGACAGTAATTAATATCTTTTAATATCGTTGGATGTAGTTCATCTGGTCTTGGTGACTTGAATTCATTTAGATTAACCAGGGCGCATTACAAATGTGCCTAAAGTACGTACTAGGTACATACTAGGGTTACGAAAGGGCGTCCCTTCCGGACGCCCTAACCCTAGTACGTACCTAGTACATACAAAATGGTGGCGCCCTATACACTTGGGTGCCGCCATCTTGACGTCACGGACGCATAGTGTCCACACGTCGTGCAGCAGAAGTGACGCCGCGAATGCATGACTAGCGACTCGCGGTACCACTTCTGGGGCGCAAAAAGAAGTGCCATTTTCGGGCTTGTTTTTGTTGCGTCCGGGAACAACGCGGTTTGACCGCTGCAGTTCCCGGACGCAGCAAATGGCAGCGCCGGCAGAGCGCCCTTCTTGGGCGCTCTGTAATGCGTCCAGGTTTTCCTGTACTACCTGTTTACTTATTCTGTGTTCCATTTCCTCTATTGTGTCCTTTGCTCCATTTTCCTCAGGTTCAGGACCCTTCTTCTTTTGTGTGAAGACTGAAGCAAAGAAGGCATTATGTAGTTCTGCCTTTTCTCTGTCCCCTGTTAGTATTTTGCCATCTTCTCCACACTTTGGCCTTACCATTTCCTTCTTCTTTTTGCTATGGACATAACCAAAAAAGCCCTTTTTATTGTTCTTAATCTCTCTAGCAAACCTGAACTCATTCTGCACTTTAGTTTTTCTGACTTTCCCCCTACATGTGATTCCCTTTTGCCTGAATTCCTCTTTGGTGATTTCTCCCTTTTTCTATTTCTTATATGTGTCCCATTTAATTCATAGTGCAGCTGAAAGTTCCTTAGTGATATATCCTGGTTTCTTGAGCTGCCTCACAGTTTTCCTCTTCATTGGAACTCATTGGACTACAACTCTGGAGACCAGAATTTGGATCCCAGCTTGACCATATAAACCCACTGGGTTTCTTTGGGCACGTCACAGACTCTCAGCTTCAGGGAGAGGCAATTGTTAATCCTCTCTGAAGAAAGTTGCCAAGAAAACCCCATGATAGGGTCAACATACTTCAGAAACAACTTGCAGACACACAAAAACAACAGGAAAGGAAAACTAGAATGTCAGGTAAATAGGTTGCGTTATTAACCTTCTCCCTGCCATGCTAGCTTCCTAAATTCAAATATTTCTTTTCTCTTAGGAAACAGTTGTCAGTCAGATGACCATAAGTGATGAGTCCCAGACTGCTACAGTCCAGACTTACCCAACCCACCCATTTATTGTTGGCTCCATTTATCTTTTCATTCCACCATTTCCTGTAGAGGAACCTCACCACCTTCCTTTCCTTAAAGCCTCCTCAAGGCTCATACCTGAGTAGGGTTACTCATCTCTGGACAACTGTCACAGGCGTCGCCCACCCCATCCTCATCACGGTCCGTCTGTAGTGGATTGGGCACTTTGGGGCAGTTGTCTAGCCCATTGGGGATTCCTAGAGGGGAGAAATGTGAAGCAATTAAAGTATCTCTTCTACTGTCAAAAGGTGTACTTTCACCTCTAGGGCCCTACTGAGGTTTAAATCGGATCATATGGAATTATGATCCGTTTTAAACCGCTTTAGTTCCCATTGGCAAATCAATTTGGAATTGATTCGCCAAGGGGGGGGGATTGAGTTTTCCCCCATTAAATCTGCATTAAAAAGACGACGGGTTTTGCTGCTCCTTTTTGGGCTGAATCGATCACAACCGATTCAGTCCAATGGAAACAAAGGGCGATATCGAATCCGCCATCAGAGACAGGAAGATGACAGGGGCAGCTGCAATGGCCCCTGCTGTCAACCTGTCACCAGCACCTCCTCCTCCCTCCCCAGTCTCCTTCCCCACTGCCACCCTTGGATCGTGCGATGCAAGGGTGGCAATGGCCCCAGAGGGGCCCCATGGAAGCAAGGTTTTTTCCCCTTTTCTTTCCTGCTCCTCCATCTATTCTCTCCGTGGCCGTTTTTCCTCTTTTCTCCTCTTAATGTGAATGACAAAGGGGAGTAAAAGGGGAGTAAACGGCCCCGGAGAGAATTCGCTTTCAAAATAATCCAGTTCCGAACTGGATTATTTTGTAAGTGGGAATGGGCCCTTTATTATTTTAACTGCTATGGCTTCAACTCAAGGGATTCTAGGATCTATAGTTTGATGGCTGTATTTAGAATTTTTTGCTAAGGAGCTCCAGTGTGGTACTTGTAACTACAGTTCCCAAGGTACCTGAGGAGAAAGACTGAAAAGTGTAGTTGATGGGAGCATGGTAGAATTCTTTAGCAGAAAATTCTGACCACCCAAGCAAACTACAAATCCCAGGATTCCAAGGAATGACCGTTAAAGTGGTGTAAAAGTGGGTATAACTGCACAAACACACCTTAAGTCATTCTTCACCCTGCTCCTTGTTTCCATTCTTGTCCCATATTCTTCAGTTCTATTTCCATCCAGGTCCACTTGATAGGCTTTTTACAAAATAAAATGTTAATTCTGGATTTCTTATCATCTCCCTAGCCTGCTTCTGATCTTCTTCCCCACTTTTCTGCAGACACATGCCCCTTCCAACACTCCCTTCTCAACCCCACACCCATTTCCCATCTCCTGACACATTATTTCCTTCCTCTAATCCTTGTGTTTCTTTTTATTTCTAGGCCTTTCAGACTGTTTCACTTGCTGCACCACTTTTTTTAGGATGACAACAGCTCAGCTTATCATAGGCAAGGACTCCCCTCTGCCTGTCCTGACATCAGGGCATCTCAGACAACCCCTGCCTAATCTCCATTGCAACTACAGTACTGATTCTCCTGACAGCCGATTCATCCTTCTTTATCTCAGCTTCAGCTGCATCCCCACTGCAGAAATAATCCAGTTTGACACCACTTTAACTGCCATAGCTCAGTGCTATGGAATTCTGGAAATGTTGTGACACCAGAGCTCTCTGACAGAGAAACCTAAATGTCTCACAAAACTACAATTCCCGGAATTCCATAACACTGAGCCATGGCAGTTAAAGTGGTGTCAAACTGGATTATTTCTGCAGTACAGATGCAGCCTCTATCTTGTCTCGTGATAGAGGCTGTTCCTTCAACTGTGCCAGCTTGGGTGCATGTCTGGTCCTACTTGCATGACACAGGCAGTCCCCCAAATGCCCTCACCCCTTTATCCTTATTTCCCTTGTTCTTATTCCCCTTCATTTCTCTCTCCCTCACCATCTCCATCAATGTCGTTGTCACAAGCGTCCCCTTCCCCATTGCCATCTGTATCCTTCTGGTCATTGTTGGGCACATTGGGGCAGTTGTCACAAGCATCCCCAAAAGAGTCAGTGTCAGAATTCTGCTGGTCTTTGTTGGAAAAGAGGCGACAATTGTCCTGCATTGGCAAAAAAAAAAAGTACAACAAGTTTTAAAATATCACAATGCCTGCGACTGAGCCATTGCATTTGCTGTGCATTTGCTTCTCAGTGGCTGCTCCCACTCTCTGGAACTCCCTTAGGCTGGAGGCTAGACTGACCCCCAACCTGCAGCATTGAAATGAAATGAAATGAAATAAATAAATAAGGTGGAAAACAGTAGTAGACCATAAGGGAAATAGTAAAAAAAAAGTTATGTAACAATATTATACAGTGTGCCCGCATCATACGCGGGCGCACTTTACGCAGACTTGAGCTTACATGCTCAAGCCGCGGGGTGCACGCGCGGGCAGAAGGAGTGGTGCGTCCCATTCAATTGAATGGGTGCCCGCGCCCGTTGCGCCCCACGTGCCGCCGCACTGCCACGCCACCTTGCACGAGCCCCATTGTTTCCAATGGGGTTTGCACGAGCCCCATTGTTTCCAATGGGGCTTGCACGAGCCCCATTGTTTCCAATGGGGCTTGAGCATAGGCGGAATTCGCCTTACGCGGAGGGATCCGGAACGGATCGGATCCCTGCGTAAGGCGAGGGCCGACTGTATGTTAAGACATTGAGATATTAATAATAATA
Source organism: Sceloporus occidentalis (assembly GCA_023333645.1). Classification (NCBI taxonomy): domain Eukaryota; kingdom Metazoa; phylum Chordata; class Lepidosauria; order Squamata; family Phrynosomatidae; genus Sceloporus; species Sceloporus occidentalis. The sequence continues at coordinate 9,460,041 of JALMGF010000020.1, forward strand.
ATAAATAAAATAATAATAATATTAACTGTGATATTAACTGTGATATACTTAAAATGATATATTTGTTACAACCAGAATTAGCTATTATATCTGTGAGACATTTAACTGGATAGATTTGATACCATTGGAACTAACGAACGTAACAGACATACAATACAAACTGAGACAATTTTGCCAAAAATAGATTACAACCATAACCCAATTTATTTAAAAATGATAAAAATAAAACAACAGTATAACAAGATTAAATGAAAAACTCCTGACTGATGAAGAATTTACACAGAAACTGTAATTAGAATTAAAGCAATATTTTTGAGAAATCACAATAGAAAACATGAAAATGACAATGATATGGGAGGCCAGCAAAGCAGTAATGCATGGCTTTTTCATACAAAAACGATCTGAAGTGGAAAAGGAAAACCAAGAAAAAATAAGAATGTTAGAAAATGAGATCGCAAAAATAGAAGAGGAAATAAAAATAACAAAACATTAAAAAAAAAACCTGATTAAACAATTAAAACTTCTAGAAAAACACACTGAAGAAGGATTAACAAAACAAACAGGGGAAAAATTGAAAACAACCAAACAAAAATACTTTGAATTTGCAAACAATACAGGAAAATGGCTTGTCAACAAGCTAGGAAAAAAATGTGATAACAACAAAATTGCTACAACACAAGAAGCAATAAAAAATGAATTCATAAAATATTATCAGACGTTATAGACAGATGACAAAAACTCCAAGATGTGTGAAAATCAATTAACCCAATTCTTAGGACTGGAACAGACAGGCAGGTAAAAGCGGCTCGATCCTGCTTTTTCCAAAACCCCTCTGTCTACATGGCCCACCCTCAAGGCAGGCCAAATACACAGAACCCTCTATAAAGAATAAAGAAGTGGAGGAGTGTGCCTTCTTAGGTTTGTCCCATTTTTATGTGGATACAGACTGACTATAAGTTATACTTTCATCTTTTTGTTATCTGCTTGACGTTATAAAGGAGGGAAATTCTTTCCCAAATTATACAAGGCTGCCTGAATCTATCATTATACAGTGGAACCTTGCCATACGCGGGGGATCCGTTCCGGATCCTGCCGTGTATGCCAATTTCCGTCTATGCTCGAGCCCCATTGTAAACAATGGGGCTCGTGCATGGGGGCGCGGAGGTGCGCGGAGTGCAACGGGCGCGCGCACCCATTCAACTGAATGGGACATGCCGCCTCTTCCGCCCCGCGCGCGCGCCGCAGCTTGAGCGCATATGCTCAAGGCCGCGTATGGCGCACCCGCCTATGGCAAGGTTCCTCTGTATATTTGCTTTAAAATAAGTCTTTGAAAATCCTTTGGGGAAATAATTAAACAAAGACCAGCGGTGCAGGTGAATCTAGTTTGGACTTAAAAGTTAATTAGCCCTTGAGGCTCAAGCACAGCATTTGCCATCATTGGCACTTTACAGATCGCCCGTTTGGGGCGGCCTGTATCCGACCCTTTCCCCGCCGGATCGGGACCTCAGCTGCCACAGCGGCAGCCTCTGAGGCCCCGATCCACCGCTTTCCAGGCCGCGGGGAAGCGGCAAAAGGCCACATTTATAAAGAACAATTGGCTCAACTAATTGTAAATGGAGAAAACCCAAGTCAATTAAAATTCAGAAAGGGACAAGATAAAGCTGTCCATCCCTCCCTCCCTGCAATCTTCACAGTTATACTAAAAGTCCTTACAAGACCCTGAGATCAGAGATACTAACATCAAAGAAAAAGATTACAAACTGAAACCATGTGTAGATGATTTAGTAATGTTTATAGAAAATCCCCTGGAAAGTATTGATAACTGAAACACTACATAGATTCAGGACCATATCAGGATTCAAAATTAACAAGGAAAGGTCAGAAATAATCACAAAAAACATGTCAACTGCTGAGGAAAATCCACTCACAGAAAAACAATCTAAAAGGGAGAAAGTGAAAAAACTAGGAGTATAGATTCACACAGAGAGAGAGAGAGAGAGATCTGTTCAACGACAACTACAATAATATGCGGAAAGAACTTTAAAAGGACTTAGTGAAATGGTCAAAAATCAATTTATCTTTTTCAGGAAGAGTCGCAGCAAGAAAAATGTATTTTCTAAATTAATTATATTCTCCAATGTACCAATAATAACAAACAAAAAAGGGGAAAAGCCACGTGTGAAGTGGACGACCCTGAGCGACACAAAGTAAAACGGAGGATGTAGCTTTCCTGACCTAGAACTTTACTATCAGGCAAATATCTTGACTGCGCTATATGAGATATAAAGAAATTTTGAAGAAGAACAAGCAAAATCAACGTGAATAAAATCTCCAGATAAAATAGAAGAACTAGAAATTAAAACACACACACACACTGGCTATTATACAAATAAATATCAGATGCCATCGGTCCTGAAGAAGAAGAGCCCTCCATCCTTGTCAACTGTCGTCTTCCGGCCTGGAGGGAATGAAATGCCTGCAAAGAAGACAAGCCCTCCTCCTGACCACCATCTTGCTTGTCTTTATTGCATTTTGTTCAGTTTTTATTGGTTTTTATGAGGTTATTTTATGATGTGTAAGTTTTTAAATGATTCTGTGAACCGCTTTGATCACCTCGGAAAAGCGGTATAAAAATAAAACTTATTATTATTATTATTATTATTATTATTATTATTATTGGACAGGCCCAATGCCATCGGGCCTGAAGAAGAAGGCCCTCCCTCCTTGCCAACTATCATCTTCTGGCCTGGAGGGAGTGAAAGGACAGGCCCAATGCCATCTGGCCTGGCCTCGATTAAGAAGAAGAGCCCTCCCTCTAGTCCATCCGACTTGGTCCAGGCCTCAGAGGGAAAGAAGAACTGCTGGACCTGATCCCCTTCCCCACCATCATTTCCTTCTCCTTTTGTGTCGTGTCTTTTTAGATTGTAAGCCTGAGGGCAGGGAAACATCTAATTAAAGGAATAATTGTAAGCCGTTCTGAAAGCCGTTAGGGCTGAAGGTGGGATATAAATAAATAAATAAATAAATAAATAAATAAATAAATAAATAAAATGTTCACAGATTCTCTGTTTAATGCACCAGGGGAATACTCTGTGAGTGATGGGGGTGATAGGGTTGTCCCTGGCAGCCTTCAACTTTCCTTCAGCACAGGGCAAAGGCACTGGGCTAAGTAGTACTGGATGTCTCCCTTCCTATTGCTTAAACAGGTATTTGCACACAACCAGCAGAACACTAACACAGCTTACCAGCAGGCTTCTATCCTCATTTTCTAGCCCTGCCCCAAAAAGGAAGACTAAACTTTGGTTTACCTCCACATTTTTTATCCCATCACCATCCGCATCATCATCACACTGGTCTCCAATGCCATCACTGTCAGCATCCTCTTGTCCTGAGTTGGGTGTCAATCGACAGTTGTCCTGAAGGAAAACAATGGCAGGGATGGTGGTGAAAAAAGCTGAAAGACTTAATTTATGCACTGCTCTTCCCAGACCAGCAATACCAGAACTGGGAAAGTGTTAGCCCTCTAAATGCTCTTGGATACAACCTCCCCTTGGCTTCAGCTGGCATGGCTAATGATTACCAATTATGGGAGTTGTAATCCAACTTCTGGAGGGATTTCGATCCTCCATACTTCTACTTGGAAGCTTTCCAAAAGACATACCAGCCCAATTTCTTGGAGCTGGGGTGCCAATCTCCCCATCCCACCCCAGTAGCAGCTAATAGCAGCTTTGGAGAGTGAAGGGATAGAGAGGAACCAGTCAATTTGTATGCAGGAACTGGTCCAGAGTCCAAAAAGGTATAAGACACTACTTTTTGCCAAGTAATTGTTGGTTCACCTTTTTCATCCTTGCCTGCACTGACTGCAGCACCTGGGCAGGGTATCAAGCAGGGTTCCTTCCTCAGTCCTACTGGGAGATTATGGAAATCATACCTAAGGCTTCCTTCATGCAAAACATGTGTTGTTCCCATTAGAGCCCTTCCTGGAAAGCAAATGTAAGTTTCCAGTCCTCAGGGTTCTGAATGAAGGCCTGATTCATATAGAAACATTGGAAGCTGCCTTATAGCACAAGTGCATGGGCTCAGCTCAGAGCTCTCTACACATAGTGGTTGCTCTTCCGTGGCCTGGAAAGGGGTGACAGGGGCAGCCAGAGGAGAAAAGGGCCACTTGGCCCATTTCTCCTTGGCTTCGTTCCCATGGCAATCTAGTTGCTGTGGGAATGAGGCACCCTCCCAGAAGGAGCTCCGTTTTGGAGCTCCTTCTCGCGCCGCAAATAGGGCACCCTAAGCGCCCTTCCACACCGTCTGTACCCCACCACAGTGATCCTTATTGCCTTTTGTGGATAAATACAGAAGACATACAATTCTAAGAAAAACAAATGGGAAATCATCTTGCCAGAGAACTGCATAGTTGTGTCTCTATTGCCTATGCATCTGTGCGGCTCACTCCATATGCCTTGCTCCTTTTGCAGCAATTTCCTACCTGTGAACAATGTTTATGGTTGTCCATGCAGGGCAGTGGCTCATCCGGGTAGCCATCAATGTCTGTGTCGCGTCCACACACGTTACCATTTCCGGCCCAACCCACGTTGCACTGGGAAGCAAGAACAGAATAACATCAGGAAAGCATCCTTGGATCAGGCCAAAGTCCTATCTATACCAGCTCCTTGGAAGCGTAAGGAAGACAGTGTGCCCTCTCGATCCTTGCCCATCTTGGCTGACCGCTCAGGGTGGAGAGGCTGTGATTGCATTATTGCAATCCATAATTAATGCATCCTTCAGGGAGGGCAAATCTCCATCAAAATTAAAATCAGCGGTGGTTAAACCACTCTTAAAAAAAACCCTCCCTGGACCGCCTGGTGGGAAACAACTACAGACTGGTCTCCTTATTACCATTCCTGGGCAAAGTGATCAAGAGAGCAGTTGCCTTCAACTCCAAGCTGTCTTGGATGAAACTGACAATGGCATCTAATATTATGAGAGAAAGAGAGGGGGAATCTCGCGCAACAAGCATAGTTTTGTTTGTCTGCATCATGCCCCGCTCCCTCAGTTGCCTTCCCCAACGCCTGCAAGGTGAAACATCCCAAGTGTTGTAATCTGTCCTTATAAGACATGGGTAGGCAGAGGGTAGCCCATGGGCCAGATGCTGCCCCCAACCAGTACCTCAAAGCCCTCCACCCTAATTTTTAAAGAAAAACTGACACCATTTCAGACCATTTTATAGAAATGTACTTGCCATAGAAATGTCCTTACTATTTTTATCCCCAAACCACACAGAAAGCCCTCCAAATGAAAAGATACAAAAACGCCCAACCCTGCCTCCACAAGCATACCAGAACATTGCACTACTCCAAGATACCTCTGCTTCCCTCTGCAACCCCTCCCAAAATGGTAAACTTAGGTGTTTATCACATGGAGGTTTTTTGGGATTTTTGGAGCTCAGATCCGGGGTGACTGCAGGTCCACAATGCGAATTCACATCATAACATGAATGTGTTATCAGATGAGATTCCTTTCTATGGGCGCTCCTTCCATGGCGCTTCCGCAGTGATTCCAAAGTGGCCCCTCATTTTAGTAAAATTGGGAAAAAAATGAATTCACAGAATTCGCTTTCAAGCTCACTTCGATTTCACTTCGAATTGGTCTGGTGTGGAAGATCACTCCGATGTTACCCCCCTACGTCCTGCTCCTTCGTCCCCCTCCTCCTCTTTCATGCCATCTCGTCCTCTCTGCCTCCCTGCCACCCATCTCATCACCCCCTGGCTGCTCCTTCAGTCCTATCCTGGCCCTAGTGACCCCCTGCGACCTATCCCATCATCCCCTGGCTGCTCCTTCAGTCCGATCTGCTTTCTTTACTGTCCCACCTTTATATCTGTACATGGTGATGGGGAATTTATTAATGATAATAAATGCCCAGGTATAAAGCATATTTACAGAGGAGTTTATCACACAGGAGGAATTTCTCTTAATTTCAAATGAAAAGAAAGTGGGGCCAGAACACATTCACATGAATTCACTAGTTCAGCGAATTTACGTGAATTCAAATTTCATTCGAGCTGACTTCCCATTGCCCAAAAATAGCCTGCCATTGCCCAAAATTGTGTATGGTAGTCTATCACGCAATAACGTCAAACCCCATGATTGCGTTCAGACTGACTTCTCATTGCCTGAAATTGCATGTGGTAGTCTATCACGCAATAATGTTAAACTCCATGATTGCGTTTGGACTGCCATTGGATTATACTTCCAATTTCCCTTGTCTGATAAACTCCACAATTATGGTGTATTTGTGTTTGCTGTATAAGAGCAGAAAATCTGGCCCTTGACCTCCATGCAGTTGTCCATCCCTTTCCTAAAAGAATTGTAACAGAGTTCTGATCAGTTTGGTTTCACTGTTTCTGTCCCTGGCCCATTCCTTACCGCACAGGAAACATCTCCATTGCGTTCAAAGAGACAGTAGCCGTTGATATCGCAAGGGTTGTTACTGGGGCTCTCGCAGGTCTTCTGGGGGGTGCAGTTGCCTGTCTGGTTGCCCACAAAACCTGACTTGCAAGGTCCACATTTGAAAGATCCCTAGGTGGACAAAGTCAAAAAAGCAAAAAGCAAAAAAGCAAAGCTGTTTTAATTCAGGTGAGCTTTTGAAGAAGAACTTTTACCACCCATACAAGGTTGAATTAAAAGCTTTTGAACAGCTTTTAATTCAACTGGATATTAATATTTATAGGATGGGGAACACCTGGCTGAACGAGACTATGTGTGAAAGGGATCTAGGAATCCTAGTAGACCACAAGTTGAACATGAGTCAACAGTATGATGTGGCAGCCAATGTGATTTTAAGTTGCATCAATAGAAGTATAGTGTCTAGATCAAGGGAAGTAATAGTGCCACTCTGTTCTGCATTGGTCACGCCTCACCTGGAATACTGTGTCCAGTTCTGGGCACCGCAATTCAAAAATAATGTTGACAAGTTAAGAGAGTAACTAGAGGAGGGCAACCAAAATGGTGAAGGGTCTGAAAACCATGTCTTATGAGGAATGACTTAGGGAGCTGGGTATGTTTAGCCTGGAGAAGAGATGGCTAAGCAGTAATATGTTAGCCCTATTTATGTATTTGAAGAGGTGAGGATGGAGCAAGCTTGTTTTCTGCTGCTCCAGAGACTAGATTGATTGTATCACAGAAGCGGGATAGAGACAAAAGTTTTATTAGTTTATTATAACGCAGAACAATGGATGCAAGCTACAGGTAAAGATATTCCACCTCAACCTTTGGAGGAACTCCTTGACAGTAAGAGCTGTTTGAAAGTGGAACACATTCCCTCAGAGTGTAGTGGAGTTTCCTTCTTTGGAGGTCTTTAAGCAGAGGCTGGATGGCCATCTGTTGGTGATGCTTTGATTGTGAGTTCCTGCATGGCAAGGAGTTGGACTGGATGGCCCTTGTGGTCTCTTCCAACTCTATGATTCTATAATTCCATGATTCTATGATTCTAAATTATTTGTGTTTTTAATACTCTAACTTGTATGCTTTCATTTGCCCCTAGTTTTTAAAAAAATATTGTTATGGGCCAGTTTTGGGAGGAAGGTGGTATAATAAACAAATCAGCCAACCATCTCCATAAATTAAAAATAAACATGTTGACCCCTGGGGCCTTGGGGGCCACATATGGGCTATGGGCTGCATTTTGCCCACCCCTGAAATACAAGGAGTGTTCCAGGTGTCAGATGAAGTCCTTGTTTGGGACAAGGGTGAAAGACGTAATCAATGGGAAGAGATGGAACAGAAATTAAAAGTCGAAACAATGATCATTATCTAAACAGTGGCTGTTAATAAGCAATACCTGTGTGGTAATAAGTATCCTAGAATGAAATGGACTGACTAACACATGTAATGGGATGAAAAACCTTTGTCCTATTGAAGCCACAAGAAATGGTGTTGAACCTCTGGGCATATTATTACAATGGGAGGTTGTAATCAGTGGGAGAAGAAGGATAGAAAGTGAAAAAGTACAAAACAGTGATAATTGCCTAAACAGCAGTTGGGTAGTAGTGTGGTGCAGTGGGAATTGACTGTTGAACTAGGATTTGAAGAGACCAGGTTTCAAATCTCTACTCAGCCATGAAATTCCACTGGGTACATCTGGGAGGGCCTTTCTCCCCACCAGACTGTCATTCTCTCAACCAAGCCCCAACTGTTCTCTCTCTCGTGCTCTGTCTGGACAAACAGACTCACCACAGTGTTGGTGCAGATGGCGTTGGGATCACATCCTCCATTGTTCCCATCAATGCATTCATCAATGTCTGTGCAAACCTGTGGGAGACAGGAAGGCAGGCCTAGCAATGTGAAAGGGAAGCAACTAGTGGTCAAGACATCAGAACAGAATTTGAAAAGTAATGTTCAAAGTAATAATGAACTTCCTGAAAGTAGCAGTGGATTATGTAATAGAATCTCCTTCTGTGCAGGTTTTTAAGCAGAAGCTGGATGGTCATCTGTCAGCAGTGCTTTCATGGTGTATTCCTGCATGAAAAGGAGTTGGACTGGATGGCCCTTGTGGCTTACAACTCTGTGATTATTTGATTCCATGATTTGCTGAGATCATGCACCACAGTGGTCCAACCTAAAGTTCTGTGAGGTGTAGTTGTGTCTCATTCCCAACCTACCCATTTTCTGGCTGGACATCCACCTCCTTACTGGCCAGAGGAGGACAGGTAAAGGACAAGGGCCAGCCCATAGCAGCCAGTAGCACAAGGCCAAAAAAACAGATTTTTTTGGAGGGGGAATAGTGTGATAAACAGCTACTGAGCAGCAGCAGTCGTTGGCTTGCTGCTTTTGATGAAGAAGCTCACAAGAACAGCAGCAATACCATAGCTAACAAATGTTAGAACTCCGCAACAGGAGGCAATGGCAAACCTCTTTGCAGGGACCTCTCACCAAGAAAACCCTATGAATAAAACAAAGGGCAGGACCAAGACATAAACAGAGACAAAAAAGCACAGGGGATAATCACAAAGAGGGAACTAAACAAAGGCACAGAAGAGCACAAAAAACCCACCTCTTGGCAATATTTGAGCTAATTAAAATTCCCCTAATTTGATCCTTGCTAACACAATCATGTAGCCAGCACCCATTTGAACTCTGCTCCCAAGTCTCCTTTCCTCACTTCCGCAGCCGTGAATCACTGTCCATCCAAGCTGCATCCGACTTCCAGGAGAAGACTTCTAAGGTAATATACCACAACACATCAGGATAATGCCAATTTTGGGAAGGATGGCCTTGGCAAATGCCCTCACACACTTACTGGCCCTCACAACCACAACCACCACCATCAAGTACATTTCTCACCTGTCTGCTGGCTTTGGCATAGTCGGCTCCCACACCGGAGATGAGGTTTCCTTTGTAGCCAGGGGGGCATGGTTCACACCGGAAGCCTGGTGCTGTGTTGAGACATTTGGATCCAGGGAAACAGGGGTTGGCATAGGCACACTGGGAACAACACAAAGACCTCAGCAAGAAGTCCCAAATCAGAAAGAATACTCCAGCCTTTCCTCTGCTACTTATTGCCATCCCTCAATTTGCAGAGCCTGCTTACCTCATTGATGTCAGCACAGTAGGTTCCATTGCCCTCAAAGCCAGGTGGGCAAGGCCCACAGCGGTAGCCTGGATATTCATATGTCTCCATGCAATCAACACCACTAAAGCAGGGATTAGGGTTGCAACGGGAACGGTGTTCATGAAACCCTGAGGTAAGATGGAAAGGATGGAAGTCAGGCCCCTTACAAACAAACTGATTATCTCAACATTTTCCCCAAATACAAGTTTCTAGTACTGTACTCAATAGTTTTAAGTTAGAGTTCTTAGCCTAGGCAGAAGCAGGGGGGTGAAATATTCTGCGTAGTTTCTAGTAAACTGTATCATATAATTATAGAATCACAGAGTTGGAAGAGACCACAAGGGCCATCCAGTCCAACCCCCCTGCCATGCAGAAACTCTCAAGCAAAGCATCCCCGACAGATGGCCATCAAATCTCTGTTTAAAGACCTTCAAGGAAGGAGATTCCACTACACTCCGGGGGAGTGTGTTCCACTGTCAAACAGCTCTTACTGTCAGGAAGTTCCTCCTAATGTTGAGCTGGAATCTCTTCTCCTGCAGCTTGCATTCATTGTTCCAGGTTCTAATCTAGTCTCTGAAGCAGCAGAAGCTTGCTCCCTCCTCAATATGACATCCCTTCAAATATTTACACAGGGCTATCATATCACCTCTTAACCTTCTTTTCTCCAGGCTAAACTTCCCCAGCTCCCTAAGCCATGTCACATAGGACATGGTTTCCAAACCCTTCACCATTTTAGTTGCACTCCTATGGATACGCTCATTTCTCAACGTCCTTTTTGTAATTGTGGTGTCCAAAACTGGACACAGTATTGCAGGTGGGGCCTGACCAAAGCAGAATAGAGCGGCAGTATTACTTCCCTTGATAAAGAGACTATACTTCTATTGGCCCCATTCCCACTGGCTTATAATGTGGATCAGGACATGAATCATGGGTGCATAGTTTCCATTTGAGCGTGCATTTGATCCGCATTGCTCTGATATTGTTTGCATTGGAATTCGAATCTGAATCAATTTATCAATTGACCAATCAATTGGTCAATAAATCGGTTTTAAAAAATAGCGGCTTTTTAGCGAGTTTTCCTGTGCCTCCTGACTCTGATTCGGGGCAAATGAATGGGAACGAAAGGGTGTCTGATTCGGGAACTTGGGGATGGGAGGAACAGTGTTCAAGGGGCTGTCCTGGGGGTGTCACCCGCTTGTTCTCTTCGCTGCATTGCCAGCGCCATTTTCTTCCATTCGCATAGCCTTTCTCCCAGTGGATTGAGAAGCAGGGTAAGGCAAACATGCTACATTGAGCTCTAAATGCAGTAAACACATTACTCCCCCTGCAACCTCCCCCCTGCTCCACATTCATAGACTTATGTGTGAGGAGAGCCATTGAACACCATTTTAAACTATTATTTTTTATTTTTTCACCTCTACCTGAGCGCCTGAGCAGCAGATGGGCTTTGCAGTACTTACCTGCTTGATCGCCCCCAGGCAGCCCAGGGAGCAATGGGGGAGGCAAAGGGATTTGGGGGAATGGAGGCTCCTTCTCTCTTTCCCAGAGGAACTATGAGAAGACACAGAAGAGCCTTGGATGCAAAGGGATTTGGGGCAAATAGAGGCTCCTTCTTCCTTTCCCAGAGGTGAAAAGCGCCTAAGCGACTGATTAGCTGTGACGTCAAGCACTTAAGCACTTGATTGACAGCTGCTTTAAAAAAAAAGAAGTTCCGGAAGGGCAATGGGAACGGGGAGCAAAATAACCCACTTCAAATTACCACAGGGAAAATACCAATGGGAACGAAAACAGGCATTTGTTTGCAAGAATATCATGGGTGCCCTTGTCAAGGCCTTACTGAAATCAAGATATACTATATCCACAGCATTCCCTTCATCTACCAAGCTGGTAATTTTATCAAAAAAGGAGATCAGATTTGTCTGGCATGACTTGTTTCTCTGAAACCCATGTTGACTTTTTGTGATTATGGCATTGCCTTCTAGATGTTCACAGACTCTCTGTTTAATTATCTGCTCTAGATTACCCTTTGGACTGCTTTCCTGGACAGACTACTGACTCATGAAGGACCTGCACTGGATTACATGACGACTGCTTTTCTGTAGATGGCTTGGTAATCTTGGACTCTCTCTCCCTCTCGCTGCTTAAGACACAGAGGCTTCAGGCTAGGAGACTGGCTAACATTTGAAGGGCAAAACAGGACAAAAGACAAGGCTCCAGGTTTTCCTATTCATCCCTTTTCTTGAACGTACCACACACTTGACATTCCATAATGGTGTTCCGAATCAAGGACATCTCCTTCACCTAGAAAAAAGTGATATCACATCATACACTGGAATGGGAAGAGATCCCAGAAGAGACATGTCAGATGGGCACTGGGATTTAATATCATCATTCCGTCAGAAGTAGTCAAAGGTAAATATAAAAAGATAACTTATCAGTGCAGATTATGCCCCTGCAGCTCCGAGGAAATTGAGACAACTGGACATGTTATTTTTTGTTGGCCCCTTTATATAAAATCTTGTGTTATATAATCTTTTTTATATAATCTTTATATAAAACCTGGAAAAGTGTTTTAGGCAAGCATGGTGTTGGAAACTGTAATGATAACAGACGCCTCCTGCTAGAGTTTTGTGCAGAACAGCAGCTGACTATTATAAACACTATCTTTCAGCAGAAAGATAGCTTGAAGACAACCTGGATGCATCCCCGATCCAAACACTGGCACCTCATTGACTGTATCCTAGTGCGCCAGAAAAATATTTGTGATGTCTGTCATACCCGAGTGATGCGCAGTGCAGAATGTCAAACCGATCATCGCCTCGTAAGATGTAAACTAAGGCCTGTTACAGACTGCCAAAATAAAGCTGCTTCGGGTCTCTTTGGAGGTATGCTGTTTCAATGATGCATGCATCCTAAGAGTCCAGAAGCTGCACCAAAGCTGCGCTCCAGTCCTTAGGACCGGATCGTGGCTTTGACGCGGCTTCTGGACTCTTAGGACGCATGCATCACTTAAACAGCATACCTCCAAAGTGACTCAAAGCAGCTTTATTTTGGCCTGTCTGTATGGGGCCAATATCTTCATTTTAAGTTTAAACCTAAGAGGGGTGGCATCCTAAAGAGGAGACTCCAAGTCAACAATCTTCAACAAGCTGTTGTGAAAGATAACTTCCAGGCAAATTTGCAAACAAAACTTGAAGACTATCCTGTAGACTCTTCTCCTAAAGTGCTTTGGCAACATATCAAAAACAGCATCCTGCAATCTGCGGAAGAATCCTTAGGATTGTCCCTCAAGAAACATCAAGACTGGTTTGATGAAAACAACCAAGACATCCAGGAGCTGCTGGCAAAGAAGAGAACTGCTCACCAGGCACACCTTGCCCAGCCATCCTGCCATGTAAAAAAAGCAGCCTTTCGCCTCACATCTAGTCAACTCCAACAAAAACTCCGAGACATTCAGGACAAGTGGTGGATCAACTTAGCAGAAAAAACACAGCGTTATGCAGATCTGGGTGATTCCAGAGGATTTTACGAAGCTCTTAAAGCAGATGGACTGATTCAATCAAAGCCACAGCCTTGAGCTGACAAGGGCTGAACATGGCTATTAAGAATGGAGCCTCTTGGAAGTCTCTCATTTACAGGGCTGACACATGCCAAAGCCAACTTGACAGCACATAAAAAATACACAGAGGTATAAATGTAATTTTGGGTGACTTATTCCAGTTGCAAACTGAGGCAGAATTAAGTATTACAAGGAACAGAGTAATGACTAAAAAATATGTGAACTTGACATCTAGCTTGCAGATTGGTTCTGACATCCCTAGAGCCCAACCTGAAGAGACCTGTGTTTATCAGCACTTCCTCACCTGATCTCTCATGTCCTCCTGAAGTTCCATCAAAATCTGGTTGAAGAGTGTGAGCTGTTTCACGAGTGCCTTGGTTTGTTCACCTGCCACAAAAGGAGAAAGTCAAGAGCCTCAATCCTTGAAGATAGACAGAAAGTGTTTTCTTTTCCCAACCACTCCCCAACCTGTCAACCAAAAGGCAATCTAACAAACTGTCATTCTCCAAGAAGGGGTTGAAATCTTGAGGCCTCTCTGGTCCTTCAGATATTAAATTGATTCCCTTTCCAGTATAAACTGCTAATAGTTTTGCTTATGTCCAATGCTAACTATGTAAGGTTGCACATTGATATACGTTATCATATATAATATCAATATAATACAATGTGTTGTGTATATTGTGTGCCTTCAAGTCATTGACTGGAGTGCGGCTTTGGTGCACCTTCTGGCCTCTTAGGACACATACATCATTGAAACACCATACCTCCAAAGTGACCTGTAGCAGCTTTAATTTGGCCTGTCTGTATAGGGCCTTTGATTCATAAAAGCCTTTTACAAGAATTGCAACTTGATGAGCACAGAGAAACACTTTGGATTTAGCCCCTGGAGCTTGGCTTATTTTCTTCCTCTGTTATTTCAACACTCTTTTATTGTTATTCCTTGATGAGTGGGGCTTACTTAATACATTTTAATTCCAATGAGAGTAGGCTCATTGAAATTAATGAAACTTGTTAGTCAACACTAAGTGGGGATTGTGTGGCCTTCCAGATGTTGTTGGACTCTAACTCCCAGCAGCCTTAGCCAGCATATCCTATGGCTAGGAACTACCATTCCTACTCCTGGCCGACACTAACATCAGTCCCTTGATTTCAATGGGCTTGCTCTAGTAAGGATTAAAATTAGATTTAACCCACGACCACAGTTTGGAGGGTTTGCCATACTGCAAATGCTTTGGGGTTTGTTTTTTTTTAAGTTAAGCAGTACAGAAACATCTTACCAGACAAATAAATATCAAAATATACACACAAAGGGCACCATCATAATTAAGGGGAAGCACAAGACTGAAGGACAGGGGAGCTGTCATCAAACTCACCAAAGAGGGAATTGATCACGTTGGATACTAAAAAGAGAAGGGGAAAAGAGATAAGATGGTGAGATAAACAGTTCCTTCCATTGGAGATTTGAACAAAACCCAGTGCCAGCAGAATGGAACAGAATGGAACCAAGAAACTCAATGAGTAGAAACAGAGAGTCTTGGGTCATTTCACACAACAGAAACACAGCACTCAGTATCACTTTAACTGTCATGGATCCATCTTGTGGAATCTTCTCTCTTTATGGGACTATTTCCCAGGCTTCGTTAGCTGGCCATTAAACCCCTCAAATTCACATGCACACCAGGCTTGTACTCACTCTGGTCACCATAGGTGGATATCAAATTTCATATCATTTGAGGCCCTCAAGATGTTGTTGGGCTGCAACTCCCAACAGCCTTAGCCAGTAGAGCTAAGGATAAGGAATGCTGGGAGCTGCAGCCCAGCAAAATCTGAAGGGTCACACTTTACCCTGCATTAAAGATTACTGTCTATGAAAGCAAAGCAAATTCAAAATATGGTGGGTTCTCATTCATTGGACATTTTGAAACAGCAGTTAGATGACCACCTCTCAGAGGTTCTTTTGTTTTTGGGTTCTGAAAATCTGTGCAGCCTCTGGAAGGTTATGAGCCAGAAAAATGTCCTTTAGGCCACACTCAATTTTAGTTTTCAGGTTTTTGTCCTGTTGAAATTATGCACTTTTTGGTCATGTTATGGGAAATTTTGAAATTGACATATAGGGCAGAGATGAGCAACTGCCCAGGTTAGGGGGACAAGGAAGCATGAAAGGCTACACCCTCACTGTACCCCAAAGGTTAGGGTGCTGGAGTGCCTGGGAGTCAAAAAATGGTGAATCATAGAATCATAGAGTTAGAAGAGACCACAAGGGCCATCAAGTCCAACCCCCTGCCATGCAGGAACTCTCAATCAAAGCATACCCAAGAGATGGCCATCCAGCCTCTGTTTAAAGACCTCCAAGGAGGAAGACTCCACCACTCTCCGAGAGAGTATCTTCCACTGTTGAACAGCCCTTACTGTCAAGAAGTTCCTCCTAATATTGAGGTGGAATCTCCTTTCCTGTAGCTTGCATCCATTGTTCCAAGTTCTGTTCTCTGAAGTAGCAGAAAACAAGCTTGTTCCCTCCTCAATATGGCATCCCTTTAATTATTTAAACAGGGCTATCATATCACCTCTTAAACTTCTCTTCTCCAGGCTAAACATCCCCAGCTCCCTAAGTCTTTCCTCGTAGGGCATGGTTTCAAGACCCTTCACCATTTTAGTCACCCTCCTTTGGACACGCTCCAGTTTCTCCACCTAACTGTGGTGCCCAGAACTGGACACAATCTTCCAGGTGTGGCCTGACCAAAGCAGAATAGAGTGGCACTATTACTTCTCTTGATCTAGACACTATACTTCTATTGATGCAGCCTAAAATCACATTGGCCTTTTTAGCTGCTGCATCTCACTGTTGACTCATGTTCAATTTGTGGTTTACTTGGACTCCCAGATCCCTTTCACACGTAGTCTCGTTCAGCCAGGTGTCGCCCATCCTATATCTTTGTGTTTCATTTTTCCACCTTAAATGAAGTATCTTACATTTTTCCATGTTAAAATTCATTTTGTTAGCTTTGGCCCAGCTTTCTAGTCTAGTCAGGTCATAAATAGTCAATTCAGATCATGGTGAGGGAAACTAGACCATAAAAGTAACCTTGGGGCCACTTGTGGCTTGTGAACCATACATTCCCTGCCCCTGGTTTAGAGCCCTGGCATATCTTAATGCAGTATGAGTCTGTGAGTCTTCTTAAAAGCACAAAACCTTACCTGTGTTCTGCATGGATTCATCTCCCTGGAAGGGGCACTCACTTAATGCTCCTACCCGGCTCATTGACCCTCCTAGGATCAGCTTTAGTGACTCCAGAAACCCCTAAGACAGAAACAAGGACTGTTGTTGTTGTTGTGTGTGTTCTTTCGAACGTATGGCAATGCTAAGGTGAACCTATCACGGGATTTTCCTAGCAAGATTTGTTCAGAGGGGGTTTGCCTTTGCCTTCCTCTGAGGCTGAGAGAAGGACTTGCCCAGGGTCATCTAGTGGATTCCATTTCCAAGCAGGGATTCAAAGCTTGTTCTCCAGAGCTGGAACCCAACACTGAAACCACTAAACTATGCAAGGGGAGGGCTATTAATCTGATGCAAACATGGAGAGATAATCCATTGGGATCAGATAGGTGCTGGAGCTGATCCAGCATATTGTCCTTTAGGGGGACCTCTGCAGATATTAAGATATTGGCCTTCTTTTCACAGCCCCCCCCCCCCCCCCAATCCCAAGTTTTGTCTGTTGATTTTTCAATGTTTCTTGGTCACATCACTGTGTGACAGAATGTTGAGAACAGGTTTAAATCATAGCCCATAGGTCGCATGTGTTCTCCACTCTAGAGTCCTAAACTAGGAGAAAAGTGGGATATAAATAAATAAAGCAATAATATTATTTTTGCAAGATCTCACAATCTCTTAAATGACCACAGGGCTTTTAAAAAAATACAATAATTAACAAAAATGTAAAATTAGCAAAATGTAAAATTGCTATTTCTACACCCCCTGTGCCTTGTTTTTTTTTTTTTTTTTTTGGGGGGGGGGGGGATAATTTTGCATTCCCTTTCCCGCTCCTTAGATAGATAGTGAATTCCTGCATGCAAACTCTCCTCTCTCTCTCTCTCTCTCATTCAAATTAATGTGACTTAGGTCACTCCTCCTTTGGGACTAACTGACATTCTCTCAAAATATTTTCAACTGAACTGTTGTGTTTCCATCTTCCTGCTCTCTCAACTTTCTTTGGGAAAATGGTGAAATAAATATTTCTTTTATCTGAACTATTCACTAGCTTGATTATATATCTATATATAATCTATATATAACAAAATATATTTAAAGATGGTCCCTAGTAAAGAAAATGGTCCTAAGAGTGGAAAATTGACCTATGGAACCAAAGAATTTACCTGCCCCTGGTTTATACACTCCTTACCTGCATGCGGAGATAAGCTTTCTGTCCTGTCCGCACCTCCATGGCCTCCACCTGCTCCCCAGCAACAGGTAACATATCTGGCAGCCCTGCATTGGAGTCCACTTGCTTGCAGTCCACATACAGGTCTGTGGATAGGCTGCTGCCTTGCAGGCCGCTCACCCGCAGGAGGACGGTGTGGCTGCGGCTGTCGGCCAGATTGGCGTTCTGCAGGTTTACCGAATGGAGCTTCCCATCAGCCCGAAGGTATCGGATGAGGACTAGGGATGGTGTGCAAGTGGGAAGGAGGAAACAGGGAGAGCTGATTATGCTTGTTCTGGTGGTGGTAGTGGTTGAGTACTCTTAAGTCATTTCTGACTTATGGAGACCCTCTCCGTAACTTTCTCTCATGACCTTCTCTCAGGGTTTTCTTGGCATGACTTATTCAGACTGCACTGGGTGACACCTCAGAGGGGGTGACACCCAGTGCACTGATGGGAAGGGGTACCAAAGTTTCAGGTCTGGCAGCTTTGCTGGCCAGGCAGGGAAGGGAGTTTCCTCCGTCTCCTGCCTGGCCAGCTGCACCATCAGACCCAGAAAGGCTGCAAGGAGCAGCCGAAGTGCAGCCACCATGGCCAGAGCAAATGGGAATTGGAGTTCAACAACATCTGGAAAGGTACAGGTTTTTGACTCCAGATTAGCAAGAGCATTAGGCCAAGAGAGCAATTTTCTGCCTGCGACACCTCCAGAGGCCATAAGGACCTATCAAAATATAAAAACCAAACTGTCTGGGACATCTACTTCTGGTTTTGAAAAAACTGATGGTGATGAATATTATCTCAGTTTGACAGTCTATCAGGTGTCACTGATAGAAGTTTTGGACAATATGTAATTCAGATTCTGTCCAAAAAGCTAGGAATCAGCAAGACATCATTAGATAAAGTTGTATAGCACACTCAGTAGTGCCACTTCTTGTAACCGTGTTATTGTGATGGTGGTGATAATGATGATTTTAAATGGAGGGAGGGGAGTGTGGCCTGTGGGCCAGGGTTGTTTTTGTGGTATCTCAAGCCCTCTCACCAGATTAAAAAACTGCAATCCCCCCCCCCATTTCTCCCGCAATTTTTCTGCACCAAAATGCCCTTTAAAGAGGGGGGGCATTTTCACTAATTTCACCAATTTTGGGGCTTTTTTTGAAACAGGAAGTGAACAAGAAGTGACTTCCACACATTTTTATTGTTACAAAAGGACTCCCTGGTCTTAAGATTACTTTAAACAGTAAAAGGGTCCATGAAACCTACTAAAAAGGCATCTTACCACTCCTGGAGAATCCCAAGAGAGGAAAACCATCCCTGTTTTTTGCAGATAATTAAGTAATTAGTGTTACTAGAAAAAGAATGGTCCAGGCCGTCTGGAGAGATTGAGAAATGGCAAAACTGCCTTTGGAGAAAACATGCCCACCAGGGATGCATTTTACCCACTCTGGAAAATACCATACTGGACTATATAAGTGGTGAACATGGTCCAGAGATAAATAGTGAGAAGAGCTCTTTGACTACATAAGTAGTAAATATGGCCTGGATTGTGACTCACGGACCACACAATTCCTGCCCCTGAGTGGATGGACAGATAAACTGATACAGGGGGAGGAGGGAAAGGATGTTTTTGGACTACCACTTCCAGAATGCCATAACCAGATGGATGTAGCATTCTGGGAGTGGTAGCCCATAAGTCCCTTTCTCCCAGGCTTTTCCACATGCAGTCCTTTCATTTCCCCCTCTCTCACCTTTGTTGGTCTTGCCAACCACTGAGACTTCCAACCAGCGGCTGTTGTCTTTCTTGTAGTAGAGTCCAAACAAAACTGCACCTTGCTTGGGGGGCAGGCGGAAGGTGGACAGCAAGTAGATGTCATTGACAGACAGGAGCTCCGTTCGGATCTTGTTGGTGACAGTAGCCATGTGCCGGGGCTCCGTCACAGTCAGGAGGTCAATGACTAAGGGAGGAAGAAACAGAGGTCAAGCTGTACCCCATAGAATCATAGCATCATAGAGTTGGAAGAGACCACAGGGGCCATCCAGTCCAACCCCCTGCAATGTGGTGGACAACTCTGGTATATCTGGGGGCCACTTTTTCCTGTGGGATTGCAGACTATTCAAAACAATCCATGATTTCCTTGGCTGAGTGAGGATTCAAACTCTGGTCTCAAGAGTCATAGCATGCCTGTTGCAGACAAGCGCAAATGGCTATAGAGAGATCAGCTAGAGCAGAATCTAAAAATCCTTTAACATCATTCCATTAGTGCATCTGAAGAAGTGGGTTGAAATCCATGAAGGCTCATGCTGAAATAAATCATTTGGTGTTAAAGTACCTACCAGATTCCTTTGTCCATTTACTTTTAATGGTATAGCAGAATAACAAGGCTGTTTCTTTGAAGTGTTACAATGTCATCACTGTTACTCACCATTTAGCCTTCCAGCAGTACCATCCAATTTCACTTCTTTGTCCCTGCCAAAATGACCTACCATTCTCACCAACCCCTTCCAACAATGTTAAAATTTTGAACTTTGAGAATTTTGATCAGATGACTAAATGTCAGTGTCATGTTGTACACCTTATGCTAAGGCACCAAGCTTTCTGTTTTATGCACAGAACTTGCCACTTAGGCACAGCATTTTGACAAGCTATTATGGGGCTATCATATACATGGTGACTGGCTGGTTTTGCATCCATCTTCAATAAAACCAGTGTGGTGTTGTGGACTATGTGTGGGACCAAGACTCTAGGAAACCAGGGTTCAAATTCTTGCTTAACTGTGGTTGGCTACAGTGAAACAGAACATCAGACTGACAGCGGGGGTGTCACTGGTGCCCCTGTTTCTCATTTTTTAAATGGTTGCAAGCTTTGCATCAGGAGAAAACCCTTTTTTGGTACTACAATTCCCAGAATCCTGACTGGGAAATTACAGAACTTATTATCCCCAGTTCTGACCTTGCCAACAGCAACTGCTAGAGTGGAACAAGGGCAAACAAAGGCATTTGGTTCACTTACTGGCATGAAATGGTCCACTTGGACACACAGGGTGGGTCGGCCTAATCCAACAAGGCCACCCTTCAGTTTGGAGGCCAGTTTCTGGATTTGGACCACAAGGTCATGGAATCCAAGAGCAGGGGAAGCAAGGGCCCCTCTCTGGTCTGGCCTGCTTTTCTGTTTTATATTTGTTTACGAGAATGGATTTTTACACACCATCCCAGTATCAGGCGCACAGAGAGGCATCTATGGAACAGCTCATTCCTTTGTGGTCTCCTTTGGAGCAGAATGGATGTCAGTGACAGGGAGGCTATGAAGTTCCTTTTCCATGGACCAGACCTCCCAAGGATCCTGTGGCTCCTGAGATGTTTCCACCTGGAATACACTCAGTTTGGGGCTTGGTTAGTGGCATGTATTTCATCCAGAATTTTGGGCACTAGCAGATGATGTGGTACTTTAAAAAAAAATGTTAAAACCAGGGATATCGTTAATGACACATATTTTGGGCAACCAGCACCAGAAAGAAATTCTAGGGCCCTTCAAACAAAGGTTGCCATTTGGTTGGTTAAACCAGATGCCTGGTTTTGGGATGGAGAGGGGTTGGCAGTTAGTCTGACAAGCCAAACACAGAGCTGCGTCTGTTAGGAGTATATGTAGGTGTAAAATGTGTGCAGCCTTGCCTCCGACTTGTGTTCTATTTGCTCCGCTCACATTCCCTTGTTTAACTTTGCTGGCTCCTTTTCTTTGGATGCCTCAACTGTTTTTTCTTCTTCTTAATATTCAACTGATGTCTTAAGCTACAACAATGAAAATTCCATTAGAGAAACAAGGTTCTTACTTGAAAGGGGCAATGCTCTCCTTGTAGTCAGAGTGGTATAGTGGTTTGAATGATGGACTGCAAGTCTGGGAGACCAGTTTGACTCTCTGCTTGGCAATTCAACCCCAACCTTAGGTGTGTCACACTCTTTCAGCCTCAAAGGAGACTAATGGCAAACCTGCTCTGTGCAAATCCTGCTGAGAAAACCCTGTGATAGTTTCACCTTATGGTTGTCATAAGTCGATTGAAGGTACACAACAAGCTACACCCCTGGCTGTACCTTAGCAATGGAGCATATACATGGCATGTGGAAGGTCCCATCTTACATCTCCTGACCAAGCTGGGAATTACTCTTCTCTGCTTGAGGCACTGATGAGCTGTAGTTATTATTATTATTATTATTATTATTATTATTATATTTATTTATTTGTAGCCTGTTCTTTTCCCAGAACTGGGACTCAGAGCGGCTTTACAGCATTAAAAACAGTACAATTAAAAACATTTTTAAAAAAAGTACACTAAAAAGGAATTAAATTATTACAGTATTAAAACAGATAGTTATTAGAAGAATAAAACATATTTTAAAAATATGTTTTTTAAAATAAAACATATAAATAGAATAAAACATATTTTATTTCATTTCCCTCTGACCTCGCAATCTATAAACCCCATTTTTTAAACTTTATATATATCTAACATCCCCCAAAACAAAACAAAGTCTTTGGGAGATTGAGACCACCTCAATTTCAATCATCTTGTAGGGTCTTTATTTTTACTCTAGGTTTTCTTCCTCTCTAAGGCCTGTTACAGACTGCCAATATAAAGCTGCTTCAGGTCTCTTTGGAGGTATGCTGTTTAAATGATGCATGGCTCCTAAGAGTCCGGAGGTTGCGCCAAAGCCATACTCCGTTCCTAAGCACCTGAGTGCAGCTTTGGTGCAGCTTCTGGATTCTTAAGGTGCATGCATCGTTTAAACACCATACCTCCAAAGAGACCCAAAGCAGCTTTATTTTGGCAGTATTTGGCCAATGTATTTTCAACAGATGAATAAATAATGCTTCACACATCAGGTAAAGTGGGCTGTGATCCACCAAAGCCCATCCTATAATAAATATGTTTGTCTTTCACACACAACAAAATTCCTTGTTCATTTTGGCACAAAAGATTGACATGGTTGCCCCTTTGGAAAATGCTCCTTAATCACACACCATCAATGGGTAGTGTATTGTTTGTCAGCAAAAGAAGAGAAGGCCTTTTTGTACATTCATGTTACTTCTGCTGTTGTTGTTAACTGCCTTCATGTCCATCTCTTATCCATGCTGATGAAATATCTCCAAGAAGACCCCCTCTCCTCCACTGCTCTGCCCAACTCCTGCAAACTCATATTTGTGTCCATCCATCTAGCATGCGGGCTTCCTTTCTTTCTACTTCCCTCCACCTTTCCCAGCATTATTGTTTGTTCCAACAATTCATGCCTTCTTGTGATGTCCAAAGTATGCCAGCCCAATTTTTTCATCTTGTCTACCAGGGAGATTTCTGCCTTGATCTGCTCAAGGACCGAATTGTTTGTCTTTTTGGCTGCTCCCTCTGCTACCTGGCCTATAAAACAGCACAAACTTTCTCCATTTTCCTCCATGCAAAGGCTGGGTTTGTTGTCAGGCATACCAATAGGACTCAGGTGAGGATGCCACCGTGGTATCAATGTCTTTCCAGATTTAGGTAAGCTTGCCTACAGTCTTTTAGAGCCAGGAATAGGACAAAATGTGGGCCTCCAAATGTTGTTGGACTGCACTTCCACCACCCCCTTATTATTGGCTATGCCAACTAGGCTTGATGGCAGTTGCAGTCTAACAATGTCTAGGATTCTCATCGCCCCCATCCCTGATTTTGACATTTTGAGACCAGTAGTGGTTGAGATGGCACCAACCATGGCTCTTCAGTGGTTTCACCCCTGGCTCTACTGGTTAGGGCTCTAGTCCAAAAACATCAGGAGGCCCTCCATTGCTCATCCTGCCTTAGACTTTGGACTCTGTTTTCCAAATGTGGTAAGAAAGCCAGGGACGTAGCTAGGATTTTAGGAAGGGGGGGGTCCAGACTAAGTACCACCATTATAATGGGGCTTGGGTGCGGCAGTGCAGCAGCACGCACCATTCATTTTTCTAATGGAAGGGGGGGTCCGGACCCCAAGAACACCCCCCCTTGGCTACGTCCCTGAGCAAGCCCTGTTCCATTTGGGGCCTTGTTTATCCCTCGCACCAGGGCTTAGGCTAGCCCCAGTCCTGCCCCAGAGCAGTAGCACCAAGAGGTTTTGCATCACCAAAATAGCTCTGGCATTCAGAAGTGGGACAGAGAGGACTAGCAGACGGCAATTTGCTCCCTGTTGTTATGACACAGTGATGGGTACTCTGCCGCCATCCAGATGTAGTGTGCCTAGCCATTACAGCCAAGAGTGAAGAATGCTGGGAACTGCAATCCAACAACATCAAGAGGAGTATATGATTCCCAACCCTGTCGTAACAGAAGATATTTTTTTTACTATAGGGCCTTAACTGGGTAACAATCTGAGCCCAGTGTGCCCATCCTCTATAATATTTTGTAGCCTTGCTACTTGGGGTATATGATTATCATAATCCACCAAGGGTTAGAAAGTGTAACATTGTGGTTGCCTCACTCTGCCTAACTCACTGAGAGAAACAGCACAACTGGAATCCATCCACAAACTACGGTCCCTCAGCAGTGGACTGAACAAAGACAATGGTTTCCTGACACACTACACACACTTCAACACTATCTGACACCATCCTCACAGGGATGCCCTACATCCGTCTCTTCCCCTCGCCACAGGCTAGTCCCATTGCAAAACTGGACCTGGCACTTCATCTCCAGGCACAAAGATCAGTTTCTTATGTCTTTGTGCACTAAAGACCATCGTTAAAATTGGACCTGCCACTTCATTTCCATACATAAAGGATTTGTCATTTGTATTGACATCCTCAAATACCAATGGCATATAAATGTCTGTGCCTGGCTTACGCTCCAAGCTCATGCTGCCAATGTCTTTCAGTTAGTCTCAAGGGTGCTACAAGGTCTCTGTGCGTACTGATTCTGCAGACTAACATGGCTATATCTTTGAACCAATGTATTAAAAGGAACCCATCTAAACTGGGACAGGAGAATTCATTCCATCCAAAATCCGGTTTCCCCATAACAACCCACTCTGGTGCCCAGCAGGAAACTTTCCAAAGGTGGTGAGGTTCCAGCCCAGACTGTGGGCCTTGGGAGAGGAGGCCCAGAGGGGTCTTTCCCCGGTCCTCCCTTTAGATCCTTTGCTACATGCCCCTGAGGAGTTTGACCCTTGACTTATCCACCGGTCATAGCCAAATCCATGACTGCGGCCCCAGAACCTGCCCTCGACTGATACATGAGGTTGACTTATACAGGAATATTATAGACGGTCCTAGGTCCCTTTTCCAAGCCAGGGAAAACTCAGGTGGCCCCCTCTCTCCCCTAAGAGAGAGAGAGAGAGAGAGAGAGAGAGCCAGCCTCCCAGGGAGGCCCCAAGTGTCCTCCTCCGTTGTTTGCCCAGAGAGAGAGCAGACTCACAGGAGACGGAGAGAGACTGCCCCTGGCCAGGGAGGCTCTGCGGGGAGAGAGGGCCGGCGGGGGCTGACCAGTGCCTCTCTCCCAAGGCTGCTGGAGCTCTTCTGGGGCACCGCAGGCAGCCTTCTGGCGCTTGGAGCTTTTGGGATGATCCTTCCCTCCCTCTCTTTGCATTCCTGCAATCCTTCTTCTGCTTCCCTCTTTGTGGAGATCCTCCGACTCCGGGGATTCCTTAGCAGCGAGGAAGGAAGGAAGGAAGGAAGGAAGGAAGGAAGGAAGGAAGGAAGGATGGAGGGAGGGAGGGAGGGAGGGAGGGAGGGAAGGACGGAAGGAAAGAAGGAAGGAAGGAAGGAAGGAAGGAGGGAGGGAGGGAGGGAGGGAGGGAGGGAGGGAGGGAGGGAGGGAGGGAGGGAAGGAAAGAAGGAAGGAAGGATGGAAGGAAGGAAGGAAGGGAGGAGGGAGGGAGGGAGGGAGGGAAGGACGGAAGGAAGGAAGGAGGGAGGGAGGGAGGGAGGGAAGGAAGGAAGGAAGGAAAGAAGGAAGGAAGGAAGGAGGGAGGGAGGGAGGGAGGGAAGGAAAGAAGGAAGGAAGGAAGGAGGGAGGGAGGGAGGGAAGGAAGGATGGATGGAAGGAAGGAAAGAAGGAAGGATGGATGGATGGAAGGAAAGAAGGAAGGAAGGAGGAGGGAGGGAAGGAAGGAAGGAAGGAAGGAAAGAAAGAAGGAAGGAAGGAAGGAAGGATGGATGGATGGAAGGAAAGAAGGAAGGAAGGAGGGAGGGAGGGAGGGAAGGAAGGAAGGAAGGAAGGAAGGAAGGAAGGAAGGAAAGAAAGAAGGAAGGAAGGAAGGATGGATGGATGGATGGAAGGAAAGAAGGAAGGAAGGAGGGAGGAGGGAGGGAAGGAAGGAAGGAAGGAAGGAAGGAAGGAAGGAAGGAAGGAAGGAAGGAAGGAAGGAAGGCAGGCAGGCAGGCAGGCAGGCAGGCAGGCAGGCAGGCAGGCAGGCAGGCAGGCAGGCAGGCAGGCATGGAGGCGTTTTCCCCGCGGGGCTGACCTTGCAGCTCCTGGCGTCCTGCGGCCGCTGAGGGGACCCGGAGGACCGGGAGCAAGAGGAGGAGGTGGAGGAGGAGGAGGAGGGCGCCGTCCAGCCGCCCCATGGCTCCTGCTGCTCCTTCCAGGCGGCGCTGCTGGCTGGCTCCGGGGAAGGAAGGGAGGGAGGAAGGGAGGAAGGGGCGCCCGGCGGCGGCCCAGGGATCGGAGGAGGGCCGTCCTGGCCAGAGCCCGATCCAAGCCGAGGAAGAGGCCCCTGGACCTGGGAGGCAGGGAGGGAGGCAGGGAGGGCCTGGCGGAGCCTCCCGCGCCGCAACGCCCCTCAGCCCCAGCCCCAGCCCCAGCCCCAGGCCAAGCGGCCCTGGGGGAAAGCTGGGTCCGGCTTGGGATGGGATTAAGCGCCCGCCTTCAAGGAGCATCCATTCTGCTTGAGGCTTCCAAGGCGGCGCTCGGAGGGGCCCCTTAGAGAAGGTGGCTCAGACTGGGTCTCTGGGGCAGCAGGGATTGTAGCCAATGTGGCAGAAGCCTAGAGTTGGAAGGGACCCAAGGGCCAGCCAATCCAAGCCCCTTCTGCCATGCAGGAACTCCCTCCCCGTCAAAGTGACAGATGGCCCTCCAGCCTCTGCTTAAGAAGGAGACCCCAAGACACTCCCAGGGATCCAACAGCTCTTGCTCTTAGCAAATCCCTCCTAATGTTGAGGCGGAATCACTTTCCATGGAGTTGGAAACCATTGCTCTATATCCTCTTCTCTGGAGCAGCAGAAAACAAGCTTGCTCCCTCCTCAGTGCGACATCCTTCAAATACTTAAGGCTCTCACATCGCCTCTTAACCTCTCCTTTCCCAGCCGTAAGTCTCTCCTCATAAGACATGCTTTCCAGACCCTTCACCATTTTGTTGGCCGTCTTCTGGACACACTCCAATTTGTCAACATCATTTTTAAATTGTAGTGCCCAGAACTAGACCAGATGTTCCTGACCAAAGCAGAATAGAGTGGCATTATCATTTCCCTTGATCTAGACACTAGACTTCTATTGATGCAGTCTAGGATCACATTGGCCTTTTTGGCTGCTGCATCACACTGTTGACTCATGTTCAACTTGGGGTCTACTTGGACTCCTGGATCCCTTTCACACGTAGCTTCATTCAGTCAAGTGTCCCCCATCCTATATCAATGCATTACATTTTTTTCCCACCTAACAACAGTACCTTACACTTCTCCCTGTTGAAATTCATCTTGTTAATTTTGGCTCAGTTTTCTAATATATTAAGGTCATTTTGAATTTTGATCCTGTCTTTTGGGATCTAATACTCCTCTTCCTAATGTGCAAATTTCATAAGCAAGGCTTCCATTCCTTCATCCTTGATAAAGATGCTGAATAGCACTGGGCCCAGGGCAGAGCCCCACTGGACACCCCACTGGTCACTTCTCTCCAGGATGAAGAGGAGCCATTGTTGAGCACCCTTTGGCTTTGGCCAGTCGACCAATTACAAATCCATGTAACAGATACCTTGTCTAGCCTACATTTTGCAAGTTTGTTTGCAAGAATGTCATGGGGAACTTTGTCAAAGGCCTTACTGAAATCAAGATATACTATATCCACAGCATTCCCTTCATCTACCCAGCTGGTAATTTTATCAAAGAAAGAGTTAAGGTTTGTCTGGCATGACTTCTTTCTCTGAAACCCATGTTGACTTTTTGTGAATATGGCATTGCTTTCTAGAAGTTCACAGACTCTCTGTTTAATGATCTGCTCCAGAATCTTTCCTCGTATTAATGTCAGACTAACTGGACCAAACCAAAAGGAATATGTGAATATTTGAATAGATGTTCTTTTAAAACTGTAATCTGAACATGGAAATCTAAATATTTAAACAGGACTATCATATAACCTCTTAACCATCTCTTCTCCAGGCTAGACATACCCAGCTCCCTAAGTCTTTCCTCATAAGGCATGGTTTCCAGACTCTTTACATCTTGGTTGCTCTCATCTGGACACACTCCAGCTTTTCAACATTATTTCTGAATTGTGGTGTCCAGATCTGGATGCAGTATTCCAGATGAGGCCTGACCAAATCAGAACAGAGTGGCACTATTACCTCCTTCAGTCTAGACACTGTATGTCTATTGATGCCGGCTAGAATTGCATTGGCTTTTTTAGCTGCCGCATCACTCTGTTGACTCATGTCCAATAGTGTGATGTCGTCATCTCCGTTTTCCAGGTTCTTTTAAAATGTCACAGCTTCTGTCTCCTCCTCTCACTTTCACCCTCAGCTTACGTCTAATGTTAGAGTTAAAAATGTAGAAGTTGTTTGGACTCAGTTAACTCAGCCGGGGGAGAGGAGGGGGAAGAATCTCGCCCTTCCAAGTAGGCTCAGACAAAAGCAACCTGCTGCAGCCTTTCCTCACTTGTGTGTTCCTCCTCATTAATAAATTTAACCATCTGGTATTGCTTGGCCAGATGTGTCTCGTTTTATTTGTGAAATGTTGGAAGATATGCAAAAGGGTACTATGGCCTGTTACAGACTGCCAAAATAAAGCTGCTTGGGGTCTCTTTGGAGGTATGCTGTTTAAATGATGCATGCATCCTAAGAATCCGGAAGCTGCACCAAAGCTGCACTCCAGTGCTTAGGAATGGAGTGTGGCTTTGGCACAACCTCTGGACTCTTAGGACCCATGCATCATTTAAATAGCATACCTCCAAAGAGACCCCAAGCAGCTTTATTTTGGCAGTCTGTAACAGGCCCCAGATCTTAATATGGTATAGTAACTTCCCATATAACACAGTTTTTTAGACTGGTGTGACTTTTCCTGCTCGCGTTGGTGGGACCGTCCCAGCTTGGCTCTCTTCTGCCTCTCCCCTCGATCCTCGGCCTGGGCTCTCGTCTATCAGAAAGCTTCCAAGATGACCTCATTGTTTTCTTCCAAGACTTGGGTTGCCTCCCAGGAGTCGAAGGGGCGTTTTTGGTTTTCCTTTGCTGTGGTCTGGCTCAGCTCCCTCCTTCCACCCACTGAACACTGGAATTGTATGCATCCTAATTTGGGTCTGCCTGTCAAGAGACAAGGGAAATCCCTTCCCCTTTGGAGAGAGAAAATGACATCTGGGAGGGAAATCTTTTCAAAGGATCTACTCAGGGTGCCTGAAAATGAAAAATTACATAGATCTGGCTACAATATTTTTGTAGAGGGTAATCCCCGAGATGGCAAGAAGGGGAGAAACAACCACCTGTTCTTTGCTTCTTGCCCTATGGTGGCTGTTGTTCAATGCTAGACTGCCCTTGCCCATGGAGGTTCTAACCAGAGATGCCAGCTGGGAGGTTTTATTTATTCATTCATGTGTTTGTTCGTTCATTCATTCACTCACTCACTCATTCATTCAATTTATACTCTGCATTTCTCCCACTAGAGGATCCAAAGTGGTTTACAATAATTTAAAATAGGAATGTTTTTTTAAATACTATTAAAAGCAAACATTTAAAAAAACATTTAAAATACAAATAAAACTTAATTTAAAACGTACAAGATTAAACCCACAGTGCACCACATTCAACATGCTTTGGCCATTGATAAAAATCAATCAAAGGCATCCTTGAATAAAAAAAGTTCTAAGCTGCTGTCAAAGGAGTTTATCAAAAGGGAGGAAATTTCTCTTAAATTCGACTGAAAAGAAAGTGGGGCCAGAACGCATTCACTTAAAGTCGCTAGTTTAGCGCGATTACGTGAATGCGCATTGCGTTCGAACTGGCTTCCCATTGCCCGAAAATAGCATGCCATTGCCCAAATTTGCATGTGGCAGTCTATCACGCAATAACATGAAACCACATGATTGCGTTAGGACTGACTTCCCATTGCCTGAAATTGCGTGTAGTAGGTTATCACGCAATAACGTGAAACCCCATGATTGCGTTCAGATTGCCATTGGATTATACTTCCAATTTCCCTTGTCTGATAAACTCCAAAAAGAGATCAGGGATGGGGCTCAGTGGGCCTCCTGTGGAAGGACATTTCACAGATTGGAAGCAGCCACTGAGAAGGCCTCTTCTTGTGTCCTAACAGGGACGTAGCCAGGATTTTAGGAAGGGGGGGTCCAGACTAAGTGCCATCATTATAATGGGGCTTGGATGCGGCAGCGCGGCAGCACACACCATTCATTTTTCTAATGGAAGGGGGGGGGTCCGGACCCCAAGAACCCCTCCCTTGGCTACGTCCCTGGTCCTAACAAAATATTCCTGTGATGCTAGTGGGACTGGGAGAAAGCTCTCTCCTGAAGAGCTAAAAGCTAGGGCTTGCCCAATAAACATTGCCTCCTCGTCTCCATAGAAGTTCTATGATTTGTTCATTGTCTTATATGGAATAGTTCTCAGATGTGTCACACAATAAAATGAGTGTAAACCAAGATTGAAAACATTTTAAAAACAGCAAACAATATAGAAGTGGCAGACACCAAACACAACTCTTATATATCTTCCCCCCATTTTTTCATGTTTTTAAAAGCAAAGATTAATGTGAAAAAATAGCACAATAAAACAAAAGAGATCAACAATGTGAATTTGAAAGCTTTCACAGTCAACATCCATAGTTATTTGTGGATTTTTTGGACTATGTGGCCGTGTTCTAGAAGAATTTACTTCTGACATTTCGCCAGCATCGGCGGCTGGCATCCTCAGAGAATAATGGCATGGAAGTGTGTAGGTATATATACTGTGTGATCTTGTGTGTAGGGTATATATACTGTGTTGGGAGGAAGTGATTTACATGTTAATCTGTGTGTTGGTCTGTTGGTGAGGCCTCATGCTGCCTCAGGGATCATGGGAATTGAAGTCCTAGAAAGTAATAATTCTAAATTCTGGATACTGCTCAAATCCTCTACTCCAAACCCTCCACAACCTCAGATTGAAACTGAATGATCAGAGACTTCTGTTCTAAGTTATATTTTGTAGTGCAGTAATCGCCAGTAACAACAACACGGAGAAATGTACGGTATTGCACTTAGGGCAGAAAAATAAAAGGCACAAATATAGGATTGGGGACACCTGGCTGAATGAAACTATGTGTGAAAGGGATCTAGGAGTCCAAGTAGACCACAAGTTGAACATGAGTCAACAGTGGCTGCATCAATAAAAGTATAGTGTCTAGATCAAGAGAAGTAATAGTGCCACTGTATTCTGCTCTGGTCAGGCCCCACCTGGAATATTGTGTCCAGTTCTGGGTGCCACAATTCAGAAAGGACATTGAGAAACTGGAACGTGTCCAAAGGAGGGTGACTAAAATGGTGAAGGGTCTGGAAACCATGCCCTATGAGGAACGACTTAGGGAGCTGAGGATGTTTAGCCTGGAGAAGAGAAGGTTAGAGGTGATATCATAGCCCTGTTTAAATATTTGAAGGGATGTCATGTTGAGGAGGGAGCAAGCTTATTTTCTGCTGCTCCAGAGAACAGGGACAATGGATGCAAGCTACAGGAAAAGAGATGCCACCTCAACATTAGGAGGAACTTCCTGTGAGTAAGGGCTGTTTGACAGTGGAATGCACTTCCTTGGAGTGTAGTGGAGTCTCCTTCCTTGGAGATCTTTAAACAGAGGCGGATGGCCATCTGTCAGGGATGCTTTGATTTGGATTTCCTGCATGGCAGAGGGTTGGACTGGATGGCCCTTGCGGTCTCTTCCAACTCTACGATTCTATGATTCTATGAACAAAGTCCCCAAAGACAACTTTTTCCAGGCTCTGATCTGGCAAGTCCTAGCCCAGCGTCCAAGCACAATCTTCCCCGAGCTGCCTCTCTTCAGATGCCTTGAACTACTGTACAATGTCCACCATCCCAAGCCATGTTGAGAGCTATAGGAGATTATCAGATGGGGCAGGGGGGAAGCCGGGAGTAGAAGGCACATTCCCAGCATAACTGGA
This sequence comes from Sceloporus occidentalis, assembly GCA_023333645.1. Lineage (NCBI taxonomy): Eukaryota > Metazoa > Chordata > Lepidosauria > Squamata > Phrynosomatidae > Sceloporus > Sceloporus occidentalis. Next base: position 9,491,963 of record JALMGF010000020.1, read on the forward strand.
AGCACTAGCTTGGGTAACTATCAACTGTTTAGACATGCACTGATGCCTCAGACAATGCATTTGCTACATTTAGAAAACAATGTCAAATCCCAAGATTTCACTTTGAAAATAAAGGATGTGTTTCTGCTCAACAGGCTCTTTGGGAGCTGTTGAGATGCAGATGTTGGTAGCTGGCCGGGGCAGGAGTTACACCCATGAAACCTTCTGTCAAGTTGGCCTCAAAGATTGTCCGTCATCCAACCACAGGCAAGCCCTCAGCTAGCTTGCGGCTGGCCAAGTTGTGTTTATTCTGTGTTTGCCCTGCTGCCATAACAACTGGAGCCTAGTTAGGTCCAGGTGGGCTTTTCTGTCTTTCTTTGTAAGCCACAAAGGCAACACAAGGCAGGCTTTTGTGGTCAGACAAGGCCCTAATCGTATTTATAACAAAAGGGGCTCCACCAGGAGAGAAGGGGAATTGGTGAAAGATTCATTTTATGGATTTTTCCAAAATTAGACAGCAAGACAGGGGTGGGTTGCCTTCTCTCTGTGAGTGTAAGTATGTGGTTTGGCTTTCTTTTTCCAGAAGCTTTGTTTTCTTTCCATGGTAACTGATTTTGGAGTCTATAACTTTGGCCAGATTTGAATAATATAAAGCTAAGAGACCAGCAGAGCATACATGAGGAGGGTCTGCTGAGCACACAGAGAGTTTAGGCCTGTTGTTTAGTCTACCCCTTTGACATTTTGATGACATTACCAGCAGGACAGCAAATACACACGCCACTCTCTCTTCACTAGTGTCTTCTTTTAAAAGCCATGTCAGCTCATAGCAGTTAATTGCATGGGTACTCATTTTAGCGACTTACAGAAGGGTGCAAGGCTGAGTGGCCCCTGAAGTCCTGCCTGGGATCAAATTCAGAAACTCATGGCTGTGAATGGCTGCAGTACTGGCATTTAATCATTGGTCTCCTGGTAAAAGGCTTCAGCCTGACCTGGGAGTCTGTAGTTTGTGTTTGTTGCGTGCCAGCAAGTTATTTCCAACCTATGATGACCCCTATCATGGGGTTTTCTTGACAAGTTTTGTTCAGTGGTGAGTTTGCCCTTGCATTCCCCTGGGGCTGAGACAGTGTGACCTGCCCATGGGTTTACATGGGTGAGCTGGGATTCGAACCTTGGTCTCCAGACTCATAGTCCAAAGTTCAAACTAATACACCACGCTGACTCATGGGGGGGGGGGGAGGAGTGTCTGTAGTAGACTACTACAATAACATCTCTGTTGTTCCCCCCCCCCCCCCCATTTTAATTTTTATCCACCTGGCTTCCATGATTCAAGTCCTGGATCTGTCACAGGTGTAACCATTCCTGACATATTATGCTACTCCTCCTCCTTTCCTGTTTGGCATATTTCTCTTTAGAAGGTTATACCTCCTCTATTCCATTCTAATCATGAGACTCATCCCTCCAGGTTTCAGTGATGTCTATTATATCGTAGTTCATCTTTTTTATTTTCCATGCTCTGTACATTAGTGTTGAGACTTTAAGACCATGAGACATCTCCCCTAGCTGCCTGTGTAAAGGTCTTTCCTTCCCACTGTTGGGTCCTTTTACTATTTGCCTTGTTCCCTCTATAACAGTCTCCAGATAAACTCCTGCCCTCCAAAATACTATCTTCCTCCCCCACATAACAGTTTAAAGCCCAGGCAACTGATGTGAGGTGCAACCCATTCCTTGCCAGAAGTCCCCCCCCCCCCCCTCTTTAACCACAACCTATGATCCAAGAACCCAAATTGTTCTCGATGTCACCATTTGTGGAGCCAGTTGTTCACATCTGATATTTCTCTCTCCCTTCCTGGGCCATGCCTTTCAACTGGGAGAAGAGATGAGATGACAGCCTGTGCATCCAGCTCTTTCGGCTCTCTACGCAGTCTCAGAATCCCTTATGATATTCTGAAGGCTGTGCCACGTGGACCAAAAGGAAGGTGTAACAGCCAGTAGGCTTGACATGTCTTGTCAGCCTCACTGTTACGTCATGAATTTTTTGCCTCAAGGAGACAACATGCCTCCTGTGACATCTTGTCAGGCCCCCAAACTACTGCTCCTTTACCTCTCAAGAAGGAGCCCTGCCGCACCACCACCCACCTCCTCTGAGACATGGCAGCAGCCATTCCCTTTACTGGTTCTCCAAAGGTCCTGCACTTTCCCTGATAACTGGCCCCACTGCTTTTCCTCATTATTCTTGATAAGGGAGAGAGCTTCAGATCGATTTTGTAGCTTCAAGCTCACAGAATGATCCTGTTATGGGATTCTAAGGCAGTGATGTTGAACCTTTTAGAAGCCAAGTGCCCAAACTGCAACCCAAAAGCCACTTATTTATTGCAAAGTGCCGTGTCCCTCTGGCTTTCTAGTAACAAACTCTGGCAAACTGTGCTGGGGCGATGGCACATGTGCCCACAGAGAGGGCTCTGAGTGCCACCTCTGGCACACGTGCCATAGGTTCGCCATCACTGTTCTAAGGGGTGGAATTGGAATTTTCAGCTGTTTTTATTTGATGTATGTGTCCTGAGTTTTCAGTTCTGGCTAAAGCTGCCTTACCAGTCAGACCTTTCTGACTATCTACTATCTTGAGTATGGAAAGCATTGCCACTAGCTTTGACAAATCCCTGGCTTCCCTACTTGTCACATTCCTGCAACTGTCTATCTCATGTGTATAGGAACTGACCTCCTCCCCAGAAACTTCTTCTGTGTTTTCCCTATCCAGGACAGTCTATTCTGCTCCATCCAGAAAAACTTCTTGCTTCCTAATGTACTGATATGTACATGGTGATGGGAGATACAATGTCTTGTACAATTCTAACTTTAGTGTTCAGTTCAATTCAATTCAGTAAAAGATAGTCTTCCCAAATTCATACATAAAACACTGCATTTGTCATTTATTATGGAGTTTCCCTTTGGCCTTTCCTAAACTGAGAAGATCAGAAGACAATTTTCCAAAGAGAGCAAATTACAGAATTGTTTCAGTTTACCAACTTTTCCAAGGGCAAAACTGAGATGAGTTAATACACAGTTTGAATGCCCCGTCCCACACTGGAAAAAAACAAACAACAACAACAAAACCACACAGCAGAGCAACAAGAATGTGGAATAGATTCTTCCTTTCTTCTCCCTCCCAGTAAGATATCTACACACTTCTGCCCAGGATATGATGTAATGGTGTTGCAGTGTGTCCCCTCCAAATGAGATCATTATGCCAGGACAGTCTGCAAGGGAAATTTCATGCAGCAAAAGCCACAGTGGAAAATGCTGGCTGGCTGGCTGGCTGGGCAATACTGGATCCCCTCTTAGCCAAGGACATCCCTGAGTGAGTTCACTGCCCAAACAGGAACAGAGCCCACATGTTGTGGATTCAATGCTGGATCACATCTCCCTTGGCCAAGAAGGCTTGGCCCAGCTATCCCCTACATCAGTCTCTCCTTGTTTCCTCTTCTTGGGGTCCTCCACTCTCTGGCAAACATGAAAGTATCTTTCAGGTCAAGTCCTTACTTCATCATTCATGCTGTTATGTGGGAGCATTTTTTAAAAATAGTGCTTGAATAGAATTATAGAATAATAGAGTTGGAAAAGACCACAAGGGCCATCCAGTCCAACCTCTTGCCATGCAGGAAATCTCAATCAAAGCATCCCCGACAGATTGCCATCCAGCCTCTATTTAAAGACCAAGGAGGGAGACTCCAATTTTCCGAGGGAATGTGTTCCACTGTCGAACAGCCCTTACTGCCAGGAAGTTCCTCCTAATGTTGAGCTGGAATCTCTTTCCCTGTAACTTGCATCCACTGTTCAAAGTCCTGTTCTCTGGAGCAGCAGAAAACAAGCTTGCTCCCTCCTTAACATGACATCCCTTCAAATATTTAAACAGAGCTTTAATGGTAAAAATTTATATTTATATAAAGGTATATAGTTGAAAGGTATAAATTTGATTTTGCTAGTCGTTTATGTCACAACTATTGTCATTACATTCAGTGAGTCAGGGGAATTACAATTAGTAACATTAGTACAAAAACATTACTAAGGGTCTGTATGGTGTGGGAGGAGGTCAGGATGCAGCTGCAGGGGAGGACAGGACCTTGACCAGGAGGCCTTCTCCAAGGGCGCCATGAGTCGGGGTCAACGCCAAGGGAGCAAGGGAGAAGAAGGCCGGAGGAGCAGAGGGAGACCAAATGGCAGACAGAGCAGCCCTGACTTTGCAAGACCTGAGCAGAGCTGTTGAAGCCAGGGGGGCCTTGGGGGCCTCTCCTTCCATAGGTCAGGGTCTAGTTTTATTTATTTTTATTTTATTTTTATCCCCCCTTCTCACAAAGTGGGACCCAAGGTGGCTAACAACAGATATAAAACACGTTGAAACAACAGTTTAAACCGTACAATATATTTTAAAATTAAAAACAAAAAATTTTAAACATACAAAGTTTAAAATGATAATCTAAAACCAACCTCCTCACCCACCATTCCCAATAAAACCAAGCCTGCCAGATCTTAAAAGGCCTGTTTAAATAAAAATGTCTTCTCCTGCAGGGGAAAGGCCGGCAGTGAGGGACCGGCCTGGAAGGAAGGAAGGAAGGAAGGAAGGAAGGGAGGGAGGGAGGGGTCCCACAGGGAGAGAGGGAGGGAGGGAGAGAGGGAGGGGTCCCACAGGGAGGGAGGGAGTCAGGGTCCTAGAGGGAGGGAGGGAGGGGTCCCACAGGGAGAGAGGGAGGGAGGGAGGGGTCCCACAGGGAGGGAGGGAGGGAGTCAGGGTCCTAGAGGGAGGGAGGGAGGGAGTCAGGGTCCTAGAGGGAGGGAGGGAGGGAGGGGTCCCACAGGGAGGGAGGGAGTCAGGGTCCTAGAGGGAGGGAGGGAGGGGTCCCACAGGGAGAGAGGGAGGGAGGGAGGGGTCCCACAGGGAGGGAGGGAGGGAGTCAGGGTCCTAGAGGGAGGGAGGGAGGGAGTCAGGGTCCTAGAGGGAGGGAGGGAGGGAGGGGTCCCACAGGGAGGGAGGGAGTCAGGGTCCTAGAGGGAGGGAGGGAGGGGTCCCACAGGGAGAGAGGGAGGGAGGGAGGGGTCCCACAGGGAGGGAGGGAGGGAGTCAGGGTCCTAGAGGGAGGGAGGGAGGGGTCCCACAGGGAGGGAGGGAGTCAGGGTCCTAGAGGGAGGGAGGGAGGGAGGGAGGGAGGGAGGGGTCCCACAGGGAGAGAGGGAGGGAGGGAGGGGTCCCACAGGGAGAGAGGGAGGGAGGGAGGGGTCCCACAGGGAGGGAGGGAGTCAGGGTCCTAGAGGGAGGGAGGGGTCCCACAGGGAGAGAGGGAGTCAGGGTCCTAGAGGGAGGGAGGAAGGGAGGGGTCCCACAGGGAGAGAGGGAGGGAGGGAGGGAGGGGTCCCACAGGGAGGGAGCGAGTCAGGGTCCTAGAGGGAGGGAGGGAGGGGTCCCACAGGGAGAGAGGGAGGGAGGGAGGGAGGGAGGAAGGGAGGGGTCCCATAGGGAGGGAGTCAGGGGTCCTGCAGGGAGGCAGGGAGGGGTCCCACAGGGAGGGAGGGAGGGGTCCCAGAGGGAGGGAGGGAGTCAGGGGTCCTGCAGGGAGGCAGGGAGGGGTCCCAGAGGGAGGGAGGGAGGGAGGTGCCTAATGGTAGACCTTGTTCCCTGGGGAGCAGCTAGTCTGGCCCCAGGCAAAGCCACTTGGGCATCTGGAACTCTCCCAGAGGGCCTCCCAGAGGGTCCAGCTCAGGGAGCCCCGGAGTGAGGAGTCTGCCTGGGGGCCGTTCACACACACCACCCTCCCGGGGCTCCCTCTTTTCTTTTTGGTCTCCCCGCCCTCAGCTGAAGGCTATGGAACTCTGGGAGTTGTAGTCTGTTGCTCCCAGAAGCCCACAGCACGGAGCCACGGTAATGGCCCGAGGTGGGTGCTGCACTCCACCTGCCATCATGGCTCCATGCTGTGGAATTCTGGGAACGGTAGTGGCCCCGCCTCCCTCCGGCCTCCTCCTCCTCCTCCTCCTGGTCGGTCGGAGCCCGGCCTCCCAAGATGGCGGCGCCCATGGAGCTGTTCTGCTGGGCCGGCGGCTGGGGGCTGCCCTCGGTGGACCCCGACTGCCTGGCCGTTTTGGTGAGCCTCGGGGCGGGAGAGGCCCCACAATCGGCCCCGGAAAGGGCTCTCTGGAGGGCTGCCAGCAAAACCTCACATTGACTGCATCCGCTTGGCTGCCTTTGAACATTAGCTTTGCCTGACTGAGGTTTACCACCACTTCCCCCCCCTTTAAGCCAGGAAGTTGTTGTTGTTGTTGTTGTTGTCGTTATAATTATTATTATTGGGTGGGTTGTGCATTTCTCTCTTATCTTTCTGCCCTGTTTTCCTTCCTGTGAGCTCAAGCGGGCAAAGGAGGCATCCTTGCATCATCCCTGCAACCACCCCCCTGCGAGGTGGGCCAGAGGGAGAGAGGATAAGGACTGCTGCCCACAACCACAGAATGATATTCCTGACCGAATGGACATTTGGACACACTTCCCTGAACACTTTCAGCCTGTGAGGCTTGTGGTTCAGTGGGGAACCCCAATTCAAAAAGGAGGTGGAGAAACTGGAGCCATGTGTCCAAAGGAAGGCAGCTAAAATGCTGAAGGGTCTGGAAAACATGAAACCCTATGAAGAAGGACTTAAGGAGCTGGGGGTGTTTAGCCTGGAGAAGAGAAGGTTAAGGGGTGATATGATAGCCCTGTTTAAATATTTAAAGGGATGTCATATTGAGGAGGGAGCAAGCTTGTTTTTTGCTGCTCCAGAAAATAGAACATGGAGCAATGGATGCAAGCTAAAGGAAAAGAGATTCCACCTCAACGTTAGGAGGAACCTCCTGACAGTAAGGGCTGTTCAGCAGTGGAACAAACTCCCTCGGAGTGTAGTATAGTCTCCTTCCTTAGAGGTTTTTAAACAGAGGCCAGATGGCCATCTATCGGGGATGCTTTGATTGAGATTTCCTGCATGGCAGAATGGGGTTGGACTGGATGGCCCTTGCGGTCTCTTCCAACTCTATGCTTCTAGGAAGGGAATCAAAGGGATCCCCTGGGGATAAGGGCCAAGAACAGGGTGGCTGTGTGGCTGCTTAGACTCCAAGGATCATCACAGGGGGCCACTTGCAAGCCACCATACACACTTGTTAGGCATCACTAGGTTGACAGCTTGGTTTGGCTGAGTCTGCTGTTGACAGCAGGGTCCTCCAGCAGGTGCTCAAACCTATGTCTCTGAAGGGCCAGCACTGCCCACCCTCTTAGATCGGCTTTGGTAAATCCCAAACTACAGGATGTGGGGGTCTTATCTACTGGGAAAAGGGACATTGGCTGTTACCTGTGGTATGTCCGTTTCCAGTAGATAAGAGCCCCACATCCTGGCCTACCCTCAGGGGTACTGGCATAAGGATGGTTCATATCCACATAGTCCTTCCCTATGGGGAGTAAGCTAGATTGCTCACTGCTTGTCTCTGTTGCTGTCTAATTCTCTATAGTTTGGTATCCAAATAAATGGTTTATGTTTTTTCCGGTTGTGGTAGACTCCTATTTAGCAATGGGGCTTATTGGGTTTGCACTGGTTATTCCTTCCTGAACTGGACAGGCCTATTGTGAGAATAAAAATAGGCAAGGATGTGAACACCTTAAATTCCTTGACAAAAAGAAGTGAAAAATGAATTAAAATGGTTAAGTTGGGTCAAAGATGGTATTTATTGGTTTGTTTTACTTTCTCCCCAGACATATGCCCGCTTCACAGGAGCACCTCTCAAAGTTCACAAGATCACAAACCCATGGCGAAGCCCATCAGGTAACATTCTGGTGGGAGGAATGTTGGGAGAAAGGAGAATTGACAACAAATTAATCAAGGAGTCTGCCGTTATCACCTCTCCCACATCACTTCTGGCAACCCTTTCTAAGAAATCCCAGCATTTACATTTTAAAATAGAAACATCTGTTATGTTTCCAGTTCTTGAGGTAGCTGTAGAACCAAGAGAATGGAGAAATGTAATTTTAGATTATGTTCTTCTTCAGTTGGAAACCTCTGGAGCCATGATGTATGGCTAAAGGAGAAGATTTCCTGAAGAAGAAAAAATAATCTGCACATGGTCAGGGGCACAGTTCATTATTGATTTTATTTATACCTTATGCTTCCTCATATGAGCTAAGGGCAGCTAACTACATAAAAAAAAACCACCCTTGTACTTGCTTCCTATGGTATTCTTGGTCAAATCTTGACAGTGGGTGTAGTTTTTACTTCCCTGAATTAATTGTCAGTCACTAGTCTCATGGTTGCCTGTTCTGTTGCTAGGGATGGGGAAGACCTTTTGAAGCATTGAAATAGCATTTGCAACAGACAGTGATGGCAACAGGCATTGATGTTTTACTAGCTAGCTGGGATAAAGTAGGGCATGCTACAAAAAAATTGTAATGTAGTGTAGCCCTTTTCTGGAAGCAACCCCCCCCCCACACACACACACACACACACTCCTGGTGGGAGACCTTTAAGTGATCAAACCACTTCTGTCCCTGAAAATCAACAGATCACCCTTTTCCTAATCTTTTTGCAGGAACCCTCCCAGCGATGAAATCACAGGATGAGGGCATCATCTCAGACCCTCATCAGATCATCACATACCTCAGAAAACAGGTATCTACTTTCCCATAACCTCTCCTTATCCTTTGGGTAATCGTAGGAGAACAAAAGTGGTATGTCACACACATTTAATTGAACAGTGATATTCAGATCATGCTTTCTTAATTTATCGTGGAGATGGGGGCCATGTTCTTCTATCCAATTGCAACAGTATGCTTCCAGTCTGAATTCAAGGTGATGGTGATAACTTTTAAAGCCCTAAAAGACTTGGGACCTTGTTGCCTCAGAGTGTGCACCCTCTCTTTCTGGCTGTCCCAAAACTGGGGCCAGTTGGAGGGACTTTCTGAGTGGGTACAATACATTGTAGGAGAACATGGGAGAGGGCCTGCTGAGTAGTGGCACCCATTATGGAATATCTTTCCCTTGCAGGCATAGTTTGTAATGGTATCATTCTAATGCAGTGATTCCCAAAGTGAGCAAGACAGCCCACTAGGGACAGTGGAAAGACCCAGGGTGGTGAGCGAAAAGTGGGTGGCAGTGGAATCTCTTTTCATGTAGCTTGCATCCATTGTTCCGGGTCCTGTTCTCTGGAGCAGCAGAAAACAAGGTTGCTCCCTCCTCAATATGACATCCCTTCAAATATTTATAGAGGGCTATCATATCACTTCTTAACCTTCTCTTCTCCAGGCTAAACATCCCAGCTCCCTAAGTCATTCCTCATAGGGCATGGTTTCCAGACCCTTCACTGTTTTAGTCACCCTCCTTTGGACATGTTGCATATTGATGAATATATTGTGTGTTGTCAGCTGCTGTTCAGTCAGTTGCTCAGTTGTTGCTCCCAGGCTGACCAAGTGCAAAGGGAGGAATGACTGAGATTAGTTGTTTTAAATTTGCAGTAGAACTGTAGACCTAATATCAAGAAATGGGGGTGGGGGTGCTAGGGTCATCACCCAAGACAAAAGGGGGCGGCAGCCAAGAAATACTTAAGAACCACTGTTCTAGTGCCAAGTCAAATCATGGCTTTTTATTAAAGCCTTTGGGCCAAAATAATTTTATCCAATGTGCAAAAGTTATGTTTGGTATTATTTTAAATTGTTGTAACTGATTTTAAGTTTTAACTGACAAATGAATTGATAGTTTTAGTCTTTCAGAATTGTTGCTGTTATTTATGGTTTTATATTTATTTTATAAATATAGCTACCCTGAGATCTTCAGATATAGGATGGGATAGAAACAAACAAACAAACAAACAAACAAACCAAATAAATAAATACCATAAAATTCCCCTGGGGGCATTCTGTAATGAGCCCTATACTGGTGATGAGTGGGGCTAAAATCTCATGATCAAATGCAAGTAGATAAATAGGTACCACTCCGGTGGGAAGGTAAACAGTGTTCTGTACAATCATGCTGGCCACATGATCACAGAGTAGTCTCTGACAACTCTGGCTCTTTGTTTTAGTAACGGAGATGAGCACCACCCTCTGTGGTCAGACACAAGTTGACAAACTTATCAATGGGGAATACCTTTACCTTTTACCTAGTATAACAGCATCCCAGACCACCAGAAGAATTTAAATGCACACACAGAAATCTTGATGCACAAAAGTTAACAGTCACACTGTTTTCCAGGATCACACATTGGTAACTAGATAAAGCAGTCTTCATGCTATTAGATGACTTATTTCTCTAGTGCCCTACTTCCTTCACAGCTGTGGCACCCATGGCTTCCCTCCCCCCCTCACTATTGCACAGTTTGGCCATAGATTTTAAAACTGAGAAGCCATAACATAATTAGTGTGTTAAAAGATTGAAAGGAATATAGAAAAGGGTACAGAATGTCAGCAGCAGCAATAGCAAGTACATTTCTATACCACTTATCAGTGAACCAGCACTCCCTAAGCAGTTTACAATGTTTAAGCTAATTGCCCTCAACAAGCTGGATACTCATTTTAGTGACCTGCAGAAGGATGCAAAGCTGAGTGGACCTTGTAGCCCTGGGATTGAACTCACAACCTTGTGACTTGCAGTACAGGCATTTAACCACTGCACCATAGAGCTCCGTGGTGAGCAGACAAACCTCATTGGGAAGGCGAAGGGTTTGACGTCCATAGATGCCAGCCACAGATGCAGGCAAAACGTTGAGAATAAATTCTTCTAGAACACAGCCACATAGCCCAGAAAACCCACCAAAATCTCACTGGTAAGTTTGTTCAAAAACTGGTTTGCTGCTACTGAAATATCCCTGCCCATAGTAGTCATTCAATCCAAGTTCTACCAGATACTATATCAACTCAGCTGCTGTTTTGTGAGGCCTGGAACTCCAGTGGGTGGGTGTTGTTATTCAAGCCACTGAACCATCTCTCCCCCACTTCTCTCTCTCTAGAAATTCAATGCAGACTATGACCTCTCAGCCCGACAAGGAGCAGACACACTCGCCTTTGTGTCCTTGCTGCAGGAGAAGCTGTTGCCAGTGTTGGTGAGTGCTGGGGCAGGGGAGATTGGAATGTTACTTTTAAGAAATTGGTTCTGACCTCTTATACCTCATCAAGTTTGTAGAGTGATGTATTTTTCTCATATCTTGTAGAATTTGATATGATGATGATGACGACGATATTTATCCCACCTTTTCCACTGTTTATATTATTACGATTATGTTTATCCCACCTTTTCCACAGTTTGGGAGTCAGAGTGGCTTGTAACAGTTGAAACGAACATCATTAAGAAAACCTAACATGCAAAAGTTAAAAAGCAGTTAACCTCTCAAGATGATTAAAGCCAATTAAAAACATTAAAAACAACAAATAAAACTCCAGCACATTATACAGGGCCCCTTTCACCTAACAAATCAATTCTCAAAGCTGTGCCAGAATAAAAGGTTCTCACTTGTCTGTGGAAAGATAGTAAGAAGGGCATCAGTCAACTTAGAAAACATCTTATTAGTTTTCTCTTACTTTTCTTAGGGCTAATGATGGTGGTGTGTGCCTTCAAGTCAGTTCTGATTTATAGAAACCATAAGACAAATCTGTCATGGGGTTTTCTTGGCAAGATTGGTTCAGAGAAGCTTTGCCACGGTTTTCCCCAGAGGCTTGAGAGTGTATGACTTGCCCAAAGTCACCCAGTGGGTTTCATGACCGACGTGGGAATCGAACCCTGGTCTCCAGAGTCATAGTCCGGTTACTCAAACCACTATGCAACACTGGCTGCCAGACTGAGAACTGAAGAGGGCTCCTGCACCTTTAATAGAAGGCATAATTTCATTAGGAGTGGCTTGTAACGGAGCCCCAAACCAGATCAAGGATCAAAGGGAGTAGTTTCATGAGTAAGAAGACCAGAGTGGAGGGTTGTTTTTTTCCTTTAGCTCAGTGGCAGAGTGTACTATTTGTATTCTAAAGATCCCAGATTCAATTCTCTATGTTTCCTGTTTAAGGAAACATATTCAGGGGTAGCTATTTTGACCATGAAGCAAAATACAGCAAAATATAAAATCTACAAAAGAGCCATACTTTTATTGGACAATCAAAATGCACAAAATGCATAATGCAGGCATTCACAGCACCACTAGCTTCTTCATAAGCCAAAAGACATTAGAAATTATACAGGAGAAGAAAAGGGACAACACTAACGTCACAGGCCTACATTTTATACATTTAATATATATGCTCTTTGTCCCCTGTTTAAGGATCACAAATGATAGAGAAGACTGCTCTCCATCCAAAATCATGGAAACCTCTGCTGCTTCAGAGACAGCAGTGGGCCAGACAGAACAGTGATCTGACTTGGTAAAAGGCAGGTTTTTGTGTTCCACGCAGCTTTTGGAGAAATCACATAAAATGAAATCTTTGTCTTAAAATCATGCAATATATCACCCAAGATTCCTGACATCTTGATATAAGGGATGCATAGTGTCCGCACGTCGCTGCGCGTCCATTACATCACAAGTGCACCATTGCAACTCCTGAGGGACGCCGTGCTGTGCGTTCCTCCGGAGGCAAACAGGCCACCGCCAGTCCACCCTTTTGGGGCAGTCTGTCCCGGGCCATGGCCTCCCTGGCTGCTGAAACACCTCAGTTTGGGCAGCAGAGGGAAATTTCGCCAGTCTTAGCATCAAAATGTTTTTACAGCTTTCAGTCATGCGAACTAGAAACATTTTGTTTTTATCAAGTGCTATAGATAAAAATGAGTTGAATTCTGTATCTGATTCCACAACATAACTACAGAGTACACACTGTCCTGGGGAAGAAAGTAGTTATAGTGCCATCCTCCCCCCTCTCTCTCTGACAGATCCACACATTCTGGGTGGATGCCAAGAACTATGTGGAGCACACACGGAAGTGGTATGCAGAGGCCATCCCCTTCCCATTGAACTTCTTCCTGCCAGGACGAATGCAGAAACAACAGTTGGAGCGGTTGCAGATGGTTTGTGGGGAAAACTGTCTGGAAAACGAAGATGAGCTGGAAAAGGAGGTGAGCAGAACAGGAGAGTTTTATTTTATTTTATTTTATTTAGGTATTTATATCCCGCCCTTCAGCCCTAATGGCTCTCAGGGCGGCTTACAATATTATTTTTAATCAGACACTTCCCTGCCCTCAGGATTACAATCTAAAAGACACGAAACAAAAGGAGAAGGGAATGATGGAGGGAAAGGGGATGAAGTTCAGTGGTTCTTCTCTCCCTCTAAGGCCTGGACCAAGGCAGATGGATTGGAGGGAGGGCTCTTCCTTCTTCCAGGCTAGTCCTGATGGAACTGGAGTTGTTCTATAGCATGGGGCGGGGGGCATATTGTGGCCTCTGTGGGCTGCATGCAACTTATGGACCTCACCTTTGGGCCCCTGAAGTCCCCCACTAATTCCCCAAAGCCTCCACCCCTCTGCCATGAAAAAAATATTTTTGTGCTATTTTCTGGTAATGCTTGCTTCCAAATGAGACAGAAATACCCTCAACATGTGAAATTACACATGTCCCATCCCCACAATGGCTCAAAAACTGAATACTGCCCCCCAGAACTTTATTTTCTTCTGCACTTCCTCTCAAAATGGTACAGGGGGTGGTGCAACATTACAGAATCAGAATTTTAGAGCTGGAAGGAGCCAATTTTCAATTGTCCAAAGGAGCCTCTTTCTTCAGGCTAGCCCTGATGGAGCTGGGTCTGCCTGATCACTTAATTACCAATTAATACAATGGTGTGGTAAAATGGTATTCCATATTTGAGGGAGTGGACTAGACTTGAGAGCAGAGCATTGTAAATAACTCACTAAACTCCACATCCCAACACCCCTTAGAATAGAGCCATGGCACACAACAGGATACAAAACTGTAATAAGTGCAGTGTGGATACTTCCAGAATATTGATCCTAAAAAAGCAGACTTAGCTGTGTTAATCCATCAGAACAAAGCAAAATTCAAAACCTACCAGCAGGCAATGTCTTTATTGCAAGTGTGGGAGTCAGTTGGCCCTTCCCTACTTTCAGCAAGCATAGTCCCCAGCAGGAATATAACTGGCTGTGGATGATGGCAGTTGAAATCCATGCCTAAACCAGAGACAGAAGAACGGTCCTCCCTACATTCCAAATGCCATTGCTATGGCCTCAGAGAGCAAGAACCTCGGCCTTGATTCCCTTTTCCACTGCCATTGCCTTTTCCTTTTGTATCATGTAAGCATGAAGGCAGAAAACTGTCTAATTTACCATTTGTAAGCTGCTCTGAGAATATTTCTAAAGAGAGAGGCATAAATACAATAAAATCATCATCACCATCATCTAGCACCCCTGGAGAGTACCAAACTGGGGGAGACTCCTAGAAAGAACAACTCTTGGTATGGTAAATTGACTCAGCTTCTCTGTTTTCCTTGGTGCCCCTGCAGCTGTACCATGAAGCTCGTGAGTGCCTAACGCTCCTCTCTCAGCGCCTTGGCAGACAGAAGTTCTTTTTCGGAGACTCGTAAGTACCATATGAGGCCGTGTTTGGTGTGTTGTTGGGATTAGTTGAATAGAGGTGAACAAGACATGTGACTCATGTTGAATTGAAAAACACAAACTTTGTAATATCTCTGGTTGTGAAATATGTGTTGGCTTAATGACAACTTGAAATCCACTTTGTTTATGGTCAGAAGGATTCTCTTTTCCAGTGAAATGTGTCAGCAGGGCTCTGGCTTGAAGTGAGAAGGGGGTTCTGGTTCCAAATTTGGGCGAGCTCTAATTAAGCCCAGTATATATTAAATATGTATATTAAATATGTTTTTCCCACCCTATTTCCCAAGATCTCAGAGTAGAGTGCAATAAAATCAGTGCAAATAAAAGGCTGGCATCCTGTTCAGTATTTATGAGATCGTAAGCAGACATATAGTCTTTTAACTTTTGAGAGTCACATTTATGATCTTCGGTGACTGAACATGATCTCCAAGTCCTTCCTCTTAAGCCACACCATCCCTTTTCAAGAGACTGATCTTGGATCTCCTGGCTCCACTTTTGAAAGCCAAACTCCTCAATGCAAAATTTCAACAGCACCTCAAGTCTCTGCCGAACCTCTGCTTTCCATCTTGTTAACCACAAAGGAATGTGGGCAACAGCCACATGCCCCATCATTTAGCAGCAGTATCATGCATTGTGAGCAAGCAAAGCCAATCCATCTCTCTAAACCATGTTAGGCAAGTTGGAGGACTCAGCTCCTGACACATATGCTTTCAGTTCTCATTGAAAGAGAAAGGGTGGGCTTTAACTGTAATTGCTAAATCAGTAATCAGCTGGCTAAGACAAAGAAATGTAAGATGAAATGAATTATCTCTCAAAGCAGGAAAACAAAGGGAGAACCTTTCCTTTCAAATACAGGCATACCATAATTAGCAAAGCCTCTTGAAAGTGAAGCTCACTTTTTGCAAAGTCTTTTTACACACTTTAAGCTCCCCTTTTCTTCCTTGTCCTCTGTCTAGCTTGAAAATTTTAGCAGTATCAGCATTTGGAGGATAATAAAGGAAATTAGAGGAACATACCTTTGGTGTTAGATTGCAACAGAATGTCTGCACTAAATAATGTGGTTAAGCATTAGTTGGAAAAGAATAGATTTCTACTCTAGGCCATGTAGCTATGTACGTCAGCCTACAATACACAAGGTAATCAACAGTTGCATCCAGAATCCTGTACTTAATATGGATGACAGAGAAAAAGAGAAAGCAAATAATCCTGGCTCACCAGCCCCCCTCCAGCCTGTTAAAGAAGCACAGATCAGTAAATTTGGCCACAAAATGGAAATAATGAGAAAAGTAGTGGAGAAAATGTCATTCCTGGATGCATTTTGCAGGAAGCTTTCAAGTGGTCTCTAAAAAGTTCAGAATGTTTATGTATACTTATTCAAGGCTAATTTGACCTGTGTTTCGTTTTTTATGTGCATATTGTTAGTTTTTGGTAAAATGTTTGCTGAAACATGTTGAACTGCTCTTCTGTCTGTGTTATAGGAACCTATCCCTATACTTTCCATTTTATTTCAGTCTGTTTAAAAAGTCATGCACAGGAACATGCCTACTTTATTAACAGAGGGATCAAGCAGGCTGGCAGCATGGAGGAGCCTCTGGCCACTCCAGCCCCAGTCACTCCCCGTTTAGTGCAGGACCACAACGACCAGATGCCGCGGTCCTGAGGCCAGCTGCCATGGCAGTTCCGAATGGGCCACTAGCAAGGAGCATTTTTTTGAACTCCTTTTTTCGGTGACCCTGGGCTCCCTTAAGTGGCTGTGGCTTGGCTTCAGCCCAATCCTGGGGCATGCCTCATCTGTCGCCATACCTCTGGATAATCACCATGCACCAGGATCAGCCCAAAGCCAGTGCTTTTGGCCTGTGTGTTTTCAAGCCTCAGTTATACTTGTAATATCTCCTGTTATACTTGTAATGTTTCCTGTTTCCAAAGTTGCAAGGACAATTCCTTCACTGGAAATTCCTCTGTATGTTATTTTCCTCTTTTCACATTCAGGCCTGCTTCCCTGGATGCCATTGTTTTCAGCCATTTGGCTCCACTTTTGAAAGCCAAACTCCCCAATGCAAAATTTCAACAGCACCTCAAGTCTCTGCCGAACCTCTGCAATTACTGCACATCCATCTTAAGCCTCTACTTCCCCTGGGATGGAGGTCAGTGCTGATTTTGTTACTCCAAAGGTTGGAAATATAGGCGTGTCCACACAAGGCCTTGTAGCTTTAAATCTTTCATGGATATTATCTGGAGCAAGGGTGCGGCATCAGGGATCTTCCCCCACCACCACCACCACCACCCTATAGGCTTCACCCATACGCCTTTTTTTTCCTACATACTGTTAAAATGGCAACAGGCATAGATGTCCTTTCAATTCCTGATTCCAATTTGAGGAATACTGAAGAGAAAAATACATACAAATCAACATTACATAGTCTGCTATCCCTCTATCATAAACAATAACAATAAAATTATACAGAGTAAAATGGTTAAAACAGGTGAATTGGAGAGAGACATCTTGGGACAGACAGGAACTATCTATATCAATGTAACAGAAGGTCAGTCTGGAAAGCCCTGCCAGAAGAGATCCGTCTTGATGGCCTTTTTAAAGGCATCAAGAGTGGTGATGCATCGGATCTCCTCTGGCAGGTCATTCCACACTTTGGGAGCAGCAGATGAGAAGGCCCTCTGGGAAACCGCAGCCAATCTGGTCTTCCTTGGCTGCAAGAAACTGAGTGTGCAGAGTGGCTTGTATGGAGGAAGGCGCTCCCACAAGTAAGCTGGACCCAAACCATATAGGGCTTTAAAGGTTATAAACTACACCTTATAGTATGCCTGGAAACTAATTGGCGGCCAATGAAGAGATTTTAAGATTGGTGGTATGTGGTCGGCTCTAGATTTCCCAGTCCGGCTGCCATATTTTGAATCAATTGAGGTTTCCGAACTTGGCACAAAGGTAGCCCCATGTAGAGCGGATTCCAGAAGTCGAGTCTTCCTGTCTCCCTTTTGAGAGTGGTTGCACAGGAAAATTGAAGTTATTTGGAGTGGCATGGAGTTCTGAAGTGCTTGTGAGGAGGTTAGGATATTTTTGTATGTAAGGAGCTTTCTGTCTGATTTTAGGATAAGAATTGTCCAAAAATATGCTTAATTATTATTTTTTTAATTCCGGGATGTTTCAGGGGCTGCAAAATGTGGCCCATGAGATGCAACCAGCCCACAGGCTGTATATTGCCCATACTTGATTTCCAGCAACGGTTGATTTTGAGCAGCCATCTGAGTCGTGTTGGATAATTCCAACTAGACCAGACCCACTGAATCAGCTGTTAAATGGCAGTGGAGCTATTGATTTGATAGACCTATTGTAATTGAGACTGACAATAGGATAGGCTTCTGACATGGCTTCTGGTGCAGTTTAAATTCTACAACCAGACAGTCCAAACAGTCTAGATCCTGTTATATAAATGTTATATAAATAATGTTGCAGTCCTATCCCCTCTCACCCTGATCGAGTACTGTTTATTGCAATGTGATGCATTCTGAGTAGACGTTTCTGGGATTGCATTGTCAGGTTTGAATCATATGGCAAGTCTTAATTAGTGTGGACTCTGTGAATCAATTGTTGAATAGTGAATCAACACTTATATAAATCCATTTATTTAATAGTTCTACTCCAGTTAAGATTGTATGGGATGTGATGGCTTAGTGGTTAAGATGCCAATTCTGACAATCATAAGGTCAGAAGGCTGACAGTTCAAGGCCCAAGTGATGGAGTGAGCTCCTGTCATTAGTCCCAGCTTCTGCCAACCTAGCAGTTCAAAAACATGCAAATGCAAGTAGATAAATAGGTATTGATTTGATGGGAAGCTAACAGCGCTCTGTGCGCCATGCTGGCCACATGACCACCAGACCACAATGCTGGCTCTTTGGCTTAGTAACAGAGATGAGCACCGCCCCATACAGTTGGTTACGACTGGACCTTTACCTTTACATTTTCTAGCAGGTGGGGGAATATAACAAAGAACAAGCCACACCCAGCCCCCCAATGGAAGGGGCTACCCTCCCCTTAGGAAGCCAGTTTTGTTTCCTGCCTTGCTCTTAGCAGGACACTTTTTTTCAAGAGCTAACCATTTCGGATCAAGAATTCTCTTTAAAAGTTCCCTGGCCTTTCTTTCCTCTATCTCTACTCCCCTCTCATTGGGATCTTCTGATGGAAAAGGCCAATATAGAGGAGGTCCTCCAAATCTTCATTTCCTTCCTGATAATACAAAGAGACCTGCCCTCAAGCATTTGGCTGCAGGCTTTCCCCTGCTGCCTTCTCATTCCACAGATAGAAGCTGACCAAACTGGCATTTAAAACTTAGTTCAACATGTGGTAGTGAGATATCTTGAATCTGATGGGAGGACAGCTCAGGTGGCAAGAGGTAACCAACAAGGTGGAGACTAGTGTATATTCTCTCATCTTACCACCTGTTCAGGATCTATCACTTGAGATAGCTATATCACTCTTTCATAATGGTAGGGCTGACCCTGTAACATCTGAGGTGTAGGTACCATGTTCATTGGGTCCTTAGCTGTTGTTGAACTTTGATCCCAAAGGTCCCCAGCCAGCATGACCAGTGGTGAGGAACCTGGGAAGTGTCATCCAACAACATCTGTCCTTTTAAAAAAAAATGTTGATTGGTTTGGTCTCTTTCCCAGGTGACCCCCCACCCAATGTGCCAAAGGCTGCCACTGGAGATGGGAGTGATAATGAGGAGGAGCCCTACAAACGCCGGAACCAGATCCTGTCAGTGCTGGTAGGCGTTGTGGCCATGATTGGGTATGCCCTCCTTACTGGCATTGTCTCCATCCAGAAACAGGCACCCAGCTCAGAAGGTTCTCGTGCCATTGCCCTTGAAGAGGAAGAAGAAGAAGAAGAGTGATCTTCTCAGCTCAGGAATGGTAAAATCTGCAATCTGTAAACGGACTATAATTGGAGGGGGGGCGGGTTTGTACTGTGCCAGGCCCAGCATGCCTGCCTCCCCCTACTCCTAATAAATATTGCTTCTTGTTCATTCCAGAATTCTCGATGAGGGATATGGCAGGGAATAGTATAGGCCAATAAAGTTTTCTGAACCACTCTTTGCAGACTGGCTTCTGTCTACATTCAGCTTCTTGTCTCATTGCTTTTTCTTCTGATAGCTGTTGAAATTGTAAAGATAAACTGCTGAACACTAAGGTTAGAATTGTTCAGGTCACTGTATTCCCAATCACCATGCATGGATGTGAGAGCAGGACAGTGGAAAAAGTGGAAAAAACAAAATCAATTCAATTGAGATGTGATGCTGGAGAAGAGTGTTGAGGATACCATGGACAGTTAAAAATACAAACAAATGAGTCCTTGCACAGATGAAGCCTGAACTCTCCCTGGAAACCTAGGCCTGTTACAGACCGCCCAAAAGGGGCGGTCTTGGGCCGCTGCCGGTTGCAGCGTGGAGGAGCCGCAGCAGCCAAACCGCGCGACTCCTCCATGCTGCAAAAAAGGAGCGCGGAAATCGCGCTCCTTCTGGCAACGCGGAAGAGACATCGCAAGTGCCAAAGCGTGCACTCGTGACGTCTCTTTTGGGTTGGGACGTGCAGACGCAGAGCGTCCGCTACGTCAAGATGGCGGCGCCCATCTGTGTAGGGCGCCGCCATTTTGACGTATCGATTACGCACGAAGGGCAAGGCGCGTCCGGAAGCACCGCCCCTCATGCGTAATCGCGGCACGATGACGGCGCCTCATGGGCCCGTCTATAACGCGCCCTAGATGACTAAATTGAGGCTGTGAAGTCGGATTTCACCAGCATCTGTGGCTGGCATCTTCATTTCTCTGAAGATGCCAGCCACAGATGCTGGCGAAACGTCAGGAAGAAACTCTTCTAGAACATGACCACATAGCCCGAAAAACCCACAAAAAACTATAAATTGAGGCCGTTGCATGTTGGCCGCATCACAAGAATCACAAGAAGGCATGAATCACTAGAAAAGACGATGGTAGGAAACACAGAAGGCAATAGAAAGAGAAGATGATGACATAGAATTGTAGAGTTGGCCCAGCTTTCCAGTTCATTCAGGTCATTTTGAATTTTGATCCTGTTCTCTGGGATATTAGCTACTGGTGTCATCTGCAAATTTGATAATTATGCCCCCAGTACTGCTATCCAAGTAATTGATAAAGATGTTGAATAGCACTGGGCCCAGGACAGAGCCCTGTGGAATCCCACTGGTCACTTCTCTTGTCTAGCCCACATTTTACAAGCTTCTTTTCAAGAATGTCATGGGAAACCTTGTCAAAGGCCTTAATGAAATCGAGATATACTATATCCACAGCATTCCCTCTACCAAGCTGGTAATTTTATCAAAAAAAGATATCAGATTTATGTGGCATGACTTGTTTCTCTGAAACCCATGTTGACTTTTTCTGATTATGGCATTGCCTTTTAGATGCTCACAGACTTTCTGTTTAATGATCTGCTCCAGAATCTTTCCTGGTATTGATGTCAGACTAACTGGACGATAATTGTTGGGATCCTCTTTCTTCCCTTTTTGAAGATGGGGACAACGTTTGCCCTCCTCCATTCTGCTGGGACTTCTCCTCTTCTCCAGGAGTTCTCAAAGATTATTGCCAATGGCTCCGATATTACATTTGCCAGTTCTTTTAATATTCTTGGATGCAGTTCATCAGGTCCTTCTTAAAACAAACAAAGGACTTTCAATTTGTTAAGGGTGATAATGTTTCATTTTTTCTTTAGTTTTCTTGAAAATTTATTTTTTACCAAAAAATATAAAAGTTTCCAGAAATGTTACATCTCTACTCCATGCCCTGCCCATTTTCCTAAACTTCAGTGTAGTTCTCTTCTTATGTAAATATCACATGGAGTAGGGAAATTTCAGAACCACAGCTGTCCAGGTTCCATGACCATGCCCCTATTGTCCAGGTTTTTGCTCTCTCCATTGCAGCTTTGGCACTGCTTCCCTTGCAGCTTCGCAGCTTCGTTTTGACCCAAAGCTGGATTCCTGACAATGTTTGCCAGACAGAAGCCCTGACCTCCTTCTACTGTTGATCTAGACAGAGTGACGTCTCCTCTATCGGCCTGCCAAGTGGTAAAGACATCTGTATCCACAGTTGAGTCCTGGAATGGGCCCAGAGTCTTTTTTTTTCCCCTCGTTGTACACATTCAGCTTCTGGTTGACCCATTTATTTTGGCATGGCATCTTTCCACATCACTCTCTTCCTCCTAGGATGAGACGTTTCTGGAATTCATAGCGTTTGAGCTTTTTAAACAAGAAAAATAAATGTTGGCATTTTGGTGAGGTTTTTTTTCCCCTCACACAGCTGGGTGGTCTGGGCAGAACTTGGAAAACTCCTTGTTGAAATTTATTTTGTTAGTTTTGCCCCAGCTTTCTGATCTGTTAAGATCATTTTGAATTGGTGGGTACTACTACTCCCAATTTGGTGTCATCTGCAAATTTAAAAAGCATGTCCTCTATTCCTTCATCCAAGCCATTGATAAAGATGTGGAATAGCGCCAAGGCCAGAATCCTGTGGCACCTCACTGGTCACTTTTTTCCAAGATGAGGAGGAGCCCTTGCTGAGCATCCTTTGGGTTTGGTTGGTCAACCAATTAGAAATCCATCTAACAGTCACATTGTCTAGCCCACATTTTACTAGCTTTTTCCAAGAATATCATGGGTGACCTTGTCAAAGGCCTTATTGAAATCAGGATACACTACATCAATAACGTTCTCCTCATCTACTGAGCTTGTAGCTCTTTTTAAAAAAGAGAGAGTGGATTTGGCTGGCCTGACTTGTTTTTGAGAAACCCATGTTGACTTAATAATCACAGCCTTCCATTCTAAATGCTTATGAACTTATGTTTAATGATCTTTCCTGGTATTGTAAGGCTGACTGGGCAGTAATTTATATGAGTCCTCTTTTTTACCTTTTCTGAAGTTTGGGGCATTTTCCCTCCTTCAATCTGCTAGGACCTCTCTTTTACTCCAGGAATTCTCAAAGATTGTTGACAGTGGTTCTGAGATTACTTTTGCCAGTTCTTTTCCCTTGGAATATTAAGAACCCTGGAGACTTGAATTCATTTAGAGTAGCCGGGTATTCATGTACTACCTCTTTACTTATTCTGTGTTGCATTTTCCCCATTTTGAGCACAGTTCTTTTTATCAGAGAAGAGCAAGGCGAAGAAGGTGTTGAATAGTTCTGCCTTTTCTCTGTCCCCTTATTAGCATTTTGCCCTAGCATTTCCTTGTTCTTCGTTTTGCTATGGACATACTGTATATACTCGTGTACAAGTCGACCTTATGTATAAGTCGAGGTCAACTTTTGGGGCCAAAAATAGGTATTTTTCTATGACCCGTGGATATGTCAAGGGTGTGCTCTCCTCAGCGTCTCCCTCACTGGGCTTTCATCGCAAAAGAAGCCCAGCCAGGGAGAGACTAGCAGAGATCCTAGGAACAGCCCAAAAGGGACATCCGATGTTAAGCTTTTCTTCCTCCGGATTAATTTCTGTAAAGATCTACAATTCTTTGTCAGACTTACAATTGATTGATGAGCTTTCTAACCCATTAAAAATGATAGCAGCCGTGATTTGCTCCTCCGAGCCTCTGGATGTGCTGGCGGTTTGTCTGCGACCGATCTCTCCCTCCGCAGATTCTCCTCTCCTTCCCTTTCTGCCAGAGAGACTATTCAGTCTCAATGGACCCGTCCGCTCCCCATTTACCAGCAGGGTAGTTCTCCTAACTGTCAGCCCCCGGGAAAGTCCACTTTCCCCCACTGACCGTACGCAATCCGAACAGCTGTGCTCCTGCTCAAGAGCTCAGCTATATACTCGCCGCCATGCTACCAGAAACCCCCCGGGTACGAAACCTTGAGCCAATCAGCGATGCTCAAAAGCATGCCGTTTTTTGAAAACACATCCCTAGGGGTGGAGTGAGGGGATCTCTGCTAGACACAACATATGCCGGACATGTCTGGGGACTGGCTCTGTTTGTAATTAAATTTTCACTAAGAAATTGGCTTCTGAATATAAATTTTTCAAAGGACTGAGATAAAAAGGAAATCATGCTATTGTGTACATGGAAAGATTGACTTCTTTTTTTTTTTTTTGAATGATTAAAAGAAGGATTTTAGTGGATTGCAAGAGAACTGAGTGATATAGAATGCACATTTAAAAATGGAGATAAGGAAAACCTCTGCTTGAAATTCATCTGGGAGCTAAAATCAGAGGCTTTTAAAGAAAAATAAAGAAAATATCATTAAGGTATAAAAACACTGAGATCCTTCAAGAATTATAAATCAAGAACTGTGTAGAACCCCAAAAAGACACCCCAAGACCTAGAACCCACATATTCAGGGGGAGGGACAAAGCCAAAAGGGGGAGTTGCACTTGTCACTTTTGAATTTGACGAAAAGTAAGAGGTCATATACTACTTTGAAGTTGCCAGATTTCTCCTCCAATAGGGCAACCAACCTGCACTTGCTGCAGTAGTAGCTACCCAAATCCTCCTGCAGCTGGTTCAGGTGACTGCATCATAGAATCATAGAGTTGGAAGAGACCTCCATCCATCCAGTCCAGCCCCATTCTGACATGCAGAAATTACAATCAAAGCACCTCCAACAGACGGTCACCCAGCTGCTGTTTCTACCATACTCCAAGGGAGTGTGTTCCACTGTCAAATAGCTCTTACTGTCAGGTTTTTCCTAATGTTTAGGGGGAATCTCTTTTCCTGTAGCGTGCATCCCATTGCTGCGTGTCTTATTCTCTGGAGCAGTAGAAAACAAGCTTGTTCCATCCTCAATATGACATCCCTTCAAATATTTAAACAGAGCTATCATATCATCTCTTAACCTTCTCTTCTACAGACTAAATATATCCAGCTCTCTAAGTCTTGATGGTTTTTACATCTTTCATAATTTTGGTCACCTTCTTTTGGACACACTCCAGCTTCTCAACATCCTTTTTGAATTGTGGTGTCCAGAACTGGACATGGTGTTCCAGGTGAGGCCTGACCAAAGCAAAATAGAATGGCACTATTACTTCTCTTGAATCTAGACACTATACTTCTATTGATGCAGCCTAGAATCACATTAGCTTTTTAGCTGCCACATCACACTACTGAATCATGGTCAACTTGTGGTCTACTAGGACTCCTTGATCCCTTTCACATATACTGCCACATTCCATATTCAGCAGTCTTAAATAGGTATTGAAACAGAACCTTTTCTTTAAATTTCTATTGGTCTTTGCTATTGGCAGAGCTCCAACTCTTATTGATATGACTCTTACAGAAACTGAATTCAAAAGACTGTGGCAGCAGTTATATAGAGCTAGTGGCTGCTGGCTCTGTCCCAAGCAGATCACTGTGTGAGCTGGACAAAAACAAACAACCCCCCTCCCACACACAAGCATTAAACAGCAATAGTCAGAGTCAAGGATGAGGATAAGGAAACTGCTACCTTTTCTACTGAGCTTGTGCCAAATGCTAAGCTACTGGACAGGTCATTCTAGAAGCCTCCTTAACCATTCCTTTAGTGGTCATAGGACCACTCAAACCTACTGCTGGAGAGTTGAACAAATAACTTTAATTATAGTTTTGTTGTGGTATGAATTTTAAGCAACATTAATGATTAGTTCCTTTTGGGGCATTTTGCAAAAATCCTCACCATAAATCATTTCTCCAAAGAAGACCAAGCCCAGGATCCGATGCATCATCTTATTCTTTGTCTCCAGCAACAAAAATGTTTTGATCCTGTCTTCCCTGCCCGCCCTTCCAGAGGAAAGTCAGCAAGCAGACTGATATATAGAAAAACAACAATATCAGCATATTTTATTGTATGAAAACGTGGGACAGAGAACAAACTCAGCTTATGAGGGCACTCATTCTGCTGCTGGACTCTCTGGTTCATTCAGGCCTTCTGAGGTTTAAAGACCCATCTCCAGGACTAGCTTGCCCAGCTTTCTCGAACAGTAGCCCTTCTCATGGAAACAAACCATTCCAATTCGAGTGGTTGCCCCTTGCTTCCCATGGACCAGGTTGATCCCTGCCTCCCATAGGCCGCTGCCAGAGAAAGGTCTGGATAGAATTCGCAGTTGCCACTGCCTCAATATAGCCCATGGTGGGGTCTGAGATGGCCAAAGGGATGTCTTGAGGGGACCTGGAAAGAAAAGTAAAACAAATAAATAAATCAAAGGGGTGGGGAAACAGACTTTGGAAAAGTTACTTTGCGGAGAACAATTAACAGCATGCATGAACTGTGGGACTTTTAGAGTTGTAGTCTCCAAACGTTTGATCCCTGGAACAATTTTAGATGCATGCCAAGAGAATGCTAGAAATACAAAGACACTTTACCCTAGAGTCCTTTAAAGGGCAATCTTCAAAGTTCTTGTGGCAACCAGATTTTTAACAAAATTAACAGCCATATGCCCCCTCCCCCCCCCACCACCATTTAAACTGGGAGAGCCAGCAATGGCATAGTGGTTTGATTGAGGTACTATGATTCTGGAGAGCAGGGTTCAAATCTCTGCTGGGCCATGAAGAGCTACTGTGTAACCTTGGGTGAGTCATAGTCTCAGCCTCGAAGGATGTCAATGGCAAACCCCCTCTCAAGAAACTGGCCAAGAAAACCCTGTGATAGGTTCACCTTAGACTCACCATAAGTCAGAAAGCACTTAAAGGCAAACAACAACACCAAGTCAGAATCAACCAGAAAACAACAAAAATCATTTAAGTTGCACTAGAATTATGTGAGCCTCACTGAGGTACATTGGAGTATATTGGCAGAATTACATATCCAGGGATAGCCATGTTGGCCATGTAGCAAAAGTATAATAACATCCAAAACCCACAGAACAGTTATATCTTTATTGGCCAACCAAAATGCACAAAATGCATGTTGCAAGCTTTTGAAGTTGCACTGGCTTTGTGGATTTTGATTGGTAGAATTAGATAATTGTCAGAATTTTCTTTATCTCTAGTGCAAGGAACAATCTGTTGAAAGCACAGGCAGACAGGTGGTAGATTTAGTGGCAGTTCTCTGGGTGATAAAATATGTAGTACATAAGCAACTGTTTCTGACTTCTAAGATCTAATTAGAGGTCTTGAGTTGAGGTTGCCAACAGTTGAATCAATGTGGTTTACATCAGTGTTGACATACCATTCAGCAGTTAATTCAGTGGGTCTGTTCTGGTTGGGACTAACAACTGGAATTGGGCCTCTTTTTGTTTAGCAATGGCCTGGTACATACCGCAGAAAAGGGGAGGCCCGCAGCTGCCCCTTTCTGCGGTATATTGGCAGCCCCAGAGACCACTATCCGCTGCTTTTCCAGGCCACCGAGAAGCAGCAAAATGCCACTTCTCTGTGGCCTGGAAGGGGGTGTCCATGGGGCTTCATGCCCAATGGACAACCTGACAGGCGCAGCCAGAGGAAAAAGGCGCCACTCAGCCCTTTTCTCCCTGGCTTCATTCCCGTGGCAATCTAGTTGCCACGGGAATGAGGAGCCCTCCCAAAAGGAGCTCTGTTTCGGAGCTCCTTCTTGCGCTGCAAATAGGGCGTCCTAAGTGCCCTCCAGCAGTGCGATCACGTCAGGCGCGCGCCAATCCATTTGGTCGTGCACTGCATATGGACAGCGCCATGCCAAGATGGCACCCTCCATACCTAGTAGGGCTGGGGAGTGTGCGGTTGCTGCACGCTCCCCAGCATGGCACTTCCATGCCGTCTGTACTGGGCCAATATCAACTACAGGAAAGCAAAGTTTATTAAATAACTTTAAAAAAGTAATTAGTTGTAGTTCCAGCCCATCATCCAAAGGGTAGTTAGTTACCTGTAAAGTTATTATTAAGTTACATATTGATTAATTAATTCAAGTGTAACTTAATTACAGTTAATTACAAGCAAATATTATTTATAACTAGTTACTTCTAAGTTCTAACAAAGATTACAGTCCTAGACTCCCACACATCTGAGCCTTGGTAGTTCTTGTCTATAAAACAGGAAGTTTTTTTAAGTCTGCTGACTGAACATGTTCATTAAAATAACACATTTTTAAAAGTTGCAATTAAAAAAAGATATTATGAAGTGCCTTGTCTCATACCAACCTATTTGGTCTCTAAAATCATAGTGTACCTGGGAATACTCTCTGGCTCTTAACAGAAGTATCCCTCAAACGTACCTTTGAGACTAACTGAAAGATCCACAAACTTTTGGAGACTTGGGCTTACTTCCTCAGATGCATTTGGAAGTAGACTCAAGCCCACAAAAGCCATGCTGCCAACTTTATCTTTCAGTTAGTCTCAAAGGTGCTGCAAGATCCCTTTGCATGCTGATTTCCCAGACTAATGTGTCATCTAGACTAACTCCTACTCGGTTCATGCATTTCATAGCCACAACATTCCTAATAGATGGCAATCTTGCCTTGATTTAAATATCTCCAGTGAAGGGGAATTACTTCCTCTGAAGGCATAAGACTTTTAGTGTCACATGTCTTTTCCCTTTTGAAACTTTCTGCTAATATTTAGATGAAATCTACTTCTTCACCATTTCTACCAGTCCTCCAGTGATCAGTTGACCCTGCCCTCTGCAGTGATGGAGAATAGTTCTGCTCCATCTTTTACATTGTGCAGCACAGTTAATGTCCCTGCGCACTTACCTATTCAAGACCACAATGGCCACTGAGCCATCTGGCCTCAGGAAGGCTGAGAATTCTAAGCCAGTCCATTTGCTGCTTTGGATGCCAATCCTCTGACTTCCTTCTGGGAGGAACTTGCTGCATTAGATACACACATTAACAACAGTTACAACAAAGCAAATGAATGGGTGTCTGTATAACAATTAGAAGAAGAATACAGCTGAAAGAGATGGTTAAGGTATGGCTTGGGTCCAGACTGTCTGTCTCCCAATACCATCATGGTATAGTGGTTTGAACATTGGACTCTGGAAACCAGGGTTCAATTCCCTGCTCACCAGATTAGGTCACCTTGGGCAGGTCACATTCTCTCAGCCTCAGCCTTCTCCCAGACCCAGATCTGCTCCCCTCCTTCACCCTGCCGCCTATCCCATCATCCCCTGCATCCTCCTAGACCCCTATCTGCTCCCCTCCTTCAGCCTGCCACCGATCCCATCATCCCCTGCATCCGCCTAGACCCCAATCTGCTCCCCTCTTTCACCCTGCCGCCTATCCCATCATCCCCTGAGTCCTCTGCTCCTCTCCTTCAACCTGCCACCGTTACAGTCATCCCCTGCCTTCTCCTAGACCCCAATGAAGGATGACAGCTAAGGAGGGGGCAGGGAAAGAGGGCAGTGTCCAGAGCCCCACTGAGCATTTGCAAGGGTGCCGATTCGAATCGTTGAACCCTCAAAGTATGCTCTGGTGTGGTAATACAATGTGCACTGACTTTGCTTTGCTTAAATCCACATCACATGACTTGCTTGGACTTGAACTGACTTCGCTTTCCCCTCAATTCGGAAGGGCAACAGAAAGGCAACCAGGTGTGGTAAAACATCACGTTTTAACCTTAATTTGCATTGCTAGACAGGAGTGACTCTTGATCTGGTGTGAAAATACATCATGCTTTGCATTGCTAGAACAGAAGTGACTGCGGATCTGAGCAGCAAACCCCCCCACGTGAGATAAGGTCCATAGAAATGCAAAACTTGAGGGTAAGGTGATCAGATGACAAATTCAGTTTTAATGATGGTCAATGAGGGTGGAAGACAGGCAAAAAGATGTTGCCTAAGGCCAAGGTAGGTGGATGACCATATGAATGGTTGAGAGAGTTTAGAATACAGTGTGATGCTGGCTGGGAACCAGAAAGGAAATGTAATAAACTGGCCAAGATTCCCCTCCTGAGGCTGTGTTATCATATGTACAGTATAAGGTGTGCCAGGAAACCTTTGTCTCTGTTCAACCTGAGATTTGTGGATATACTTCCAATTCATATGTTTCTCTTTCCAATCTTTCTTTGTAGTTTCTTTGTTCAAGGGCAGCTACAAAGGAACTATAAAGGAAGATTAGAAAGAGATTTGTTTGCCTCTGTCTTTGCCATATGCACCAGATAATTGGGTAAAATAATTACAAGTTAATTGATTATGCAAACCCCCAGCTCCATCACAAATAAATTTTTTTTTTGGGGGGGGGGGCTAAACTTTGGTGAAAACTAAAGTGAAGCATGTAAAAAAATATTTGGGAACCGTTTGATAAGTCTTTGTTCCACACATTAGGTCTATGCTCTAGGTGAGCATGGAGAAACAATTTTTTGCACTACATTTCTCAGAATCTCCAATGAACATGCCAGCTGTGGGATTCTGGGAGCTCCAGTCCAAACCGCCCCCCCCACACACACACACACACACAACTCTTTAAACCTGCACCAAGAAAACTTCACCAATCATTCTTCTGCCTCACCTGAAATGTGCCAAGTGGTAGAACATGGGCTGTTTGTAGAATATATCATTGGCAGCATCCACAATAATAGGACTGTCCACATAATTCTTGCTCCAATTGGGTCCGCCTTCCATGTTCAGCACCAGGTTCCAGTCAGTCCAGCCTGTGACATAATGGTTGAGATTCTGCAAGGAGATGGGAGTTGGAACAATATATTTTCTTCAATTCCCTGTCCTCAAACAGGGCTGGATTTATACCAAAGCTATATAAACTATAGTTTAGGATTTCATGGAGGCAGTGGTATCACTAGGGTTGGTATCACGCAGTGCTATAACTCATGGTGTCACACCCCCTCCATTGAACTCCCCATATCACACCATACAAAATCCATGTAATGGTTTTTTTTTACTAATGTTATTCGTCAGTTGTAATTTATGTGTGACATAAAACAACTAGGAAAGTTAAAATTATACCTTTAAATTGCAATATCATAAGAATGGCCTTTGCATGATGGTGCAACCCCTAGCCTTTGGCCTGGCAGATGGAAAGCCTGGGCAAGATGGAGCTAGGGCAAGCATGTGTCTAATGGCCTGGATGTATCTGAGGAGCCTTCCTGTCTCCCGGTTCTGCCAAGGAAGGATGGGGTGCGCAGGCTACCAGACCTCAGACCAGTGCCCTGCCTCACTTCCAACCAGGCCTCTGATGGGGAGGGCATTACTTTATGACTTTTGGGGTACCCTCCTTTGACCCCACCAAATTCCCTACTGGCCAAGTGAGGGAGCCTCAAGCTATTGCAGCCCCATGCTTCAGTCAGACTCCCACCTCTTTGGGGCTGAACCAGAAATGTGTACCTAGTGGGACTCCCACCTGCCTCGGTGGCCTGATGGCTTCTTAGTTGTAGCTTCAGAGCCAAGCCACCCACCCCTCCATGGGAGCCTCCTCCAATGGCAGCTGGGATGGCGTGTGTGGGTTAGGCTGCTCTGGGCTCACCTGCATGCGAGGCAGGGCTGTGTCAGAAAATCAGCAGCTGTACCAGGAGTATTTCAACAGCAGCAGCAGCCTTAATGGTGGCAGAACTTGACAACCCAGGGCAGGGATCAAGGGGCAATGGGAACAGGCCCTGGGAGGACCACCAAAAAGAGTGACAAGGGGAAGCTGAGCAGGGCTAGAAGATGCCCGTGAACCTTTTCTCCCTTGATGAAAGTTTGCAGTTTGACACCACTTTAACTACCATGGCTCAATGCTATGGAGTTCTGGGATTTGTAGTTTTGTGAGGTATTTTGCCTTTTTTGTCAGAGAGCTCTGGCACCACAACAAACTACAAATTCCAGGTTTCCCTAAGTGGAGCCATGACAGTTAAAGGGCATTAATTCTGCAGCAACCTCTGTTAGAGTCTGTAGTGAACCAGGCAGATGGCCTTTGGAGGCCTTGACAGCATCATGGCCAGATGTTAACTGGCACATAGAGAAAAAAGTAGGGGAAAAGTCTATTTGTATTAGTAACAGATACTTTTTTCCATTAGTTTGGTAGTCTGAGGTTGGGAAAAATGTATCAAGGCTTGGAACAGATTATGAGGCTGGTAGTGTGCAACTTGCCCAAGGTCACCCAATGGGTTCCATGGCCAAACAGGAATTCAAATACAGACCTCCAGAGTCACAGTCTCGGACTACTAATGCTCAAACTACTAATGCTACTCTGGCTCCTAACATGCAGAGAGCACCTTTGAGACTAACCGAAATAAAAAAGTTGGCAGCATGAGCTGTCATAGACTTCAGCCTACTTTCTCGGAGTCTACCACTGCTGGCTCCTAGCAGTTTAGACAGGGTCATTTAGAAATCTCAGCCAGAAAGTTCTAGTGCCGCACCAGGGAGGATCCCATAGAGTGAAATCATGGCAGTTAAAATGGAATAATTGTACCATAATTGCATGGGCCCATGGTGTCTGTGGTGATGGTAATGATTCAAGGGTGGTGATAACTTAAGCGTGTTACAGACGTGCCGAAGGGGTGTATTAGGGTTAGGAAGGGGCGTAGTAGGGTTGAGAAGGGGTGTCCCTTCCGGATGCCCCTTAACCCTAGTATCGACCGAGTCCGTACAAAATAGTGGCTGCTATTTTGACGTTGCGGATGCATAGCGTCCGGACGTCGCACAGCAGAAGTGACATCGCGAGTGCACGACTAGCACCTCGCGGCGCCACTGCCGAGGCGCAGAAAGAAGTGCCATTTCGGGGCTTCTTTCTTGCTGTGCCCGGGAACCGCATGGTTTGGCCGCTGTGGTTCGCAGATGCAGCAACCGGCGGCGGCAGCAGAGCACCCTTCTTGGGCACTCTGTAATGCGCCTAAGATGCCATATTGATGGGACATATAGAAGTCCACACAGTCCTAATGGAAGAACAAGCAAACATATGACAGAGTCAGAATTCAGATTTCTGAAAGAAGTAATTTCTCCCATCTCTGAGACAAATGCTCCCCCCTGTCAGATGTACCGTCAGGATACTATGACTGTATTTGCTGCCACGGTTCCAGCCTCCCAGCAGCACACGGGGCTCCCAGAAGTAGGATCCTGTGGAGGCCTCAGTGGATAAGAGATAGTAATTTGGAAAGAGGCGGTGAGTGTTGGAAAGCGTCAAGTCAACAGGTGCCAGGAAATCCAAATACCAGTGGATACCAATTCCATTGACATAACGGGAAGCCACAGGATCCTTGAGAACCTAGAAGCAAAGGGAATCAGCAAAATGGAACCATTAAACTCAGAGAACAGTTAGGTTAGGTTAGGTTAGGGCATGTTTCTTTCTTTCTTTTATTTTCTTTCCTTTTTTTGCCTATCCATTATTTTTTATTATAATTATTCTTAAAATGCAAAATTAAAATAAAGTTAGCCTTTTCCATAACATAATAATTAGTTTACATCATCATCACCTTCGATTTCTCCAACACAAATATAAATTCTATAAATAAGTACTTGTTCACACATCCTTACTTTACCATATATTTTTGTAAACCTTATCTAATGTAATCATCTATAAACGTATCCTCTTCGTTTTTGTGATAATCTTCCAACTGTGGGTTTTTTTTTCATTATTTATTTTATTAATTTTACAATACTATTTTATCTTGTATTAATATTCCAAATCTTATTCACAAACTCCTTTAGAAAAGGGCTCCATTCCTTTTCTTCTTTCTTCTCAGATTTATTGAGTTGTAGTGCTGTTAACCTATCCATTTCGCTTGATTCCCCCATTTTCTGCAGTACCTGTAGTAGGTATTTTTTCTGTTTTCTGGTTTTTTGCTATTAGGAGTCTAGCAGCTGTTACCGCATAAAGAATTATTCTCCAGTATTTTTTTTTTCTACTTCTACTCCCAAAAAAGAGGTCATATTCAGTAAGTACAATTCAGGAACAAAAAACATATTCTATTTTGAAAATCTCCTGTATTTTCCAATGTATCTTACACAAAAGCATGAGATTTTAGAGCAGGTCGACTAAACATGATAATGTGAGCCTTTCCTTTTGGCATTTCCAACACCTGTTCTCTCCTAACATATATTTTATCAAGTATTACTGGTGTGTAATATCATCTGTTATATATTTTTAAGTAATTCTTTTTGAGATCTTGTGCTACAGTGAATTTGGCTGTTTTTTCCCAGGCATTCTTCCAATTTTCCATGGAAATGGGGTGCCCAATTTCTTGTGCTCACTTTATCATTCTTATTGAGACTGTCTCACATTCCAATTCGCTTAACAGTAATAGCTTATATAATTTTGAAACTGTCCCTTTGTCTCTATCCCATATTATTTCATCTACATCATTATGTTTTCCTTCACTAAGAGCATGTTTCTAGATCTCAGGGAGAACGGAGCTTGGCATGTTTCTCTTTGGAGTTTATCACACGGGAGGAATTTCTCTTAATTTCGAATGAAAAGAAAGTGGAGCCAGAACACATTCACGTGAATTCTCTAGTTCAGTGAATTTACGTGAATTCGAATTGTGTTCGAACTGATTTCCCATTGCCCGAAAATAGGTTGCCATTGCCTGAAATTGTGTGTGATCACAGAAAAGCATATGGGTGGCTGGGCCACTAAACAGTAGTGCTCCACACTTCATCACTGTTGGATCATTTCTTTCATTTTGTGTCTCCTTTTTGTTCTTGGGAATTATTGGGGTGCTTTCTGGAGCCCAGTGCATGGCCAACACATAAACCTTTAAACCCAGTACCATTTTCTAAAAAACAAAACCAAAACTTTTTTAACTTGTGAATATCAATCAGTAGCAGCATGATGTGGCAATTTAAGTACTAGCCTAAGATTCCGGGAGACTAGCATTCAAATCCCCACTCAGCTATGGATAACATTGGGCAAACCATACTTAGAGACAAACCAATGGCAAACCTCCTACAATAACTAACATTGAACAGACTAGGTTTGGAGTCTACTACCAACTTACCACTTCAGCCCAGTAAGGGAGCATGATCCTTTGGTCATCTAGAATGATCAGGTCAATGCCCTTGTGTGAGCTCTTGGCCAAAGCAGGGCCCAGATCCTGGGCAATGAAGTCCCGCTGGTGCTCAGGAGAAAATCCCAGACATTGAAAGGGATAGAAGATAACATCTCCAGCTGTTGGCTCATTGCCTGCAGTCACCGCCCAAAAGGTCACATTATGCTTAGCATATTCATCTAAGAACCTGCAAGTGCAAACAAGGGTGATGAAAGTCAGCAGGATTGAACGGGGGGGGGGGAGATATCAGGTTAAAAACGCCAAACTGGTGGCTCTTTACCTGAACATCACCTGATGGCCAATATAGAAATCAAAAAGACTACTTCATTGGAAGCAGAAGATGAAAAAGTTCCATTCTCTCTGCAGAAACAAAACTATGAGCACATTGTGGCACAGACCATGAACAGCTCTGATGAGGCCAAGTTCTAGAAGAGTTTATGCCTGACATTGCACCAGCAACTGTGGCTGGCATCTTCAGAGAATGCTGGCATGAAAGAGAGTGGGGTATATATACTATTGGTTGAGAGAAAGTGATTTACATGTTAATCTGTGTATTGTTCTGTTGTTGAATGGCAAGGCCTCTATTTAAGTAATGATCCATTGTCTGCTGGGAAACCCCCCCCCCTCACCCTGGTTGGTTTTCATTTGCATTTGCTGGGTCTTGATTTTGGTGTTTTTCAGGACTGGTAACCAAACTTTCTTTACTTACAGAGTTATTTCTTTCCTGTTGAAGTTGTCCAGGTGCTTATGGATTTCAATGGCTTCCCTGTGCATTCTGACCTGACAGTTGCTTGCAAACAAAATCGCTCAGATTTGCTCTGACTTGAACGTTTGTCCTATATTATTGGATAGGTTTCAGTTTGTGCAGCCTGAGGATGAGGACAGGATCCTTGGAGAAATGAGGACCACCACATGCAAACTGATTCTTGTTTTTCCTGGCTTCTGAAAGCAGCTAGAGAGGAACTGGCTAAGGGGAGTGGTGAATACCTCACAACAGCAAATGAGCTTTTCATCCTGCCTAAAGGAGGCTGTAGTGAGGCTGTTACTGAAAAAGACCTCCCTGGATCCCACCAGTCTGGATAACTATCGACCAGTCTCTAACATTTCATTCTTGGGGAAGTGGTGGCTTCCTAACTCCAGAGGTTTCTGGATGAAACGGATTATCTAGAATCATTTCAATCTGGCTTCAGACCTGCATATGGAAGAGACAGCTTTGGTCATTTTGGTAGATGACCTATGCAGGAAACTAGACAGCAGGGGCGTCCCTGTTGGTCCTGGAAAAAGTGGGTGTGTATATATATATATATATATATATATATATATACTGTTTCCAGGCAAGCATTCTCTGAAGATGCTAGCCACAGATGCTGGTGAAATGTCAGGAAGAAACTCTTCTAGAACATGGCCACATAGCCCGAAAAACCCACAAAAAACTATGGATGCCGGCCATGAAAGCATTCAACATACTGCAAGAGAGTTTAATGACTTCACTCTCCTTTTGGATTTATGATCAAATTTTAAAATCTTTTTAAAATTGTGAAAAGCTTTTGACAATCCCTGTGTCTTCATCACTCACTAGAGTATAATAGCACAAACACTTCAAATAAGTAAGTACTTAATAAATCATGGGGACACAGTAGCTTAGTGGTTAAGATGCTGACTCTTGACAACCACAAGGTCAATAGGTTGGCAGTTTGAAACCCAAGCTCCATGTGATGGAGTGAGCTCCTGTCACTAGTCCCAGCTTCTGCCAACCTAGCAGTTCAGAAGCATGTAAAAGTGCAAGTAGATAAATAGGTACCACTTTGATGGAAAGGTAACAACATTCTGTGCAGTCACACTGGCCACAAGGCCACAGAGTAGTCTTTGACAACAGTGGCTCCCTCTGCTTAGTAACAGAGATGAGCACTGCCACCTGCAGTTGGACACAAATAGACAATTACATCAAAGGGGAAACTTTTACCTTTAAACAAAATCATCCCTCCACACACACATAGAGTGCTAGTCCTCAGCAAGTAAGTGACCTAGAAGATAAAGCAAGAGCCACTCTCCGTTTGGTTACCTGATGAAATAGTTGGCCCAGGTTTTGTGGTATTTGTCTCCTGGTTTCCCTTTGAGCGTCCCACGCCCAGTCATTGCCCCATTGGTTTTCATCCAGACGGGAGAAGTCCAGGGACTGGCATAGAGAGAGAGAGGTCTTGAGGCAACCGCCTGAGCTTGCTGAAGGATTGGGATCTGGTGGAAGGAGATGTACAGAACAGAGTTTTATTATCAGATTGAGTCTGGCTTTCATAAAACTTTCAAGCAGAACTCATGAATATTGACTGTGTTGTAACAGCAATCATAGAGATGGAATGAACTGCAAGGACCAACTTGTCCAACTCCTTTCTGACATGCAGGGATATACGTTCAAAGCACTCCTGAAAGACTTCCACCCAGCCTTTGTTTAAAGACCTCCAAAGAAGGAGAGTCCACAACCCTCTAATGTCTGTCTTACACCAGAACAGACTATTTCTCCACTCACTCAAGTCCTGCCTTCCCAAGCCTAGAGTCCTCTGGGCACTTTGGGCTACAACCCACCAAAAACTGAGAAATGCCTGTTTTGACTGCATAACTTATAAGCTAAGTTTTCAGGAGAGCTTTTGGTCACTGCATGAACATAATTACAACTTATACAATGACCCAAAACGTGAATTGTGAAGGTGTAAGTCTATCTCATGCCACTGTAACTTACTAACATGATACTAGTCTGAATTTTCATCTCAGTCTATCTATTATGGTTGGAACCTAAATCAAGAATTTTATTGGTGATGTATACTCACATAACCTGGTGTGTATCTTCTTTTCTGACACTGCAGCAGGAAGTAGTCAATACTTCATCTCCCCACCACCGCCTATCCCTGAAGGCAGTTTCCATGGCCATTTACTGCTCAAGAGGCACCCAGGCAGCATCTATCTGCAGTTCTAAATCTGCATCTTCCCAAATCTCCAGCAACCCCAGCTCTCTGCCCAGAAAGGAGTTCTGTCCCCTTGCCACCAAATGGCACTGGGTTCCAGAGCTTAGAAGATGACTCAGGTCACACTCTCCCCACACAATGTAAGATCCCATCCTAAATCTCCACTTTTGGATTCAGCAGCCATGTTTACCTTCATCTTTGTGTCCTCATCAGTCAAGCTGAAATTTTTCAGCTCAAAGTCATACTCAGAGTCTGCATAAGTGTAAAGCCTGACAGAAAAGTCACAACTTGCCATGGGTACACGAATCAAGTTGTACTCAATGCCTGGGAGAAATAAAAGTAAAGATAGGGTAAAGAAGTTAAAATGTTAAAATGTTTTGAAACACACATGCTATTTTGAAACACACATGCTATTTAATTTCTTGTGATGATGGAGCTGGTGGTGGTCATTTCATTTGTCCCACTTTTTCTGCACAGCTGGAACTCAAGGCCACAGTCCTGTTAGTGTCATCTTGAGTTGTGCTACACATGTGTCATGACTATCCTGGACAATGCAGAACATAAATATCGAGTATGTTATGAAAAATGGCCATGATTTTGGGTGTGCATGTTTCTCTTTTATGGCCCTGTTCGGAGCTATAGATGACAGCCACCATGGCAGCCATAGAACAAGGTGAAAAGACCATATAGGCACTTCATGGAAAGAAAGATCAAAGCAGTGGGATAGGAGTTGCAATCAGGAAACATCCACACCTTCTCCAGCAGATTTATGATGTTTTCTTACATGGCTCAAAGAGACAACAATTAACAACCCTAAACCTATGTATGGCACGGGACAGCTTGATCTACCATTAATATGACATCTCTTCAAATATATAAACATGGCTATCATGTCAAGCCTTAACCTTCTCTTTCTCTAACGAAACATAGCCAGTTCCGTAAGCTGCTCCTCATAGGCCATGGTTTACAAGTCTTTCACCACAATTCAAGAGGGATATTGATACGCTGAAGCATCTCCAAAGGTTGCCATCCTCTGGAAAACCTCAGCTTGTCAATATCCCACTTGAATTGTGGTGCCCAGAGCTGGACACAGGATTCCAGGTGAGGTCTGACCAAAGCAATGCAAAACTGGCACTACTACTTCTCTCAACACTACACTCCTATTGATGCAGCCCTAGGATCATATTGCTATGTGTTGCATTCCCTTGGTCAGTTTGCCTGGTCCTTTGCTGAGGGTTGCCTGGCTGAGGTTTTAAAGTAGTGAAGTCCTAGAAATGTGAGGAATGAAAGGGGCAAAATATTACCTGGGAAGAGGCAATGTCTTCATCCTGGTGGGATCTCTCAGGGTCTTTGGTAGAGTGCACTGAAGCAGAGTAACAGAACCAAGAAAATCACTTGGTGGCCCTACCTTATTACCTCCTGGCACTTACCTTCGTTGGAAAAATAGGATTTGAGAAGATTCATCTGAGTCTTTGGGGAGAGTGAAAGGATGTTGATAGCAGCTGAATCTGTGAGGGCCCCTCCAAAGCCTTTGATCTTTTGATATTTTTGGGATGGCTTGACTCTCAAAATTAGTCTTTCTAACATGTATATGTGGAGGAGAAGGAAGAAAGAGAGAGAGAGAGGATTTAAGTATGGTCATGATCCTCTATGCTAATGTGGCTATTCAAATATATCAGTTATTAACTGCAGGGCAGATAATACAACATGTGTGGATTCCAATGGATGGCCAGACAGATCAGCTATGAGAATACAGAAGATAAGAGACTGAATGTGAGATGCCTCTGGTGTGATGTTGCAGCACAAGAGGACAAGACCATTTGAGGTCATTTTAGCACCAGAGCTTAAAATCTCTTTCTTAGAATACAAGTCCCAGAATTTTCTAGCCAGGATGGCCAGTGAATTCTGGAACTTGTAGTCTAAACTGGTGACTTTTTCTAAGCTCTGATTTGCATAGGGTGATCATTTCCCTTGGAGAAATGAACAATTTCACAGCAAAATTCAGTTAATATTCACTGAGGGTGTGCACCGCCACACCCAAGCCCCATTATAATGGTGGCACTTAGTCCGGACCCCCCTTCCTAAAATTCTAGCTACGTCCCTACTCTTATAATCTTTCCTCTGAATTGCCTATATCTTTCTAAAAATGAAGTGCCCAGAACTGAACATAGGACTTCAGAGGAGGCCTAACTAATGCAGAATATTGTGAGACTATTACTTTCTTTGACATAGAAACTCTGGTTCTATTAATGCAGGCTAAGAAAGGCGGTTTACAGACTGCCCTTTTGGGGCAGCCTGTTCCCGCCCCTTTCCACGCCAGATCGGGGCCTCAGCTGCCACAGTGGCAGCCTCTGAGGCCCCGAACCGCCACTTTCTAGGCCGTGGGGAAGCGTCAAAAGGCAGTTTCTCCGCGGCCTGGAAAGGGGTGTCCTTGGGGCTTCATGCCCCAAGGACACCCAACAGCAGCGGGGATGAAGAGAAAGGGGCCACTCGGCCCCTTTCTCATTTGTTTTGCTGGTGCAGTTGTGTAAAGGCTGTGCTAGCAGCACAAACCTGGAGTTCCTTCCGGTGCCAGGGAAAGGGCGCCCCAGGTGCCCTCGTGCAGCGCAAGGACATCACTTCCGTGCCGCTCCATTTGGAGGCGGCATGGTCGTGACGTCCCAATGGTGGCGCCCATGTAGAATGGGCGCCATCATTTTGTACGTACTAGGTATGTACTAGGGTTAGGGCGTCCGGAAAGGACACCCTTTCCTAACCCTAGTACATACCTAGTACGTACTTTTTGCACATCTGTAACGCGCCAAAGATTTCCTTCTTTTTTGCAGCATCATAATGGTGGGTCATGCTCAATTTATGACCAACAATAATTCGAAAGTTCTTTCCATATGTACTGCTGCTAAACTAAATATCCTTCATCCTGTACATGTGTCTTTGCTTTTTGTGGTCTAATTTTGCATTTCTGTTTGCTGAATTTCATTCTATTAGTTTCAGCCCAACTTTCTAGTTTATCAAGGTCCTTTTGACTTCTGTTCCTATCTTCCAGTCAGCAGCAGCCCTACATATTCACAGGTTTAACATTTGCAGATTTGAATATTTATAAGTTTAACCATACTCTCCCTTTTTGGTATGGCCCGGAAGGGTGCGCATGTGCTGTCGGCAGGAGGTGGGGGAAAGCCAAGTCCAGTGCCACAGCAGTTGGGAAGGGTGTATGCACCATCCTTCTTCGCCTCCTCTTCCTCTTGTCCTGGGTTTTTCCCCTCCCAACAAGTGGGGGGGAGCCAAGCCCAGGACTGGAGCCGTTTGGAAGGGTGAGCATGCTCCTCCTTCCCTCTCCTGGGCTTTTCCTATATTAACAGTTTTTCGCTTCCGCAAGGGTCTTGTGAACCTAATCCCCAGATATGTCAAGGGCATTCCAGTTTTCTATCATCCACAAACTTGATTCCTTCTACTCCAATATCTAAATCATGGATAAGATAAGAATATTGAAAAGTGTCACCTCCAGGACAGAGCCCTGTGGCACTCTGCTTGAGACTTCCTTCCAGTTTGAAAATTAGCTTTTCATCATCACCACAACCACAACCTTTATACTCCACCTTTATCCCAAAACCGGGATTCAAGTCTCAGTTACTTCTTATTCCTCCAAAATGTCTGGAGAGCTGTGATTTGGTAGAGACTTGCAAGGTGTCATAGAGGAAGACTTAAAACTGTCACCCAACTCACCTTTTTCTGGAGGTTCTCTGAGCAGCACTCCTTCACTTCTTTCAAGGCGGTGCCCAGCCTGGTTGCTTTCATATTTGGCAAAAGAGCCCAAGGCAGGGAGGGAGATAGGTCCCAAAGTGTCACAGTAGTTGGCCCCACATTCACACACCAGCGAGCCCTGACCAAAATTTCTTGCCATGCATGGCTGGCCACCTGCAGATGGAGAAAGAGGATGGATGTTTCCACAGAACAATACTAGAAGCTAGAGAAGATCATCTGCTAAAAGCTGAAGGGTGAACAATTCAGAAGAAATGTAACATACACCAGTGTTAGCTACATTCACAGCCACAAAATGTGGCAAGGACTGTCAACTGAAAGTTTTAAAAGGGGGTGGGATAAACTTCCTCTCGTGCGCGTGGCCCTGTCACAGGGCTTTCTTGGCAGGTTTATTCAGATGGGGTTTGCCATTGCCATTTTCTGAGAGAGTGTGACTTGCACCAGCTCACCCAGTGGGATTCATAGAGTCACAGTCCAATGCTCAAACCAAGTACAAGGTTGCTTTGGACTGATTTTGAATTGCCTAAATAACATGCAATAAAGGGTAATGAATGAAAAAAAAATAATGGGAACCAGAGGCAAACCCCACCAGAAGTGTAAAAAGGTCATGATCCAATTCTGCCCTCACTGCACATGTACAGGGATGTTAATTCGAATTCTAGACTACAAAGGGTACATACCCATATAATTTTTTTTGCATACTTTGACTTTGGGATGGGTGCTGTGTTCTTCTGTGGTGTGATAGCCATCCACATACTTGTGTTCATTTCCAAATTGGCCCTAGTTTCTTTTCTTTCGAAATTGAGAGACATTCCTCCTGTGTGATAACGCCCTATGTTTGTGTTTTGCTGTGCCATTAAGCCCAGCAAGATGCCTTGGGCACAGACTTACTCTTACCTTCCCCACTACCATTCCCTTCTCCTTTTGTGTCTTGTCTTCTTTAGATTGTAAGCCTGAGGGAAATGTCTAATTAACAATTTGTAAGCCTCTCTGATAGCCTTTTGGCTGAAGAGCAGGGTATAAGTAAATAAATATTATTATATTATTATTATTATTACTCAGCCTAGTCTACCTCAA
Organism: Sceloporus occidentalis; assembly: GCA_023333645.1. Classification (NCBI taxonomy): domain Eukaryota; kingdom Metazoa; phylum Chordata; class Lepidosauria; order Squamata; family Phrynosomatidae; genus Sceloporus; species Sceloporus occidentalis. The sequence continues at coordinate 9,534,209 of JALMGF010000020.1, forward strand.
AGGATTGTTGTGAAGTTCAAGCATGGAAAGGGGAAGTCAATGTACACCACTAGAAGGAAGGCACTATACAGCTGCAAATCAATAACAGCCAAGGTGATGTACATCAGTCCTTCTCAAATGCTGGTCCTCCAGCTGGCTGTAACTTCTGGGAACTGAAGTCCAAAACATCTGGATGACCCAAGTTTGAGAAACGCTGATGTACATGGCTCTCCTTCTCAACCTTCACAACAATCCTGGAAGGTAGGTCTGGTAGCTAGCCAGTTATCTTCCAAAGTTATTGCTGGGGACTTATCTTCGAAACAATTCCTCAGCCCAGAACTAGCCTACAGCAAAACTAGTAGTTACAGATAGACTGTTTCTAAACATGGAAACAGCATTCCCACATAGCTCTGCAATCCTAAAATGAGTACAGAGTAACACCTCAAGCAAGCAGGGCCCCACCAACACATATTGCATGCAGATTATTTCATGATGAATTAATGAATGACTTTCACCCTAGGTGAAGCAATGCTAATTATATCTGCTTTTGAGTTCTCACTCACTCACCTGACACAGCAACCGACAGCTGGAGAGGCAGGAACCAAGATAAGAAGCAATGATATCTTTGCCACATGGTAGTCCCTTGAGTTTGGTATGAAAAAACCCACAGCACTGCTCTTCTACTTCCACACCTCTGAATAAAAGAAAAAGGTGGGGGTAGAGAATGCATTCAACCATGATTCTTAATCTGAAGCCCAGCCGCCGCCTCCCTCAGTACTAGAACAGATTTTCAACCTCCCAACAGCTCAAGATAATACAAGAACAACAGTATCTTTAAATACAGGCAGCCCTATACATTTGCAGCCTTGACCTTTGCAGATTTGGTTATAAATAATAATAAATAATAAAAGTTTTATTTATATACCGCAGCCTTCCATAGATCAGGGCGGTGTACAACAGTAAAAAATACATAAATCAACGAATCGCGCGCAAACAGTGCATCAAAGAAACAATAAAAGCAATGAAAAAGATAAAACCCCAGTTAGCCCTTCCTCATGGCCACGGAAGAGGAGGGAGGCCCTAAAAGATGTTCATGGGGGGAATGCTTGATGAAATAAGAAGGTCTTTAAATCCTTCTTAAATTGGGCCAGGGAGGTAGTCGAGCGGAGCTCAGCGGGCAGCGTATTCCAGAGGGCCGGGGCGGCGATGGAAAACGTCCGCTTAGTGACGGAAGAAAGCCTAGCCCCTGGCACCTTCAGGAGTTGCTGCCCAGATGTTCTGAGGGTGCGGGACGGAATATATGGGGAGAGGCGGTCCTTCAGGTATCCTGGACCCAAGCCATTTAGGGCTTTATAGGTTATTCATGGATTTGATTAATATGTTTTCTCTAGTAATCTCTAGCTTCTCCAGCATCACTTTATGGGCAACTTTTGCCAGAAATTGTGCTGGAGGACCCAGAGATTCATAAGTGCAGTACCTTACTTTTCTCTGTGTTGAATTTCGTTTTGTTAGCTTTGGACCAGTTTTCTAGTCTGTTCAGGTCATTTTGAATTTTGATCCTGTCCTCTGGAGTATTAGCTATTCCTCCTAATTTGGTGTCATCTGCAAATCTGATAAGTATGCCCCCAATTTTGTCCTCCAAGTCATTGATAAAGATGTCGAATAGCACTGGGTCCAGGACAGAGCCCCACTGGACACCCCACTGGTCACTTCTCTCCAGGATGAAAAGGAGCCATTGTTGAGCACCCTTTGGGTTTGTCCGGTCAACCAATTACAAATCCACATAACAGTTGCCTTGTCTAGCCCACATTTTACAAGCTTGTTTGCAAGAATGTCACGGGAACCCTGTCAAAAGCCTTACTGAAATCAAGATATATTATATCCACAGCATTCCCTTCATCTAACAAGCTGGTAACTTTATCAAAGAATGAGATAAGATTTGTCTGGCATGACTTCTTTCTCTGAAACCCGTGTTGACTTTTTCTGATTATGGCATTGCTTTCTAGATGTTCACAGACTCTCTTTTTAATTATCTGCTCCAGAATCCTTCCTGGTATTGATGTCAGACTAACTGGATGATAATTGTTTGGATCCTCTATCTTCCCCTTTTTGAAGATGGGGACAACGTTTGCCCTCCTCTACTGGGACTTCTCCTGTTTTCCAAGAGTTCCCAAAGTTTATTGCCAATGGCTCCGATATTACATTTGCCAGTTCTTTTAATATCCTTGGATGTAGTTCATCTGGTCCTAGAGATCTATATTCATTAAGATTAACAAGGTGTTCCTGTACTATCTCTTTACTTATTTTGTGCTGAAATTCCCCTATTCTGTCCTCTGCTCCATTATCCTCAGGTTGAGCACCCTTTTCCTTTTCTGAGAAGACCGAGGCAAAGAAAGTGTTGAGTAATTCTGCCTTTTCTCTGTCTTCTGTTAGCATTTTGCCATCTTCTCCACGCAGTGGCCCTACCATTTCCTTCTTCTTTTTGCTGCAGACATATCCATAAAAGCCCTTTTTGTTGTTCTTAATCTCTCTAGCAAGCTTAAATTCATTCTGTGCTTTAGCTTTTCTGACCTTATCTCTACACATGCTAGCTATTTGAATTCCTCTTTGCTGATTTCCCCATTTTTCCATTTCTTATACATGTTCCATTTAAAACTTAGCTGAGTTTAAAGTTCCTTAGTCATCCATCCTGGTTTCTTGAGACACCTCCCGTTTTTCTTTCTCACTGGAACTGTTTTAATTTGTGCCTTCATTATCTCCCTTTTGAGAAACTCCCATCCATCTTGAACACCCTTCTCTTTTCGTATTTCTGACCATGGGAACACCCTCAGTATTTCTCTAAGTTTACTGAAATCAGCTTTCCTAAAGTCTAGAATGCATGTCTGACTATGCCTGGCTTCTCCTTTCCATTGTATAACAAGCTCCAGGAGAACATGGGCACTTCCACCTAATGATCCCACCACTTGCACTCCATTAACCAAGTCATCCTTGTTGGTTAGGATCAGATCTAATAGCTGACCCCCTTGTTGCCTCTTCCGCCTTTTGGATAATGAAATTGTCTTCGAGGCAAGTGAGGAATTTACTAGACCTTGAGGATTTGGCTGAGTTTGACTTCCAACAAATATCAGGGTATTTGAAGTCACCCATCACTATTACATCTCTCTTTTCTGAGTGTGTAGTCATCTGTTCTAGAAAGGCATCATTCAATTCCTCTGTCTGACTTGGGGATCTGTAGTAGACTCCCACAATAGTATCCCTGTTGTTTCCCTCCCCTTTAATTTTTATCCAGATGCTCTCCACCTGGCTTCCAGGATTGATGTCCTGGATCTCTTCACTGGTGTAAATGTCCCTGACATATAGGGCTATTCCTCTGCCTTTCCTGCTTGGCCTGTTTCTCTTTAAAAGGTTATATCCTTCTATTTCTACATTCCAATTATGAGACTCATCCCACCAGGTTTCAATGAGGCCAATTATATCATATTTGCTTTGTTGCACTAGGATTTTGAGTTCATCTTGCTTATTTCCCATGCTCTGTGCATTAGTGTAGAGACATTTAAGACCATGTGTTCACTTTACTTGCTGCCTGTGCAAACTTTTTTGCCTCCGACTGTTGGGTCCTTGCACTGTTTGCCTTGTTCCCTCTATGACAGTTTGACTATTTTCTCCAGCCTTTTTGCCTTCCAGAATACTGTCTCCCTCCCCCACATATCTCAGTTTAAAGCCCTCCTGATCAAAGTTTTGAGACTATTGGCAAAGACGTTTTTGCCAACTGGCATGAGATGCAACCCATCCCTTGCCAGAAGTCCCTCCTCATGGAACTGCAGCCCATGATCCAAGAATCCAAATCGTTCTCGGCGGGACCAGAACAACAAATTCAGATAGCCATGTTTCAGGAAACACATATTTCAAGAAGAAACAGAGTCAAACTCTAACTATGGTGGATGGGATTTGCAGTTTGAGTCAAGGGGAACAAACAAAGCAAGAGGAGTGGCAATATTAATTAAAGATGGAATACATTTTCAAGTAGATAAGATTAAAAAAGACAATGAAGGGAGATACATTTTTGTTAAAGGAAATATAAAGAAGATAAAAGTTAAGTTTGCTTGTATTTATGCTCCAAATGAAAAACAAGTTGAATTTATAAATAATTTGATGTTCTTTTGTTGTCTGTTTTATTAAACCATTTCCTGTATTGCTATGTATTTTATATGTATTATCCTACTAGAGAGTCCCCTTCCCCACCAGCATTCCCTTCTCCTTTTGTGTCGTGTCTTTTTAGATTGTAAGCCTGAGCGCAGGGAACCGTCCAGTTAAAAAGACTGTATGTACAGCGCTGTGTAAATTTACAGCGCTTTATAAATAAAGGTTAATAATAATAATAATAATAACAATAATAATAATAAATAAAGTGTTAACTCTACTGGAGGACTTTTACGAAGGGGGTCTATTTCTGGGACAGGACTTCAATCTTGATATATTAAGATGTAATACTTCTTTTTTGACAACGTACTGTAATAGAAATTTCAGGAGACACAAAGTTTTAGGCTTGGCAGAGCAAAGAATTAGCAGAGGACCTAGTAATCTGAAAATCCATAAATTTATTTTCCAGTTGTCGACAAAGGAAACATGAACTCAGCGGAATTCAAGTTCCAAAAGGTGAGGCCCGTAACAAGACAAGATGGCCTAATTTTATAGTCAGTTACACAAAAAAGCTCCTTCATCACATCTCATTGGCTAATTATAATTTAAACAGACAGAATTCTTACAATCAAGACAGAGATATATGCATATATTAAAAACTGCATTTTCACTCTTTACCCCTCCTTCAGGAATTTAGCAGCCTTCCTTCTGAACATCAACAATGTCTCCTTATTTAAGTTGTGTCTATTGCGCTGGTGCCAGTTTCCCTACAGGTTCCGATGCACTCATTATTATTTTGCTCCAGTTTCCTAGTTTTCAAGCCTCATGTTAAAAAACTATGGCCCGTTCCGCACAGGCGTAATAGTACGGACTGGGTCCGTACTAGGGTTAAGAAGGGGCATCCCTTCCGGACGCCTCTAACCCTAGTACGGATCAAGTCCGTACAAAATGGCGGCGCCCGTTCCACACGGGGGCCGCCATTACGAAAGCGCCACCTCCAAACGGGGCGGCACGGATGTGACGTCTTTGCGCTGCACGAGGGCGCATAGAGTGCCCTTTCTGCGGCGCACAAAGGAGCTCCAAAAAGGAGCTCCTTCTGCGGTTTGCGTCGCTGGTGCAGCCTTTAGACGCAAAGGAGAAAGGGGCCGCTCGGCCCCTTTCTCCTCCTCCCTGCCGCCGTTGGGTGTCCTTGGGGCTTGAAGCCCCAAGGACACCCCTTTCCAGGCCTTTTGCCACTTCCCCGCAGCCTGGAAAGCGGCGGATCGAGGCCCCAGAGGCTGCCGTTCTGGCAGCTGAGGCCCCGATCCGGCGGGGAAAGGGCCGGATACAGGCAGCCCCAAACAGGCGGTCTGTAACCCGCCTAATTCTCTTCTAACCAAAGTGACTCCATCTCTCTATAGCTTTTTATTATAACAGGAAAATTCTACCACTTTATTCCCCCCTTTTGTGAGGTTTTTTTTCCTTGTAATGATTTTAATGATTCAATAAAAAATTTAAAAAACGAAAAAGCTGCATAAGAGGCGCCCGCGTATTACACAGGCGCACTTGTACTAACTGAAAACATCGCAGAGTTGGAACAACTGCTAAGGAAGATCAAGGACAAAAGTGCAAAGGCAGGCTTATTATCAAACATAAAGAAAGCAAAAATAATGACCACAGAGAATTTATACAGATTCAACTTAGACAATGAAGTTTATCACACAGAAGGCAAAGTGCCCAAATCCCTTGCTGAAACTGGATTTAAATTCCAGGAATATCCCTCAAAGCAGGATCGTTTTCAGACACATTGGGGCCACTGCACATTAATGCAGCATTAACCCATGGACAAAAATGGCCACATTTTACTTTTGGGAAAATCCACTTTCTGTGCTGGTTAATGTCGCATTAATGCTCAATGCCCTTGATCATATGAAAGCCATCCTGTTTTGTGGATTTAAATCCCGTTTCTGTGTGGGATTTGGATGATTCCCTCCCATGAGATAAATTCCAATGAGGAAATAGAAATAGCAAAAGAATTTTCATACCTGGGATCAAATATTGATCAGAGCTGGAATTGCAGTTAAGAAGTCATAAGAAGAGTAATAATGGGGAAGGCAGCTATGGAGACAGCTGGAGGCCAGGAAAGGGCGTGGGGGAAAGCCCCACCCCAGAAGCCCCACCTCTGGCATGTGGCCGCACCCCCGGAGGGTGGAAACTCAGCCCCTGGCAGGGCAAACCAAAAAGGTCCGCCATCACTGGACTAGAACAACGTGTCTGCAAAGCATATAGTGAACAACAGCACAACAGCTCTTTTGCTTAACAGAAATAAGTTTCCATTTCTCGTGATTATACTCAGACTACCAAATATATATTGTCTCTCTACCCCTGGGGAATTTACGAATTCATAAAAATGAGGGGTCACTTTGGATTCACTGCAGAAGCGCCATGGAAGGAGCTCCTATAGAAATGGATCGCGTCTGACAACACATTCACGTTACAATCACAATTCACCAAACAATCGAATTCACCAAAATCTGCTTCTAAACTCACTTCAGTTTCACTTCGAATTGGTCAGGTGTGGAAGACCACTCCGATGTCACCCCCCTTGTCCCCCTGTGTCCTGTTCCTTCATTCCCCTCCTTCTCCTTCATGCCATCTCGTCCTCTCTGCCACCCTGCCACCCATCCCATCATCCCCTGACTGCTCCTGCATCCCAATCCTGGCCCCAGTGACCCCCTGCGACCTATCCCATCATCCCCTGACTGTTCCTTCACCCCAATCCTGGCCCCAGTGGCCCCCTGCGACCTATCCCATCATTCCCTGCCTGTTCCTTCATCCCGATCCTGCCTGCTCCTTCATCCTGATCCTGGCCCCAGTGACCCCTTGAGACCTATCCCATCATTCCCTGCCTGTTGCTTCATCTCGATCCTGGCCCCAGTGACCCCCTATGAGCTATCCCATCATCCCCTGCCTGTTCCTTCATCCCGATCCTGCCTGCTCCTTCATCCTGATCCTGGCCCCAGTGACCCCTTGAGACCTATCCCATCATTCCCTGCCTGTTGCTTCATCCCGATCCTGGCCCCAGTGACCCCCTATGAGCTATCCCATCATCCCCTGCCTGTTCCTTCATCCCGATCCTGCCTGCTCCTTCATCCTGATCCTGGCCCCAGTGACCCCTTGAGACCTATCCCATCATTCCCTGCCTGTTGCTTCATCCCGATCCTGGCCCCAGTGACCCCCTATGAGCTATCCCATCATCCCCTGCCTGTTCCTTCATCCCGATCCTGGCCCCAGTGACTCCCTATGAGCTATCCCATCATCCTCTGCCTGTTCCTTCATCCCAATCCTGGCCCCAGTGACTACCTATGAGCTATCCCATCATCCCCTGCCTGTTCCTTCATCCCGATCCTGGCCCCAGTGACTCCCTATGAGCTATCCCATCATCCTCTGCCTGTTCCTTCATCCCAATCCTGGCCCCAGTGACTCCCTATGAGCTATCCCATCATCCTCTGCCTGTTCCTTCATCCCGATCCTGGCCCCAGTGACCCCCTATGAGCTATCCCATCATCCCCTGCCTGTTGCTTCATCCCGATCCTGGCTCCTGTGACCCCCTGAGATCTATCCCTGACTGCTCCTTCACTCTGATGAAGGATGACAGCTAAGGAGGGGGCAGGGAAGGAGGACAGTGTCCAGAGCCCCATTGAGCTTGTGTAAGGGTGCCAATTCGAATCGTTGAACCTTCCGGTGTGATAATACAATATGCATTCACCATGCTTTGCTAGAATCCGCATCACGTGACGTGTCTGGAATCGAACTGACTCCGCTTCCCCCTCGATTCAGAAGGGCAACAGAAAGGCAACCAGGTGTCGTAAAATGTTTTAACGTGAATTCACATTGCTAGACATGAATGACTCCAGATCTCGTGTGATAAAGCATCACATTTCGCATTGCTAGAACAGGAGTGACTGCAGATCTGAACTGCAAACCCCCCATGTGTGATAAATAGCTTTTACTCTCAGGAAGCTCCTCCTAATGTTGAGGGGAAATATCTTTTCCTGTAGTTTGAATCCATTGCTCTGAGTCCTTCTCTCTGGAGAAAACAAATTAGTTCCATCTTCAGTATGGCATCCTTTAAATATTTAAACATGGCTATGGCTGTTGTATCACATCTTAACCTTCTCTTCTCAGGGTTAACCAAGCACAACTTCCTAAGTGGCTTCTCATAGGACCTTTGGTTTACAGACCTTTCACTTTGTTGGTTGCCAGCAGCAACATATTCTCCCTCTATTCACGTGTACCACTGCAATGCCCCTCCTCTTTGCAACTCACCTGTTGTTCCACAAATAAAAGCAGGTCCCCACTCTGTCCAAGTCTCCAAGCTGTCAGAAGTTGGTATCTGTGTGTCTCCTCTTGATCCTCAGACACCCACTCAAGGAGCTGCCTGACAGATATGCCAAGCATCCATGGGCTGGGCGGAATCCATGGGTAGGATCCAGCTCAGCAGGTATATCAGCTCTGGTGGAGGGGGGGGTTGAGTAAGGCTCTCTTCCCCTGGCTTTGAATGCGCAGTTCCTCTGCAATGATGGATTTTGCAAAGGCTGTTCTTTGGCAAAGGTTCTAGCCCCACCCAGAATAAGGAAGACTACCCAGCCTCAAACAAAATGGGACAGATCTGTCAGACCCAGGATTTTTTTTTTGGAGGGGAGGGGGGAGAACCTGGCAGAATGTAGGACACATCTAAAACTTAAGAGGCATCCAGGGGTTCGGTCGCAACTGTCAGATCTGCCAGACCCATTTTATATGGGGGGGACTGATAAAATATAGGACATTAGTCCAGAGCTAAAAATGAAGAGGCATCCAGAGGTCCAGTCACAACTGGGCAGAATTGGGAGAAGAGACTTCCCCTCCTGGTCCCCAAAAGAGCTATGACTGCGGGGGAATAATAGCAAGTTTCTAGTCTATTATATTTGGGAAAACAGAACAGAAAGTGGGCTAGTTCCTATCTGTAGTACGGGGAAACACTGTAATTCAACTGGTAGGCTGTCTAGTTTGATTCTGCATTTCCCTTGGAACCTACTCCCTGCAAAAATGGACAGTTACAATTCCAAATATGCCTTTCTGTTTCCACCTGGCTAAGGTGATATAACACTGAAGCTTCCTTATGCATGCTTCCATCTGAATTGCTTTGGTGGGTGTGTCCTCCAGACTGGAAAGGGGCCAGCCTGAACAGTGAATCATATGTAAAACCAGGGGATGTTCATGTGCCGATCATGCTTTTCTCACATCAGACAGGGCAAAGATTGAGCAATCCAGCTATGCCCAAAGGAGAGATACCGTAGAAACCAGCAAGAAAAACAATGGGTCCCCAGATGTTGAATTCCACTTAACTGACACTTATACTAGCTTTGGCTTCGGAAGCTAGGGCAGAACCTTCACCATTTTAGTCACCCTCCTTTGGACATGCTCCAGTTTCTCAACATCTTTTTTGAAAGGTGGTGCCCAGAACTGGACACAATATTCCAGATGGATTTACCAAAGCAGAACAGAATGGCACTATTACTTCCCTTGATCTAAACACTATACTTTTATTGATGCAGCCTAAAATTGCATTTGCCTTTTTAGTTGCCACATTGCACTGTTGGCTCATGTTCCTTGTGGTCTACTTGGACTCCCAGATCCCTTTCACACATAGTCTCATTCAGCTAGGTGTCCTCCATCCTATATCTGTGCATTTCATTTTTCCACCGTGTTGAATTCTTCGTGTTGAATTTCATTTTGTTTGCTTTGGCCCAGCTTTCTAGTCTATTCAGGTCATTTTGAATTTTGATCCTGTCCTCTGGGATATTAGATACTCCTCCTAGTTCAGTGTCATCTCCAAATTTGATAAGTATGCCCCCAATTTTGTCCTCCAAGTCATTGATAAAGATGTTGAATAGCACTGGGCCCAGGACAGAGCCCTGTGGGACCCCATTGGTCTCTCCAGGATGAAAAGGAACCATTGTTGAGCCCCCTTTGGGTTCGGCCAGTCAACCAATTACAAATCCATGTAACAGTTACTTTGTCTAGTCTACATTTAACAAGCTTGTTTGCAAAAATGTCATGGGAAACCTTGTCAAAGGCCTTACTGAAATCAAGATATACTATATCCACAGCATTCCCTTCATCTACCAATGAGTTCATTCTGTGCTTTAGCTGTTCTGACTTTACCTCTACACGTGCTTGCTATTTGTGTGAATTCCTCTTGGTGATTTCCCCATTTTTCCATTTCTTATACATGTTCCATTTAATAATAATAATAATAATAATAATAATAGGATTTATTTATATGCTGCCCAATCACTGGGAATTGGGGAGGCATAATCAGAGGGGATAATAGACGGTTCCTTGCCCTCAGGCTTACAATCTAAAAAGGCACGACACAAAAGGAGAAGGGAATGGTGGGGGGGTGGAATGAGGTCCAGCATTCTTCTCTCTCTCTGAGGCCTGGACCAAGGCAGATGGACAGGAGGGAGGGCTCTTTTTCTTAATTGATTCTGGACCTGATGGCGTTGGGCCTGTCCTTTCGCTCCCTCCCAGGCCAGAAGATGACAGTTGGAAGGAGGGAGGAGAGGGCTCTTCCTCTTCAGGCCCGATGGCGCTGGGCCTGTCCTTTCACTCCCTCTAGGCCAGAAGATGACAGTTGGAAGGAGGGAGGGGAGGGCTCTTCCCCTTCAGGCCCGATGGCGTTGGGCCTGTCCTTTCACTCCCTCTAGGCCAGAAGATGACAGTTGGAAGGAGGGAGGGGAGGGCTCTTCCCCTTCAGGCCCGATGGCGTTGGGCCTGTCCTTTCACTCCCTCTAGGCCAGAAGATGACAGTTGGAAGGAGGGAGGGGAGGGCTCTTCCCCTTCAGGCCCGATGGCGTTGGGCCTGTCCTTTCACTCCCTCTAGGCCAGAAGATGACAGTTGGAAGGAGGGAGGGGAGGGCTCTTCCCCTTCAGGCCCGATGGCGTTGGGCCTGTCCTTTCACTCCCTCTAGGCCAGAAGATGACAGTTGGAAGGAGGGAGGGGAGGGCTCTTCCCCTTCAGGCCCAATGGCGTTGGGCCTGTCCTTTCACTCCCTCTAGGCCAGAAGATGACAGTTGGAAGGAGGGAGGGGAGGGCTCTTCCCCTTCAGGCCCAATGGCGTTGGGCCTGTCCTTTCACTCCCTCTAAGGCCAGATTTTAAAACTTAGCTGAGTTGAATGTTCCTTAGTCATCCATCCTGGTTTCTTGAGACACCTCCAATTATTCTTCCTCACTGGAACTGTTTGAAATTATGTCTTCACTATTTCCCTTTTAAGAAACTCCCATCTGTCTTGAATTCCCTTCTCCTTTAGTATTCCTTACACACCATACACACAATTTTACATACCATTTTTAACTCCACCTGGCTTCCAGGATTGATGTCCTGGATCTTTTCACTGGTGTAAATATCATATAATGCTATTCCTCCTCCTTTCTTGTTTGGTCTGTTTCTCTTGAAAAAGTTATACCCCTGTATTCCTACATTCTAATCATGAGGCTCATCCCACCAGGTTTCAGTAATGCGTATTATATCACATTTGCTTTGTTGTGCTATGAGTTCAAGTTAATCTTGCTTATTTCCCATGCTCTGTGCATTAGTAGAAATCAACAAAGGCGGTAAAAAGTTCTTTTCTATCTTTTTGGGAGTATTTTTGAATCGCGTGGTGTAAAACAAAACATTGATCTAGTGTAGATTTACTCTTCCTAAATCCAGCTTGTTCTTCTGTAAAAATGTCATTTTCCATAGCCCAGACCTCTAGTTTGCCTAGCAGGTATCTTGCATAGAGTTTAGAGATGATATTCAAGGTCTAAGTTTTTAGGAGCCCTTTTTATGGATAGGAATTACAATACTCACAGCCCACCTCTGAGGAATTTTCCCATACTGATTTATATAAGTAAATAATGAAGCAAGAGGTGGAGCCCACCAGCCTAGATTTGATCTGAATAATTCACTGGGAAACATGTCTTCTCCTGGTGCTTTATTATTAGGGAGAGATTTAATCAAAGAATTAACTTCATCAATGGTTACTGGATCCCATGCAGGACAACAGGAAAATAGAGATGTATCCAATCTGGTAGAGAGACTCCATGTTATATCATGGTAAGGATGGGAAAAGAGGCCAGAAAAATGATCTTGCCATTGAGAGGAGGTGATCTGATTAGTGGTAATCCCTTGAGGATTTTAGTGCTTTTATTCATTAGGGACCAAAATCTAGGCGAATTCTTCTCCACGAGGGCCTGACCGAAGTCCAACCAAGACTGTCACCCTAAGTAAGTTTTTATACTCCCTTCGATGATGAATATAACACATATAATTGTCTGAGGAATATTCCTCTCTTAGCTTCTTTATAGACCTTGCTAAGATGCGCTTCTGAAAGGCACATTGGCTGTCAAACCAACCATGATTATACTTGTTGGTAGAGCATGTGGGATTAGTGCTTGCCAAAAAAGGCTGGATTTCTTGGATTATTTTGTCCAAGGTTTCCAAAGGGTCTTGGTTCGACATAAAGAGATCTCTTAGCATAATCATCCCTGGAGACATTAGGAAGAAGAGGAATAAAAAAAACAGCCATCATCCATGTCCCAGAATGCTTTAGGGTTGTGGGGAGATGCTGAAGTGAAGCCAAGAGATATTCCCTCCCTATCTCCCACAATTGTCCTAGTTCTCACTGGACAGGTTCTCTTCTTCATCATCAGACTTGGAGAGAGTGTGGGAAGGTAAGCAAGGTGTGGAAAGTCCCTGGAGGCAATTTTCATAGCAGGTTCGCTGCAACCTAATTTAGGAGGACTACTTAAACTATTCAGATGGAAGACAAGTTTTAGCATAGAATCATAGTTGGAAGAGACCCCCCCCAGACGCACACCTTTTTTGAAGATGTCCAGAGAAGGAGATCCCACCACTTCATTAAGCAATTGATTCTATTGCCAAACTGCTCTTACTGTCAAGAAGTTCCTTCTAATGTTCAATCAAAATCTACCTTTTAACACTCACAACTCAACTTTGGCTTGAGTGTGCTGTGGGTTCAAGTTATGAGGCAGGCAAAATGACCACAGAATCCTGGTCTCAAGAAAGGCCGTTTTATGGAAACAAGCAAAGGAAAAGAAAGACAGGGTAGTGGCGTGAAATGACAGAATAATTCTTCCCATACCTGAAGAACGGCAGGCAATAAATTACAGTTCTCCATGCATTAAAAGTGTGGCATAATTATAATGTCTCATCGCTCAGACGGGACAGCAATCACCCATTCCAATCAGGAGTGAGAAATTCCTTTTGAAGTTTGTTGTTCTAAATATTTATTGTTTTACGTCATCAGTGCAATAAAACCACAGGAGTGTGAGAATATGTGAATTTTCACACATTAGCAAGTGACATGAGATCAAATAATCAACCAAATCTAGCGAGATAAAAACCTGGATGGCCTGGGAAAGTAAAAGACCTTCTGCTTGTGTTGACGGAACACTTTTGAGAATTCCTCACCTAAAAAAACACTTATGAAATTCACAGGGTCCCCATAAACCTATGGGCTCCTTGAAGGTGCATGTGTGGTTTGTTGATTATTTGCTTCTATGTCACTTGCAAATGTATGAAAATTCACAGACTGTTGCACTTCTGCAGTTTTATTGCATTGATGCCATAGAGCAATAGACATTTAGAACTACAAACTGCAAAAGGAATTTCCCGCCCCTTTACTTCATTCCCAGGTGAACCTAGGTGATGTGGCACATTTTTTGGCTTGTACATAAAAACAATTAAAGGGACTGAGAAATCAATAACTCTTATGTTTAACAAACCATGACAAATTATTGTTACATCACTAAGACAAGGCATACATACACACAACTACCGGCAGGCTAAATAAAAGAAAGACAAAACCAACATGCACACTCCATATATACACACAGTGACTCCACAGGGCTGCACATGACTGGCAAGCAAGATCCTTTGTTTCAGCAATCTTATATATTTTTTCTACACGGCTCCTAAAAAGGATCACATCACCTAACCCAGTCTGCAGCCAGGGGAATGAGGGTGGGAGATGTTTCCATCCCAAGTGCCAAGTTGCTTCTTCTGAGTTGGAGCATCTTATCTGTTGGGATGAGGCAATTCCTCCATGTGCAAGAAGAGAACTGGCCTTGACAAGGCCTACCATGCCACTAAAGCCTAAAACCCAAACTTTTACAGAGGCTATACGCCCCAGACATAACACTGTGGAAGTTTGAGCAGAATTTTGCTTGCATGGAAAATTAATGTTGTGGCACCACAATTCAAAAAGGACATTGAGAAACTGGAGTGTGTCCAAAGGAGGGCGACTAAAATGGTGAAAGGTCTGGAAACCATGCCCTATGAGGAACGACTTAGGGAGCTGGGGATGTTTAGCCTGGAGAAGAGAAGGTTAAGAGGAGATATGATAGCCCTGTTTAAATATTTGAAGGGATGTCATATTGAGGAGCGAGCAAGCTTGTTTTCTGCTGCTCCAGAGAACAGGACCCAGAACAATGGATGCAAGCTACAGGAAAAAGAGATTCCACCTCAACATTAGGAGGAACTTCCTGACAGTAAGGGCTGTTCGACAGTGGAATAAACTCCCTCGGAGTGTAGTGGAGTCTCCTTCCTTAGAGGTCTTCAAACAGAGGCCGGATGGCCATCTGTCGGGGATGCTTTGATTGTGATTTCCTGCATGGCAGGAGGTTGGACTGGATGGCCCTTGCGGTCTCTTCCAACTCTACGATTCTATGATTCTATGAATAGCTAGTACAATCTTTTGTGTTGGTGGGGATATACACTGAGCATTTATATGGTAATTATTTTGTGGTTTTTTTTTTAATTTTCACTGTAAACCTTCCTGTGCACTTTCTTCCTTGACTTTCTTCCCCTCAGCGTAAGGGGCAATCAGCGTATGCTGGAGCCCCATTGGAAGTAATGGTGTTCACGCCCTTTGTGTGCAGTGGTGTAGCAATGCATGAACACCCATTAGTTCTTCCAGAGCGTGTGAAGGGCTCTTCCGGTGTGGCTTTCAGCATATGACACGCCTGCATAAAATGCGGGCGCACTGTATTTGTTATCTTCTGTTAGTAGTATAGTGTCATCTGCATATCCGGGCAAGATGGTACCGCAGGAGGATGCAAGTTTGGGCAATCCGTAACCTGGTCTCCTACACAGATGGTTCTTGGAGGAACGGGGACACCACCAACCCATCCATAACCCTCTCTGATAAGAGGGGTTAACTCAAACAGTTCACCGGAGGCTTTTTTGGGGGGACTGCAGAAGCTATGTGGAAAAAACAAAGTTTTTCCATGGACTAGCATGCTCAATAAAGTTGAAGAGCTGAAGCCACCCATCTCTGTCACTCATCAGTGATGAAATTACAGGTGTCTGTGCCTATTTATAAGCATTCAAAATATTCAAGAAATGTGAAGGGATAATTTTTTTTTACCTAACCAGAGACGCTTTCCTCAGAGAAACTTTGGAGGACAATTGCTAGATTGTTGGGTTGCGGAGCTGCAAAGCAAGGGAACGTCATAAAAGATCTAGCAAAAAATCATAGGTTAAAAAAAAACTGCAAAGAAGTGGACTAAAACTGCAGAGTAGACACAAAAGCTGCAAAACAAAGACCTAAACCAATTGGAACAAAGAGGAGAGAGAGAGAGAGAGAGAAAAGAGAGTGGAAGAAAATACAAAAGTCTAACTTGGGACTGTTAGTGATGAGGAAAAAAGTCGAATAACGCAGAGGGAGAGATTAGATTTTGACCATCTTGAGCCTATTGCAATCTAGAAATTATCAAGACTCAAATAATATACGACGTAACTGGGTGGTGCACTTGCTCATCTTTGCAATCAGATAAGCTTTGATTTTCACCCTTTTGCACACTTGCACAATCAAAGTAACTGTTGCAGTCTTCACCCTGAAATCTGGGCATACTCCCCACTGGAGAGGAGATACCGGAGGACACTTGGGTGTTGGGTGTGGCTTTAAAACCTGCCCCCCCCCTTTCCAAATACCCCCCACTGGAGTGGAGATGCCAGAGGACACCTGGGCAGTGTTTTTTTGGATGGCTACAGACTGTGGATTTGCCTCCCTCCTCGGTAACGTCAGGACTAGCAGTGTGGTGAAGGAGGAGTGCAGGAGCAAGCCGCAGAGTGATAGTTGGTACTGATCCAATCTGCCTGTAAATGAGCCTATGGTATAAAACTAAGTTATGTTTTAAATTGGAATTTTGTAATTGTGCTGGCCAAATGGCTGTAATAAAGTTATTATAGTTGGTACTGATGGCAGTGTGGAAGATACAGAGACCACCTCTTCATTAATATTGGGAACACTGAGCCAGTGAGCGCCAGCCGTGAGAGGGAGACTCAGAATGAGTCTGTTCTAGTCCTAGCATGCTATTTGTAATTGACTGTTATTATTGTTGCCATTGGAGAGCTGGGTATTGTTTTTATTGATTATTGTGTTGTGTTATCTTTGATTTGTAAATTTATTTGTATAATTATTTGAACTGTTATTGCGCTTCATTCTTCTGTAATGGTGAGAGTTATGATTGGGAGGAGGTGGGGGTAAGGGGTTATTTCGAAATGTGATTTTATTGTAATTTGCATTTTATTGTCATTTTTTTGGTTTGTAATCCACCCTTGATTCCTTCGGGAAAAGACGGAATATAAATAAATTATTAATATTAATAATTATTATACCTTTCCTAAGTTTCTCAAACCCTTGAAACGTGTGTGTGCTCATCACCCTGTGATAGTCATGTACACAAGCAATGGCTTGTTAGCCACATTGCCATACTGCACTTGTGCCACCATGTGGTATACTTGATTTCTCTTTATGGCTTTACCACACACTTCCCCCCTCCTTGGAGATTATCTATTCATCCCTTCTAAAACAGACTTCAAACCCTTCATTGGTTAGGGACAACACACTCACAAGGCAGTTTTACAATTGAGGTGCCCACAAAACATTATCAAATGTTTTCCCCAGCCCTGGGATATACACAGACCCTTTGTCTTCCACACTACCAGATCCACCATCAGCAAAGACCACTGGATTAACTGGTGCTGGTTTTAGGTTTTGTCTGGTACCATGTGGTGGAAACATTCACTATCTAAAAGCCAGATTGGATCTCCCTTATTCCCACTCCACACCCCTTTCACAGTTGAAACAAACCCCCTCCCTTCCTGGGGCTTTTTCCTTGGTGGAGACTGTCCTTTCTTTGCTGCAGAGATTCTCGGACAGTCTTTTCTGAAATGTCCATTCTCCCCACAAGAAAAGCACCACTTAGTCCTACAAGGACGTCTTGGTGGATGGTTATTTCCAGCTTGCTTTCCCCGCTTCCCTGGATCTAGCCTCAAAGTCCCTCCTCTGGACCTCTTCCAGGATTCTCGAAGCCACAAGCTTGGTTCTCTGATCTGCCTTGGCAACTTCCTGTAGGCCATACATCAAAAAGTCCCATTTACTGGTAAAGCTGCTCAGTAGAATGAAAACTCTGGGATTCCTCCATCTGGATGCCTCTATTGTTGCACTCTGCGAACAGGCTTTCCATTTTCCTCAGATGGTCAGTTACAGAGGCACCATCCTGTAACTTACATCCATACAGTTTTCTACTGCATGTCATCTTAGAGAGCATCTGCAAGGCATGCCACACATCAAAAGCCATCTGCTTCTTCCTGATGTGATTCAGCTGGCTTGCTTCCAGAGCCAACACAATTGTCACTCTCACCTTGCTGTCATCCTCTATCTGTGTTATCAGTAAAGCTTCCATATCGACTTTCAAAGAAGCGAAATTTGCATCTTCTTGAATCTAATAGCTGTCTTCATCTTTCTGCTCTGTGTATTTCAACAAACAGACACGGCTGGACTTCTGGGCAAACTGCCAACGTCCAGGGCAAACAGTCAACACACTTGGAAGCTGATAAGCTTTCACCGGCACACTGATGACTTCACTGACAGTGAGAAACACCCTTTAACTCACTCAGTTCCAGGACTTTTCTGTCCTCAATGGATTCAGTCCTTAGTCTGGCACTGTAGATACTATGGACTGGTAAAAAATACAGAGCAAATCAAGCCCAGAATCTTAATAGAAGCCAAAATGACTAAACTGAAGCTATTGTACTTTGGACATGTAATGAGAAGATAATGCTCAGTAGTGCAGAAGGCAGCAGAAAAAGAAGAAGACCATATTAAAAATGGATTGATTCATGCAAGGAAGTCATGGCTGGCCTGAGTTTGCAAGACCGGAGCAGGGTAACTGATGATATCGATGTAAATTTTCCTCTTTATTCTTCCCAAGAGCTAAAATACAAGAGAAGGAGGTGCACTAGAAATATGATTGAGCTGGGAGTAATTCAATTGATGTGAAATTATTTATTCTATTAGTAAAATATTTAATTATTATATCATTCATATTTCATAATAATTTAACAAGATTTGATTATATTTTAGTCATATTTAATTAAATAAAAGGTTTTGCTACAGCAATTGGGAGCAAGGGAGGTGGATTGATATATTGGGAAGACCACTGGCCTCACCCAGTCAGGTCAAGGCAGCAACGCTCCTGCTTTCTGGATGTCTCTCCTTTGTCTCAGCGTTGGATCTCTCTCTGTGTGTTGAGGAGAGAGGCTGCTTCTTTCCACCTGGGCCTCTCTGCACTCACAAGGTGACCCATCTTCCCCAGGATGTAACAAAATCTCTATCTGTGCAGAACACCATTGTTTAGTCTCATGGACACCTTTCCCACAGGTATGTTTGAATGGAGTTTGCTCGAGCGACATCCTCAATGTAGCCAACCTTGTCATCTGCGATACTAAATTCCACATCCCAGAAGCAACTAAAGGAAAACAAAAGTTTGTGTGAGAATGGTAAGAAAGGTCTAGTGCAATGGTGCCTTCTAAGAATCTGGCATCATATTATTATCTGTCAATAATAATAATGATAATATACTTTCTAACTTTTGAATGTTAGAACTGGAAGATATAAAGGTAGTTGTGGATACACTCATAACCTCAAGGTTACCAGAACTAACTACTACTACTACTACTACTACTACTATTTCTGTAGATCTCACAGCACTGGCCTTGAAGGATGTCAGATGCTTGGAAGACTGATGTTGTTGTTGTTGTTACTATATTTTTTACCTGCCTCTTCCTTTGACTCAAGGTGGGGAACAACAACAAATATAACAACACATACTGTAACATCAGTTAAAAGAGCATATAGACCAATACATATATCAATAATTACTTTAAATTTCATTATTTAAAATAATTTGGATTGGTCTGCCAGAACAGACTAGTATTTACTGCTGTTTTAAATCCAGACAGTGTCCCCAATTTATTAATCTTTTTTGTTGGTCATTTTACAATCTGGGGCTGGCCAAAGAAAATGTCTTCTGTGTTTTGGCTGGCTGAAGTAGATGTCTCTTTGAGGATCTGAGTTTTGGGGGCAGATTATATGGGAGATGGGAAAAGGATGGCATCTCTCCTCTGAACGAATGTTTTAAGGCGATAATGGAGTGGATGAGGAAAAACAGACTAAAACTGAATCCAGACAAGATAGAGGTACTGGTTGTAAGGACCCCTAATCTGGGTATGGAGATATGTCAACCAGTCCTGGATGGGGTCACACTTCCCCTAAAGGACTGTGTTTGCACTTTGGGAGTGCTCCTGGACCCATCCCTTCAGATGTCAGCCCAGACAGATTCGACGGCTAGGAGTGCTTGTTATCAGCTGATACGCCAGCTGCAACCCTTACTGGAGCCAGGGGTCCTGAGAACTGTGGTATATGCATTAGTAAGTTAACCTCACGACTTCAGTAATGTACTCTACATGGGACTACCCTTGTGCCTAGCTTGGAAACTCCAATTAGTTCAAAATATGGCAGCCAGATCAGTCACCAGAATATCCAGAGATGACCATATAACACCGATTTTAAAATCTCTTCACTGGCTGCCTATTAGTTTCCAGGCACAGTACAAGGTGCTGGTGGCTTGGGTCCAACTTACACGCAGGATTGCCTTCTTGTATATAATCCGCCCTGCGCACTTAGGACCTCTGGGAAAAACTTATTACAGCCAATAAACATAAGGCTGGCTATGGTTACCCAAAGGGCCTTCTCATCTGCCGCTCCCAAATTATGGAATGGCCTGCCGGAGGAGATCCGACATACTGCTAATCTTGACAGCTTTTAAAAAGCTGACAAGACGGATCTTTTCTGACTGAATGGCCCAGCCACCCCCACTGATATGGACTGTCTCAATGACTGCCCCAGGAGTCCAAGTAGACCATAAGTTGAACATGAGTGAACAGCACGATGCGGCAGCTAAAAAGGCCAATGCAATTTTAGGCTGCATCAATAAAAGTATAGTGTCTAGATCAAGAGAAGTAATAGTGCCATTGTATTCTGCTTTGGTCAAGCCCCACCTGGAATATTGTGTCCTGTTCTGGGCACCACAATTCAAAAAGGACATTGAGAAACTGGAACATGTCCAAAGGAGGGCGACTAAAATGGTGAAGGGTCTGGAAACCATGTCCTATGAGGAATGGCTTAGGGAGCTTGGGATGTTTAGACTGGAGAAGAGAAGGTTAAGAGGTGATATGATAGCCCTGTTTAAATATTTGAAGGGATGTCATGTTGAGGAAGGAGGAAGCTTGTTTTCTGCAGCTCCAGAGAACAGGTCCCAGAGCAATGGATGCAAGCTGCAGGAGAAGAGATTCCACCTCAACATTAGGAAGAACTTCCTGACAGTAAGGGCTGTGCGACAGTGGAACAAACTCCCTCAGAGTGTAGTGGAGTCCTTCTTTGGAGGTCTTTAAGCAGAGACTGGATGGCCATCTGTTGGGTATGCTTTGACTGGGATTTCCTGCATGGCGGGGGGTTGGATTGGATGGCCTTAGTGGTCTCTTCCAACTCTACGATTCTATGATTCTATGGTGGGACGGGATAGTGGGATTTATATTATTGTGTCATATGGTTTTATACTGATGTAAGGCGCCTAGATCTTTATTGAAGAGACAGGATAGAAATAAATAAATTATTATTATTATTATTATTATTATTATCACTGAAGGTCACCCAAACTATGCAGGTTTTTAAAGGTAATAACAGACACTGTTTGTTGTTGTTATATGCCTTAAAGCTGTTTCCAGTTTATGGAGATAATATCACAAGGTTTTCTTGGCCATTTTTTTCCAGAGGTTTGCCATTGCCTTCCTCTGAGGCAGAGAGCATGTACTTACCCAAGTTCACCCAGAGGGTTCTATGGCTGAGTGTGGAATTGAATCCTGGTCTCCAGAGTTGTAGTCCAGCACTCAAACCACTATGCCACACTGGCTCTCACTTAGAAACTAATTAAAAGCCAGTGGACTGATTTTAATATAAGTGTGATATGGTCATTCCTAGATATACATGTAACCAATCTGGCTGCCATGCTTTAAATTAATTTAAATTTCTGAATTCAATACCGAGATAGGTCCATGTACACTACAGAATAGTCCAATGCACATTGCGGAATTCCAGTCTTGAGAATTCCAGCATGTCAATAACTATCGTTATGTCTTACATTTCTAGAAAGGTGCACACTTTGTATAACAACTAAAGGTGAAAGTAAACATATTCCTCATCTTTGCATCTACCTAGGCTATGACAGATCCAGGAACACCCTAAGTTGTGAACAGTCTTGTATACCCCCATCCAAGACTGGTTGACACACCTTCAAACCCTTGCCAGCAAACACCTCTGTCTTGTTTGGATTCAGCTTCATTGGTTTTCTTAATCCAGCCCATTATCTCTTCCAGGCATACATTCAAACATTTTTCTTAGTGGGCATTATTACTAAAGCCATAAGGAAGTATGTTTACATGTCATCAGCATACTGATTAGCCCCTTGCCTCTGTTTGGTCTCTCCCAGTGGTTCCATGTAGCATTGAGGCTAGAATGGCATCTTGTAGAATGCTATATAACAGCTCCTTTTATTAAGACACAACTATCCCCCAGTACCACCATCTGGAACCTGCCCCAAGAGAAAGGACTGGAACCACTGAAGCACAGTGCCTCTGATGCCCAAACTCCTCAGGCATTCAAGAATTATATTATGATTGATGGTATAGAATGCCATTGGGAGGTTCAAAAGCACCAGCAAGGGAAACACGCAGGTGACGATCATCCACTAAGGTGACCATAGTGGTCTCAACTCTGTATTCTTCACTGAAGCTGGTTTGAAATTAATCTAGGAAATATCTTCTAATTTGATAGTGGAAGAACTCTTTTTCATATACATATACAGGAAAGAATTCGTCTTCTCTCCAGCAGATTAAAAACACAGACACACTCCCATATTTGTCACAGCATGATTTCAGTAATCCAAAACTACATCTGCACTGCAGAAATAATCCAGATTGACACCACTTTAATGGCCATGGCTCAAGGCTATGGAATAGTAATTTGTTTTGTCAGCAGAGCTCTCTGATAAGAGATGGCTAAATGTTTCATGAAATTCATGAAATTTCTAGAATTCCCATAGCATTGAGCATGATAGTTAAAGTGGTGTCGGATTATTTCTGTAGTGAGGATGCAACCCAAAAAGGATTTAATAAAATTAATTGATTGCACTAATTAAATCAAATAATGGTTTCAGCCTGAAAACATGTTATATGTTACAATCCAGATGGCAACCTCCTTCCACAGATAAGTTATTCTATATAATCTATGTGATTTGCATCAGCACCCACATTTTCTATGTTCATTGCAGCTTCAGCACCCATATTTTCTAAATTCATTGCACCCTTCCTCCCTAATCTGGTTTACTCACTCATTAAGCACAACCACCACAGCAATACCGTCTGGACGCAGAAAGCCAGCACTATGCAGCTGGCAGCTGGTGACTGCACAATTGCAGGTTAGGGCAACCCGGATGGAGCCTTCAGGGATAAATTTGCTGGGCAAGAGAGGAGAGAGGTTGTCATGATGAGAGCATGGAAGCTGATGAGCAATTATCCAATACACCAAGGGTTGGGAACCTTGGACTACAACTCCCACAATGCCATGAACCATGCTAGATGGGTGAGGCTGGTGTGAATTGTAAGCAAAAACTCCTGAAGAGCCAAAGGTTTCCCATTTATGAAACATACCAATAGCAATCTCATTTCTCTAATCACTGATTTTAATAGGCAATTCGATACCACTCGATAGCAATAATAGCAGTTTGATATCACATGAACTGCTAATGTTTGCATCTTGGGGAATCCTGGGATTTGTAGTTTGGAGGGGCCATTAGTGCTGCTGTCCAGGTAAGCGGAATGATCAGTTAGCTGCTAATTCAAAACAGCTTCACAAACTACAGATCCCAGGATTCCACAGAATGGAGTGATGATGATTAGTTTTAGCTTACCTGAAATGAGCCAAGTGGTAGAACATGGGCTGCTTGTAGAACTCGTCTCTGAGTGAATTCACAATGATTGGACTGTCTACATGGTTTTCCACAAAGTTGGGACCTCCTTCCATATCTAGAGCCAAGTTCCAGTCAATCCAACCCACAACAAAACTGTTGAGGTTCTGTAAGAGTCAAACAGTAAAGGTCATCCCAGAAGTGTTTTCCAGATTGTCAGTCCTTAGTTATAGGTAGACAACATCTCCCCAAGTCCTTCACCATTGGCCACACTGGGTGTGGGATCAGAAGTTTAACGGGGGACCCAAAATGGGAGCTACTGAATGGTGGGATGGTTGCTGTGCCTCCAGATGGGCATCCTTTAGCTCATTGGGAGTCAATGAATTGTTACTGAACTGCAACTCTCATCATCCCTCACTGCCAGCTTAACTGGCTGATGGGATTTTCAATGCAATAATATTTGGATGGCAACAGTTGCCCTGGCAAAACAAAATATTGTTTTCAGTCATTGAAAACAATATTTTGCTCAATGGCCCAACAGTATGACTGGGCAGGAGAAACTTGTCTGAGCCCTATTTCAATCAGCCTGTTCTTCAGGAACAAGAGGCCTAAAATCTTGCTTTATTTTTAGAGAGAGGAACATGGTTTAGGGCAGCAATGGACAATACTTGGTCTGCAGACCACATGCAGTTTCCTTCATATTTTGCTCTCAAGTCCTGCTAATGCCTTGAAATATGTTATTTATTTTCATCCAATACATTTCCTGATAACCATGTTATTGGAAGTGTCTAGGAACACCATTTTTCTTTGAAACAGTTACATCCCAGTGTTTCCTATATTTTCCCATTGTGACAATTACTAGCGCACAGGCCTGCACAGATACAACACTGCAAAGCATGTCCTGACTGAGCAGCTGTCCCCAATGGATGCACCAAAGAATTCCAAGCTGTTGCAAACAGCATGTACAATTCTCAGTGTAACATTTGAAAATAACAACATCAATATTTAAAAATATGGTACAGTTGAAATTCCAATGCATCACTCAGACTTTCAAAAGAAGACCAGCATATAAGAAACAGCATAAAACAAGGATGGAGTTGTTTGGGTTTTGGAAGCCTACTAGTCCCATTCTCAGAGATAACTGGGGTTGGTTTTACCGTCAGAATGCTTCGGCTGTACCGAACGCCTCGATCCCAGCTTCCCAGGTCAACTCTTGGCTCCCAGATCCGGAAGCCATTACAGGATTCTGTGTAGAGCAGAAAGAAATCAGGATAAAGGAGGTAGGTGGCATCCAGGGTGAGCCCAGAAGATGTCACACTATCAAGGTACCAGTGGATTCCAATGCCAGACACGTACTTGGCAGCACTACTGTTTCCAATGACCTGAAAAAGAAAACAAGAGAATATGGATGAATTCAAACATAATATAAGATGAAGACAGGCATGACAAGTGAGTTCTTTACCCAGATTCTGAATCTAGTTTCTTCCCAGAAAGAGAAAGAGAGAATATTGCTGGCTTTCCCAGTCTGGGACTCTCTAAATATTTTAAATTAAAAATTCCATCTCAACATTAGGAAGACCTTCCTGAGAGTAAAGGCTGTTCGACAGTGGAACACACTCCTTCCTCGGAGTGTAATGGAGTCTCCCTCCTTGGAGGTCTCTAAGCAGAGGCTGGATGGCCATCTGCTGGGTATGCTTTGATTGAGAGTTCCTGCATGGCAGAATGGGGTTGGACTGGATGGCCCTTGCGGTCTCTTCCAACTCTACAATTCTATGATTTTAAATAACAACTCCAACCAAGTCAGATCACTGACCATGCGGTGGCTAGATCTCAGGGGTTAAAATTATTTTTTAGAAGTATTAGTTAAATTGGAAAATAGCAGAAATTTAACACTGGAAGGTTTTGGTCTGAAATTAGGCTTTCATGCATATTTATTTTACAATAAGAGTAAGGTAGATAGAGATTTCAAAAACCATTTTGTCCGTAAAACTCTATTACGAATATGGATGAAATATAAAACAAGATGGTCCCCTAAAATTCCATTATGGGCATCTCCAGCAGAAGCCTTGCTGAGACAAGAAGTTTATAGTGAAAAGAAATGGATTCAATATAGTGATATCATTAAAGCGGTTGAAGGTATTCAAACCATTAAAACACAAGAGGAAATAATTAGGGACGGCTTTTCATGCAACTGGTTTGCTTACAGGCAATTGGTTGAGAGATTCAAAATGGATAAAAATTTAATGGGTATTGCAACAAGTGTCCCAGAATTAGAGAACCCAGCGAATAACAAGGGCCCACTGTATTAGGTGTTTGTATGTTATTTGTTATATGTTTTAATGTTTTGTCAATAAAATTTAAAAAAGTATTAGTTACCATCCCAAAGATCAAAACAGTAATTATCTGATTTTATTACAAAATTTTAAAGTAACACTTTCTTCTGCATTATTCAAAAAGGGCTAGAATTGCTATTTTTATTTATTTTTTAAAAACTAAAAAGTCTAAAAGCCACTGCGGTACAAAACATACCCAAAGCCTCTGATACCCTGCAACTATAACAGTAACCCCTACGTGCTAGGGTTGCCTCGGGGCATCCTTTACAGACACCCCGCAACCCTAGCACGTAACTGCGGCGCCAACATGGCAGCGCCCTGTCTACATGGGCGCCGCCATTACGTCATGGCCGCGCTGCAGTCAAACAGCGTGGCACGGCCGTGATGTGCACGTGCCACTGCAGGGCACTTGTAGCAGGTATCCTTGGGGCACGAAGCCCCAAGAACACTCCTTTCCAGGCTGCGGGGAAGCGGCATTTTGCCACTTCCCTGAGGCCTGGAAAAGCAGCAGATTGGGGTGTCTGAGGTTGCCACTGTGGCCGCTGAGGCCCCGATCCGTCGGGGAAAGGGGCGGGTGCAGGCCACCCCAAAGGGGCCGTCTGTATCCCACCAATAGGAAGTAAAACCAGAAGGCACCAGACCCATCTGATATTGGAAGCTACTCAGTGTCAGCTCTGGTTATTACTTCAGTGAGAGCCTGCCAATGAAGACCATGCATTGTAGGCTACATTTCAGAGGAAGGAACTGGCAAAACCACCTGTGAGTATTCCTTGCCTAATAAAACCCTATGAAATTCACAGGGCGACACACACACACATACATGCACCTCTAATTATGACTACATTATGACTACAGTCATAATGTAGAGGTGCATGTATATGTGTGTGTCATAATGTAGTATCGTTGTGTTCAGCAATCTAACTCCAGCTGCTTTGCATAAAAAGAATATAGTTTTAGCCACACAAAAAAGTTGTTCCTCACTAATAATAAGTTGGCTTATTATTTATAAGTTACTTCTGCTCAGATTCATCGTAGCTTGAAAATATTTTTTTTTCTCCTTAATCTGTTACTAATACTTTCTAGAGATGTATGGCTTTTCAAGCAGCAATGCAAGTCTCCTGGCTGAGCATAGTTTTGCCAGGAAGTCAAGATGTGAGCTTTGACAATATACCACGTTGGCCCATTTGGGCAGATTGATCCTTTGGTCATCATGAATGATGAGTAGGACATTTTTGTGGCTGCTGGAGGCCAGTGCAGGACCCAGATCCTTAATGATGAAATCTCGTTGTTCTTCAGGTGTAAACTCGGTAGTAGGGAAATTCTTCATGGGAATATAAACAGAGGATGATGGCTCATTCTGAGCCGTGACAGCCCAGAAGGTGATGTTGTATCTAGTGTATTCATCCAGAAACCTGGATTCCAACACATGGAGGAAACAAGATACAGAGAATTGGGGTTTAATTTTTAAAATTAGCTACTTTACAGTATTAGTTCATCCCACCAAAAACCAAGGCCCGTTACAGACTGCCCAAAAGGAGCGGTCTTGGGCCGCTGCCAGTTGCAGCGCGGGGGAACCGCTGCAGCCAAACCGCGCGACTCCCCCGCGCTGCAAAAAAGGAGTGCAAAAATCGCACTCCTTCCGGCAATCCGGAAGAGCCGCCGCAAGTGCGAAAGTGCGCACTCGCGACGGCTCTTCCGGGTTTAGACGTCAGGACGCTGTGCGTCCGTTATGTCAAGATGGCGGCGCCCATCTGTATAGGGCGCCACCATCTTGCCGTACGGAATACGTGCGAGGGGCAAGGCGCGTCCGGAAGCGCCGCCCCTCGCGCGTATTCCTGGCGCAACGACGGCGCCGCTTAGGCCCATCTGTAAGGCGCCCAAGTTAGCTACCAGAACAGTTATAAAGTATTGACATCCTTTCACAGTGCTCAAAATAACTACCGTATTTTCCGGTGTATAAGACGACGGAGCATATAAGACGACCCCCAACTTTTCTTTTTAAAATTTAGACTTTAAGATATATTTGTGGTACAAACTATCTCCTCTCAATTATGTTGGTATCACATCAAAACCCACTACAGAGCACAGATAAAGCACAGACTTGCTCCATTCATATTGAACAGGCAGGCCCAACATCATCAGGCCCGGCCTCAGTTAAGAAGAGCCCTTCCTCCAGTCCATCTGCCTTGGTCCAGGCCTCAGAGGGAGAGAAGAACTGCTGGACCTGATCCCCTTCCCCACCTCCATTCCCTTCTCCTTTTAGGTCATGTCTTTTTAGATTGTACGTATGAGGGAGGGTACAGTGTTGTGTAAATGTACAGTGCAATAATAATAATAATAATAATAATAATAATAATAATAATAATAATAATAATAATACACAGCAGTTACACTGTTCCCCTTTAAGGGCAATGTGATGTACTTACATTACATGCTGTGTAAATATACAGGGAACTACTGGTTACAAATAACTAGATGTTTATGACTAGTTACTTACTAGTTCCAATTAAATTTTGATTTTAAAACACTTGACTTTGTCTGCTATTGTTTATTGAGAAGAAGGTGGGGATAGGATGACAACTTGTGCATTGTCAATGTTGTTCTTCTTGTGTGCCTTCAAGTCATTTCTGATTTATGGTGACCCTAAAGGTTTTCTTGGCAAGTTTCTTCAGAGGGAGGTTGCCTTTTCCAGCCTCTGAGGCTGAGAGGGTATGACTTGCCCAGGATCACCCAATGGGTTTCCATGGCTGAGACAGAATTTGAACCCTGGTCTCCCAGAGTCCAGTCCAATGCTCAAACCATTACACCATGGTGGCTGAAAGGAAATATAGCGTCCCTTGCAGAAAAGATGTCAAAAAAGAACATTATAGCTAGAATCCTGTTGGTTAGTTAGAGTAGGGATGGGATGCAGTGGATCTATTCATAGTCAGAACTAACAAGAGAAGTTATGCCAGAGATCATAAAATGCATTGGTCCATTACAGACGGGCATAAAGTACGGACTGGGTCCATATTAGGATTAGAAACGGGCGTCCCTTCCGGACGCCCCTAACCCTACTACAGACCGAGTCCGTACAAAATGGTGGCGCCTGTTCCACACAGGGGCTGCCATCTTTACGTAGCGGATGCACTGCGTCCGCACATCGCGCCGCGCATATGATGCTGCAAGTGTGCCATTGGCGCCTCGCGGCGTCATATCCGCACCGCAAAGAGAAGCACCATTTTGGCACTTCTTATTTGCAGCATGAAGGAGTTGCGCGGTTTGGCTGCTGCAGCTCCTTCACGCTGCAACCGGCAGTGGCGCGAGAACGCCCATTTTGGGCGGTCTGTAACACGCCATAGTTTGCTAATTTATATTATAAATGCAACATTAGAGAAAAATATTGTAATTTAAACACAAATAGCCTACATCTCATCCCAGTAGGGAGAGCGGGGCCAGTGCTCTGTTTTCCTGCCTACTCAGTCTGCTGTCACAGACCTGGAACAATTACGGAGGAAGATCAAGGAAGAAAATAAAAAGGAAGGCTTAAAGAAAACAAAAATAATGACCGTAGAAGAAATACATAAATTCAACCTAGACAATGAGGAAATCAAAATAGTTAAAGTGTTTCTATACTTAGGATCAAATATTGATCAGGGAGGAACTGCTGCCAAGAAATAAGAAGGCTTAGGCCATCTGTCGGGGATGTATTGACTGAGAGTTCCTGCATGGGGGGCTTGGACTGGATGGCCCTTGTGGTCTCCTCCAACTCTACAATTCTATGATTCTATGCCCAAATCCTGTGGATAAATAAAGGTTATATCCGGGAATATCCCACAAAAGCAGATTGTTTTATTTATAGCACTAATGGCGAAGTCGGGGGATGTCATTTAAAAACGAGCCCGCTTTTGTGGGATATTCCCAGATTTAATCCCTGTTTATTTGGGTGCTTTGCCTCCTGTGTGATAAACTCCTAGGAATGGGAAAGGCAGCGATGAAAGAATTAGACAAGATTCTAAATAGTAAAGATATGCAATAGAGCACTAAGAATAATATAATTCAGCGATGGTGAACCTTTTAGAGACCGAGTGCCCAAACTACAATCCAAAACCCACTTATTTATCGCAAAGTGCCACGTCCCTCTGGCATTCTAGTGACAAACTCTAGTGAACTCTGTGTTGGGACAATGGTGCATATGCCTACAGAGAGGGCTCCAAGTGCCACCTCTGGCATGCGTGCCATAGGTTCGCCACCACTGATATAATCCATTATATTCCCCAACTCTATATACAGATGTGAGAGCTGGAAAGAGCCGTTGCTCGGAAAGGTAGATGACAGCGATGGAGGGTATGAACAGGAGGCTGGGGGGAGAGATGGGAGCAACGGAGAGGGCCATCGGAGGCTGAGGGGAGCAACAAACTCGAGTTCCTAGAATTCCATAGCCTCGAACCAAGGACACCACAACAAACCCCAACTCCCAGAATTCCATAGCACTGAGCCAGGACAGTGAAAGTGGAGTTAAACCGGAGGCAACTGTTACAAAGGGAAGGAGAGTGGATTGGATTCAGAGAGGTGGTATTTTAGGGAGCATGGAGAATAATTATAATTTTAAAAAGTTTTTAAAATATTGTTAATATTAATATTAGTAATAATAATTTATTTTAATAATAATAATAATAATAATAATAATAGGTTATTAGTTTGCTGAGGCACCAGAGTTCTCTGGCAGACAAGGCTCAATGTCTCATGAAATTACAGTTCCCAGAATTCCATAGCACTGAGCCAATTTATAAGCCACCGGTGACAGATTTAAAGCTCTTTCGGTTCAGCTCAAAAGAAGCTGCAGAAGACACAGGTTTTCCCAGTGGAAAAGAGTCTCTCTCACTCCCACCCACCCACTCTCCGTCTCCAAATGCTAAACCAGAGCTTGGAACAATTATGGGGTTTGGGGGACTGCAACTCCCAGAATACTCCTGCCAGATCTGGCTGGGGGATTCTGGGAACACCCCAGCTGTGCACTAAACTGCATTCCAGCTTCTGAGCTGAGCTAAGAACCCAGGCTGCATCCACACAACATTTCATTCCCACTTCCAAGACACATTACAATGATACGTTCCTTTCTTTTTATGAAAAACAAACCCCTTTAAGAGAATCCTATTTTGGGAGAAAGGCAGGATATAAAATCAATCAATAAAAAATTATAGTGCAATAGTCCATCAGCGCATGGCTTGCATTATAAGACTTTATAACTTTAAAACTGTATAAGTTTAAAAACACTTAAAATCACAGTAGGATCAAAGTGTTATAATTATGTAATGGGGGTGTCCATCTTTGCCATATATTGGGAGAAAGGCGGAATATAAGAAAATAATAATAATAATAATAATAATAATAATATCTGGGTATTGTAGTTTTGTGAGACATTTAGCCTTCTTTGTCAGAGAGCTCTGGTGCCACAACATACTACAAATCCCAGGATTTCCCA
This sequence comes from Sceloporus occidentalis, assembly GCA_023333645.1. NCBI lineage: Eukaryota > Metazoa > Chordata > Lepidosauria > Squamata > Phrynosomatidae > Sceloporus > Sceloporus occidentalis. Next base: position 9,565,524 of record JALMGF010000020.1, read on the forward strand.
TAGCATTAAAGTGGTGCCGAACTGGATTATTTCTGCAGTGTGCAGTCTTATTAGACTGCAGTTCCCAGCAGTCTGTGGTGCTACTGGATGATGGGACCTGCAGTCTAGCATTGAGGGCCATAGGATTCAACAGCCCTGATTCATAATCTGACAGAATTTGGGGAAAACTCCTTTAAAAAGGCCAAAGTAAAGAAAATAAAAACGCCTTGCAAATCAAATCAAGAACAGATTTCTTTTACTTGTTCAAATCAACAACTGCTGTACGACTTTTGTCCTCTCTGATAAAGCCATTCATTCGTCCACTGAAGCCCCACAGAAAACCCATTATCTGATGATATAGATAAATACCTGACAAAATAGCGGGCCCAAGTCTTGTGGTAGATGTTGCCTGGCTCTCCCTTCAGGCGCCCTTTGCCCATCACTTGGTTACTGGTCCTCAGCCAGGCAGGGGCGGTCCATGGGCTGGCAATTAGGGAGAGGGGCCGCTTAGAGAAGGCCATGAAGCGGTGGAGGAGAGGGATCTATGGGGAGAGGTGATGATGGGGATCCTGTAAGTGGATCCTGACCCCAGAGGCCTAAAATTACCTCACCCACCCTAAAGGCCTTGCCAGTTGGCAGTCTCATCCATTTTTTATGTTGTCTCTCGAAGGCATACATGATCACTCTTCTTTGGAGGGTTAAGTGCATGGATCACACTTTTGGGAATATGTGCATTAGTAGTAAGATCTGGGAAATGGCAGAGGAGGAAAGGTTTATGCATCCCTCCCAGCAGCACCTGCTCTGGACAAACTGACTAGGAATCAAGATATAGCACACTTTTCCAAAAGAATGTTGCAGTACGGAACACCTTTGTTCCGAGGATCCAAGATAACCATTTGCATTTTTGCAGGCAAATTCATTCTATTACACTCATAATCCCAAACACCATTCATTTTTTTTCTAGTGGAGGGGGAACCATGCCAGTAAATTGCAGGAAAGACAACAAACAAAAAATCTCTTCCATAACAACGTAGTTGTTGTTATTCTTGGTGGTGTGTTTGGAACATCCATAGGGGGCTAGACCAACAGCAGGCACTCAACAGCACTGTCACTTGTCCCATAGTTCTTATAAAAATCCAAAACAATTAAAGCTAGGAATAATTCATTTTTTAAAAAAATTAGGGTACATTTTGTTTCTGGCCAATGTAATGTAATGTAGTGAGACAAAAATTATCCTATGCTATTTGTTAGGGACGCAGATGCAAGCTACAGGACAAGAGGCAGCAAAGCAGAAAAGCTGGTTCTTTGTGTGATCATTGGTGAACTCACAGATATGGGATTCTCTCCACTGCAGACCATCTTTGGATACTTCTAGAGCAGTGGTTCCCAACCTGTGGGTCAGGACCCCTTTGGGGGTTGAATGACCCTTTCATGGGGGTCGCCTAAGACCATTGGAAAACACCTATTTAATTATAGTTATGAAGTAGCAACAAAAATAATTTCATGGGTTTGGGTCACCACAACATGAGGAACTGTATTAAAGGGTCACGGCATTAGGAAGGTTGGGAACCACTGTTCTAGAGCTAGATCTCTTCAGCTGAAGGCCTGCCTCCCCTCCATACTGCACATGCTCAGTACACTTCCCACTCAGACCTCCTCAGTTTCATGTCCTCTAGTGTGGTCATCAACCAAGGAAGTCAAGTATAAGAGATATAAGAGAATTTGCAGATGACACCAAATTTGGAGTAGTAGCTAATATCCCAGAGGACAGGATGAAGATTCAAAATGACTTGAATAGACTAGAAAGCTGGGCCAAAGTTAACAAAATGTAATTCAACAAAGAGAAATATAGGGTACTGCACTTATGATGGAAAAATGAAAGGCACAGATATAGGAAGGATGACACTTGGCTGAACGATTACATGTGAAAGGAATCTAGGAGTCCAAATATACCACAAATTGAACATGAGTCATCAGTGTGATGCAGCAGCTAAAAAGTCCAATGCGATTTTAGGTTGTGTCAATAGAAATTGAGGCGGGTTACAGACCGCCCTCAAGCGGCCGTTTTCCCACCGCCGCCATTCACTGCGGAGGGAAGCCCCAGCAGCCAGACCGCGAGGCTTCCTGGCACAGCAAAAAAGGAGCGCCAAAATGGCGCTCCTTTTCAAAACGCGGAAGTGGCGCCGCAAGGGGCCTGAACTCTTCCTGGAAGCCAAAGTGACTAAACTGAAGCTGTTGTACTTTGGCCACATCATGAAAAGTCATGACTCATTAGAAAAAACAATAAGGCGAGTAAAGAAAGGAAGACCACATGCCAGATGGATTAGGGAGGACAAAACCTAATCGGAGGAGTGGAGGTCTCATCAAGGTTGCCATGTGTTAAGCTCGACTCTAACAACAACACTGAAGAAGAGTTCCCTATGATGCAGCTGCAATGGTTGATGAAAGAGAACTAAGGGAGTTTGAGTGGGAACTGTACTAAGCATGTGCAGCATGGAGGGGGTGTTCAGCTGAAGAATTATATCACTTGAAGTTTCCAAAGATGGTTCCTACCAGCACATAGAATCCCATATGTGTGAGTCAAAGAGACCATGATGAAGAAGCAATATGCTCCAGTTGTCAAAAGCTTTGTTTCAGAAGCACATTGGAATGGGTCCATGAAACCCTAGCCCTAACCAATCACATTGCTAACACTATTTATTATGGTGTGCCTTCAAGTCATTCCGATGAATGGAGATCCTAAGGGGCTTTCTTGAGCTGAGGGTATGTGACATGCTTTAGTGGCTGAGCAGGGAATTAAACCCTGATCTACATCCATACCCCAACACTCAAATCACTTCAGCATGTTGGCTCTTTGCCAATGCGAGTTTATTTTTGTTATTTAATCATACTGTATAAAAATAAATACTTAAAAAACACTTTACTTGGCACGGACTTTCCTGGAACACAGCCCCCTCTGGGCAATAGCAGTTCAAATCCTGAGCTGAATAAAATTTGTGGGTGTTCAAGAGGCCACAAGATATTTGTGGGGTTTTGAACAACCTGGGTCTTTATTTTAGCCATTTTCAAAGGGGAAACCTGTTACAGTCTGTTCCAGCATTTTAAAAAAAAGGGGAAAAAAATACTTGGGACAACTTTAAGATTTCACACATTTATTTCAGCACATGCTTTCATGGCATACAATTGCATACCCTCCAGCTGTCCTGACTTGGCATGTACAGTCCTGATTATCACAGGTGTATTTTGTTAGCTTTGAATGGCCTAAGACAGACAGGCTGAAAGGGGTGTGGTGACGGCAATACTAAGATTAGAGACCGTGCACCAACCGCATGGTCCCTAACCCTAGTACGGAGTGGCAGTGTACCAACAGCGGCATCCTGTGTACACAGGTGCTGCCATTGTGATGTAAGCACTGTGCAGCATCCACATGACACTGCACGTTGCTTACGTCGCGAGTGCACCAGTGGCGCACTTGCAACATCACTCTGGCACCTTAAAAAGGTCTCAGAAACACCAGGTTCTTTTTTACTCCGGAGGGAAACCACCGCACGGTTTGGTGGCTGCAGCTTCCCTCTGGAGTGAAATAAGCTGCTGCCAGCCCAGACATTCTGAAAGGTATGCACTGGGCCAATGAAACCATCCTGAACTGGTTTAGGTTCCTATCCCTATTGTTGTCATTATGTGCCTTCAAATCATTTCTGACTTATGGTGACCCTATCACAGAGTTTTCTTGGCAAGTTTCTTCAGAATTTGCCATTGACATCCCTATTATTTCTTGTTATTTTTTTCCCCTGACTGATACCAAATTTTCTGGTATAGAAGCCATGCTCCATTTTGTTAACTATTGTAACTTTTGCCATCTTGACCACACACTGATAGTACCTGGCCATGTGGATCCTAGTTTTCACCTGTAAAATATTGGAGGGTATGCAATCCAGATTGTAAACCACAAAAGATCATGGCAGAAATAAATAGTTTAGTCTTAAAAGTTCTGTAAGACTCCTTTTGACAACTTAACTTTCTGGGACCTTTCTCTACTTTTTCCTTTCTTTCTTGGTTCTTCTGCAAATTTTGGACCTTGCTTGCCGAGAAACTTTCCTGCTGTTGGTGGTGGTGCCAATTTAGCTACAGGAGTCAGGAGAGAGTTTTTATTTGAATACAGGAGAACCCACAGGAGGGCAGTAAAGGATCTCTTTTCTCCCAGCTTCACTCACTCTCAGTTCAGTGTCCTCCTGGGCCAGACTGAAGCACTTTAGTTCATAGTCATCCAGGCACTTGTCCCCATAACTGTATGCATGGGTAGAGAAGTCAGAACATGCCATGGGCAAGCGCAAAAGGTTGTACTCAATCCCTGTAGACAGAGGGAGAAGCAAAAGGATTATAGAGGTATTGGTGGTGGCTGAGCTGAGATTTGAACCCTGGTCACCAGATTCATAGTCCAATGCTCAAAATACTACACCAAATCACACTATAATGAAAGCAATTTTTTTTGTATCCCTATGCTCTCTTGACTCAGCAATGGCAGGTTGTTGGCTGAATATTCTATATTGTAGCATTTGGTATAGTGTTTTTGTTTCATCCATCAATACTCCTTAGCCATTTCTTAGCTACTCTTCTTAATCTTTCCTCTTGTATAAATATTTTTAGGGCTTCAGCTCCCAGAATTTTCTAATGCTTGCTGGAGGATTCTCAGATTAGCAGTCTGTTTCCAAGTTCTGGGTTTTCCAGTGTCAGTAAATGGGAGGCATACCCTCTATTGACCAAATCCATGTTTCTTTTCAAGCTCAAAGTCAAATCATTGGCCTCTGAAAAGTTTCAAAATAAATCAAACTTGTTTTCCAGATCATCGAATCAACATTCAAACTACAAGTAATTTTCTAGGCTTATTTCATTTTCATCCCCAAAAACAGAAAACAAAGTGAGTGTGTATACATGTTGTTTGTCTTCAAGTTATTTCTACTTTATGGCAGTCCTAAGGTGAACCAGGGATGTAGCCAGGATTTTAGGAAGGGGGGGGTCCAGACTAAGTGCCACCATTATAATGGGGCTTGGGCGCGGTGGCGCAGCAACATGCACCATTCATTTTTCTAATGGAAGGGGGGGTCTGGACCCCAAGGACCCCCCCCCCCTTGGCTACATCCCTGGGTGAACCTATCACAGGGTTTCATAGCCAAGTGAGGATTTGAACTCTGGTTTCCAAAATCATAACCCATTGCTCAAACCACTACACCACACTGGCTCTCACACAGAAAACTAAGACATCAGGCTAATGCTGGTTGTTTCGTCACTCTGAGCTGCTAGTTTTCCATATCCAGCCAAAGCCAGTTTCCTGGCCAGGGTCCTCTCACCTTCTTCAGAGAAATAAGACCGGATCAAGTGGTCCTGGGCTGCTGGAGATAACCGCATTATGTTGATTGCAGCAGCATCAGTGTGGGATCCACCAAAACCTTTGATGTGCTGGTACTGAACAAAAGGGTTATATGTATACAGTAACCCTTTGGAGGAAGACAACATTGAGGAGGCTGGTTAGATTTGGGGACACAGAGGGAGCTGAATGAGGGTGGGGAATCATATTTTAGTCTGAGGGCCAAATTGTAGGATGGGTTCTGAGAAGTTGTAGGATGGGTTCTGAGAAGTGATGGGTGGGACCGCTGACAAAATATAAATACCAGAACAATTTGGCTCATATTATTTAAGCCAAGCATGGTGTTAAGAGCAAGGAAAGCCCAGAGCACCAGAGGCTCCCATCCCTCTTACAGAAGCCACTTCCAATGCACCCCTTAAAATCCTCATCCCAGGGGCTTACCTGAACCAGAGAGGGTTGTCCGAAACTCCCCTTCACTGCGTTCCAAGCGCTCACCAGCCCTGCTGCTCACATACTTGACAAAGGTGCCAAAAGGGGGGAGAGAAAGGGGATTCAGCGTGTCACAGTATGTGGCATTGCAGACACACACAATGGCGTTGGGGCCAAAAACCAGGGGAGCGCAAGGGCGGCTTGCTGTGAGAGAGGAGAGGAAAAGGACACAAGATTGAGGCAGTGGAGAAGGCAGTCCCTTTCAGGGGAGGCACTCTGTACATGTTCTAGGAGAGAAAGATACGTAGTTATTCATCCCTGTATTTACTCCCTCCAAAAAAGTCTTTCTCTGCTGACCTGTTGTGGTGATCTTGCCTAAGGAACACAAATGTTGGCAGCTTCTACCAAGCCAGTATGGCTCTGAGTAATGCCATGGAGCTGGGCTGCATGGTTCTTTTCCCACAGCCAGCTAAGGAAAGTACAGAGAGGGTGTCCCCAGAGGCTTAGCTGCCAGATGATAAATTGATTAGGAGCACCTGTCAACACAGTTGTGGATGACTGCATTCTGGGTCAATGGAGGGATAATGTGCCCTGATAAAAGAATAGATTTTCAAGATATACATTCTATCTATCTCTCTCTGCACAGTTGATATTGTTTTCTGCCTTTAAGTCAATTTTGATTCATGGTGACCCAGGGAAGACTCATGGAGACCCAGAGAAGAAGATCAAAATTCAAAATAACTTTAATAAATTAGAAAGCTGGGCCAAAACTAACAAAATGAAGAACAGAAAAGGCAGAAAAGATGAGGGACACCTGGCTTAACAAGACTACATGTGAAAGGGATCTAGGAGTCCCAGTAGACCAGAAGTTGAACATGAACAACAGCTAAAAAGGCCAATGCCATTCCAGGATGCATCAATAAAATTATAGTGTATAGATTAAGGGAAGCAATAGCGCCACTCTATTTGGCTTTGGTCAGACCGCCCCTGGAATACTGTTTCCAGTTCTGGGCACCACAGATTCAAAAAGGATGTTGACAAGCTGGAGCATGTCCAGAGGAGGGCAACTAAAATGGTGAAGGGTCTGGAAACCTTGAAACCCTATGAGGAACAACTTAGAGAGCTGGGGATGTTTAGCCTGGAGAAGAGATGATTAAAAGGTGATATGGTAGCCCTGTTTAGGTATTTGAAGGGGCGTCATATTGATGGAGCAAGCTTGTTTTCTGCTGCTCCAGAGAACAGGACCCGGAACAATGGATGCAAGCTACAGGAAAAGAGGTTCCACCTCAACATTAGGAGAAACTTCCTTTTATTTATTTAAAATAAAAGATACCTTCTATAACTATTATTCACAGATTTATGAAGGAATAGAAATTGCAGATGATCAGATAGTAAATTTCCTAGATAAGATTAATGTTACCCACAAAACTGAAGAACAGATACTATTTTTAGATCAATTAATTACAAAGGACAAAATTAAACAGGCTATAAGAGAGCTCAAAAATGGAAAGACTCAAAGTCCAGATGGGTTTTCACCAATATATTATAAGATATTAGAACACCAACTAATTAACCCATAACAAAAATTGATGAATATGATCAAAGAGAACAATTTTCCCCAAACATGGAGAGAATGCTCGTTTTGAAACCAGACAAAGATCCGCAAGAGGTGAAAAACTATAGACCAATCTCTTTGCTCAATACTGATTATAATTTTTTTCCAGCTATGTTATCAAATAGAAAAGGAGACTTTCTTTCATGCTTGGTGGACCTGTAAAAACATTAGAAAATATTGGTTGGAGATCCATAAAACAATTTGTAGTATGATGATGAAAATATCATTAGAGTTCAAACCAGAATTATATTTGGCCCCATACAGACTACCAAAATAAAGCTGCTTCGGGTCACTTTGGAGGTATGCTGTTTAAATGATGCATGCATCCTAAGAGTCCGGAAGGTGCACCAAAGCTGTGCTGTAGTCCTTAGGACTGGATCGTGGCTTTGGCATGGCTTCCGGACTGCATGCATCATTTAAACAGTATACCTCCAAAGTGTCCTGAAGCAGCTTTATTTTGGCCTGTCTGTATGGGGCTATTTGTTAAATATTTTAGACCTAAATTTAGAAAAAAACACATTGTTTTGGTTTTTTTATTTATATACCGCTATTCCAAAGATCATAGCGGTGAACAGCAAGTAAGCTAATTAGCAAGTAAGCTAATTTGTTCCTGACACATGTTACAATGAGGAAAATGGTAGAACATTGTTTTATTTGATCACTGCAGCAAGAATGATACTAGCTTGAAGATGGAAAGAAGATACTATTCCCACTATTGAAGACTGGATTATAAAAATTTATGATTTGGCAGAGATGGAGAAGCTCACACATCTACTGACAGATGGAAACACTGAAGAAAATTAAAAGGACTGGGGAAATGTAATAATCTTTTTGCAACAAAGAGGAGGACAAATAACAACAGAAAGCTTTATAGAATAATGCAGAAGAAATGATTTAATTGTGATTATTATAATATTGATTTAAGACTTTTAATTGAATTGAATTAATTTAGTTAAGAAATTAATTAAGCGCTGTTGGATGGATGCAGCTCTGGAGGAGCACCGTATGCCACATACCGTGTAGAGACATTTGGAAAACAAATGTGAGGGAGACATTTGTTTGGCATAGAAAGGGACTCAGTGCATGATGATCTGAAACTCACTGACATCACAGGAATCCTGGCCTAACTGGGAACTCCTTTGCCATGGAAGAACTCATACTGATACCGATATTTATTTTTTCTTACACTAGCTGAACATGTGGATGGTGGTGGTGGTGGTGAGATGTGGATGACCAATGCAGATGATCAATGCATGTTTTGGGGCAAGGAGTCTCTGAAACCCTATATACAGTTGGCACTCCATATCCATGGATTCTTCATCCATGGATTCAAGCATCCATGGTTTGAAAATATACATATATAAGTTTCAAAAAGCAAATCTTGATTTTGCCATTTTATATAAGGAACCATGTGACCCCTGCAGATACCAAATCCATGGATGCTCAAGTCCCATTAACGACAATGGTATAGTATAATGATATCCCAAGAATCCATTGTAGTTGTTTAGACTTCCCCATCTCAGTGGTCTGCAGGTTTGTTGGTTTACATCTCTCATTGCCACACTCAAGTTGGCTGGGAATGATGGGAGTTGTGTGCTAACATCACTGGGGTGTTGGGTCCAGGGAGAAGCAATGAGAAAATCTGCCAGCTTTCCTTTATTTCTAAACACATTTTAAAGCTCCAGTTCTTTCCATCCCTAATATGACCTATTCTACAAAAACCAACAAAAACAAAATTAGATCTTACTTGCTGCAACCAAATTCAGTAACTACTGTTCTTCCTGCAATCTAGCTGTTAAAGGAGAGGAGCTGCTCAGAAAAAAATAGAGGTGGCAATAACATAAAATAAAATAAAATTCTGCATTAGCACGATGACTTTGAAGACCCATCTTCAGTACACTCACTACATATTGTCCACTGACTAAAGCATGTATGTATGTCAGGGACGTAGCCAAGGGGGGGGGTTCTTGGGGTCCGGACCCCCCCTTCCATTAGAAAAATGAATGGTGTGTGCTGCTGCGCCGCCGCCGCACCCAAGCCCCATTATAATGGTGGCACTTAGTCTGGACCCCCCCTTCCTAAAATCCTAGCTACGTCCCTGTGTATGTGCATTTTTCAAAAGCATGCAGTTTTAGCTGTGCACATTTATAAAATGGGCAAATGGATTTGTGTGTCAGGAAGAAACTCTGCTAGAACATGGCCACATAGCCCCAAAAACCCACAGAAAACAATGGACGCCGGCCATGAAAGCCTTCGACTTCACATTGGATTTGTGTGTCTTTTTGTCTTCCAAAATGCATATCTAGACTCATGAATGTACAGAAGTCTGAAGCAAGAGGTTTGGAAGGTGTGAATGGATATTGAGGTATGGAAATGAGATTTTGACATCCTGCCTGGTTTTTCATCCCTGAAGTGGTAGGCTAATTAACACAGTTAATCAACCAACAAGAAGAGCAGTTAGTTGGCCTGACAGAGGCTGTGTAGAATCTCTTTAAATTCAAACAGTTCAAAATAATTACATGAATTGAGCTTCTGGTGTTAAGAAGGTCTCTCATACCTTTCCTCCTGATCCAGAGGGCCTGATCCAGCAATGCTCATAAGTTCTTATACCTCTACCCACATGGTACTGTGTCACTTACTCACTTACCTGTCACCTCTGCAATCATCTGAAGAAGAAACAGCACCCAACAGACAGAATCTGTGGTCCAAAGTGAAGCTTTCATGTTCTAGAGAGAGAAGACGGCCTAAATTCAGAAGGGAAATAATGATGGCAATTCCTGCCCAAAACCTCTCCTCCTCTGCTTGCCTTAATCATGTCAAATTTAAAAATGCAAGAACGGCTACCTAATATGGCATAGTGGTTAGACAGGAGAAATGACACAGGATTTTCAACACTGGGCTGTTTCTTTAGGGTTTCAAAAACCAGGGTTCAAAAGGCAGGGTTCAAGCCTGAAAGCAGGTGCTTCTGCTGTTGAGCTATGGCTTCTCATTGGATGGATGCCACTGGACCCCGGGGATCATTTGCTTCCAAGCCTACCCTCCCTCACAGGGTTGCTGTGTGAAGCTAAAAGGCCTTACATGCCACTTGTCTCAAATACTTTGGAGGAAGGGTGGAATAAATCAGATTTAATGTTCTTGTTTTTCTGCAATCTGCACTGACAGGTTCTTCCAGAATTAATTCTCTCCAGATTAGCCACACTGACCTCACTCCCCTTCCTTCTTTCCTTCCTTCTTTCCTTCCTTCTTTCCTGCATTAAAGCCATGATTGCTTTTCAATAGCTACTGCATGACATTTAATTAAATTAAATGGAATCTCACAGCCAGTAAAGTCAGACGGGTCAGGAAGGCATTTTGGAAGGAAAAGCAGGAATCCTTTGCCATCTAGCTTTCAAATATTTGCACAAGGGGAGAGCGGGTAAAAGTGAAAAGACAGGGAAGTTAGTTGAATAATTAGGAAAATTGGGCATCAGAATCTTCTTGTGGAATGTGAAAGGTTTAAATTCTCTGGACACAAAAAAAATCATGTTCTAGAAAAGAAAGCTTTCTCTATGCCTTGCTGTATGACATTGTAGTGCTTCAGTTCTCTTTTCACGGGGATGATAATAAAAAATCCATTTGACAATAGACTTGCTTTGGTGGCCATCTCCCGTGGGAAGAGAATTGAAGCACAGTGACATCATATGGTGAGGCACAAAGAAAACTGCTTCTCTCCAGCTCTGTTTTGGCTTTGTTTTCACATGTGATAAGGCTCTTATTCAGTGATGTCGCAAGGACTGATGTCACTCAGTGTGGTAACTCTCTCTCTCTCTCTATATATATATATATATATATATATGGAAATGTTGTTTGCCTTCAAGTTGTTTCTGACTAATGGCAACCTTAAAGTGTTCACTTTTCTTGCCAAGATTTGCCTTGGCCTTCCTTTGTTTATATCCTACCGCTGACCCTTTCTTGATAGACTCTGTCTCAACTCCCATCCATAAGCTTCCAGCCCCGCAACCCTTTTTTCCAAATGCTGATCCTGCTCAACTCAACCTATTTAGAATCCTCCAGATTCTGTCCTAGTTCAGCAGACTGCAATGACTCCAGCCATCTCTGGTCATGAAGGCAAGGGACAGGGACGTAGCCAAGGGGGGGTGATCTTGGGGTCCACCCCCCCTTCCATTAGAAAAATGAATGGTGTGTGTTGCTGCGCCGCTGCACCCAAGCCCCATTATAATGGTGGCACTTAGTCTGGACCCCCCCTTCCTAAAATCCTGGCTACGTCCCTGCAAGGGAGAAGCAAAGCAAAATTAGAGCAACATTTCAGACTGTGGACTGTGAAGGGTATACACACTGGTTGAAGGACATACGGAGATGTAGTTCATAAAAGTGATTTTGCCAAGTTCTGGCATGTACACTTTCAAACTCACTTCAAATAACTGTCTCATTTACGACTTTGCCTTGAGTTTTGCCTTCCCAGGAAGCAGAAAGCATCCCATTTCTATCCCCCTCCTCCTGTGCTGGCCAAATGGCCATAATAAAGTTATTGTTATTATTATTATTATTATCCCCCTCCTCCAAAATAAGTAGACTTAGCACTAATGTAAGAGCTTGGGATTTTTTAAAATAAAAATAACTCATTCCCATTACTCAGCTGAGTTTTTAAAAGAGAATACTTGTTACTTCTCAATACAATGCTTAAAAATAATGTTTGTATCAGCTGTTACTTTTGTTTGAAAAAAGTGTTAGGATCGATAAAAGCCTCATCTGAGAGAAGTTTACTGTGTCTCTTTAGTCATTAGGAATGAGAGAGATGTTTCTTCAGCTCACAAGCTGCTGACTACAGTCACGAAGGTGGGAAATCTGGTGCCAAACGTTGACGTGTTGCCTCACGCGTTGCGCAACATCAAAAGCGTTTTAACACAGTCACATTTAAGATAAGAACCCAGCTCAGTTAGACTATAATCAGTCTAGCGAGGAGGCAGAAACAGCTGGTGGAGATGGTCAGACTTCCCTCAATAACATGGAGAAATGGTTCTCATTTTGTTGTTGTGTGCCTTCAAGTCATTTCCAACTAATGGTGACCCTAAGGTCACCATTATCATGGGGTTTTCTTTGCAGGTTTCCTCTGTGGGGGTTTGTCCTTGCATCCTCTGAGGATGAGGAGACTTGTCAAAGGTCACCCGGTGGGTTTACATGGCTGAGCTGGGGTTCAAACCCTGTTCTCCTGAGTTCTAGTCCAATGCTCAAACCATTACATCATGGTGCCTTTAGTTTCCATCTACTGAAGAAATAAATAAAACGATTGAAAGAATTTTAGACAATATAAATAATACAAATATTTGATAAATCTAGATAACTTCAATCAAAAATGTAAATAGAATGCTAGAAATTTGGGGAATGAAGGAAGATTCTTATTTACTGAATGCGGATTCCACCTCAACATTAGGAGGAACTTCTTGACAGTAAGGGCTGTTCGACAGTGGAACAAACTCCTTCCTCGGAGTGTAGTGGAGTCTCCTTCTTTGGAGGTCTTCAAGCAGAGGCTGGATGGTCATCTGTCAGATATGCTTTGATTGTGATTTCCTGCATGGCAGAATGGGGTTGGGCTGGATGGCCCTTGGGGTCTCTTCTAACTCTACAATTCTTTGATTCTATGATTCTATAATGCCTTCATGTTGAATCACCCATCCTATAGCCACATCCCTACTAGTCATTTATGATTCATACCCAGTCATTTAGGATTATATGATACTAAGGAGTTTATCACATGGGGGGAAATGGGATTTAAACTGGAAAAACCCACCAAAGCAGAATGATTATCAGATGACGTCCAGGTTAAAGAAATATTAAGCCAGACAGAAACTAGAAAAGACACACAAAAGCACAATTCATTTTCTGATGACGTTGGAGTTAAAGTACATTAATGCAACATTAATCCGGACAGAAAGTCAACAAAAGACAATTCTTTTTACTTTTGGAAAATCCCGAAAGTAAAAAGTGGCTGGTTTTGCTCCACTTTCTGTCTGGGTTAATGTTGCATTAATGCTCATTAACCCCATTGTGTCTGAAAATCAACCCCACTTTTGTGTGTCTTTTTGGGGTTATTTTCGGGTTTTAAATTTTGTTTCTGCACAGGATGCTTCCCGTGTGATAAACTCCTAAGTCAACATTTGCTCTTTCTAGAAGAACTAGACATCTAAACTAACTACTATTCAGTGCAAACTTGAAGTTACCTGTACAGTTAGCACACCTATAGATCAAGAGACAAGATGCTGCCCAGCCCTTCCTCAGTTATCTGATCTGCTGTCTCCCTCATTCTCTAGGGTTTACAGGAGGCAAATCTCTGTAGCCGACCCAACACCATTCTGCTCATTGTTCCAAGAAAGATTGAAACAACATCTTATCTCTTTGAAGCCCTGCCCACTTCTCCCACACTACTGTCTCCAGTTCAAGAAAATCCAGCATCCTACTCACCTCAAGGCTGTTATCACCTGTCCAATCCACTTGAGAGGTGAAAAAGAAACTTGTGCCAAGCCAAGAAGGTCATCGGAAGATGGACAAAAAGGCCCCAGGAGATGCAGTTGATGAACAAAAGGTGATCCCTGGACCCTGCTTCCTCAATGACAAATCTGCACTCTGGAGGCATCTGCTTATGAGGACGGAATATGATATAGCAGGAGGCGGGAATTGGATGGAATTTCTGGCTGAGCAAGAAAGATGGCATTTCTAAATGACGAGGAAGAAGTTCTTCACCATTTGAATTAATTCTGAGACAGAATGGTGAAGGAGTCCTGAGAGATGTCACAATTTAGCCTAATCTCACCTTGAAATTTAAATTTTGGAAATGCCATTGATGTCTGATACAATTATCTGCCATGTGTAATGTGAGAGGTGGATGGTGATGCTATCTGTGAAGATGCTGAATAGTTTACGGTTGTGTGCACAGTCTTCTGTGCATAGGATGGAATTTACAAAATATGTCAGGGGAAACAAAGAAAATATGGACAAAATTGGGAAAGGTTTATAATGTCTTGGTCACCTTTGATTCAGTTTTCTGGAACTATTTAATTGAACTTCAATTGAGCAAAATGAACTTCAACAGGGAGAAATGTAAGGTACTGCACTTAGGGTGGAAAAATAAAATGCACAGATATGGGATGGGGGACACCTGGCTGAATGAAACTACGTGTGAAAGGTATCTAGGAGTCCAAGTAGACCACAAGTTGAACATGAGTCAACAGTGTGATGCGGCAGCTAACAAGGCCAATGCAATTTTAGGCTGCATCAATAAAAGTATAGTGTCTAGATCAAGAGAAGTAATAGTGCCACTCTATTCTCCTTTGGTCAGGCCCCACCTAGAATATTGTGTCCAGTTCTGGGCACAATTCAAAAAGGACATTGAGAAACTGGAGTGTGTCCAAAGGAGGATGATTAAAATGGTGAAGGGCCTGGAAGACATGCCCTATGAGGAACGACTTAGGGAGCTGGGGATGTTTAGCCTGGAGAAGAGAAGGTTAAGAGGTGACATGATAGACCTGTTTAAATACTTGAAGGAATGTCATATTGAGGAAGGAGCAACTTGTTTTCTGCTGCTTCAGAGAACAGGGACAATGGATGCAAGCTACAGGAAAAGAGCTTCCATCTTGACATTAGGAAGAACTTCCTGACAGTCAGGGCTGTCCGACAGTGGAACACACTCCTTCCTCGGAGTGTAGTGGAGTCTCCTTCCTTAGAGGTCTTTAAACAGAGGCTGGATGGCCATCTGTCGGGGATGCTTTCATTCAGATTTCCTGCATGGCAGGAGGTTGGACTAGATGGCCTTTGTGGTCTCTTCCAACTCTACAATTCTATGATTTTATGATTCTATGATGTTGTATATTGAAGATATTTAGATATAATGTATTAGAATGTAAGAATGTGTGTGTGTGTGTTATATACTGTATAATCTTAATAATATTAAATTAAAATGTTATAAAATTAAAAAAAAAAATAAGGGAGTGAGCTTGTGAAGGAGGTGAAGAGCAGGAGACACCATCACATGAAATGATCAGAAAGGCTTTCTGGTGGTTATAAGGAAGCCTAAAAAGAAGTTCCATGTGACCCTCATCCCCACCATGGTCTTAAAACCTGCACACCAATTTTTCTGTTTCTTGCACACCAATACCTGGACTGAAAGCCCCCTTGCTGCCCCATTTTCCCCTTTACTGCCCACCCTAGAGCTTTCTACTTCTGTCTGAGTGCCGCCCACTTTGGGAATCACTGCCCTAAATTATTGGTTACACCATTTATGTGGAAATCTGGCATAGTTGTGACTAAAGCACCACCAAGTCTCACTTATTTACTTAAATATTTATGTCATCTCCCACTTGTAAGGTCTGAGGATGGTATACAAGGGGGGGGGGGACAATTTAAAACAGTAAGCACAATTTAAATTAATTTAAAATATAAACCATTTTAAGTGCATATCCTTACATCAATTCCAAGGTTGACCCAAAGCCTTGACCCAAATAGGCTTTGTAAAGAGCCACCCTGGTACGAAAATTAAATCAATATTCATGCCAGTTGAGCCTTGCACACAGTATATTTCTCCAAGTATTTCATCTGGGCTTCTAAGGAAGAATATAGACTGGGAAAGATTGTTTAATATTATATTGAAAATGTGCACAAGATTTTGTTATGAGCTGCAAAATGTCAAAATGTGAGCAGTTTCTATCTGGCCAAAGGTGGTTGTCAGCTCAACTAATTCCATTTCAGTTCAAGGGATAATTCCATACCTTCCAAGTGTCCAGATTTGGCAGAGAGTTCAGATTCATCAATTATAATTTAATTTAATTCAATTTTAAAATTTCCTGATTTCTCTCTGCTGTTTCTACTTTCCCTCTTTATCCTTGGCTTACTTCAGTGGCTCCAAACTGAGTTTAAAGTGCAAAAATAATGTGCACTCAATTAAAAGAGAAAGGAGAGGAAGGGATGGTGTCTTGCCCTCCTCAATAGGCTCAGGCAAAAACAAACTGCCACAGCCTCTCCTAGTTTGTGTGTTCTTTCTCATTTAAAACCTTTGAAATTGTCACCACAGACCAATGTTGCTTGGCCACATGTGTCCTGGTTTCCATTTGTGAAATGTTGGAGGCATGTAATGCAGAGGAAATTTGACCTCAGACCAAAACCAACTGACATTATGGTAGGATGAAAGGCTCCCAAATTCTTATAGAATCATAGAGTTGGAAGAGACCGCAAGGGCCATCCAGTCCAACCCCATTCTGCCATGCAGGAAATCACAATCAAAGCATCTCCGACAGATGGCCATCCAGCCTCCATTTGAAGACCTCCAAGGAGGGAGACTCCACTACACTCCAAGGGTGTTTGTTCCACTGTCAAACAGCCCTTACTGTCAGGAAGTTCCTCCTAATGTTGAGCTGGAATCTCTTTTCCTGTAGCTTGCATCCATTGTTCCGGGTTCTAGTCTCTGGAGCAGCAGAAAACAAGCTTGCTCCCTCCTCAATATGACAACCCTTCAAATATTTGAACAGGGCTATCATATCACCTCTTAACCTTCTCTTCTCCAGGCTAAACACTCCCAGCTCCTTATAAATTATGTGACTGCATAATTTACAACTGACCTCCATTTTTCTCCCTTGGTGTTTTTCTACCACCCACACTAATAAAATCCAGTTCTTAGTAATCTTTGAGGGTGTGAGGGAGACAGAATTTCGGATGAGTTAGGAGTTTTATGTTTTATACACACAAGCTAGTCTCATAAAACAATTAATGAATGTAAAAGCCAGCAGAATTAAGCCACACCAGCAGATGATGCATTTGGAAAGATTTTAACCACAGGGTGAAGTTTCCCAAGATGAAGTGGCACATGTAAGTCTCCTTAAGTGATACTGGAAGGTGCTAAGCATGCAGTTCCCATGAGTGCTAGATCTAATAATAATGTAAAAATTATTTATATCCTGCCCCATCTGCACTTAGGCTATCGGAGCGCACAATATAGAAATGGCATGTTTTAATATACACAGAATGAGAGTGTGCACTGCAGCTGGAGTGATTCGCTCAAGAAAGCCACAGCTCTGCGTTTGCAAGACCTGAGAAGGACAACTGATAACTGAGGATCATAGAGGTTTCTCATACATAGGATCAGCATATCTAAGTTAATTTGAAGGTAAATAACAGCAAACATAGAAGATCTGGAAGCCTGCCATACATATATTTGCTAGCCATATATTTTACATATGCTAGTGGTGATGCTGGGTGGAGAGACTGTTTTTGGTTTTTTGAAGCTGGCTAATGAGCAAATTTGAGGGAATAAAATATGTTTTGAATGGTCAATGACAAGTAGATGGGAATGCTTGCAACAGAGTAGAAAGGAGGGGCAGTGCTGGGAACAGGATTGTTTGGGTTAAAAGACTAATGGGCTGTGAGTGTGCAAAATCATTTTAATTGCTAGGCGCATTAAAAGCACATGCGGTGTAATTGAAATTTATGCTGTGAGCATTTTTAATTTTCTGGAATAAGCTTTCTGAACTTGTCGAAGCCGTGTTTTCTGAACTGAAGTTTCCCAGTACGTGACTGTATTATTTCATTGACCTGAACTTACTTCATCAAAATGCAACTGAAGAATGGTTCATCCTTCTCTAACTTAGGCCCATTACAGACAGGCCAAAATAAAGCTGCTTCAGGTCTCTTTGGAGGTATGCTGTTTAAATGATGCATGGGTCCTAAGAGTCCGGAGGTCACACCAAAGCCACATTCCATTCCTAAGCACTGGAGCGCAGCTTTGGCGCAGCTTCCGGACTCTTAGGACCCATGCATCATTTAAATAGCATACCTCCAAAGAGACCCGAAGCAGCTTTATTTTGGCCTGTCTGTATCAGGCCAACGTGATGTCAAGACATGTGGGACATTAATTACATTCCCATCATTCTTCACCTATTGGCCAAACTCCCATCATTCCTAAACATAAACTTTTATCTAGCCATTAATTAGACATGTACTAAATATCCAGATCTCTCTGACACATACTAGTTGTAAGTGTGACTTTCGCCGAGCCTTTACATTTATTGATCCTTTTATGAGGCTGGTTTATTTGTGTATATAAAACAAAAACAAAAAAACTCATAACTCATTGAATGTTGTATCTCCTTCACATCCAGATTATTGTCTCATGTTAACAACTATAATCCAAGATGAACAGGAACGGAGTTTCACTTGTGTGGGTGGTGGTGAAGTGCTCAAGGGAGAAATTTCCTTTCCCCCTACTATCATGGACAACAGGGCACTGTTGTATCTGTAGGAATATTTGGTATCTATATCAAGAAGAGTGCAGTGTAACTAGTGCAATATAAGTTTGTGGTAGAAAACAGGAGAAAATAATCACCATGCTCTTGTAAGGTTAACTGAAGAAAACTTATATTTATTATTTCACAAATCACTCTGGAATAGGAAAGGAGATAGACAGAGAATTACCTAGGATGTTGAGAAACTGGAGCGTGTCCATAGGAGGGTGACTAAAATGGTGAAGGGCCTGGAAACCATGCCCTATGTTTAGCCTGGAAAAGAGAAGGTTAAGAGGTGATATGATAGCCCTGTTTAAATATTTGAAGGGATGTCTTATTGAGGAGGGAGCAAGCTTGTTTTCTGCTGCTCCAGAGACTAGGACCCAGAGCAATGGATGCAAGCTACAGGAAAAGAGATTCCACCTCAATATTAAGGGAACTTCCTGACAGTAAGGGTTGTTCGACAGTGGAACACATTGCTCCCTCGGAGTGTAGTGGAGTCTCCTTCCTTAGAGGTCATTAAACAGAGGCTGGATGGCCATTTGTTGGGGATGCTTTGATTTAGATTTCCTGCATAGCAGGGGGTTGGACTGGATGGCCCTTGCGGTCTCTTCCAACTCTATGATTTTATGATTCTAATATTAGGAGAAGAGCTTTTGAAGCTGGCTTTCATGTGCAGAAGCAAGGCATCCTGAATCAAGAGGTACATGGATGATCCCTTCCCAGACAAAGTGAGACAGGGAAGAAGGGGGGTGACCTTTGGAAGAGGAAGCAAGCCTTTGCTTGAGTACATAGTCTGAAAAAACAGAGAGGTGAAGCAAAAGGGCAGACATGCTCTATACAAAATTTGATAACTCTTTGCTTCCAACAATACCTTTTACCTTGTAATAAGCCTGCGGCCTTTTATTCCACTATTATGGCTTGGATTTGCTTGAGGTTACATTACCTCTGGGTCATCCCTTGAGCTGAAATGGGTATGCTTGCACTTGAGTTATTATCTTTTCTCAGATAAGAAAATGTCATTTTTTGAAATCTTGCAACACACAAAAAAAACCCTCTTGTGCGCATATTCCAAACAGTTAGAAAACCTTTTTACAGTGTATCCTATCTTCCAAAGTACTCAGAATGAAATATTGGAAGAAATACATTGTATGGGAAAGGGCTGTCTTTGCTGCAGCACCAGCTGAGGGATGTCTTCCCCATGGAAACCCAAATGGCACCAATGTTGACTTCATTTTGGTGTGAAGCTAAAACATGACTCCTCTTCTGGATTTCGTGGGGCTAAAGTAGATGACCTGGAAGGAGTGATTTCAGTCCGTAATAGGCCTGGGACCATGATGACTGGATCGCAGGAGCAGATTAAATCCACTCCTTTCCCCGGAGGCTTCAGGTTGCCTTATGGGTCCTTGGAGCAGCTTCCAGACACTTTTGAGGCATACATTGTCTAAATGCCAAAACCTTGAAGTGGCCAAAAGTCTCTCTCTTTGGCCCATCTGTTTTGGGCTTGGGTCTTCATTTGAATCTGTATAAAGTGTACCGTTTTGAATTGTTTTGTACTTTGAATTGTCTTATATGTTTTCAATAGTTTTTCTCTGTGTGCAGCTCTCAGATCTTATGATATAGGTCTCATTTTCTGACGGGGAGCAAGTTAGTGCAGAAGTTCCATGCGATGGATGAGTATCCTGATGAGCCAGCACTGGGCTAGTTCCAAATTGTGTTCATTTTAAAAGATCTATATTGGGCCATGTAACACAGCGTAGATGCATTTTTGAATGGTGGTGGTGGTGGAATGTCAGGATCAGAGTCACTCAGAATTCCTGCCATGCCTGTTAGACAATAATGCTCTTCCTGCTTTGCTTTGTATTATAGATGTTGGGTTATGTCATGTCTTTGGAGTTGCTGGGAAGGGATCTTTTTTAAAGTTAGGTGATGAGCAGATGTGAAGAGGTAATAGGTACTGCCAAGGTCAGTCTCATGGAAATTGAGAGAGATGATGGGGAGCTTTGGTGAGAGGATGTTTTGGAATGGGAACAGATGGGATCTGAGCATGCGAAAAGGTTTGAATTCTTTTATGCTTGAATATACTGTGTGTCTGAAAACTGCTTTAGCCCTAACAACATTGCATGCTGTAAACTACTTTTATTTCCTGAATAACCCGTTCTGTTTTCACACTGAGGCTTGGATTTCTGAACTAAGACCAGACAGTACATGACAGCAGCAAATAATATAATAGTTGTTGCTGTGTGCTTTCAAGTCATTTCTGATTTATGATGACCCTAGGGCAAACCTATCATTGCAAGATTGGTTCAGGGGTTGGCCATTGCCTTCTCCTGAGGCTGAGAGCATGTGTCAAGCAGGAAATCAAACCCTAGTCTCCAGCGTTGTAGTTCAACACTCAACATGCCACACTGGCTCTCCATATAATATAATGTAATATAATGTAATATAATATAATATAATATAATATAATATAATATAATATAATAGGGATTTGTTACTGTTATCTTCATAACCAGGGCCAGACTTGTGCACAAGCTAAGGCCCGTTACAGACGGGCAGCTAGTACGTGCTCAGCACATACTAGGGTTAGAAAGGGGCGTCCTTTCCGGACACCCCTAACCCTAGTACACGCCGAGCGTGTACAAAATGGCAGCGCCCATTCTACACGGGTGCCACCATCTTGACGTCGCGGACACCTAGCGTCCGCACATCGCACAGCAGAAATGATGTCACGAGTGCACCATTGGCAGCTTGCGGCGCTATTTCCATGGCACAAAAAGAAGCTGTATTTTGCAGCTTCTTTTTCGTTGTGTCCGGGGATTGCATGGTTTGTCCGCTGCGGTTCCTGGACGCAACAACCAGCGCTGCTGGAAGACTACTCTTTTTGGGCGGTCTGTAAAGCGCCTAAGCTACAGCTTGGGAACTTAAATTGTGAGGAGTCTTTAATAGTCCAATCCAAAACCCAGTAAATTTCAAGTCTGAAATAATAATCAGCTCAAAAAAGGGTATTACCTTTTTGATATGTAATGGTCACAATTATTTGTCATAATACATCTGTCCTAAATAGGTATATGTGTCTGAGCCTTCCAGTTGCCTGTCGACTTATGGCAACCCTGTGAATTTCATCGTTTTCTTAGCCAATGAATCCTCAAAAGTGGTTTTGCCAGTTCCTTCCTTTGAAATATAGCCTACAGAACCTGGTATTGGTTGGAGGTCTCCCATCAAAGTACTAACCAGGGCTGACCTGCTTACCTTCCAGGATCAGATAAGATCTGGTGTCTTTAGATATGTTTGCATACGTGCATGCATGTATGTATGTTTGTGTACACACACACACAGAAATAAAAAAAATTAAACTGATAATGCCTGGATTTTAATGGGGCCTTCCTGTATTTCTGTTCTTCCCCCACCCTTAAAAAAAGATGTCAGGAATCTCAGCCCCAGTACTTCAAAAAGCTCTCTCCTGTCCTTATCCACTGGATCAGGAAACTTAGCTGTGGTACCTTAGCACTGTCTGGGTTTGTATCTGTTAAATGAGACGCGCCACCCCTTGCAGCCCACGCGCTCCCACGCAGCTTTCAGCATATGCTGAAAGCCGCATATAATGCGTCTGCGTATGACACGGGCGTATTGTATTACCTACCTCTCTTAATTTGGTGTCATCTGCTGCAAGGTGGCTGGGCAAATACTCCTGTTCCCCAGTTTGTTTGCAAAGAATGTGAGGCTTTTTTAAGGTCACCAGAGGAAAAGGAAGGAATAAGAAAAAAAAGTTTTCTTATAAACAAACAAACAAACAAACAAACGCTTTATTTTTACCCTGCCTCTCTGTCAAAAAGACAATCGAAGCAGCTTACAATTAAAAAAGAAACATACAATGCCCCACATCCCAATTAATCCCCCCTTCCCCAAAAACATTAATTAAAACATTAGACATTAAAAACAGTACATTAAAATAATAAGAGACGGGCAGATGAGGCTACAGAGTACTTAGTGGGGTAGTGGCTTTGATTAGTGGCCAGGTTTGTTATTCAGGAAAGGCCTGCCAGAAGAGATCCATCTTGACAGCTTTTTTAAAGCTTTCCAAGCTGGTAATATGATGGATCTCCTCCGGCAGATCATTCCATAATCTGGGAGCAGTTGAAGAAAAGGTCCAGTGGGAAGTTCCAGTCAGCCTGGTCTTTATGGGTTGCAATAGATCAGTGATGGCGAACCTCTGCTTGCGTTCGCTTCAACAAGGGTTATGAACCCAGCACGCACCTTCCTGACATGTTCAATACCTGTTTTATTTCCTTTAGT
Organism: Sceloporus occidentalis; assembly: GCA_023333645.1. NCBI lineage: Eukaryota > Metazoa > Chordata > Lepidosauria > Squamata > Phrynosomatidae > Sceloporus > Sceloporus occidentalis. The sequence continues at coordinate 9,588,472 of JALMGF010000020.1, forward strand.
TTCAACTGTGCATTTCCATGCGTTTGACAAGATTTTTATTTTGCAAAGCAATACTGATTAATAGCCAGGAATCACATAAGTAACCTAAATTATTTCAAATCCGCAGCATCAGACAAACTGCATCCCAGGGCATCCTTTTCATCCTGGAGAGAAATGACAAGTGGGGTATCACAGGGATCTGCCCTGGGCCCAGTGCTATTCAACATCTTTATCAATGACTTAGATGATGGAATACATAGAGGGCATGCTTAGCAAATTTGCAGATGACACCAAATTACAGTGCCAGGAGCTTGGAAGTGATATGATAAGAGGTGGTTATAGCCCTGGTTAAATATTCGAAGGGGTGTCACATTGAGACTCAAGCAAGCCTGTTTTTGGCAGTTTCAGAAATATAGGACATGGAGCAATGAATCTAAACTATAGGAAAGATTCTACCCCAACATTAGGAAGAACTGCCTGATACTAAGGAAGTTCAGTATAATGTGCTGCCTTTGAACATGGTGGAATCTCCTTCTTTGGAAGTTTTTAAACGGATGGCTATCTGTCTGGGAATGGGGTTGGACTGGATGTTCCTTGTGGTCTCTTCCAACTCCATGATTGTATGGAACTTGCTGAAGTATTCTCTGAACTGCTTGCCAGCATTTTTAGAAATCTTGGAGAACGAGTGAGGTGTCAGAGGAATGGAGATGAGCAAACATTGTCCCTCCCTTCAAAAAGGGTAAAAAAGAAAATGCAAGAAAATTCCAGGCAGTTAGTCTGATCTGAATACCAGGGAAAATATTAGAACAGATTATACAGGGGTCTGTCTGCAAGTATCTTGACAACTAAGCAGTGATCAGCACGAGTCAGCATGGATTTGTCAAAGGCAAATCCTGCCAAACTAATCTTGTATCTTTTTTTAAAAATGGGTCACTAGTTTAGTAGATGGTGCAAATGATGTGCCCCGGTGGCGCAGTGGTTAAATGCATGTACTGCAGCCACTCACTCACAAACAATAAGGTTATGGGTTCAATACCAGCCAGGGGCTCAAGCTCTACTCAGGCATGCATCCTTCCGAAGTCACTAAAATGAGTACCCAGTTTGTTGAGAGCAATTAGCTTATACCTTGTAAACCGCTCAGGAAGTATAGAAATGTACTTGCTATTGCTATCATTTATCTGGATTTTAGCAAAGCATTTGATAAGATTTCCCTTAATAGTGTGATTATTATTAAACTGCGCCCTCAAATGACAAATGGTCATTTTATTACCATGTAGAAAGATCTGTTTGGATATTGTATATGTATTACTATCAGTTTATATTTTAACCTGTTACTGTTATACTGATATGCTTTTTGTGTGGTTTTGTTTTTATACTGGTCAAAGACCGAATAAATTTTATTACTATTACTATTACTAGTGTGATTAGTAAACTGATTCAATATGGAATAGATGGGAACACTGTCAGCTAAACCCATTACTGTTTGGAAAACCATGTTCACAGAATCACCATCAATGGCTCTACTTCACATTGGGAGGGGGTCTCAAGTGAAGTGCACTTCACCAATACTTGAACTTTCTATTAATGATTCAGGTCTAGTGTTTTAAGCTGAATAGAGTGTTTTGGCAATGAAACTAGTTGCTTAGAGAGATGGTGGGGTCTCCTTTTCAAAAAAGGCTGGATAGCTTGTAATGCTCTAGCTGGAGATCCTGAATTGAGCATGGGGTCAGGCTCCATGGCCCAGCTCTATGATTCTAACTTTTTGATTTTTAGATGGTTCATTTTTTTGGTTTATTTATACAAGGCTTACCTGACATTGTTTCATTTGACATGTATTAGTTTTGAGTAAATTTTTGTTGAAACATGCCAAACTGCTTTTTACTTTGGTGTGGGAACTAGTTCCTATTATTTCAAATTATTTATGGCTCTCATACCAAATTTTCTGTTAAAGAAGTAATGCTAAGCAGTTACAACTGTATACATAAATATGTATTCATTCCATTTCTATATCAACCAAATGAGTGAATTATCTCAGCCATGGTTCACAATCTGTTAATATCTTTTACCAGCCCTTCACTCTGTTATATAATAATACTATCCATGCAGTGTAAAGTCTTCAGGAAAGATATGAGGGGTGGGGGGAAGGTGATGTTATCAACAGTCAGAGACAGAAGCTCCACACAGCTCTTGCAGTAAGAAGACAGTTAAGGCTTACGGCAGTAAACTAATAAATAGAAAACATGCAGGGGTAGCTGTGCTGGCCATTTAACAAATCCATACAAAAATCCATCAGTGATACCTTTATTGGCCAACTGAAATGGACAATATACATGTTGCAAGCTTTTGAAAATCCATGGGCTTCTTCATCAGGCAAGATGTTGTAAACCAAACAGGAGGAAAAAAAACAATTGGAAATGTTAGTCAGATGTCTGCATGTTGTTTCAGTCCTTAGTAAAGGTAGTATGTATGTTGGAGAGGATATCTTTGGCAGGCAGGCTTCTCCTCTTTCTGGCCATGTGGCAATAAAGAGATTTTCAAAGTCCAGGAAATTTAAAGTCCATTTGCATCTCAACAGGGAGCCCTCTTTTTGCAGTCCAACATGTCTCCATTCCAGTGAGATCACAGGCCTCTTTCCTCAAGAAGTCTCCATGTTTTTGCATCAGGAACATGATGGTGATGTAGAGGTAAAACATGCAAATTCAGTCCAAATTTAAGAAGAAGAAAATTGTTTTACCTTGGTTAGAGGTCCCAGTCCACAGGCAACTCTTCATAGTTCCCCTGTTGCAGCTACAATGTGGTATCTCACAATACAGAAAACATGCAGGGGTAGCATGTGGGGATAATTAATAGAGTAAGATTCTTTTTAATATCAGAAGTGTAAAGGGGAAAAGACTTAACAACAGACTCTCAACCAGCAGGCAAAGCAAATGTGTTGCTTCTCTCCTGGACCTGAGTACCCCATCCAGTGAGGCCTCCTTCATTTAGGTTGCCCTGAGTGTTGTTGGCCTTAGCATCTTTGTCTCACATCAAGTAAAGATTTCTTTCCAGTGATATCTTCAGGCCTTTCCCACCACAGAGTGTGACTCAAGACAGAACTGACCTTGATGGCCAGTTCACTAGGGCCACTCCAGCCCTTGGCTTTGGAATAGAGAGTAAATGAGGTAGGCCACAAAGACCAGGTTTGGTGAATGGCATAGTGAACAAGGCTAGAGTTTCTAAGAGTGGTGGCACACCTTGAGGTAGGTTTGGCCTCTCAAAGCATGGTGGCCTTTATTCAGTCTTTTCCCTAAAGCCAAGATGCTGAGCCATGGCCTGCTTCCTCACTCGCGCCTCCACAGATAAGTCTGAATAGAGTTGGCAGGGATTTCACTCACGATAAGGCCAGCTTCATCAGAAATTCCAAAGGAGACATTCAAGCCAGACCTAAGGGGGAAGGTGACAAAAAGGGACAAAACACTATTACAAACCCTTCTCACTACAGATACATATATGTATGTATGTACACATCCTCATCCCAACCCATCCCATCCCACCAACAGCTTCCTTTTCACTTCCACTCTAAGAGAAGCTTTCTAGAAATTAGATAAAGGTCCAACCAAATGAGATGATACATTTCAAAATAAGAGATACAGAAGCCAGTGTTGAGGTTATATGCATCCAGAAAAAATATATATTAATATTTATAAATAACCAGCCAGTGTGTTGAATTGGGACTTGGGAGATATCCACTTTCCAGTCCCTCCTCAGCTATCTTACCAAGCGGCTTTGTTCCAGTCATTCCGTCAGCCTGATCCACCTCACAAGGTTGGGGTGAGGATAAGATAAAACAGGAAAGACACCTATGTAGGTGCTATTCTACTAATGCCTGGTGTACTTTTAACAGGAATAGTCAAGCAAATTTCTCAGGATTTACCTTAGGGATGTATCTGGTCAGTAACCGAATTAAAAAACTTACTCTTGAACTTGTTCTGTCAAACCACATCAATTTTCAAATACTGTATATAATCGTAGAATTCAAAGATGTAGTCATATTAGTCTATAGAATCAGTATATAGAGAGATTTTGTAGCACTTTTGATATTAACTGAAAGACATTGGCAGCATGAGCTTTTGTAGACTTCAGTCTACTTCCTCAGATACTTTTGGTGGATATATATCCCTGTATAAGTTGGCTTCATGTATATGCTGAGGGCAGGTTTTGGAGCTAAAATTATGGATTTCGCTATGCCCCAAGGATAAAACATAGGGGCACATAAAAAAACAAAAACAAATCTTTCACCTTTAAAAAATGCATATACTTAGAAATAGCTAAAGACAAAGGAAGGAATGTCTATGTCTATAGAAAGACAGACAGGAAAAGGAATATAAATGATGAAAAGGAACAATAATAATAAATAATAAATATAAATATTTATTTATACCCTGCTCTTCAGCCAAAAGGCTATCAAAGTGGCTTACAAATTGTTAATTAGACATTTCCCTGCCCTCAGGCTTACAATCTAAAGATGCAAGACACAAGGGAGAAAGGAATGGCAGTGGGGAAGGGGAGAAGTCCAGCAAATGGTCTGTCCCTCTGATGCCTGGACCATGGATGAGCTTGGAAAAAAAGAGAAGGCAGGGAGAAGAACAATGAAAACAACCAGCTTCTATTAGGGAGCCAGTGTGAAGCCAAGGGGCAGAGATGAGAAGCTTCTCTTGGCATGAGAAGCATGTTTCATGGAAGCAGCATTCACTCCATTATCCCTCCCTTTCCCAAACTGGAGAAAGAAAGGCAGCTCTTTCCTTTTGCACACTTACTTTTTCGGCCTGTGTGGCATTCAGCGGCAACATGGGGAAGATTGAAAAGAAACTGGTGGCCATTTTTAATAGAAGCATACACAATACATGACCACAATGGGGGGAAATGATGGAAACAATACATAGAAGAGCTATATAAAAACGATTAAAAGATGAATGACTCATGGGAAGAAGAAACTTACAAAGATGAAACTCAATTTAGGAAAGGAAAGCGAAAGCTGCACACAACAGAAGTAGATAGTTGGAGGAAGGTCACACACAGAAGTAGGGAAACCATGGAACATTCTGTGAGCTTGCAGCTACAGAATAGATTTCAATCTCTCTCTACTATCAAGGATGATGAGGAACAGCAGCAGGGACAGACTTCAGGGACTGAACAGGGAACCCTGGGAATACCACCAAAGGGAACAGCTGCTGCTAAGCCTTGGAGGCGTGTGGTGGTCATAGGGGACTCTTTGCTGAGAGCCACTGAACCAGTGGTTTGTGGGCCTGACAAGATGTCTCGGGAGGTGTGCTGTTTCCTTGGGGCAAAGATCCGTGATGTGACAGAGAGGCTGACAAGACTTGTCAAGCCTACTGACCATTACCCCTTTCTTTTGGTTTATGTGGGAACCAATGATACTGCAAGGCACAGCCTTCAGAATATCATATGAGGCTTTGGGTAGGAAATTGAAAGAGATGGATGCACAGGTTGTCATCTCATCTCTTCTCCCAGTCGAAGGGCATGGTCCAGGAAGGAAGAGGAAAACAGCAGAGGTGAATAACTGGCTCCGCAGATGGTGCCGCCAAGAACGGTTTGGATTTTTGGATCATGGTCTGAGGTTCCATGAGGAAGGACTTCTGGCAAGGGATAGGTTGCATCTCATGCCAGTTGGCAAAAACGTTTTTGCCAGTAGTCTCAAAACTTTGATCAGGAGGGCATTAAACTGAGTTATGTGAGGGAGGGAGACAGTATTCTGAAAGGCAAAAGGGCTGGAGAAAACAGTCAAACTGACACAGAGGGAACAAGGCAAACAGTGCAAGGACCCAAAAGTGGGAGGCAAAAGAACTTGCACAGGCAGCAAATAAAGGGAACACATGGTCTTGCAAACAAGTTTGTAGAATGTGGGCTAAACAAGGCAACTGTTACATGGATTTGTAACTGGTTGACTGGCCGAACCCAAAGGGTGCTCAACAATGGCTCCTTTTCATCCTGGAGAGAAGTGACCAGTGGGGTACACAGGGCTCTGTCCTGGGCCCAGTGCTATTCAACCTCTTTATCAATGACTTGGAGAACAAAGTTGGGGGCATAGTTATCAAATTTGCAGATGACACCAAATTAGGAGGAGTAGCTAATACCCCAGAGGCCAGGATCAAGATTCAAAATGACCTGAACAGACTAGAAAACTGGGCCAAAGCTAACAAAATGAAATTCAACATGGAGAAATGTAAGGTACTGCACTTAGGGCGGAAAAATGAAATGCACAGATAGGATGGGGGACACCTGGCTGAATGAAACTACGTGTGAAAGGGATCTAGAAGTCCAAGCAGATTCTAGGCTGCATCAAGAGAAGTATAGTGTCTAGATCAAGGGAAGTAATAGTGCCACTGTATTCTCCTTTGGTCAGGCCCCACCTGGAATATTGTGTCGTTCTGGGTACCACAGTTCAAAAAGGACATTGAGAAACTGGAGCATGTCCAAGAGAACTCAGCGTCTGCCAGGTGCCTTATATCTAGCTCCCTTATCACAGCTGCTGACTGCCTAATGAGCGTTTCTCAGCAAGCCTCTTGGAACACCGAAGCCACACCCTTTTTGATCTCCTCTGGCTAAAGGTAGAAACCTCAGTGCTCTGCTGCTCTATGGCCTGTTACAGACTGCCAAAATAAAGCTGCTTCGGGTCTCTTTGGAGGTATGCTATTTAAATGATGCATGCACCCTAAGAATCCGGAAGCTGCACCAAAGCTGCACTCCAGTGCTTAGGAATGGAGTGTGGCTTTGGCGCGACCTCCAGACTCTTAGGATCCATGCATCATTTAAATAGCATACCTCCAAAGAGACCCGAAGCAGCTTTATTCTGGCAGTCTGTAACAGGCCTATGTCTCCCAAATCTGGTACTTCTACTGGGGCAAGGCTGGGCTGCTGAGCCCCAGGCTCCACTGGAGGAGATCCCACAGAGCTAGGGTCTGGCTGAGCCAAATCTACTGGGGCTGGCAGAGCAAAGCTGGGACCTGGCAAGGCAGAACTGGGGCCTGGCACAGCCTCAGGTTCCTCCTGCACTTGAGGAGCCAAATCCTCCTTGTTGTCCTCTGAGTTCTCCTCATGGCTGACCATGACAGATGCCCTCTCTCACTTCACTGTGAGCCTATGCGCCTGACACTCACCGGTTAAGAACAATCACTACAGCAGATCCATCAGGGCGAAGTACAGCCACATGCTCCAAGTTGTAGTCCAGGTATTTCTGGAGGACTCTCAGCCCAACCCGCTGGGAGCCTTCAGGGATGAATTTGCTGTAAAAATAAAGAAAATGAGATTGTTAATAATAATAATAATAATAATAATGAGATTGTGGAAAAAGTGATACATTTCACAACTGGCAGGCTAACCCTGTCATTTCAGGGTTAATACCCTTTCAAGATCCTTTTTTTACTACAATGCCCAACTGGCACAATCATAATAGAAAACATAATTAAGGTTAAGGAAAACTCCTCTGGTACTCTCAACGATGGAGCATCACTCAATAAAACTGATGGATATACACACAAGTTCTTTTCTTTTTCCATATAGTGTGAAACAATTAATGTATGGAATTTGTCGCCATGAGGTGACAGCCAGCTACTTCGATGACTGTAAAATTAGATTAGAAAACCACATTAGAGAACAGTGAATAACCAATGATTATGAGTCATGCTAGCTCAAGGAAATCTCCAAAATCAGAAACAGTATATCTCTGATTACTAAATACTTTAGTGACAAAGAGGTGGGAAGCTGTTGATATTGTATCTCATTTGTGGGCTACCAGGAAGCATTTTGCTGTGGTAACACAGTAAGAATAGAATACTGAAGCAGATTATACAAAACTCCCAATTGCGTCCAGTTTTCGGCACCACAATTCAAGAGGGATATAGACAAGCTGGACTTGTATTCATAGTAGGGGCAACCAACATGGTGAAAGGTTTGGAAACCATGTTTCCAGTGACTTAGAGAGCTGGGTATGTTTAGCCTGGAAAGAGAAAGGTGATATGATAGCTATGTTTAAATATTTGAAGCGATGTCATATTGAGAATGGAGCAAGCTTATTGTGTGCTGCTCCAGAGACTAAGACATAGAGGAATAGATTCAAACTACAAGAAGAGATTCAACCTAAACATTAGGAACAGCTTTCTGACAGTAAGAGATGTTCAACAGCAGAATATACTACATCAGTGTGGTGGAATCTCCTTTCTTAGGAGGTTTCTAAAAAGAGGCTGCATGGACATCTGTTGGAAGTGCTTTGTTTTCCTGCACAGCAAGGGGTTGGACTGGATGGCTCTTGGAGTCTCTTCCAGCTCTATAATTCTGTGATTCTAACTCTTCATATGTATGGAGCTAACTGCAACCCATCACCTAAAAACCAAAAATACAAACACCTCTTAATCCATCTCTGCATCCATTCATTTTTCTTTAATTGCCTCTCTTTGCTAAATATCACTGTCTCACACCAACATAATGATGAGAGCCCCACTAATAGGGAAAGGCCTCACCTAAAGTGTCCCATATGATAGAACATGGGCTGCTTGTAGAAGGCATCGTTGGATGTGTCTACAATGATCGGACTATCTACAAAATTCTTCACCCAATTGGGGCCTCCTTCTAAATCAAGGGCTAAATTCCAGTCGATCCAGCCTGTGACGTGGTTGTTAAGGTTCTATAGAGGAGGGAAAGGGAAGGGAAAGTCATGATTAGAGGTGAAGCACAAAGGAGAAGGGATGGTAAAATAGCATCTGGGGCTGTTCCCTTCTTTCCTTCCACCCAATCACAGGTCATACCGCCAAGATGCTGCGGCTATACTGGTTGCCCCGATCCCAAGAACCAAGGATCACGTCTCTCTCCCAAAAGTGTGATCCAGCACAGGCTTCAGTGGAAATTAGGAAATAGTCTGGGTAGAGCTGATGGGTGGCTGCCACTGTGTCAGTAATGGGGGCGATGAAATCGAGGTACCAATGCAGGCCAATGCCATGGACATAACGGTAAGCCTTGCTGTCCCCGCTCAGCACCTGGACAGAGGAACAATTGACACATCAAACACATGCTCCCCACAAAGTGGAAGTATTAAGAAACAGGGGAAAGAGGGACGACAATAAGAGGGAACCAAGCCTGTGGAATTCCTTTCTGAGGAAAGCTAGGGCCACAAATTAATTGATTACAAGGATCCTTTCAATGGGCTGTGTGTGCTGTAACTTTGGGGTGAAGCAGATGGCTGATAAAGAGCAGCCTCTGGCCACTTTGGCTACAATCGGGCTGGTACTTTGGTGACCACAAGGCCTGCTCCCAAAGCGGACTACTGCCTGCAGTCCCAAAATGCACTGGCCAGATTCAAAGGAATCAAATCTACTCCTTTTTATTTCGGTCTTTTGCACTGGAGCTCGGCCCCAGTGCAGCTTCCAAACACTTTGAGCATGTGGGTCATCTGAACGCCAGGCTTCCAAAGCGTCCAGAAGCCGCTTTATTTGGCCCCTGCGTTTCAGGCCTTTGTTATGTTCTTAAATGACATCATACTTTAAAAATGTTAATGGTGTTTTAATGTGATGATTTGTTCGATTGCGTTTTAACTGTTTCCTTTCAGGATTTTAGTTTATCTTGCACTTATAAAAATTAGCATATTACCCAGAATGTTATTTGTTTTTCAAAATCTACCTATTGTCCTAAATGATTCAATATTCGATAACTGGAAAAAAGAACTAGCAAAATTTATTTGAGCCGGGAGGAAAGCAAGAATAAAATGGAGTTCACTAAAGGATACTAAGGAAAGAGGTTGGTTATCATTAACCAATTTACTACCATGCCTGCTGTTTAGACTGGCTCAGAGAATGCATTCAGTTGAGAGATGAACATTTACTAAATTTAGAAGGATTCGATACAGTATTTGGCTGGCACACATATTTATGGTATAGTAAAGTAGAACAAAATAAAAAATTCAATGATCACAATAGAAAGAAAGCTTTATGGAGAGTGTGGAAAAAATATAAAGAAAAAACATACAGACAAATTTCAGTTTGGGCATCCCCACATGAGGCTTTTCTAAAAAGAGATAAATCACAAATGAAATAATGGTTGAGGTATAAAGGAAAATAGGAAACTAATAATGAAAAGTCAGGAAGAATTAAATGCAGAAGGAATAGCCATAAATTGGTTTCAATACCGACAATTGAGAGAAAGGTATCGGAAAGATATGGAAAAATGTGGGGATAACTGATGTTATGAATGAGTTGGATGATATTATAAACAACAACAAAAAAGGGACAATATCAAGACTATATAAATACTGTTTGAAATTACATTTAGAAGCTGAAGCACTCAAACCATGCATTGTGGAATGGGCAAAAAATGTCGGACATAGTATATTGTTGGAAAAATGAGAAAGAGCTTGGAGGAATGATTTAAAAGTTACTTTATGTATGAATGTAAAAGAAAACCTTATTAAAATGATACATAGGTGTTATTTACCCCCATCAAGAATAGCAAAAATTTATAAAAAGAAAGATGACTTATGCTGGAGATGCCAGAAGCAGCCTGGCCCTTTCTTTCACATGTGGGGGACTTGTCTGAAAATTAAAAAATATTGGAGGGACATACACAATATAATTCAAGAAATATATCAAATAAAAATAAAATTAGAACCCGAAATGTGTTTGAGGACCAAACTTGGGAACCGTTATGTAAGTTCTGTGGGGGAAAAAATGGTTGGAATCGAACAGTTAGTAATGGTTGTGTCTTCTTCTTCTTCAATCTAACTAGCAATTTGTAATGTAACGGAAATATATAAGATTAAGACATATTTATGTTACATATAAAGTTTAGAATAACAAAAATAAGATGTTTTAATGTTACATACTCTTTTATGTAAGATAAACATTATATATGTTGGGAGATGAGGTTGAAAAATAGAGGGGGGAAAGGAGGAAAAACGGATTGTTGTATATATAGTGTAATTACAAGTGAATTGACCCTAGGAGGAGGGGGGGCTTTTTTATTTTAAACTCTGACAAGATTCTGTAAATATGATTTATTTATGTATTATGTGTTCTTTTTTAAAACTACCAATAAAGAATATATATGAGTGTGTGTGTGTGTGTGTGTATAAACATTTACGGACCATCACCTCTCTGGCCAGTTTCAAGGCTGAGCTTAAGACGATCTTTTTAAGGGAAGCATTCCAACTCACAATTTGATTGACGGCTGATTAAATACTGTTTTAGGCGGGTTACAGACCGCCATGAAAGTACGCGCAGAGCGCGTACTAGGGTTAGGGAGGTGCGGTGCTTCCGCACCTCCCTAACCCTAATACGCGCTTCGCGCGTAAAAAATGACGGCAGCCATTCCAGACGGCCGCCGTCATGAGGACGTGACGGCCGCGCCGCCTCTACATGGGGCGGCGCGGACGTAACGTCCTCGCTCCGCGCCAGGGCACCTAGGGCGCCCTTTGTGCGAACCAGGAAGGAGCTCCGTTTCGGAGCTCCTTCCTGGTTTGAGGCGCCGCTTTGCTTCGCTGGGCGCAGCCTTCAGACGGCTGCGCCCAGTGAAGCAAGGGAGAAAGGGGCCAAGCGGCCCCTTTCTCCCCCTCCCCGCCGCCACAGGGTGTCCTTGGGGTTTGAAGCCCCAGGGACACCCCTTTTCAGGCTGCGGGGAAGCGGCGTTTTGCCGCTTCCCGCAGCCTGAAAAGCAGTGGATCGGGGCCTCAGCGGCTGCCGTTCTGACCACTGATGCCACGATACACCAGGGAAAGGGGCGGGTACAGCCCGCCCCAAATAGGCGGTCTGTAACCCGCCTTAATTTATTATTTTAAATTTACTCATTTTAAAGACATTTTTCAATTTTATAATTGTTTATCTTTTAGAATGTTTAACTGTTGTAGGCAGACTTTTATCTTTCTTCTCCTTGTTCACTGTATAAAGTGCAGTGTAAACCTATGGCGCTGTAGAAATTAAAATTTAATAACAACAACAACAACAACATGAAAAAGGAAAGCATAAGATTCCACGGAAGCTGGATTCTGCACGCCTATGGAATGACAGCACATGCACTCAAACTGTTTCAACCTACAGTACGCACCACCTTGGCCCAGTGGGGCAGATGCACCCGGTTGTCATCCAGGATGATGAGACGGATGTCTTTGTGTGTGCTGTTCACTAGGGCTGGGCCCAGGTCCAGTGCAATAAAGTCCCGCTGCTGCTCTGCAGAGAATCCCAGGCACTGGAAAGGGTAGTTATTGATCAGTCCAGCGGTAGGCTCATTCTCAGCTGTTATGGCCCAGAAGGTCAAATTATGCTTGGCATATTCATCTAGGAATCTAGATGGGGAAAGGGGGAAAGACTTCAGTTATTTCCAATGAGAGAATAAGAAATTAAGGTCTTAAACCTTAAACCCAGATTCTGAGTGGGTACACCGCTTGCTTATTACTTATTTTATAATTAGTCACATCTCTATCTTATCTTTCCTCCAGTGAGTTCAAAGCAGCATATACGACTCTCCTGCCTGTTGTCTTATCCTCTTAATGACCCTATTAAATAGGTCAAGAAATGGAAAATAATTTTGCTGAATACTGCCACCTTGGAGAATGTAGACTTTTCACACCTCCCAAGATTTGTTGCAAGAAGAAATGCATTTTGCCTCAAAAACACACACATCTGTAGGGCTTATGGGATGTTTCAGAGAAGTAAAATGTGCAAATCCTCCTCCCCCCCCCCCCCCATATGTGAAAGTCTGAACAGCTAAAATGTGTGCAACTGAAAAATATTTAAGACCTTCGGCCCAAGGTGGGCTACTGTGGCCCTCCAGACAATCAGGTTGTGACAGTCAGCCTGTAACAATGACTTCAAGCACAGTTCAACTTCATATAAGGTATCTTTCTGACTAGTTTTCCAGTTAAGAAAATCTTTTAAAAGATTAATTGCTTGCAACAAGTAACATTTTGGATTGGAGGCTACACTGACTGCAATATGTGCTCAGAATCCTTCTTCAGTTAAGGACAGCATCATCAAAGACATTGCCAGCATCTCTAAGGCCAATCAGGATACTAATACGTCTAATTGTTCATTCTCAGGAGATGAGGAACAAATTCTCTCAAACTTTTCTATGGCCCAGTTTGCAGCAATGAGACTGAGGAAGGTCTGAGACTTCTAGCTGACAAAGACAACCAAAATTTGAACAGATTTATCCCTTTCCAGGTTCTGAGATTTGTCTGGTGACTCTGGATGAGTATAGAGCAGACCATTTATTTATCTTTTTAGTGGTCCTTGGTACCCAGAGAACTTTCTTCCAGAACATTTCAAACAAGCTGATTTGCTGATTTTCTTCCTGCCAGCTTTCACATTCATATACAGATATTGCAAATGCTATGTTATAAATGATTCTGACTTTGGTATTTTATTATCTATCTTTACACTTGGGATATACCTTTTCTAAATGGAGTTCATGCCCTCCACCTAGGGAGGGCCTTTTCATTCCCCATGCCAGATTCTATCTCAGAAAACCATTTAATCAGATACTAACTAGTGTTCTTTGGTTTGAATATAAGTCAATGATGTCAGGCAGGTGAACTCTCAAGGGGAAGTGAATTTAGAGGTGAGGCTGTAATGCAGTACTCTTCAAGTCTAGAAAGCCACAGTTCTGCCATTTATACCAGACCTGGCCAAACCAGATTCTATCATTGCCAGGGGCAATATTGCACACCTTTACATTCCTATAAAACTGTCACTCACATATAATGCTGAAAAAAATTGAGCCTTGCCAAATTTGAACGTCCTATTTGGGCAAGTCACCTTTCTGACTTCCCATCTGCCAAAACAGGAAGTTGTGGCCCTATCTTCACCCCCTCAGCATCCCATTTTACCTTACAAAATAGTTGGCCCACGTCTTGTGGTACTGGTCGCCTGCATTCCCCTTGAGGGATCCCTTCCCTTTCCAGTCCTCGTTGGTTTTCATCCAAATCGGAGAAGTCCATGGGCTGGCGAACAAGGAGATGGATTTCTTAGACATGGCCTTGGCACGATGAACAATGGGGATCTATGGGGAGAAGGAACCAGGAGCCAATGAGGATGAGACCAGCAACATCTTGGACTGCCTGAAGGAAGAGGCCCCTCCCTCCTCAACTGTCATCTCGGCCTCAGAGGGAGCCATCAGGCAGACCCAGCAACATCAGGGACTGCCTGAAGGAAGAGGCCCCTCCCTCCTCAACTGTCATCTCGGCCTCAGAGGGAGCCATCAGGCAGACCCAGCAACATCAGGGACTGCCTGAAGGAAGAGGCCCCTCCCTCCTCAACTGTCACCTCGGCCTCAGAGGGAGCCATCAGACAGACCAGCAACATCTTGGACTGCCTGAAGGAAGAGGCCCCTCCCTCCTCAACTGTCATTTCGGCCTCAGAGGGAGCCAGCAGGCAGACCAGCAACATCTTGGACTGCCTGAAGGATGAGACTTCTCCCTCCTTTAACTGTATTTTTATTGTATTAACGATTTTACTGTACACCGCTATGATCATCGCGGAATAGCGGTCTATAAATAAAACATATTATTATTATTATTATGATCTGGGCCAAAAAGATGTGGGGCCAAGAAGATCCAAGGGCTCTTTTTGACATTATCATGTGTGATTACTGAGGAGAAAATTAGGTATGGTATTCACACACACAGAGCTAGCATGTTGTAGTGTTTTGGATATTGAACTAGGACTTTGGGGGACCATAGTTCAAATTCCTGCTCAGCTACAGAAACTCATATAATCTCAGTCAAGACACTAAGGCTGAGGCCTTAGAGCAGCAGTTCTCAACCTGTGGGTCGCGACCCGTTTGGGGGTCGAATGACCTTTTCACAGGGGTCTCCTAAGACCACCGGAAAACAAATATTTCCAACAGTCTTAGGAACCGAAACACCACTTCTTTATGGTTGCGGGTCACCAAAACATGAGGAACTGTATCAAAGGGTTGCAGCATTAGGAAGGTTGAGAACCACTGCCTTAGAGGAAGGCAAGGACAACCCATCACCCACCAAATCTAGCCAAAGAAACCATGCAATAGAACTTTACAGTCACCATTATGTTAATGACTTGAAGCCATACAACAATAATCACAGATGTCACACAAACACAGAACAGAAAAGAATTTTGTTGGATCCAGTTATCTTAATGAAACAAGCCTTTACTCACTTCTTGAGACTTTTTTGCATAAAGAAAGCACACTTTGTCTTAAGAACTCACACATCTGCAGATCTGACAGAGTGTTTCAGAGAAACAAACTGTGCACCAAACAGGTGTTTTTAAAAACTGCATACCACTAAAATGTGTCTTATTTGTGGGAAAATATACACACAAAAATACTTTCGGGAACTGGTGGATGTGTGTGTGCTAGATAAATGTGTAAAAATATGCATACAGATGTTTGTGCAGGAAGAAAACAACAGCAACAGCAATAGCAATTGCATTTCTATATGCTTATCAGTACACCTAAGCATTCCCTAAGCGGTTTATAATATGTAAGCTAATTGCCGCCAACAAGCTGGATATTCATTTTAGCGACCTCAGGGGGGAAAAAGCCAGAGAGAGAGAGAGATGGTAGTTATACAAGCTCAGAAAGGCAGACTATGACGGGAAAAAATGGAATGAGGTGTCTTTGGAAAAGACTTGAATGGCTGGCAACAGAAGACAGGGCAGAAGGAGTAGGATCCTGAGAAAGAGAATGGCTGGCTAGCTAGCAGAAGCCCTTAACAGCAGCATTCCATATTGCAACATCTCCTTCTCAGCTTCCCACTCCTTTTCTGTGGGTATCTACCTTCCCCAGTTCTGAAGGAGGGGATGAGTCAGTTAATACTGTCCATCTAGCGATGTGAACACTTAGGAGAAAAAATGGAAAAATTCAGAAATAAAACAGGTTCCCCCCCCCAAGCCCTTTTTCTCTGGAAAAATGAAAAAAAAATATTATGAAATATTTTCTGTTAAAACAATGAACAAACATCTAAGTCAAAGTTTTCACATATTTACAGCACCAAAATGATTTCTAAATATAGGGTAAGAGAAAGTCTTTTATGTCAGACTATCTACAATAGAGCATTGTAATTCCTAGTCTGTGGCGGGTTACAGACCGCCGAAAAGCAGCGGTCTGCTGCCATCCGGGAACCGCAGCAGCCAAACGGCGTGGTTCCCGGACGCTGCAAAGAAGGAGCGCGAAAATCGTGCTCCTTCCTGCGCCCCAGAAGAGATGCCGCAAGTGCTGAAGCACACACTCGCGGCGTCATTTCCAGGGCGCGACATGCGGTCGCCACCATTTCGTACGGACTCAGTCTGTACTAGGGTTAGGGGAGTCTGGAAGAGACGTCCCTTTCTAACCCTAGTACATGCTGAGCACGTACTTTCCTGCCCGTTTGTAACGGGCCTTGGTTTCCTTTTCTCAGCTCTTTTTATGGGTTTGTTATGCTTACTTGACATTAAGGAGAAAACTAACAGAGAAGAAATAATGTTCTATGTTTTACTAACAAAGATAGGTTCTGTTTTTATTGGAGATTATTTGCTAACTTGTCATAAACTGGCAGAATCAGAGTTCCTTACAGTTCAGGCTCCCGTCACACCATTTGTAACAAAATATAAAATTTAGTAAAAATAAATTTGTAATTATTTTCTGAATAAGCTGTACTTCTGATGGTAGCATGATAATTTTACCAATTTTTACATTTTATGTTCATAAATAGTAAAATTACTTTCAATCTATAATATTGTATTTTTCAGTTTTTCAGAAAACATCCACTCTTTTTTTTTCCTCGGAGCTTCAAAATTTTGGAAATTTTACATCTGAATCCAGGATCCATTTACCTATGATATCAATAAAACACGAAAACCAACAGAGACCTCTGCCCTATGGGGGGAAATCCCTGTCCCTCTTCCCATCACCTCCCTCTGTGTGACACTCACTTTCATTTTGATATCTTCTTCAACCAGGCTGAAGTTCTTCAGCTCATAGTCATATGGTGAGTCATCATAAGTGTATGGTCTTACTGAGAAGTCACAACTTGCCATGGGCAGGCGCAGTAGATTGTACTCTATCCCTGAAGGTAAAGAGGAAGGATAATGGGGAAAGACAACAGAAATATACAGCGGATTACCATATATTTCTAACTAAAGCAGAAATGGAAATGATGCAGCCCACGGCTCTCCAAGGCCTCCACAACCCAAACAAAATTGATTCAAATCGGAGAATTATACTCCCAGAAGTATCCAGGCAATCTCAACGTTGGCTGTTTAGCAGAGGTATATTGAGAGGTCAGAAATAGCCTCCCCACCAAAAAAAACAGAAAAACCTAGCAGTGATTTTGTCCAGTCACTTGTGGGTTTGAAAAAAGTGCTCAGGAGGGGGACAATCCTATGTTAAAAAAATAAATAGATACTGGAAGCTAGTAATCATAATCAATGCGGGTTCTAACGGGACATAAATCTTACTTGGGCCTGCAACTAATTTGGTAGTGGAGGGATAAATTCTGTAGTGTGTGTGTTCATCATATCAGTCTCCACATTCACAGGCCCAAGATTGATTCAAAAATATGAGCATGAGGCATGGCCATTTTCATCTTCAATTAGTGCAGATCTTTTACAGCAGTAACAGGTCTTAACTGCTCATAAATATCTAGATATCTCAAAATATTTTGTATTGCAACAGGAACAGTTAACAATAACACTCTATATAAACTCTAATATGTACATACAGCTTACTGAAACATATATTTAATATAATATACATGCCCCAACCCATGCTCTCTCATTACTATTTGCTGGAAAGACTGCAGCTAAGCTCAGAGGCAATAGTAGAAAGATGTAATTGTACTTGCTAATAATAAAAAAAAGTTCTAGCACTTTGACCCTATAAGGACTGGCTCAACTACACCTCTGCCAGTCCCCCTGGCACTCACCTTCATCAGAAAAATAGGAACGGAGCAGATTATTCTGGGTATCGGGAGTCAGAGAGAGGATATTCAAGGCAGCCGCATCAGTGACAGAACCACCAAATCCCTTTATCATTTGATACCGCTGAGCTGTCTCCAGAATCAGAACCAGAGCTGAGAGGCAAGAGTTTGTAACAGAAGAATGGTTATACCTTCATTTATACCTGTCCCACCTTTAAAAAGCCTTTGCTTACCAGCCAGATGCCAATTTTCATGGAGCCAAGTCATTTACAAAGTGCTTTCATTAATTCTGCATTATTTTATATTTTACAGCGATAACTTACCTTCCTCCAAAATCTTCTCCTCCCTACTCTATCCTCATAACAACCCTTTGAAGTAGGTGCACCTGAGAGAGTGAAACAGTGAATTTCATAGCTCAGTAGGAGCTAGAATTTGAATTTCCCAATGTTCGGTACAAAACTTCAAACACTACACCAGTCTTGCTCACTAGTGTGATGCTCTCCATTATTTACTGTATATACTTGTGTACAAGTTGACCTCATGTATAAGTCGAAGGAAGGTTTTAGTGCCAAAATCATAATTTTGATATGACCCGTGGATAAGTCAACAGTAAAACTTAGGAGCATTTAACAAAGGATGTAAAGGAGAAAACACCACTTCCGTCTGCCCTTCTCCTTTTCTGGACCTCTCCCGACCACCTAACACCACTTCCCTGGAGAAGGTTTTAACATCGGATTGAGAAGGGAAGAAAGTGGAGTTAAATGGGCAATTTAGTGGGGAGAGGTTTTAACATCGGATTGGGAAGAAAATCACCTCTCCCCACCCCACCATCACCACCACCTGGGCAGCTCTTTTGGAAATCACTGCTGAGGCACAGGGTATGGTGCTTCTTTCAGGACCTTTCTAAGTAATATTACTGTACTGACCTGTATATATGTCGACCCAGGATCTTAGGGTCAATTTCTGGCATACATTTTTCAACTTACAGTTGGATATATAGGGTAGTATTAAAGAGGTTTGGGCCATCTGTATTTTCAAACTCTCCAATTCCACAACAAGCAATGGCTGAAAGGAGAAATTCAGAAAGGAGTGTACAGATCCCCTAGATCTTCAGCTTGTTACCAACTGGCTGCATTTAGATGGTATAACTAATCATGGCTTTATTGTGCTGTTTTGCACATTGGGCCCTTAGTACCCTGATGGCTCCTGCAAAAATGATATAGATGGAACTTCTTTTTTGGACTGTGGGATTGCAGATCCCTTCCCTTCATGGAATGATGGGAGTGAAGAGGATGACTTCCATCTTAAGGATGCATCAGTGGCTTCATTCTTTGAGTGGGTGCAATGCCACTCCCTGATGGAGTTGTAAAGACTGGCAGGAAGTGACCACTTGCATGCTCTTGTGTGCTTTATTGCTGGCAATAAAGGCTTTTAACCAGATGCAGAAGACAGAGTATCCTGCTTCACTTGTCAGGGATGGGGGAAGGTTGGATCCTCTGCATAGCCCCTCGTTGGTTTCTTCACTTGCTGTGCTCACCTCTCTATTCTGGATTAGCACTTTGCGGCATGGTCCTCTTTGGTAGCAGGTGGAGGGGTTCCATTACTGTCTGGTAGCCTGCCTTTTTTGCCTTTTGCTAAGATCTGCATAGGTCTCAGGAGTCCTGAGCCCAGAGGCAGACATGGGTGAGTCCTCCTTCCCCAATATGCTCGGGCTGTCATCTAGTGAGCCCTTTTCTGCCATCTTCTAACACTGCTCTACAGAATAGTCTCTCTGACAAAGAAAGTTTGGAAAGGGGAAGAAAGGCTTTTCTGTTTTCGGAAGCAAGGTGAGATAGCAGTCAAAGGAATGAAACAGAGGTGATGTGAGTTAACAGTAACAAGAGAAAACGAGAAATATATCTGAGAACCGCTTCTGTGAAACAGAAGTAGGAACTAAACTTAGAGCTAGGAAGGGTTGCTCCTTCTATTAGTGGCTCTCCAAGTCTACTTCCTGCTTTCTGGAGCAATAAGGAGGAACAAACCACATCCAGGTATCTCCCCTCCATCGCTCCAAGCCCAGCTCTTATACATTCCTTTCCTCCTTCAACACTGGCATGGATTTGAGTAAGTTTCTGGAAGTTTTCAGTTCCAGTTTTGATTGGGTAAATTTTGACTATGGTTTGTTTGAAATAAAACAACTTCAAAGTCAGAAAAATAACCACTGTTAACGTCGAAACTGTTAAGAATTTGGAACAGATAATTCTACTCTCTTCCTCATGTCCATGTCAGAGAAAGGGACGCAGGCTTAGTGGATGAGCCAAATTTATTCCCATAACAACAAACTAAAGTTTATCAAGCCATCAAAATCCAGGCAACATATTTAAGGTGGCATAGATATGAATAATAGGGATTATACATCCATATTTCTTTATATGAAGTCTCTTTTTTGTTCTAGAACATAGTTGGGCCTAAATTTCTCAAATAAAAAAGCTTGAATTGGATGAGACGATTCAAACCCTCTACAAAACTGAAGGTGATTTGAAGAAGGGGGACATTTTTCAAAATTTCAGAGGTAAACCATTAGTGGCATAATGGCAACTGGTGGTGACATGAAGTCATCTCTCTCTCTCTCTCTCTCTAAGTACATTCTAAAGTCTTTTAGGATGCCATTTCTTCCCCAGAATGACACCGCATCAAGGAAATTTGAGGGCAGAGAAGGAAGAAAATGGAAATAACAGGAAAGAATTCCACCACTCGTAACAGGGTTAAAATATGCTTCCAAGGAAGGAAGGAAGGAAGGAAGGAAGGAAGGAAGGAAGGAAGGAAGGAGCTACTGTTCACCATTAGTAAATTTTTCAAAGAATTCTGCTACCTAAAATTCCAACCAAAATTCCCCACCTCCACCATTTTATTGCACACACACACACACACACACACACAATCTCAAAAATGCTACAAGATCTCTCTACATACTGATTCTACAAACTAACACAGCTGAATCTCTGAATTCTTGTGCTTTTATACTTATACTAGTATTGGATTGGCCTATGATGACAAATAATACATTTATTATTGAAATGTGTTGTATACAAGCAGCAGAAGTGACATTTTTATCAGGACTGCCTTCATCAGATAGGGAGGTGGTGAATTAAGTAACTTCCACACTGCCCCTCCAATTCTAGGATTCTGATAAAGAAGCAAGAGAGATACCTGGGGTGAACGTTTTGTCCTGGAACTTCCCTTCACTGCGCTCCAGCCGCTTGCCGGATTTGCTGCTCTCATACTTCACGAAGAAGTTGGCAGGTGGAAGAGAGACGGTGTCCTGTGTATCACAGTAGGTGCGGTTGCAAACACACACAATGGAGTCATGGCCAAAGTACTTCTTGTTGCAGGGTAGACTACCTTTGGGGGGCAGGGAGAGAAAGAATCAGTAGTGATGGAACATATGGAATGAAGGGAAGGCTCATCATCCCACCATCAGTCCCTCATAGAAAAGGGGAAGACCCTTCAGTGAGCATGGCTTCTGCCTTCAGGTAGATGTGTTTTAGAATCATTATTATAATTATACATTTCTGAGTAGCCCAAGGGCCGTTTCAAAATGCTAGTAACATAATAAAAAACAGTATCACACAGCTATATATAAAATGTAAATATAGTGCACTAGGTGCAATAAATCTCCATACAATATAAATACATATGCATAACCGAAGCGTGCACCAGGACCAGAACATGCACTACTTGTATACAGCTTATATATATCTAAAAGATATACAATATGTGCTAAAGGATATTTTTAGAATCACACTCAGTGGAAACTCACTAAATGATCTTGGGTAAGTCACGCCTTCTCAGGCTTAGAGGAAGCCAATGGTAAACTTCCTCTGAATCACTCTTGCCAAGTAAACTGCATAATAGATTTGCCTTAGGGTTACTATAAGATTTGACTTGAGGGCACATCACAACAAAAGCAGGCCATGCTAAATAGTTTTGACTAAATTTGGCAGCCAAGAATGGACCAAGATATTAAACCTTTCTATGAACAGTCAGCTTACATAGTTCTCATAGCTATTATGATGGGAGATGGATCATGTTTGCGCAATTTCCTGTTTGCCTCTGTGCTACATAAACTTTCGGAGTTCATTTTTCATCAGCCTCAACCTGAGGAGAGACACTCCAGCCCAGAGGTGCTCTTATACAGCCACAGGGAACTGGGGTGTCAGCCATGGGATATAATAACTTGTTTAAATGCCTCTTTCTAGAACTGCTGCAAGAGGATGTTGCATGCTTTCATTGCTGTGGGTCATCTGCTCCAGCATTCCCCAATAACAAAGCTTCTCCTCTATATGATCACCACAGCCAGAATTCTCATAGCACAAAAATGGAAATCAAATGAGCTACCCACAGTAGATGAATGGCTATTAAGAACCTTGGACAATATAGAAATGGATAGGTTATCTAACTGGATAGAAGAGATTTGTTGACAGTGTCCTCAAGTTACAAAATCCTGATCAACAGGTTCTGGGTGCTGTGCAGAAAAGCTGCAAAAGAGATGTCATCAGCAATTGCTCAAGACTTATAGACTCCACAAAGCCAAAGAAATTATACAGTGGGCTATACATGAGGATCCATTCTGGACCCCCCTGCATAAGGGAAAAAACACGTATGCTCGAGCCCCATTGAAAACAATGGAGTGTGTGCATACAGTGCAGTGCACATGTCATTGTTTTTCCCAAGATGTTGCTTCAGCATAAGTATGGTGTTCCTGCATATGTCGTCCTGCACATGTGATCTGAAACAACAAACGACTCCTGACGCAGCATCTTCCACATGCTGTCAATTCATTCATTTTCCAAATACCAAGGTGCATTACAGACTGCCTAAAAGCGGCGGTCTGCCGGCGCTGCTGGTTGCTCCGCGAGGGAGCTGCAGCAGCCAAACCACGCGGCTCCCGCGCGGAGCAAAAAAGAAGCCCCCAAATGGCGCTTCTTCCTGCAGCGCAGTTATGATGCTGCGAGGCGCCAATGGCGCACTCACGACGTCATAAGTGCCGCGCAGCGTGCGGACACACAGCGCCCGCTACATCAATATGGCGGCGGCCGTGTGGAACGGCCGCCGCCATTTTGTGCGTGTGGAGCGCGTACTAGGGTTAGGGGGGTACGGAAGCATCGGCCCTTCCTAACCCTAGTACGCGCTCTGCGCGTACTATATGGTAGTATGTAACCCACCCAAGTCTCTTATATAGCCACAATGCAATGGCCATGGTGGGAAGATTCTAGAAGTTGTAGTCCAATCCCTCCCTGCAAGATCTGCTGAGATGACAAGCATCATGTGAAAAAACTGGGGGGCACAGGCTTAAAAGAATGGTCAAATTTGTAAAAGTTAAAAGGGAATGAAGAGGAAAGATCTCAAAATAGTTCAGTGAAGATGAATAGCATGAGTGGACCTTGAAATCTTCATTTCCATCAGGATGAGAATGGAATAGAGTATTCTGAAAAAAGGACTGGAGCACCCCATGCTGCAACACTGCCGAAGGATGGGGATAGAAAGTATGAGCAAGCAGAGGTAGACAAATACTACTTGGTTGGCCAACACTTCTGGGCAGCATTTGAATTGGTGCAAGTTTGTTCCCCCCCCCCCCAATGGTTGCTTTTTTTTTCCAAAAATATGTATATTATTATTTATTAAAGCAATTACACCCTGCGCATTATCAAAAAAAAAAAAATGCTCCCAGAGCAATTTACAAATTGTTAATTTGACAATTCACTGCCTTCAGGGTTACAATCTTAAAAGACATGCAACACAAGGAAAAAGAGATGGCAGTGGGGGAGCAGAACAAGACCAGCAAATGCTGCTGCTGTTCTCTCCATCAAAGGTCAGAGAAATGGTTGCTGGCCTGGAGGGAGGGTCTCTCATATATAAAATCATTCTCTCATATATCTCTATCTCTATCTAAAAATTAGATGAAACTCATTCTTCATTAAAAGCCCTATAATTCATCATAAAAATGAACCTTAAATGCACCTAAATTAAGTTTAGCAACTATAGTGACAACTGAACTAAACTATGTGATCATTCACACTACAGAATCATATACACTTAGGGATGCCATGTCCCGGTGGCCCCCGGGACAAATCTGCTTTTGGGGGCCCCCTCCCGGTCCCAGTCCGGTTTGGCCCCCAGCCCCCGGTTCGGGGCCCGCGCGGCACCAACCCACCTTCCCCCGCCTCCCCGCGCCACCCACCTCCTCCTCCGTTCCAGGCTGCGCGGCCGCGTGGCCTGGAACGGAGGAGGAGGTAGGTGGTGCGGCCGCACATGGAGGCGGGGGAGGGTGGCAGGGAGGGGGCACGGGCGCACGCAGGAGGCGCACCTCCTTCTCCTCCTCCTCCTTTGTTCCAGGCCGCGTGGCCGTGTGGAGGAGGCGAAGGAGGAGGTGGTGTGCCCCCTGTGAGCGCCCACACGTCCCTCCCTGCCTTGCACGCACCTGCGCCTCCTCCTCCTCCGTTCCTTCCAGGCCACCCAGAAAATGAAGGAGGGGGAGAAGGAGGAGGAGGAAAAGGAGGAGGGGGAGGAGGAGGAGGAGTAAGAAGAAGGAGAAGGAGAAGAAGGAGGTGGTGAGTGAGTGGCCAGAGGCCTCAAGGTGGCTTTTTTGGGGGGGGGGAGTCTTTTAATGCTAACAAGTCTCCCTTATTTTGACAATGATAGTGTGGTGATGATGATGATGATGATGATGATGATGATGATGATGATGATGATATGAGTCAGCTTCAGAGTCATGCAGGCACTGTTTCAGAAGCCGAAAGAGTGTCACCTTCCAAAGTACATTTTCTGTGTGTTTTTGGTTCTTTAATGGTGATACTGATATCAGCAAGCCTCTGAGGCATGACCAATGTAAGTTGCTCTCATTTTTACAAACTCATGCGCAGTGAAGAAAAACCAAGTCCCTTGACCAAGTACACACTTCTGAGAAGTACAGTTGAATCTGAGGGCAAATCCACATCTTGTTAAACCACCTTGACATATTCAGTATGCATAGCATGTTCAGTGTGAAACCCAAAGAGTTTGGTTATCGAATAAGCCTCTGAAATATGCAAGTGGCCATGTTAAAATAAAGCCATGTTCAATGCCCAAATGTGCTGTTTGGAATGGGGGGGGGGGAGGTTGGCCAAAAAGGGAAAGTACATTTCTGTCATCTGTCTAGGAATAATGCCCAAATGTCCTCCATTTTGATCACACCTAAGAAACACGTATTTATAGTTACATTTTTTTAAAACCATCAATTTTTTTCTGTGTGTCCTCCATTTTTTAAAAATGTGCCCTACATTTGAAATTTTTGTCCTACATTTGTCCTACATTTTGTCCCAGTTTGGAGGTCCAGACTTATGGCAACCCTATATACACTCCAATTATCCTGATTGGCAGGACAATCACAATTAAATCCCTGTTGTTCCACTTTTCAGATGCTTTTAAAACAACCCAGTTTCTCTCTTTTCCTCCAACATTCCCTCTTTGTTCTAAGCTTTCTTCATTTGCTGCAAACTGAGTTAAAAATACAAAAGTGGTTTGCACTCAATTAACTCAGGAGAGGACATAGGAAAGAAAGGATTGGAATCCTATCCTTCCCAGCAGGCTAATGCAAAAGCAAACCGCTATAGCATTTCATTATTTGTATGTTCTCCCTCATTCATAACCTTTGCCATATTGACCACACACTGATGTTGCTTGACTCCAATTTTTATCTGTGAAATGTTGGACAGTATGCAATCACAGCACTATATTCAATTTTAACTGCCATGGCAACAACCTATGGCATCCTAGGATATGCAATTAGGGGAAGGACATTTAGAATTCTTAACCAGAAAGCTCTAATGCTACAAACCCCAGAACTCCAAAAGATGGTGTCATGACAGTTAAAATAGAATATATTGCTACAGCTGTGTAGTATGAATGAGCTGTATGATAATGGTTATAATTCATTTACCTATTTTCTCAATGGGTGCAACTTAGAGGTCAGCAATGTAGAAGTTTGCTATTGAATATTAATTTTTTTAAAAAAAAGTATTCTGGAAAGACTGGAGGAATCCCAAATAGGTCCTGGGGTCGCCTGTGGATCATGGACCACACCTGGGCTACCCCAATACAGAGACAGAGGTACGCGGATGCAGACACAGATGTGTGTGCATGCATATCTCACAAGGTATATAACTTGACCTAAGGCACACATACACCTCACAATCCTCCAGGCTCCAAGCAGTATCTTCAAGCTCTCATTCCTTGTCCTGGAATAGATTTCCTTCCTTCTTCTGGGCAACGTCTGACCCATTGGAATCTTCCCCATCCAACACAGCAGGAATATACCTATAAACATCACAGTTCTAAAGTATGCAGTATTTGCTAATTGCTTCCTAAATGCTTGTCAGCAGTATGAAATAGCAACAGCAAGTACATTTCCATACTGCTTATCAGTGCACTTAAGCACTCCTTAAGAGTGTACTTAAAAGTGTAAGCTAATTGCCCCCAAATCATTTTAGCAACCTTGGAAGGATGCAAACCTGAGTCGAGCTTGAGCCCTTTTGCTATTATTGAACTCGCAACCTTATGGTTTGTGAGTGAGTGGCTGCAGTACAGGCATTTAACCACTGAGCTACCAGGGCATGAAATGAAAATATAAACTTACATCAACAACTTTGCTGCTATGTATATTCCCATGGAAAATTTACTACAATAAGAACGCATGAATAGATGCACTGGTCCTCAAACCTTTTTGAGCTACCGACCCTTTCCTCTTGGGTGACAACCCTAGCATTTCCTATTTCTCAATATTAGTTCTGCTGTTTGTGCAGCAGCCAGCTGGCCATGCCTGGGGTCTAACACTGCCACTTGCTTGGCCCGCGTGGTGCCTCAGCAGGCCAGCTGGATCCCAAGCCTAGAGGGAGGCCACCGCTGCTGTGCCAAGGCCTCTCCTCCACCACCACTTCTCCTGTGCGGAGCCTCGGCCTGCCTCCTGGGCCCCAAAAGAAAGGCTGTGACAGCAAGGCCTCTCCTCCACTGCCGCCTCTGCCACATGGGGCCTCAGCCAGCTGGCTGGGACCCAGGGCTGGAGGGAGGCCGCTGCATCAAGGCCTCGCCTCCACTGCCGCCTCTGCTGCGTGGGGCCTCGGTCGGCCAGCTGGCCCCAGGAGGGAAGGCACTGTGGCAAAGCCTTTCTTTCACTACCGCTGCCTCTGGTGTGCAGGGCTGGGCTCCGGGAGGGAGGCTGCTACAGCAAGGCCTCTCCTCCAGTGGCAGAGAAGCTGTGCAGGGCCTCAGCCAGCCAGCTGGACCCCTAGCAGATGGAGTGAGGTCGCCGCAGCAAGGAGAACCAGTCTGCAGAGGCACTGGAGGTCCTGAGGATCCAGCAGGGCTGTAGGTGAGGCACAGCATGGATTTTTATTGTTTTTTTAATTTTTATTTTATTAATGTTTTTGGGTTTTA
This sequence comes from Sceloporus occidentalis, assembly GCA_023333645.1. Classification (NCBI taxonomy): domain Eukaryota; kingdom Metazoa; phylum Chordata; class Lepidosauria; order Squamata; family Phrynosomatidae; genus Sceloporus; species Sceloporus occidentalis. The sequence goes on from JALMGF010000020.1 coordinate 9,615,815, forward strand.
GTTGGTCATGCCTTCCATTTTTCTTGAATGTCCTACATTTTGTCCTATATTTTCCCCAGTTTTGTACAAGAGAATTATGGCAACCCTAACTTCAAGGCACACAGCACACATGATCCGACCAGGTCTGGGAGGAAGAGGAGAAGGAAATGGCATCCCCCAGGACTGTGCTTCGTGTTGGGGTGGGGCTTCTGACTGGAGGTGCAGGGCTTCCACCCAGAAGGGCCATGCACCGCCCCACCTTGTCTCACCTCGGTTTTCCCTGGGAGAACCGGGCCACAACAAGGAGCAGGGTTGGTTGCACAAGCCACCCTGTCCCTCCTTCCTGTAGCCACCGTGTGCAATACGACTTCGCATGCCAAAGGAAGCATGCATGCCATGTGTTCGTCAACAGGAGCCTATGGTATAATGGCATTGGCTCTTCCTTATCATTAACTCCCATCAACAGCTTTTTCACAGATACGCAGGCACAGGGACAGGCACAATATATGATTGACAGGACAAGCTTTAGGATTCTATAGAGTGTATAAGTCCTATTCTCAGGGTCCACGTTCTGTTCAGATTCTTTGGCATGTGAGATAAAAATACATTTCTTTTAAAGATGATAGATTCACAAGCACAGCTTTCTGATTTTTCCTAGAATTACTGGGAAAGCAATTCTGCTGCAGAAGGTAAACCTGTTCCCCATGTGTCAATCATTACTTAACCAAAATGGCACCAGTCACACACAAGAGGGAAGTATCAGCGGAGAATGGAGAACCATCACGTTTGAAGAAATACAAAAGGAGGAAAAACAAAGCAAAACTAGGAAAAACTGAATGATGAGTAACTGTGGTCAAAAACACACTGTAGCAATAAACCAGTTTGAGACTGATTTAACTGCTCTGGCTCAATGCTGGGGAATTCTGGAAACTGTAGTTTTGTGAGATATTTAGCATGATCTGTCAGAGAGATCTCTAGTGCCACAATAAACTACAATGCCCAGGATTCCCTAGCACTGAGCCAGAGCAATTAAAGTGGTCTCAAACTGGATTATTTCTGCAGTGTGTCTTGGACCTATGTTCAGCAGAATGCTTACTACTGGGGATGGAATGCCCGGGAAAAGGGTGACATGGTCTGGCTCTCTGGAACTCTAAACAGATGCACTAGAACATACAGTCACATGTATTACTTACATGACTCAAAGCCCCCCCAAAAGGACATAAAAACAGGGTGGGGGAGGAAGAGGAGGGTAGCGGAAAGCAAGCAAATGCAGGCACCCAAACCTAACGGTTACATCAGGGTTTCTTGACCAGGTTCCCTAGAATCCTAGGGTTCCACAAGAGATCACTAGGGATAATGTGAGAGACTGTGGATGAAAAAAAAATTAATCAGTTCCTTTTAGCTGTAGGTATGATTTTAATGCAGGGATTCCCTGAGACCTAAAAATTAGTTCAAGGGTTCTTCCAGGGTATAAATGTTGAAAAAGGCTGTTACATTCTACCTCTACTTTTAAGAATCAACTGAGAATGGAATCAGTTTAGGAAGTCTTGGGAACCAAAGAGAGCTGGCCTCTGAGCAGGGGCATCACTAGGGGGGTGCAGATTGCACCAGGAGACACCCTGAGGGGGTGAACACCCAGGGGCATGATCACTTCTGTCCATCCCAAGGTTGCACCAAACCACTACCATCAAGGCAGAGGCAGTCTGGCTGGCAGAGGGAGTCAGTTGGGGGTGCCAGACAGCCTGTGAACACCAACCCTGGTGATGCCACTGGGACTAATGGATTGGGCCTTCCTTTACTGGTGTCAAATGAAATCTGGGACTCTCTGAACTTGGAAAAGTTTATTTTGCCACTACAATTCCCAGAATGCATATGGCATGCTGATCGGGAGGATTCTGGGAAATATAGTCCACCAAGTAATTTTTCCAAACTCTGGATATTCTGCATGCAACATGTGTTCTGCCACCTGTGCCAGCCAAAACATTCACACACACCAACATCTCAAAGGCGTTCATGCCCTACTCACTCATCACTCCAACTGCTGCCTGCAACAGGAATAATAAACACCAAAGATCGGCTTGCTTGAGATCCATGGTCACAGCAGTGTCCAGGTACACCAGTGCAGACCTTAAAGACCACTGAGGAGAGAGATTCAGGCTCACAACCGGCAATTCGTATCTGTAAGAAAGCAAAAAATGATTGTATCAGGACTTCCTCTTTTGTCCAAGTTATTACCATAAACATGAGTATGAAGGAGAATGGAAGTCCCATGGTAGAATCCAGATTCAAAAAATATTTCTTTCAAGTAGGGCTACTGGAAACCCCATTTGTCCTGGCCATGTTGTTGTGTGCTTTCAAGCTGTTCCCAACTTAAGTCTATTGTCAGGAGATGGAACAACTTCAGAAAGCTAGCTTCCCTTGATAATTCATGCAGGAGAAAGAACACTCCACTCCTAAAAGCCAACTCTCAGAGGACTGCAGAGTTACTCAGAGGGCTGGATATACATCTAGCCCTGCTGCCGATTCACTGCCACTATGTTACCCTTGAATCTATGACTCTACAATGGTGACGATTCCAGCTCCCATCCTGGGGCTGATGTTTGCTGGAGTCCAACAAAACCTGGAGAGACCACAAAGCGTGGTCTGCCTGAAGACATACTGACCCCCAACTTCATGCCTGTTTACCTAAACTTAAATTCCACTGTAATCCACATAGACTTATTCTTAGGGTAAAACTGCATAGGGACTACATGCCTAGTAAAGGCTGGAGAAGGGAACTTTCCACACTCTAGCCTCATTCCTACAGGTAGACCTGACTAGTGTAGAGGCACAGGATGGGTATATTATAGTTGGGACTAAGCCAAAGGAATCCAGCCTATTTCTCATCAAAGAAGTTGCATGGGTGAAATGAGATTCAAAAACAGGACATCCTATGTCATTAGCCACCCTGCGCCATTAGACTTTACCCACCTGTTGCAACTTGCCTTCCTCTCCTTTGGACCAGCCTGTCTGTTCTTTGGTGTGTCTGTTCACCATTCGTTTCTTTTTGTCCCGTCCTTGGTGATTTTATTAAGACAGTCACTTCTCCTGCCTTTGGCACACCTTTGAAGGAAACACATTCTATTGGTCGCTCCTTTAGGTTGAACAACATTCCCGCCTACACCTTTCCTAACCTCCTGTCACTCCTTGGATCCATCATTTTGTAATAATCTTTTCTCCTCCCACTTGTATTTTTCCTTTTGAGTGGGCGAGGAATATTCATACATCCAAGACAACTTAAGTAACAGGACTGGCAACCACAGAAATATAGGACCCAGCACAGCTTTCAGTTTCTAGCACATGTCTGCAAGCGTTAGGAGAATCATGAACACCACTGTGGAGGTCAGTATTGAAAATAAATTTAGCTTTCATATTTAAGATCTCACAAGAAACACAGCAATTATTTAAACATTGTTTTAAAATGCCAAAACTTTTAAAAAACAGAGAAACAGAAGACATTTTACAGACCTCATTTGAGACATTTTAGATCAAGCCAAATGACCCTCTTCCATCCATCCATCATCTACCACACAAGGTTACAGTGAAGCTACATGAGGTGAAATGTATATAACATCAAGCTCTTTGGAAGAAGGGCAGAAAATGAATGGAATAATATAATTAAATATAATATTATCTAATTAATTATCGCTAAAATAGCATTGTGAAGTAAATCGGTTTTATTATACCTTCTCCATGTTGCTAATTAAGGCAAAGAGAACATGACTTGCCTAAAGCCATCTACTGAAAGTCAATGAAAGGTAATGGTTAGTGTGGTTGACTTAGCCTTAGGAAATCCAAATTCGTCCTTACTGGATCATGAACTCAGTGGGTAGCCACTCCCTCTTGCAGTCTGACCTACCTTACAGGGTTGTTCTGGGGATAAAGTGGGGAGGATGTGAGCCATCTACACTGCCTTAAACTCAACATACTTGAGGCAAGATATATATGCAGCTATTGTAATTAATAATAACACTGAGTTTGTGTAAAGTTCCCTTCTCCAGCCTTTACTAGGCATGTAGTCCCTATGCAGTTTTATCCTAAGAATATGTCTATGTTGATTACAGTGGAATTTAAGTTTAGGTAGACAGGCCTTCTCTCCCTTCATTCCCTCCCTTTTACTCATGAGTAATGCAGAACAACATTCATATTCTTTTAAGATACTCCTACATCCTACTGTTATTTTCTCCACGCTAGTACTCTCCAGCTACGTTGGTCTACAATTCCCATCATCCCCAGTGAACACAGAAGGAACTCGGGATGATGGGAACAGCTATCGGTTGCATCTGAAGAGCACTAGTTTGGTGAAAGCTGCCTGATCCTAATGAAGTCCAATACTACAAGTAAGCCTCACTGAATGCAAGAGACTATCTTCATAATAATAATAATATTAATACAGTAGGCCCTTCCTATATGTTGGGGATCCATTCTGGACCCCGACCCCCCCCCCCCCCGCATATGGGAAAAAATGCCTATGCTGGAATCTTATGGATTCCTATGGTGGTGCGCTCTTGTGTGTGGTGGCATGCATGCGCCTATGGCGCCCACACCATTTTGCCTGCCGGGATTTGCCATCCACATGAGCTCAAGTCAGAAGATGATGCGCCAGCGGATGGTGTGGGCAGTCTGTAATAATAATAATAACAATAATTTCCCCGCCTTCCTTTCGTCTTTCTGTTTCTTTTAGTTTCCTTTCAAACTGAGAGAGCGGTCGCCTTCCAGCTTCAATCGATCTTGGATGACACCGATTTTCTGGACCCATTTCAAACCGGCTTCCGAGCGGGCTATGGAGTTGAGACTGCCATGGTCGCCTTAGTTGATGACCTCCGCCTGAGCATGGACAGGGGAAGCGTGTCCCTGTTAGTGCTCTTGGACATCTCAGCGGCTTTCGATACCATCGACCATGGTATCCTTCTGGAGCGCCTGAGAGAGTTGGGCATCGGGGGCACTGCTCTGCAGTGGTTCCGGTCCTACCTCTCGGGTAGATTCCAGATGGTGGAGCTGGGGGACTGTCGCTCCGATAAGAGGGCCCTTACATCTGGTGTCCCTCAAGGAGCGATTTTGTCCCCTATGCTTTTTAACATCTACATGAAACCGCTGGGAGAGATCATCCGGAGACACAGGGCGCGGTGTTATCAGTACGCTGATGACACCCAGATAGTTTTCTCTGTGTCTCCGACTGATGCAGTAACTAAGGAATGCATCTCTCCTCTGGATGCCTGCTTGGAGTTGTTAATGGGCTGGATGAGGGAGAACAGACTCAGTGTGAATCCAGGGAAAACGGAAGTACTGGTGATAGGTCCCTCGGTTCTGGGTGGTGAGATTTGTCAGCCTGTCCTGAATGGGGTCACGCTCCCCTTGAAGGACTCGGTGCGCAGCTTGGGAGTACTCCTTGATTCGTCGCTTCAGCTAACATCTCAGGTGGATGCGACGGTCAGGAGTGCTTGCTATCAGCTTCGGCTGATACGCCAGCTGCGCCCCTACCTGGACCGACGGGACCTTGAAACTGTTGTACATGCTTTGGTAACCTCTCGGTTGGATTTCTGCAATGCGCTCTACATGGGGCAACCCTTGTACCAAACCCGGAAGCTACAACTGGTGCAGAATATCGCAGCCAGACTGGTCGCTGGTAGTTCCAGGACGGACCACATAACACCTATTTTAAAAGATCTCCACTGGCTACCCGTTTGCTTCCGAGCTCAATACAAGGTGTTGGTTTTGACCTATAAAGCCCTAAATGGCTTGGGCCCAGGGTACTTGGAGGACCGTCTCTCCCCATATAATCCGCCCCGCACACTCAGAACATCTGGGACAAATTTGTTGGAGGTCCCTAAATCCCATCTGGCGAGGACCTCTCAGAGGGCTTTTACTATTGTCGCCCCCTCATTGTGGAATACGTTTCCTGTAGAGCTCCGTTCCTCTGCATCATTAGTTTCTTTTAAGAAACAATTAAAAACGCATCTATTCCAGCTGGCTTTTTCACTTTAGTTAATAGCGTTTCTTCTCTGCTCCTTGTTTCTTTGTTTTCTTTGACCCCAGACTAGTGCAAACATTGGTTTTTTTCTCGCCCCTGGTGAATGCGATTTGTATAGATCCCCGTTCATACCCCTTGTAATGATGTTTTTACATTTTTATATTGTGATGTTTTTAAGTGTATTTTATTATTCTTCATCTTGTAAGCCGCCTTGATCATGCATTTGGAAAGGCGGGGTAAAAATAAAAATTATTATTATTGTTATTATTAACCTCCTTAGGAGTAGAAAACCTGTTCTCTTGCATAGCAGGTCTGTCAGCAGAGTCCAGGGGGGTCTGCAAAGCTTTCCAGTTTTCAATGGTTTAACTATAGCAAAGGGAGCGCAAAATAGGAAATACAGCCTGTTACAGCCTGCCAAAATAAAGCTGCTTGGGGTCTCTTTGGAGGTATGCTATTTAAATGATGCATGGGTCCTAAGAATCCGGAAGCTGCACCAAAGCTGCCCTCCAGTGCTTAGGAATGGAGTGTGGCTTTGGTGCAACCTCTGGACTCTTAGGACCCATGCATCAGTTAAAGAGCATACCTCCAAAGAGACCCCAAGCAGCTTTATTTTGGCAGTCTGGAACAGGCCAGAGGTTCAGAATACACTGCAGAAGTAATCCGGTTTGAGACCGCTTTAACAGCCCTGGCTCAGTGTTAGAGGATCCTGGAAATCTGTCGTCTGTTGTGGCACCAGAGCTCTCTGACCAAACTCCACTTCCAAGGGTTCCCTAGCATTGAGCCAGGGCAGCTGAACTGGTCTCAAACTGGGTTATTTCTGCAGTGCGGACGGAGCCAGAGAGAGCCGGAGCGGTGGGATGTTTTGAGCCTATATAGTCCTATCACAACCCAACCAGGAGCCGGAGTTGCTCCTGAGGCGCCTGGGGAGCACTAAGCATCCGCCTCCGGGCGCCTGGGCCTGCGCCCTCCCGGCCCCCGCTCGCCCTCCTCCGAGGCCCGGCCCTTACCCCGCCGCCGCCGCTTCCTTTGCAGCCAGCAGCTGGGAAGGCGACTGAGAAGAAAGTCCTCCGGTTCCCACGCCCCTCCCGGTTAGCGAGTCACGTGGCCCGGCGTCACGTGACCTTCCTTCTGTCGCGGGGGCCGCTGGGAGTTGTGGTCTTCGGGGCAAAACAAGGCGGAAGGACTCCTGACCCCCCCCCCCCCCGCTCCCATTATAGGAATAACAATACTTTCTTTGCTCCTGATTGTATGGCTGCATCCACACTGGAGAAATAACCCGCTTTGGCACCCCCTTTAACTGCCCTGCCTCAAGGCTATGGGATTCTGGGAGTTGGAGTTTGTTGTGGAGTCCAGAGCAGAGCCCCCACAACAAACTCCAACTCCCAGAATCCCATAGCCTTGAGGCAGGGCAGTTAAAGGGGTGCCAAAGCGGGTTATTTCTCCAGTGTGGATGCAGCTTATGTCTCTGTGCTACACATTCTATATGCAAGCATTCAGCCAGAACAGGGACAGCAAAGGGATCTAGGAGTCCAAGTAGACCATAACTTGAGCATGAGTCAACAGTGCAATGCAGCAGCTAAAAAGGCCAATGCGATTCTAGGCTGCATCAATAGAAGTATAGTGTCTAGATCAAGGGAAGTAATAGTGCCACTCTATTCTGCCTTGGTCAGGCCCCACTTGGAATATTGTGTCCAGTTCTGGGCACTACAATTCAAAAAGGACACTGAGGCCTGTTACAGACTGCCAAAATAAAGCTGCTTTGGGTCTCTTTGGAGGAATGCTCTTTAACTGATGCATGGGTCCTAAGAGTCCAGAGGTTGCACCAAAGCCACACTCCATTCCTAAGCACTGGAGTGCAGCTTTGGTGCAGCTTCCGGACTCTTAGGATGCATGCATCATTTAAACAGCATACCTCCAAAGAGACCCCAAGCAGCTTTATTTTGGCAGTCTGTAACAGGCCTGAGAAACTGGAGCGTGTCCAAAGGAGGGCAACTAAAATAGTTAAGGGTCTGGAAACCATCTCCTATGAGGAACGACTCAGGGAGCTGGGGATGTTTAGCCTGGAGAAGAGAAGGTTAAGAGGTGATATGACAGCCCTGTTTAAATATTTGAAGGGATGTCATGTTGAGAATGGAGCAAGCTTGTTTTCTGCTGCTCCAGAGAACAGGACTCGGAACAATGGATGCAAGCTCCAGGAGAAGAGATTCCACCTCAACATTGGGAGGAACTTCCTAACAGTAAGGGCTGTTCGACAGTGGAATGCACTCCCTTGGAGCGGAGTGGAGTCTCCCTCCTTGGAGGCCTTTAAGCAGAGGCTGGATGGCCATCTGTTGGGGATGCTTTGATTGAGATTTGCTGCATGGCAGAATGGGGTTGGACTGGATGGCCCTTGCGGTCTCTTCCAGCTCAATGATTCTAAGTGCCTCCCCACAACTGGCGAAAGATGTGGGTAGTCTGGGAAAGTGAAGAGCAGGCGACGCCAGAGATTATCGCATTAACCTTCCCTCCCAGTGCTGATGTTGCTTTTCAAACAGCTGGAACAGAAACAATTCTTGTCACGTTACCACTCAATTGTGAATTCAGAACAAGTTAGCTATGCATCTTATCGCACTACTATTCCATTTACTAGTCAGCTATCCAAGATTAAGTAAGGAGTCATACCTTCATTGGGAGTGGGTGGATGCAGAGAAACCTGTATAAATTCCATTTCTCTTGCCAAATGAGTAATTGCCTCTTTGTTAGTAAGGAGATTTGCTTTCATTTGGAAAGGGGGTGGTGGTACAGGAAAATCTCTTTAAATCCCCTTCTCTGTGAATTACCCCAAATGACCTATCACACGGACTTCAATAATGGGTCAATTGTGGGATTGACAGCTGTTCACAGGATTTTCTCATTCATTAAAAGTTGCGGTACAAGCATGGACTGACTACAGGACGGCTACTGCACAGCTATGAAGCTGGGCAATAAGATCCCGCTGAGGGTTGCCCTAATTGTCCACTAAAACCCGGGACAAAATGTAGGACAAAATCTAGACCAAACTGTAGGGCAACTGCAGGACAAAACTCAGCCCAAAATGTAGGACATTTAAGGTCCTCTGTTTTCTTAAATGTCCTACATTTTGGGCTGAGTTTTGTCCTGCAGTTGTCCTATAGTTTGGTCTAGATTTTGTCCTACATTTTGTCCCGGGTTTTAGTGGCCAATTATGGCAACCATTCCCACCATTAGAGTGGACATCAAAGCTGGAGGGCAACCAAAATGGTGAAGGGTCTGGAAACCATGCCCTACAAGGAGAGCCTTAGGCAGCTGGGTATGTTTAGCCTGGAGAAGAGATGGTTAAGAGGTTATATATCATACCCTATTTAAGTATTTGAAGGAGTGTTATACTGAGGATGGAGCAAGCCTGTTTTCTGCTGCTCATGAGAATAGGACCCAGAACAACGGATGCATGGTATAGGAAAAGAAACTCCAGCCCACTATTAGGAGGAATTTCCTGAAAGTCAGAGCTGCTTGACAGTAGAAGACACTCCCTCAGATGGTGGTGGAGTCTCCTTCTTTGGAGGTCTTTAGACAGAGGCTGGAGGGCTATTTGTCGGGGATGCTTTGACTGAGAGTTCCTGCATGGCAGAATGGGGTTGGACTGGATGGCCCATGTGGTCTCTTCCAACTCTGATTGTGCTTCCATCCTGCTATTAAAGATCAGTGTTATAATCTTCACCATTACAAGGAGCATTCAGTGAGGCCGTGCGATGTTTTTAAGGGACCCTGTAAAGAAAGTTCATGCAACCTTCATTCTCACCATGGACATATAGGCTGCTGATTCTCTTTGTCTTTCTTGCACACCAATACTTTGACCGAAAGCTTTAACTCTCACTGCCCCCCTGCTGCCCCCTTTCCCCCCTCACTGTCCCTCCTGCCACCTTTACCTCTCACTATTGCCCCGTTGCCCCCTTTATTCCCCCTCACCATCCCCCTGCTGATCCTTTCCCCCCTCACCGACCATCATGCATATAAGTACATGAAAATCACTGGGAAGGTGCTGGGGTGGGAAGCTACATGGGGCCAGTTCCCCCTTCAAAATACCCTCCCTCCAGCATACCCAAATCCTCCTCCGACTAATTTACAACCCCCACATCTCTTCTTCCTTTGTGGACTGGCAGTAGCTCTTCCATCAAGAGAATCTTTCAAGGTCCTACAGCTTCAGAGGTGTGGGGCTCTTGTCCTTTTTCCTGTGCCTCATAATTTGCTGGACCTGTTCCCCTCTCACACTGCCACTCCCTTTTCCTTTTGTGTCATGTCTTAGACTGTAAGCCTGAGGGCAGGGAACTGATTTTTCTTGTTCTCTTTCTTGTAATATACTGCATGCAGTGATGGCACTGACAGGGGAGGGAAGGAAGCAAATTTTAAAAAGTTTTGTTCCCATACTGATCTACAGTAAAAATGAAGTTCCTATAATAAAGCCTTTACTTTGTTTCTCCAAGCCTTTGGAGACACTCCTTAATCATGATCGCAACCACTGCATGCACTCGCTTTTCTCTGTCAAGCCATTCTTAATTTCACACGGTTCTAGGGGAAAAAATTGGTAACCCTAGTATGAACATGGACCACAATAATTGATTTAATTGGTTCTGGTATGTGTTCTTAATTCAGATATAAAGCATAAAATTGAGTGTATAGATACATATGGCTTTATTTGGTTTTCTCAGGTAAGTATTTGTGCATTTCAGCCAGCCAGTGGTACGTTTCTCCCAGTGTGCTAGAGAAGTTTGTAAGCTTTTCCTACAACTAGGGCTCCAGTGTGTTTAACAGATTTCTTTGGCAAGCAGAAATTTGGGAGGTGAAGTCTCTCCTAGCCATGAACCTACACGCTTTCACCTACTAAATAATTTCTACTTGAGACATGGTTAACAGACCTAGAATCCCGACCAGAGTAAACAAGGTGGCAACCCTCTTTCTCAACCAATGCTTCCTCACATTCCTCCAAGGAATTGGGAAGGCAACCCGTCATCCTGCAGCATGCATCCAGTGATTCAGGAGCTAAGTCACTGGAAGAAGGCTATGAGCTCATACAAAAGGCCATGCAGAGACGTAGCCAGGATTTTAGGAAGGGGGCTCCAGACTAAGTGCCACCATTTTAATGGGGCTTGGGTGCGGCGGCGCAGCAGCAAGCACCATTCATTTTCCTAATGGAAGTGGGGTCTGGACCCCAAGGACTCCCCCCTTGGCTACGTCCCTGGGCCATGGAGCAGGAGAAAGGAAAAATGTGGAACCCAAATTGGTCCCAGGAGGTCACTTCCTGTTACTCCATTAAGTTCTTGCAAAAGGGCAGACTTCCTTTTTTTTAGGAAAAGGGCTCACAATTGCTTAGGCTTCATGAGGTTTCCAGTTTGGAATGTATTGTTCTTCAGGGAAAGTAGGGAAATGTCAGTATGAGGCCACAGAGTCAAGTGTGGAGGGAAGCCAGGTTGGAGCTTGAGAACACTTGTCATTCATTCTACCTCCCCAAATCATTCTGAGGCACACATCAGACTCTTTGCCCCACCATACCCTTCAACTGACCTGATCTAACAGGGACAATCCCAATTAATTCTCTGCCATCCCACTTTATCAGCTGCTGTTAAAATGACTCAATTTTTCTCTCCTCCCACTTTCCTCATTTATCTGTAGCTTACTTCGGTTGCTACAAGCTGAGTTATCTCCACAAGCGAGAGAGAAGGAGAGAGGACAGAATCTGGACCATCCCAGGAGACTCAGAACTAACTTGTGTGGTTTTGCTCTAATAACATTTGCCATCGTGACCACACTGATGTTGCTTGTCAACACATCCCAGCTTTCTTCTGTGAAATGCTGGAGGGTGTGGTAAACCCAGGCTGTTGCTGAGGCCCATATACACCAGTGATGCAGGCACTGGATCCCTGATGCTGTAAGCAGCTTGTGAGTTGCCTGCTGGATTCATTTGCTCACAATGTCACAGTGAAGCACTTGATGTGCCATCCCTACTCGGTATTCTGAGAATTTTAAAATCTCACCCAAGGCCCAGGGAAGTAGGAAGTATCAAAAAGACCCTTCAAACTGGGAAGCAGCCCTTCTTGGATCTACCTGCACCATGCACTTCAATGGCTTCAATAGGGATTTGGGCCAATTCATGAAGGAGAAGAAAGGGACTAAACAGAACCTCCAGTTTCAGAGGATGGTGTGCAGATGAGAGGAGCTGCTTGGCCACAGTTAGAAATCAGGAACTGTGCTGGAAATATCAACTTGGACTTGATGCATCATGACATCTTCTCAGTGCTTTAAACAATCCAGCTCTGAGAGATCTGGCAGACCTTTTGAAAGTCCCCATTTCCACAATCCTTCCAAAGGAATTCCAGAAAGTTCAACTGGACTCTTCCCAAACCCTGGCACTTCATTGTCAGAGAGATTCGCTAGCCAAAGGCACAGCTAAAGTGAGGTATCAAAAGGGGTTTATCACACTAGCGAGATCCCACTGGAAAATGGGATTTCAATGAGAGTTAAATTAGAGAAAACCCAGAAACGCTCGAAGTTTATCACACGATGTCGCTGTTAACATGAAATAATGTGAAGTTAAACTGAAGTTAAACTGGGGGGAAACAGCAGCTGGTAACTTACTTTCGGGAAATTCCGAAAGTAAAAAGGTGGTGTTTTTCTCCGTTTTAACTTCGTTTTAACTTTGCATCATTTCACTTTAGCAGCAATTCGGTGTGATAAGCTTCCCAAATTTGCAGATACTGTTTAAATTCGGATTTAATATAACTCTTGTTTAAATCCTGTTTTCCTGCAGGATCTCGCTAGTGTGATAAAGCCCAAAGGATTGCAAATTGCATACAGGTGAGGGAAACTGAGCTTACAAGCACCCCAGGGGAAAGGGAGAAAGAGCAGCAGTTGGAGGCAAGGACAGACCATGTCATAGGTAGTCATAGGGTAGTGATATCCATTAAATGGTTCATATAAGAATTTTGCCCTACCACCTTCCCACATACTAAGTTACCAGGATACTTTGTATAGGTAAGAAGGGGAGTGTTCATATGACACAATTATAGGACATTGATACACTTTAACTGCAATGGTGCCATCCTATGGAATCCTGGGATCTGTAGTTTCTTGAAACAGCTCCAGTGCCTTCCCAAACTACAAATCTGAGGATCCAATAAGACAGAGCCCCAGCAATTCAAGTGCTATCCAAGTGTTATTATTGTGTATATGAAAGAGACCCACATTTTAAGGCAGACAAGTAGGTTGCTCCAGGACTTGACATTACATCGCTGCTAAGCCAGGATCACTTACAAAATATTAGGGTTTGGTGGGGATCATCAAGGTGAAAGAGCAGGCTGGCAGTCCACCTTTCCTAGCATGCATACTGTGAGTGTAAGAGAAGCCATCACTATCATGCATCAGAATCACTAGTACACACCAACAACTGGGGTGCCAACCAGTGCATGAGACAGGTCTCCAGGGCCTTTGGTTTAGAAGATAGCTGGAAAGATTGTTCTCTAAGAGGGTTCATCAAAAGCAAAAAAGGCAGCTCACCAGTGCTGCAGTTGCATAATTCAGAAGGGAGGATCCCCCCACATAGCATTAGCATTTTCACTCTGCCCAAACTGAGGCAAGAGATGATGTTGAAAAAAACCCAGTCCAGGTCTTCCAGACATCCAGTCCATGGGCAACTCCACAAAGAAGCCAGAAGAGTTGTCAGCAGAAAGGGCATGCCAACCAAACTGACCCTCACAGGTTGCTCTCTCTGGCCAGTCCACTAAGGCTGCGGGGGCGCCTTCGCTCCTTCCTGTGGCTCGATAATAGGCGACGCAAGGATGAGGTAGAGCTTAGATCTCCACAGCTTTGCAAGTGAATCCCTTCTGGAGAGATCTGTTTGATCCGCAACCGAGATACCTGAAAAATCAAAAGTGTAAAATATGGTTGATACCCTTTCCTTTCTGACTTCTGTGGATTTCAGTTCCGGTTGCAAGACTGAAAAATTAAGAGTTCTCCTCTCCCTTTCATGCTTGTATAAACAACAGAATGTCAGAAGATGTTGCTTCTTACCTGGTTGTGTGACAAGCAATCTCTGTTGAAATTCCCACTTCCAGACAAGCATTAAAGGGACAGGAATCTTTTTCAGTTTACTCTGGTTACACTAAGTCAAAGGCCCCCAGAAAGGCTGCAACTATTTTGGTGTCACTATTTGTTTTATATCAGAGCTTGGCAAATGTCTATCCTCCTGATTATGTTGAACTGCAACTCCCATCAGCCCTGACACAGTCTACAGTGAGGAATACTAGGAGCTGCAGTCCAAAAACATCTGGAGGGCTACACTTTGCCCAACACGATATGTGTGTGTGAGTGTACGATAAATCCATAATACAGTGCTACCTCGGGTTACGAAATTAATTCGTTCCGCGGCGCCGTTCGTAACCCGATACATTTCGCAACCCGAAAAGGCTTTCCGTTAGCGCTGGAAAGCCGCTAGCCGCGCTTTGAATTTCGCGCCGAAACGCGCCGAAATGAATTTCGTAACCCGAAAAATCTTTCGTTACCCGGAACAGTTTTTTCCAATCTAACTTTTTCGTACCCCGGAAATTTCGTAATGCGATCAATTCGTATCCCGGGGTACCACTGTAGTCAGTGTGCTTTAGTGGTTTGAGTATTGCACTAAGACATTGAGGGACAGGGTTTGAAGCTTTGCTGAGCCATGGAAACTCACTGGTGACCCTGGGATGTCTCTCAGCCAAAAAAGAAGGCAATGGCACACACACACCCCAAACAAATTCTGCCAGGAAAACCACATGATAGGTTTGTCTTAAGGGAGCCATAGGTCAGAAATGATATGACTACCCACAACAACAACAAATCTGGACTCAAGTGAAACAACAGGACAGTAATATCACAATTTGGGGGGGGCGAGGGAGAAAATTTTCCAAGCTAAATAATGAGAAAGCTTTTTAATCCAATGTTTGGAAATAATGAATTACAAGTGTTATTAGTTACCTGCAATGAAGGGTGATGGTGGTAATAACAGTATGAAGGGATGCTGAAAAGCTTTTGGCCCGACTCACTTCCCCAAACCTGAGCATAATTTTGTCACTGTAGTTTGAAAGCTTGAAAGAATTCTTTCTTAATGTAAATAGCCAATTTGGAGGATTGTAGCTCTAATTTCTGATTTTGTTTTCTGGATTATCGATAGAACTGTGTCAAAAAAATGTGGGTATATTTAGCCTGGAGAAGAGATGGTTTAAGCATTTGAAGGAGTTCTGAACTCCGGTCCATCATGAAGTTTCTGTTCCTACAGAAAAAAAACTCTGCAGGAAATCCATGAGTGTATGATGCAAACATTGAGTGACAAGTAACTATTATATGCAACTGTGAAGAAGCATGGAGATTTTGAGATCGAAGAAACAGGAAAGTCTGGCTCAACTCCTGAAATTGTGGAACATATTCATGATTAGCTGATTTTGTCAGATTGGCAAATCTCAGCTAAAGAAATTGCTGAGACACAAGCGACACCCAGGAATACATTGGGTTTATAATTCATGGTCAGCTGGCTATGCAAAGCTGCCAGCTAAGTGGGTGCTGAAATATTTGAATGCTGACTAGAAACGAAATCGAGTGGATACCTCCAAGTTGATTTAGTAACATTTAGAGTGATCTCATGATAATTTTGAGGAATGACTCATCACTGTTGATGAAACATGGTAACATTAGTATGATGTGGAGATCACACAACAGTCCTTGCGTGGCAGCACTCAAGTTCTCCACAGAAATTCAGGAGGACCACCAAAATGGTGAAGGGCCTGGAAATCATGCCTTATGAGTTAAGACTTAGGAAGTTGGGTATGTTTAGCCTAAAAAAGAGATGGTTAACAGGTGATATGATAGCCCTATAAGGGGTCTCACACTGAGGATGGAGCAAACTTGTTTTCTGCTGCTCCAGAGACAAGAACACGGAACAATGGATGCAAGGTACAGGAAAAAAGATTCCACCTTAACATTAGGAGGAACTTCCTGACAGTAAGGGCTGTTCAACAGTGGAACAAACTCCCTTGGAGTATAGTGGAGTCTCCTTGTTTGGAGGTCTTTAAACAGAGGCTGGGCGGCCATCTATTCGGGATGCTTTGATGGTGAATTCCTGCATGGCAGAGGGTTGGATTGAATGGCCCTTGTGGTCTCTTTCCAACTCTATGATTCTGTGATTCTAGGATTCAAAGGTAGGCAGGAAAGTTCATGGCCAGTGTTTTGGGATCAGGAGGGTATTTTGATCACTGATTACCTTCAGAAAGGCCAAACGGTTAATACAGAATGCTATGCTAACTTGCTGTGCCGATTATAGGAGGCACTGAAGGAAACATAGTGAGGGAAGCTGCAAAAAAGTGTTCTCTTTTTGCAGGTCAATGCACTTAATCACAGGGCTGGTAAACTGATAGATGTTTTAAAGATCTTGCTCTATCTGACTGTTTCCTGTTTCCAAACCTTAAAAAGAGCTTGAAAGGATAGTTTTTTTTAAAAAAAATGGTATTTTTCATTAAAAGCACAAATATATTTTTCATCATTAAATCTCATTCCTCACTGCACAATGTTTTAGTTTTAGTCAGTTCCGTTTGTTAGGTCCTAGTCTGAAGACTTTCTTTTTCTGCTATTCGATCCTTCCATTTTTTCTTTTGTGTCATCACTCATATAAGATTTCTATAACTTAAATCTAATTATCATCCAAAAGTTACCAATTATTTTCAGTTACAAATACAAACTATTGGTATACAAATACAAATTATTAGTTTATAATGTCGAAGATGCCCATTCCTTGCTCCCCTCCACTTTTCATATTATTTTTACCATCATTTTCCTTTGGTCTCTTTTAACAGGGAAACCTTTCTTAACTGAAAATATGATGTGAAATAACCACTAATCGTATTGTTTTCTATTGAGTGTTTCGTCTTAGTTGTATCAAATCTATTGTTGCAAAACATTATATTCTATCTTTAAGTAGCTCCTTCCTGACCTCCCTATACTTCTTCCCAGTAGTCTATAATAGGAAGCCATTCTTCTTCAAAATTTTGTCACAGCTATATTTTTAATTTTATGAAATAGTCTATCCATTTCTCTTAATTCAAACAGTTTTTGTAGCCAATTTTCAATTCCTGGTATGTCTTCATTTTTCCAGTTTTTTGCAATGATCAGTCTGGCTTCTGTTATTAAGTGTAGTAGAGCCCTCCAATATCTTTTTTCTTCTAACCAATTATTTGTGGCAGTCATGTTGACTAAATATACTTCCGGTTTCATATAAAATTGAATTGTAAACATTTATTGAATTATTCATTTATTTTCCCAGTATTTTTGTATCTTTTCGCATGATCATGAAAATGAAATGCACAGATATATAGGATGGGCGACACCTGGCTGAATGAAACTACATGTGAAAGGGATCTAGGAGTCCAAGTAGACCACAAGTTGAACATGAGTCAACAATGCGATGCGGCAGCTAACAAGGCCAATGCAATTTTAGGCTGCATCAATAAAAGTATAGTGTCTAGATCAAGGGAAGTCATAGTGCCACTATATTCTGATCTGGTCAGGCCCCACCTGGAATACTGTATCCAGTTCTGGGCACCACAATTTAAAAAGGATGTGGAGAAACTGGAGCATGTCCAAAGAAGAGCGACTAAAATGGTGAAGGGTCTGGAAGCCATGCCCTATGAGGAATGACTTGGGAGCTGGGGATGTTTAGTCTGGAGAAAAGAAGGTTAAGAGGTGATATGATAGCCCTGTTTAAATATTTGAAGGGATGTCATATTGAGGAGGGAGGAAGCTTGTTTTCTGCTGCTCCAGAGACTAGGACCGGAACAATGGATGCATTTGTCCATAGCTCTTCTGGTTTCCAGTCAAATATGCTTAATAAAACAAATCTGTTTCCCACATTGTCTGTAAATTCCGTTGGGATGCATAATTTAAACAGCATCCCTCCAAAGTGGCCCGAAGCAGCTTTATTTTGGCCTATCTATATGGGGCCTCAGTTTTCCAATGTTGGCAGTATGGTGTACTAAACTGGATGTCCCAGGTTTCCAAAGGAAGGAGCCATGGCAGGTAAAGTGTTATCAAACTCCATAATTATGGTGTGTGTGAATACATTCTTGGTTTCCTGGCCTCTAACATTATCTTCAGCACTCCCTGAAAGCATACTGCTCCACCTGACTTGAAGCCTCATGAACATTTTGAACCCAGCCCATCTTGTAATTACCTTGGGATTCCAAGTGGGGTGATAAATCAGTGCCTTAAACAAATAATAAATCAATTTCCTTGAACATGCTTTGGAGCAGCCACTACTCCAAACAAAACTTGCTGGCCTCATCAGATGACAGTACAATAGCCAACCTATTGTACTGTTCTGCTTTCAAAAGAGGCCAGAAGGATCACCGATTAGAAACCATGGTTCCATTGCCATGCTGACCGGGATGTGTCCTGGGTCTTGGGAGCAGTGGTTTGGCCTGTGGGCCTGGGAGGCATGGCAGCTGGTTTACTGGTGGACTGTCCAAATTCAAGGAGGATTGGTCCACTAGGTTATTTATTGTATGTTGTCCTGAGATCCTCTGATTTTGGGCGGAATATGGATATTTTAAAATAAATAGTTATGACAGGTACATATTCAGATATACTAGAGATTACGCTCTTCCTCATAAGAAGATATTGAATATTGCTGTATCTGGTACTTAACAGGTATGTTTATCAAATCAAACTTTGGACAAATACCTTGTATTTGTGTACAAATACAAATAACAGATCTTGTCTGCTGTTGGACGCTAAACAGGGTCAACTCCGGTTAGTACTTTAAAAAGTTGTGTAGACTAGGCAATTTCAGCAGGTGTTACTTATTACCTGGTTGTGTGGCAAGCCGCATTTGCTGAAATTTCCTCTTCTACACAACCATTAAAGGAGCCCTCTCTAGTTCTCACATGGCAATCCTAGCTATAGGCATTGATACTGCAATTCCACCAGTGGTCATATTATCTTTCTATTTTCAGGTTAATTTTAAAAAAGAAAGAAGTCTCTGAACATTTGATTTGATATGGAAAACCATTTCACTCTGTACCTGCTTGCTGCTCTGTGTGCCACTGTGTGGAGATGTTTCCAGGCCTGCATAAGCCAGGTTGCGTTTGGATCTGTGCAGAAAACGAGCCATGATACCACGGGTCCCACGGCACATCTTCAGGTCTCCCAGAGAGCGCGTGGCAGCCTTGGGAAGATGCACTGGTACTTTCAATGGCACTTCCAGCTTGACCTTCCCTGCCAAATGAACCTGTGAGGCTGGTCCATGATGGGACGGATACAAAAGGCAAGCCTCCAAAGAAGGTCCTGGGAAGGGAGTGGTAAGAAGGGAGGTTATAGGGGAGAACAGGCAACCACAGGGAGCTTCTAAACTTTGCTTTTAGGGACTACACTCAGCCAGGTGTGATGTAGTGATTAATAATAATAATAATAATAATAATAACCATTTATTTATATTCCTCTTTTTCACAGGGAATCAAAGTGGATCACAACAGTAAAATGACACAACATACAATTAAAATTACAATTAAAAATACAGATCCCAAAAACCCAGCCCTCAACCGATCATAAAAGCATAAGTCCAAGCCATAAAATAGGATTAAACAGCAGATAGGGCACATGAGGTTATTGGGCCCAGGCACAATAGACACCAGCGCAGCCATGCACTGCTCTTTTGGGCCCGTCTGTTTCAGGCCATCATTAATAATAACAATGGCAGTTAGTTATTAGTGACTTGACTTTTGAGTTATAATTGAAAGAGCTCATCTAGAAAGACATGATTACACAGTAGTTTTATGAACTCATTGACTCATATGACAACTCATCTGAGTCATTTTGCCCATGTTAAGCAGAAAGTGGATAGGTGCCAGGTTAAAAAAACAAGCACCCAAATTTATTCAGACAGACACAGTTTGGGGCTATAACCATGTGTCAAGCTCTTGCTGTCCCAACCTGCTTCTGACTGAGCTGGATGAGACCTCCAGATTTTAGCTGCCACCCTCATTGATTTAAATCCCCTTTATATAGCAGTTGTAATGAGATACAGCTGGGGTTCTACTTACATCGTGCTTGTCACCCCTGTCTTTGCAGAGGCAATATCAAGGAAAGGCATATGAAGAGTGTGAGAAGGGAACAATTTTGTACAAAACAATACATTAAAGGGAAAGCTTTGTTCTAAATAAGACATCTACATTTGTTGTTATTGTTGTGTGCTTTCACATAATTTCTGACTTATGGTGACCTGAAGGTGAACCTATCACAGAGTTTTCTTGGCAAGTTTCTTCAGAGAGAGTTTGTCATTGCCATCCAGTGAGGCTGAGAGAGTGTGACCCACCCAGTGGGTTTCTATAGCTGAGCTAGGATTCGAACTCTGGTCTCCAGAGTTATAGTCCAATGCTCAAACCACTACACCACACTAGCATTAGCAAAATTAGCATTAGCAAATTTAGAAAAAATAGCAAAATCTACATTACCAAAAGGATATCTCTGACATGAAGGGCACAGCGCAAGTAGAACCCTAGCAACATTACATTACATTGCTGTGCAAGGGAAATTCAAATCAATGGCTAGTGGCAACTAAGGCCCTTAATGCACTGAGGTTTCTGCAGCTCTGATCTGATGCCACTGCGGATCCAACGATGTGAATCCACGTGATAATGTGATGTATTATCACACGTGATTGCTTTCTATGGGGGGTCGTTCCGAGGTGCTTCTGCAGTCAATCTAAAGTGACTCCTCATTCTAGTGAATTCGGTAACAAGCTGGCGAGGAGGGGGAAAGCGAATGTTTCCGATGCCGCTGGGAAAGGCTGTTTGTATGGCTGCAAAAATGGACCATATATCCCATAGAAAGGGTGCTTGTGTGGCTGCAAAAAACGAACCATATATCCCAGAAAAAGACTGCTAGTTTGGGTGCCAAAACGGACTCTAAAGCCCATAGAACATGAAGCAATCTTTCATGTTAGGCTAGCATTCACGTGAAAGTGGAACCATGAAGTGGCCCCCTTCTTCACCCCGGAAGTGCAAAGGTTCACGATGCGTTCAGACCTCCACTGAGCATGCGCAAGGGTCCCAATTCAAATAGCTGAATCTGCATGGTATGTAATGGTGTGGTAATTCAATGTGCACTCGCTCCGCTTTGACCCTGTAGTTACTATAATTTTGTTCTTCATGTGTGATAGTTCATCATGTGAATTGCCTTGGATTCGAAGTGACTGTGCTACGGAAGCGCTTCGGTTTGGAGTTCCAGTCTCACGTGTGATAAACACCTAAGACAGATGGTCTCTGGAAGCCCCATTCAGCTTTGGCAGAAGCAGAAGGGGACTTTGGGAGCTTGACACCATACCAAATCCCTTATTACTACATGTGCTGGCTGGGTGTTTTGGAGTATCCAGAGGGCATCAGCTTTCCTACCTCTGTACTAGACCATCATTTTCCAGGAAACTTTAATTCAGGTTAAGCATTCACTGTCCTCATTTTCATTTGTGTGGTTAAAACATAGCAAAATCACTCCTCTCACCTGTATCTGCTGAAGAGGTGGCCCTGTTGTCCTCTAACACTTTGGTGCAGAATACCTCCTGGAAGTCACCTTCTGTGCGGAAAGGAGGAATGAAAGTCAAGACCAAAATGGTTAAGGCATGGGGATTTTTGCAGCTCATGGTAGAGCAGCTGTTTAGCATCCAGAAGGTGCCAATTTCAGTCTCCAATGTCTCCATGTCATACTGAGATAACAGTACAGGAAAACCAAAACTATATTTTTAAATAAACGAAGATAAAATAAATTTTTCCTGAAATGTGTCTCAGGATCTATTTGTCCTCTGTTATGGCACACACTCACAAATCTACCACCATGTCTTGCTCCATGATAAGTTCATATCTCATAGAGGTTTCAGATCTCAGGGCCCTCTTTTCCAGTCCACCAGCAAGGAAGAGGAATCTCAGAGAGGAAAGTGTTGTATATATCTATTTTCCCATTTTTGTATATTTTTATACATTTTTTAAAAGTTTGAATGTTATACTTTGAGAACTGTGGTTGATGCTTAATGTATCATGCTTCATGACAGCACCAGATGCTACTCCTTGTAATAGCAACTGGGTCCACCCACTGTGACACTGAAAGTCTCTAAGTCTCAGGTTTTGGCTCTGAAATCTCAGACCCAGGGACAGGAATGATCTTGCAACCCCTCTGCTTCTGTGAAAGGTGCTTGGTAAACATTTTCATGAACATGAGATAAAATGTGGGGTGGATTCTCTTTGAGGGCTGCAGTATACCTCTAGTCAGTTTCAACCTGGGGGGTTCACATCCACCCTCAAACCCATGACTAAACAAATCCACATGCAAAACCTTTTGCTATTCCTCCACAGGCTAATTTTGGTTCCTAAGCTTCACCTACTCACCATCGCTGGCCACAGTAATTCCAGGATCGCTGTGTGACCTCACCAGGGGACACTGGACTGAAGGAAGGCGGTAAGAAGCTTCACTGCTCCGGCGCTGCCTCCCAGGCCCTTTGCGTCCTGCCAGGGAAGTCTTGGCCTTGACACGCACCTCAGGGAAGCAAGGTCCTACGTTGTGGCCCAAGCCTTCCAGGCGATGGCAACTGTGAGTAAGGGCACTGCTTACTTCCAGCAAGCCCTCGTAACCCATGCCTGGTGTAGAGCAAGAGTAGGAACGTTCCCCACGCAGGCGTGCCTGGGGTGTCTCCTCAAAAGGACCTTGAGGATGCAGGCCACACTGTCCACAGTCCACACTCAGACAATAATCAGCCCGGCTGCGTTGGATGGAGCGGAACAAGATATAGTCTACAGAGCAGGCAGACCCACTTCCTTCCAACAGGCAGGAGTCCTCTGATGGGCTGCTTTCACCTGGGATGTCCACAATTTCAGACATGATGAGGGAGCCACTGTCCATGGAAACTGCTTAATGAGAGAAAAAAGAGAGATAGAAAGAGGTAAGGAATCATAGAGGTGCAATGAACAGCAACATTCTTGCTGAATTTGCAAACATTACTTCATTATTTCACAGATAAAAATTGGGGCACACATGGCCAAGCAACACCAGATTGTGCTCAAGATGGCAAAAGTTATTAAGGAGGAAGCATAGGCAAGCTATGCCAGGCAGCAGCAATTCACTTCTGACCGAGTCTATTGGAAAGTGCAAGATTCTGCCCCCTTCTCTCCTCTCTCCTCTGCTGAATCAAGTGAAAGCAAACTACTTTTGCATTTTGAACTCAGTGTACAGTAACTGAAGCAAGCTGAGAACAAAGAAAGAAAAGGAGGAGGAGGAGGAGGAGGAGGAGGAGGAGGAAGAGAGACAAATTGGGATATTTTAAAAGCAGCTGAAAATGTGGGATGAGAGCATTAACTGGGTGGATCTGAGACTTCTAGACTCTCTGAACAGCTGCTTCAAGGGGCCAGCTTGAGAACTGCCATTTTGAGCATCTTGGGCAGCAATCTGTTCTCAGACTGTGCAGAGGTTACATCTATCGAGGCTTCCCATTGGATCCTCCTAGACAGGAAGGGTAATAAAAAGCTCCTTGTTTGGCCTGGAATATTCAACTTCTTGATCTGGTGCATTTTGTTTTTTTCTTTGGTGTCTGCCTCCTGGTTCGCTTCCTTGCTCCTGGCTCCCCAAGCATGGCTGCTTGCTATGTTTTGATGTTATTGTGTTCTTTGATCCTGGAGATCTACTGCCCATTAAGGCATTCCATACCCTCCAACTGTCTCGATTTGGCAGGGGGTCTCCAAATTAATACTCTGCTGTTCAGCTGCAAACTGAATTCAAACAAAGTAGCTTGTACTCAATCAGCTAAGTGCAGGGAGAGGAGACTCTGAGGCAAAAGCAAAAGCATCTTGAGTGTTCTTCCTCAGTAATAACTTTTGCCCAACACATACTAATGTTGCATGGCCACAAATATCCAATTTTTATCTGTGATATGTTGAAGAGTGTGTCTTAAACAACCCATGTGTGCCAATACATGGCCCTTTCTGTATAGAAGGTTAATACAGGAATTGACTGGCACACACATGCACAGACACATTTCCCTTACCTTCACCGCTAAGCACAACAGAAGGGACCCGGTTACAGGAGCAGGGGCCATGTGAGGTATCTGTAAACTGTGAGTCAAACAGCGTCACCTGTAGAGGGAGAGAAAGTCACAGACAACAGAGAAGAAAGTTGTGAGAAGTAGATATGATGTTGAATCCAACCAAATACAGTCTGACTTGGGGGTCTATAGCAGACTCCCACAATAATGTCCTTGTTTCCTTCCCCTTTAATTTTTATCCAGATGCTCTCCACCTGGCTTCCAGGATTGATGTCCTGGATCTCTTCACTGGTGTAATGTCCCTGACATATAATGCTATTCTTCCTCCTTTCCTGTTTGGTCTATTTCTCTTTAAAAGGTTATACCCCTCTATTTCTACATTCCAATCATGAGACTCATCCCACCAGGTTTCAGTGATGCCTATTATATCGTATTTGCTTTGTTGTATTAGAAGTTTGAGTTCATCTTGCTTGTTTCTCATGCTCTGTGCATTAGTGTAGAGACATCAAAGACCTTATGTCCATTTGACTTGCTGCCTGTGCAAGTTTTTTTTGCCTCCCACTTTTGGGTCCTTGCTCTGTTCCGAAAGTGGAAGAATGGAAAATGAAATTATATGAATTATAATAGATAGATAAATTAACATGTTTGTTGAAAAAAGGTTCATTGAATTAATTTTATAGGGATTGGGATTCCTGGAAAGACTATATTCAATCAGAAGAAAAAAGAATATATGTGTATTGCTTTATGTGAGTATTAATTAATGATGTAATTAATGTGAAAGGTGGTATGTTCATAATTTTATATAGGATAAGAATTAATCTTATGGTGTAAAATTAAAGAAAAAGAAGAGTATGTACACTAATAGGTTGAAAATTTATGGGAATATCTCAGTAGTTTTAGGAAGCTGTAAAATGTTTATATGTATATAAGTTTGTATTATTTGTGTGTTTGTTATAATGTTATTTTAATTAATAAAGAAATTATTTAAAAATGGATTTTTCCAATGAGTTGTTTCTCATTAATTGAGTCAATTTATCCATTTCCATTACATCATATAATTTCATCATCCATTCTATTCTATCCGGAATATTTTCCGATTTCCATTTCTGAGCATACACTAGTCTATCTATCATTGTCATATAAAACAAAATTTCCCCAAATTTCTTTTCAATGTCATCTTCAAACATGCCTAACAAATAACCTTCTGGTTTCATCTCTAACCTGACGTTTAATATGCTATTAACTGTTAAACTTACCATTGTCCAATAGTTTCTAGCTTTCTTACATGTCCACCAACAATGGAAGAATGTCCCTGGTCTTTCTCCACATTTCCAACACTTATTATCTGTTTCTTTTTGTAAATTTTTGCTATTTCATCTGGTGTTGAATACTATCTATAATACATTTTGTACCAATTCTCTCTTAAATTTTGTGAGTTTGATTTGATTCTTCTAGTCCAAATTTTCTCCCATTGTAATAGTTGCAAGGGATGTCCTACATAATTTGCCCATTTGATCATTGTATATTTTATTATTTCCAAGCTCTGCTCTGAAATTGTGCTAACCCAATGTGCTGTACATGATTTGTCTCGTGACAAAACCATACCCCTCTACAAGACCCATCATACCTGGCTGTCCCCGTGAAGTCCCATGACTGCTTCATAACTAGGAGGGAAGTCAGTCGGATAGAGAGGCACCGGGCTGTCCATGGAGCCATTGTAGGTAATGCTAAAAGAGATTGGGGAGAGGAGAGAATAACAATCATTGTTATTGAAATATGTTCCCCTGCCACCAGGAATTTGGAGAAGACTACAGTAAATACCAAACGTTGCCTACCACCGTTTTATTTTTAAATTACATTATTTATATTCTACCCTATAACCAAAGATCTCAGAAGGGTAACAGAATGTATAAGAATAATTTGAAAAGACTAAACTTTTCAAATGTAGAAAGAATAATTTGAAAAGACTAAACTTCTATTTAAAAAAAATTATCACTTAAAACCAGGCAATTTCAAAACCAGTTAAGACTATTTAAAATAATGCTGATGATAGCATATGTGCAAATGGTTTAAGAATCAGTTGGGTGCTGAAGGCTTTCAT
This sequence comes from Sceloporus occidentalis, assembly GCA_023333645.1. Lineage (NCBI taxonomy): Eukaryota > Metazoa > Chordata > Lepidosauria > Squamata > Phrynosomatidae > Sceloporus > Sceloporus occidentalis. Next base: position 9,641,993 of record JALMGF010000020.1, read on the forward strand.
AAAAAGTCATGTTTTGACATGGCATCAGAAAGACACCAGCACCAGTGTCAATCAGGCCTCTGAGGGACAGGGACTTGATAATCAGGGTACCACAGCATGTTTCTTTGCAACTGGCATTTCAGTCTAGGATGCTCCACAGGATGAAGTGGCTGCTATATCTAATTTGTGATCTTTAGAAGCTGCATGATGGGGCGGCCTGGGCTATGCTTCCATGGGTTCGAGGGTAGGATTGCCAGACTCCTCTGGCTTTGACTGGAACCTGTTATCTTGGCTCTCCTCTTCCTTCCTCATCTAAGGAGGCTTCCACTGAATAGTACATGACACAGTAGGGTTAATTCAACAATATGGACATTCCCCCCCCCCTCCCCTTCAACGTGCCTATTCACAATGTATGCCTCAATAACGTTCCTCAGTGACACTGCCAAACTGTCCAATTTGACTGGTGACAGGGCATCATGAAGCTATCACACTCCTGAGATGATTCATGTCCCCCATCCATGTTCCTACAATGTATTGTTCCCACCATTGCTTACTACGGCTATTGCCAACTTTTGTTATTGACCCCTACTCCTATATCTTGAACCTCTGTGAATGTAAGGTGAAATACAAACATAATAAATAAATAAATAATTCAATAACTTTCAGTTTCACTTTCTCTGAACTCTATGCCCTTTTCCTATTTCCTTGCCCCAAATTGCCCAATCCCCATTGCCAGTACCTTTGGGCATCTGTCTCTGAACTGCAGGTATACTCTGGTGGATAATATGGAGGTGGCGGTACTGGGGGTACAAACTCATCCAGGTCCAGCATATGGGGCAAGAAAGTGTCTGGGGGAGAGGTGCAGTCCAATGTCACAGAGCTGGAACGTGGAGGGGAAAGCTGTAAAGGAGGACAGAAAGAGAGTCGATGGGTATAGAGGATCACAAGTCTGCAGATGTTCCAAATATGGCTTGGAAAATTGTCTTTTTGATTTGGATTGCTGTTAACTGCCCTCAAGTCAACTTCAGCTTCAGGAAATGCTATGAATGAGAGACTTATTTGGACTACAACTCTCAGAATCATGAGTGGTTGTTCTAGCTAGGGGATTCTGGGAGCTATATAACTATATATAACTACTATACATCCCGTACATTCCGCCTCGCACCCTCAGAACGTCTGGGCAGCAGCTACTGAAGGTGCCTGGGGCTAGGTTGGCCTCCACTACTCGGAGGACGTTCTCCATAGCTGCCCCAGCCCTTTGGAATGCGCTGCCCACAGAGCTCCGCTCGTCTACTACCCTGGCCCAATTTAGGAAGGATCTTAAAACCTTCCTATTCCAACAGGCATTCCCCGAATAAATATCCTGTGGGCCTCCCTCCTCTTTTCGTGGCCAAGAGGTTGGGCTATGGGGGTTTTTTTGCTTGTTGTTTGATTTTAATTATGTAATTGTGTATTTTTATGTATTTTATGGTATATTTTTAAATTGTTGTAAGCCACCCTGATCGTAGGAAGGGCGGCATATAAATAAAAATTTTATTTATTTATTTTTATTATTACTATATATATTGTAACTAGTCTAGTTTCCAAGGTCTGGTTCCTAAAAACATTCTCTTTGGTTGAAGTCACGCCAACCCAGTTTGAAGGGTACATAGAATAGCAAGTAGCAAGTACACTTCTATACCACTATCAGTGCACTTAAGCACTCCCTAAACGGATTACAAGGTGTAAGCTAATTGCCCTCAACAATCTGGGTACTCATTTTAGCAACCTCAGAAGGATGCCAGGCTGAGTAGAGCTTGAGCCCTTGGCTGGTATTGAACTCGCAACTTTATGGTTTGTGAGTGGCTGGCTGCAGTACAGGCATTTAAGCACTGCGCCACCGGGGCTCATTAGAACTCAATACTCCCACTGAAAGTTGCTATTAAAAAATGTGCTGATTTCAGAACATAAGAGCTGAGACAGATGCGATTGCAACTCTATTTCAGAGCAAGTGCCAGCTATGAGAGAGCAGTGGACTCCCCACTCCCATAAGCTTACCAGATGTGTCCTCCCCCCCCCCTTCCAACAAATGAAGTTTCAATCAAGGCTGTGACATCCTACCCCCTAATTTCCTCATAATGTCTGAGGCCCAGCAGCATGCTAATGGCCACGAATTCCCCTTCCTGGATGTAAAGAAAATGGTCAGCACATCACCTTGGGGGCCTTCCTGAGTCATGGCATCTGTTCAATGACATCTGATGCAGAGCTTGTTGTTAGAATTATCAACCTTTGCAGACCTATACTCACTAATTGCTAGTTTGCACATAACTATTAGGCACAGTATATACTTATGGCGACTTTGTTTGTTTGCTTTTCCATACCCTCTCTCTTCCTACATCACTCTAACCTACAGCTGTTTTCAACCCCCCTCTCTCTTCTGTAATAGCACATGCTTTTGCAACAGCTTCTCTCTCTGAGATGATACAAAATATTTTTCCCGACATCATTTAATACTTATTCTTTGCATTTTCTCAAGTACCAAACTAGATATTTCTAAGGAAAGGAACTTTTAAATGTTATATAAAGAAGGCTAAGCTTGCTTCTTTTTTGCTGGATCTGGTGGGTGGGTGGATGGATATGAGATTAGTTGTTCTGGTTCTGCACTGTCAATTTGAGTATACTGCTTGCGAGATCCATTTCTATCTCACAGATTTTCCAACATTTGGGAGTATCTTGTGACAAATAACATGTTAGTTGTAATTAATTGCTTCTTTCATCAACAAAGGCATGACTGTAACTGAATAAAGGATGAAGTCCTTCCTTTTTGCAGTGTAACAGCAACTTTTTAGTTATGTTTTCCAGTTATAGAGATATTGTCTCACCAAAGGAAGAAGAAACATCCCATGCTTTGAATCTTTTCTCATGCTATGCATTGTGATCCTATTTTGTGCTTTGTCATGGTTGTTGGGACAGTGACGGGGAGAGATGGAGAGCATTCAAGTGATTAAAACCTCATAACTAGTATGTCCCAAGGAATGGACCACAGATCTGGCACAGCTTCCGGCCATCATTTAAACAGCACACCTCCAAAGTAACCCAAAGCAGCTTTATTTTGGCCTGCCTGTACAGACCCTTAGTTATCTTTGAGAAAGAAAAACTTAAAGACTTGGACTTTTTTTTTAAAAAAAACCCACTGCAACTGCAACACTAATAAATGATTTGTTAGGACTTAGGATCTTTAAGTGTAACTAAGGCCTGTTACAGACTGCCAAAATAAAACTGCTTCGGGTCTCTTTGGAGGTATGCTGTTTAAATGATGCATGCATCCTAAAAATCTGGAAGCTGCACCAAAGCTGCACTCCAGTGCTTAGGAATGGAGCGTGGCTTTGGCGCGACCTCCGGACTCTTAGGACCCATTCATCATTTAAAGAGTATACCTCCAAAGAGACCCAAAGCAGCTTTATTTTGGCAGTCTGTAACAGGCCTAACTATTTTAACTAGTAACTTAGACTCTTTCTCATCTGGTCTAACATCTTGTTTCAAGCAGTGACTAAACTGATGGGAAAGGTCCCGGGTTCCATTCCCAGCATTCCCAGTTAAAACAGTCTGAATTTTTATGATAAATCTTTAATCATTTGAAAGTTTAGGACAGCTTGCCTTTCTATAGGACTCACCGCATGGAGGATGTCCACAGAAAAGATTTGGATGCAACACATTATGGCAGAAAGGGTGCATACCACGATGGCGAAAATCGTCAGGCCACAAACACTGAAGAGTAGGTCCTAAGCCATGGGGAAGAGTGAGAACAGTTGTTATGAGAACAAAGGTAAAGGAGCAGTTCATAGCAAAGTACTTGCTTTCTATGCACAAGGTCCCAAGTTCAATCCCCTGCAGCACAATATTTAGGGTCATACAGTATATAGGGATGAGTACTCTGTTTGAAGGACTGTGTTTGCAGATATCCTATATTTGAATGGTTCATGTTTGGCCTGTGTTGTTGTTGTTATGCCCTGCCTTTTAATTAAACCAATAATAGAATTAAAAGCAATTAAAAACAATAATTAAAAAGCAAACATTACATTCTGATAGGCCCTTCCCCTCTAAGCAATCAACCTGCAAACCAAAAGGTCTTCACCTCCCTGTGGAAAAATAGCAAGAAGAGATAATATCATAAGAGCTTTCGCGGATGATATCACAATAATGCCTTGCGCTTTGCGGCACCACTTCCAGGACCCAGGAAGGAGCACGATTTCTGCGCTCCTCCCTCGGAGCATCTGGGAGCCCTGCGGTGTGGCAGCTGCAGCTCCTGGACGCTGCAAGCGGCGGTGGCAGGAGAGCGCCGCAACCCGGCAGTTTGTAACCCGCCCATGTTTTGTTCTCCATACCTCTTATCATTCTGGTTGCTCTTCTCTGCACCTGACTTGCCAATATCCTTCCCAAAATGAATTGCCCAGAACTGAACACAATACTCCAGATGAGGTCTGACTAGTGCAGAACATAATGGGGCTATTACTTCTTTGAATGGGAAACTACAGTTCTATTAATGCAGGCTCAAATATTATTTGCCTTCTTTGCTGCAGCATCACACTGCTGGCCATGTTCAAATTATGATGAACAATAATCTCAAAGTCATTTTTACATGTACTGCTGCTAAGCCAAAGACCTCCCGTCCTATATGTGTGCATTTGGTTTATTTGGCCTAAATGTAGAATTTTGTGTTTTTCCCTATTTTCATTCTAATTTCATTCTATTAGTTTCAGCCCAGTTTTCAAGTTTATCAAGGTATTTTGAATTCTGTTACTCATTTTCAATGTGTTGGGCCCATACATGAGGCTTTGGCACAGCTTCTGGCCTCTTAAGACACATGCATCATTTAAACAGCATACTCCAAAGTGACCTGAAGCAGCTTTATTTTGGCCTGTCTTTATGGGCCCTTAGTTACCATTACCAGTTTTGTATCAAACAAACTTGCTAGATCACTAGGATCCCTTCTGCCTCATCATACAAGTAACTGAAAAAATACTGAAGACTGAACCCTGGGGCACTTCCCTCAAGACTTCCCACCAGTTTGAAACACAGCCATTTATGGTGACTCTTTGAACAGTTTTCCAAGCAACTATGGATTCATCTGACACTGTTCCCATCTATTCCACACTTAATAAGTTTGCTAATCAAAATATCACAAGGGACTTTATAAAATACTGTGCTGAAATCCAGATAAACAACATCTACAGCATTCTCATCATCTATCAAAATAGTGACCCAATCAAAAAGAGATACAAAGTTAGGCCCCATACAGACTGCCAAAATAAAGCTGCTTTGGGTCACTTTGGACGTATGCTGTTTAATTGAAGCAAGCGTCCTAAGAGTCTGGAAGCTGCTCCAAAGCTGTGCTTGAGTCCTTAGGACTGGATCGTGACTTTGGCACAGCTTCTGGACTCTTAGGACGCATGCATCATTTAAACAGCATACGTCCAAAGTGACCCGAAGCAGCTTTATTTTGGCCTGTCTGTATGGGGCCTTAGTTTGGTAGGATTTGTTCTTGATGAACCCATGCTGGCTCCTACTAATGCTTGCATTGTCACGCCTGAGAAAAGACTCCTTTATCTTCTAATAAATTGCCTAGTATTGAGACCATGCATCTCCTGTCACTGTGGTACAAGGTCTGATAAAGCATTCCATTTACTAGTACACATAACATCAAGACTGCTATCACCACTCACCTTGATTACCAAAAGAAGTCTGGAACAATTGGGAACGCGTTCTGTACTACTTGTGCAGATAGATTCAGAGTAGTAATTGCACTGCTTGATTTGTTCAGTGGGGGATTTGATCTGTGGAAAGGCAGAGAAGGTTTCTGTTGGTGCTGATGTCCAGCTGTAATATGATGTATGCTTCTGACAATTTTGCACAGATGTGAAGTTGCACTGCATTATGGGTTTTTTAGGCCTGTTACAGACTGCCAAAATGAAGCTGCTTCGGGTCTCTTTGGAGGAATGCTATTTAAATGATGCATGGGTCCGAAGAGTCCGGAGGTCACGCCAAAGCCACACTCCATTCCTAAGCACCTGAGTGCAGCTTTGGTGCAGCTTCCAGATTCTTAGGGTGCATGCATCATTTAAACAGCATACCTCCAAAGAAACCTGAAGCAGCTTTATTTTGCCAGTCTGTAACAGGCCTTAGTCTCTGCTCTTTCTTCCTGGTTCCCTTGCAGGCAGGAGCTCTCAGTATACCTATGTGAGACTTCCTTTTAACTACGACCTGTTACAGACTGCCAAAATAAAGCTCCTTCTTCAGGCTATCTCTGGTGGAACTGGGTCTGCCTGATCACTCCCTCTCATGCCGGCAGATGACAGTCATTAAAGGTAGAGGAGCCCTGTATGTTTTTCACCTGGCAACAATGGCATCACTACAGTGGGTGTCACCCAGTATGGTAACTCATGGTGTCATCATCCCTCTCATTTACCTCCTTCCATACCATACCATACAGAATCCTTAGTAATGTTTTGTACTAATCCTTAGTAATTTTTGTACTAATGTTACTCACAAATTGCAATTCTCGTATATCATTGAATGTAATGGCAATAGCTGTGACATAACTAAAATTATGCATTTCAAGTATAGTATCATGAACACATTTAAATGTATTTACATGCACACTGGTCCCTCCATATTTGCAGCTTTGACTTTGGGGGATTGGATTATTCATAGATTTTATTAATAAGTTATTTCTAGGAATATCTAGGTCTGCGATGGCGAACTTATGCCATGCGTGCCGGAAGTGGCACATAAGGCCATTTCGCCAGGCACGGGGCAACGGAGAATGTGGGTGCCCTTTCCGCCTCCTCCCTGCCATTTTTGGGCCTCTCACTGTCTCTCTGGGACAGCAGAAAGCCAGAAAATGGTGCCAGGGAGAAGGAGCCAGAGGCGCATGTGTCTGGCTCCTTCTCCCAGCCCTCCCCCAGCCTTCATCTGCCTATTGGTGACAACTGGAGTCTGGGGAAAGGGTGAGGGGAGGAGGAGTGATTGGCGCATGGCCGCGTGCCGGCTCCTGAGGTCATGGTTCCCTCCCAAGAGAGAAGAAAGGCCCGGGAGGGCTCAGGAACTGTCCCTTCCCAAAGCTAGTTTGCACCTGGGAAAAATAACCACTGCTGGGTCGCCACCCAGGCTCTTTCAAGAGTGAAGAGTCTTCTCGTCTCAGCCGCTCACAAACCTCCTGGGACTTCACCTGCTGGGCATGTTGGCAGGAAAGGATGGAGCCAGCCAGGCTAAGCATAATCCCTAGGACTGAGAGAAGGGTGAAGAAGGTAATCTGGGAAGGGGAGCAAGAGAGAATGAGACAGAGGTTAATGCCATGCACATGAGGGGTGACATGCACATTAAAGGGTGCATCCAAACGAGGCCTTGGAAACATGCCGATTTGTTGTAGAAAGGTAATTTGTTGATGTTAAGCAACTAGGAGATATTAATAAGAAACGATTTCTTGATTAATCAATTAATTGAATGATTAAATTTAAAGAAACCATTAAGCACTGTAAAAAAATAACATTTCTTTTTAAATTCCAATTAAAACAAGGAATGTAGTGTAGTTATTTCAGTGTTGGATTAGGACTCAGGGTTCAAATCCATGAACAGCCATGGAAATCTTTGGGGGATTGTGAGCAAATAGTGTTCTCTCTTAGCCTAAGAGGAAGATAGTGGCAAAAGCCTCTTCTGAAGAAATCTCCCTCCAGCCCCAGCCTGCCAAAAAAACCCAAAACAAAACAAAACAAAAAAACCCAAGAACAGGATTGCCATAAATTGGAGTCAACTTGAGAGTATCAGCAGCAGCAACAACAAATCGCTGTTGGAAATGTAAGTACTGACAATACTATAGTTGTTACTACTGTATGTATAAATGCATGTAAATATGCCAAAAAATTAAAATAAATTATAATTAAACTAACAACTTAATTAAAACAATTAGAAAATATTCGCTGAGATCCTGCATCAGAGGCTATGAGAAGTAATGTTGCAATGATGGAGTGACATCACTGACATGATAAACGACCGTGTTACTAAACTGCAACAATGTGTAACAGGGCTAGAGATGTCCCACTGCACAACATGTTCCATTACACATCAAGACTCAATGTGTATCAGGAGGACTGCACAGCAGTCACACTTCTGGCTGTGTTGGTGCAACAGCTCCTATAATATAGCTATGTCTCTGCTCACCACCCCACCCAATAAAAACATTCCACATCATCATTTTTTGGGTTTTGGCCCAATACTTCAATCTGTCATGGTCATTTTGAATTCTGATTCTGTCCTCTGGAGTATAGACTACCCCTCCTAATTTGATGTTATCTGCAACTTTGATAGCTTGCCCTCTATTTTTCATCCAAGTCACTGATAAAGATGTTGATTAGCACTAAGTCCAGGACAGAAATCTGTGGCATCCCACTTGTCGCTTATCTCTAGGATGAAGAGAAGCCCTTGGTAAGAACTCTTTGGGTTTGATCAGCCAATCCACCTAACAGAAACAAAGGCCCAGTACAGATGGTCCTATGGGGCGCCCTCGTCACATGCTAAGGGTTGGCCGAGGGCGCTCCGCCCACACATGCCTCAACCCTAGCACATGACGAGGGCATCAAAATGGCATGCCCTCTACAGACAGATTCTTTTTTCGTTGGCGGGAAACCGCGCAGTTTGTCCCCTGCGTTTTCCCCTGGTGGAAAACTAGGTGCTGGCAGACCAACCTTTTGGGGCAGTTTGTACCAGGCCAAACAAGCTTCATTTATACACCACTTCATACTGCCTAAGTGATTTACAACTGTAAGCTAATTTGCCCCCAACAATCTGGGTACTCATTTTAGTGACCTCGGAAGGATGCAAGTCTGAGTCAAGCCTGATCCGTCCCTACAGTTGTCATCTCATAGATGCGACGGCCGGAAGTGCTTCGTATCAGCTTCGGTTGATACGCCGACTGCATCCCTACCTGGACCGAAAGGACCTTGAAGCAGCGGTACTGGCACTGCTAATCTCTCGTTTAGATTTCTGTAATGCAGTGTAAATTTACAGCGCTTTATAAATAAAGTCCATCCCTGGACTTAAGGTACCTATCGCGAGTACCTCCATTTTCTCTGGATTCAGCCTGAGTTTGTTTTCCCTCATCCAGCCCATTACCAACCCAAGTTGGATCTCCTCTACCTTATTATCTAAGTCATTGATATATTTGTTGATGAGGAATAGCCCTAGGACAGAATCTTTGAGACTGCCTTCCAGTTTGAAGTGCAGCCATTGATGATGACTCTTTCAGCTCAGTTTTCCAACCAGGTATGGAGCCATCTGACAGTGTTCTCATCTGTTCCATATCTAATTTATTTATTTATGGTATTTGTACCCTACCCCTTCAGCCCTAAAGGCTATCAATTTGCTAAACAAAATAAGTTAAAGGACTTTATCAAATGCTTTGCAGAAATCCAGATGAATGATATCCACAACATTCCCACTATCTATTAAACTAGTGACATAATAAAACAAAAATTAAGATGACTTTGGCACAATTTGTTCTTGACCCCTGCTGGGTCCTACTGATCACTGTATTCAGCAAGACACTTGCAGACCATCTCCTGTATAATCCATCTAATATTTTTCCTGATATTGAGGTCAGGTTGACTGGTCTATGGCTTCCTGGATCTTCTTTTTTGCCTTTTTGGGAGAAAGTGAGATGGCAATGGAGACAGTGACCCCACTGACCCCTTGGCCATTCTCCTTTGGTGCCTCACTTGTTCTCCAGGATTAATAAAAAAGATGGTTCTTTCAGTACTCCGGGATGCAATTCATCTGGCTCTGCATATTTAAACTTATTTATGTGAACCAGGTGATTCCTAACTAACTCCTTATCAGACATGAATCCGTATCCTTTGCCAAAGTCTGTGCGGCTGCATATAAGCGCACTGCTTCCTTTTTTGGAAAAAGACTGAAGCTAAATAGGTACTGAGTATTTCTGTCTTTTCATTGTGATCTGTTAACATGTGACCACCCTTCCTGAACAGTGGCCTCACTGTCTCCTTAGTCATTCTCTTGTCTCATCATTCATTGATTACATGATCATGTGAATCTATACTAGTTAGGAGTACCAATAGGATTCAGGAATTAAAATGAACCTTTTCTAAGTACTGTTTTTTATGATGATGGCACAATTCTTTGTGCTGGTCTCAGGGGCACAGACTCCTGGTGCTTTTTATTTTGCAAATGAATACTCAAGACTTACCACAGGAGTGAAAGGGCGTCTCCACGACACAATGCCAACCACTCCAGAGAATGCCAACTAGAGAGGTAGAAAGAGAAAGAAAAAAGTTGGTAGACACCACAACATTGCCAGAAATCCTTGACGTGGAGCCTATACAGATGAGCAGGTTACCACAGGGCTACCTCTATGGTATACCACCTGTGGTTCTGGCCTAGTTCTGTCCCTGGACCAGTGCAGCATCAAACAGGTGTTCAAACGCCCCACCCACCACTGCACCATGGAGCCATCACCACTGCATGCCCCTCACCTATCACATATCCCCCAGGGAGCACCCTGCCATAACGCTTAAAAGCAGAAACATGGCCAGGTGCCCCCTTCCACCTTCACAGGTTGCAACTGTGGCCTGCATAGAGAATGTGATGGTAGTGGCAGGTAAGGGGTGACAGGCCATATGGTCTGCTGGCTGTCATGGCAGAATTTCTAGGAATTCTGGTCTTTTTAGACCAGGACAATGGCTTTTAGAGTCCAAATTGGTCTGGAACCACCAGATCAGAATCCGGATTAGCATCTGGGGCTATTAGCCTGCATCATCTGTTCTGGACAATGCAAGGCCGGAGGTGAACATGAGCCTTTTAGCCTCTGCATTCTGCCCCTTTGAAGTATAGTCATTTTGTCCCCAATTATTGATGAGATCAGGCTAGTCACAGAGCTAATTATTATACTTTAAAATATGGCTGTATCTGTCCTGTACAAATAATCCAATTTGATACCACTTTAACTCTCATGGTTCCATGTTATGGAATTATGGGAACTGTAGTTTTGTGAGATATCTAGCCTTCTCTGTCAGAGAGCTTTGATGCCACAACAAACTGCAGTTCCCAGAATTCCATAGCATTGAGACACGGCAGTTAAAATGGTTTCAAACTGTATTATTTCTGCAGTGTGGATGCAAGCTACAGCTGAACCTCGCCATTCCGGATCCCCCTGAGTAAGGCGAATTACACCTATGCTTGAGCCCCATTCAAGTGAATGGGGCTCATGCGTGCGGCAGTGTGCGCCCCATTCATCCGAATGGGATGCACCGCCCCTTGCGCCCTGTGCGCTCCCGCATGGCTTGAACACGTAAGCTCAAAGCTGCGTATAAAAGCAGCTCCTTTGACAGGGCACAATTAGGGTTATGGTTAGGATAGAGTGCACCTTTAAAGCCACTCTTGCGGTGCTGCATTTAGACATATGAGTGAAGGTGCACATTTTCCAGAATGAAGTGGAAAAAATCAGCTCCTTTTTAGTATGGCTTTTCTCCCTATAGGGCGGCTTGAGAGTGGTTTCCAGCCGCCTTCAAGGCTTGCGTCATCTAAACACATGGAAGCTGGCCAGAAACCTACTTATTTCCCCTCTGTTTCCCCTCTAAGATTAAGAAAGAAGACTGGGTGTGTGTGTGTGTGTGTGTGTGTGTGTGTGTGTGTGTGATCTGTGACACAAAGATAATGAGGAGATCTGTAAAACCTACTTTAAAAGATCGCTGTTTGAATATAAACTTTAATACAAACTTTAATATATATGAATAAACCAAACCAAACTACAATTGAAATAGTTAAACAGGAATTGTGCTGAAATAGTTAAAATCAAATCAGAACAGAAATAGTCAAAATCCTTATCCAGTTGTTGCAAGGGATATGATGATGTGGGAAAACATCTGGAGGAACAAGACACTATACAGAAGAACCAGAGGACTGAGAAGAGACAAACAGTTAAATCATGGAGGCTGAGTAAGGACTCATTTGAAACAACTTTTCACACTCCACTCCAACAGGGAGTACCAGAAGAATGCAAGGAAGTGGAACAACAAGTGGAATAAATATCGAGCTACATAATTAGCTCTACAATTAGAAGACAAAAGAGAAGGAAAGCGAAACACAAAAAAAACTACAGATGGATAGAGAATTTGATAAGACAAAAACTAAAATTGAGTTTGAGACTAACTCAGAAATGAGACAGGAATAAATATTTAGTTATAAATCTTGTTATAACATGAGAGTGAATTAAACAGCAACAGAAAGAGAGACATGGAGATAGTTGAAAAAGTGAAAGCCTGGAGGATTTTAGAAGACTGACGATGACAACAACAACAAACAAAGAAAGAAAGAAAACGTGGTAATTTTGTTTGTGGATTGTGAAAAGATAAAGAGAAGTGGGGAATACATTGAGCTTGGTTTCCAGACCCCAGAAAAAAAGAGTTGAATACAGAAATTAGAATAATTCAGAAAGAAATACCTAGGTTTTTTTGGCTGACAAATTGGGAAAAAAATTAAAATTTTAAGGTAAAAACAATTTGAGTTTTCAAATAAGCAAAGTAGATGGTTGACAATAAGGCTGAGAAAAGAAAGGGAGAAAATAATACTAACAAATATAAAAAAGGGAAAAGAGATGCATAAAGGACAAAAACAAATTAAAGAACGCTTTTATGAATATTATATAGAACTGTATAAGGAAAAACAAATTCATCTGGATGAAATGGAAAAGTTCCTGGACAGGCAGAAGATCACAACAAATATGGATGAACAAAAAGATGAACTTAAAAAGATGATAACAACTACAGAAGTCATAGAAGTGATTATGGCGTGTTACAGAACACCCAAGAAAGGCGCTCTGCCGCCGCCGCCAGTTGCTGCATCCGGGAACCGCAGCGGCCAAACTGCGCAGTTCCCAGGCGCAGCAAGAAAGAAGAGAGACTCCACAACACTCCGAGGAAGTGTCTTCCACTGTCAAACAGCCCTTACTGTCAGGAAGTTCCTCCTAATGTTGAGGTGGAATCTCTTTTCCTGGAGCTTGCATCCATTGTTCCAGGTCTTGTTCTCTGGAGCAGCAGAGAACAAGCTTGCTCCTTCCTCAATATGACATGCCTTCAAGTATTTAAACAGGGCTATCATATCACCTCTTAACCTTCTCTTCTCCAGGCTAAACATCCCCAGCTCCCTAAGTTGTGACTGGCCAAAATATATAAAAGCAAAGAAAGTATATGTTGGAAATGCAAAACAACAACAACAAAACTAAAACCATCCTGGTACTTTTTTTCACATGTGGTAAAATATTGGGCTGAAGTACATAAAATAATTCAAGAAACATTTGAAATGGAAATCGAGCTGAAACCAGAGACTTGTCTATTAAATATGGTAGATGAGATAAACGCAAGGAAAAAATTGAAACAACTACTATATCTAGTAACTACTGCAAGGATAATGGTGGCAAAGAGGTGGCAAGATAATAGAGGTCCAGAAATTGATGAATGGTTAATCAAATCCCTTGAAGTTATCAAAATGAATAAATTGACAAATTTATTAAAAGAAAAAGGGAAGAAAGAGGAAGAAATAAGATGGGAATCATTTATAGAATATTGTAATAAACGATGGAAGAGTAATGGATAACATGGAAACATCAAAAATTAGGGGGAAATATATAAGTATGTATATTAGAATCCACTGCTCTATATTATAATTATGGAAATCTGGCTTCACCAAAATTTAAGAAATAATTATAATTTTGTTTAAAGATTGATTAATAATATAAGATTTACTTTAAGAATACTTATAAGATGATAACACATTCTTTGAAAGGAAACAGAAGAATAAAAGATAGTGACGTAAGGGAAGGAAACAAGACAGGAAGGAGGAAAAATTAAGAAGGCTGTTTAATATAGTATGAAAATTACAAGAAATGTATATGAAGGGAGGGCAGGGAAAAGATGGAGTTAAGATAATAGATGATGTTTTCAGAATATTGTATGTTATATAATGTTGCACTTGTCTACGAATAATATCAATACAATTATTTTACTATTAAAAAAAAAAAGAAACTACAAATCCAAAACAGCTACCCTTGCATATTTCTGGATGGGTTTTCCTCCCCTCCGTTTTATCTTCAGCCAAGACCATATTAATCTCTTCCAGAAAAACAATAGTCTTATGACACCCTGTAAACAAATGCTTTTATACATGAGTATTCATGGACTACAAATCACATTGCAAGTATTAACAAGTTGCGTATCACAACAGTTTTGTGTTATGGCCCTATGTTAATAGGTTGACAAGGCATAACAGGAATGTCTAGTTTCGGCATAAAACAAAACAGAACAGACACCTACTTGAAAACTCATTGCTTTACTACTGCAGAGATAAATCACGATGATCATCTGCTGAGCAGACATTTGTATCAGATAGCGGGTGCTTATTGTGTTACCTACTTTACTTGTTGCCAGGATGTTTCTGCTATCACCAACAGTTTTGTTTCTGGTCGATGTTAATAATACAATAGTCACTTATGCCATATGTCAGTAAGGTTCTCAGGACCTGGACCCAATTCTCCATTCATCAAGAGAAGGAGGAAAACCTGCTCTGTCTCAGACGATGGCCTGTTACAGGCTGCCAAAATAAAGCTGCTTCGGGTCTCTTTGGAGGTATGCTGTTTAAATGATGCATGCGTCCTCCTCCTCTTCCTTCCTTCTGACCCTCCCCTCCCTCTGATCTGCCCTGAATTGACCCTTACTCCTGCCTCTTCCTTCTACTCCTCTCCTTCTGTTATAGAATGCCCTCCATGCCCCCTTCTTCTCCCCCCAGCTCCTTCATCCTCCTCCTCCTCCTCCTCCATCACTTTCTCCAGTTCCCCCCTCTGCACTCCCTCTGACAGCCCTTTGCAGCCCCTGTCAATCACCCTGATTCCCCCTTTTTGCCTCCTGTCATCCTTTGCCTCCTGTGACCCTGATTCCCCCTTTTTGCCTCCTGTCAGATTCCCCTTTTTTCCATCCTTCCTTTGGCTCTTTCCTCCTCCTCCTCCTCCTCCTTCTCCGATGAAGGGGAGGGAATGCTCTGCCCTAAATCCCTCCCATGAACTGGCCCCGATCATGATCGGGGGCAAGTTCCTATTTGCAGAACCCAGTTTTTTTCAAAAGAGACAGCATTTGCCCCGATTGCAAATGACCCGCGCTTAAGGGGCATTTGTATGAAACGCTTGTGATTGCCTCAACATGGATTGTGAGGGATTCGGAGCCAATATGAACTTCCAGTGCAAGAATCGATTTCTGATCCGGGTTAAAGTGTAGTCTGAATGGGCCCTAAGAATTCTCTGCCAGAGAACTCTAATGTTGTAACTCAATAGAGAATTCTAAGACCCTCATCAAATTACAAATAACAGGATTGCTTACAACGAAGCCATGACAGTTAAAGTGGATTCAAAATGCTATAAATCCTCAGTATGGATACATCCTGGATTGAACTGGAGGCTCACCAAGCCCAACATCTTATCTGCCAGTCTGATACCACTAGAAAGCCGACAAGCAGGACACAAAGAAGTTGTTGAGATGTCCTCAGCAGATAGACTTCCACTGACTTATTTTATGGAAGTTTCCTCAAGTGACTATTCACCATGATATCTGGGACTTTTTGCAGCAAAGGATATCAGACTATTGCTTGCTCTGGCAGTGGGATGTAGTATTAAGAGCAGCTGACCAGAACTTGGGAGATCCAGTTTTAGGTTCCCCACTTGAGACACTGACACTCGCTGGGTGACCTTGGGCCAGTCACACAGTTTCTCCGCAGGCCTGTTGTCAAGATAATGCCATTGCCACTGTCCTTATTGACAAGTTTGTTAGCAGGAGAGCCAAGTAACTGTTTACACATTGGAGAAAAGGCGGGATATAATTGTAACTAATAAATGATTGATAAATAGACAGATAGCCCAGAGGGATGTCTACAGGAGCAACCTTTCTTTTTATTTCTTATTAACTGATCTCAACAAGTAATTAATCAAATTTAGCTAATAGACTCAAAAAAGTTGCTAGTCTGAAAATTGTTATTAGTTTACTAGAAGACTAGGCCTTAGATTTTCCAAGAGTCCACTTCTGTGGCCAGCCTGGAAATACAGGCTACTGCCATGGTTTTTTCCTCTATGGCCAGAGAGCAAAAGGAAGGCCAGAGCTTTCTGCCAGTTCATTCACTAGTCTAGATTATATTCCTTGTGGCCAGGGGCTATAATACAAGGGTGGGAAAAGTCTTTCTGCTTGAGTCCCAAATTTGGTTTCAAAGAAGTTCTTGAAGGCAGCATTCCTGTAGTGGGCAGAGCCCACTATATTTTGGGATAAGCCCCAAAACACCAGATGCCCTTTCACACTACCCAGTTGTAGTGCTGTGATGATCCTATCGAATCCAGGACTTTGTTGTTTGGGGAGGCACAAAAATTCTCTGGCTGAGAAGTCTAAGTATGTCATGAAACTACAACTCCCAAGATTCCAGAGGGTGGAACATGACAGTTAAAAGTAGAAACACAATGTAGTATTGTGTGCAGTGTGAAGGGGTACCTACATACTACAGTAGTTCCTTATTAACAACTAAGAGGTGGGCAGTATAATTAGGGGCCAAGTTGGCTGAGGATCCTATCCATCCATCCATCCATCCATCCATCTATTATATTTATTTATATCCCGCCCTTATTCCAGATCTGGGACTCAGGGCAGCTTACAACGTTAAAAATGATACAATGAAAAAGATACAAAAAATAAAACATTAAAATAATATTAAACTACTACAATAAAATAAAAAATAAGATAAAATGTCTTAGAATACATTAAAATAATATAGCATCTCAGGGCGTTCTTTAAAAGTTTTCTGTTTTGAATGCCTGTTTGAAAAGGAAAGTTTTCGCCTGTCGGCAGAAGGCCATCAAACCAAAGGGCCATTCTGCTCTCCCTGGGAAGGGAGTCCAGAGTCTAGGGGCAGCTACGGAAAAAGCCTTCTCTCGTGTCCCCACCAATTGTGCTCCTGTTGGTGGTGGGATGGAGCGAAGGGCCTCTCTTGAGGATCTCAGACACCTGACCAGCTCATAGAGGGAGATATGGTCTGCCAAATAGCCTGGACTTGAGCCATATAGGGCTTTATACGCCATCACCAGCACTTTGAATTGTGCCCGGAAACAGACTGGCAGCCAGTGGAGCTGTTTCAACAGGGGCGTTGTATGGTCTCTGTAACCTGACCCCTTAGCAGCCTGGCTGCAGCTCTTTGGACCAGCTAAAGTTTCCGAACACTCTTCAAAGGCATCCCCAAGTAGAGCGCATTACAATAGTCTAAACAGGATATAACCAAGGCATGTACCACTGTGGCCATATCTAGTGTCTCAAGGAATGGGTGCAGATTGTGCACAAGTTTTAAAAGTGCAAAAGAATTCCTGGTCACTGCAGAAACCTGGGATCCAAATTCAAAGCTGTGAACCTTCGTCTTCGGGGGAGTGTGACCCCATCTAACACAGGTTGGATCCATATTCCCTGATCTGCCTTCCAACTGACCAGGAGCACACCTGGATTAAGTTTCAACTTGTTTGCCCTCATCCAGTCCATTACTGGATGAGATGACAGACACTGGTTTAGGACCAAGACAGTCTCCTTGGATTGTGGTGGAAAGTAGTAGCGTTGAGTGTCATTAGCATAGTGATGATACTGCACCCTAAAAATCCGGGTAACCTCTCCCAGCGGCTTCATGTATATGTTAAATAGCATAGAGTACAACACAGAACCCCGAGGGACCCCACAGGTCAGGGGGTCGAGTAGGAATCCCCCAGCACCACCTTCTGGGTTTGCCCCTCCAGGAAGGAACTGAGTCATTTAAAATAGTACCTCCAAGCCCCATCTCAGAGAGGCAATCCAGAAGGATACCATGATCAATGGTATTGAAAGCTGCTGAGAGAACCAGCAGAACCAACAGGGAC
Source organism: Sceloporus occidentalis (assembly GCA_023333645.1). Lineage (NCBI taxonomy): Eukaryota > Metazoa > Chordata > Lepidosauria > Squamata > Phrynosomatidae > Sceloporus > Sceloporus occidentalis. The sequence goes on from JALMGF010000020.1 coordinate 9,659,937, forward strand.
ACACTTCCCTCGTCTAGTTCCCTACGTAAGTCATCCACCAAGGCAACCAAGGCTTTTGCTGTTCCATAGCCAGGCCTGAAACCAGATTGAAATGGATCTAGATAATCCATTTTATCCAGAACCCCCTGGAGTTGGGATTCTAGGTGCTGTAAAAAAACCTTCCCAAAAAGTCATACTTCTGGGCTGTTTCATAACTGTCAATGGGGAGAAATACCAAATCCATCAATACAATGGAATTCAGCAAAGTGTAGAAATCATCCCTCCAAGCCATCATGCAACCCATCATGCCACACTGTGGCAAACTCACCGGAAAACCAGCCCAAATGGGGCAAGAACTTCGGATGCTGTTTTGCGAAGAGACGGTGGTGGTCACCAACAGACTCAGAGTCACAATCAAGACCCCCAGGATCATCTGGATGAAGCCAAGGAGAAGGATAATCTGCAGCCAAGCACGACGAACACGCAGGTGAGTGAAGCTTCGTGGCGTGCGAGTGGTCAGTGAATAGCTGGAGTCAGTGCGCGAGGGCATGACGGTACCCCAGGGAAGGGAGGCTTAGTAGAGGGACCGTGGAAGTAGTCAAGGAAAGAACCTATTCAGATGTCAATACAGAGAAACCTCTTTTCAATAAGCTACATTTTTATGTTGTGATGTCTTTGCTGGTTTAGTTGTTATAGAAAACAAGTTTTAAGCTAAAGTGTAATGCACTACAATGGATTACAAGACATAGATGAAGTTTAAAGGTTTCATATGAATGCACGTGATGTATAGATGTGTTTTGTTCTATATGTTTTATATGTTTTTAATGATACATGTAATAAAATCTCAATAAAGAAAAATTAATTTAAAAAAGTAAAGAACCAATTCAAGTCCCTGGGGGTGAGACTTCAACTGCTGTGTGACTACTTAGGCCTTATTCTGTTCTACATATCCTTCTTCTTTCCAAAACTGTAAATAAGCCAAATGTGTGTTGGATTCTGGATGTTTCTGGCTTCCCTAAGTTCTTTTTTGCCTTCAATAAACAAACCTTGTTGTGCAGCTGCAGTACAATGAGGGGTCTGGCCTTTAATTTTAGAGTGTGATACAAGGCACTGCCCCTGAGGAAAAGGTGCCTCTGAGCATAAAGAGACTGCCTCTTCTGCCTAGGTATGTCTGGGATTAGAGTGAAAGCATTCCATCTGACAAGACAGAGGAAGGAATCCAGATTTTAAGATGGCTTCAGCACCAGTTCCTTTGACTTTTAAGAAGTTTCTTATCAGAGAAGGTGAAGTGCCTCTCACTGCATGGTTCCAGGAAGAAATGGATGCTAACCTTTGGATCCTCTCACTTTCAAGAGCCACTACCCAAGGTAAGGAATATCCAGTGGGATTTATGCACAAGATAAATAAGATATAATTAAGGGACTGGCATCTGAGGGGGCCTCTAAGTACACAAAATAAAAATAAAAATGCAGGTTCTACAGAATTGTTAGAATAATAAACATTTGGGGTCTAATGTGACAGGTCCTCTTATACCTGACATTGCTCAGGGTCTGCTAAATCCAGCCCTGGATTCTTATGCTTAGCTTCAGGGTAGAAATGTTCCCGACAGAATTTTTAAGTGGAGAAAACACTGTATGCCATCTCAAAAAGGTAAACTTGTTTTTTCAAGGAATAAAGCATGTGTTAGGATTGTAGAAGCATTACTGTCAATCCCAACAGCAAACTAGCCCTGTGTCTGTCTTGTAAATTGGTTCAGTGGGCCATGAATTTGCATTCAGAAGCACTAACTACAACTACTATGAATAGAAAAGAAGGGGAAAGTTTTGCCCTTTGAACACCAGAGTCTGACTAGAACCAGATAGTTCAAGAACATTGCTTTTCCACATTAAATTGTCATACATCTCTGCTATCCATTTGGAACAAGCACTCAGGCCGTCAAAAAGACCATGGAAAGGGAAGTTGTGGACAATTAAGAGGGGAAGAAGTTTTTGCTCATCTTCCTCTGCAACTGGGCTTAGCAACCTTCTTCCCCCGGGACCAGAGACCATAGACTGCAGGTAAGAGTTGCTGCTCTCAGAGGGGCCATAAATGGTTCAGACAGTCCCAGCACTAGAAATGAGGAGGCCGTGATGGAAGAGAATTGCAGCAGGATCAACACAAGGCAGCTGTTTTGAGAGAAGGAAAAAGAGAACAATAGCAAGTGGTTTGCGGAGATTGCCAACTGATAGCCTTCCTTGGAACTGTTTCCCTCTGTGCTGGCCCACCCAATGCCTGCCTCCAGCACTAACAAATGGATAGAGAAATGGGGTGGGAAATGATACTGTATGTTCAAATCCAGGCCCAAGTCCCCCAGAGGTCTCTAACTGAACCACTGGCAAGTCACTCTGATGCTGCAGTAACCAATCCAAGCAGAATAATATGGTGTTGGGATGGTAGATGCCGTTCTTGTGTGATAGAGATGGTGACTCCCCGAGTTAAAACGTCCGAAAGATATGTCCTGGTTGTTCTTAGCAGCTGAGTTCCAGATGAGGGGAGGTCTGCAAATACACACACAGGCAGGAGAGAGCGGGCAGATAGAAGGAGGCTGGTTCTTCTTTTACTGGCAGGCAAAATGCGTTGGACCTTGGAGGCCTCAAACTCTGAACTACCTGGAAGATAGCTTTTAAAAAAGAGATGGGGTACAACCGTAAGGCACAGCTCTATGAAGGGTCATAAAATAAAATCATCTGCAAAGGTTCCTCCCTCTCTCTTCTTCTGCTGACAAACTTTGGTTGTGGTTTCTGGCCCACCCTGGACCACCTCTAAGCCTGCTAAGAAGCCCTCAACTTTCTGTTTTGATGGGCGTGCAAGGCACCCAGATCCCTTCCTGGGATGGCTCTAAGGGAAGACCAGGCATCAGCCTTGCTGCTTGTTACAAAACCTGCTGCTTGCCCCCTCCCCATTGCTCCCTCCTCCCCATCTCATCTTTCCTTCCACCCCAAACAGGAGTTAGAAGCAGCTGCAGCCTTACCAAGGATGGGAGAAGGCTGTTTGGCCACCAGCTGCAGGGGAGCTCTGGGCCAGGGATGCTCCAAGAGTCACCTCCCTTTGCCAGGCGCCTGCATCCCTCTGTCTCTGGAGGATGCTCTGGCTGGTCCTGATGCTGCGGGGAGGAAGGCCACGCCCTGCTGCAATGCTTCTTGGGCTATGTAGTTCCCAGCTAATGGAGAGCAAACTGTACTGTTGCTGAGATTAAACCCACCTTGGGGTGGAAGGGAAAGTCCTGGATGCTGCCCTATTTTGTAGCTATTTGTAGCTATAGCTCTTACAGGAGCAAAGACCTCAATCTCCATAACAGTCTGCCAGGTTCAAAATAGACCTAAGCCTTTTGAGGAGAGGCTGGGATGTACTAATGGTTACACAGCTGGATGGCAGGTGTGCGCATTCACACACAACAGAAACAAAAGTCTCTTAAGTGAAAGGCTTCTACTTCTCGTTTACTTTCAATTCACCCAAATGCAGAATCCTTATACTGGGAAACGCGCACCAGATTTTTAAATCTCAGATGAGAATCGTTAGGCAGAGTGAGATGGCCATCTGACACATGCAGTTTTGAATGTTATGAACAGACAATACATTGTGATATTTGTTGCACTATTCACCATAATTGGGGGTGGAGATGAATCGTCATGTAGCAATAAATATAAATATAAAATAACCCACATCTGGCACTACCAGGAGCAGGGCACCTTTTACTGCTCTTCTTCAGGAAGCAAAAGGCCTTGGGGTCCTCCAGCATCCTGGGTGCATCATTAAAAGGAAGAGACCTCTAAATCCTTTGAGCAAACACAACGCGTCTTGAAGGATTCTAGGAGGAAAGGGAGGGGTATCTCAGGATTGCAAACCTGAGATGGCAGCTTATGAATCTTCACTGTCTAAAAGTGACTTGTTTGCAGGGAGCAAGGGTGTATATATTTGGGGTGGGGGTTGAGGGTATTGGCCATTCAGTAAGAATTCTGTCCCCTAGAATGAAATTTCCTTTCACGCCTCCCATTTCTAACATGATAGTAATTTTAAACTTCACCAGAGCATTTAAAATATAATTTAGGCTTCCAAAGTAAAGGGGCCAGTAAGTGACCAAGAGAATGGCAAGACAATAAATATAAGAGTTTTAAGTGTGAATAATTTTCAGTGCCTCACTCTCTGCAATGCTAGCAATTTGTGGACTCAAGGACAATTTTCCTTTGGGGAGCAGAATACATACTGGGGGCAGGGCCCTCATTTTGTCCCTCGCCCCATTGCTGCACCCATGCAAGGGAAGGTCCATGATCCATCCCATTGCAATATATTCCAGTAGTTATTTGGAAAGCAACTTGACTAGTTTTTTCTTCTTCTGAGTGTAATAGCTGATTCCACAATGCATTGAACCCCACATTCTATCCCACAATGTAATACATCCTAGCTCACTTGTGACACCCTGGTTGTCACAACGGAGGTTACTCATTCTCAGTTCCCTCATATAACTGGACAATGTTCTGTTCTTGGTCAGCCAAGGCAAGCTCTGCCACACAGGATGTGGTGGCCACCTGAGGCCCCAGACTTGATGTCATGAAGGAGTAGCAAAGTATTAACGATTTCTGTTATTATTGTATTTTTATGACTTCCAACAGAGGAAAGTCACTTGTGGCATTTTCTGCACCATATGCCAAAATAACACATCTAACTTTTGAATTCTATGCCAAAATGGCATCAAAAGGTGTTTGGGTGGCCCTAAAGAATACTGTGTTGCCAATGAATGAACAGCCAAGAGAGTGGTATGTACATTTTGTGGCATGCATGCATATATACACACACACGCACACATGCACACACACAAACTGTGGGTTATCATCAGTTCAAGATCCATCTTGGCACCTGCAGCAGGTCATGTGGGTAGTATGTTTGTGGTTATGAATGGTTGAGCAAGATGCATTTACACTTAGATCAGAATGTAAAGCTGCAGTCTCATGCAGACTGTGGACCTTATCACACATGGGGGGGGGGGGGGGTTGCAGCTCAGATCCGCAGTCACTCCTGTTGTAGCAATGCAAAGCGTGATGTTTTTTCACACCAGATCCAGAGTCACTCCTGTCCAGCAATGTGAATTAAGGTTAAAACATGATGTTTTACCACACCTGGTTGCCTTTCCGTTGCCCTTCCAAATTGAGGGGGAAGTGAAGTCAGTTCGATTCCAAGCAAGTCACGTGATGCGGATTCAAGCAAAGGGGAGTGAGTGCACATTGTATTACCACACCAGAGCATACTTTGAAGGTTCAGCGATTCAAATCGGCACCCTTGCACATGCTCAATGGGACTCTGGATGCTGCCCTTCTTCCCTGTCCCCTCCTTAGCTGTCATCCTTCATCAGGGTCTAGGAGAAGGCATGGGATGATGGGATGGGTGGCAGGCTGAAGGAGGGGAGCAGATCGGGGTCTAGGAGAAGGCAGGGGATGATGGGATTGGTGGAAGGCTGAAGGAGGGGAGCAGATCGGGGTCTAGGAGAAGGCAGGGGATGATGGGATTGGTGGCAGGGTGAAGGAGGGGAGCAGATCGGGGTCTAGGAGGATGCAGGGGATGATGGGATTGGTGGCAGGCTGAAGGAGGGGAGCAGCAAATAAAGGCTTAATTCTTTCTTTGCAAAAGACTCTGATAGGAAAGATTTGGTATTGGGCTAAATAAGCCTTCATCCTGAGTAGCATCAGAGGAATGGTAGAACGGACAGGAGGATTCATGATTGGTTTAATGACCCAGGGAGCCATTCAACAGTGTCTAAATCAGTGGTTCCCAGCCTTTGTTCGGCTGCAACCCCCATTGGCGATGAAGGTCCCGCCCGCAACCTCCCTGATTGGTTGGGAGGCCGGGAAGGGGCGGGACTTTTGGCTGCCTACAAGCAACAGCGGCCTTTGCAGCCGGAATTCCCACCCCTTCCTGGGGGTGTTCAGTTCTGGGCACAATTTAAAAAGGACATTGAGAAACTGGAGTGCTGCAAGCCTTTGTGGCCGAAGAGCGGGGTATAAATACTCTAAATAAAAATAAATAAATAAATAAATAAATAAATATTATCGCATATTGGGCAGATACTCAAGAAAGCTGGAGGTATGAGCTGTGACTATAACATATATACTGAAATACTGAAAACCGCAAAGAACAATGTGTTTTCTTTTTCTTTTGGGGACAATTCCCAGAATTCCCCAGTTGGTACCCATGCTGACTGGATAAATTCTGCACATTGTAACCCCCAAAAGAAACTTGGCCAAACTGTGGAGTTTCCACAGAGATTTGTGTCTCAGCATCTCTGTTTCTCAAAATGCAGGTTGGGTGGCTGGACAAGCCAGAAGCAGAGGGCATCCACATCTGCCAGCTGCCTGCTCAGCATTTATTACTGTTCATCAGGGGGTTTGTGAGTAAAGCCTGCTTGGCACTTCTTGCAACCAGTACCTGCCTGGCCATTTCCTCATGCTGCCAAGGTACTTTTTGAGAGAGAATGCAAGGGAGCGCTCAACCTGGACTCTTTGGGTTTTCTGCCAGCTGTCTGTACTTAGCGTAGGGCAGGGAAGAGGAAGGAGCTGGGCACAGGACTCTGGCAGACGAAGGCAGCCCTTCCATTAGTAGCACTGGAGGGCCTCTCGGGAGCTGCTTTGATGGCAAAAGAAAGGGGAAGGAAGGAGGAAAGGAGTGGAAGCTGTTAGGAAGTCTCTCACTTAGGGGGATTTTAATTAGCTCAAATATAGCCGAGAGGAGGCCCTAACAAAATCACGTGCCGGAATTGGGTCCCAACAGTGTATACCAGAAGTCGCCAGCAAGCCCCAAGAGAAAGAGACGCTGATACCAACTAGGTACAATTAAAAAGGGTAACGTATATAATATTACCTTTAAGTGTTTCTTCTCCAATCCTACTTCTAATCTGTGTCGAATTTAGCAAATACAGTTCTAGATTTATTTGAAAATCCTTTCCTAAAATGTCCGTCATTGTTGTATGAACCTTGTTCCAAAACTGCTTTGCCTTCTTACAGGTCCACCAGATATGATAGTGCGATCCTTCCGTTTTTTTAGACTTCCAACATGTCTTATTTACTTTCTTATACATTTTTGCCAGCTTAGATGGTCTTAAATGCCACATATAAAACATTTTATAATAATTTTCTTTTAAACTCTGTGCCAGGGTGAACTTATTAGTTTTCCCATTCCTCTAAGTTTGTATTATGTCGAATAAGTTGACTCCATTTAATCATGTTTTCTTTTATACATTCTTGTTCTAAATCTTGTCTTAGCAGTACCTCATAATATTTCGAAATTTTCCTTATTTTTTGCTTTTCAAAAATTATTTTGTCCAGTTCATTTTTAGATTTTTCTGTTCCCACAAGTTTCAGATCCATTTTTACTCTTTCCTCTAACTGTTTATATGAGAACCAGTCTAGTTTTATCTTTTCTTTCTTTCTGTCTAGGAATAATGCCAAAATGGTCCTCCATTTTGATCATGCCTAAGAAACATGCATTTATAGTAACATTTTTAAAAAATCATCATTTTTGTGTGTCCTCCATTTTAAAAAAGATGTGCCCTACATTTGAAAATTTTGTCCTACATTTGTCCTACATTTGTCCCGGTTTGGAGGTCCAGACTTATGGCAACCCTAGGTATGATGCAACCTGCACTGGAGATGAAACCATCAAGGTTTCATTGGTGGCAAGACACCACACAGGGACGTAGCTAGGATTTTGGGAAGGGGGGGTCCAGACTAAGTGCCACCATTATAATGGGGCTTGAGTGCAGCGGTGCAGCAGCACACACCATTCATTTTTCTAATGGAAGGGGGGGCAGACCCCAAGAACACCCCCCCCTTGGCTACGTCCCTGCACCACATGACTTCACAGAAGCCCATCTATATAAGGAAGAAGTTGATTATCTCCGTTGTTGGGTTGTTGTGGTCGGTGACTGGCGAAGCACTTTGTCTGTTTGTATATAGAGCTGTGAGTATCCAAGACTGGTACTCTGTGAGATCTTGTATATAGCTTGCAACAATTTATTAAAGCCGTCGTTGTTTGAGTGAGAGCCTTGCTGTCCAGCAGTGTTTATTTCTTCAAGCTGGGAGCTCAAGGCAGGTCAGCCTGCGAGGGAGGAATTTTTCCTTCTCTGCCAGAATCCTTTGTAGACGTCTCTCCAAGAGTCTTCTCGTGGCATCCTGCCTGCGTGGATCAACTCTGCACGGGGTTGTAGTGGACACAGCACGTCTCTCTACGCCCCAACAATTCTTGCAAACAAACTTGTAAAATGTGGGCTAGACAAGGTAAGTGTTAGATGGGTTTGTAATTGATTGTCCAGCCAAAACCAAAAGGTGCTCAACAATGGCTCCTTTTCATCCTGGAGAGAAGTGACCAGTGGGGTGTCCAGTGGGGCTCTGTCCTAGGGCGAGTGCTATTCAACATCTTTATCAATGACTTGGATGACAGAATTGGGGGCATACTTATGAAATTTGCAGATGACACCAAATTAGGAGGAGAAGCTAACTCCCCAGAGGACAGGATCAAAATTCAAAATGACCTGAATAGTCTAGAAAGCTGGGCCAAAGCTAACAAAATTAAATTCAACATGGAGAAATGTAAGGTACTGCACTTAGGGTAGAAAAATGAAATGCAGATATAGGAGGGGTGATACCTGGCTGAATGAAACTACGTGTGAAAGGGATCTAGGAGTCCAAGTAGACCACAAGTTCAACATGAGCCAACAGTGTGATGCGGCAGCTAAAAAGGCCAATGCAATTTTAGGCTGCATCAATAGAAGTATAGTGTCTAGATCAAGGGAAGTAACAGTGCCACTCTATTTTGCTTTGGTCAGACCCCACCTGGAGGACAACTAAAATGGTGAAGGGTCTGGAAACCATGTCCTATGAGGAACACCTCAGGGAGCTGGGGATGTTTAGCCTGGAGAAGAGAAGGTTGAGGTGATATGTTTAAATACTTGAAGGGATGTCATATTGAGGAGGGAGCCACCTTGTTTTCTGCTGCTCCAGAGACTAGGACCCGGAACAATGGATCCATGCTGCAGGAAAAGAGATTCCACCTCAACAATAGGAGGAACTTCCTTACAGTAAGGGCTGTTCGACAGTGGAACATACTCCCCCGGAAAGTGGTGGAGTCTCCCTCCTTAAAGGTGTTTAAACAGAGGCTGGATGGCCATCTGTCGGGGATGTTTTGATTGAGAGTTCCTGCATGGCAGAATGGAGTTGGACTGGATGGCCATTGTGGTCTCTTCCAACTCTATGATTCTCCGATTCTGGGTTGGAAGGGTTATAACATTTTAACTAATAAAGTAAATGATAATAATAGGTTCATTAATCCCATTCCAAGAAGGGAGCAAGCATGATGTATTGGTTTGAGTGTTGGATTAAGAGACCATGGTTCAAATATCTCCATTCACCCAAGGAAACGCACAGGGTGACTTTGGGCATATCACATTCTTTCAGCCTCAAAGAAAAGCTATGGCTATATAAATGGGTCCTATTTATTGACTTTATTAACATGGCATCACATCAGATACAACCACCAACAATCCATTTGAACTTATGGTTGGACATTTTAACATTGGACAACACATCTGTGAATGTGTACTTCTCCAAAACTGAACTGTCCTCCTTAAAATGAAAGGAAAACAACTTGGAAGTATGCAGCAAAATCCAGACCTCACAGCTTCAAGACAAATGATATCCAGTTGTATTTATTCTTTTGCATTTAAGTGTTTTTATTGTTTCCATGTTTTTTTATCTTGCTTTACATAATAAAAGCTGTATGTTTAAAAGAAAAAGGAAAAGCTACTGCAAACCACCTCTGAATAAAACTTATCAAGACAATAGGATCTGGTGTTGTTTACTGCCATCCGGTCAACTTTGATTCATGGTGCCCTATGAATGAGACCTCATAGTCTCTTCTCTCATAAATAGCCCTGCTCAGGTATTGTCATGGCTTTCTTGACTTCTGAAATACACCGAGTCCAGCTGGATGCCCCAGAGAATATACTGGGTTTACAAAATGGTCATTATGGGAGAAGACACTGAGATAGAGTGCTTGGCATGAGGTTTGTGGGGACTGGCCATAAGTGAACAAACAGAAAAGCATTCCTCATTTAAATAACCTGAACAGAAAGAGCAGAGGGAACAATATACAAGGATCCAACCTGTACCAAAACAGCTCCAATAAATAAACTCAAGTTCACAGAATCATAGGCTAGAGTTGGAAAAGACCACAAGGGCCATTCAGTCCAACCTCATGCCATTCCGAAATACAGTCAAAGCACTCCCAAAGAATGGCCATCCAGTCTCTTTAAAAAACACCATTGCTCTCTGAGGCAGCGTATTCCACTGTTCAATAGATCTGACTGCCAGGAAATTCTTCCTAATGTTGAGGTGGAATCACTTTTCCTGTAGCTTGAACCCATTGCTCGGTGTCCTAGTCTCTGGAGCAGCAACAATACGTTTGCTCCATCTTTCCAGATATTTAAACGTGGCTCTCATATTACCTTTCAGCCTTCTCCTTAAGCCGCTCCTCACACGCATGGTTTCCAGATTTTTCACCATTTTAGTTGCTCTCCTCTGGACATGCTCCAGCTTGTCCACATCCTTCTTGAATTGTGGTGCCCAGAATGGGACACATTATTCCAGGTGAGGTCTGAACAAACCAGAATAAAGCAGTACTATCACTTCCCATGATCTAGACACTATACTCTTTGGTGCAGCTTGGAATTACATTGGCTTTCTTAGCTGCTGTATCACATTGCTCACTCATGGGAAGCCTCTAAGTTCTCCATGAAATGTGGTAGGAAGGATCCAAATTCATTTGACACTGTGTGAAAGTTAAGACAGCTGTCAGTGTAAAGGCTTTACCTAAACCAGGGCTGAAATTTGCTTGGGCCTCAAAATGTTTATTTGAACTACAAGTCCCTTCTTACAATGGGGTTTTTGGGAACTGAAGTCCAGCAACATCTGATACATACATTTTGCTGCTTGAGGCAACAGTAGCAATAACAAAAAAACCAAGATGGCAGACGCTCCTGGTTCTTCAAAAACCAACCAAACTGATGCTATAACAACTCTGCTGCAATAAGCTGCTGCCACTTCTCAACATCTGCTATTTAAACCTAGTGCCTTGCTTTAACAAATGACAAGATGGCCCTGTCAAGACACAGAGCCCTCTAGTCTCACAACCTTCAGTGTAGCTTTCTCTAGTCTTCTCAGTTAAGCTTTCTCAGTTAAGTGTTTATTACAGCCCAGGAATACAACTAGAATTTCAGAAAAGAGTGCAACTTTAATCACTGCTCAACCCACATTCCTGTTTCAAACATTAAATTCTGTCTGCCTTCAAAGAGCAGTTAGTGAGCGGTATGTCAGTTGATAAGACCAGTGAGTTAAAATGTAATTTATTCCATAAATAAAGTTTCCACAAGTCATCTTGCATTTGGCACAGCAAAACAAATAAGGTGAAAGGGTAGAGATCCCCCAACAAAAGGACATAAAAGTTTAACACGTTCTACTGGGGGAGTAAAGGAAGAACCTCCAGTGAGTCAGGACATTTGATGCATGTACAGATCCAGTAACTCCAGAGACACACAGAAGCAAAAGGAGGGGTGAGGCAGTCAGATGGTCTTCAGTAATGAAACAAACAGAATGAGCAACAGAGGCCCCATAAAGACAGGCCAAAATAAAGCTGCTTCGGGTCACTTTGGATGCATGCTGTTTAAATGATGCATGCGTCCTAAGAGTCCAGAAGCCATGCCAAAGCCACGATCCAGTCCTAAGAACTGGAGCACAGCTTTGGAGCAGCTTTCGAACTCCTAGGACACTTGCATCAGTTAACAGCGTACCTCCAAAGTGACCTGAAGCTGCTTTATTTTGGCAGTCTGTATGGGGCCAGAATTGAGCAAAAATGGAGCTAACGTGAAATCTGGAACTAGTAAAACCTGTAGCATAGGCAAAGATGCAAAATGCAGGTGTGAAACAGAAATCAGGGCCCTTTCAGACTACGCAGTTATAGTGCTCATGATCCCACTGTAAGTGCCATAACAACCTACAGAATCCTGGAATTTGCAGTTTAGGAAAGAGTATTTCAAATTCTCAGCGAGAGCTCTAGTGCCTCCTCAAACTACAAACCACAGGATTCCATACGATATTGCCATGGCAGTTGAAGTGGAATACAGCTCTGTAATGTGTAATGTGAACGTTGAAATCTTTCATAGCGTCCAAGGAGGCAAAAGCAACATTAGCTATGAGTGGGTGGATATATGTACCAAATTACAAATACAGAGGGAAAGCCATCTCAGATTTAAGGGTAGATGCAGAACAGGAAGAACATACAGAGAAAATATTGTAAGGGAGTTGGGTCAAAGCTGTCAGGATTCATTTTTTTCATTAAGATGAATAATCATTTCATCAGCCATGCATCCTGCAAAGTTCCCTGTTGCTTCTGAACTTATCTTCCGAACAACAATATGGTTGTGAATGAGCACTGCTGTACTCCAGAGGATTTTGGGGTGGCTTGGTCTTGAAGGAGCAATCATCAGACCTTCGCTTTGCTGAAGACACACTCTGTAGAGGTGAGAACTGTTAGGTCGCTATGGATCAGCATAGCTGCTTGTACTTTTGGACTCTCCCTTGGGGTGTGTGCCCAAGAAACATCTTGATGATGGCCTGGTCTTCAAAAATTACCACCACACCACTGTGCCTGTCCAAAGCACCCTGGCAACCCAAATTCAAATCCATATATGGCTATGAAGCTCAAAAAATTTTCGGTAGCCACTTTGTCTAGTCTACCTGGCAGGGTTCTTGTGAGGATGAAAATATGGAAAAGAACTACAGCGCCCTGAAGAAAAAGTGGGATATAAAAGCAACGGATAATTATAGTGATACTGGTGGAAAAGCTGATTTTAGAAAAACACATGGGTGCAAGAGATGGGGAGGAGAACATATCCTCCACTAATGGGAGAAGGAAGAGGAGCAGGAATCATGGTCACCAGCCACCCTAACAATGGAAAATGTGCCACACAGTAGTCAAAATAGGATGTTATGGGCAGAGTGGGCATACAAGAGGCTGAAAGACCTCCTACCTGCCCTCAAAGGTTTTGGGAGAAAAATAATGGAAGCTGCACAGCTGGCCAGAAGCAGTAACAAAAATAGCCCAGAGCATCTAAAAGAAATGGATCTGGTGTTGTAAACAAGGTCATGACAAACCACCCTAAAATAACATATTTCCTCCTGTTCTTTACTACCTATAAAGCCTTTGGCTACATGAACCAATATTGCCCTCTGTTGACCACAACTGGCAGAAAAAGCCTGACAAAATGGTGCCAACCCCTCCCTGCAAAAAAAAAGCTGTCTGATTTTTCCACCCATCAGATAATGTTAAGAGGTTGAGGGATCTTCAACAAAGCTGGACAACGCAAGAAACACAGAAGGGAAGGATGACAAAGTCCCTGCCAAAGAGGGGAAAACGGAATATGAGTGTGAAGAGGCCACAGCAAAGGAAAAGTCAATCTCAGCGAGGTGTACAAGAGGGGCCTCCATTCTCTGCAGCTTCTTTCGTGCATTGGGATGAGGGGAAGTCAAAAACAGCCTCCCATCTCCTGCCCCTTTTATTTTGGGGTAAGGATACAAAAGCTTTCACAGGAAGAGATGGCGGGTTAGAATCAGACAGCAGTGCCAAATCCCATGCTTAACCAGGGTGAGGTGGCGGGCGGTGGTGGCACTGTTAAGTCAAACAGGGCAGAGGGAGCACAGCCTTCTATAATCAGCACACAAGAAGGACTTCTGATTAGAGAACAGAAGCGTAACTTGGTTCTTCTTTGTTCAGTTGAAGCTGTCTCCATGGAATGGGCCAGATGAAAAGCAGGGTGCGGCTTCCCATTCACAAGCCCTGGTTTATGAGGCTCTGAAAGTGCTGGTCGCTGCCCCTGCAGCTGCATTGGCAGCTGCTGTGCGCACTGCTTGGTTGGAGAAAACCCCAGCAGCAAACTCTTCCTGAGCCTTTTGGAAGCTGGCACCTGTGCGACGGTACAGAGAGTGGATCTGAGGCAGGGAAAGAGAGAGAATGGTGTCGTTAGGCTAGGAGTGGGGAAAATGTACCTGATCTTGTGGCCTGGAAAACCTCTTAATCTTTCCAAAATGTTTCTTTAAAACTAGACAGTGTGATTAGGGGACAGGTTGTTTTGCCTCAAACTAGCCCAACATTTCCAAAATTACTGCCAAATGTGGCAGTTTCCCTTATCCCCCCCCCCCCCAATTTAAAAATCAGTCAAAATTGCCAACATCGTTTTGGTATACTCAGAAGTACCAAAGGAAGCAAATATTCGGTCCCATTCCTTCCTCATGCAGCACTGTACAGCAGAGTGAAGGTGTGGGAAATCCACTGTAGGTGATAGCACAGAATAGTCTCCATCTTTTAAAAACAGGGAATGGAAGACTTCTAAAGTCAGTATTTTTGGGGACCCTGAAATGGCACATTGTGCAGACTTTATTTTTGTGTTCCTCCACTTCCACAATGCTACACCTAAAAGAGGTGCTGAGGGAGCAACGTGTGTGTGTGTGTGTTTGTATGTATGTTGTGCTACAGAAACAGTTTAGGTGGAAAACTGGAAAAATGAAGAAACAATCCAACACTCTGTTGCCCCCCAGCATACTCTTCTTTGTTATTGTTTCTGACCTATGGCAACCTTAATATGATTCTATTATGGGATTTTCTGGGACTGAGAGTGTGTGACTTGCTTAAGGTCAACCAGTGAGTTTTCATGGCTGAGCAGGCAACTGAATATTGATCTCCAGAGTAATAATCCACCACATTGGCTCATTACAGGGCCTGAAAATAATAGAATAAACTTTGTCATGTAGTTGTTAATTATTCATCTCATCTCTTTTCACATGGGTGTATAAATTATTGTTGTTTTTATTTGCCAAGTCAGCCTCTATTTATGGTGATCCTATGAATGAAAGACCTTTAAGCGTCCCAGTCACCAATTTATTTATTGATTTCCAAGATTTATACGCTGCCTTTCTCCACAATGGGATGTCCAGTTCAGGGAAGCTTTGGATTTCATGACAGAGTCTATCTACCTCCAATGTATGATAGCCCCAGTTTTGTCCTTTTGGTTTCTACTAATCCATATTTATAAACACTAAATAAAAAATGAGACACAGACTGTCATGCACCACTCTCCTCTGGCACTATTTTTCCCAGGGGTCCCTTGGATCCCAACCCCAACCAGCACTGGCCTCATCTTCCTCTGAATACTTCTATTCCACTTCTGGTAGCTGCCATTCCTGTGCATGGGGCTATGTTTTTTCTGTATTTCTTCACTGACATGTTAACCTATCTCTTTTGGAATTTGGAATTTTTTAATGATTTTTCCCATTTGTAATATATGAAATATTTAATAAAAATATAAACTGGAAAAGAAGAAGATGCCAACATTCATCCATAAGGGATCTTTTGGTGGCTTTTATGAAGTGAGACAATGAGGGGAATGAAGAATAGGGTTAAAGCCTGGAAGAGAGCTAGCCTGTGGCTTCTGCACTTACTCGCTTCAGCATGATAATGCCCAGTCCAGCCACAGCTGTAAAGAGGGTTGCAACCAGCATCATGAGGATGGCTACACCAGTGTTCTGCTTCAGTGCTGTGAGGCTCGCGATCCAACCACTACAAGAGGTAGGAAAAGAAGAAAACAGTACACTCTTCAGAGTCCACAACATATTAATTGAATGTTTGCCAGCAACTCTAAATGGAGTCCATGCACAACTCAAGCCAAAAGAAGAGTTTTATAAAGGAATAGTAAATTTACATCAGATTTACATTCTACTTCTGCATATACCCTGACAGACAAAGCAGTTGATATATATTTGAAAAACAAAGTACCCTTAAATTCATCCCAGATGAATGCTAAGATTCCCAAAATCACTGAGGGAATTCTATTATTTTTCACACCTGGTTAAAAACAATACAGTAGGCCTTCTGTATCCACAAATTCAACCATCCATAGTTTGAAAATACATATATTTTTAAAAAAATCCTAAAGGCAAACCTTGATTTTTGTCATTTTATATAACAGACATCATTACTACAGCATTGACTGTAATGGGACTTCAGCATCCATGGATTATCATACCCATGGGAAGTCCTGGAAACAAATCCCAGTGGATACCAAGGGCCCACTATAAATGAATGAATCTGGACACAATGTTCCTGTTGATGCAACCTACAAAGCCAATGCCATTCTAGGCCATATCAACATAAGTATGGCATCCAGACTGTGGAAAGTAATAGCACCACTCTGGCACAGTCCTCACTTGCCCAAATACTCTGGGGTGCCCTCTGAAGTATTCTGACCCCAGATTTTCTCCCTACCCGCTCTGTTTAGCTGCAGGTTTTCAGTTCTCACACTGAACGATGTCCAACTGCCTTCCCATATGGTCCCCATTTGTCACCTGGCACCACTGCTGAAGTCAGAATGAGATGCTCATCCCTTATTCTGGGTGTATCAATGCTGGGTGCCTCATTCTGACTTTAAAGTGACTCACACTCGCAGCAGGAGCACCAAGTGGCTTGCATGGGGTTGCAAGTGAAGGTAGCTGCTGTTGTTGCTGTGAAGAGAATTGAAAACCCACAGAAAAAGGTGAGTTATTTAAACACACGTTAATAATAATAATTAATAAAGGAAGGAAGCAGGCATGAAGAGGACAATCGAGACTCAATTTGGGTTTTTGGCCCTACATCATGTAAACAGGGATGCAGCAAGTCCAGATGGAATTTGGGATAAATCACCCATGTAGACAAGCCCTCTGTTCTGCTTTGATCAGACCTCACCTGGAATACTGTGTTCATTCTGAAAACCACAATTCAAGAAAAAATCAGTAAGCTGGACTATGTCTAGAGAAGGGCAACCAAGATGGTCAAACGTCTGAAAACCAAGCCTTATGAGGAACAGTTTAGAGTGCTGGGTGTGTTTAGTTTGAAGAAGAAAAAATCAATAGGTGATATGATAGCCATCTTTAAATATCTAAAGCAATGGCCCCCAAAGAGAGTGGTAGCCTCACCCGGGGGCATTGGAAAGCTCCAGGGTGAACTGAGGGGGGGAGAGCAGCAGTGGGATGCTGAGGGGGTGGCAGGGAATTGTGGGGATGGGGATTGCAAAGTAGGGTTGCTATTGTTGCTAAAAAATGTGAGTCCCGAAATCATAGGGTTTTGAGAATAGAAGGGGTACAAGACAAGGATGTCCCCTGTCCCCATTATTGTTTATTTTAGTAATAGAAGTTTTGAGTAACCAAATAAGGGGGGGAGGAGGGAATCGGAGAGGTCAAAGTTAAAGAAACAGAATACAAGTTAAAAATTTTCGCGGACGATATAATCATCTTTTTGGACGACCCAAAAAAAAGCACTGAATTGTTGAATTGTTAATTCGAACTATCAATGAATTCGGATTGCTAGCAGGATTCAAAATTAACTCTGAAAAAACAATGTTACTTACTAAAAATCTTCTAAAGAAAGAGGAAAAAGAGCTTATCAGAATTTTGTATAGAGACCAAAATTAAATACTTGGGAATTTGTTTTACTAAAAGAAATAATGAACGGTTTCAAAATAATTATACTAAAATGTGGTCAGTAATAAAAAATGATTTAGAAAAATGGTCTAAATATAACTTGTCCTTCTTAGGACAAAATGAATGTCCTACCTACGATGATGTATCTGTTCTCTAATATACCGATTGTGTCTAATGATAAATATTTTGCTATTTGGCAAAGAGACATGACTAGATTTTTATGGCAGGGTAAAAGAACAAGAATAAGATGGAAATTATTAACTGATGGGAAACTAAAAGGGGGATGTAATTTGCCAAACTTTAAATTATATTATTATGCCGCCTGTCTTAAATGGTTAGAGGAATGGTTCAAATTAAGCAATGATATGTTGTTGAAAATAGAAGGCTTTAATTTGAATCTTGATATCCACGCATATTTGTGGTATGTAAAACCTAATGGTAACAGCACTTTCAACCAACATATTATAAGAAGGGCATTATTGAAAGTATGGTACAAAGTGAAAGATCAATTTTATAGAAATATCCCCCCTTGGGTATCATTACAGGAAGCTTTTTATAGTAGAACAAAAAATAAAGATATACAATGGTTGAGATATGGAGACGTAATAGCTAAAAAAATTGATGGAAAATATACCATGAAGACAATGGAAGAAATCAAAAGAAAAGGGAATGTGAAAGATTGGTTTTTGTATAACCAATTAAAGAGCCGTTTTATTGAAGATAGTAAAACTCCTGGGTTGACCATAACAAATAACGAAATTGATAAAATCTTAATGGATAAACAAGGGAAACGTATATCTAAATATTATAAATTACTAAAAGAAAGAGACCTAGAAAACGAAACCATCAAACATAGTATGGTGAGATGGGCTCAAGATATCCAAAATACCATTACAATAGATGAATGGGAAAAATCTTGGAAAGAAACAAATAAATTTACATTTTGCCAAAATTATAAGGAAAATTATCTCCAAATGATGTATAAGTGGTACCTAACACCACAATTAATTAATCAGATATATAAAATAGGTAACATCAAATGCTGGAAGTGTGGTAAACCTGAGGCAAATTGTTTTCATGTATGGTGGTGGTGCACTAAAGCCAAAGAATATTGGAAAAGGATTCAGGAAGAGGCACAAAATATTCTTTGTATAAATATACCTTTTGATCCGAAATTTTTATTGAATATGACTTATAATCTAAAAATTGCAAAACTTTATAGAATTATTTTATATATGGTTACGTGTGCAAAGATTTTCTTTGCACAATACTGGAAAGAGCCAACTGTTCTGCCCATTGAAGAACGGCTGGTTAAATTATATGAAGCCAGAAACATGGACATATTATCTGCTTTTCTGAAAGGGAAACCAAAAGAAAATTTAGAAAAGGAATGGAATTGTCTCAAGATATAGGAAGATAAGGATAAATTATTAAAATAATACCTTTTATTTCGAGATACACTATAAAAGTTAATACAACCATGTGAACTTTGTATATATTAGATAAGAGATTAGGAATAAACAATTAATTTACAACAAGCTGGAATATCCAACTGTAGAGGAAGATGAAATAGAAGGATATTGAAATCTAGTATCATATGTATCATATGTAAATAAGTATGTCTTGTTTGTTTATTTTTTGTTAAATGTAAATGGTTAAGTATTGTATGTCCTTTGTTTTTGAAAAGAAGGGGGGCATATGGGCTCTGGAAGACAAACAGTGAAGTCCAGGAAATAAAATTAGTAAATAAGTCCATTAGCAACACAATGCGAAACCTTTCTTTTTCTCTCCTGTGTGAAAATACCCGCCCTCTCCTTTGGCAGAGAACACTGAATTTCTCAAGAAGTCTCTGTATTGTTGCATCTGAAAAAACTTTTAAATGCTGCTTAAAACACATCAAATGCAGTCCCATTTTTAAACACACAAACAAACACACTTGATTTTGCTGGAGGTAAAGACCTCTAAAAGTCTCAGCCCTTTGTTCCCTCTTGTTTAGGATTCCCCTGTTATATCTAAAATGGAGGATCCTGTAATCTAGAAAGCACATCCAGGAGTAGCTGTGTTGGCCACACTGCGAACAATAACATCCAAAATCCACAAAACAGTGATAACTTTCTCTTGTTTGATTTGTAACATCTTTGCCCAATGAAGAAGCCACAGTTCATCTATTGTGTGCATTCTGCTTGGCCAATAAAGGTATTGTTGTTTTTGGATGTTATTGTGCTTTGCTCTATAGGCTGGCTAGGACAGCAACCCCTGAATATGATTCCTAGAGTAGGAGTCTCTCTTAGGCCCTATACAGAAAGGCCAAAATAAAGCTGCTTCGAGTCACTTTGGAGGTATGGTGTTTCAATGATGCATGCGTCCTAAGAGTCTGGAAGCTGCAACAAAGCTGCACTCCAGTCCTTAGGATACTTAGGATACTTGCTTAGGATACTTTCTCTCTTCTCTCCCTGCCCCCAGTAGAACAGTGGACCTAATACCAAGAAATAGGCATGGTGGGTTCTAGGGTTGTCACCCAATAGGAAAGGGGGTGGTAGCCTGAAAATGTTTGGGGACCACTGATCTAAAGGGATGTCCTGTAGAAGATGGAGCAAGTTTGTTTTCTGTTGCTCCAAAGACTAGAACTCAGCCCAATAGATACCAATTGCAAGAAAAGAAATTTTACCTAAACATTAGGAAGAATGTTTTTATTGTAAGAGCTGTTCAACAGTGGAATTGACGGCCTTGGAAGGTGGCGAACTCTTCATCTTTGTAGGTCTTTAAACAGAGGTTGGATGGGCATCTTTCAGGACTGTTTTAGTTGTGCATAGCAGGGGGTTGGACTACATGGCCCTTGTGGTCCCTTCCAACGCTATGATTCTACACGGATTTTAGTGACTGATCTCCAGTATCAAGGTAAAACCCACCACATGCAGGGGACATAAAAGGTTAGTGTTACTAGCATCATTATAGTTCAGTTACTTAGCATACAGTAACAACAACAAAATAGACACAGACAAGTTAATTAGACAAGTTGTTGTCTACGCTACATTATTTTTTCCAGAATATTAATTTGAAAATTTGCATTTTCAAAAGCTGATTTCAGAGACATCTCATATGAAGTATTTTACTGATGCTGATTAGTGGCATCGCTAGGGTTGGTGTCAATGGTGTGGTAACTCATGGTGTCATCCCCTTTCCCACTGACCTTCTCCCATAAGACACCATACACATTACTCCTAAATCACAATCCCCATATATGACTGAATGTAACTAGCAAAATTAAAATTATACTTTTAATTACATTAACATACATATAGCCTAGATGTATTTACATAGCAAAATGGGGTCCCTGATAAAAAAATGGAAAATCAAGGTTTGATATTTGAAATTTATACTTTTTTTGAACATTTTCAAACCGTGGCTGTTTGAATCTATGTATAAGAAATCCGTGTATAAGAAGGGCCGACTGTACATAGTTTCAAGTGGTTAAAGTGAAATTTTTTGGGGGAAAGTTACGTTTTTAAAGAAAATTTCAAAAAAAATTAAAAAATTAATTTTTTTAAAATCATCTTTTTTAAAACGGGCATATGAAACTAGTAACATATGACTGCAATGCTCATTTGCTGCATTTCCTAGCCAAAGG
Source organism: Sceloporus occidentalis (assembly GCA_023333645.1). Lineage (NCBI taxonomy): Eukaryota > Metazoa > Chordata > Lepidosauria > Squamata > Phrynosomatidae > Sceloporus > Sceloporus occidentalis. The sequence continues at coordinate 9,681,132 of JALMGF010000020.1, forward strand.
CTTCAGTGTCCCAGAAATAAAGACTAATGTTGTTGAAATTGCTAAATAATTTGGCAACAATCATTTTGCAGCACCAGCTCTGAAAAGAATGGGTGGAACCAAGCTAACACTCTCACCGGATGTTAGATGGAACTCTGTAGTGAACTCTTTGGAGCAGTATATGTCAATGGCGCGGTACAGAGTGCCAAAAAGAGGCGCCTCTCCGGCACCTCTCCTTGCTCCGCAGCAGCGCTGTAGCAATGAAATCATGCAGTGCTGCTGCAAAGCAAAAAAGGAGCACCGGGAAGCGGCTCCTTTTTGTGGCAGCGCTGCAACAACACAAAGCACCAGAGACGGCACAGTGACATCACAGCTGCACCGTGCTGTTTGGACGCGGCACAGCTGCTACGTCATCATTGCGTGTGCCGTCTGTACGGTGCTGACATTCCAACTGATACAAATCTTTGTGTTGGAGAGCTGTGTCTGGGAGGAGATCTTTGACTGGGTGTGCTTTTCAAACTTGAGGGAGTGTGTTTGTTCTTGAGGGGGTGGGCTTTCTGTGAGTCACTGGGGGTGGAGCTAACAGCCTTTCTCCACATAATTGCTGCCAGAGTCAGTTTACTAATACAGTGTGCCTGCGTTATATGGGGGCACGCCTTACGTGGCTTTCAGCATACGTTGAAAGCTGCTCCGGAAGAAGGGTGAGTGAACCCCGGAAGGGATAATGGTATGCCTGTCTGTGGCATACATACGCCGCCATGTGCACAAGCCCAATTCATTTAAATTGGGCTTGAACATACGCAAAATTTCCCTTACGTGGGGGGGTTTTCCTGGAAAGGATCCCCCGCATAAGGCAGGGCGGACTGTAGTCAAGGAAGACTAAGAGCAGAGAGAAAAAGGTGAGCTCTGTTTCAGAGGTTCTCCTTGACTTTTTTTAAAAAATAAAATTTTATTAATACATTGTAAAACAAAACATGACAACATGTTTCACTGTTTTTTCCCCCTTTCAGAGGCTTGTGGCCCTGGGCTCTCCCTGAGCAAATGGTCTGAAAGGGTGGGGTATCTGCTGAGCCACTGACCTGCTGGGGGAGAAGCTATCAGCAACTAAAACTCCAATCCAAGAGTCTTTGGGAAGAGTTTGTTCAGTCAAAAGGTGAGGGTCAGTCGGGGTAAGGCTGTTTTGTTTTGGCCTAGTGGAGGGTTGCTTGTGTGTGCCGTAGTGTCTATTGTTCTAGTGAATTTCAACAGGGAGAAATGTAAGGTACTGCACTTAGGCAGAAAAAGTGAAATGCATAGATAAAGGATGGAGGACACCTAACTGAACGAAACTACGTATGAAAGGCTCTAGGAGTCCTGGTAGACCACAAATTGAACATGAGTCAGCAGTGCGATGTGGCAGCTAAAAAGGCCAATGTGATTCTAGGCTGCATCAACAGAAGTATAGTGTCTGGAACAAGGGAAGTAATAGTGCCACTCAATTCTGCTTTGGTCAGGCCTCAATATTTGCAATATTGTGTCCAGTTCTGGGCACCACAATTTCAAAAGGATGTTGAGAAACTGGGGTGTGTCCAAAGGAGGGCGATTAAAATGGTGAAGGGCCTGGAAACCATGCCCTATGAGGATTGACTTAGAGAGCTGGAGATGTTTAGTCTGGAGAAGAGAAGGTTAAGAGGTGATATGATAGCCCTGTTTAAATATTTGAAGGGATGTCATATTGAGGAGGGAGCAAGCTTGTTTTCTGCTGCTCCAGAGACTAGGACCCGGAGCAATGGATGCAAGCTCCAGGAAAAGAGATTCCACCTCAACATTAGGAAGAACTTCCTGACACTAAGGGCTGTTCGACAATGGAACACACTCCTTCCTCGGAGTGTAATGGAGTCTCCTTCCTTAGAGGTCTTTAAGCAGAGGCTGGATGGCCATCTGTCGGGGATGCTTTGATTTAGATTTCCTATAGGGGTTTGGACTGGATGGTCCTTGCAGTCTCTTCCAACTCTATGATTCTATGAAAAGAGATTCCACCTCAACATTAGGAAGAACCTCCTGACAATAAGAGCTGTTTGACATTGGAACACACTCCCTCAAAGGGTAGTGGAGTCTCCTTCTTTGCAAGTCTTTAAGCAGAGGCTGGATGACCATCTGTTGGGGGGTACCTTGATTGTGCGTGCATGGCAGGGGGTTGGACTGGAGAGCCCTTGTGGTCTCTCCTAACTCTATGATTCTATGAGTTGAAATTTTGGGCACTCCCTTTTTGTTAGCAAAATTCCAATTTAATTGATTATAATTATTTAATTTGCATCAGGTGGATGCGACGGTCAGGAGCACCTGCTATCAGCTTCGGCTGATACGTCAGCTGCGTCCCTACCTGGGCTGGAGGGACCTTGAAACTGTAGTACATGCTCTGGTAACCTCTCGTTTGGATTTCTGCAACGCGCTCTACATGGGGCAACCCTTGTACCATACCCGGAAGTTGCAATTAGTGCAGAATATGGCAGCTAGACTGGTCACTGGTACATCCAGGGCCAGTCATATAACACCTGTCTTAAAAGACCTTCACTGGCTGCCTATTCACTTCTGGGCGCAATACAAGGTGTTGGTTATTACCTATAAAGCCCTAAATGGCTTGGGCCCAGGGTACTTAAAGGACCCCCTCTCTCCACACAATCCGCCCCGCACACTCAGATCATCTGGGCAGCAATTGTTATGAGTTCGAGAAGCTAGGCTGGTTATCACCACTAGGAGGGCCTTTACCACCTCGGCCCACAACCTCTGGAACTCGCTGCCCGTCGAGCTCCGCTCGGCCACCTCCCTTATCCAATTCAAGAAGGGGTTGAAGACATATCTTTTTGAGCAGGCCTACCCGACTCCTATCTTCTGAATACTCCCCCCCCCCTTTTTTTTTTTTCAGCACTGTTGAGCTGACATGTGTTTTGGCTGTGTTTTATTTGTGAATTGTGTAACTTTTTTTTAATCTTTGCTGTAATTTTAAACTGTCTTTTAATGCTGTTAACCGCTTTGATCCCAGGAAAAGCGGTATACAAATAAACATTTTATTTTTTTTATTATTATCACTACAATCACCAATAAAATTTTATTCTATACCAATGACTCATACTAGTCCTGCTGTCTCTTGATGATGTCTAGGATAGCTCTAATCTTAATACAGAACAAACGAGAAATGTATGTATTTTCTACAAAATGGCTTGAAGACAGACATTAGGCCATGGGGGGGCAAGTACAGTCCACAGGCTGCATGTGCCCCCCTAATGGGTCACAATTTTTCTTTTCTCCTCTTTTTGTTGTTATTGTTGCAAAAAAAGGTTTTTGCTCCCAAATGCCCTAATGATCTCTGTGGATGTAGAGGGCATTTCCACATATTTGGAGCCCTCCTGGCCTGCCCAGGGCTCAAAATGAAATTCTGCAAAACAAAAAAAAGTCCCAGGATGCCCGCTAGAGGTTCAAGAAAGCCCCAAAACATGTCCCTGTGTACCACAGAGGTGTCAGACTGGGCTATCCCTGCCATTATATTATGCTGGAGGAATCCTGCTTTATATCATGTGGAGATTTGCTGTATATAAACGTTCTGTGGGATGACAAGAATTGAGGGTTTACATCAGGTGTGTTAACTGAGATGTATGTGACATAAGAGAAGTGCTAACTGATACACATTTGATCAAAACCTGATAGTTTGATGCTGTTTATAGAGCTGTGCTAGCTTGGCTGACCTGTGTATGCCTGGAATTGTCATAATATACATAGTACAGATTTATGATGTGATGCATTGTTCCTACTAATTGGTATGGTATGTAGAACTGGGTTGTGACATTTTGGGGGAAATTACAGAATTAGTTATATGGGTTTCACAAACAAGTCAGATAAGGTGTGAAATTAATAGTGATGTAGATAGCAAAATGTTGATGCTTTTATATATTTTAAATATGTTAACTGCATAGTCTGAGACAGCTTCAGAGAGAAGGCTTGTATTAATCGAAATCGCTGAATGTCTGGTGAAAGAATGTGTGGGAGTGTTTTTCCTCTGCTGTTGCTAAAGGCTTTTTGAAGGCCTGGGTTATCAGTTGCTGTGACCATTGAAACAACTAGATGAAGCTCTCTGGGAAAGAAGGCAAAACAGCAGAAGGAAAACTAATTGTTTTGAGAACTGTAAAATGTAGAAGCCCACCAATTAGGGGAGGTAGAACTAAAACCTTTCAAATGCCTTCGTTTGATGTATGTGTCCTTGTTCGTTAGTTGTATCCAAAGATGCCTTACTAGACACTTCTATTCCCTTATGACTGCATAAATAAAGAGCCTGGTGATAATCTCCACAAGCCTTATTTGCTGAGTCTTGGGGAAGAGTTCAACTAGTTCTGACAAGAGGTTGGTTTGGGTCAAGAAAAAATTGATTAGTATTATTATTTTTGTAGGAGTAGATGTGGCCCTGCAAGGCCTCTTGAAGAGCTACTGTGGCCCCTAGATGGTCACCCCTGAGCTAGACACATTTACCCAAACTACATCATTTGGGGTTGCCAACAAGGCATACCTGTGAGGTAACAGTGTACTGCTTGCATGTTTTGTGTATGCTTATAACAAGAAAACATGCCCATTTGGAGGGGGGAATCCCATCATTAAATCGAGTCTTTCTGAGTAGTGATTTAAATCATAATTTAAATTAAATTGATTTAAATGAAATCCACCCTGCTTGCAATGCATTCAGTAAATGCCATGTAATCTGAGTTTAAACAGAGGATAAGCAGATTTCACTTACAGACCAATTTCTGGAGCAGATGGCCATACAATAGGGGTGGTTTTAGGGGTAACTCCTGAAACCCACTTCTGTAGCTCCTGAAGCCCCACACTAGTCCGCCAACCCCCAATTTTGTTTTCTTAAAAACTGGTGTGTTTTTCAGACAAATTTTGAATCAGGCCATGCAGAAAGATGAGTACTTGAAAACATGTGGGAATATGACCACCCCATCCCAACATGCACCCCAGAGCCCCATATTACCCCCCAATCTCTCTCCTTTCTCTTCTGTCGTCCCTTTCAGAATGGCAAGAGAAAGTAATGCAACATCACTTTTATTGCCATTTTGAGAAAAACTCCAGAGATATTTGGACTCGCTTGTGGAGGAATGCAGACCATAGGATCATCTGGGGGGAAATTGCTCCCTCCCCGAGTTGCCCATCTGTGAATTAATAAGACATTAAAAATGGTCCCAATAAAGACGCTGGGTAAAATCTCGGATGTAGACATTTTAAAAAATCTGAGAATGATGAAGCCATAGGGAATTTGGCTTGCAGGGAAGAGAACAGAATATTGCAATACTTATTTTCTTATCAAAACCAAAATTTACTAATTTTACTATTTCAGCAATTTTTTGTTAGCAGATAAAATTGAACTATGGTTTATGAATTGAACCATATTTATGACATTCATAATTTTAAAATACCCTTAATTTTGCACAAACACAATTATGAATGTACTCTAGATTAAAATGAGAACTGCAGACTTGGTGCCAATATCTCAGCCTTGGCTGAGGTAGAAGAAATAGGGGAAACTGAAAACAGGAGCCACAAATTTTATAGGAAGCAAAATAAAGTGTAATAATGTTTTGGCAGAACAGTCTTCTGTACTTGCATAATGAAACATTTTGTATTGCTAAAACAGGTGAGCACAGGCCAATTTTCCCTCTTATCCTATCTCACCCCTCCTGAGCCATGTCCAATGCAACAATTTCAACCAATTTTTGTGGGGGGAGGCCAGAGGGTGGAGTACTGCTCCATTTTGCAGGCGTGAAAATTGCTTGAAAGGAAATGAGGTCTGGCCATCAGAAAGACTTCAGTTTTTTCCCCAAGGGCTATCTTTTGGGACCCTTAGGGCCACATTCAGATGATGGGCTACCCCCCCCCAACTTCCTCCCTATCTCTGTTTAAAAATGTTTCCACTCTAGTAAAACTGCTTGGAAGATACTTGTGGGAAACTGCAGAACATGCAAAAATCCAGCCTGCATCTAATGCAATTCACAGCTCCTCTCATTTCTGCTCACTCAGCTGCTTCTCCTGTGAGGAACATCCAGCTAAAACAAACAATACAGAAATACAGGGATTTCCCTACCTGAACCCCCAACCTGGAATGCCAATGGCCTGAAGAACATAAACCACATCCTGTGCAAAGAATATGAAGAAGAAGACAAAGAAGTTGAAAGAGCTGTCGCTCCTGAAAAAGAAGAAGAGAGTAAGCAGCCATTTAGTGTCATTTGAGCCATGAGCTTTGCCCACCTGACTGTTCCTAGAGGATTATGAGATGTTCTAGTGCTGGTAACAACCACAAGGCTGTTATGGTAGGGGTGGGTCTGCAGCAGTACTGGATCCAGAAGCCATTTTTTTCTGCCTCAGAATTTTCTGCAGACTACATGGAACACTAAAAATGGAAACTAGGGCCCATTCCACACGGGCACCCTAGTACATGCTCGGCACATACTAGGGTTAGGAAGGGGCGTCCTTTCTGGATGCCCCTAACCCTAGTACGTGCTGAGTGCATACAAAATGGTGTCGCCCATTATACATAGGCGCTGCCATCTTGACGTAGCGGAAGCTTAGTGTCCGCGCGGTGCAGTAATGACGCCGCAAGTGCGCCATTGGCGCCTTGCGCCTTCATTACCGCACCGCAAAAAGAAGCCACTTTTTGAGGCTTCTTTTTGCTGCTCGGAGGAGTTGCGCAGTTTGGCTGCTGAGGCTCCTCCGCGCAGCAAATGAGGGTGCTTTTCAGACCGCCCTTTTGGGCGGTCTGTAAAGCACATAACAAAATCCCTAAACAGAACTAAAAGTGTCTAGAAGTGGGCTTCTCACACAACCAGGTAACAAGCACAAGTATTAAAGGTTCAGGAGCCCTCTCCAGTTTTCACCCTGGCATCCTTATTGCTTCTTGAGGCTTCAGGAGAAGCAATTCACATTTCTGGGAGCAAGAATCTAGGCATCAGGTTGAGGGTTGAAAAACAGTCTTAGAGAGCCACTTGTCCTGTCCCTGGATTAGGCCTAAATGTAACTACAGCACTTGTCCCCACAGAACAATCACTGAATCAGGTGTTAAATGCTAAATTAACAGTGATGCATTGCATTGATTCAGTGGTTCAAGTCTAGTTAGGACTAGCATCTGAGCAGACGCAACAATCCCATATACAACAAGGGAACTTCTTGCAGTAGCTCAATGCACCCATATGATGTGGACAGAAAATTGGGGAAAAGCTGCTGAAACATCCAACTCTTCTATGGTCTTCCTCAAATTTAACACTCCTACAAATCCCTACAACTCCTGTCATCCATGAAAGTTTTTTAGTGACTGGTTTACAGCACCAATGCTGTTTGGGCTGCCGTACTTGAAGGCTTTGTACATCGGCCGATACCAGCACAGGAAAGAGCAGGGGGTGAAGATCAAGGTCCACAGGATGGAAAGGCCAAAGCCTGAGCCACCTGATGAGTCCACACAGAACCAGGCCAGTGACGCCAGGAAGTTGAAGAAGAGGGTCACAATGCTGGCTGCAACACAAATACAGAGACAATGTGGGTTAGGCAAGCCTTTAAAAATTATTAGTGTTTAGAATTCTCAGACAGAGAGATTTAGGGTTTCCCCAAACTACAAACCCTAGGATTTGATAGGATGTAGCCATGATAGTTAAAATGGGATAACTCACTGGTGACCCTGGGCAAGTCACACTCTCTCAGCCTCAAAGCAATGGCAAGCCCTTCTGAAGAAACTTGCCAAGGAAACTCTGTGATGGGTTCACTTAAGGGTCGCCATAAGGCACACAACTGTGCAGTATGAATAAGACCCAAATCACTACAGGGCTGTCTACACTGATGGCAAGGGTTCTCTAAGATATCAAGCCATGGTCCTTTCCTAGGGCATAAGGATTGAACCTGGAACCTTCTGAACACAAAGTATGGGCACTCTTCTCAGCTACAGTCCTTCTGTTCAAGGACTTACTTACCCATCCAGAGGTAGTACATGGTAGTGACTGTTTTCTGGGACTCCACAGGAATCTCAACCGGGATATCCTGATAGAAACATGGCTTCACAGGACAGAAGGAAGGCAGAGGAGGCCAATTGTTTGGTCTGGCTGTAAGCCCAAAGTGGAGAAGGATGGAGAAAAGATGTCAGTAAGGAGATGCATCCAGAGAGAGTATTTATGTTGTACCACTGGACAAGTAGTAAGTTATTTCCTAATAATATTGCAAAATCCAACTGCACAGCCTTTGTAGGAACAGATTTAAGAGTTGCATTACTTTACCACTTCATAATTTTCATGGAACTGTGTATCAGCTTAGTATTACAGCTAGCATATGCTGCTTTCCCCTCCTAAGAACATGGCCCACACTGGAAGATGTTATCTTTGAACAAAACTCTTGCAATAAGTTGCATTTGTAAAAAGATTAAATATTTTTGGTTGTTATTAGAACACGCTTTATCTGTATGGGCTGTATCTTTCATGTTTATTTTTTTCATAGCTGTTGAAATGGGCACAAAAACATTGGGAAATTTCTTATTGAAGAAGATCCTTTATGAAATGACTACATAAGTCCAAGGAGCGGCTGTCTGGAAGTAATTAAAGATTTCTCCACAGGAAGTCACAGATTCATTGCTACCAATTGCTCGGTTACAGCAACTAAAATGTTGTGCCTTCAATTTGGGATTGTCTGGTATAAGCAGCAACAGATTAGACCAGTGATGGTGAACCTATGGCACATGTGCCAGAGGTGGCACTCAGAGCCCTCTCTGTGGGCACATGTGCCGTCACCCCAGCACAGAGTTTGTTACTAGAAAGCCAGAGGGACATGGCACTTTGCAATAAAGAAGTGGGTTTCGGGTTGCAGTTTGGGCACTCAGCCTCTAAAAGGTTCACCATCACTGTATTAGAGCTTCCAAGTTTACAAACAATTAGAAATGTCACTTATTCTGAGCCAAATTCTTTTGTCCTCACATGTATTCAATTTTGATTTTCCTGTAGAATTTATGGCATTATTTCTGGCATTGCCCCCTGTATGTTAATGTAGTAATTTTTGACATTTCATTTGCTTCTGTATTTTTGTATTCATGCTCACTTTCATGTTCATGTTTACTTTCGGTGGATATATTATTTATATTGTAGTTTATTGTTCATTCCATTCCATTCCATCTGATGCTGATTATACATACAAACACACAGTTCATGAATTTGTGATGGTCTTTTTGGGGTTGGGATTCCAGAGAAGGAATAGCAGGTTCTCATTTTCAGAAAAGCTCTACAGAGATGGACAACCGTGGAAGACAGCAGAACCAATTTCTGTCCCAGCACCCCCTGTTGAGGACCCCCCTCCCCCCGGTAAAAAAAAATCAGCCAAGGAGTGGCCAAAACTGGAAATTACTTCTACTTGGCAATTATTTGTGATCTGTAAGTGTAAGGGGGTAGCCTGACATTTATTTGCCACTCAAGGGCTTAGCATAGCAGCTTCATACTCAGGGTACTCTCCTCCCTGTCCCAATTTTGAAAATGTTTTGAGGTTCAAGGGCCTGGAGGACCACAAAATAGACTCTGGAAGCTACAAATCTGGTCACTCCTGCTGTACCTGCTCCACCACCCAAGGCGGCATTCTGTAATTCTCGCTCCCTTCGGTCCAGCTCCTCAGCTTTGCGATTCAGTTCTTCCTGGCGCTTCAAGAGTTCAGCTGTGGCTGCTGCTGTTGACTCCTGGTGGGAGAGGAAGACAGAAAGAACTGGAGGGTACAATCTATCACTTGTTTGCCCTTTGTTTTGTGGGCTCTCAAAGAAGTACTGGTCAGAGTGTTTCTCACAAGCACCACTTTCTAAAAGTTCAAGGTACGTAACCACGCAGTGCACTTCAATGCAACAATGTATGGCACTAGTGTACACTTAGACACAAAAAATGAAATGTACAGATATAGTATAGTTGAACTAAAGCATTCAAAGATAGAACTAGAAATGTATCCACATCCCTGTGAGGGAACTGCACACTTGTTATAAAAGAAGCTCAGTTCATTGTTAGAAGAGATACTATAGTGCTGAAGGGAAAATGAGAAAATTATTATTCTGCAATAAAGCACAGAAGCTTCAGTGGAGACCAGGGGGAAAATTTGGACTTTGAAATGTTTGGGCACATAGCTCTCATCAGTTCCAACCAGCATGGTCGGTGGTAAGGGATTATGGGAATTAAAAGCTTCAAAAAGTAGAAAATGAAAGTAGGGCCAGATTTAAAAAACTGAAGGGTTGTAACCTGTAACCATCCTGATCACATCAGCATGAATTGTGTGTGTGTGTTTTAAAAAATCAAGCTTCTAGCCCCCAAGACAGTCGTGCAATACAGTCACCTCCCATCTCTGAAGCAAAATCACGGGAGAGAAGAGTACCAGTTTCATTGCTCATCCCTGCCAGGAACAGAAACCCATTATATGCAGACATCAAAAGATGGATACTTTGACTGTTTCATACCAGCCACAAAAGAACAGCTTTTTGTTTAACAAAAAGGTTCAATTCTGCAACTTGAAAAACACCTAAGTTTAGGTTTGGTTATCAAGGAAATGGTGATTCTGAGAAATCCTATTCCTCCCCCACCCCCCACCCCCCAAAATCCTGGTGTTCTTATATCCATGCACTTTCCCATTACCTGAGTACCATAAGAGCCATAATTCCTGGGCTCCGTAGGGCTTGATTTCTTGGCTGGCTGCAAGGCAGGTGCTGGTGGCACTGAAGGGGCTGCCAGCACTGAGGCTGGGGGTTCATATGGAGGGGGAGGCTGCTATAAGGGAGAGAGAAGAGAAAATCTGAAAAGCCTGCTTGTTGAAGGAACAGTTTGGGCAATTCAAAAAAGCACTGAGTAGGCCCCGCTGAAAAGAACCATATACCAATAGCTGCATACTTTGCCATCACACCAGACAGGCCTGGATTTTGAAGATGAGGGAAAACTGATGTCATTGAAAAAGCAGCCTATGTGTGATCCAAGACCCAGTGAAAACAGGCAAGTCCCACTCAAAACAAAGCTAGCCTCCCCTAAGAACACAAGGGAAAGGGCTATGACACCAAGGCTAGCAAACGCCACCTCTATTGAAATACCAGCTGCCTTGGACCCTCCTTTAACTGTCATGCATCAATGGCCATTTCATCAATGACGAGTATAAAAAATGAATCCTTTGAGCTTGCTTTTTCATCCTCCCTCCCCATCTCTTCCTCTTTGTATGTGATGTTTTCTAGATCCCAGGCAGTTGTAGGAGGGATACAGACCGCCCCTTTGGGGCGGCCTGCAGGTGTCGCAATCCCTGCCGAATGGGGGCCGGAGCAGCCACAGTGGCAGCCCAGGAGGCCCTGATCTGCCGCTTTTCCAGGCCTCAGGGAAGCGGCAAAATGCTGCTTCCCCCCGGCCTGGAAAGGAGTGTCCTTAGGGCTTCATGCCCCAGGACACCTCAGAGAGCCGCTGCCGGGAGAGAAGGGGCCACTTGGCCTCTTTCCACCCAGCTTTGTTCCCACAGCCATTTGGTGGCTGCAGGAATGAGGCACTCCCCAGAAAGGAGCTCCATTTCGGAGCTCCTTCCGGCGCCGCTGAAAGGGCGCCACAAGCGTCCTGCAGCGGCGCAAGCACATCACGCCTACGCCATGCCGTTTGGATGCGGCGCAGCAGTCACATCAAAATGGTACAGGGCATGTGTACAGGGCATGTGTACAGGGCACCGCCATTTTGATGTATGGAATACATGCTAGGGTTGCGGGACGTCTGTAAGCAACGCCCTGAGGCAACCCTAGCACGTATTCCTTACGTGCTAAAAGGCCCATCTGGAGAGGGCCGTAGAGAGGTTTATTGTTACTGTAGTTTGAGTCAACATTTTAAAATTCAGTATTTTTTTACAAAGTAATTTCTCTCTCCCTCACCCACATCCACAGACCATTTCTGGTACTTTGGACAGAGTGACACACTTACCCCTGCTTTGTCAAAAGGATTGTAGACATCCAGAGTGGCATACTCTGAGGTCGGCCTGTGTTGGATGATCGCAGGGTCCTAAAGGAAAGAGGAAGTGAGATTTTGGAAGCAAGAAGTTCAAGCACTCTCATTCTTGGTTACCTTTCACAGGAAGCCAGAAAGAGCTAAGTCATTCCTTCTTTTTTGTTTTGTTAAAAGTTATAGGAAAAGTGAAAGTTGCCATAATAAAGTCCATATTTCTAAGACTCTCCTCCAAGAGGTTTATCCCTCACATGCAGACACTTCAGCAGAAACACAGGGCCTGCTTTGCTGGATGTGAGCAAAATCCTCCATCAGTTCTAGCAGTCCATTTCTCATCCTGGCCAGCCATATGCTTCCTGAAAGCCGTTCCAAGACAATCCCACTCCTGGAAAGAAGGGAAATATCTTTTTGAGGAAGGAAAAAGTTCATAGCTAGTGACAGGGCACCTGCTTTGAATGCAGAAGATTCCAGAATCTTCAATATCTCTAGGCCAAACTGGAAAAGACAATGTAGCGCAAACAAGTAATGAGTTAAATTGACAAATAGCCTGACCTGGTTTAAAAGCAGCTTCCAAAATAAATCCACCCTTTCTTCAGAACCAAGCAGACTAGAATCCTACTTTAATTTTGAAATGGACACAGCTCAATGGCAGGCCAACCCCTCTGGACACACATGGTCCCAGGTTGAATCTCCAAGTTGAGGGAGGTGATAAGAAACAGAATTCAGCCTGAGATCCACTCTCAACCAGCATGCACAGTCTTAGACAACATAACCCTCAGACTCTTCATAGGTCCCTGCTCTCCCTCTATGGATTCAGAAAATGTTTTTAAATGTGAAGGCTTACTTCAGATATTATGCAAAGTAACAATAGAGAGAATTCCTGAGCATACACAGAGGGGTGCTCCAAAGAAGAGGTACAAGGACTCCCTGAAACAACATCTCAGGCTTGGCCAAATCGATCACCAACAATGGTCTGCCCTGGCCTTGCATCGGGAGGCATGGAGACGCATTATCCATGATGCTGCAGCCTTTTTTGAAAGCTCACACCAAACGAGTCTCAAAGAGAAACAACAACGCAGAAAGAACCACAACCCGGAAACATCACCCAAGGAGACATTCTGCTGTGCTTTCTGCAATCGGACCTGTTTGTCCCAGATTGGCCTTTTTAGTCACCAACGCGCTTGTAGAAAGCATGGGATGGGTCCTTCCTGAATCTTTGTTCGCGAAGAAAAGCCAGAGAGAGAGAGAGAGAGAGAGATGTGAAAACAATCCAGGAGCCAACGGTGTGATGTAGCAGCTCATAATGCCAACATGATTCTAGGCTGTATCAATAGGAACGCAATATTCCTTTTTTGTTTCCTTTTTTAGAAACATACCAGGAAACCAAAAAATGGCTTGCCTTGGTTTGGAGAGAAACAGCTGGAGCTGTAAACCTCATGGGTAAACCACAGAAGAAAAAAAGCACACACAGATATTTACATATTTAGCTTTTGGAAAGCTTAACTAGCCACTCAGGGCCAGGCCAAATATTAGGCCAAGGCTAAGCAGGAGAGGAGTAAACAACCATGAGCCCAGTTCTCCAAACACTGGTCTGAGCACAGCTCCAGGGGCGAAAGGCACAGATATTCCTCCACCCAACCTAGCAAATCCATGGAGGAAGCAGCACAGAGTCCGCAAAGCAGGGTAAAGAACTGTCACCCTCCAGGCATTTATTTCCATGCAACATCCTCTAATCTCTCACTAGATAGATTGTGGCAACTACAAGCCATGAACATGGGGAGGCAGACCCAACTAAAGAAACAAAGGCCTGTTACAGTCTGCCAAAATGAAGCTGCTTCAAGTCACTTTGGAGGTATGCTGTTTCAATGATACATGCCTCCTAAGAGTCCAGAAGCCGCACCAAAGCCATGCTCCAGTCCTAAGGACTGGAGTGCGGCTTTGGTGCAGCTTCCAGACTCTTAGGACGCACGCATTATTGAAACACCATACCTCCAAAGTGACCTGAAGCAGCTTTATTTTGGCCTGTCTGTATAGGGCCAAAGACAAGGACCCAGTTTCCTCCCCTGTTGCAGTTATACCTCAGTTACTCTCAGTTACTACTATTTAAGGCAGTGAGAGGAGCAGAAGAATGATCTAGGGTTGCATAATATAACTAAGGTCCAAAACACACTGCAGAAATAGTCCAGTTTGAGACCGCTTTGACTGCCTTGGCTCAGTGCTAGGGAACCCTGGGAACTGTAGTTTGCTGTGGCTCCAGAGCCACAACGTCTCAGAAAACTACACTTCCCAGAATTCCCTAGCATTGAGCCAGGGCAGTTAAAGCGGTCTGAAACTGGGTTATTTCTGCGATGTTTTGGACCTTTAGTCTCCGCAGGGCTTGAAAGCAGACGACTCCTTGAGAGAAGATGCTGCAGCACCAGACAGAATGCTATGTATGCAAGAGTTATTATGGACTTGCAACACATAACGACAACGAAAACAACAACAACAACTGCAACAACAAACTGGTCAATGCCTAAACGCTGCCTGCGCTGTTCCTTGAGCCGCTGACGTAAGAGAAATGCAGAACTCCGGGACATTTGGCTTCTAGCAGCAAAACCAAGAGACGCCCTGCTCTGCAGGCACAGCCCGCTTGGGCTCCTGGGGCTTGTAGTTCGCCGTGGCAAACTAGAGCAAGGCCCGATGTCTCGGAAAACTACAACTCCCAGCGTCCCACAGGAGCCCCGGCAGACAAAGCAGCAGTGCGGACGCGGCCTGAGGGACGCCTTCCCGAGCGAGGCCGAGGGACGCCGCTGCTTCTTCCCTGGCCCCGCTTTCGAGGCGGGAGCCCTCCCGCTCCCTCGCCGCACCTGGAAGGGGTTCGCGGGGTCCCCCTCGAAGGGGTTTCCCTCGCCGCTGAGGGCCATGGCCGCTGTCGCTCGCCTTGCCTTCCTGGGCCGAGAGTGCTGCAGCTGCTGCTGCTGCTGCTGCTGAGATTCTCAGCCCCCATTGGCTGCCTGGCCAGGCGCGTCACCAGAGGAGGGGCGTGGCCTCCCGTGCGCGTGACCGGGAGGGAGGGCGGGGCTGACGGGAATCAATGGAACGTTCCTTCTTGGCCGCAGCAGCAGCAGCGGAAGGGCGTCTGTGGGGGAGCGCGGTGCATGTCGGGGATTGTAGTCTCCGGAGGGACGTGGCCATTTCCATGACTGTGTATATACTCAGCCTTCGTTTTCTGAAGAACATAAGAGCTGTGTTGCTTTGGAATATACTTACGAAGCTCTGAGCAAAACATAGGCTTAACAATGGCTTTTCACAAGCAACCCAAATCCTTAACTCATCCCTTTCATTGGTCCTTTGTGCTGAAATTAAGGGGGGGAACATTAACATTTAAACCCCAACATTTGCATTCCCTCCCAAGAAAGAAACAGGCCCAGAGCTCTGGGTGCGAATCCTGCCTTCTGCTGCTCCTGAGAAGAAAGAACTTTGGAAGGGTCTGGTCTGAACCTTATTTGCAAGCAGACGTTTCCCAAAAGACAACAGCAAACATACGTTGTGTTTCTCAATTGGCTTCGTAGTCATTCTCAAAGTGGAGGACCTTTCGCGGTTCCTTCTGGACAGAAGGCCGAAATGTAGGACATGTCCTGGAAAAGGAGGACGTCCGGTCGCTCGGTCTGTAGGCGTTAAGGACAAAATATATAGCCTCTTGATAGCTGGGACTCTCTGGTTTTGAATGAGATACACTTCAAGGCTAGTTGCCTTGTGTGAATCTGTCTCAGTTAGATCCACACTGCACAATTATAACACTTCGGTTCCAGTTTAACTGCTGTGGCTCCATCCTGTGGATTCCTGAGAGGCGCATAGTGTGCTCCCATGAACTACAGTATTGCAGCCTTCTGGCAAAGAGTTCTAAGTATCTCACAATAGTACAAATCCCGGGCTTCCATAGAATGACACAAGTACAGTTAAAATAGTACATAGTTGTTGTGGGGTTTCGGGCTCTGTGGCTGTGTTCAAGAAGAGTTTGTTCCTGATGTTTCGCCAGCATCTGTGGCTGGTATCTTCAGAGAAAGCTAGCATGGAAAAAAGTTGTGTATACACACACACACACACACACACAAATGCACATGGTGTGACCCTGGGTGAGGAGGGGTGATTGTATTGTTCTGTTGTTGAATGGCAAGGCCTAGGGGTGGGAGAATATGCAAAGAAGATTTGTGTCTGTTTAATTAGGGATCCATTGTCTGCTAGTAAATCCCTGACCCTGGCTGGTTTTCAGTTGCATTTGCTAGGTCCTATTTTGGTGTTTTTCAGGACTGGTAGCCAAAATGTAGAGAGCAGAATAAATAATAATAATAATAATAATAATAATAATAATATGTTTTATTTATATACCACTATTCCAAAGATCATGGCAGTGAACAGCAAGTAAGCTAATTAGCAAGCAAGGACTATGGCCTGTTACAGACTGCCAAAATAAAGCTGCTTGGGGTCTCTTTGGAGGAATGCTGTTTAAATGATGCATGCACCCTAAGAATCCAGAAGCTGCACCAAAGCTGCACTCCGGTGCTTAGGAATGGAGTGTGGCTTTGGCGCGACCTCCAGACTCTTAGGACCCAGGCATCATTTAAACAGCATACCTCCAAAGAGACCCCAAGCAGCTTTATTTGGCAGTCTGTAACAGGCCAAAGTAATATTTGTCGACCTCACCAAAGCCTTCGACACTGTGAGTAGAAAAGGTCTGTGGCAGATCCTGGAATGACTAGGATGTCCCCCTAAATTCCTTTAAATGATTATCTTGCTACATGGAGGCCAGCAAGGTCAAGTCAGATATGGCAACGCTCTCTCAGAGCCCTTTCTAATAACTAATGGTGTGAAACAAAGTTGTGTTCTCGCTCCAACTCTATTTACAATCTTCTTCAGCATGATGCTCCAAAGGGCTATGGGAGATCTCAAAGAAGAAGACGGCATTTACATACGCTACCGTACTGATGGTAGCCTGTTTAACTTAAGCCGCCTGAGGCCTCGCACTATGACTCTAAACTATCTGGTCCGTGAGCTGCTTTTTGCTGACGATGCTGCCCTCGTTGCCCATATGGAAGCAGCTTTGCAGCGCCTAACATCCTGCTTTGCTACAGCTGCAGAACGCTTTGGGCTGGAAGTCAGCCTGAAGAAAACGGAAGTTCTCCACCAGCCGGCGCCTCAGGAAGAACACTACCATCCCCACATCACTATAGGCACATCTGTGCTTAAGTCCGTTCAACAGTTCACCTACCTGGGAAGCATCACACACACACACACCACTCACTTCCATGCCTGCATTCTCTGAAGATACCAGCCACAGATGCTGGTGAAACGTCAGGAATAAACTCATCTAGAACATGGCCACAGAGCCCCCCCAAAAAACCCTCAAAAAGACTATGGATGCCAGCCATGAAAGCCTTTTGACTTCACAAATTAAAATACAGTCAGCCCTTCATATTCATGGATTTTTTTATCCACAGATTCAAGCTTGCAAATATTTTTATAACATATAAATTCCCCAAAGCAAGCCTTGCTTTTGCCATTTTATATAAATGACACCATTTTTACTATACCATTGTATTTAATGGGACTTGAGCATCCATGGATTTCATTATCCACGGGGGTCCTAGAACCAAACCCTAACGGATACCAAGGGCGTACTTTAGCATAAAATTAATTGGCTCCAATAAAAATAATGCCATGCTGTACTTTTAAAATATTACAACGGGCAAAACCTAGACATGCTGTGTAATACATTTAATATAGTGAGTCACTTTTTCCAACATGTATTCATTTTTGTGTGGCGTGTTAGTAATTATCGGGATCACAGCTTCCAATAGTCCTCTAGCCAATATGATAATCATACTGAGTGGGGGATTGTAGGAGTTGTAGTTCATAAAAGGGAACATTTCCAAGCTCTGCCTGGATGGTGATTTAAAATAAAATACAACAAGGATAAAAGAGCTAGAATGCTTTATTGATACAAGAGACTGAATCTCATTCCTCATGAACTTGTAGTTTATACCTCCCTTTAAAACTACTTTAAAGTAGTGTCACCCCAAAGACAACAGCATAGTGGG
Organism: Sceloporus occidentalis; assembly: GCA_023333645.1. Classification (NCBI taxonomy): domain Eukaryota; kingdom Metazoa; phylum Chordata; class Lepidosauria; order Squamata; family Phrynosomatidae; genus Sceloporus; species Sceloporus occidentalis. The sequence goes on from JALMGF010000020.1 coordinate 9,699,169, forward strand.
TCATAAAGAGCTCAGACCAACTCTGGGTAGTAGGTCGATGAGCTTTCCAGAGTTTCAAGCATGGCTGTGCCTCAGTCCATTACCAGATTTGCCAGGTAAATGGAGCCTCATGCATAGAAAACCTTATATACAATGCAGCCATACTGATTTAGGAGGGACAGTCTCATCCCACATTTTCACCTGCTTTTAAAATGTCCTAGTTTTTCTCTAGACCTCTCCCTTTCCCTGTTTGTCTGTTGTTTATTTCACCTGCTGCAAACTGAGTTCAAAGCGCAAAAGTAGTTTGCGCTCAGCAGTGGAGAAAAGGCAGAACCTTGCTCTTTGTTGTAGAACCAGGCAAAAGCAAACTGCTGTAGTCTTTCCAAGCTCACGTGCTCTTCCTTACTAATAACCTTTGCCATCTTGAGCACACTCATGTTGCTTAGCCACACGTGTCCAGTTTTCATCTGTGAAATGCTGAAGGTTTTAAGACTTCCACAAAGGCTCCGTTACCAGGGCACTGAGTTTTAGATGTGGCAGCATTCAAAGAGCAGTGTCTAGTTCATGAAAGTTCTAACAAAAGGTGTGGGACATTGCAGCACAAATCAGGTTCCAAGTGATGCTAAGAGAACATCAAGATGGTGACTGTGCAGCTTATTTCTAGAGTACCCATCCTTCCATTCATTCATTCATTCATTCATTTGTTTGTTTATTATATTAATTTGTCTCCCACTTTTCTCCCAAAATTGGAACCCAAAATGGCTTCTGTAGCTATTCTGAGAGAAGACTGCAGCCTTTGGCAAAGGTATGCAGGAGTCACCAACATCTACATTTCCCCAACAGATGTAATGTTTTGGAACCAAGACTGCCTGGAGGACTTCCAAGTGTTCAGCCAGTGTTTGGAGAGGCTACACCTCACTGAAGCATTGTACTTTCTCCTACTGTCATTGCAGCGAGGTACGCTGGAGAGAAGTTCATAAATGGAGGTGAGGAGAGGGATCATTCACATCACAGGACACTGCACAGGCTGCTTGAGAGACTCCACTGCGCTTTCTGCAGTGATCCTCAAGGAACTGAAATCCAGAGCACGCCAGGCAGAGAAGATGGAGCCAGACTCCGAAGAGGCCTTAGGCTTCACAATAACCAGGAGGTCTTGGGGGAGTTTTGTCTTACCCCCGGCCATTTCCAATTGCTTCTTATCTGTCCGGTTCTGGGGTGGGGGGAAACAGGAGGCAGTGGGTAGGAATTTTGGGGGGAAAGATAGTTTAATTTAGTTTCATCAGGAATTCTGTAGAGTCTGAGCTGCCTCACTGTAACCTTGCACCTTTCTTGAATATCCTGGGCTCCCCAAACAGTGTGGTGACTACTTTCCAGAGCTCTGGGCCTCTTGGACTACATCCCCTGTTATCACTAATATATTTAGACTTAGGAGTTTATCACACAAAGGAGATCAGGAGTTTCTCCAGTGAATATCCTGGAAAAATCATGTAATTACGTGAATCGATTACACACGATGTTCCACAAAACCTGCCATTAAAGTGTTCACAAAGAAGCATTAATGTGCATCTTTTTACTTTTGGGATTTCAGCAACAATGCATTTCTGATATCCTTTATTTGTGCAATTGCATGTGATGACCATTGGCACAATTTTTGCTTTATTTGTGGGATGCTTTAAATGCACTTTTATCTCTTTTTAATGCTGAAATTAGCCCCAGTGTGATAAACTCCTAACTTTAGTAATCATGGACATTGCAGTCCAGTTGCTCACTCCCACCCAGATTCTGATCTTTTAATAGGAGGAGCCTGTGAAATACAGGGAGGAGCCTGATAGCAGAGAGGGTGGAGTTACTAGTTTAGAGACAGAGTTTGAAGAACAAAGGGATGGAGCAGGGACATAGCCAGGATTTTAGGAAGGGGGGGGTCCAGACTAAGTGCCACCATTATAATGGGGCTTGGGCGCGGTGGCACAGCAGCACGCACCATTCATTTTTCTAATGGGGGGGTCCGGACCCCAAGAACCCCCCCCCCTTGGCTACGTCCCTGGATGGAGAGAATAAGAAAAGTTGCAAAGATGAGCCAAAAAACACCTCCCTTCTGCCTTGAATCCTTCATGCTGCTGTCTTATATTTCCCCCAGGAGACTTCAAACATAAAATTAAGACCCTGAAACTTTTGGAGAGTTAGTAATACGATGAAGATTCACCCTTTCTTTACTGGGCACTTTCCTTATTTACTGAATTATTTGATAATTTCATTCCAGTCTGAACAAGAATGAAACTCAGAACTAGAAAAAGCTTCTAGAAATTCCCTTGCTAAGGGCGAAAGGGGCCAGAAAAGTAGCTTTTCCAACTTCGGGTAGAAGCTGAACAAAGTCAAAGGACAAGTTTCTTCCGGTGCCAAAAGGCAACAAGAATGGTCAGCAATTAAATTTGCCTATGGCATGGGATACCAGAGTTGGGATGCTGCCACTGAAAAGGCCTTGCCAATTGTAGCCTGATCACTGAAAACAGGGATACACAGAGGAAAGACAAATTAGATAATCTAACATTTATATTCTGTCAGAGTAAGTTCATTGGGGAGAAGGGATGCCCCACCTTTGGCAGATGATATTTCTCCCGGAGATGAGCCCTCATGGAAGCACGTTCGGCCTTCCGTTGCACAAAGGCTGCTTCCCGCTTGTTCCTGCGAGGAAGAGGAGGAGGCAAGAACATTATCTTGGAAATAAGATGATTATGAGATTTCATCTACTGAAGGTTTTCAGTTAGCTAAGCAAGCAAGTGGGGTCTGTGTTAGGCATCAGCAGTGTGTTTATCACAATGGTAACAGGACAAAATCCAGGATCCCCCCCTCCCCCAAATTGTCTCACTGACGCTTGCTTTAGTAGACTGACACGGTCACATTTCTAACACTTGTATAAACCTGCAAGTTGGTTGCAGTAAACACAATTAAAATTAAAAAATGAAATATATCACATCAGTATATGGAATACATATACATTACATCAGCAACAGGAAACTGGACTACTTCATAATAGTCTAGGAGCAGAGTCATTCACACATGCTGCGGGTGTGTGTAGAGAATTATTTTATACTGTTTTAACTAGGTAATTTTAATTGTTTTTAAAGTGTTTTTATCTTGTGAGCGGCCTTGGTTTCCTTTTGGGGAGAAAAGCAGCATAAAAATGAAACAATAACAAACAAATACATAAATACACACTAACAGCATTTTGGATAAGTCTATTCTGGATCTCAGAAGAATACAATTAATTTAATGGCCACCTAGATATAGTTCACTTTTAGTCTGAGCAGCTTAACAAGGTGGAGGCTAAAATGCTTTGCTGCAACATTTAAATACTTTTGTTGATTAATCACTCTCATATCTTTATGCCTAGATATTGTATAGATAATTTATAAGTTGCTTTCCCCACCACTATTTAAAATGAAATCACAATAGCCAAACAAAACATTATTAAATTACAGACTGAAAACCATTTTCAGAGCTGAGGCCCCGATGAAATAACACAGCTTTGACTGCCTTTCAGAACCCCAGTGAGGATGGAAGACATTGGCCTGTAACAGACTTAGATGGAGTGTCGTGTCTTGTCATTTGAATCCATTGGTTCTTGTTTCCGGAGCAGCAGAAAACAGTCACTCCATCTTCTACCTGGCTTCTCCTCAGATATTTAAAGATAGCTATCATGTCACTTCTCTGTCTTCTCTTTTCTTCACTAAGTTCTTCATCATAAGGCTTGGTTTCCTGACGTTTGACTATCTTGGTTGCCCTTCTCTGGATGCATTCTTGCATGTCAATGTCATTGAACTTTGGTGCCCAGAAGTGGGCAGAATATTTCATGTGAAGCCTGACCAGAGCAGATTAGAATGGAACTACTACTTCCCTTTATCTGGATGCAATATGCCTGTTGATGCAACCCAGGATTGCTTTGGCTTCTTTGTCTGCTGCATCACAGACACCCAGCATCACTTATCACAGTCTATGGTGGTTAGAACTGCTGGGACTTACGGTCCAGCTACATCTAGAAAGAAGTGCTTTGCCCACCCCAGACTAAAGTTTTATGATCCTCTGGCTAAAATAGTAGTAATAGTAGTAGTAGTAGTAGTAGTAGTAATGATAACAGGGATGTAGCCAAGGGGGAGGTTCTTGGGGTCCGGGCCCCCCCCCCTTCCATTAGAAAAATGAATGGTGTGTGCTGCTGCACCGCCGCACCCAAGAAATGACTGGAGGGCCAGTCATTACAGTCCCAAATAATAATAATAATAATAATAATCCACAAAGGGACTCTTACTGCTGCTTCTGAGACATCTGGGGCTTTCGATCCCGGCTAAAATATCTTGGAGTACCAGGATCTTTCTCCTTAGGGAAGTCTGCTGAGATACAACACATCAGTTGTTTGGCTGGGGCTCCGAATGCTGATTTCACGACAGATTCCATTTCAGAAGAAGGCTGGAACACACAGCTGTTGATAAATTGTACAAAATGCCCACTTCAGTAATAAGAAAACGAGTGAAAAGGGTATGAATTCCCTTCCTAGATTAGACTTAAGACCTTCCTTATCTGTGTCCAAGTCAGTGGTGTCACACTGGGGAGGTACAGAGAGTGCAGACTGCATCAGGTGACACCCAGTTGGGCTGTCCTCCCCTTTCAGGGCACAAGGGGCAAATCTGCACCCTTCCTGACCGCTCCATCACTGGGCTTTCTCCCTGGGGAAGAAGCTTGTGGATGGAGATGCACAAAGGGCGAAGGCACCCCTTCTCTCCCCTCCCGCTGCCTCATCGCCCAGTCAGGGTGATGCAACGGATGGGAAGGTGAGGCCCTGCCACCCTTCCGGAGCCTGGCCTGGTGGCCACTTACTAGACAGCCAAGGAGGGACCGCAGGCAAGTGAGTTAGTGGGAGGCAGTGAGACAGGCCCTCCGCACCTGGTGTCACCATTGGTAGTGATGCCACTCGTTCTGATTTCTCATGGCAAACATCCCAGATGCCCATTGAAAAGAAAAGAAGGGAATATCTTTCCTTTTGGTTTCTTTTGTCCCTGGCATTGAGTATTCTGAGGCAGACAGCTCTTGAACTAGGAAGTTCTTAACTGTCATGGCTAACAAGAAGAACTGATTCCAGATCAGACCAAACGTCTATCGAGCCCAGAGCTTGTAGTCAGTTATTTAAAGCAGTGCTTCTTAGGCGATCGGATATGGGAGTGCAGCAATTGCCATATCTATTTGACTATAAGTCGGCTTTATGTATAAGTTGAGGCCATGTTTTGGAGCCAAAATTAAACATTTTGATACGACCCATGAATAAGCCAAGGGTAAAAGTTAGAGGCGTGTGACAAAGGTTGTCAAGGATGAAGCAAAAGGAAATTATACCAAAGAACTTACAAAAATTTAGCAGGAATAACTGTTTATGTTCGCCCTAAAAGGCTGGATGAATGAAGGGCAACTACAGTAAATCATGGCTGTGTGATGTACAAAGGAGGTGACCAGCCAAGAAAATGAAAAGGCAAAGGTAAGAAAACAGCAACTATGACAACTATGGCCATTAACTTTAATGTGATAATGTGCCTTTTAACCCAGAAAAAACGACAAACATATATGAATGTTTTATTCAAATCCATAGAAGCCCATTTCCTTTCAATGCTCCTTTGAGGGGGAACCCCAAAGAACTGCCATTGCTGCCATTTTCCTGCCTAGGTATTCAAGCTACAATTACCAGTCTTGCGGCTACTAGTTTGAGAATCACTGCTTTAAAGTGTTTAATACTCACTGCTAGTTATACTGTTTAAACTGTAAGTTATAATTACTCCTTATAGTTTTTAAAAAAGTAACTAATTGTGCCATTTGCTGCCCTTGCATTATTTTCATTCCTTCTCTCCCTCTTTTTCTTTAAACATTTGGAATTAGTAACAGAACGCCATTAAACATTCTTTCGTTTTGTCAAAATAATAACAATAAAATCCCTCTAAAATGCATCGGAATATTCTTCAAAAGTAGGTTGATTTATTTATCACGACTAAATCCATCTACCCTCTATGAGTTGGGGTATTTTTTATTTAGGCTTATAGCCACCGCCCCATAAAGGTTTATTCTAAACAGCGCAAGGGGGAAAGAAAGGGGACTAGAACTCCCATTGCCCTGCCTTTTTTACTGGAGTAGCGAACAACACCATTTGCGTCAAAAGAAAATGTTTGGAAGTTAGGTGTGTCTTATTTTAAGGTATGCCCACTATTTGATGGTCGGAAGGCTTTTTGTTTTATACAGATAAACATGACATTAAAAAATATCCCATAAAGACAGAAATATAATTCGTAATATAATTTATGAATGTGGACAATATATTAATTTTACAGAAAAAAAACATGTGGCTAAGTTAACTGAAATTACTTTCATTTGGTCTTTCGGAAGAATATAAACTTGTTAATAGGTACTTCCTGATTATCAACATCTCGGTATATCATAATTTCTACTCACTGCTATTTTAAAACCTGATGTCAAATGCCATAGAAATTAAACAAAATGGAGAGTAACCCCGGGGAAGCAGTTTTTGCTTCTGTGAGATTTGTTAACACACCTATTTGTTGTTATAGCTCTGTGCTATGACTCCAACATATGGCAACTTTATCCTACGGTTTACCTGGCAATATTTATTCGGAGGAGATTTGCCACTGCCTTCCTCTGAGGCTGAAGAAGTGACTTACCCGGATCCCACAATGAGTTTCTATAGCTGAGCAGGGATTGAAACCCTGGTTTCCCACAGTAGCTCAAAGCAGTATTGCACGGTGCTGTCCAATTTTCATCTGAGCCTGGAGGTGGATAGGCAGCATCCCTAGGAAAGTAAAGGAAATGCATAAGGCAGTAGGGAGAGCTAAGAGAAAGAGGTCATGCAATTAAAAATAGAAAGATCTAGTGGCTACCATCCTAGTTTTGTCCATCTCTTCATTTAATAAACAAATCCTACCCTTCTGATGCTTACAGACCACTCAACTGGGCTAAAGTCTCTTAAAAGCAATAAGACGCAATATCATTATACAAAACACAGATGCTGCTTTTAAAACTACAACTCCAAGAATGCAATGGCAGTTAGTGGGGGATTCTCTGAGAGTTGTAATCCAAAAAGCCCAATTTCTGAGCACTGAAATTTTGAATATATACTTACAAAAGGGAAAAAACCTGATAATGTAAATGCAACTTTATACCAAACTCAAGTGGCAAAGTGGAACAGGAAAGTCTTTGCAGGGACGTAGCCAAGGGGGGGGGGTCTTGGGGTCTGGACCCCCCCTTCCATTAGAAAAATGAATGATGTGTGTTGCTGCGCCACCGCACCCAAGCCCCATTATAATGGTGGCACTTAGTCTGGACCCCCCCCCCTTCCTAAAATCCTAGCTACGTCCCTGGTCTTTGTGATATGATGAAATGCCATGAAAGATAATACCAGTCTTGGAAAGAATACCAGCAGTGCCTTCTCAGTAGTCATCCCAAATTTAACCTCTCCTTTCTGCCTATTGCTATTCCAGAAGGATCTCGCACCAATATTTAGAATATAGACCAAACAGAATCAAAACTTAACTTTCTGCCCAAGAAACCAGAAATTACCAGAGCGCATTGCTACTCCTTTCTCACTTGAAATGTTACCCTTCCGGCAAACTCACCTGTGTAGGAACCTCCTGGTTTCAGCCTTTTACCTGGGTCTACGTGGCCAGTCTGCTCCCTTTGAAAGTCCTGGGAGGATTATTAACGTTCTTAGCCAGCTCAAGTTCTTTAAACTGAGATCAGGGCCAACAGAGATTCTCAGGGTGACACTAGGTGACGCCTGATCCAACTGGGTGACAGCTGGGCAGATGGCACCTTGAGCAAAGGAGGACATGTGTCCACCGTGAGAAAAAGTGGCACATGCTGCTCATCTGAGACAAAAAAAACCAACTCCAATCTTAAGGTATCCAAGGTATCCACTCTCAGAGCAAAAGCCTTTGAAAACAGCAAGTTCCTTGTCCTCAGAATTTATTCCAAAAGCAAGGAAAGCAAGTACTGGCTAGAAACCAGTAGCAAGGATAGGCAGGGAGCCATTAGTGGCTGCAAATGATTATCTTCACAGGTTTCTGACACATTGATACAAATACACAACCTGTCACTCACCTGGCAGTCAAATCATTTCCGGCAGTGACAGATGGCTAAATGTCTTCTGCACAGATTTCTAAGCAATCGTTTCAGGAATGACTGCAGAGTATTTGGCTATCTCCTCCTCCTTGTTTAATATTACACACACACACACACACACACACACACACAGAGAGAGAGAGAGAGAGAGAGAGATGGGAGTTTTGTATAAAAATTTGGACTGGGAAATTAAAGGGAGAGACTTCTACAGTGTAAACCTAGGCATGTCTACTCAGAAGCAAGTCCCAGAGGGTTCAGTGTTTCATTTTTCTGCCCTAAGTGCAGTACATTACATTTCTCAATGTTATAATCCGTTTTGTTAGTTCTGGCCACAGCTTTCTAATCTATTAAGCTCATTTTGAATTTTGATCCTCTCTTCATCCACCTTTTGTTTTTACAGTACATAGGTTCTGTTCTTACAGAGTATAGGTTATGAATCAGAATGAACCATTTCTTTTAGAGAGAGATCCATAATTTTTCATGACCTACACAGTCAAAGACCTTGATCTAGAAAGGACAGGGTGGTGTTCTTTGGAAATTCCTGCATGAAGCACAAGTGCGCAGAAGCCTTATGTCTTTTGTGAGATCAGCATGTGCTTTACAAAAGTACAAGGATATGTGGCCACCCAATATCTAGTCATTTCCTATTTCCTCCAGGAGCGGATCTTTGATAAAACTTGGTAATGGGCCTTAATTATCTAGCTACCCCCCAAAATACTTTGCATGATATCAGCTCCTAACAGTATAGTACTGTTGGAACAACCTATTTTGTATGCACCCACAGTGAGGATTGCCACAGGACTCAGAAGGAACTGGGAACCTCTGGGGTTATGGCAAAGGATGGTATTGTCCCTGGTGTTTGAAAAATCCCAGTACTTCAGACTGTGTTCTGCTACACCGCAGCGCATGCATCTAGACCAGTGGCAAGATGGAGATGGAGACCAACAGCAGAACCTATGCAGTTATTCTCTGGTCTTGAAAAATACCTCCTACTCCCAAGATAGGTCACACAATATACTGACTCAAGGATTTTGCTGTCTAAAGAGATCGATCAGAGTAGCACTTCAGAGGGGCTTAGACAGGGTTTAGATGACTGTAAACAGATTGCAAAGAGGCCAAGGATAAACCATGGCAGGTGGTACTTAGGTTTGAGTCTTAAGCTTCTTACAGAAAAAGATGTGCAGGTGAGACAGCAGGGCAGTGTGTGGGACAACAGGACTCTTAGGCTGGTTGCATCTGGGTGCTCAGTCACACAACTGTGGATGTTCTGCTTTCCCCATGAAAGAGAGCTAACACCGGTAGAATTCAGAAGCTTGCAAATCAGTTTAATTTTTATCAAAGCAAGTTCTTAGTCCTGACAGTTGTAACAGAAAAGCTTGCCCTTCTATTCTGTCATCTACATCCTTCTTAATAAGATGGAATTAATTTTTTTTTTTTGCAGAAATACTGAAATATCCTTTTGCAGAGATAGGAATGGTGTGGCCCTCCAGATGTTTTTCAGTCACAACTTATAGTATTCTTTCCCACTGACTTCCTTCCCACTCACCCACAGTGCTGCCTTTCTTAGCTTCACAAAATTATGAAGATGTGCTAGAAAACTTGCACATGTAAGCCTTTCTGAGCACAACATGTGGACATTTTAGTCTCTCAGAAATACCCATTATACATCCAAAGGACTGCCAAAAGGGACACTACAGTGTGGAGTTGCTTAACTAAAATTTATCTAGAGATATGAACATCAGAGGAGAAACCCCAGTTTTTTTTCAGTTTCCTTCCTTTGGCTGTATCTGCACTGCAGAAATAATCCAGTTTGACACCATATTAACTGCCATGGCTCAATGCTATGGAATTCTGGGGATTGTAGTTTGTTGTGGCACCAGTGTTCCTTCACAGAGAAGGCTAAATGTTTCACAAAACTACAATTCCCAGAATTTCATAGTATTGAACCATAGCAGTTAAAGTGGCATTGAACAGGATTACGTATTTCTACAGTGCAGATGCAGGCTTTGGCGGGGTACAGACCGCCCAGAAGAGGTGCCTCCTTGGCACCTCTCTCTGCTGTGCAGCTGCGCTGCAGCATACAAATTGTGTGGTGCAGCTGCACAGCAGAAAAGGAGCTCAAAAAAGTGGCTCCTTTTTGCTGTGCTGCAAAGCACCAAAGACAGTGCATATACGTCGCAGCTGCAACGTAACGGTTACACGTGCCGTGCGTAAGGCACTGCGTAACGGTGGTGCACCCACAACGTGCTAGGGTTGTGGGGCATGTGCACACGCCGCCCCGAGGCAACCCTAGCACATCGTGGACACGCCGCAAAGGGCCCGTCTGGAGAGGGCCTTTGTTTTCCAGAAACATTGGAGGAAAAAGGATATTTGGAAAATTTTATTATAAAATGATGAATAAAATGCGCTAAGACAAGATGCTCATAAGTTCACTCCCTCAAAGTTATTTTTGCAAACTATGTAACAGCCAGATTGTATAAAAGACAGTTTATCTGATTATTACAATATCTGGCCTGATATCCTTTTTGTAGTTTTGTTTATTTATTCATTCATTCATTCATTCATTCATTCTCTGACACTATGGGAAACTACAGAGGAAACAAAATAGTTCTGTTGGTTTTGCTAATATTAGTGGTTTCTTCTATTTGTATTGTTTTTTTGTTTTGTTTGCTTACTCCTAATAAAATGGCAAAACTAAATAGGTTCCATAAATTTCAGGATCTTGTAGCTCCTCTTGTATCAAAGCTCATTTTTTAAAAAAGGGAGTTTCATTTGCAACTATTGTCAGCTCCAGCACCTGAAGAGTGTATGCGATGAGGTCCTTCCTTGCGCCTCAGGAGCCCTTCTGCCTCCCGCCTTGCTCCCCCTCCCCAGGCATCCTCCTTGCCTTTCTCAAGGCAGGCCCTCCATTTCAAACCAGGAGGGAGTCCAAAATGTTCTCCATTCTGAGTGTGGCAGAGAAGCATGTCCAGTTGTCCCTCCATATTCGCTAGGGTTAGGGGAACAAGACCCCCGTGAATATGGAAAAACCGCAAATAACAAAAACACTGTTTTTACCTGAGAGGACACCTCTCTAGGAATCTATAGGTCCTCCAGTGCAACTCTGTGGTCAATGTCCAACATACACTGACCATAGAATGGCACTGGAGTAGCTACAAATGGTCTTTCAGTGCAACTTTTAGTTTAAGTTGACCACAGAGTTGCACTGGAGGACATAGACAGTCCTAGAGAGAACATATTAATGAAATCCGTGAATAATCAAATCCGCAAATATCAAAGCCGCAAATATGGAGGAATAACTGTATTTGCTCTCTAGATGAGAGCGAGCCAGGCAGCAGCACTTGGGCGGCGTCTCGTGCAGCGGCTCTCCTTTGCCTGGCAGGACTAGCTGCAAGGGGCCTGGGGGCAGCAGTGAGTGGACCCTTGCAAGTCAGGCTGCGCTGCTGTCTCTGCCAGGTCACAGTGGGAACGGGTCCTGAGTTAATTTAGGGCTTTAGACTCATCTGATGCTCAAAAGAAAGAAATGCAGAGAGAAGACTTTTTCTGATTCTTTTGTAGCTCTATACAGCCATCTAGAGATCAAAATGAAAAATTGTAGGGGGAAATTCCCCCCCCCCCCCTCGTTCTCTCTAAGATGTCAATATGACAACTAGATTCAAGACAACGAAAGCCACTGAAACAAGAAGCCCATCTTATATTCACCGTCAAAAAAAGCAGACATGTCCCAAAACGTTTTGGAAGAGACGAGATGGGTGTGACAGAATATGACACAGATGCATCAGGATATAACACAAGAAATATTAAAATCAAGCAAAACATGAAAGAGGGAGGTAAAGGAGATCAAGGATTCGATTGGAATAAATGAAAAGTTCAGATTTTAGACTTTAAAACTGAAAATTTTAAGGTGGTGAGAAAGATTTTAACTACAGCAGCATATAATGTGCCCACGTATAATTCACCCGCATATGCTGAAAGCAGTGCCGGAAGAAGTGGTGCTGTGCGCCAGAAGGAACAATGGCACATGCGCCTGTGGTGCGCACGCGCCACCGCAAGCACAAGCCCCATTTCTTGTAATGGGGCTCAAGCATATGGCACTATTTCTTTTACACGGGGGGGGGGGTCCAGAACGGATCCCCTGCGTAAAAGAAGGGTGCACTGTATTTCACTTTATTGAAGTTGAGAAAAAGGGAATTTTGTTTGAGACGTAGATCAATTCTGGAGAATCCTAACGAAGATATTAGTGGGAAAATGTTCAATGTTTTGGCACGTTTTTGAGAGAAAGAGAAGCAAGAAATGGATGTTGTGATTAGAGTGAACTCAACAATTACAATAAAAAACTTGCACAGATGGTTAACTTCCTTAGGAGACAGATGAGAGGCCACATCCAGCAACAGCGCTTCCAGATTAGATTGAACATTGATGGGAAAGATGTTATAGGCCCCGTACAGACGGGTGGAAAGTGCCGTCCTCGGGCCAAAATTAGGGTTTCAGAGTGCGCAGCGACCACATGCTCTCGAGACCTAGCATGCGGTGGCGCCGCCATGAACGCAGTTTGGTTGCTGTGGGCTCCCTCAGCAGCAAAAATGAGCGGCTCCATAGTTTTCAAATAAATTCCTGCTAGAACGTTACACAGTAGGATTATGGATTTTTGTCTGATAAGTTGAAATAGGAAAGGATTTCATTTAGATGCGGAAAATGGAAGGAATTAGCTTTCTATTTAAGAAGCAAAGGCAAGGTAATTTATGGGAAAGTACAAACAAGAACAGGAGGAAATGTAGAAGGAAGATGACACAGAAGATCAAGAGCAAAGACTAAATCAGTTGGATGATGAAGAGGAGTTTGATCTACCAGATGCTGCAGATGTGGACTCTTCTACCCTCTTGTTTTAACTATGGATTACAAATGTCTTAAGTGGAATATAAATGAGGCTAATACCACTCAGAAGAAGATATTGAATTATTTGATTAAACTGACATTGGATATATAGTCAGCCCTCCACATTTACAACTTTGATTTTTGCAGATTTGGTTATTCAGATTCACAGAGGAACCTCGAGGTCCTCCAGTGTGTTTCTATGGTTGACATTCTGAAGAAATCATGCTGGAAGACCTAGTGATTCCTAGAGAGAACACTTCTCAAGGCATATATAGGTCCTCCAGTATAATTTTATACTGCCTATGTTGACCACAGAGTTGTATTGGAGGACTTTTTTTTTTTAAAAAAATAAGTCTTTATTAAATTATTTTAACATATATGCAAATAATGTTGCATATACCCCATTTCCAACCCCCCCCCCCCGGCAGGGCTTGACTGAGTTTAGAATCAATACACTGTTTACAATTAATACCTAACATTCAATATGTGGGATTTAATTACATTATTGACTTCATTGTACTCCATATTCCCTTTTGTTAAGGGTTAAAGCCAGCAAACTGAGAAATGCTTTGATGTGTGTGTGTCTGACCATGAGCATCCACTACCAGGACAAGGCTTATTAGCCATAGCTGCTCATAGGCACAAGGTCACTCTGCTTGCCTACGTGCAGCAAAGCCTGGATGATGAAACATGGACAGGAGGACACTTTACAGTGTGGGACAGGAAGTGGCTGGGTTTGGGAGAGCGCATGGTCTGGAGTGTATATAAACTCAAGGGCTTCCAGTAATTGCTTGTGGGTTTGAGTAGGAGTTGGTATTCGTTTGATCTGTATAGTAGCTTTGGTGATTTATGGTTAGCACTCTGTAAATAAAGATAGCACTTTCGGGAGCCCTGCTACTGAAAATTGAGAAAAAGGTGGAGACATTTTTAAACCCCACAGTGTAAAAATGAATGAGCACTTTCCCCTATTTGATATCTGGAATTGGGTGACTCCTAATACACAAACAGTAAAATCACCTGCCTTGTATTTTCAGAGGAATCACTGCTCTGAGTTTTCCTTCTTTCAACCCAGCAGGCCTCCTGATCACAAGGGAAGCCCAGAAGAGCAAATCATACAGAAGCACAGTGAGCAACCTCCAATGACAGAAAGCATCTTCCTGAATTTCAGCATCAGGACTGTGCCCAACAATCCACTAAAATCAACCCAGCAACCCAATTTCACCAGAGGTCAGAACACCAGATTGCAACAGACAATCTCTTATCCACTTATGGATGTACTTCTCACTTATAATTTATAATCATAGCACACAATAGTTTCTGGCTTAGTCCTTAGCTTTTGTCACCAACTGAAGAAAATAAAAACCCAAGTACATATAGCTGCATTTGGTTATAGTCATCATTAATTCCCTTCCCCACTATTGTCCCCAACACTACTGAAAAATGTAGACTGAAAACTCTTTGAGGCAGAAGACCATGAAGGCTACAGGTTCTAACTGGTTTCCCATTTGTGGAGAAAGACAGACAAAAAGAGCAGCTCAACAGACAGACCCTTGCTGTTACTTCACATGATATTTTATTTTACACAAACTGTACAAAATTCATATAAAACTCTGGCATTGAAATAGGCTATGGTTTTTATCCAAAAATAATTCCCAAAGGGGATCCCACCAGCCTTATAACTTATATGGGGCAGGATTGGGGAAAACGGATGCAACAGGGCAGGGATGGGAATGGAAACATCTGCAAGAGAAATGAAGAGAGAAAAAGAGGAAGGCATGAACCCAAAGAAACTCCATTTATTTACATGGCTTGGTTGGCAGGGAGGGTTGCCAAGAGATTTTCTGTGTTTTGTATATACACTATCTCACATATTAACAAGCTTTACATGATTAAAAAAGGAAACCAGGAGTGTGGGAAAGGGGCTTGACTCAGAATTTCCTCTGTAATTTCATTTTAAAAGCACCAAAATGCATGAACACACACCGCACAAGCCTCCACAGGGGCCAAGTGTGCGGAGCAATGGGAGGGGAAGGCTTGGAATGTGAGGCCAGGGGCCACACCAGTCACCGGCTGATGTCCCGGCTAGCATCCCACGGTTTGGGGCCAGGCTGTTGTGACTTGAGGGAGTCAAAGAATGAATGCTTCAAGGCCTCAGCCAATGTCAGCCGCTTGGCTGGCTCGTACTCCAACATCCCCTCAATGAGGTCAAACAGCTGGTGGTGTTCATCTGCTTCAGATACCAAGTACCTCTGCAAAGAGAAGGGAAAGGACAAAGATTTTCAGTTATTTGTACCTTACTGATTTAGTTGTGAGTTGATGAGTCCTGGTATGGGAAAAAGGTGCTAGGCAAGTCAAAGAAAGATAACAAAATATTCTAGGCCAAGCTTCTATTACACTACTTCAACATTAAAAAATAACTTTCTAAAAACATTAACACATTTAAAAAAAACCTATAAGGAAAACTTCGAAAGATCCTTCTTTGCCAGACACCTTGGGAACACCCTCCATTTTAAAAGGACTTGGCAATCCATAAATCCTGCTTTGCAGGCCAAAGGCCAAAACTTCAATCCTCAGGACAGGAGAGACTGTAGTTCTTCAAGTGGTCATCTGTGAGTTCACCCAAGTGGGCTATCCTGTCCTTGCGCAGTGTGCCATCAGAACTTTCTGGAATATATGCTTTTTGGTGGTAGCTCCACACACCCTCACCTCTATCTCTAACTATTCCTGCTCATTTACCTCAGTTCTTAAAGACATTGCACAGCAGTGTCCATAGGACCAAGAATACAGGACACACCAGGAGGGAAGGAAGGACAGGCTTGTGTGACTTTGCAGATGGCCACTCGAAGAACTACAGTTACAGGTATGTAACCTATGACTCAGGCAACTGGGAGACTAGCAAGATATTCAGTTAAGGAAGAGCAGTGTCATGCCAGAACCATAAGATATGTGACAGTTCAACTAAAACCTTTATTGAATATGAAGCAACTCGGCCCTTGCTCTGTGATAGTAACTTTCAAACGTGAAAATAAAACTGTCCCTCAAAGACTGCATCAGTTCTGGATAGAGCATCCAGTCTGTAGTGTGATATGAAAGTCAATGGTTGTGACTACATGGCAGTCCTGCATACAACACCCAGTGGTATGCCACTCAGGAAGGCAGAGGAAGCACCTATCGCTCTGATGGAATGCACTTGAATTTGAATGAGAGGTTCTGGGCTTTGTTGTTTAGTGAGGCCTAAGAGTCCCGTCTGATAATTCTAAATGCCTCTACATAAGCTGCAAATCCCAGGATTCCACAGGAGGCAGTCATAGTAGTTAAAGTGGAATAATACCACCATAACACTGTAGTGTGATACTGTATTCTAAACAGGAGTCAGGCCTGGCACCAGAAGATGAAGATTTCTGTGCCCCTTTAGTAAGTTTTAGGCTGGAATAGGCTGGCCCAGCTCCATCAAGGGCTAGCCTGAAGATAGAGGCTCCTCCCTCCATAATGGTCATCCTTCGGCCTGGGAGGGAGTGAATAGGCTGGCCCAGCTCCACCAGGGCTAGCCTGAAGATAGAGGCTCCTCCCTCCATAATGGTCATCCTTCAGCCTGGGAGGAAGTGAATAGGCTGGCCCAGCTCAACCAGGGCTAGCCTGAAGAAAGAGACTCCTCCCTCCATAACTTACATCTTCCAGCCTATGACGGATTTGGCTGGGAGCAAGGGAGAAAGGGTGAATCTGAACCAAGGAAAAAGAAACTCTTGGCTGGGTCAGAAGCCCTGAGCTCCAGGATTACAGAGCTAAAACGGAATGTTAGTAGGAAATAAGGACTGGCAAATAAGTCAACATGGGTTTCAGAGGAACAAGTCATATCAAACAAATCTGATCTCTTTTTCTGATAAAATTACTCTATTACCACACAAAGCAGCAACACAAGCTAGGCACTATCTTACCCGCAGTGGCTTGCAGTTCTCCCGTACATAGCGCCCAGCAGAGGTGTTCTCATCCCAGTCTAGGCGGCCATGGTAGAAGTATTTCTGCTTCCTGAGGAGAAATGAAACATGCTAAGGAAGGTCAGATACACAAAAAGCCACTGTGGCATAACTTTTTGGAAAAGTACAGAAGCAATAGGAGACAAACAGATAAATTAAAAGATGAAAATAACTTATTGCCTTGATACATACAGTTTATTTATTAAGTTTATATTCTGCCTATCACCCCAAGCCAGGACTCTGCCATAGACCTTTAAAGTACCGTATGAACCCCATACTTGCAGGGATATGTTCTTGGACTTTCCTCAGATACATGAAATTGAAAATAGTTGTGAATGCTATATTTTGATAATACTGTATGAAGTGTGTGAAAATATAGTCAAAATATTCCCCTCCCGCAACAAAGGGAGATTAGCTGAAGGGAAGAGTCACATGCTGGGATGCTGCTTGTTCCCTTCAAGTACCAGGGCCAACTGGAAGGTGATAAGCACATAGTGAACACCCAGGGCCTCAGAGCCATGGCTGTCACTACTGGCCAGGGTCCTTCCTTGCTTTTTCCTGGCTTTCTTCCTCATATAAAGCTGCCAGTTCCCATACAATCACTGTGCCAGAGGCTCCATGGATGAAAGTGAGGGTAGCTGGGGACCAGGCTACCTCCATTAAACTCCTGAAAGCAGTCCCCTCCCCAGGTAACAAATCTAGCAGGAAGACCAGCTGTATGGAGCTGTGTGGCCCTTTTGGCCAAAAAGGAGATGGAGCCTGGTAGGACAACTCTCTAGGAGCCACCAGTCTGGAAGAAGAGGTGAGGAAGGACTCCAACCTTCCATAGCTTCCATCTCCTTCCTCAGTCAAGAGAGGTGCATGCTTTCATGTAGCCAGGCTTTCTGTCAGACTTAGCACCCACAGATGGAACTGCTTTCAGGACTTCATTGTCTGGTCTCCCGCTGCCCTCGCCTTCATCCGCAGAGCCTCTGGTACAGTGACTGTGGGAGCTAGCAGCCTGACATGAGAAAGAAGGAAAGATCTTGGCTGGCAGGCTGGGCTCCTGAGCTTTTGCTGTGTGGCGGGCCTTGATGCTTGAGGGAAACAGTGTGAGCCCCAACATGTGAATCTTCCCTTGTGCTACCCTCCCCTCTGGGGGCAGCAGATGAGCAGGTAGGGGAGGCAGTATTTTTTGAGATCACAGGTAAGTGAAACCCTGGGAACCAAGACAATGGATACAGGGATCATATTGTAATATTCTTTTTTAAATGTACATCAAAACATAAAGTCAGTATCACCATCATTTAAATCTACTGCATTCAATGTAGTGTTGACTATGGGAAATGTAGCTTCATGTCCTTCTTCAGCTACAAAGCTTGCTTAACAGCTGTGCAATGTATGTGTCACCTCTGAGGGAAGGGCTTATTGCCAGCCAAAATAGAAAGTGTTCTGACTTCAGTTAAGGCCCCTAGGTCAATGCCCATTCTCTCACCCCCAACCTATCTCACAGGGATGCTGTGAGGAAAAAGTGCATTTTGAGAGAACCAAATATACAGCCTGAGTGTCTTGAAGAGAGTAGGGTTTTTAAAAAAGTCATGTAAGACATATTTAAAAGTCTCATAATTTCACCTACAATACATCTATGATTCCATGTTATGCCACAGTTCTTTTCCTTCCAGCTCCAAAGGCAGGCTGCCTATTTGATGTTCTAAACACTTCGAGCTCCCCTTAATCTTTCCTATCTTTTCTCAACCCACCCCAAAAAGCAATGAATGCCACTCACCTGGTCTTCCGAGTCATACGTGATGGGATAGGACCTAGAATCCGCTCCATCATTGCCAGATGTTCTCGGTTATCATGGGTCTAAAAGAATACATTTGAGAGGGATAAAGAAGAATGAAGCACAGAAGCCATCAACTACATCCAGGACATAAAGTTTGTTTGAAGAGTGGGAAGAGCAAATTGGGAACGGCTTAGCTCAGAGAAGAGCTGCCTTCAATGTCACACAATTTTTTGCTAAATATATATATATTCCTAAACTCCAATGTGATCCACTGTTATGTTTTAAGTTTTCAGAACAAGAGTTCCATGCCGAGATTCTTTCAGTTAAGGCACAACTTGTGTCGATTCAGTGATATCGAGTCAATGATTTAGTTCAAAAACATCAGGAATGATCAGATGAAGGTTCAACCAAGTCCAAGCATCCTTTGCAAGAATTCTGCAACCAGCAGCCATACTATGGAGCCTGGCACAAACAGGCCATTGGACCACCCATGTCTTAGCCCAGAGATATGGAACTGTGGCCTTCCAGATATTCCTGGATTCTATCTCCTATCAGCTCCAGATAGACTGCTCCATGATTAAGGATTATTGAGGCCTGTCTAACAACAGGGGTTCATCTTTCTCATAAGTTTGTGATCATCCGTGTCATCTGAAGGAAACTCCCATGGACATAAAGGCCCCTGCTAGACTGTCTGTAGCTGCGAAAGACCTCTCTGGTTCTTTCAAATAAGGATGAAATGTTTAGCCTTCTTTCTTTGTTCTTTTTCCTGCTTTTATACCCCACCTCATTCCTTTGGACCAGAGATGAGCAACTGCTTGGAATCAGGGACCAAATCACCCCCCGCCCTAACAGCACCCCTGATGGCACCCAACTCATCTCCTCCTGTGGCTGTACTGGAGTCAAATAAGAAAGTATGGAAGGAGTTCTGTTGCTGACATGCATTTCCAGTTTTTAGGCAAAAACTGCATCCAAAACCATGGGCTTTGGGTTACAAAACTGGGCTCTGGAGGTCATATGTGGCCTCCACCCCACTTCCCCTGCTTTGCCGTGTTGTCTGACTTCTGCCACTTCTTCTCAGCCTTCACTGTCTAGACTAGTTTGTCTGCTCTTGTCCCTTTTGTGACTGAATCTCTTCTAGAATTTTGCTATGACCCTGCCACCCACAGCCTCAAATTTAATCAGACAGCTCCTGTGTCACAGAGATTGGCAAGGGGTTCAGGCAAGGCTGCATATTGTCACCCTACTTGTTCAGCTTGTATGCAGAAAATATCAGGAAAAGAGCAGGTTTAGACTCAGAAGGAGGAGGAGTAAAGATGTGAGGAAGGAACATCAACAATCTAAGATATGCAGATGGCATAATATTACATCATGGACTTGGAACTTTTAATAAATAAGGTCAAGGAAGAAAGAGCAAAAGCAGGCTCACTGCTGAATATAAAAACAAAAATAATGACCATAGAGATGCTACACAAATTCAGTCTAGACACTGAAGAAATCAAAATAGTTAAAGACTTCCCATACCTTGGATCAAACATAGATCAGAAAGGAGACTACAGTCAAGAAATCAGAAGAAGACTAGGAATGGGCAGGTAGCCATGGAAAAATTAGACAAGATTCTAAGAGTAAAGTTATACAACTAAGCACTAAAGTTAGAATGGTCCAATCCATTGTATTCATCACCATGTACCAATATGAGATCTGGACAGTGAAGAAAGTGGATAAGAAGAAAAGCTATTCTTCTGAGATGTGGTACTGAGGAAGTGCTAAGGATACCATGGACAGCCAAAATGACAAATAAATGAACAGATGAAGCCTGAACATTCCCCGGAAGCCAAGATTAAATTAAGGCTGTCATACTTTGGCCACATCATGAGGAGTGATCACTCATTACAAATGACAATCATGCTAGGAAAGTTACAAGGCAGTAGAAATAGTTTGAATCTACAGTACTTAAGCAGAGCAGTGGAGGAAAGGTAGTCTTGGAGATGTCTCATCCATAGGGTCACCATGAGTTTAGGTTGACTCGAGGGCAGTAACAACAATACAAGCAAACATGTCCAATCCCTCCCAGACACTGCCATGACAATCTAGATGAGGCATAGAGGCTTATAGGTTTTGGGGGCTGCTATTCCCATTATCCGTAACCACTGGCCATGGTGCGTGCAGCTGATGGAAGCCCAACTCCCAAAACAGCTAGAGGGTTGCAGGTTACCCATCCCAGTATGACATGAATCCGCCTCACTTTTGGTACACTCACCTGAAACAATGTGAAACCCATGTAGTACTCAAAGATGATGCAGCCAATGCTCCAGACATCACATGGCTGGGCCCAACCTAGCTCTGAAAAAATGAAAGAGGACGTGACCTCATTGACCTGTAAACTCAGCAGCTATCCAAGCCATGGCACCCCACTCCATTCCAAATTTTGTATCACTATGTGTGTGTGTCTGTGTGTGTGTGTGCGTGCACATACATGCATCCCCCCTATAGGCATGCTGCATTGGCAGCATCCAAGCCCGAGTTATGTAACCAAGCCCATCCCATCCAGAACCAGACAGCCCCTTCATGCTGACCTAGAATGACCTCTGGTGCCCGATAATGCCGCGTAGAGACAATGGTGCTATGATGCTCATGGTCGAAGGTGGCACTTCCAAAATCGACTACTCGGACAGCTGTGTTCTTTACACTTCGCTCATCTCTCTTCTTGTGAAGAAGGGGAGGGGGGAAAGATGGGGAAACAGCAGTTAAGGGTACAAAAAAGAAAAAAAATTAGTTGTCCCTGCTTAGCTCTCACTCTATCCATCTTATACCTGGTATCACACAGGATAGACATAGTTGCTCTCAGGATTGTGCTTATTTCTATGTGATGCTGAGGCAATGTCAGCCACCTCAGCTGTGGCCTTCTTTAGGACAATGTAAAACTGATTTCCCAAACCATAGGCTCACCTTTTCCAGATTGTAAGTCATTTCATAATCCGAATTGACAAAGAGGATGTTTTCAGGTTTGAGATCTGTATGAGTGAGCTTGTTTTCATGTAGAACTGTAGGGTGTGGGGAAGGCATAGAAGAAGAAGATTATTTCATTTTAGAAATTATTTTATTTTATATTTATTTATTTCATTTTTATGCCGCCTTTCTCCCAGAAAAAGATACAGCATGGCTCACAAGATAAAAATATTTTTAAAACTTTACAATAAATGTTTAAAAACAATTAAAATAATCTAGTTAGAACAGCATAAAATTAACATTAAAACGTAAACAATGAAAACCATAATTAAAACACACACTCCGTATAAAAACCAGCTTGTCATGATTAAAAAGCCTGCCTGAATAAAAATGTTTTTGCTTGCCAGTGAAAGCAGGGAAGGAGCCAGCCTAGCCTCCCACAGTAGACAGTTCCAGAAGGTGGGAGAACCACTGAGAAAGATGTCCCTCCCCCTCTCTGTTGTGTTATCACGAGGTGAGCCTGTGATGGTGGCAGGACTGAGAGAAAACCTCCTGAAGATCATACGCCAAGTTCGTTTGAGAAGATGTGGTTTCGCAAATAGTCTGGACCTAAGCCATATAGGGTTTTAGAGGTCACTTTGAATTGTGCCCTGAAATAAACTGGTAGCTAGTGAAGCTGTTTCAACAAGACAGTTATATGCTCCCTGTAACTGGCCAGCATTCTGGCTGCAGTGTGTTGAACCTGCTGTTTCCATACAGTTTCCAAAGCAGCCCCACAAAGAGCACATTGCAGTAGTCCAAAGGGGATGCAATCAAGGCATGTGTCACCACTGCCAGATCTGATGTCTCAAGGAATGGGTGCTGCTGGTGCAACTAGTTTCAACTGTGCAAATGCACTCCTGGCCACTGCTGAAACCTGAGCATCCTGGCTCAGAGTTGAGTCCAGGAGAACATCCTGAGGCAAAGTCCCTATTTCCTGATCTGCCTTACGACTGTCCAGGAGCACTTCTGTCTTGTCTGGATTTCTCCACACCCAGATCACTATCATTCTGTCTAGAACAGATAACCAGGTCTAGAGTGTGTTCTGTAGCATGGGTAACACCAGATATTACTTGGCACAGCCCCATGGTTGTCATGGTGGACATGAAGTCTCAGCTGCTCCCAACAGAGCAGTCTCTGCATGGATGCTGAAGTCCCCCAGTACCAGCTGAGGGGACTCCAACACCACTGCTGAGACCAACTCAATCAGCTCAGGAAGGAAGAGTGTTGAGCAGCAGGGGGGTGGTACACCAACAGAATCCCTATTCTGTCCCAGCCACCCATCTTCAAAAACACACACTCATACTCAGCAAACTGTGGGACAGGACACCTGGTAAGGGAGATGGAATCCCAATAGACCACTGTAACTCTACCAGGACAATAAGGCTGACTTTCTATACCATATCTCTCCCTATCCTTTACTGTCGTGGTGGCTGCTTCCCTCCCATACCCTCCATGTGACACATATTTCTATTGCTGGCTGGCTGGTTGTTGGTTAAAAATTACTATCAATCCAATGCACACCTCCCTTACCAACCAAAAGGATTGACCCTTACCCTCATCCCCCCCAAGCAATTCCCCCCAGCAGGCACGCAGCTTTTATCCCCTTCCCAAGGGAAACAGTCTCAACAGGTAGTAGTCTACCAGGTGAGATCAGGTAAGGAAATAAGACTTGAATACAAGTCTACAAACATTATTTAAAAGACCATACTTCTTTTTAACCCACCATTTACTATTTATACACCCGTATTGCCCTGATTATTCCCTTACTCATCCACCCACCCTGTGCCCACTCCTGATACTCACATTTCACAGCCTGGCACACTTGGTAGGACATATGCCTGATCTGGTGGAGGGGATAAGGCAGGTAGTTGTTGTCCTTCAGGAAGTCAAAAGTGCTGAGCCCCAGAAGCTCAAAGGAAATGCACATGTGACCATGGTAGTCAAACCAGTCATACATCTGCACACATAGGCTGGAAGAGAAAGAAAGGGAAAAGAAAGATAAGAAAGCAGTGAGAATGCACTAAATAATTCTGAATACTGAAGCAATTCAGGGAGAGATGTTAGCAGCAGAGAAATGGGGAGATGTTCTGAGCATGCACTAACAAGTACCCACATGGGTTCTGGTTCATGAAAAGAAGCTCAATAGAAAGTAATATCAAGATGGTATTTAAAACCTTTCAAGGGACAAATGTAATCAGACTCACATGGAAAGTCCTGGGTTAAAACTCTCCTTTTCCCCCAATCCTCCTGATCAGTGAAGTCAAGGAGGCACTGCTGCATAATACAGCCAGTATTCTGTGAGTGACATGCAGAAGTGTTGAGTCCACCTTACACTTGTGTATGTGGTTTTTTTTGGTGATTACAGAGCTTGGTATTCTCTTCCTACTTCTACAACAACCAAAGCTGTTTCCAGGACTGACTGCCCCTGCTCCCTACAAACCATTCCATTGCTAGTGGACAGCAAAGAGGATCAGACAAGCATTTGGCTATGTCTGCATACCTAGGCACTCACCAATGACATAATCTGCTAAGACCTCTGGAAGACATTAGTGGTCTCAGCAGACATTCACAGTCTGCATCTGACTATGGGAACACAGCTAGGAATTTCTCTGATGCCTCCCTTCTCCTCTCCACTAGCAACAGAATGGCCATGTGGATGGGGAAGGCGATCACACAGTAACAATGAGTCAAGGGGTGGTGACAGGACAACCATAGAAGATTGCTGCATGAGGAACCTTTATGCTATGCTTGGCTATATAGGATCTTGGCCTGGTCCACATCTGCAGCACACCCTACTTTCTCCACAGCAATGACCAAGGCGGCTTTTTCTAAGTGCAAATCTGATGGGATCCAAATTTCAAAAGCCTTGGTCTGGCCCAGATGAGAAAGACATGGGAAGAACCTGGGTTTTGGGTGATAGGGATGGAGAAATCACAGCCGCATTGCCGCACTCAGAAAGCACAGTCCCATACACAAAGGAAGGGACAATGAAAGGCACTGATGTCTGAGCATTTCTGAAACAAGAAAATGCCCATCAACTGTAAAAGTAGCCCAACATATTTTAAAATGTGTGCATTTGTGTGTACCTGTATCTAGGTATTCACACCTACATCATTCTGAAAGAAAGACTAAAGGACACCTATTTCAACTTAGGCCCAGTTTTCCAAAACCTGGAGAATACCGAATAAATTTACTCCTCACCTTTTACACTTTATATGTAGCTTTCTGTAACTGACGAAATGTATAGCTCATATTTTTTACATCAACTTATCATCTGTGTTGAGATTACTGACTGCAAGCTTCTTGAGCTTTCTCTTAGCCCATGTAAAATAGGAAGAAATAAGAGGTACTAAATTATATTATTCATAGACATTTTTATATTATCCTGAAGCTAAGGTCTCCAGGGCTGCTTTCATTAATCTACTAGATCAGCAAGAAACAGAAATCATTTCCACCAGGTAGTATTGCAAGAAGCAAACTTGTGACAGGTCCTTGTGTCCAATGGAACTCACCAACCCTACATGTTAAAAACAGCCTAGACATGTTAGATGTCTTGGATCATAATTTCTAGAAGCTCCCAGCCAAGCACTCGCAGAGCTCTCTTCCTTGACAGGGAATTTGTGGAAAGTACCTGTGCTTGAGGACCATGTACACATTCAACCTCCCTTTCTTTCTGCACCCAGATTCACAGAATCACTCACTTTTTGTTTTCTGGATCTTTCTCATTAATCTTCTCAAGCACATTGATCTCCAAACGAGCTGCCTCTTTATACTTTTCCACATTCTTGATTATTTTTAAAGCCACACGTGTGTTGCCCCTGGGGAGTGAGGTGGAAGGAAGAAGTGATTTCAGAATTAAGTTGTTGGAAGGATGGGGGAAAAGACACACTATACTGGTCTTTCTAAATCACTTCCCTAATGTGCTGCTTCTCTTGCACACATTTCAGCTTTATAGAGAAATACTAGATTCTAGTTATTGCATGTTGTAACTTATTTATCAATCTGCTTTGTCGACTCTATTCTTAACATCCCTGCTCAGGTCTTGCAAACTCAAGTATTGGAAACTCCTTTTTTTACTGCTTTCAGGTTTACCAAGATTTTTTTTCCCCTAGCCATGTTGTCTACATATCTATATCTATGTGGATATCCATGCACCAACTGATGATTAATACTTTGTGCATCTGTTGCAGTCCACCACGCAAAGAGCAGCCATATCAGACTTAAGGCAATCTAGGCATAGATATATGGATGCCAATCCTCTTTTCACAGGAAAGGTGCTTTAACCCACAATGATTGATTACACTGAAAAGAACTTATCAGCAATTAAGGAACATATTCAGGGGTAGCAGTGTTGGCCATATAGCAAAATAAAACAAAATCCTAAATCCAAAAAGAGTGATACTTTTATGGACTAACCAAAATGCACAAAACATATCATGCAAGCTTTCACGACTCCACTGGCTTCTTCATCAGGCAAAATATTTTTTTAAAAAAAATCATACAGAAGGGAAAAAATGATGGTGCTAGAGTCATAGGCCTATGTTTTGTATCAGAAGTTGTCTCTGTTTACTTGGTTTAGCAGGATATAACACAGACAGTAGTCATTCTCCACTTGGCCATGTGGGGACTAAGAGAAAGGACAGTTAAATTTAAACCTCATTAGCAGTAGTAAAGTAACTCCTCTTGAGTTCCAGACTGTCTCTGGTTTTTGTGAAGCCCTAGGCTCCTTTCTTAGGCAGAGAACATTGAATTTCTCAAGATGTTTTTGTACTGCTACATCCAGAAACCTTTTAGGTGCTGTACAGGTAAAATTCAATTCACTATCCAATTATAGTCCAAAGGAAAAGGTTTTACTCTTGCTGGAGGTAAAAACCTCAAAGAGTTAAGTCCCAGTCCTTACCTCCCTCTTATTTAGCAATTAGGGCCTCCAAATGTTATTGGATTCCAACTCCCAATGGCCCCAGGCAGCAATATTGATCCTTATCCAATGTTCAAAGGTAATGGGAGTTGTACTCCCAAAAAACTGGAATGCTATAGGATTCCGTTTGTTGTGGCTGCTTCCAGAGCTTGGAAAAATTACATTCTTAGACTACTACTCCCAGGCAGAATGACCACTAACTTCAATGGAATAATATAGCTCCTGATTTAAAAATTCCTAGCAACAAGACCTGCTTCCTCCCTCCACTGATCCTCTTACCTGCGGTGATCCACACACTGTACGACCCGGCCAAAAGTACCCTCTCCAAGGGTGCTAATGATCTCATCTAAGGGGGGGGAGAGAGAGAGAAAGAGAGAGAGAGAGAAGGTGGGGGAAAGAAACAGGAGGGTGTGAGATAATGAAGAATATATATGATCCATATAACAACATATCACCACAAAAACTCTTTGCCAGCTCAAGGAGCTGGCCTCTGAGCAAGCTAAGAAAATCCCTAACATACTGGCATAAGTGGTTAACAATAAGGAAAGAAAATGGAAGAAGGGGGAATTGGGGGAAAGTAGCATTTTTAAGAAAAGGTGGAAAAAGGGGACTGGCTTTTTTTCTTTAGAAAAACAAACACTGCAAAAGAAAAAAATAAGAAAAGAACAGCAGGTAAAGCTAAAAGAACAACTCTGTGACTGCGAGGGGAGCTTAACTAGAGACTAGATTATGTTACGATTTGGCTGTACATCTTTCTTGGAGCCAGTCGCCGATGCGATAGATGAGGTGGCCTTCGTCGTCGTCTTCCACGCTCTTGGCTCTCCTGCCGCTTTGTTGACTCTGCTGCGAGGGGCCCCCCAAGTGCAGACACAGGTGGAGTGTGGGGAGGGTTTTCGTTTCATTTTTCATTCATTCATTCACCCGGCCAATCGGGGCGTTTTCACACCAGCGGAGGGCCAAGCCAGCCAGCCAAGCGTCACCCATGGAAATGGTAGGCCCGTGGTAGATTTGGAGGAAGGAGGGACGATTCCCAGGCCAATTCATACGGCACAGAGGCGCATATATATGTATAAAAACGATAAGGGATATTGCAAGGGAGAAAAACGTCAAGATAACACAGACTAGCTCAGGATTTCTTTTATATATATAAATATGTATACACGTATGTATAAAAAAAAAGAAAAATAAGCAAATAAATATATATATATCCATGGAGGAAGAAAAGATAATGAGAGAAAATGTTTTGCAAACAGACCACCCCAAGCCAACACCAAAAAGAACCAGGCAGAGAGGAAGAATGAACTCTTGTATCCTAGGATCCAAATGCTGCAAGAGCACAGAGACTGTGCTCAAAAACCAGAGAAAAGGGAGGCCCACATGAAATATTCACCGCACTCTCAACCTGACCCTCTGCATGTGGCAGGTAAACACTGGAGCCAAGGAAATGCTGTAGCTGCCTACTTGCCCTTGCCATTCTTCCAGAATCCTCCTGGGCATTCTAAGCCTAGAAGCATATGGGGAAAAGACAGCAAGCAGCTGCTGCCTCAGTTACTGCTTCACTCCGCAGTGCAGTCACCACCTTAGTAAAAAGTGGTAGCAGAGGAAGAAGAAAGCAAAAAACAATGCATATCCACTATTATCTGAAAGAGGATAGTATTTAGAGGTATGAGGAATGCCTTGTCTACAGTGCCAGTCTCAGCAACATAAGGCATGGTACTCATGTTCTATTTCCAGTGCGAAAAGAAGGGGTAGAAAGGGATCATAGCTCATTGTTGGAGCACTTGCTCTGCACTGCTGAAAGTTTCATTTATGGTTACAGAAGAAAAGATAAAAAATGAGAGAAAAGACAGGCTTCACTGTGTCTGATTCCCCAGGGAGTGTTGCTAGTCAAAATAGGCAGTGCTTGGCTAGATGGACAACTAGATTTTGAGCAGCTTATTGGACCAGATGTCCAAATCTAACAGCATATTTACACAGTTATGTTTTCTACAGATGCCAGGAAATGAAATGTATGGTCAAAATACCCTCTTCCATCTAGGCCCCTGAATATGTTAGGAAGTTCAAGAATAAGTAACAAGTAACCAGAACATATAGTGGCTCGGCTGGTTAGCCAAACTGTTCGTTGTGCACCCTTCTACCTCACAAAAATGACATATTTGTGCAAATGGCTAAACTGTGTACAGTGCTGCCATTCTTCATATAACTTCTACAGACCAAGAGCTTAAAAACTCCAAAGACCCAACTGTTTAGCACCTCACTGTTACAATGAGATACACTAGTTTCATACACACATTGACTTATGGTGACCACATGAATTCCATAGGGCAGACAAGGAATACTCAGAGGTGGCTTTGCCAAGGAATACTCAGAAGTGACTTTGCCAGTTCCTTCCTGTAAAATATGGCCAACAGCATCTGGTATGCATTAGCAGTCCCCCAGCCAATTGCTAACCAGGGCTGACCCTACTTAGCATCTAAGATCACACAGGATCTGATGCCTTTAGGGTATTTAGACACACACACACATTTCTCATTCTACTGCAAAACCACAATAACTGTTGGGTAATACAGACTAGTTACTTGCTCAAATAAATGGCAACTGTATATGATAGTGGGCTGTGTGTAAAACAGCATATAGCAGAAGGTTCCAAATTCAAGCACTGGCAAGAAAATCCCCACTCAAATTTCTGGAGGTGCTGACATGGTTGGAGCAAATCTTCTCCAACACTGATGCACTGCAGGTGTTTTGGATTTGAACTCTCATCATGCCCAAACGTTTTGGCCATGGCCAAACTGTGGTCAAATGGATGTGGAGAGCACCAGACTGGGGGAAGGAGGGCAAAGACAATACTGAACAAAATGGACCAACAGTCTGACTTTGTATAGGACAGGGCCTTCAATCATTATGGTCATGGAAGTCTTTGGGCAGTGGTGGGGAACCTTTGTTCCTCTTTGCACTACAACTCCCAATATTCCTTGGCATTGGCCATACTGCCTGGAGCTTTTGAAAGTTGAAGTACAAAACATCTAGATGGTCAAAGATCCCCTAGCTTTACCTTAAGAGAGCCACTGCCAACTGATACAGACAATACTGGACTAGCTGGGCAGGTAATCTGACAGTATGGTTCTTTATTCCACATGCCTTTAGGTTCCCAAGCAAGGCCAGGCCTATGCTGTTCACATTTATACTGAAGCCAGCAGGAAACCCAGTAAAAGCACTTACTCCTTGCATCAAAAACAGAGATGAAGACAAGACATCTAGGAACAAACTAAGGAGAGACACAGCAAGGGATGGTGTGGCTGGGATACAGTGAAGTAATTTGTCCATATATGCAGGTGTTAACTTCAGAAGAAAACACCCTCTGAATTTTTGTCACAAAATCACAACATTAGCTTGTCTTTTCAGAGAACTTTTAAAATTCCCCAGGTCATGATCACCTTGGCACTATTTTGCCTAAGCCTCCAACAGCAGTTTAGGTGGTTTTTGCAAAGGGGATAATCAAAGGTTAGGAAACTCAGCACAACATAGACTCAGAATCTCCAACCGGAAGTCATTTTTCCAAATTCAGGGCTTATGGCAGAAAGAGCCCTGGTGGCACAGTGGTTAAATGCCTGTACTGCAGCCACTCACTCACAAACCATAAGCTTGTGAATTCAATACCAGCATAAGGGCTCAAGCTCGACTCAGGCTTGCATCCTTCCAAGGTGGCTAAAATGAGTACCCAGCTTGTTGGGGGCAATTAGTTTACACTTTGTAAACCGCTTAGGGAGTGCTTCAGTGCACTGATAAGTGGTATAGAAATGTACTTGCTATTGCTATCGCTAACTAGCAGAAATTTCCAGAATTAAGGCATATGCCAGATTTGTGTGCTTCCCAGTGTTGGCCCCTGGGAGAAACAGGATGTTGAAATAGACAGGCCTCTGGTCCCATCCAGCAAGCTTCTTATGTTCTAAGCACCCCACAGCCACTCAGAAAGGGCTGGTTTAATCTGGAACCATCTATCAAAAAGAGATTTCTACGACTGCCTAACTCAAAAGCAGCATGAATATCAGTGAAACAGAAACTGGCCTGCAGGATACATTAGTGATCCTCCAAACACTGAGAGTACAGTTCTATTTCCCCATGTCAATATCAAATGACCTTTACAGGTTTGACAGCGGCAACCTATGCAATGAGAGTGGAGGAGACAGGAAGTACTCACCGATGAGGAGTGGCTGAAGGAACGGCTATGACGGCGTCTCCGATGGTGCTTTCGCCGACTGCTCTTGCAGCTACGGTAGCTGTCATCACGGGAACGTTGGTACTCGTAAGAGTGGTGGTACTCAGCCTCATAATAGGGATCTCGTCGATATCCATCACAATGTCTCCGGTCGTAGGCTCGTCGATCAGACGAATGGTCATCATAACTGGGAGAAGCCCAGGGAACAGAGAGAAAATGCAGTCAGATCCAAAAGTGAATATAAAGGCATAGAGCTAGTTCAACTGTAGGCTGTGCTACTTGACCCTGTAATCTATGGGTGAAGTCTTTCAATTCTTTTGAATTCCAAGGCCCAATAAATGTAAAGGGTACAGCCTGCAATGTTTTTGTGTTTCTGTTCACACTGTTTCTTTTGTATTTCATGGACTAGTGGTCCTTCCAATCACAGCCTTCGTCTGGACCATGAAATATATATCCACAGCCAACTGAGGATATACTATTGCACACCTGACAGGATGGCTTCAAGCAACTTCATATCAAATTAAAGTGCCACAGGATTCCTTATTATGGGCCTAAACAGACAGGCCAAAATAAAACTGCTCTGGGTCACTTTGGAGGTATGCTGTTTAAATGATACATGCATCCTAAGAGGCTGCAAGCAGTTCCAAAGCCATGTTCCAGTCCTAAGGACTGGAGTGCAGCTTTGGCATAGCTTCTGGCTTCTTAAGATGTGTGTGTCATTTAAACAGCATACTTCCAAAGTGACCCGTAGCAGCTTTATTTTGGCCTGTCTGTTTGGGCCCTATGTTGCTAGACCTCAGCTCTCAGAAGCCTTAAACCAGCATGGTCAGTGATCAGGGATTCCAGGATTTGTAGCCAACCCAAGTTTGTATACAAACCTGGAATTCATCAGGAAAAAAATAAATCTATACACAAGTCTGTTTTCCTTTGCATCATTACACAATTCCCCCCCACACACACACACAAATTAAGGCACAAATATATTGTACAGGTACAAGCGTTGGTGATTTGTGATAGCTCAGTTTCCCCACAGGCCTTCCAGATACTGCTAGACTTCAGCTACCCTAAGCCCTGCTACTGAATATCCAGCTGCTGAGACCTGTAGGTCAATTACCTGGATGACCAGGTTCTTCATGTCTTCTATTTAGTATTCCCTCAGCAAACTCTGGTATTCCTCCCAAAAATTAGGGGTAGTAAAGCTGATGGTTACTATATGTTTTGGCCACAACCCCCATTATTCTTGTTATTCTTGTTCTCTAGGCATGCTGGGTGGGGCTGATGGGATGCGGTGTCTGCTTATCCCAGGCCAAAGGGCCTCCTCAAACTTCACTCACCTACAAAAAGGGCAGTTCCCACTTCTGCTGCCACAGTCATACCTTTGCTAACATTCTGGTTTTGCTTTCCAAAAGCCCCTTCACCGACTCACCTCCGGGATCGGACATGGTAGCTATCTTCTCTGCGATGCCGCCGCTCACTGCTGCTTGATGGTGACCGGCTCCGCCTCCGTTTGTGCTTGCGGTTTCTGTAGTGGTCGTGGTAGCTGCCCCGGCTGCTGTGTTCTGAAGAGCGGAACCTTCTGGAATGAGGCATCTGCAAACAAGGAGATGAATGTAAGGATACCATCTGAAAGGCTGAGCCTGAAGACACCAAATGTCAGCTAACTATTCATGGGAAAGATCACATTTTCAGTTGTAAATGTCATTTTAGCTATGGGGTGGGGGAGTTAATAAGAGTGTCTTCTAAGATATTCCACACCAAGGAAAATACGATATGCACATACTTTCAAAACCCAAACAGGCCATGACAGCCATCATTAATTGTAAGGACTGCTAAAACAAACCACAGTTTTTAACAGCCTTAGATGTTACTACAAGGCTATTTTATTTTACTTTTTAAATTATGAATTTATCCGGAGTATGGAGCACAGCAATGACCCTAAGCATCTGTCATATCATGTTATCTATAACAATGCTACTCAAAATAGTAGCCCCAAACAAGTTTTTTTTGGGGGGAGGGCAGCTGTTGTAGCTGATGGGCTATTATCATATGCGGAGTGAGAAATGCTAGTTGTCCAAGATGGCTTCAGAAAAGGAAGAAGCCCTAGGAAACACACTGCAAACATATGTTGCATAACATGGTGCACATCACACACCAAACATGTTGCTGTTAACTGTCCTTGAGCTAATGTCGACTTATGGGGACTCTGTGGATGAGATATCATCAAGTCCCCCTGTTCTCAGCTTCTCTGCAGGTTCAGGCCCGTGTCTTCCCTGACTGAGTCTAACCATCTGCCATGTGGTGTTCCTCTCTTTCTATTGCTTTCCACATTTCCTATCATCATTGTCTTTTTTAATGATGATTTTTTCTGCATGATGTAACCAAAGTACAACAGCCCCAATTTTGTCACCTTGGCTTCCAGAGAGTTTCAACCTGATCTGCTCTAGAACCCATTTGTTGTCTTCTTGGTCATCCACGGTATTCTCAGTACTTTCCTCCAGCATCACATCTCAAATGAGATTATTTTCTTCCTATCGGCTTTTTTTCCCATTCAGCTCTTACATCCATACATGGTGATGGGGAATACAGTGGCTTGGATTATCCTCATTTTCGTGTTCAGAGTTGTATCTTTACACTTTATAATCTTATCCATGTCTTTCACAGATGCCCTTCTGATTTTTTGACTGATTCTTCTGATTTTTTTGACTCTGATCAATATTTGAACTCTTTCCACTGTTTCAATTTTCTAGTTGTCTATGATAAATTCTCTTCTGCAATCATTTTTCTTTTTTCCAATGTTGAGCATTAGTCCAACCTTTGTTACCCTCTTAATTATGCTAAACCTTTGTTTGTTTCTAGTAGTATTGTGTCTTAGGTTGTTAATGTTCCTTCCCATACCTATCTTCACTCTTCTCATACCTGTCAGTTCCCATAACTATTTTCACTCCTCCTCCTGAGTCCAAGATGGCTCTGCGTATGTTTTCTGCATAGAGTGACACTATGCAGCCTTGCCTGACTCCTTCACTGGTTGAGAATCATTTTCTTTCTTCGTAGTCTAGCCTCTTGTCCTCCTCTTGGTACAAGCCACAATTTTTCATCATCAGTGCCGTGAACGCCTTTCCTGTAGTCAATAAAGCACATCAGATTTTCTTTTGGCGTTCCCTGGTGTGCTCCATGATCCATCCATGTAACATGATCCCGACTGCCTCTTCATTTCCTGAAACCAACTTGCACTTCTGGGACAAGACTTTCCTGCAGCATTTTGTGCATGATTTTGCTTGCATGGGAAATGAATGTATGGTCCTGTAATTGCTACAATTTTTGTGTCTTCTTTTCTATGGATATAGATATGTATATTAATCACTTCCAGTCTGTGCACCACTGCTTTGTTTTCCATATTTGTTGGCAGATTTGAGTTATATCTAAACTTGATTCTGCATCTGTGGATTGTTGTTATACTGCAATGTCACCGATTTGTTCTTTCTAATTGCTTTCAAATTGGTTTTCACTTCATTTTCCAAATGTTTGGGTTGGTATTTATACCCCGGCTTTCAGCCCTAAAAGGGCTTCCCGTGTGTTGTTCATCCTTTTGCATGCTTTGTATAGCTCCTCTGTGTACTGTTTCCATCATTTTTAAAATGTCATTGTGGTTGTGTATTATGTTCCTCTTCTGATCATTCAGCACCCCCAATCCTTGGTTTGAATATCTCTTTGAATTCCTGCTTTTTGTGGAAGACGTCTCTTGTTCATCCTTTTCTATTGGCGGCTTCTATTTCCCCGCATTGGTTGTTGTAGCAATTGTCTTTCTCCTTAGGCACTAATAGTTGGATGTTAGCAACAACCTTACTGCAGATATTACAGCTAAAATGTATAACAACGCACCACTGAAGCGGAGGTATTGCCCTGGATACCCATCTCTCCTACAATAATGGTGTGAGAGAGACCAAGGTTTGTTGTTGTTGCTGTGCATTTCCAAATAACTTCCAATTTATGGCAACTCTATGCTTGTGTTTGTATGCGCCTTTGACTTACGGTGACCCCATTCATTTAATAGGGTTTTATTAGGCAAGGAACTCTCAGAGGTAGTTTTGCCAATTCTTTCCTCTGAAATATAGCTTACGGCACACAGGGATCTGTTGGCAGCTTCCCACCCAAGTACTAACCAGGGGCAGTGACCCTAAAGCAAACCTAAATAGGTTTAATTATTGTTACTGATGTGTACCCTAAACCGTTTCTCACTTATGGGTACTGTGAGGTGATCCTATCAGTGGATTTTCTTGGCAAGGTCTGTCTGGAGGGGGTTTGGCATTGCCCTCCTCTGAGGTTGAGAGTGTGACTTCCCCAAAGCCACCCTGAGTGAGTTTCCATGGCTGAGCAAGGATTCAAACCCTGGTCTCCCAGAGCGCCTATCATTGGCCTGTTACAGACTGCCAAAATAAAGCTGCTTCAGGTCTCTTTGGAGGTATGCTGTTTAAATGATGCATGGGTCCTAAGAGTCCGGAGGTATAACCAAAGCCACACTCCATTCCTAAGCACTGGAGGGCAGCTTTTGGTGCAGCTTCCGGATTCTTAGGACCCATGCATCATTTAAACAGCATACCTCCAAAGAGACCTGAAGCAGCTTTATTTTGGCAGTCTGTATGGGGCCATTGATAATTTGTTAGATGCCTTCAAGATGACGCCGATCTATGGCAACCATATAACAATACCCTCATTTACATCCATGGAAAAGTGTGCACCAGACACCTCACCCAAACAGGGCCACACATCTTCCCTGCCAAACGCACTGCATTTATTAGGATTGCACTATTAACAGTGCTAGAGTCCTTGCTGCCCCCCCAAACCCCCATAAAAGCTAATGAAAGAAAACCTGCCATAGTGCTCCTATTAAAAACCTGTTGTAACATCAGCAATAATAAGAGCACTGAAAACTCAAGCCACTCTTCCTCCTGCCTACTCTGCACACAACAGGAGCCTGCAAAAACAAGGAGGTGGCTTGAATAGACGTGTCAAATAGTAAACGCACACATCCATAGTAACCCCCAGTGAATCAATAGGTCTACTTTAACTGGGCCTAAAGACAGGGCTATACCAGCTCCAGCCATTAAATGAAAGCCAGCCAGGCTCATTGCATAAAGAAGTGCCCTTTGCAGACAGTGCTTCCAATTGCTGTTGCCTCCTTCGACCCCCCCCTCCCTCCGCTGCGCATGCGCACTCCCGCACCCTCTTGGCCGCCAGCCCCGTCCGCTTGTCCCACAGGAAGTCCGTCTTGGCGGCGACGGCGGCGGCCGGCCGACCTGCCTGCCTTCCGCCCGCCGCCGTTCGTTCGTTCTCCTCCCGGTCGTCCTTCTCCCCTCCTGCAGCCCACGGACGGAGCGGGCAGCGCCTCTGACGGAAGGGACGGGCCAGACGCAATGCGCATGCGCCGCCGACGCTCACGCACTGGGCGGGCGTCACGGACGTACAGGCGCGGAAGGGTGCGTGATGACCTCACAAGGGACTGCAGAGATACGGCTTGGGTAGAGCCCCTCCCCGAGGGAACTTCCGGGTGTGCTTCTCCTGCAAAAGAAAGTGGTCCAAGGAATGCCTTTATTTGTTGTTGTTGTTGACTGCCTTTGAGTTGCTCTCAAGGGCTGGCGACCCTCCAAGAAGGCCCTCCACAACCCATAAAACTCAGAGTGACCTCCTTAACAGAGTCCATGCTCCCTCTGCATGTGGCCTCCCTCCCTCCCTCCCTACTTCCCTTTCCCAGCATGATTGTCTTTTCCAGGGAGTCAGTCCTTCCTTCTCATGATGTGGCCAAAGCAGGACAGCCTCAGTTCGGTCATCTTGGGCCTGTTACAGACTGCCAAAATAATGGGCTGCATCAGTGCCTGGCACTAAAGGAAGGAGGGGTGGATGGTGGCAGTGCCTGAGTTGGTCAGAAGGTTTAGAAGGG
The DNA here is from genome assembly GCA_023333645.1 of Sceloporus occidentalis. NCBI lineage: Eukaryota > Metazoa > Chordata > Lepidosauria > Squamata > Phrynosomatidae > Sceloporus > Sceloporus occidentalis. Next base: position 9,735,985 of record JALMGF010000020.1, read on the forward strand.
GGCCCTGGATTGTAGGGGGGACTCAGGCCTGTTACCGACTGCCAAATTAAAGTGCTTGGGGTCTCTGTGGAGGAATGCTGTTTAAATGATGCATGCACCCTAAGAATCCGGAAGCTGCACCAAAGCTGCACTCTGGTGCTTAGGAATGGAGTGTGGCTTTGGCGCGACCTCCGGACTCTTAGGACCCAATAGTCCTAACAATAGTTAAAAGATATATTACATTTCAAGTTCCCAAACTCCCTCCCACCCTATAAAACAATAAAACAATTCCCAACTGATGGCCAATAAAATCAATCAAGATCATTCAATCCAATGGGAGCAATTAGGTCAGTGGAAAAATTGGAAGTCAATTCGGAAAGGCTTGCCTTCTTGAAGGCACCTAAAGATGTTATTTGGCGGATCTCGTCCGGTAAATCGTTCCAGATTTTTGGAGCGGCAACGGAAAACGTCCTCTGGGAAGTGGTTACTAGTCTAGTTCTCTCTGACTGCAATAGATTCATCCCAGAGGACCTGAAAGTGTGGGAAGGATTATATGGGGGGAGGCATTCCCTCAGGTATGTTGGACCCAAGCCATTTAGGGCTTGATAGGTAATAACCAACACCTTATACTGTGCCTGGAAGCAAATGGGGAACCAGTGTAGGGATTTTAAGATAGGTGTGATAGAATCAAATTTAGAAGTCCCTGTAACCAATCTGGCTGCCATATTTTGGACCAGTTGCAGCTTCCGAACATGGCATGAGGGTTGCCCCATGTAGAGCGCATGGCAGAAATCGAGACGAGAGGTTACCAGTGAATGTACAACCGCTTCTAGGTTTTCCCGTTCCAGGGAGGGGCGTAGCTGGCGTATCAGCCGAAGCTGATAACAGGAACTCCTGGCCGTCGCATCCACCTGAGATGACAGCTGAAGCGACAAGTCCAGGAGTACCCTCAAGCTATGAACACAGTCCTTTGGGGGAAGTGTGACCCCGTCCAGAACTGGAGAGCTTATCACCATTCCCGGATTAGGATTGCCTATAGCCAGTACCTCCCTTTTATTTGGATTCAGTTTAAGTCTATTTTCTCATCTAATCCATTACTGATCTCAAACAGTCATTCGGAGGGGTGATGCCATCCTTGGTCACTGAAGCAGTCGGAGACATAGAGAAGCAGATTTGGGTGTCATCAATGTACTGATAACACCCACCCCATGTCTCCGGATGATCTCATTATTAGAAGGACTATCCATGAGGGTTGAGTGACCATTAACATTTGCCTTTTCTAGTGTAGAGTCTAATAACCGGAAAGAGGAAAGATGTACAATTAAGCACTACATTTAGAACCATCCAAGCCATGGTCATGGCCCCATCTCTATACACTTATCCCTCCATATTTGCTAGGGTTAGGGGCACAAGACCTCCGTCAACATGGAAAAACCGCAAATAACCAAAACACCACGTTTTTACCTGAGAGGAGGCCTCTCTAGGAATCTCTGGGTCCTCCAGGGCAACTCTGTGGTCAACGTCTGACAGACACTCACCATAGAGTTCCGCTGGAAGAGCTACAAAGGCCGAGTGGAGTGACCTCTCTAGGCATAATCTCTAGGTCTTTGAGTGCAACTTTTAGTACAAGTTGACCACAGAGTTGCGCTGGAGGAGGACCTAGAGATTCCTAGAGAGGACATATCAATCCAATCTGCGAATAATGAAATCCACAAATATCAAAGCGGCAAATATGGAGGGAGGAGAGAGCTGGACAGTGAAGACAGTGCCTAAAAAGAACATTGGCTGATGGGGGATGTGGTGCTGGAGAAGAGTGCTCTCCTTCCTTCCTTCCTTCCTTCCCTCCTGGGCCCTGAGGGCGAGGGAGGCCGAGAGAGGGGCCCCGGGAGCCCCGAGCGAGCTTCCCTGCCCAGGGGCAGTCTATCTATCTCCAGAGGGACAGAATCCAAAGGCAGCCTCGCAGCCCTTTTGGGACTCCCTGAAAGAGAGCCTTCCTGGGCTTGGGCTTGGGCTGCTGCTTCCTCGGTGGAGGAGCGGAAGCCAGGGACGGAGGCCCCAGAAAAGAAGCCGGACTCCGTCTCCCAGAAGCCTCGGCCCCGCTGGCCGAAGGAGGGGCTCTGGGAGCTGGGCTCCGTCGCCGCCGGGGACCCTTGAGCCGCCCGCCGAGCCTCCGAGAGGCCAGGCCTGGCCCCTTGCCTTCCCCTCCCTTCCGGAGGCGGAGGGCGGCGCTGCTGGTGGCTCTCTGCCGGCGGGGCTCCCGGCGAGGGCTCCGGCGGCAGCCAGAGAGGGATGCTGCCCCGGCGGCGGCAGAAGCAGCAGCAGCAGGAGGCGGAGGCGGAGGCGGAGGGCCGGGGAAGGCAGGGCGCCTGAAGGGAAGGAAGGGGCCCGAGTCCCGCCATGGAGGAGGCCTCCTCCTCCTCCTCCGCCGGAGAGCCCCGCCAAGGCCCTCCGCCCCCGGCGCCTGCTGCGGCTGCGGCTGCTGCTCCGGGGCTGGCCTCCTCGGTGGCCGAGCAGATCGTGGCCGCCGACCTGGCCTCCGCCGCCGCCGCCGTGGCCGGTCCCTCGGGGCCCGGGGCCTCCTCCTCCTCCGGGGCGGGCTTCGTGCAGAGGCAGCTGGGCGCCATGCTGCAGCCGGCCATCAACAAGTTCTCGCTCCGCATGTTCGGCAGCCACAAGGCCGTCGAGATCGAGCAGCAGCGCGTCAAGTCCGCCGGGACCTGGATCATCCACCCCTACAGCGACTTCAGGTACCCGGCACCCAGGGCCCCAGACACGACGGCTCAGATGCCTGGAGGGATGGCATCCTGAGCAGGGAGGGAGGGAGAGAGCTTTATTTCTGCTGCTCCAGAGAATAGGACCCAATGGAGCAAGGGATGCAAGCTGCAGGAAAAGAGACCCCACCTCAACATTAGGAGGAAGCTCCTAAGGGCTACACAAGTGGAGTCTCCTTCCTTGGAGGTCCTCAAGCAGAGGCCGGATGGCCATCTGTCAGGGATGCTTTGAGTGAGAGTTCCTGCATGGCAGAATAAAGGGGTTGGACTGGATGGCCTTTGAGGTCTCTTCCAACTCTACGAATCAATGACTCTGTGACTGGAGATCAGGGTTTGATTCCCTGCTCAGCCATGGGAACCCACTGGGTGACCCAGGGCCAGTCACACTCTCTCAGCCTCAGGAGATGGCAATGGCAAACCCCTCTCAAAAACAAACCTTGCCTAGAGGCACCCAAAAACAACATCACTTGTGAACAGATTCCTAAAATGCATCCATAGTTATCATGATCAAAAGAGCGAGAGAGGGCACAAAACCCCCAGAAATTCTAGTTCCAAATGGTCTCAATGCCTCTAGAAAGCAGCACAATGGACCTGGAGTCCTCAAAGCAAGCCATGCCTGGGTCAGTGGCTTTCATCCCTACACATCCAGAGAGGAAGAATTGGGATCGTGCATGTACTCCCATAGACACCTGTTCTTTCAGGTGGCAGAAAAATCTCCAGGGCCCACAGTCAGTGCCTTTTGCTGCCTCTCTGTTCTATTGAGGCCAGACTTCCCCACTTCTACACTCTTTGGATGGATCAGATGACAACTCCCATCAGACGACAATCGGCGTTGTTGCCAAGGAACAGTGAGAGTCACACCGTTCATACCTCTCTCAAGGGCCAAGGTTTTTAGAAAGGGGGGCTGGTGCGTCTCAGAAAAAAGCAGCATGCTTGTGGAAGCATGCACTTTCCCCAAGGTCTGATCCCCAGCCTCTCCAGGTATAGCGAGCTTTAGTCAGCATAGGTGAGGAATGCTGGGAGTTGCAGTCCAATCATTCCCATCTGCCTGTGTGAAACCCTCCCCTCAGTGAACAGGTAGTTCCAGACGATGCCTAGGCCTGTTCCAGACTGCCAAAGTAAAGCTGCTTGGGGTCTCTTTGGATGTATGCTGTTTAAATGATGCATGCATCCTAAGAATCCGGAAGCTGCACCAAAGCTGCCCTCCAGTGCTTAGGAATGGAGTGTGGCTTTGGCGTGACCTCCAGACTCTTAGGACCCATGCGTCATTTAAAGAGCATACCTCCAAAGAGACCCAAAGCAGCTTCATTTTGGCAGTCTGTAACAGATAGAATTTACAAAGACATGCTGTGGCTGCACTTGAGGAAGAAAGGCTTTGACAGTCATGAAACTCGCCTATTTTCAAACTATGCACCTCACACTTGTTCCTTTCCTAGTTGTTATATCAGCAGAATTTGGCATGGGTTTTTTGGCTCAGAATGTTTTGTGCACATTTAACATCATTTAAAATCATTAGAAATTTACGGTCTCTTTTTTTATGTTTAAGCACACTGATTCCCCCCCCCCCCCCCCAATGTGGCTCTCCTTCATTTAGGCTCTCTGGTCATTTTCTGACTTTTCCTCTTCATTCATTCCCCTCCTTTGAGCCTTTCCTTTTATGGAAAGAATCTCTATATTACATAGCAACACAGTAATACGACATTTTCCAAGTATCTAAATCACAAAAAGTCCCAATTTCTTCTATAGGCTTCAAAGTTATTAGGAAAAAAACACAGCTGTGTGTAAAGATCCTGAATGTAATAAACAGGATTCTGGAGAGGCTGCTACCTAACCTGGCTGGAGCATGGTCATCCTTTGTTGCTGCAAAGAAGAGCATTCAATCAAAGTCTACTGTGGGATGGCAGCATCAGTCCGTGGCAGTGTACCTGTTTTGCGTGGCAAAAGTCACAAGTTCAGTCCTCAGGATTTTCCATTCCAAAAGGATTAGGTAGCAGCGGATTGGGAAGACTTACTCCCCTTTCTGCCCAAGAGCCAGATTTTGCAACAGAATGAATGGCCATCTTGTGTTGGCATAACAAATCTGGAGACATGTGCATTTTCTCATGGGTTTATTGCTCCTCTCTGTATCTCAAATAGCTGAAGGTTTTCACAGCCATTTCTAAACAATATGTGTTGCTTGCATCTCAGTGTGGATGGGGAACTCAATTTGTGTATGAGAGCACAGTGTGGTGTAGTGGTTTGAGCATTGGATTATAACTGCAGACCAGGGATTGAATCCTAACTCATCTATGTAAAGCCCACTGGGTGACCTTGGGCAAATCACACTCTCTCAGCCTCAAAAATGGTAATGCCAAATGCCCTCCAAACAAAACCCCAACACAACCCATTATAGGTTCACCTTGGAGTTGCCATCACTCTCAGAAACAACTTGAAGCCAGACAACAAAAATCATAGAATCATAGAATCGTAGACTTGGAAGAGACCACTAGGGCCATCCAGTCCAACCCCCTGCCATGCAGGAAATCCAAATCAAAGCATCCCCGACAGATGGCCATCCAGCCTCTGCTTAAATACCTCCAAGGAAGGAGACTCTATTACACTCCAAGGGTGTGTATTCCACTTTCAAACAGCCCTAACTGTCAGGAGTTTCCTCCTAATGTTGAGGTGGAATCTCTTTTCCTGCAGCTTGCATCCATTGCTCCGGGTCCTAGTCTCTGGAGCAGCAGAAAACAAGCTTGCTCCCTCTTCAATATGACATCCCTTCAAATATTTAAACATAAAAATGAGCTACAAGCATATGTTAGCGACAACTCACACACATAAAATCATAGAGTACGGAATCATAGAGTTGTGAGAGACCTCAAGGGCCATCAAGTCCAACACCTTGCCATCTAGGAATACACAGTCTAAGCACCCCAAGGGAGTGTGTTGCACTGTCAAACAGCCCTTACTGTCAGAAAGTTCTTCCCAGTGTATAGGTAGAATCTGCTTTCCTGTAGTTTGCATCCATTGCTCTGGTCCTATTCCCTGGAGCTGAAGAAAACAGATTTGCTCCATCTTCGATATGACATGTCTTTATATATTTAAACAGAACTATCATGTTGCTCCCTAACCTCTTCTCCAGGCTTAACATTCCCAGCTCCCTAAGTCTCTCATCATAGGGCTTCATGGTTTCCAGACCTCTCACCGTTTTGGTTGCCTTCCTCTGGACATGCTCCAGCTTATCAACATCTTTTTTGAATTGTGGTGCCCAGAACTGGAAAGAGTATTCCAGATGAGGTTTAGCCAAAGTAAAAAAAAAATGTTCCTGAAAATAACATACAAAAGCATTCTAGGAAGAATGTGTGTATTTATGGGAAATGCCTACAAAAGGCATGCTATAGGAGAAAAGTGTTAAGGAGATAAAAGCATACACATTTCTATGATTACAAATTCTGGAATAACCAAACTGAAGTTGAGAAACTAAGAGAAAGAGAAGTTGACAAATGGGTCTATCTATGTATACTGTAATAGGGCATGTTGTTCAGAAGCCGTTTTAACCAGAGGAACTTCCTATACATAGCAAATTCCTTAAATGCTCAATTCCTATCAGACAGAACCCATATTATAACCAGAAAATGTCACAGAATTATGAGCAAGTTCTCCGGTTTTCAGGAGTAGGAGAGAAAGAGAGATAAAATGACTTGAAGTTGAAGTCTGCATTTAGTCACAGCCTTAATTGCTGCCTCTATGTGTTTTGGACTACAATTCTCATCATCCCTGCCAATTGTCCTGCTAGGTGGGGCTGATGGAAATTGTACTCTAGAATATCTGGAGGACACTAAATTGAGTAAGACTGTTACATGCTATTGCTGGATAAGGCTTTAGTCCTTTGTATCACGCTTTCTACACATGACTGCATTTTACAAACATGAGGGCTAGAAGTCTGCTTTTAAGAAAGCAAGTGGAGATTCCAGATATCCAAGTACCCAGAATGTCATGACTGTGGCCAACTAAATCCAACCTCTACTCCTTGTTTTGTGTTCCTGCTGTCATAGAATGAAAAAAAATTGCATAAAAAATTGACATCAGACAACCCTAGATGTTTGCATAATCTGAGTCTGTAAGTTCATAGAATCATAGAGTTGGAAGAGACCACAAGGGCCATCCAGTCCAACTCCCTGCCATGCAGGAAATCCAGATCAAAGCATCCCTGACAGATGGCCATCCAGCCTCTGTTTAAAGACTTCTAAGGAAGGAGACTCCACCACTCTCCGAGGGAGTTTGTTCCACTGTCGAACAGCCCTTACTGTCAGGAAGTTCTTCCTAATGTTGAGGTCGAATCTCTTTTCCTGGAGCTTGCATCCATTGCTCTGGATCCTGTTCTCTGGAGCAGCAGAAAACAATCTCGCTCCCTCCTCAATATGACATCCCTTCACATATTTAAGCAGGGCTATCATATCATCTCTTAACGTTCTCTTCTCCAGGCTAAACATCCCCAGCTCCCTAAATCGTTCCTCACAAGGCATGGTTTCCAAACCATAATTGTAGTCGCCCCTCCTTTGGACACGTTCCAGTTTCTCAATGTCCTTTTTGAATTGTGGTGCCAGGAACTGGACACAATATTCCAGGTGGGGCCACACCAAAGCAGAATACAGTGGCACTATTACTTTTCATAGAATCATAGAATTGTAGAGTTGGAAGAGACCAGAAGGGCCATCCAGTCCAACCCCCTGCCATGCAGGAACTCTCAATCAAAGCATCCTCGACAGATGGCCATCAAGCCTCAGCTTAAAGACCTCCAAGGAAGGAGATTCCACTACAGTCCGAGGGAGTGTATTCCACTGTCAAACAGCCCTTACTGTCAGGAAGTTCCTCCTAATGTTGAGCTGGAATCTCGTTTCCTGTAGCTCCTGTGGACCCATCTCCAGGAGGGCATTGCTGATGCTTGTTCTATCCCCATTAAATAATGGTGATAATCATCATCTTCACCTATTCTCTCTCTTTGTCTTTAGTTCTGCTGTCCTCAAGTATGGCCATTATCTGTAATCCAAGCATTCTATTTCTCAGCCACAGCTGTCTCCGTTTTAATTGTTTATCGCTTTGATTCTTAAAAGTTCTATAAGGTTTTTACTTGACATTTTAAACAATTTTTTATAGTTATGGTCCCACAAGTTCTTTGCAGATGGTAAATTTTATACTTTGCACAGATTCCAATGGCACTCATACAAGGCACGTTTCCCAAGAACATGTCACTGATTTCTGGATTCCTTGATAGAATGTGAATAATGGGTGGTCCTGAATTCTACTCACTAACATTTCATTGTATACCATAAAACAAATAATAATAACAACGATAACATTTTTTATTATTATTAGTCCAATATTCCAACTTGACACCTTGAACTTTGGGAGTTTTTAGAATCTATAGTGTAAAAAAGGTAACTATTCCAGACTCTGAGTGGGAGCCCAAATTCCTCTCTGTGGCTCCACAATATACACATGGACATGGTTCAACAGTACTACATGCAAAAAGGACCTTGGGATTAAATTGAGCCAGCAATCTGATGCCGTAGCAAAGAAGGCAAATGTTGTTTTAACCTACGGTACGTTAATAGCAGTATAGTTTCCAAGGGATATAATAGTTCCACTATATTCAGTAAGAGTTTTCAAACCTGAGATCAAACATTGATAGCAACAGCCATTGCAGCCAGGAAATTAGAAGATTAAGAATGCGGAGAGCGGCTATGAAAGTACTAGAAAAGACCTAAAATGCAAAGATATACAATTGAGCACAAAGGTTAGAATCATAAAACCCATTGTATTCTCTTTTAACATGTATGGATGTGAGAACTGGACAATTAAGAAAGAAGACAGGAAGAAAATCAATGCATTTGAGATGTGGTGCTAGAGAAGAGTGCTGAGGATTCTGTGGACAGCTAAAATGACAAACAAATAGAGCAGATTTAGCCCGAAATCTCTATAGAAGCCAAGATGACAAAACTGAGGCTGTTGTACTTTGGACACATTGTGAGAAGGCATTATTCATTGGGGAAAAAACCAATAATGTTAACAAAGGTGAAGGGAAGTAGAAAGAGAGGAAGGCTGCAGGCTAGATGGATAGACCTCTCTAATAGAGGTCATGAGTATGAAATTGCAGGAACTAAGCAGAGCAGTGGAGGACAGGGGGTCTTGGAGATGTCTCATCCGCAGGGTCATCATGGGTTTCATGAGGTCCCTTCCAACTCTGTCTGCTTTATCACACTAGCAGGCAAATGGGATTTAAATGAGAGTTAAACTAGAGAAAACCAGGAAAAGTTGTGTGATAAACTTCAGGCATTTCCTGGTTTTCTCTAGTTTAACTCTCATTTAAATCCTGTTTGTTCGCTAGTGTGATAAAGCAATATGTGTTTAAACTCAATAGTGTGATAAAGCAGTATGTGTCCGCTAGTGTGATAAAGCCCTATGACGCCGCTTTCTGTGTGTGACGTGCAGATGCTATACATCGCGTATGTAGTCATGGTAGCCCCCGTATGGAGAGGAAGCCGGCATAGTGGCAGCAGCGGCATGTTCTAGGGTTCCGGAACGTGTGTTGCTGCATGCTCCAGAAACCTAGAATTGGCGGCACCACACCACTTCCTGCCCGTGTGTACTGGGCCTTAGAATCATAAGAGTCATAGAGCTGGAAGAGACCTCAAAGGCCATCCAGTCCAACCCCATTCTGCCATGCAGGAACACACAATCAAACCATCCCCAAGAGATGGCCATCCAGCCTCTGTTTAAAAACCTCCAAAGAAGGAGACTCCACTACACTTTGAGGCAGCATCTTCCACTGTTGCTCAGCTCTTTCTGCCAGGAAGTTCTTAGGTGGACTCTCTTTTCCTGTAGTTTGAATCCATTGCTCTGTGTCCTATTCTCTGGAGCAGCAGAAAACAAACATGCTCCAGCCTCAATGTGACATCCCTTCAAATACAGTTGGCCCTCAGTTTTTGTGGAGGATCCGTTCTGGACCTCCACCCCCCACGAAAACAGAGGCTCGCACATAGTCAAGCCCCATAGCCTTGAATGGGGTGTGCCTGCAGGCGCACATGCCATTGAAAATAGCGGAGGTTGCCTCTCCATAGATATTCAAGGTTGCAGATCTCAGGTCCGCGACTTAAGAGAGGCAACCATACATAAACAGGATTATCATATCATTTATTAACCTTCTCTTCTCCAGGCGAAACATACCCAGCTCCTTAAGTCTCTTCTGAGAGGGTTTTATGGTTTTCAGAGCTTGCACCATTTTGGTTGCCCTCCTCTGGACAAGCACAAACTTGTTGACATCCTTTTTGAACTGTTGTGTCCAGAACTGGATGCAGTATTATGGATGAGGCCTGACCAAAGCAGAATAAAGTAAAGTGGTACTGTTACCTCCCTCAACTTCAGATAGGAAAAGATATATTTGGACAGCATTGTGAATATGGAGAACTAGCATGGAGTAGTGGTTTCAGTGTTGGATTTTAGAGCAGAGAGATCCAGGTTCAAGGTTCCAGTCAGGAGCAGCCATTTTCATTCAGCCTAACCTGCCTCACAGGACTGTTGTGCTGGCTCATACCAAAGGCATCTTCAGCGCACACGATTCTCGTTCCTACAGTGGTCAAGGAGATGCCTACTGGAAGCTCTTAGAACACAGAGCAAATAGCATTCTCCTGCTTGTGATCCCCAGCAATTTCTTCCTTAGCAAACAATAGCAGGTACATTTCTATACTGCTTATCAGTGCACTTAAGCACTCCCTAAGCAGTTCACGCTCTAACCACTCCACACACTGCTCTTGGTCTAAATCAGTGTAGGGCATAAAGAAACATTCTCAAGAATGACGTGTGTCTCTATGTAAGGGTGGTGAGAAAGAGTGTGGGGCAGCTCTGGTCCTACCCACTTTTGGTACTGGCCCTAACCACAACCTGTTCTAGCATTTCTGACTTCTGACACAGGTCCCACCCAAAACCTCCCCCAATCCTTGCCCACTACTGCAACCAGCCCCTTCTTCCCACTTTTGGCCCCTTCCGCTGTTGGAAGATGGCCCTCAGTAAATTACTTCCTGCTCAGAAAAGGGTTGAGAGATCATTTTCTCCACCGTAACAGAAAATGAAGCCTAATTGCTTGGCCTGACTCAGAATCCTTTGCTCCTCTGGCTCTGTATGCATCTGACTTTTCTTTTTCTTTAGGGCTTGAACATTGATCCCTGACAGATGGCATGTTATCCCGCCCTGGCTTTTGACCTTCTCTTTAGGTTCAAACGTAAAATACAATTAATCACATAAATACATAAATCGCGTAAATACGATTGATCACATAATGATCTTGAGTCAATAAACACACAGCTTTGCATTAATTCATTGAGCCCCACCTCACCCCAGAACAAACAAGCAACCAGCAGATGGAGGGAGATGTAATTCACAGTGAAAGTTCTCCTTGATAAATTATGGTGGGAATGGCAGACTTTCCCTTAGTTTTGTAACCTGCGGAGTGGTTCCCCCACCCCTTGAAGTGTAGGATAATCCTGTTTCTTGGATTATTGGCCTGTTACAGACTGCCAAAATAAAGCTGCTTCGGGTCTCTTTGGAGGTATGCTATTTAAATGATGCATGGGTCCTAAGAGTCCGGAGGTCGCGCCAAAGCCACACTACATTCCTAAGCACTGGAGTGCAGCTTTGGTGCAGCTTCCGAATTCTTAGGATGCATGCATCATTTAAACAGCATACCTCCAAAGAGACCCGAAGCAGTTTTATTTTGGCAGTCTGTAACAGGCCATCATCTGTTTTAAAAAATAATAATGTCCAATCCATGTGATTCCAGGAGACAACAATTAATGTTATAAAAAAAGAAAGCGTAAACATTAGAGGCAACCCCGACCAAAGCACTGGGAGCGCTTATCACTTTAGGCCTATAGTGTTCCATCCTAGAGAACACTGTTGGAAACATACATAGCACAAGTGAAGTCAGGGATGCCTGTGAGCATGAGCAGAGTGAGATTGTCTCTCCGGTGACTAACCAGCCTTCACCAAACTCATACCCTTGGGATTTAGAATTACAATTTCCATCAACTATGCTGACTGGGGATGGTAGTAGTTGCAGTCCATCACCTGGCACTGGGTTGGGGCCATATTGCAATGGATCAAAACAAAATCATAAAACATTTCTGAAATGAGTAAAATGTGGGACAAATAATGCACTAAAGCCAATTTTTAAATGCTAGAAATAAAACTGATTTCTAAAAATATCACCCATACCTCAGCCATGGTTTTAAACTACACTTTGTGTTTGGATGTCATTTGAGATCAAAGTTTGGTAGTGACCAAAATAAAATCTCAAATCATGGTCACAACAACCCCACAAGACTGGATAGGCACTCATGTTTGTACAATTAGAATTTCCCATGTGTCAAACTGCCAATCAGCTATATATGTGCTGATGCCCTTGTCTGAGTGCGCCAAGAATTGGAAGCAAAGCATAAAAGAGGTGTCTTGCAGAGCAGTTTTCAAAATCTCTAGTCAACATAACCAATGCTAGGTAGTGGATTCTATGAGTTGCAGTTTTAAATCCCTCCCCCCCCCCCCCAAATGATTTGCAGTGAGGAGGGCTGATTACCAGAAATAGAACACTTTCAATGGTGGCACCCTGTTTGTTTAACTTCCTTTCTGGAGTGGCTCAAAAATGTCATACTGTAATTTATGTGTCTGATTTAAAAAACTGTATTCATTCACATAGTGCCAAAGCAGATGACCTAGAAAGAGGGGTCCCTGGCCATTCCAGCCCCGATTGGGTCAGGACTGTGGAAACCACACGGCCTGCTTCCAAAGTAGGGTGCCACCGTGGTTCCACACCAGCAGCCAGCAGGAGGGGATTAAATGCACTCCTAAAAGGGCTGGCTCCTCGGTGTGGCTTCTGGCTGCTTTGGGAGCATGTGTCTTCTAAATGCCAAATCCCCAAAGTGGCTGAAAGTCACTTTATTTGGCTCGTCTGTTTTGGGCCAGAGACTATTAAAGAAAAGCCCTTGCACATCTTTTCGATGGCACAGAGGAATTATGCACGTCTCCTGTCTTCCTCCTCTCCTACCATATAAGAATGTATCTTTATGGTAAGTACCAGCCTCTCATTACACAGTTATAGCAGTGTGGTGCCATTTTAATTGCCATAGCTGCATCTTATGCAATTCTGGGTTTGTAGTTTGGTGAGGCACTAGCGTCACCAAATTCCAGGATTCCCTAGGATGTTACCATCACAGTTCAAGCTTGATCACAGTGTTGTAATTGTGCAGTGTCAACAGGCTGCATGACTCTGAATTCTACAAGTTTTATTATAACCTTTGTGGGTTTTAGAATGACAGAACAGAATCACAGAGTTGAGAAGAACCTAAAAGATGATGTAGTTCAACCCCTTGTTGATATACGAAATTCATTTCCCTTGCCTCCTGGGTAAGTGGGCCATTCAGTTTCTACTTGAGAACCTTCTAAGAAAGAATAACAGACTCCTTTCAAGGTAGTCTCTTATCACACATCTTATCAAGTTGGGAGGCAATTCCTAGCATATGGTCAAAATCTCCTTTCTTATTTTTTGAATCTGTCAGTCCAGGTCCTACCTTCTGGAGCAATTTTTAAAAATAATTCCAATAGGTATAAGGTGAATATCTCAAGGTGGCTTTCACAGGACCTCTTAACCATCTCTTCTCCAGACTAAATAATGGCCGGAATCCTGTTGGTATCTAGGCGTAAGTTCCCCTACCGAAGCGGATGGACGTTTTTGTCTGATGTGGAAGAACGTCATTCAGCTCCAGGTTCCAGAAGTAGAGTTGCGCATGTGGCGCCATTGTGCATGGGTGCACATGGTCCAGGGGTTGCATTGCACATGGTGCATGGGTGCGCATGCATAAGGGGTGTGCAGTGCGCATGGGTGTGCATGCACATGGGATGGTACATTCAGTTTCATTTTAAGTGCCTTGGTTCAAGCTGCACCATGTTGCAGTTCAAGAGAAGGGTGGTATTGCATAATGAATGCATAACTCTGCATGCAGAGATTAAGGGCTCGTCCAGACTGGCAAGGAGGACCTATTCAACCAGATGTATTTAATGTCACTTCAGACTGTTGCTTCCCATTTCCACATCTGCGCGCTCTTTAAAAAAATTAAAATGTATGGTTTTATTAATTATTGAGATGAACAAAATCACCCCATACAGCCATCCAAAGAGACTCTTCTGGCACCTTAAACCGAACAATCTAATTCTCCCACCTCCACCTCTCTCCTCTCCTTCTGCACAGAAGAGTTTTGCAAAACAAGGAAGGGCGGGTGGGGGAGGCATTATTTCCCCACCCTCTTTCCCTCTATCCTCTGCTCTTGGGGTGCAGGCACTTGGTAGAAACAAATAAAAATCAGGGAAGGAGGGGAGAAATCTTGAAACCTCCTGCAATTACCAATGCATCCTCTGGATCTTGGAAACAGAAGTGGTAATTACAGGAGTAAAAACTATGATCTCCCAATACATTTGGCCAGTCTAGATGACCTCTTACTCTATGCATCCTTGGTGTAGGATCTCAGCCACAGGACTCCAGGTTGTCTCCTCATGTGCATATGGGGTTATTTTAGCTCGATGGGATTTTTTTTACCCTATTTTGTTGGGATTGGTTTACATGTTTGATTATATATTATACCTCATCATGCTGGCTTTTTGTTTGCATCTGTATCTTTATCAGGTTGTTCGTGAATTGCTGCATTTTTAGGTCACTGCTTATATTTTATTGTATTGTTGTTTTGTTCTAAAATAATTGCACAGTGCCTAAGAGCAGAGCTTCTTAAACTAGCTGATGTGGGGGGCCAGTAGGTTTAACTATCCCCCCCCCCCAGGCAGACTTGTATATTTTTAATAATAAAAATTAATAATAAAAAACCAAGGCAGACTTGTATATTTTTAATAATGAAAATTAATTTAAAAACAAAAAAAGAACACAAGGCAGACTTGTATATTTTTAATAATAAAAATTAATAAAAAAAACAATTGTCAAGAAGAAAAAAGAAGAATGGCAACATTAACAGGTTTCAAATTATAAGTAAAATTTTTATTAATTTAGGAATAGAGATATATTGTAATCTGAAATATATATTAAGTGGAAATATAATAAATGGATAAAACAAACCAAAGGATAGAAAGTGGCGAGTCATTTTTAAATGTAATATGTAACTGTATGTGTAGATAGATCTTTGATTTGTTTTGTTTAGTAACTTTGTTAACCTATATGTCAAAATTAACAAAAAATTATTAATCCCATACTACCATGGTTTAATACTATGGCATTCTGGGATTTGTAGTTTGTTGTGCCACCAGAGGTCTACAGATCCCAGAATTTCATAGCAATGAGCCCTGTCAGTAACCATGGTGTCAAACTGCATTATTTCTGCAGTCTAGATGCAGCCTAGAGAACCCATTTAAAGGTCTCATAAAATATACATCTATAATAAACGTTGTCACATCAGGATTGGCTATAATATGCATTCTTGAATAAATGAACAAATCAAACAAATACTACAAAAGCACAGGGGCTGCCTGCATGGGCCAAAAAGCTTGTGTTTCCCCTGACCTTGTTTCGTCTTGTTTGGACCATGCAGGCCAAAACCCTGGGGCCAGGATCAGGGTATATCCTGGCATGCTGGACACAAATCCAGTGGATCTGGCCTGATCCTAGGATAAACAGCTCTTAACACAAGTCAGTTTTGACCCCTGGTTTGCCACAAAGTTTCCTGGAAATTCCCTAGCAAACCCTGGCTGTTTAAATGGCTCCCACACACTCTTTACCTTTCTGCGCCATCACTCCTTAGTGCATGACAGTGCAGAAAGGTATGGAATGCATGCTGCTAGCAGGTCCCAAGGGTAAACACCTGTCTGTCCCTTCGTTGGCCCAGGGACTGACATAAATGAGCCCCCAGGCCAGAATAACACAGGCTCAGTTCATGCTTTCCTGGCCCATCTGCTCAGGGCCATACTCTGTTTTAGTCAAAGGAAATGAAACTCCAAAAGGAAAGTGTATGCCATTTGGTCCTTTCCAAATGTTTTCATCTATATCTCCCATCACTCCTCACCATTGGTGACACTGGTTAGGGCTTGTAGGATTTGTAAAGCAGAACACACAGAGGGAGTAGGTTTCCGACTGCTGCTATAGTGCTACCTCTAGAGTAGATACAGTGAATTAGACAATACATTTTGACTGAATCCTCAACATAAATTCTGGTATGCCATTTCTTCAGGCTCCTCATATTTGACACCTGTATGACAGGCAGATACTGCATGGTTCTCTCCTTTCTGGGACTAATTTTGCCTACTGAATGTAACTGGTGCAAATGGGGGGAGATATTTTTCCAGATGATTTTTAAATAGTTGACCAAAATTCACAAATTTCTTCCTGCTTGGGAAGGAACCTGTGCAAAAGGAAGCTGATTTCAAAGTAAACATTAAGGACAATGTGCATTTTCTACCTGTTTTTCCTCCCACAATGGCTTTTTCTCAGATATATGCCTCAGAAATCAGACTTACAAATGGAATCCTCAGGGAAAAAAGCATGGTAATGCATTGAAGAATGTCATCTGCTGTAACAAACAGATGTCTTTTTTCTATTTGACAGGGCCCCTTTGCAAAAAAATAAAAGGTATATTATCTGTTTTTCACCCTCTCCGGTTTTCACATTCCCCCTTGCTTTTTTACAGGTTCTACTGGGACTTGATCATGTTGCTGCTTATGGTGGGAAATTTGATCATCTTACCAGTAGGCATCACCTTTTTCAAGGATGAGAACACACCACCCTGGATTGTCTTCAATGTCCTCTCTGACACCTTCTTCCTGGCTGACTTGGTACTGAATTTCCGTACAGGTATTGTGGTTGAAGACAACACTGAAATCATCTTGGATCCACACACCATCAAGATGAAGTACCTTAAGAGCTGGTTCCTGGTTGACTTTGTTTCCTCCATCCCTGTTGACTATATCTTCCTGATTGTAGACCTGGAGACTCAGGTAGATTCTGATGTCTATAAAACGGCACGGGCACTACGTATTGTCCGATTCACAAAGATCCTCAGCCTGTTACGCCTCCTTCGACTCTCCCGTCTCATCCGTTACATCCACCAGTGGGAGGAGGTGGGTCAAGACTTACAATATACAAGTTCTAGAGCCAGACAGATCTTGGAAAGTTACCTTTTTTAAAAAAGCTATTTCAAAGTAATTAGTTACCAAGGCCTGATACAGACAGGCCAAAATAAAGCTGCTTCGAGTCACTTTGCAAATATGCTGTTTCAATGATACATGCGTCCTAAGAGTCCAGAAGCCGCACCAAAGCCACGCTCCAGTCCTAAGGACTGGAGTGCGGCTTTGGTGCAGCTTCCAGACTCTTAGGACGCACGCATTATTGAAACACCATACCTCCAAAGTGACCTGAAGCAGCTTTATTTTAGCCTGTCTGTATAGGGCCCAAGTTTCCAAGACTCCAAGGCAGCTACAAGAGTTATAAAATTTTAAAAGTAACTATTTGTTTTCCCTATTTTCAGAAGTAACTATTTTAATAATTTTTTTAGAAAATCTAAAGATTACAAACTATTGGCCTATGGTACAAAGCACACTCTCTTCCCACTCACTTTGTCATTACCTCAACACCTATACATGAGTCAGTACTCGAACACATGAGTTAGTACTTGAACCATATGCCATTCCTCCTCCACAAAACCTAGGAGAGTTACTTTTTCAGTTGTAAGATTCCCTGCTGCTAGAATAGCTACTGGGCATTCTGGGACTTATGGTCCAAATGAAGTACACTTCCAAATTCTGCTCATCCATTTTGTGAAGCCAGATCCTGTAGCTATAAAAGTGCAGGTTGAATATTGCCTCATCCCAAATGTTTGGAACCAGAAATGTTTAGGATTTCAGACTTTTTTGGATTTTAGAACATTTGCATATACATAATAAGATATCTTGGAAAAGGGATCAAAGTCTAAACATTAAATTCATTTATTTTTCATGAACATCTATACCTACACATATACACCTATACCTACGTATATAATGTATTGTTATGTGCCTTCAAGTTGTTTCTGACTTACATCAACCCTATCCTGCTCTTTTCTTGCCAAGGTCATCCAGTGGGTTTTCAAGGCCGAATGGGAATCAAACTCTGGTCCCCAGAGACATAGTCCAATACTCAAACAACAACACCACACTGGCTCTCCACAGAATGATAGAATCATAGAGTTGGAATAGACCGCAAGGGCCATCCAGTCCAACTCCCTGCCATGCAGGAAATCATAATCAAAGCATCCCCAACAGATAGCCATCCAGCCTCCGCTTAAAGACCTCCAAGGAGGGAGACTCCACCACTTTCCAAGGGAGTTTGTTCCACTGTCGGACAGCCCTTACTGTCAGAAAGTTCCTCTTCATGTTGAGGTGGAATCTCTTTTCCTGTAGCTTGCATCCATTGTTCCTGGTCCTATTCTCTGGAGTAGCAGAAAACAAGCTTGCTCCAGCCTCAGTATGACAGCCCTTCAAATATTTAAACAGGACTATCATATCACATCTTAACCTTCTCTTCTCCAGGCTAAACCTACCCAGCTCACTAAGTCTCTCCTCATAAAGCATGGTTTCCAGACCCTTCACCATTTTAGTCGCCCTCCTTTGGACATGCTCTAGCCTGTCAACATCCTTTTTGAATTGTGGTGCCCAGAATTGGGCACAGTATTCCAGGTGAGGCCTGACCAAAGCAGAACAGAGTGGTACTATTACATCCCTCGATCTATACACTATACCTCTATTGATGTAGCCTAGAATTGCATTGGCCTTTTTAGCTGCTGCATCATACTGTTGACTCATGTTCAACTTGTGGTCTTCTAGAAATCCTAGATCCCTTTCACGCATATACACATAGCTTGGAGGTAATTTTACACACAACATTTTTAATAATTTCATGCATTAAACAAAGCTTATGCACACTGAAACATCAGAGTCAGGAGGCATGACTGTTAGTTTGGAAAGCTATTAACTTGGAAGACTATTAATTGGTAACATCAATTTTAACAACAACTACAAGGAGTCATGGAGGATATTTGTGTGTCTCATCCCAGTTGCCATTTACCCCCCCTAACCACCTCATTTTTCATCCCATTGGTCCAGATTTTCCACATGACTTATGACCTGGCCAGTGCTGTGGTACGGATCTTCAACCTCATCGGGATGATGCTTCTACTGTGCCACTGGGATGGGTGTTTGCAATTCCTAGTCCCCATGTTGCAGGACTTCCCCGAGGACTGTTGGGTCTCCATCAACCACATGGTGGTAAGTGTCCTGCTGTCTTCCACCAATGGAAGACTGGGGCTGTAATAATTCTGAAGGAAACAGAGTCCCTGAAGGAGTGCCAGCCCAAGACATTTTGAGATGAAGCAACAGACCTGAGAGAAACCATAAGATAGGCCTCATTCCCACTACATTTTAAACCGGTTTGCAAATCAGTTTGAAGTTGTTTAAATGACCCTGGTTCACACTTGAACCGAATTGCTGAAGCAATTTGGAGAGGGGAGGCATGCACTCTAGACCCATTTAACCTGCGTCTTTTTGATGCTGATTCTTTCCGCATCTTTTTGGATAAATTGATTCTATGCAAGTGTGAAACAAATGCGGATCGAACATGATGGGAATCAGAATTGATGTAGTATGACATCATAAGGGGTTGCCAGGTGGGGAAGCGGAAATTAACAACTTGTGTCTGCCCACCCTTCGACCCTCCCTCTCTCTCTTGGCCCAGCGCCGGAAGTACATAAATGTGATTGCAGTGATGGACAGAAAAAAAATCCCACTGAAAACACTTCAAATTGAATCAATTTATTTGCCAATGTGAACTTTAACTGGGTTATTTTGAGAGACTCCAGCAGGAAACGGTTT
The DNA here is from genome assembly GCA_023333645.1 of Sceloporus occidentalis. NCBI lineage: Eukaryota > Metazoa > Chordata > Lepidosauria > Squamata > Phrynosomatidae > Sceloporus > Sceloporus occidentalis. The sequence goes on from JALMGF010000020.1 coordinate 9,755,661, forward strand.
AAATTGAATCGATTCATTCATCAATGTGAACCACAAGTGGGTTATTTTATTTTGTTTTACAGCAAGAAAATGCGATCGGGGCAAATGTAGTGTGAACCACGCTCCACTGCCGAACCGATCCATCGATTCGGATTGCAAAGTGATTTATTTGTAAGTGGGAATGAGGCCATAATGTCCGCTCCATTCTATGTACAAAAGGTTATTGGAATGGTAATAAATTTTACTTCAGCACTGGCAAAGAGATAGTTTTCTCCACTACACTACAAGGCAGCAAACTAGTTTTATAAGTACACAGTCAGTGATGTTCCTTCCCAAGGTGCCTGAGGCAGCCTCACTGAGCCTCATAGCAAGGCAAACCCTGTAGGCTGTATCTATACCATATAGTTATGGCAGTTTGGTACCACTTTAATGGTCACAACACCTTCTTATGGAATCCTGGGATTTGTAGCTTGGTGAGAGACATAGCTCGGCAAGCTATAGATCCCACTGTAGGCATTTCCACCATCCACCCCCTTTCTGTTACTACCAGACGCCAACTCGACGCAGCCCACATCTCACACATTCCAAAACCTTTCGTTCCCAAAACTATCCTAGCCAGCTGCACATATCCCATCCCCCCTATGCCAACTAACCTATCTGCTTACCCATAAGTCTCAGCCACTATTAGCCTATCTGTCAGCCCCATTCAAGCATGCATATTAAATAGTTCATTATTGGGGGGGGGGGGGGAGAAAACAACCACAAAACAATTACCCATCTATTGAACATTATCAGAACTCTGACAGAATCCAGGCATGTATGGTTCTGACAGCAACCAAATAACAAAGGCAATTACCTTTGGACAGCCAACGGACTTCTGTATGTAATAATAACTGTGTGAAGTCTTCGTTATTGTCCTCATAAAGCTGTTGAAACAAGCAGTCTTGAATGCATTTGATTTAATGTGATTTACTGCTTTTATTACAATCTGTAGAGAGTCATGCAAACACCCTGCTAGTATTTTTGAAACCAAGTGTTGTTGGCGAGTTACACAGTAAATACTTCTGGCACAAAACCTTTTAAATATGCAATAAATCCTCTATATCTACCTGTCATAGAAGCAACACCATCTACAGCACAGCCCAGAGTGTTCTCGAAAAGGATATCTTTCTCACTGAAGGTATCTCTTCTTCAAAAATTGTTTCATCGTTAGCATCTGTTGTTAGCTTTCGAGCAAATAAGCATTTCTTTTTTAAAGTTGTCATTGTTCAAATATCTAACATAAGCCATCAGTATTGTTGTGTTACCTGGGAACATGATTAATCAATTTGCAAAGCAAATAAAAATTCTGAACTTTTAATTGTGAGTCTAGATGACTTTCAACATTTTCTGCCATTTTGCCAATACACCTCGACACTGATGAATTGCTCAAAGGGATGGATTCGATAATTTCACAAGCATGTTGGTTCATGACAGTTGAAATAATAACGTTGCTGTCAAAATCAAGGATTCCCCTATAGCAGTGATAGTAAACCTTTTACAGACCGAGTGCCCAAACTGCAATCCGGACCCCACTTATTTATTGCAAAGTGCCACGTCCCTCTGGCGTTCTAGTAAGAAACTCTGGCAAACTCTGTGCTAGGGCAACAGCATGTGTGCCCACAGAGAGGGCTCTGAGTGCCACCTCTGGCACGCGTGCCATAGGTTCGCCATCACTGCCCTATAGTGTAGGGTTTTCCTTCCTTGGCTATCAGTTTGGATATCTCATAAAATATGATTAAACCTTTGTCATGTAAAACTGATTTCTGAACAAACATTTTTGTCAATGTAGGTCTAGTTTAAAATTTATCTCTCAATGCTAGAAAATATACCAGGGGTTTATCCTTCTTTATGAGACTTTTCCAAATGCGTCTGAAACTTACATGGACATATACTCATTTGAAAGTGTAGTCATATATATCAAGCACATAGGTACCGTGCAGTCTTGTGGTGATGGAATAAATCTGTAGCCAAAATACTCATCTGAGTATTGTCAACATTTTTTTTTTGTGAAGATAGCCATGAGTTATCTAAAAAATTTAAAAAATCAAATTCGATACAGATGCAAACTAATTTAACATATGTTTGCAACTACAAAATAATAAGATCACTTCTCAGGAATAAAACAGCATTAGAATATTTGAAACATTATGTCCAATCCCAATAGATCAACTGAACACAGCAACCCTGAAAGGAATGGCAAACACAATGGCTAAAAATACCTGAGGATTACATGCGAAATCTTGCATGCAGCAACATACCTCCTTTCGCAGTAATACTTACATGAAAAAATAGCATCTCGTACACTAACACTGCTGCAGAGAAGCGAGACGTGGACAGCAGTGGAGTGCAGGAGTGGGAGGGAGAAAGAAGCAGAAGTGATGTTGCCACAGAATGCACCTGGCGATCCATCCACTAGGAAGCACAGTCACTTCTCTATTCACTCTACTTCTCCGTTTTCTTCACTTCTCCGTTTTCTGTTTTCTTAACTGTTTTCTTTTCTCGGTCACTTCTCCATTTTCATCACTTCTCACTTCCCTCTGTGGCCCCCTAGTTTTGTGCTGTGGCCCCCATTTATGCGATTTTTCACCTGTCTCCCCCTTGGAATATCCTGGGGGCTCCCAGTGGGCCATATGTTCCAAAGTTCTTGTCTTTAGCTGTTAACGTTAAAGAAATCCAATTATCAAAAAGCGGTCAGACTAATGGCAACATATCCTAGATCTATAATTATGGTGCGTTACAGAGCGCCCAAGAAAGGCGCTCTGCCGACGCCGCCTGCTGCGTCCGGGAACCGCAGCCGAAAAGAAGCACCGAAATAGGCGCTTCTTTTTGCGCCCTGGAAGTGGTGCCGTGAGGCACTAGTCGCGCACTCACAGCATCACTTCTGCCGTGTGACATCCGGACGCTATGCGTCCGCGACATCAAAATGGCAGCCCCCGTGTAGACGGGCACTGTCATTTTGTACGGACTCGGTCCGTACTAGGGTTGAAGGGCATCCGGAAGTGACGCCCCTTCTCAACCCTACTACGCCCCTTCCTAACCCAGCACGCCCCTTCGGCGCGTTGTAATGCGCCAAAATAACCAAAAATAATCTCCAGTGTTAGTATGTAGAGAGATCTTGTAGCACCTTTGAAACTAACAAAGAAAGAAGTTGGCAGCATGTGCTTTTGTAGCCTACGGTCTGCTTCCTCAGATGCATTTCATAGACTACAATCTGTTTCCTCAGATGAAGAAGACTGTAGTCTACAAAAGCTCATGCTGCCAACGTCTTTTCTTCGGTTAGTCTCAAAGGTGCTACAAGATCTCTCTACATACTGATTCTACAGACTAACATGGCTATACCTTTGAATCTCCAGTGTTGTTACCCAATTTGATAAATTTAATTTTATGTAAACTTCCTGTATTTTTATGAAACCTTTTTATTTTATACAGGTTTAAGTTATATAAGTTATAAATGATAGCCTTTAAGGCTGAAGGGTAGGGTATAAATACCATAATAAATAAAAAAATGTAATCTTTCTATTTTATATGATTTTAAGTTATAACATGTCTTGCCAGGTCTGTTGGCTGTAAATAAAGATTGATTGATTGATTGATTGATTGATTGATTGATTGATTGATTTACTGACTGACTGACTGACTGACTGACTGACTGACTGACTGACTAGCAGCAGTTGTGGGGAATTGCAGTGAAGCATATTCCAGCTGAGCATTGGGAGGACACATCTTTCTAACACAGTTGAGCAGTGGAATTGCCCACTTAGGAGGTAGGCTCTCCTTTGCTGGAAGTATAGTAGCAGGACAGCTGTGTGTCAGAGAAAATGTAGCTGCAAAATTCTTGCACTGAGTAGTAGATGGACTGAATCAGAAGTAAACATACTTTAAGATTGCAGTAACAGATCTTTGTAAAGTTACTATTTTTGGATGACATCTCCTAGAATTCCTCCAGTTAGCACTGTGTTAATGGGGGATTCTGGGAGTTGCACTCCAAAAAGTAACTCTTTCAAGCTCTGGCTTATCAAATTATGTACAGATGGAGGAAATAATAGAATAATAGAGTTGGAAGAGACCACAGGGGCCATCCAGTCCAACATTTTTCTCCATCTCTTATAATACTAGAATTCATGGTCATCCAATAAAATTGATGGAAGGTTATTCTGACCAGATAATGCTTCCCCCTACTGAATTTGCTTTTAAAAATAAGTTTACAGATGTTGCTAGCCCAGAGGGATTATGACAAGAGTGCCACTCGAACGCATGATATATATGGCCTAAAAGAAGGAAAATAAACTATTTTACATTTCAAAAGTTTTCCCACTTAGTCATGTGAAGATAACTTCTAGCCATCTTAGGTGACACATGCCAATTTTAGCTTAAGCGAATGTATGGACAGCATGTCCACATGACTTGTCTTTCTGAAGCTAACTTTTTTCTCTTCCCTATAGAATGACTCTTGGGGAAAACAGTACTCCCATGCCTTGTTCAAGGCCATGAGCCATATGCTATGCATTGGGTATGGTCAGCAGGCACCTGAAGGCATGACTGATGTTTGGCTGACAATGCTGAGTATGATTGTGGGTGCCACCTGTTACGCCATGTTCATCGGCCACGCCACTGCACTTATTCAGTCACTGGACTCCTCTCGACGACAGTACCAGGAGAAGGTGAGAGAGGAGCCACAGGGTTCATCTGTTCTCAATGCAGAAGAGCTAGCATTTTCCAAAGTGCTGTGCTTTGACAGGACAAGCTGATCTCTTGATAGATCTTCTGCAGCAGTCAGTTTTTATGCATATAAGAATGTAGGAATTGCCATGCTGGACCAGAGGCCACCACCATCTCACCTTTTCCAACAATGGAGTATTTGTACAGTGCAGTTAGGTCACATACCAATAATTAAAAAATTCCTGGGAATTTTAGTTTGGGGCAGATGACTTTTTCTGGACTTTTAAAATTGGTTTTTAAAAGTTCTAGCACAGTAATAATTTAACTTTATTATGAGCCACTGTTTGTGAGGGTATTACATTGGAATAAAGTGTGTAATTTAATCTAATTTAATTCCTTTAATACCTTGTTTTCTAAGACCTCGATCTCCACAGGTGACTTATAGCAACAAATACCAATTTTAAAAAAAACCAAAGCCATCTCTCTGTCTACTGAGTTAATGAAGTGCAAATTACTTTTGCACTTTGAACTCTGCTTGCAGCACCTGAAGCAAGCTGAGGATGAAGAGGGAAAGTGGGAGGAGAGGTAATTGGGACATTTTAAAAACAGCTTAAAAAGTGGGACAGCGGCAGATGAATTGGGACTATCCCTTCCAAATCAAGACTGTTGGAGGGTATGAAATGGCTAGAAATTAGCTGGAAAGAGGACCACAAACCAGAAGTGATTTCTGGTTGCTTCCAGGTCACAATTTTGGTAAAAAATATAATGTCATAACATGGATGGACGTGGAATGGCAGCAAAAATTGTCCCCCGTCACTGGCCCCATATAGACAGGCCAAAATAAAGCTGCTTTGGGTCACTTTGGAGGTATACTGTTTAAATGATGTATGCGTCCTAAGAGTCCAGACGCGGTGCCAAAGCCACACTTGGCTTTGCCGCAGCTTCTGGTCTCTTAAGATATGTGTCATTTAAACAGCATACCTCCAAAGTGACCCGAAGCAGCTTTATTTTGGCCCGTCTGTATGGGCCACAGTTAGCCACCAGATTCTAAAATGGAGTGGGCAACTGCCAGAGACTAGGGTGCTGCATCAGTCTCCAGGTGACCTGAAGGGGGCAAACACATGGGGGGGGGGGAATCTAATATTTGCCCCTAATCTTCCTCTAAAAGATTTGGGGACATTTCATCACATTTTGGTTTCTCACGTCTATTTTAGACCTAGGAAAGGTACCAACAGGAAGAGACCCAAGGGTCACTTCTTTGTTTCTTGTTTTAAATAAAGGCCTCTCTTGGGCCTAAAATGGCAAAATGTGGCCTCTCATTTCCCTTAGAAGACATTTGGGGGATTTTCCCCTCCAAAATGTTTTTAGAAAAACAATATTCCTGGGGGCTATGTGTGGTGTACAGGCTACATTTTGCCCACCTCCGCCTTAGATCACAGGTCTCTTATGTGGCTACAGACTTGTTCTTATAGCTCCTTACACACGTTTGTAGAAAAGAGAAGATAGGAAGGAGGCAGAGATAAGCTAAAACAGTAGCAGAGACCCACCCAAGCACTGGATGAAAAGAAGAGTTGTTGTCTGGCCAACCCCATGCCACTAAATGCTGCCTCTTATCTCCCTTTCTAGTACAAGCAAGTGGAACAATACATGTCCTTCCACAAATTACCAGGAGACACACGCCAACGGATCCATGAGTACTATGAACACCGGTACCAGGGGAAGATGTTTGATGAGGAGAACATCCTGGGGGAGTTGAGTGAACCCCTCAAAGAGGTATAAGTCTGGGGAGGGCTCCATCTCTTCAGGCGGAAGGGTGGAGGAAACATAGATAATATGCGTGTGGAGTTTGAGCAAAAGCTAAACCCTGGGCTCTTTGAAGTAATAGAGAAAGAAGAATCCAGAAGCACATGCAAAATATATTCTGTGTGGTGCTGTTGGGTATTTGGGTATGGGTACTAACTGGATGGCCAAAAAGACAAACAAATGGATCCTAGAACAAATCAAGCCTGAACTCTCCCTCTGAGCCAAGATGACTAAACTGAGGCTGTCATACCTTGGGCACATAATGAGAAGGCACGACTCAATAGAAAAGTCAGTGATGCTGGGGAAGATAGAGGGCAGTAGAAAGAGAGAAAGACTGCATGCCAAATGGATAGACTCAATCAGGGAGACTATGGGCCTGAACCTACAGGAACTGAGCAGAAAGATAGAAGATTGGGGGGGGGGGGGGTTTGGAGAGTCTCATTTCACGGGATTCCCATGAGTTGAAGGCAACTCAAAGGCAGCTGACAACTATACTATAAAGGCACCAGATCCTGTTGGATCTTGGAAACTAAGAAGGGTCAGGTTTAGTACTTGGATGGGAGACCACCACTAAATGCCAGGTTCTGTAGGCAGTATTTCAAAGGAAGGAACTGATAAAACCACCTCTTGAGAAAATTTTATTAAATGTATAGGGCTCACCAAAAGTCAACAGGAGACTTGAAGGCTCATGCATATACACACGCACACTGGCAAAAACCAACTGAACAGACAAATAGTAGTGGCAAATAGAGCCAGTGTGATTTGAATCATAGATTAGGACTCTGAGAAAAGGGTTTGAATCTCTGCTTGGACATAAACCTTGGACAAGTCATACTTCTAAAGCTAAGAGAGTAATGCCAAATCTCCTCTGAACAAATTGTGCCAAGAAAACCCCATGATCAATAAGATCACTTTATGGTTACTACAAGATATAGTAATCTAATCACCATCTGCAACTGGCATCCTACTAGTTACATACACAGACACACATACATGTGGCCAGATGCAAAATAATTACAACAGCACTGAAATATCTCGTGGACTTCAGACGCTATACAATAAATCTGGGGGTGGGAATTATAAGGCTCAGCCTATAGGTCTGAATGCAGAACGACTACACTATACAGGATTGCAGCCTGTTAGTGTGCTTTACTTCTGGAAGATGGTGCATTGAAAATCTGAATATGACATCATTCAGAGTTCACCTTCTTCCTCAGGGACTCCAGAACTAAAGTGGGCAACTTTGGCAGGTTTTGCAGTCAGTTTTGGAGGGGTCACAAGAGACCCACTGTTGGCTGTAAATGACCAGGAAGTTATATCGAATTATAAAGCTCAGTCCCTTGGGAAAGGCAGGGGGTGGGACTAATGTGGACCTCCAGATGTTGCTGGGGTAGAAGAATATATGGCTAGTGAGAGCCAGCACTGGACCCCCCAAGACAAGATTCATGACTGGGAATCCCTTCCCTAAATTTATAGTAACAGACATTATATCCAGTCTCAGGGCTGTTGACATACCACAGTTCATTTTGTAGTGTATGGTTTGCTTTTTTATTGTCCAGGGTTCCAGAGGCCCTGAGATTTGCCCTTCTTCCCATCATCCTTAGCCTGGGAAACATACTGAGAGCTGCAGTCCAGCTACATCTGGAAGACAGCATGATTCTTACCCCTGCACTTAAGTAAAGCCCTGAACTTTGCTTTACAGGAGTTCAATTCAGTTCAGTTCATCTTCATTATGGTCATAGACAAGCACATTGCTTTAGAGGAGAATAATAACTTCCAGAGATTTCTAAAAGCATGTTTCTCTTTGCTTTGAAGTGAGCCACAATGATTGGTGGGGTCCAGGGGCTGAAAAAAAGGTGGGGCCACACATGTGGCAAGAGGGCTATATGTGGCCCAACCTTGTACTAAACTTAAAACCTCTGAAGTATAGGGGACTTCATCTTCCCACTAGCATACAAGTCAGTCAGTGCATGCTTATAAGTACAGAAACTTATGGCGTATAAACCTTCTGTTTCTCTCTGTGTGTTTCATACAGAGAGAGACAGCATCTGCTCATGTCAACTACTTGGCTGAAGGTTTCTGGTTTCCTTCCCTGCCCTTTGCATCCCTATCATAGGAGATCATCAACTTCAATTGCCGCAATTTAGTGGCCAATATGCCACTTTTTGCCAATGCTGACCCCAACTTTGTGACGGCCATGTTGACCAAGCTGCGCTTTGAAGTCTTCCAGCCAGGGGACTTTATCATCCGAGAGGGCACTGTGGGGAAGAAGATGTTCTTCATCCAACATGGTGTGGTCAGTATCCTGACTCGTGGCTCCAAGGAAATGAAGCTCTCGGATGGCTCCTACTTTGGAGGTAGGTTTTTAGAACAGAAACAAAATTTAGCACCAATTCTGTGTGAGAGGGGACAAATTGGTGGTGTTGCAGGATTTCACTGTGGTTTTATACATTTCAAAGGTCTTTATGAAACTCAGAATCCACCAATACCTGACGTCACTAGGATTGGTGTTACCTGGTATGGTGACTCATGGTGTCATCCCCCCAATTGACCTCCTCCCATACCACACCATACAGAATCTTTAATAAAATAATTCTGTACTAATGTTACGTGTAAATCATAATTTCCGTATATCACTGAATGTAATAGCAATTGTTGGGACATAAACAACTAGCAAAATTAAAAGTATACCTTTAAATTACAATGTCATATGCACAGCCTAAATGTATTTATATTTACATAGTTCCATGTGGTCAAAGTTAAAATTTGGTAAGATGTGATGTTTTTAAAGAAAAATTTAAAAGAGTAATTAAAAAAACAACAACACTTGAGGCCTCTCCTTTCTCAGCCCCACTCACGCGTTCTCTTCTGCTGAGCTCCAGAGTTTTAAAGGGATTCAGGCAAACACCACAGTTCATTTCTGCCAAAAGGCAAATATTTGGGGGGCAGTGGTCTCACCAGGTGTGGTCCATATCTCCACTCAACCCTAATGACACCCCTGCACCAACACAAGATCAAAATGTTCTTTAAATCTGAAGAGTGTTTAGATCCTTGCTTGATCCTTACATATAACAAATACACCCTGTATTTTCAATGTTCAGTTTGTAAAAGCTGTTTCTTATGTAGCCGAAATGTGATCATACATACATACACAAACACACTGATATGATGGAGTTATTAGCCAACTTGGAGAAACCCTAACCTTTTCTGTTACAGCCCCCTGTAACAGATCAGGTCCTGATCAGGGCTACCTCACCAAAACAGGTTCAAGAGTAGTAAAACAAAGGGGCTCGACAGACAGGCGCTTTGTGCCGGCCTGGGCCCAAACTAGGGGTGCCTGGGGGCTGAGCCTTAGCAACCCTACCGCACACCCTGTCTGCCATCATTGCATACGCCCATTCATACGGGGCACACGATGATGATATCTGCACGACACAGTGCTGAAACAGCACTGCACTGCACTACGCAGATGTCATCATTGCGCGCAAGCCCCCAGAGGTCTGTTTGGGCTCTGACATAGCTGCACCCACACCAAAGCCCAAATGGAAAGAACTGGCTGGTGAGCAAGCAAGAAAGGGATACAACACCCTTTCTCGCTTGCCCAGCAGCCACACTAATCTAATTTATAAGGAGCAGCAAATGGGGACAGCAAGGACCAGTGGTGTCACTAGAGACCACACTGGATGACACTACAAATGCGAGCAAGAAAGGTATAACCCCCATTGGGTGACACCCTTTCTTGCTCACCTTTGTGGTGACACCCAGTGTGGTCTGTACCTGCTAGTGACACCACTGGTCCTTGCTGTTCCCATTTGCTACCCCTTATAAATTAGATTAATGATGGAATTAATACAGAAATTACAACAGATATTTTAGCATGTTACATGGGCTAAGTATGGTTAATAAATGCCTATTAAAATGTGTGATATTTCATATGTTTAAAAATATGTTAAGTTGGAGACAGGTCTTTGTATTAATTGGGCCTGGTGAATGCCTGGTAAAGGAATGTGGGGGAGGATTTTTTTCCTTTTGCCACCTTGCCAAGCATTTGAAGGTCAGTGGTTAGCACAACAAGGCTCAAATTCAGGTGGGAAAAAAGGAAAACATCTGAAGAAGTAATTGTTTTGAGCTGGGTGTGTTTTGCTTGCCAATTTTGAGGGGTGAAGGTGAGGCTTTCACCTGCTTTTATTTGATGTATGTGTGCTGGGTTTTCAATTCTTTCTAAAGATGCCTTACTAGGTGGACTTTTCTGGCTTCTCAGTAAAGCTTTCTGCTAATTCTCAGAGGCCTAATTGACAGTCTGTGGAGAGTTACCACTAGTTCTGACACTGGGTAACATTGGGCAAGTCATTCTTTGTCTCAAAGGAAGGCAAGGGCAATCCCATGATAGGCAGTTGTTGTTGTGTACCTTCAAGTCATTTCTGACATATGGTGACCCTAAGGAGACCCTATCATGGGGTTTCTTGGCAAAGTTTGTTTGGAGAAGGCTTGCTGTTGCCTTCCCTGGAGGCTGAGAGCATGTGAATTGCCCAAGGTCAGCCAGTGGGTTTCACGGCCAAGTTGGGAATTGAACCCTAGTCTCCAAATTTGTAGTTCAACACTCAAACCATTATGCTATGGTGGCACTACAGTTAGGGCCACCAAAACTCAGCAATGACTCAAAAGGTATGTAAAACAAGAAGTAGCTTTTGGGTGATTGTATTTTCCAGAGACTTTTCTCCCAGCCTTGCCCTGCATGTGAGAATGTGCCAAGAGATTGGTCCTGATGTTTTTCTCCCCATTTGCCCCTGTAGAGATCTGCCTCCTCACTCGTGGTCGGCGAACTGCCAGTGTACGTGCTGATACCTACTGTCGCCTCTATTCGCTTTCAGTGGACAACTTCAATGAAGTCTTGGAAGAGTATCCCATGATGCGTCGGGCCTTTGAAACTGTAGCTATGGACCGCCTTGACCGCATAGGTGAGGAGTGGAGCCAGAGCCCACTTATGAGCAAGGAAGAAGTAGGGTATTAAGGCAGTGTGGCATCAAGGGAACATGACATCAAGGGAATGTGACATCAAGTGGCACACCAATTCACTGAGTAAAGTAGGGCTGGAGAAAATATGGGATTCATGCAGCCTCCAGACTGCAATTTTGTGGCTCCAAAGCCCCTCAATATGTAACAACCCTCCCGCCAAAGTCTTCCTTTAGAACCCTATAGAACTCCATCCCTAAATGACTCTCTTTTCACCCATGTCCTTCTCCAAATGTCAACTGGAAGTGACATGATGTCACTTCTGGCCATCATTTGGGAAGAACATGGATGAGAACAGAAGTATTTAGGTGCACAATTGTGGGGAGCCAGTCCATAGGAGAAGGTCAGGACTGGAAAATTGACCCAATGTAGTTACCGGTACCTACCCAAGCAAAACCATAGAGTTCATATTACAGTAGCAAGTGATTAGTTAGCATCACTGGCTAATGTGAGGCCCATATTACTCCTACTGCTCGCTTGGCTCTTATAAGTATCTGAGTATCATTGTAGTTGTCTTCCAGCACATATGTGTGTCAGCAAAACAAAAGTAAAAGCTTCAGTTTTAGCCACTGAGAGCAAGACAGTCTCAGGCCTCTTAAGTTCTAAATCCAGCTCTGGGGTATAGGGCTTCACCCTCTTTCCCATGAAACCATTGTATAATAGTTTCCTGGTTACTGAATGGTTCTTTTCTTATTTTAAAAGGCTGAGCTGCCTCTCCTAAGGCTTAGTGTCTGGCAGTAAGAGCTTTATGCTAAAATATATTGCCATTTTGGGTCTCATCAGAGCCAGATCCCAGAGATGGAGCAGCTACTTTGTGTGCAGGTCCAGCTTTTTTTCCTGTAACTACAGAAAATTGTAGCCAGTTAATATAGACCAATCTTCCTTCTAGGTACAACCCACATTGCCCCCAGCCATCACAGCTGTTTTAGATGAGGAATTATGAGGACTGTAGTTCCATATGTCAGAAGGGTGCTGGATTGGGAGACGCTGGTATAGACAATGCTGAGTGAGCCAGCATTCATTCAGTATGAGGTTATCTATGGTTCGGTGCAGAACTTAGAAAGTTGTTCTTACAAAGTAATTAGTTACAGTTTTTATCAATTTACTTAGTTACCTTTATCATTGTAATTTTAAATAGCAACTCTGTATTATTTGTGCAAAGTAAGTCAAGTTAGTTCCTTTTAAATTACTTTTAAAAACTGAATGCTATTAACCACTGGGTTACAAAACATACTGTCCTCCCACCTCATTGTTGTCTTACCACTCATGACAGAACAAGAGCCAGCAGGAGAACCTGGTGGTATTCCCCCCTCTGCCATTTACTGAGGCCATACCCCAGAACTATAAAAATAATCAAAACTGCTATAGTGTAGGAGTGAAGTTACTCCTCATAGAATCATAGAATTGGAAGGGACCTCAAGGGCTGTCTAGTTCAACTTTCTGCCTTGCAGGAACACACAACTGAAGCATTTGAGAGATGTTTATCCGTTTAAAGACCTCCAAAGAAGGAGAGTCCACCACCTTCTGAGGCAGTCTATTCTACTGTTGAACAGCCTTTACAGTAAAGACATTCTTCTAAACATTCAGGTGGAATCTCTTTTCATTTCTTGTAATTTAAATACATCAGTTTGTGTTTCATCTCTGTAGAGCAGAAAATAAACTGTCTCCCTCTTCTATCTGACCCTTCAGATGTTTATAGATAACTATCATGTCACCTTCCAGTCTTCTCTAAGCTAAACATCCCCAGCTCCCTAAATTGTTCCTTATAGGGCTCAGTAGTTTCCTGACCTTTGACCATATATGTTATACTCCTCAGGACACATTTCAGCTTGTCAATAACCTTCTTGTACTGTGTCACTCAACCTTTGTAATGTAATACTTCATATGTAATTCTTTAGTTCATGGGTAGGCAGCTGCATAGGAACCAGGAGCCAGTGATGTTGTATTAGTTCTGGTCATTTTGTTCAGGTCATGGTTGAAGAAGGAGAGTCAGGGTGGGCTTGGAGATGTGGGAGATTTTTCTCACAAATTTGGGGGGAGCTGTTGGGACAATTTTCAGATGAAATAGACCTAAAAAATGAATAGTACTTTGTGGGCTTTGGGGTACAGGTGAAGGAAAGGGTTCAAGAGCCACAGACACATAGGCAGAGCCACATACAGCCACATTTTCTTCACCCCAGACTTAATTGCTGGGGAAAGAAATCAGTTACTACTACTGCTGCTGCTGAAATAAGTAATTATTTTGAACTGGTTGCTTTTAACCAGCTCTGTGTTTCTTTGCAATACCATAGGCGTCTTCCACTCTTCTTTGTGGATGTCCTCTTTTTCATTGTCATTTTCCCCTTCCCCCAGGTAAAAAGAACTCAATCCTGCTGCGCAAGCGCTCAGAACACAGCTCCAGCACCATAAACAACGAAATAATCCAGCAGATTGTCAAACATGACCAGGACACAGCCCACAACATCCAGGACCTCCAGTCGGTGATGGCTGGGCGAGAACTCAGTTGCAAGCCGGTGATCTGGGAACCACTAGTCCATGCCCCGCTGCAGACAGCTGCAGCCACCACCAATGTGGCCATTGCCTTGACGCACCAGCAGAGCATCGCAGCTCACATCTTCCTGCCCTCTTCCTCTGTCTCCAGCCCTCTCTCACCTGATTCTGTCCTCATTCCACGCCACCCACGGCGCTCCCAGCCCAGTCTGGGTGGTTCCCGGCCTTCCTCAGTCAGCTCTCCTGCCTCAGGGACTCAGTCCCATTTTCAGACGCCAGTGGCCGGGTCCCCTTCCTCCCCCATGGTCCAGTCTTCATCACTTTTCGAAGGTGTTGGGTCCAGGGGAGGCCCTTTGGGATCGGCCATTCCTCGACCAATCCAAAGGGGAGAACCTATCACAGGAGCAGGCCAACCTCAACTCTCCAAGTCCCGTGGCACTTCAGTCTCCACCTCACTCCTACAACAGCCAGCCACCAGCCCTTTGTCCATACCACCTGGGCAAACTCTCCATTACAGCCTCTCCCGAGCCACTGGATCGCACATCTCCTTGTTCTTGCAGCCTCAACAGTTGGTGAAGCACCGGAGCACGCAAGGCCTTTCAGTGGGCTGCCTCACCCAGGATGTACGCGCACTTTCGGCCTCCCAGCCCTCCTTGCCTAATCGACTCACTCAGCAGGTGGACATAGGCTCTTCCAAGTCAGCCAGGAAGTCTGCTGGGAATCTTACACATCGTTCCTCTCCTTCAGTCCCAGGTCTCTTAGCCAAACCTACCACTGACCCTATGGGGCAGCCTGCTCCACCCCAGCAGGTGCCTTCAGGTTCCAGCCGCTCAGTGAGTGGAGCCAGTACCCCACAGTCCCCTGCTTCAACACCCCGACATCCCTCTGTCCCTTCACGCAAGGGTTCTGTGGCATTCAGCCCTGATGTGGACATTGGGAAACCTAAGTTCACATCCAACATGTGAGGACCACAGTAAGCTACAGCTGTAGCTCCTGATGCAGGAAGGAGAAAAGCCAGCCTATAGGAAAAGCAGGCCTTGAGGGCTCAACCAGAAATGTGTTGGATGGGGAGGATACACACATGGAGCATACACCACCACTGGCAAGCTATCAGGCCCAGAAGGGAGTGGGGCAGGCCTGGCCATATCTGAGTGGAGGGTGGGGGGGAAGCCTCACAGAAAGCACAAAAGCGCCTTGCTTCCCAGTCATTCCAACTGCAGCAAGGCATTCTCCAAAAGCTGAGCTAAATTCTATCTGTGTCCAAGGTTGGAGGAGAGCTAGGCTGACAGCCCCTCAGTCAGTCTTAAGTGATGAACCTGCCCTCCTGTGGGGGGAAACACATCTCTACTCCTTCAGAGGTAGTACAACTGCACATTCCTGCTAAGCCGTCTTTTGAGGGTGGCTAATGGGTTTTGCCTCACAGCTATGTCTGAGGTCCTCAGGACCTGTCTTAGGGGCTTACTGCTTGTGGTGGAAGGGCACCATGAAGGGCAAGAGGGTAGGTTTTGACAAAGGAACCTAGAAAATAGAGCTGTTCTAGAGCCCCTCTCCGTCAGAACAGCTTGTGTTTTAAACATGGAAGACCTAGCTGAAAAACAGGCCTAACAGCCCTCGGCATAATCAAAGGAGCTTATGTTCACATACAATAAGTGCACCACAATCTATAGCTCTGGGCAAATGACTTTGAAAACACCCCTTGACAAGTGCCCCCCTCCATCCCCTTCCCTTTAGGAATATCTAAAGATATTTCTCCCTGTCTCTGTCCCGAAATTTGTGCAATATACATCTACAGATGTCTTGTGTGAATGTAACAGTAGAAACCCTGGTTCCATGGAAGAACGAATGAGCATTGGTTTGCCCTGTCTCCCAGTTCTCCCAAATCCATTGTTCTGTCTAACCCAGAGACCTTGGGTTGGTCAGCCAAACCTGATCTTGCTACTACTGCCATTTGTTCAGCTTCTTTGATGGGTTTGGGACATTGGGAGTACCCCCCCCCCAATATATATACCATCAGATGGTAGACTGTGGCTTCTCCCCAATCGTGTCTCAGGTAGCCCCCTTACTTGAAGGTACACAATTGTCTACCTAGAAAGGCCAGTGTGCAGACTCCCCCAGGGATTGAAATGTTGACTTGAGCCCTAGCTAACTGAAAACCCAGGAATCACATATACTTCTACTTCACATTAACAGAGATAAAATCTACTGCTGCTGCCTGGGTCCATTTACTGGAGTTGTGCCCCACAATTTTTTTTAACTCTCATTTAAATTTGTTCATTGAAATGATGGATCAATGAACTCTGCATACATTTGATTCTGGGGAAAAAGCCATAGTTTTAAAGGGAAAGCAACTCTGTTAAAGTTTCACCTTAGATCAGAAATATGAAACATGCTCCATAGGTTGGATGTGGCCCCTGTCAACCGCCCAATGCTGACTGTGGCACCTAGGGGCCAAAGTTTGACAGTGCCCTATCCATTTTAAATGCCACCACTGAAATTTGTCTAAGAATGATGGGAGTCATAGTCCCCACATTTCCAAAGGGGACCATATTGGGGAAGGCTGATCTCACCAATTAAATTTATTGACAAATACCAAACAGCCAATTCTCACATCCAATACTTTGTAGTCTCCACTACAGAGTAGTCTCTCCTGGACTAAGCCACTTCTAATGGCAAAGGAGGGGATGTGAGTATGAATGTTTCTCCTAAAAATGCTCATTTGATTGCATTGTTTTAGGAAGAGGATTTTTAACTTGCCTTTGCCTCTGCCATTCCTACTTTCCACATAAAGAAGGTGGTTTGAATTTTAAACATCATTGTGATTTGTAAGTACAGAAGTGTGGTTAAAGTATGTTAAGGCCCACTTTATCATCAGTTAACAATTTTGTGCCTGCATTCTTTGGACCTGCATTGCAGTTAAGGCCACTTAAATCCACATTAGTAACTTCTTACCACATTTAAAAGATTACTTTGTACAATGTGCCAGAAAGAGCAGCAGATGAGTGCACAGTGTCCTCCGTCTTCAATGTAGGTTTGTGAGAATTGTACAGTTATAGATGAGCATTGATAAAGGTGGCAGTTATCCCTGGAATGAGGAAGCAAAATGTATATGAAAAATATTGGATATGTTCTCCTGGTTCTGTTTGTCTCTATATTCAGAGGAAGTCCTTCCTGGATCCTTCCTATAACCCAAATCGCAAAAGAGTAACCATTTAGGTTTGCAAAATAGGTTTGTATGCCAGTTTTGTTTTGCAGGTTCTCTTTATTATGTTCTGCACATCTTACAGAGAGTGTATTCATTGGGAAGTGTTAGACTTCCACCCTCCTTTCTATATGAGTGGCATATCACTGAAAGAGAAATAAATCTGGACTCAGCCACCTCACTCCCACGGTGGGTACCTATCAGAAATGCCCATCATCAGCCAGGAAGGGTCATAACAGGGTAGCAGAGTTCCCTCTGTCCACTCCCCTACTTGTGCCTAAACAATGCCAGTGCTGGTGGAGGGTGTCTTTTGGGTCCGGGGCAGCCTTCTATCCAGAAAAGCCAGCACCCCGTCTTCCCTTTCTTATGGGAGCTCCAAGGTTCTGCTCAACCTCTCCAGGAACCAGCTAGTTTGCAGTGTGCACTGTGTGGCTCTGCCAAGTGACCAAATTTTATGTGTCAAGGTGTTGCTTTCTGTCCTAGACATATTAATGATTTAGGGCAGATTAGTTGCCCAGAGCCTTTCTAGATTTCTCCTTTCTCTGATCTTTCCCTCCCAATAGTTCTGCCATTTCTCGGTACAATGCTTTTCTTTCTACTACCAGAGCTTGGTGCAGGCGACAACTGGAGGCGGGAGGAGGCATCTGTTCTGATTTGTCCATCATCCCCAGAAAGGGGAAAGGAAAAGAAAGAAGGAATTTCTGCTCCGATCGGCAAACTCCCCCTTCCTCTAGATTGCTGCTAATCTCTCCCTCACCCCCAAAATAGAGATGGGTAGAGAAGTAGTAGATATTTGTTGTTTTGCTTGCTTGTTTGGTTCTTGCAGGATGTCTTTCAGATTAAGTAGACCTCTGATAGTTTAGACTGACCTGGCAAGACATCACTATGAGACGTGCTGCAGAGGGATGTGCCAGGACTGCCTTCATGCCTTGATGCTTTTCCCTTGACCCTCATAGCTCCTCTGGCAGGAGCACTTTGTTCGATCATCGTCACGTAGGTTCAAAACATTCCAAAACATCTTGTTTACACTCCAGTCAGGTAGAGCCTCCTATAGCTGCCGCTCCCATAGACATGCAGAGGAAAGATGTTTCTTTTGTCAGAGGTTGGAAACATTACTTTTTGGGACTGCTAGGCTGGAATTATGTTGGTATGTTATGCATGTGTATAGGTGCCCTGCAAAAGCAATTGGATATTTTTGTGGAGCATTCAGTTCAAAGTCATGGAAGTGCAGTTGAATTTACACTGCCATGCCGTTTTCAGATAAACACTTGGTTATCTTCAGCTTCCATTTAAGACAAGGTTTGTGTAACAAAATCTGTGCGTAACCCTACATGCGTGCAGAGGCTCCAGCTACACAACTTTAGCACAGGATCCAGCCTCAGAATCCAGAGCCAGCATGGTCAGGCTGGTTGGAGCATTCTGGGAGTTGTCACTTCTAAAAAGTAACTTTTCCAAACTCTGGCTTTTTGCTTTGTGGGCCCTGTGTAGATGGCATGCCTGTTTAACCGCTGGGATCTATTTCTCATGCGGTTGCTAACCTCACTGCCAAAACCAATGTTTTCTTGTCCAGGCAACTGTGGCATCCTGCCTTGTTAAAATGATACACACAAGTGTCATTTTACCATCCCACATAGCACCCACGGTGGGGTCTCCTTCCCTCCATCTGTGCCGGTGTATAAGGGACCTGCACCTGCATATATCAAGAGATTATGGGTCTAATTGTAGTGATGTTAGCACCTGTGGGAGAGGGGACAGCCAGGATGGTGGTTTATATGAGTAGGATTGTACGTGTGCATGTTTTTATTGTGTGAGAGTGAATGTGTGCGCGCACATGCACACGTGTGCAATCTAGTCACCAAAGACCATGACCCATCACCTTTGCACTCAGCGTTGCTCAGTGTATGGAACATGTAGATTTCATATCACAAGGAAATTTTAAAGCTGTTTTTTTTTTCCTTTTTTTAAAAAATGATTCCATTTTATTTTGGTCATTGTACCTAACAGATTTCAGTAATAAAGAGAGACTCAGAGCTGTGTCTGTACATCTGTGATATTGTTCCCTTGCGTTGTGTATGCAGTGGCCATGCATTTGACAACAGGGTTGACCGGGGCAGCAAAGACAGCAAGCCAAGAAGGAATAGCTGTGGATCAAGAGCAGCCAGGTTGAGAAAGAACCATATTGCCAGTGGACTGTACTCTAAAGCAAGAGGCTACATGCCCAAGTCATCCCCAGACCCCAACATTAATTGTTGTGTGTTTTTTTCTTGGATCAATATTAAATCACCAAAAACTGCCCAAATCACTGCAAAGCAAAATGGTATTTCTCCCTCCAAAAGCTCCCTTTAAAAAGAAGAAGAAGAAAAGTGGCTGAAAACTTAGTCCAAAGTGGTATTCCACAGTGGGCCCCGGTATCCATTGGGTTTGGTTCCAGGAACATCCCCCCCCCCATGGATACCAAAATCCATGGATTATTATTATAAATGGTTGCTCAAGTCCCATTAAATTCAGTGGTATAGTAAAATGATGTCCCTTATACAAAATGGCAAAATCAAGGTTTGCTTTTGGGAATTTCTTTAAAAAATACATATTTTCAAAATGTGGGTGGTTAAATCCATGGATAATAAATCTGTTGATACAGAGAGCCAACTGTACTACAGCTTGGAAGACACCTATCTAATTATAGGGCTTTGGCAGGGTTCAGAGGAAAAAGGTATGACAGGAGATATAGCAGCCAAATATTTTTTTTACCTTGCAATCTCAGTTTGAAGCAGTAGAATCATAGAATTGTAGAGTTGGAAGAGAGCACAAGGGCCATTCAGTCCAACCCCATTCTGCCATGCAGGACATCTCAATCAAATCATCCCTGACAGATAGCCATCCAGCCTCTGCTTGAAGACCTCTAAAGAAGGAGACTCCACTACACTCCGAGGAAGGAGTGTCTTCCACTGTCAGACAGCCTTTACTGTCAGGAAGTTCCTCCTAATGTTGAGGTGGAATCTCTTTTCCTGCAGCTTGCATCCATTGTTCTGTCTTCTAGTCTCTGGAGCAGCAGAAAACAAGTCATCTCCCTCCTCAATATGACATCCCTTCCAGATATTTAAACAGGGGTATCATATCACCTCTTAACCTTCTCTTCTCCAGGCTAAACATCCCAGCTCTAAGTCATTCCTCATTGGACATGGTTTCCAGACCCTTCACCATTTTTGTCGCCCTCCTTTGGACATGCTCCAGTTTCTCGATGTTCTTTTTGAATTGTGGTGCCCAGAACTGGACACAATATTCCAAGTGGGGCCGGACCAAAGCAGAATACAGTGGCACTATTACTTCTCTTGATCTAGACACTATACTTTTATTGATGCAGCCTAAAATTGCATTGGCCTTTTTAGCTGCCACATCACACTGTTGACTCATGTTCAAGTTGTGGTCCACTTGGACTCCTAGATCCCTTTCACACGTAGTTTCATTCAGCCAGGTGTCTCCTATCCTATATCTGTGCATTTTATTTTTCTTCCCTAAGTGCAGTACCTTACATTTCTCCGTGTTGAATTTCATTTTGTTAGCTTTGGCCCAGCTTTCTAGTCTATTCAGGTCATTTTGAATGTTGATCCTGCCCTCTGGAGTATTAGCTATTTCTCCTAATTTGGTGTCATCTCTAAATTTGATAAGTATGCCCCCAATTTTGTCATCCAGGTCATTGATAAAGATGTGGAATAACACTGGCCCCAGGACAGAGCCCTATTGTATTGTGGTTTTTATTCTTTGCTGTAATCCCGCCTCAATCCGCAGGGAGAGGCAGGAAATACAAACAAAACTTATTATTATTATTATTATTATTATTAATTGGATGCTGGAGGAGGGACAGGTAGCTTGTGCCAGATGTCTGAACTAATCTCAGCAATCTTTGAAAATTATGCTGTGGGCCATGTCTGGTCCTGGGGTTGCTGGTTGCACATCCTGACATATATTTTGGTTGGAGATGGATCCTGCCCCGATTCCAGGATTAAATATGGAAATTCAGCTGAATGTTGGAAGCACACAACAGCAGGGCAAGCAAAACCGTGGAATGATGAAGATACAGAATTAAGGGAGAGGCAATCAAACCTCAAATAAAGAAAAAGCCAAAACAAAAATCATACCCCTTTGAGAATGCAAAGCCCCTTTCTCACTGCCATATTGCCTTTTCTTGGCCAAACAGGCAAATGCTTTCTTTTGACTGGATTATTTTTAATCTGTATTGTTTGCCTTCTCTTTTTAATCAGGAAGGAAACAGTGGCGGTGATCTTCTCTGATTGAGGTTTGGATTTTTAGCATTAAGAGATTAAACCAAGGTCAGTCAATGAACTGAGTGGACAGAGACCCAATTTCCCTTGAATGAATGTGCGGCCAAACTGGCCCCTTTCTCCACCTTGTTTTCAAGCTTGGTTGGTACCAAAGATTAACACAGCATTCATACCTCCATCATAACCTGGATACAATTGGAGCATATTGTCCACACACACACATACAAAAATACCCACGTGCATAGCATACACCTGCATGTGTCACTAACAGGATCCCGGCTGCGGTTGTGAGATCTCTCTGTTATGCCAAATACTTTGAGGTTGTCTGGTCTCAGAGGGTCTTACCATTTAGCTTTACAAAAGACCTGTTCCATGATGAAAACTCAGTACCGTTTGCTGATACAGATCAAACTACTTGCATTCCTGGACTCTCCTTGGAGACCTGCTAACGGAGATTGAACTACATCACCTGTGACTTATTCCACATATGTTTCTGGAGGGAGTAGTATATCACTGCTTAGTAGTAGTAGTAGTACCACTGAGCTATGAACAGATTCACGGCATGACATGAGTGACATTTTGCTAAATAGATGTGCTACAGAGTGTTTGCTTTTAATATCACCACTGTGGGAGGTATTTATGTTTGACCAAGTTCACAAAATTTGACTCTGAAATTTGCGAAAGTACATACAATATAAGGCTGTTGTTCTTTGCATGGAGAAGCTGTGGTTTTTGCTATCAGTCTGGATACAAAACCTCACAGACTGGTTAGGTCCCAGGAGGCTATGTGGCTGATTCTTTATTTATGCAGGGATCAGCTGTGATTAACAGGTTTCTATTTAATTTGATTAAACTGGA
This sequence comes from Sceloporus occidentalis, assembly GCA_023333645.1. Classification (NCBI taxonomy): domain Eukaryota; kingdom Metazoa; phylum Chordata; class Lepidosauria; order Squamata; family Phrynosomatidae; genus Sceloporus; species Sceloporus occidentalis. The sequence continues at coordinate 9,777,984 of JALMGF010000020.1, forward strand.
TTAAGAGGGGATCTGATTATGAGGCTGGGAGTGGGGAAGAGGGGAGGAAATGGATGGGGTATATTTGGACAAAATGGTTGCCAAGTCTGGCTCCCAAGCTGTCCCTAAGCAAAACACCCACTTTTAGTTCTCATTGCCTGGAGCAAATTTTTGGCTTCTTCCAAATCCAGCTCTTCCAAGTTCAGTCTTAGACCAGATATCTGAAGATGATGGAGTATAGATCTCTCCCTCCCACAAAAAAACAACAACAACAACAACCAGTTTGGTTGGTACAGAATATTGACATTGTTGGCCTAGATTGATATAGGCACAAGAAAGAGATCCAGGGGTCTATGAAGAAAGCACATGTGTTGAGAGTGCATACGTTTGACTTGTAACCAAGGGTGGCCCAGATACTGTGACTATCATTCCATCCATTTCACATGAAGATCTTTCTCTAGTGGATTCCACTCCTCTACAAATCTTTTGTTACTTTGATCTCTGAGCAAATATGTGAGCTTGTCAGCAGTCATCCTGTCATAGATTTTCTCTTTCCATTCATTTAAGGTTGGGATTTCTTTACTTTTCCATTTCTTCGCAAAAATCATCCTGGCGGACACAATCGTGTAAAACAAAAGTTTCCCATTTTTTTCCCCCCAATTCATTGTCCTCTATTATATTTAGCAAATAGAAAGTTGGTTCAATCTTTATTTTCACCTCTAATATCTTTTCCAGTTCTACGTTGATCATTTTCCTGAATTTTTTAGCTTGGTAAAATGTTCTAAATTTTGATGCAAAATGCCAACATTCTTTATTTGAATTTTGGATTCAATAGATTTTGAATAATTATCCAATAGATTTTGGATAATTTCTCTGGTGAGAGATAACCATATGTATTGTAGTTTGTCATAATTTTCTTTTATATCATAATTCAATGAGTACTTCAATCTTATTTTCCTATTTCCCCCCCTCCCCATTGATCTAACATTATTGGTTTTTTCACATCTTGGGCCCTATTGTTTTCTAGTTTCTTCTTCCATCACATATTTAAGAATCATTTTTGTAAAGTTTAGAAATTAGGTGATCTGTATTTTGTCTTATCAGTTTGCTAAATTCTGTTTCTTCTTTCTCAATTTGTTGTAATTTCAGATCTATCTTTAAATGGCACGACTCCCGGATGCTGCAGAGAAGGAGCGCGGAAATAGTGCTCCCTCTCGGGCCCCAGAAGAGGCGCCGCAAGTGCCAAAGGATGCACTCGCGGCGTCACTTCCTTTGCGCCACGTGCAGACGCAGAGCGTCCGTTACATCAATATGGCGGCGGCCGTGTGGAAAGGCCGCCGCCATATTGTACATATTGAATACGTATTAGGGTTGGGGGGTGCGGAAGCACCGCCCCTTCCTAACCCTAATACGTACTCAATACATATTTTTTGTAACCCGCCAATGTAAAACAATTCCAATTTAAAACTATAAATAATTGATAAAATAAAAAACATATTAAACAAGACAACAGTTAAAACAACTTTAAAAGCTACAACAATTTAAAGCCATGTACATGTAACATAGAAGTAAATTAGTCCCTTTAATAAAAACCCACATTATGGCTTGGCGCCAAAAGAAAAGCATTGGTGCCAGCTGGACATCCAAGGGGAGGGCATTCTACAATCAGGGTGCCACAACCAAGAGGATGATCTGATGTTTTGATTGTGATTTCCTGCATGGCAGAAGAAGGGGGCTGGACTGGATGGTCCTTGTGGTCTCTTCCAGCTCTACGATTCTATAATTCTCCCATATCCTTGCAATAGTGGGATGCAAAGGAGGGCCCCTCTTGCAGACCTCATCAGTTGCCTTTAGGAAAAGGCATTCCTTCATGACAATATCATCCCCACCAGTCAAAAAGCCCGTGTGCTTCACCTCTGTGAGCCCTGATCCCATTACAACATTAGTTACAACCCCACCATTCAGCCTCCCCTAACCCTCGGCCTTCGCACAAGAGCCCAGAGCTGCCATTAGCCCCAGCTGAATGCTAGAAGGCCTTCGTTGGTTGCAAAGAAGGATTAATAGCTGCACTTCTGGAATTTATTAAAGAAGGTTTAGATGGGATTAAGGGATCATGGTGGATCTGGAACAGATTGGCAATCAGCAGAGGGAAGGACTTTGTGTGTGTGTGTGTGTGCGCGCAAGTGTGTGCATGAGTGCACACACAGACACACACTTGGTTTTTAAAAACTAATCAGAAACAAGCAGCCATTCCATCCTAAAAAGGAAAAGGATGGCAGAATGGGCAGCGAAAGGTGGGAAGAAGGAAGAAATGGAAGGAACCACAAGTGCCATCTAATGCAGGAATACACAATTACAGTACTCCTGGAAGATGTCCATCAGACCATTTAAACATCCACAGAAACGGAGAACCCACCGCTCTCTGAGGCAATTTATTGTACTGACAACCAGCTCTTAGCTTAGAGTATAAAAGTCCTTTGTAATATTTAGGTGAAATCTTTTCTTGTAATTGAATCCATTGATCTATTTCCTGATCTATTTCCTGGAGTAGCACAAAACAAGCTCACTCCATCTTCTACATGACGTCCCTTAAGATTTTTAGATGCCCCTTCAGATTTTTAGAGATATCTGTCATGTCCCTTCTCTGTGTTCTCTTCTCCAATTAACCCTAACCTCCCAAGACTTTCATAATAAGACTTGGCCTGTTCCAGACTGCCAAAATAAAGCTGCTTGGGGTCTCTTTGGAGGTATGCTGTTTAAATGATGCATGGGTCCTAAGAGTCCGGAGGTTGTGCCAAAGCCACACTCCATTCCTAAGCACTGGAGGGCAGCTTTGCTGCAGCTTCTGGATTCTTAGGATGCATGCATCATTTAAATAGCATACCTCCAAAGAGACCTGAAGCAGCTTTATTTTGGCAGTCTGTAACAGGCCTTGGTTTCCAGACCCATTTCCTCTCTGAATGTCCTTCTTGAAATGTGGTGCCCAGAACAGAAGAGAGATGAGGTCTGACCAAAGTAGAATAAAGTGCTACTGCTACTTTCCTTGATCTGTACATTAAACTCTTTGATGATGATGATGATGATGATGATGATGATGATGATGATGATAAATATTTATTTGTATCCCACCTCTCCCTTTTGAGAATCGAGGCGCGTAACAGCAAGATAATACAATTACAGAAGATAATAGCTAGAAAAAAAAATACCCCAACCCCTTCCCCTTCAACCCTCCCTCCCTTGGATATTAAATGACAACAATAAAAACTATATAACTACAGAACAACAATTAAAACAGTTCACAAAAGTGGCGATACTGAAGGATCTTGATAAGATGAACAAATTAGTTCTATTCTGGGCAGAGGCCAGTTTGGAAAAGCCCAACGGAAGAGGATGGTTTTTATTGCCTTTTTGAAAGTCTCCATGGAAGCTTCGAATAATAATAATAATAATAATAATAATAATAATAATAATAATAATAATAATGTTTATTTATATACCGCTTTTCCAAATTAGATCAAAGCGGTGTATAACAGGAAGTACAATACAAAGTCAAAATAAAACATAACAGGCCTCTCTCCCCCTCAAGATGGTGGTCGGAAGGAGGGCTCTTAGTCTTTCTGGCCAGGCCTCTCTCCCCAAGCCATGTAGGGCGTTATAGGAAATAATCAACACCTTGTACTGTGGCCGGAAGCTAATAGGCAGCCAATGTAAAGATTTTAGTATAGGTGTAATTCGCTCGAACCTAGATTTTCCTGCAATCAATCTGGCTGCCATGTTTTGCACCATTTGAAGCTTCTAAACGTGGCACAAGGGTTGCCCCATGTAGAGTGCGTTACAGAAATCAAGACGAGAGGTTGCCAGCGCATGCACAACCGTTTCTAGGTAGGGGTGCAGCTGGCATATCAACCGAAGCTGATAGAGGTGTCAATCTGAAGTGACAGTTTATACAACTCAGAATGGCACTGGCGCTTTTTTTTTTTTTGGGGGGGGGGGCTGTTGACGTATATTTAGCTTGTGGTCTACTAAGACCTCCAGATCTTTTTATACGTATAGCTTTCACACCTGCTGCCATCCATGCTATATTTTTACAGCTAATTTTTCCTTCCTAGAAGTATGTTCTCATACTTTACATTTATCCCTGTTGAAATTCATTTTGTTAATTTTGGTCCAGCTGTCCAATCTATCAAGGTCATCTTGAAATATGTTCCTATCATAGAATCACAGGCCCCATACAGAAAGGCCAAAATAATGCTGCTTCGGGTCACTTTGGAGGCATGCTGCTTAAATGATGCATGCATACTAAGAGTCCAGAGTCCAGAAGCTCCAGTCCTTAGGACTGGATCACATGGCTTTGACGCACCATCTGTACTTTTGTGATTATGGCATTGCCTTCTAGATGTTCACAGACGCTCTTTTTAATGATCTGCTCCAGAATCTGTCCTGGGATTGATGTCAGGCTAACTGGACGATGATTGTTGGGATCCTTTTTCTTCCCCTTTTTGAAGATGGGGACGTTTGCCCTCCTCCAATCTCCTGGGAATTCTGTTCTTGAGGAGTTCTCAAAGATGATTGCCAATGGCTCTGAGATTACAATCTCCATCTTTGCTTCATTCATTGTTGTGTGTGTGCCTGAATGCGTATGTATTTATCTAATGTATATCTCTCCTTAATATGAGATCCAAATCAGTTCACAAGTTAAAACATGAGACAATAGAAAAGTTTTTTTAAAAAATGAAATGAACAATCATATATAAACATTAATTTAAAACAGTTTTAAAGGACAGTTAAGACACAGTAATAATGATACTGTTTTTCAATAACGAGAAGAATCCTTAAGATACAATAATAGAGCTTGCAACCACAGTAATTGCAAAGAGATCTTTGGCAACCGTAAAGCTAATTAATCATGGAATCAGATCTTGTGATGAGGAAATGCTAACTGATCTGCATGCGCAACTGCTTTAACTACCCACACAAGCGCACATTATCAAGTGAGCACATGTACAGCACCATTCGCCTCTCTCTTTAGTGAGATCTGCCCAGAAATGCTCCATTAAACAGGGCAGAAAGGATTATCCTTGTGTCACAAATGTGCACCAAGGCAGCTTGAGAAACCAATTCAAACTCCAACTCCCAGAATTCCATAACCTTGAGCCAGAAAAGACTTAAAGCGGTGCCAAACTGGGCTATTTTTCCAGTGTGGACGCAGCCCCAGTAAACAGACTGCCCTCTAAAGGCAAGTTTCATAACATTTCATAGCAAAGTACTGTAATTCCAAAGTAAAAAGCAACCATTAAACCACAAAGGCATTTTGGACTACAGCTCCCAGAATCCCTGATCATGTAGAGAGGCCGGCTGAGGCTTCTGGGAGTTGAAGTCCAAAACATTAGAGAGCCAAAGGCTGACAACCAGAGCTTTAACACTTTTGCTTAAAGGCCCTTTTCCAACCCCGCCCCTTTCCCGCCGCCAGCCAATCAGCAGCCCTCGTGAATCGAAGCCCACCTTTCTCCTTCCTCTGATTGGCTACTCTTGCATGGTTCGCCCTCATACGATGGAGCGGGCCAATCCGCGCAGTGGCGCTGCGGTGGGCCCTTTCTGACCGCGCGCCTCCTCGCTGTGTCCTCTGGGAGTTGTAGTCCGTGAGCGAGAAAGACCTGCCTTGGCTTCGCTGGAGCGCTGACAGAGCGAGGACTACCAATCCCGGAATGCACTTCGCGGCAATGGGAGTTTTTATACTCAGGGAGATGGGCTGCTGGGCAGCCTTGTAGTCGGAGAGGAGCCGGGGCTGCTGGTGGCGTGAGGCGGACGGTGAGTGGCAGCGGTGGGGAGGGAGCTCTGAAGGCAGCGGTCCCCAAACGCCGGTGCCCTTTAAGAGGTGGTTGGACTCCAGCTCCCAGAAGCCTCAGCCATGTTGGCCAATAGCCTGGGATTCTGGGAGCTGAAGTCCAAAAGGCCTTAAAGGGCACCGTTTGGGGACCACTGCCTTCAGGGGCTCAGCTAGGCTAGTCCAACCTCATTCTGCCATGCAGGAACTCTCCATCAAAGCATCCCCATTGACAGATGGCCATCCAGCCTCTGTTTAAAGACCTCCAAGGAAGGAGACTCCATCATTTTCTGAGGGAGGAAAGTGTTCCACTGTCAAACAGCCCTTACTGTCTGGAGGTTCTTTCCCTGCAGCTTGCATCCATTGCTCCATTGAGTCCTAGTCTCTGGAGCAGCAGAAAACAAGCTTGCTCCCTCCTCAATGTGACTTCCCTTCAAATAGGGCTATCCTATCACCTCTCAACCTTCTCTTCTCTATTCTCCAGGCTAAACATCCCGGGGCCACTCCTTTCTCCTGCCACTGAGCTCCCCCCTTAAACTCCCACCATCTCTAGCCTTAAAGCCTTTCACAGGAAGCAGATGCTCAGTTAGTTGCATGTCTTTACATTTGAGCATCTTTTCTAGTCCTCTCATAGCTGCCCTCCCCATTCGTTGTCTTCTTCTGATTCCTTGACTGCAGTCCCTGCTCTGATCAAAGTCCAGGTATGAAAATGCTTTTCCTCACTATCTAGGTTGAATCTGTGTAAATCTTCTGCGGTCATTGTTTTTGTTTCTTCCCTGACCTTAGTAGTCCTTCCAAGCCTGTGATGTTTTCAGCTGGTGTCATCTGCTTATCTTAGATCAGTCATAGCAAACCTATGGCACGCGTGTCAGAGGTGGCACTCAGAGCCCTCCCTGTGGTGACATGTGCCATTGTCCCAGGACAGAGTTTGCCAGAGTTTCTTACTAGAAAGCCAGAGGGACAGGGCACTTTGCTATAAATAAGTGCATTTTGGGTTGCAGTTTGGGCACTCGGCCTCCAAAAGGTTCACCATCACTGTCTTAGATTGTTGATATTCCCTCCTTCCTCCTCCTCTTTCTGTGTCCAATCCTGCTTTTGTACAATATATTCTGCACACAAGTTGTGGAACAGAATGTGGAAACACAGAATGGTTCCCAGTTGGCAAATGGGTCAGGCAAGGATGCCTCCTTTCATCGTACTGTATGAAGAAAATGTAATAAGGAGAGCAGGGTTAGATTCAGACGGAGGCGGAGTGGAGATAGGAGTGGAGTGAAGATTGGAGTGGAGATAGGAGTGGAGATAGGAGTGGAGTGGAGATAGGAGTGGAGATAGGAGTGGAGTGAAGATTGGAGTGGAGATAGGAGTGGAGTGGAGATAGGGTGAGAGGAGGCAGTCTTGTCCGACTCCATTGCCAATTGGGAACCATTCGCTTAGAGACTGCTTAGTGTGGTATGAAGCAGTATATAAATGAAGCTGCTGTTGCTACTTGCCAACGCCGTTTCCACAGGCAGAGACCCTTGCAAGGTTGGACAGGAAGGGTGGGGGGCAGTGGCGCCCCTGGGGCTGGTGTCACCCGGTGCAGTAACCCACGGTGTCACCCCCCATTGACCTGTTCCCTCCATTTCACACCAGACAGAATCCTTTTTGCACTCATGTTACTTGTAAATCGTAATTCCCATCCCATTGCTTTACTCCTGATCGAATTATTCTTCAGAAAGAGGATGAGTTTAGTAAGATAGAGCACTATTGATATTAGTACGCATTGGAGGTCGGGGTTGGCAACCTCAGGCCCTGAGGCTGAATCAGGGCTTTGGTGGAGGGTTGAATGTGGCCCTCTGGGCTTTCGCAAAGGGCCTTGTCCCCTTCAGCATGACAGCCAAACAAAATGTAAAAAGTCATGAAAGGGACAGCAAATGTTTTATCAATACAAGAATCAATAAAATGAAATAAAAGATTAAAGTTGTATCCAGAAAGGGTTAAAATAAGTGTATATGAAACCTAACCAAATTTCCATAAACTGAAGCAGATAAAGAGATATGTAAAGGAGATATACAACTTTCGTAAGTGTGAAATACTTTGTCATGAATTACTGCAGGTGCTTTGTGCAAGCGAAACACATTTCAACACACTCTGTCTTCATCAATGGCCCACAGATAAAAACATTAGCCACTCCTTCACAGGTGGGAGAACAAATGCCTTGGCTTATATAAAGCGTCTCTATTTGTGGTAATACACACCAATCTGTTTTAGATTAGATGAAACGTTTGTATGTTAATTCTGGCTTGCACAATGCATCTCATCTGCAACAGTTTGTGTGTAGCTGATTTCAGGTTGATAACATGTCTGTATGTCTCCCTTAGTAATATGGCTCAAGCATACTTGGAGAACTGGTCTGGAGTGCTTTGCTTGAGTTCCTGTAACATGTTCAGCTGTTCTAATGTATGGAAACTAGATTGGGATTTATGCTGATTGTGTAAAAATATTCTTTTATCCTGTATTGATGAACACATATTTTATATATTCTCACATTGTTGATTTTCTTGGCTATGTGGTTGTTACATTTGGAAAGGCTTTTCTCTTGTTCTGCTGCTCTGCCCCATGATACCACCATTTGTTTCCCCAATTTTGTTCATTGGTTACTCCCGTTATAAAAGATCAAGAAGGCTTAATTACTAGCAACACTATCCTTTCTTATGCTGTTTCTATACAAACTAAAATTTTCCACCCCGCTGTGTTTCTCTGCGTTCCAGTTGGCAGGATGAGTGACAATGGAAAACAGATCATGGGAGCTGCAGACAGGGAGCAGTTTGTTGCATTTTTCCCCAAGATTGTGAAGGATCTGACAGAAGATGAGCTCCACCAGGAGGATGTGGCTGATGCTGTTGCCAGGTTGAAAGAGGTGAGGCACTGATGGAAGGAGTTTTCTTAAACAGGCCGCCAAGAGTGGGGATGAGTTGTTTCCAGAGTTTTCTTCTGACTGATTTAGCAGTAAGTAACTTCTGGCCTTCAGATGTTGTTGGATTGCAACTGCCATTGTCCTCAATATTGGCTGTGCTAGTTAAGACCTATGGGAGTTGCATTTGAACATCTGGAAGGCTGTATAGTTAGCATTCCTGGTCAAAGGGCACAGCTAGGGACAGGGTTGTTAGGAATAAATTCCATACCAGGGACACTGCCAAGCATGCTCTGTTCCTTGGAGCCACCATGGGAACCCAGGGAATGACCCCAGCTGATGGTCTTGTGGCATGGAGAGGACTAGGTAGACTCCTGTATCATCTTGAATGTGCAACTGGAGTTGTACATGCTTGATTGCAACTCCTTGAAATCTTAGCCAGTGTAGCCAACAGTGAGACATGCTGGGAGTTATTAGGAGTTGCAACCCAATAACATAGAATCATAGAGTTGGAAGAGACCGCAAGGGTTATCCAGTCCAATCCTCTGCCATACAGGAATTATCAATCAAAGCATATCCGACATATGGCCGTCCATTCTCTGTTTAAAGACCTCCAGGGAAGGAGATCCATCATTCTCTGAGGGAGTCTGTTCCACTGTCAAACAGCCCTTACTGTCAGAAAGTTCCTCCTAATGTTGAGGTGGAAACCATTTTTCCTGTAGCTTGTATCCATTCTTCCGGGGTCCTGTTCTCTAGAGCAGCAGAAATCAAGCTTGCTTCCTCCTCAATATGACATCCCTTCAAATATTTAAACATGGCTGTCATATCACCTCTTAACCCTCTCTTTTCTAGGCTAAACATCCCCAGCTCCCTAAGGCGTTCCTCGTAAGGCATGGTTTCCAGACCCTTCACTATTGTAGTTGCCCTCCTTTGGACACGCTCCAATTTCTCAACATCTTTTTGAATTGTGGTGCCCAGAACTGGACACAGGATTCCAGGTGGGGCCTGACCAAAGCAGAATAGAGTGGCGCTATTACTTCCCTTGATCTAGATGCTATACTTGTATCCATTCTTCCGGGGTCCTGTTCTCTAGAGCAGCAGAAATCAAGCAATATCGATACAGCCCATTTGGAGAGCCACACAATTTCCACCCTACATTATGTTGGTAGTAAATGGGGAGTGGGCAGGACTGCAAAAGCATCTTGCAACATTCTCATAGGCAAGTATGAAATTATTACAGCAGCACGTGAGACCCTTGGAAGACCCTAGCAGATCTCAGCACTAATGTAATCATTTCATAGCTGGCTGCAGGGACATAGCTAGACACTTTCCCAATCCTACCTGCTTGCCAAAAAAACATGAAATGGCTGTGCATTGAGTTTCTGAGGCTCTTCAGTATGTTGATGGGAGTCTTTGACCACTGCGAAGAGATGAAGGCATGCTGACCCCTGCAGCAACAACAGCAACAAAAAGGTGAAAGGACATATGCAAGTGAATGGGAAATTTATGCCTACATATCTCACTAACAGAATGTCAGCCAGTAATGGTCAGTGTCATAGCAAATATTTCCGTGCCCATTTCTCCTGCAGGTAGTTGAATACAATGCCATTGGTGGAAAATACAACCGGGGACTTACTGTGGTATCTGCTTTCCGGGAGCTGGCTGGGCCAGATCAACAGGATCAGAAGAGCTTTCAACATGCTATGGTTGTTGGCTGGTGCATTGAATTAGTGAGTATTTTCCTCCAGGGTGTGACAGTGGTGGAAGAGGCCACTGGGGACTAGGCTACATATAATCGGAACTTTCCATGTATCTGTATTGGAGACAGTGTCTAACAACTCTAGGAAGATAAACTGTGAAATGGGCCCAGAAAATTCATACAGTGTGTATCTGTTGTCTTGTGCTCTCTGTTATCACAGGGAGAGGCCTGGACTGTCAAAGGGTTGGGATAGCCATTAAAAAAAATATTCTGCAATGAAAATCCTGCAAGTTACTAGCCACCACCCATCTATGACAAGAATACTCCCTCACACACAGCAAAATACATGATTGACTAATAGGTCTCTTTCATAAAATATATATATATACAGAAACACATGTGAATCCCTGTAGGTCACAAGTGACATGATTAATAATCAAGGAAGACTCCAAGCTGTGATTATATTCTATCAGAGTTAATTAAGATAACATTAACTGTTAGGGGAAAAATTCAGGAAAAAATCAGCCTCTGATTTATAGATTCTAGCAGAAGTTTTGATTGTGTAGGTTAGGATTCGTCAACCAAGATTCCCTAGAAATTTGGGGTTTAGTCTGAGCTCACTAAGGGTGAATGAACAATACAGCAGATTCTGAAAGGCACTTTCATCTGCCTATAGAAAATAATCCTTCCTGCCCTGCTTTATGTTGTCCACACAGACTTGATGTCCAAAACCAGCATCTGCCATATTATACATTTTTTATTCATAGCAGGAGAGGTTTCTGTGTACCAGTTGCAATACAGCTTCTTGAGGCTAAAGATCTGCCTTGGCTTCTGTATGGAATCCAGCATGTCCTTTGAAGCAATTTAATCAACATTTGCGAGGGCTGCCCTTCAAGTACAGCCCCTCATTGCCTCCCAAATGTTCCTCTGCAGCTCCAGGTGGAACTTCAGATAACTGAATGCAGGCTTTAGCTCACTGTTTTTCAATTCTGGCTGAAACTAAATAACTGAATGCAGGCTTTAGCTCACTGTTTTTCAATTCTGGCTGAAACTAATCTGTCCTACTGGTCCACCCACCCACCCACCCAAATATACAAGGTGACTTTCAGTCAGGTTGAAACCAGCCCTTGTTATCAAAGCTCATCTATATGGGCTTTTCTTTTCTTTTACAGAAAAAGAGGGAGGTGTCTCTGCAATATGAAACAGTCACAGCAACTCTTAGGCAACATATTGCAAATGCAATATGAACATCAACATACTCTAGGCTCAGCCTCAGGCTACAGTATAGTGAGAGAGCCTTATGAACCAGCGAACTACCTTTATGAACTTTCGCTTCTTTTTTTGTTTTAAAGTAGTGTGGAGCTTTTATTGTGGTCTGCTTAAAGGCTCCCTCGGTAGTCCTGGAGGAGAGCCCCCCCCCCCCCCAAAGTTCTTAATGGCCTGTTACAGACTGCCAAAATAAAGCTGCTTCGGGTCTCTTTGGAGGCATGCTGTTTAAATGATGCATGCATCCGAAGAATCTGGAAGCTTCACCAAAGCTGAACTCCAGTGCTTAGGAATGGAGTGTGGCTTTGGCGCAACCTCCAGACTCTTAGGACCCATGCATCATTTAAATAGCATACCTCCAAAGAGACCCGAAGCAGCTTTATTTTGGCAGTCTGTAACAGGCCATAGATACCTTTATATATTCTTAAGTACTTGTAGCTATAAAGAATAAGCTCCATGTTAAGAGGAATTATCTCTTTGTTTTCATGTAGGAATGCCTCTTCTAAATAGGAATTGCATGTTTTGTATGCATGTGTGTTGTTTCTTTAGAACAGTTTACTTTTTAAAATATTTTTTTGCAGATTCAGTCTAGTGATTAATTTAAAAACTCAGCCAGGTATTATACAACAGAAACAATGCCATATCTTCCTATGTTACCTCTTTATTTTTTCCCCCATTTTACTTGTTTTCTTTTGTATGTGTTGCTAAATTGTTAAAGTTTTGGGATGGCAGGTTATACTGTGACACTTTAAGGAAAGCCTTGTATGTAAGCTTGGTTTCATACATACAAATAATAAATAATAGTAATATTTCAATATATTTTTCTCTCTTTTTTTGTACTTGTACCAAATTAATATATAACCAAACTATATGTCTTTTTGCTTGCATATATCCATCCTTTTTTGCCTTTTCCTTCTCTTTTCTTTTGAAATAAGCTTGTTGAGGGCAGAGACTTCTTTTTTGCTTATTTTACTTGCTAAATGTTTGATGATGGTGTCTGGTTTCATTGCAGCTTCAAGCCTTTTTCTTGGTAGCTGATGACATCATGGACCACTCAGTTACACGACGGGGACGCCCCTGCTGGTATAAAAAGGTACCAGTAGTTAGTATAGTGAAGTCTCAAGACTTGATATCACACGTTTTTCTGGTTAGATGTCACAGATTAAAATCAACTCAGTAAAACAAACATGAAAATAGTTTTTGTGGGTTTTTCGGGCTATGTGGCCATGTTCTAGAAGAGTTTATTATTGAGGAGGGAGCAAGCTTGTTTTCTGCTGCTCCAGAGACTAGGACCCGGAGCATTGGATGCAAGCTGCAGGAAAAGAGATTCCACCTCAACATTAGGAGGAAACTCCTGACAGTAAGGGCTGTTCGATAGTGGAACACACTCCTTCCTCAGAGTGTAGTGGAGTCTCCCTCCTTGGAGGTCTTTAAACAGAGGCTGGATGGCCATCTGTCGGGGATGCTTTGATTTGGATTTCCTGCATGGCAGAATGGGGTTGGACTGGATGGCCCTTGCGGTCTCTTCCAACTCTATGATTGTATGACGTTTCGGCAGCATCTGTGTCTGGCATCTTCAGAGAATGCTAACTTGGACGAGAGTGGGTATATATATACTGTGTGACCCTGGGTGAGGAGGAGTGATTCCCATGTTAATCTGTGTATTGACAATACACAGATTAACATGGGAATCACTCCTCCTCACCCAGGGTCACACAGTGTGTGTGTGTGTGTGTGTGTGTGTGTGTGTGTGTGTACATACACACATACCCACATACCCACTCTCTTCCAGGTTAGCATTCTCTGAAGATGCCAGACACAGATGCTGGCGAAACGTCAGGAAGAAACTCTTCTAGAACATGGCCACATAGCCTGAAAAACCCACAAAAAACTATGGATGCCGGCCATGAAAGCCTTCAACTTCACAAACATGAAGATATTTTGTATATAGCTAAACAACAGTTGGCTAACCAAGCTGTTTCTAAGGGGAAATAATTCCCCAATTTAGGTACAACCACAAGAAAGACTCTGCCTCTTGCCCCATCAGATAAGACTGCACCAAAGTTGATATGCATATAAAAAAACCCAGTCTGTCAGATTTTATGGATGCAAGAAGACTGGTTTGTGGGAGATGCTTCTTAAAATCTATGAGATGCAGCTATTCAGCATTCATATGTAAATCCTAGACTCGCAGCCCTGCCTGACCTAGTGTCTTAAACTAAAACTCCAATCAATCTCAGCTGACACTATAGTCTGAGACATCTGGAAGGTACCAGGATGGGGAAGGCTGTACTTGGCAGGTGAAACTAAAACCTGAGGAATTAGAGTGCTTGCAAGCAACTTTGAATGGAAATGCAGTGATACATCAATGGAAAACTTAGGACCAATGAATATTTTTCTCAGTATTGCCGACTGCATATGTCTTTACTTAGATGTAAGGTACTGTATGTTGAATGCAATGGGACCACTGAGTTTATAAGAAGAGCCTTGCTGGATCAGACCTTGTTGAATCAGACCATCAGACCTTGCTGGATCAGGCCATCATTATGTTCTCATCTCAGCCAGATTTCTCAGTGGAGAAGCCTGCAAGGTGGACATGAACATAGCAGTGGTCTGCCAGTCTGTACCCCATCTACTGATAAACAAAAACATATGTCCTCTGATCCTAGAGAAAATATATATTCATTGATACCCTTCTCCTCTGTTAATTTGTCTACCCCTAAAAGTCATCTGAGGTGGGTATTATCTTTTCTGATGACTGCAGAAAGACAGTTGAAGCATAATGCGCAATGACCCATCTTTGGGAGCCTGATTATGCTGAAAGGAAACATGCCGTACATAATTGGAGGCACTATTATTATTGGATAAGACAGTGTGGTGTAGTGGTTTGAGTGTTGAACTATGACTCTGGAAATCAGGGATCAATTCCCAGCTCTGCCATGAAACCCACTGGGTGACCTTGGGCAAGTCACATACTCTCAAGCTTCAGGGTAAAATAATGCCAAACCTCCTCTGAACAAATTTTGCCAAGAAAACCCCATTATAGATTCACCTAAGGATCACCATAAGTATAAAACGACTTGAAGATGCACAACAACATCATTATTATTAGTAGTAAAATTTCACAATGATAGCCTTCTATCAGGGTGACATGTACCTTAACTTAGCTCTGCTGTAGTTCCTTATTTTACCTTTTCTCTCTTTTCCCCCCCTCATCCCCTCAGGAAGGAATTGGATTGGATGCTGTGAATGACTCTTTTTTGCTGGAAGCAAGCATCTACCGGCTGCTGAGAAGATATTGCCGCAGTCAGCCATATTATCTGAACCTATTGGAGCTGTTCCTCCAGGTGGGTTCAGTAGGACTTAATTATTATTATAATACCAGGATTCTAAACTATAGGGGTTTTTTTTTTTTTGAAGAAACAACATTGTATCTCACTGCTTTTAGAAGCTAGTCCAGCAGGGCAAGAAACTTGGGGTTTTGAATGGGAATTGCATATCCCCCTCTCCTTTTATATCCCTGATTGTGGAATTTAATCCACTGGGTTGGGCATAAAATCCAATTCATTTCAACCGTTTCTTTTTCTAGTATGCCTCATTTAAATTACCATATATTTAGATTAATTGTGTGTAGGCTAGTACTGGTTTAAGTGCCAGACTAATGAACAAGTAAGCCAAAAAATCTGCACTTCTTCTTCATGGTCTCTGCGAAGCACACAAATGGGTTATTCTGCGCCTGCGCAGCATTTCCGGATCTTACTGGAATCGCTAGGGAAGATTTTTTGGCAGTAGCTCTGCCTTCTCTTTTCCTTGTATGCTCTTATGGCGAACCAATTTTGGAACCGAGAAAGGGCAGGAAAACCTCCTGCCTATATAGAGGGTGGACAGAGCTACCACCAAAAAGTCTTCCCTAGCAATTCCAGTAGGATCCAGAAATGCTGCGCAGGCACAGAATAACCCATTTGTGTGGATTCACAGATGACCACTCAAAGAACTACAGTTACAGGTAAGCAACCTGTCCTTCTTAAAAATCAACCTCTTATTATCTTGTTTGGGATTAATATTGTTAGGATGGGGTTGGAATAGATCTGGTGGATAGCATGTCTTTGATTGGTACTAATATTTTTTTCCTTATCCTCTCCCTTTTTGAATTTCTACCAATATGTCTTCCATTTCACTACCTCTTGTCTCTTTGCTCCCTAGACAACTTATCAGACAGAACTAGGGCAAGCTCTTGACCTTATTTCTGCACCACCAGTAGATCTGAAACGCTTCACCGAAGAGAGGTGAGAAGTGATAGCCCTGTTTAAATATTTGAAGGGATGTCACATTGAGTAGGGAGCAAGCTTGTTTTCTGCTGCTCCAGAGAACAGGACCCAGAACAATGGATGCAAGCTACAGGAAAAGAGATTCCACCTCAACATTAGGAGGAACATCCTGACAGTAAGGGCTGTTCGACAGTGGAATACACACCCTTGGAGTGTAATGGAGTCTCCTTCCTTGGAGGTCTTTAAGCAGAGGCTGGATGGCCATCTGTCGGGGATGCTTTGATTGTGATTTCCTGCATGGCAGGGGGTTGGACTGGATGGCCCTTGTGGTCTCTTCCAACTCTATGATTCTAAGGAAGCTGTGAAGATTTTGTATTCTTTTGTTGAAAAGAACAACAAAACATCTTATAATGAAGAAGAAGACATTAACATGCAAAACACATTTAGCTGCATATTCTTTTGCTTGAGGAAATTTTTCATCAAGATCTTGGTGAAACTTTAAAAATATCATAGTGTGGAGTCAGCATGGCATAATGATTTGAGTACTGGACTACAACTCTGGAGACCAGGTTTTGAATCCCATCTCAGCCAAGGAAATCCAGTGGGAGATGTTGGGCAAGTCACACTCAGTCTCAGAGGATGACAGTTGCAAAGCCCCTCTGAAACAGCTTTCCAGAAAACCCCATGGCCTTAGAATCACTGTAAGTCAGAAACGACTTGAAGGTACACAACATCAACAGAGAGCATCTGCCTCATAATTAGTGAATTCCTTCCCACCTTTAACACAATAAGATACGCATTAAAATTCCAGCAAACACATTTTAAAAATCCAAATGGAGAGAGCCATTAATTGTAGAGTTGGAAGAGACCCAAGGGCCATCCAGTCCAACCCCATTCTGCCATGCAGGAAATCACAATCAAAGCACCCCCGACAGATGGCCATCCAGCCTCTGTTTAAAAATCTCCAAAGAAGGAGACTCCACTACTGAAAATGTCAAACTAGAGTGTGGTGGGAATTTGAAAAGGAAACAGTGTGGCATTCAAAAACAGAATCATAGATCTGGAAGATACCTAGATCAAATTGAAGCCATGTTGTTGCTGATTTGGATACCTTCGTTGACAGGTACAAGGCAATTGTAAAATACAAGACAGCATTCTATTCCTTCTACCTCCCAGTGGCAGCTGCTATGTACATGGTGAGTAAGGGCTCAGTGTGCCATTTGGGCTGGGTGGAAGATTGGACATTGCAGGGGCTGGGTAGCCTTTTGTTTGTTGTGAAGACAGTAGTGAGTGAGTTTTAAGAGTTTGATTCACGGCTTTACTGTATATTTTTATCTATTTTATTTTTATCTAGTTGGTTGAGATAGCTGTTGAATCTTGCAGTAGCATGTTTTTATAAGCAGCTTATACACACACCCTGCCAAAACAGCAATAGTAGCAGGATTATCATCAACAATGCGTTTTAAAAAACTAATATCAACAGATTAAACCATAGCATGAAATGCCAGCTGGGATGAAACAGGCCTTACTCAACTGCTGAAAATTGATAGGGAGTTGTCATGGTATATAATAGTAGGACCCTGAGGCAGTGCACTGTCAACTAAAGAGGGTGAGCCATGAGGTTCCCTAAATACAGGCCAGCTTCATTTTGAAATGAGTGAAGCCATGAATATTACTATCTGAGGCAGGAGTGGTCAACTGTGGGGGGCTAGAGGGGCACATTAGTTCCTTAAGAGAACTCAGAGGGAGTACACCACCAGAAAAATTGATTTTTGCCCCCAACACCCATTAGGACTGTGTGGGGTATGTTCACTGTGTATTAAGACCATTTTAGGCCCAGCAGATGCCCTTTTTCATAACAAGATGTGACTAGAAGAGTCTGTTTCTGTTATAGTTTGTTTCATTTTTAACAGGCCTTTCCTGACCCTAAAATGATGCAGCCACCTCCCAGTGTGGGGAAAATGCCTCCACGCCCCCTAGTAGGCATGTAGAAAAAGAGGTTTTGACCTTGCGCAAGGGTCTTGGGCCAAAAGTTGTCCCTTGGGGTTACATGCACCCTGCAGGATATATCTTACCCTGATCTAAGGAAGAGTATACATGCCCTTCTCATAAGCCATAAAACCTGAGTCTAAAGTTACATCACCACACCACTGGGAAAGGGGAAATGATTATCCTCCCCTGGGAAACAGTTTCTGTAACCTGTTGTGTCACCACCAAGATAGCCATGTTCTTCATATCCCTGCCCTTCCTGCTTCCAGTTCAGGAAATACTGAAGAAGGCCATCACAGATGTAGGCGTACAGTCTTTTGGGAGGAGCCAGTCCTTTAAAGTACCAGGGTGGCATGGCTTTATCTTTTCCCCTTGTGAATTTGCAGATCTTGGCCAGGGTCCTCAGAGCTGTTTTCCTATCAGAAGAGTGCCAGCCATAACTTTTTGCGCTCTGCTTTTCCTCCTCTAGGCAGGCATTGATAGTGAAGAAGAGCATTCTCATGCCAAGACTATCTTACTGGAGATGGGTGAATTTTTTCAAATTCAGGTACATCGTCTCCTTCTTCCTTATGTTGCTATTTGGGGAGGGGGGGTGTTTGCCAAGGAGTAAGACATGTGGTAGGTTTGAATCCTAGCTATCAGGGTTCAGAGGACAAGCTATCCTGGACTACTGTTCGCTTTGCTCTCTCGGCCTTCTTTTCCCCCCCAGATTTTCTATATCCTTTTAAAGATTAACCCCATGAGGACTAGAGTCTTTGCTGTTTAAAATAAACTGGCATTTTCAAGCATCCCATATTCCACACCAGGTGGTTCCTCTGAAGACTGATAGAGCCCCTTATCCACAGTGAACAAATTAATGGTGCTTATGTTACTTCTCTAAAGGGACACATGGCTGGTTCCAGCTTGTGTCCTTTAAAACAGGGGAGATAAGCTAATAACCTATCTTTTGCCCAACAGCCTTCCTTATTCTTCTCTGCCTTCCTCCTGTTCCCTTCAGTGAAACTTGCATAATGAGGGTAAAGGTTTATTAGAACAGGTTTCTTAGAAAATGCACAACACGTACGTAACCTATATTGGAGTTTGGAAAAAGCTATGTTTGAGAGGGATTCTGGCAACTGTATTACAGAAAAGCAGCTTCCCAACTCTGCCTCTAACCATGCTTAGTGGTAATCTTATTTTCCTTTTTCTTTAGTTCATCTCAGCCACCTTGCCTTTTCCCTACAGTTTTTTTTTTTGGGGGGGTGGGGGGCCGACATAGTTTTTTGTGTGTTTTTTGGGCTATGTGGCCATGTTCTATAAGAGTTTATTCCTGATGTTTCACCAGCATCTGTAGCTGGAAGATTGAACACGGCCACATAGCCCAAAAACACACACAAAAAACTAATAATTACTTTATTTACTATCTGTACAACATCTTACTTTCTTTCTTAAACTTATTTTACATTTACTTTCTTCACAATATATAACCTTTATTCTAACTTATTATTTCAACGATGAATTATTCTTAAATTCTATTCTATATCTTCTTTGTTTTCTCCATCTCTTATCTAGGTGAGGCACACACACTTTGTATTTATTTCTTTTGTTTTATTTTAATCCAATATATATATTATCCCCATCTTCAAAAGGGGGAAAAAAGATGATCCCAACAATTATCATCCAGTTAGTCTGACATCTGTACCGGGAAAGATTCTAGAACAGATCATTAAACAGAGAGTCTGTGATCATCTAGAAAGCAATGCCATAACCACAAAAAGTCAACATGGGTTTCAGAGAAAGAAGTCATGCCAGACAAATCTAATTTCTTTTTTTGATAAAATTACCAGCTTGTTAGATGAAGGGAATGCTGTGGATATAGTATATCTTGATTTCAGTAAGGCTTTTGACAGGGTTCCCCATGACGTTCTTGCAAACAAGCTAGAGAAATGTGGGCTAGACAATGTAACTGTTACATGGATTAGTAATTGGTTGACTGGCCAAACCTAAAGGGTGATCAAAAATGGCTCCTTTTCTTCCTGGAGGGAAGTGACCAGTGGGATCCCACAGGGCTCTGCCCTGGGGCCAGTGCTGTTCAAAATCTTTATCAATGACTTGGATGACAGCATTGGGAGCATACTTATCAAATTTGCAGATGACACCAAATTAGGAGGAGTAGCTAACACCCCAAAGGACAGGATCAAAAATTCAAAATGACCTGAATAAACTAGAAAGTTGGGCCACAGCTAACAAAATGAACTTCAACAGGGAGAAATGTAAGGTACTGCACTTAGGGCGGAAAAATGAAATGCACAGATATAGGATGGGGGACACCTGGCTGAATGAGATTTATACATGTGAAAGGGATCTTGGAGTCCAAGAAGACCATAGGTTGAACATGAGTCAACAGTGCGATGCGGCAGCTAACAAGGCCAATGCGATTTTAGACTGCATCAATAAACATATAGTGTCTAGATCAAGGGAAGTAATAGTGCCACTCTATTCTGCTCTGGTCAGGCCCCACCTAGACTATTGCGTCCAATTCTGGGCACCACAATTTAAAAAGGATGTTGAAAAACTGGAGCGATTAAAATGGTGAAAGGTCTGGAAACCATGCCATATGAGGAACGTCTTAAGGAGCTGGGGATGTTTAGCCTGGAGAAGAGAAGGTTAAGAGGTGATAGGATAGCCCTGATTAAATACTTGAAGGGATGTCATATTAAGGAGGGAGCTAACTTGTTTTCTGCTGCTCCAGAGAATAGGACCCGGAGCAATGGATGCAAGCTACAGGAAAAGAGATTCCACCTCAACATTAGGAAGAATTTCCTGACAGTAAGGGCTTTTCGACAGTGGAACACACTCCCTCGGAGTGTAGTGGAGTCTACCTCCTTGGAGGTCTTTAAGCAGAGGTTGGATGGCCATCTGTCGGTTATGCTTTGACTGAGAGTTCCTGCATGGCAGGGGGTTGGACTGGATGGCCCTTGCAGTCTATTCCAGCTCTGTGATCTGATCCTATGATTCTTTCTCTCTCTTTCTCTGTGTGTGTGTGTATGTGTATGTGTATGTACACACACACACACACACACACACACACACACACACACACACACACACATTTATTTGGGTTGTCATTCCATTGATATATATGAATAAACTATCCATCAGTCTTGACCACACCTGAATGTAACAGGAAGTTGAGGGTTACACAACAGGTTGCTGGACACTTGCGTACAGACAACTCTGTTCTCAAAAAGGAGAATGGGGAGGCTAGAGTGGCTAAGAAGGAACTGTTGTCTCCAGCATCTGTCTCGTGAGGCCAACAGTCATCACCCACTTATGATGCCCACCTTCTTGCAGGATGATTTCCTTGACTGCTTTGGTGACCCTGCTGTGACGGGAAAGATTGGAACTGACATTGAGGACAACAAGTGCAGTTGGCTGGTGGTGCAGTGCTTGAAACGAGTCTCAGCAGAACAGCGGCGTGTTCTAGAGGTAAAATGGAGGTTGGTGGGAGGGGAGAAGCAGAGCTATCTTCTGAGAATGTGGGGAGGAGGGAAGGCATGTGTGTCTTGAGCAAGCCATAGGGTGGGCCAATGTTGTGCTCACAAGATTAATATCCACCAACCACAACTGGGGCAAAATTGTAGCTTGGGAAGGCAGCCATAAAATGACACAACAGTATATGTTGCGAGTCACATTACCATCAGATGTGACACATGGCTCTGCCCAAGGCTGTTTTTGTAGCCTCTGGCCATCTGAAATCCCCCTAATGTGGTCAAAATATGTCAGGTTCCACTTCTGGAATCCCCCAGCAGCAGTGATTTTGAACTGAAACAAAGCACAGCCTCTCTATACCTTCTTGTCCCTTTTCCAAATGCCTTAAAGGGGTTTTTATGACACAGCTTCCAATCACATCTAATTCATTTTTTTCATTTGGATCATTTTTAGAGCTGGTACATCCTGTGGTATTATTATTATCAACCTTTATTTATAAAGTGCTGTAAATTTAGGTAGATCCTAGAGGTGTAAAATTGACACCTAGAGTTGGTCTTCCCACATTACATACCTTAGGTAGAAACCTGCTCTGTCAGTCATGGCAGACTGTTGTAATCTCTCCTCGATCTTTGGAGAGGCAGGAAATATAAATACATCATTATTATTATTATTATTATTATTATTATTATTATTATTATTATTATTATTATTATTATGGCAGCCTCCCATCCAGCTCTCACCTGAACTTTATCTTAGTCTGTTTGGAATATATAAAGGCTATTTGAAATTAGAAGAATGGGGAAGAATCACTTTCAGCCCAAGGGTGGAATTCAATTTCAGAGAAAATTAGAGGCAAGTTGCATTCCAGTGATGAGGAGAGCTAAAGGTTAGCTCATCTTAGAATAATCTACTTTAAAGTTCCTATTACCAGAAATGAAGCTTTAAGTGAATTATTTATTTACAGTGTGCCCGCGTTATACGCGGCGTGCCTTACGCAGCTTCCAGCATATGCTGGAAGCCCGTGCCGGAAGAAGCCTGAAAGAAGTAATGGGGTGCGGGCCCCACGCCACACTATGGGCATGAGCCCCATTACTTCTAATGGGGCTTGAGCATATGTATTTTTTCCCATATATGTGGGGGGGTCCGGAATGGATCCTCTGCGTAAGGGAACAGCCCACTGTATTTTATTTAAGACATCTAATATATACCTCTTAGCCTGCCAGGGCCCACAAGGTGAAACACACTGGATAAAAACATTTAAAGCAATACATAGAATAAACCTTTTAAGAACAAACTAAAAACACTCTTTAAAAATTTAATCCCAAACAATTACATATATTGGGGTAGGGAGAGAGACACTGGGAAACTGCTGAATTATGGTGTCATGGGGAAGGAGACGTGAACACTTGAGGAAATCCAGAGGGCCAGATTCAGCTGCAGTCCCTGAAGTTCCCCACCCATGATACACAAGGTCCTGTCTCAAGAATCTCCATTGAAAAGGATCTTTGATACCAATCCATAGCAAGATCCCATGGAACTGGTGTAATTCAAAGTAGGCCAGCCTTTCTCCAAAGTGCTGTCTTTCTGCTTTGTTAATAAGTCACATCATCCCACCATGCTGGCTGGAGGGGCTGATGAGAGTTATAGTCCAATATATCCAAAGAAGCCCCAGGCTCAGGAAAGGCTGGAGGAAGCAAAACTGGTGGAGGACTTCTTAGTTAATTCTGCGTAAGGCAGGTATAGGATCGTTTTGTGGTAGTGGCTATTATACTGTATTAAAATTGCTAATGTTCTGTAGCCCTTTTCCTCCAAGCCCTGGGGTTCAGGAGCTCTTCTCCTTCTCTTTTCCCCTCCTCCCTCATTTATGATTCATTTGCTACTTGAATTTACTGAGATCTCTTTACCCTGCTCTATCCCTGTAGGTAGAAGGTAGTCAAATCTGTCCTCTTACCTTGCTCTGTCCCTGTAGGTAGAAGGTAGTCAAATCAGTCCTGGGATTGGACATTGGTGCAGTATCTGTGTTTGTACCTTTGCTTATATTTCAAGAAGGAACTTAGGCCTGTTACAGACTGCCAAAATAAAGCTGCTTTGGGTCTCTTTGGAGGCATGCTGTTTAAATGATGCATGCACCCTAAGAATCCGGAAGCTGCACCAAAGCTGCACTCCAGTGCTTAGGAATGGAGTGTGGCTTTGGCGCGACCTCCGGACTCTTAGGACCCATGCATCATTTAAAGAGCATACCTCCAAAGAGACCCCAAGCAGCTTTATTTTGGCAGTCTGTAACAGGCCATAGTTACTTACTCTTCATCATGTGCCAAAATGGGATTTTAAAGTTTGGCAACACCCTGGCACAAGTTGTAATAAACACTGACAGGATATACAAAAATTAATCAAGAATGAAAATTAACAGTTTAATTAGAAAAAACACTTTAAGATGCCTAAAATTGTTTTTCAAGACTGAATTACCTGAAGGCAGGGAAGGGAAAACTACAGAAGACAATAATTGCATTAAATATTTTAATTGCCTATTAAAACAGGAATAATCATTTTTATGGGATTAAAATATCTCATTGGCAGGATTGTAGAGAAACTGTGAAATTGGGTTGTTTTGTAAGGATTGAGAGAAGTTATGTTTTTGGACTACGGTCCTCAACTTTTACGAGTGCTGACAATATTTTCACTGGAGAATTCTGGTAACTGAAGTCCAAATGGTAACTTTTCCATGATTATTTCATGGAATATGACTTAAGTCTTATTAAGTCAAAATATGTCTGAACATAACAATTTATTCCTGTGGATGTAGAAATAACATTCATTCTATTCACAAAGTCTTAAGGCTAAATGTTATTTCCACATCCGCAGGAGTAAACTGTTATGTTCAGAAACATTTTGAACGAAAGGGAGAAGAGAAAGGAATTGTGATTTATATGTCTCAGCTTGGTCTAATACTAGTTTCCAAATTCTCTTGCCTTCCTAGGAGAATTATGGACAAAACGATCCAGACAAAGTTGTACGTGTGAAGCAACTCTATGAGGCGTTGGACTTGAAAGCTGTCTACCAGCAATACGAGGAAACCAGCTACCAGCGTTTGTTGGGCCTTATTGCTCAGCATGCTATCCGCCTGCCTAGCCAAATCTTCCTTGGCCTAGCCCAGTTGATCTACAAGAGGCAGAAATGACAGGCTGGCCATTATAAAGGGAGCCGGCCAGGAGTTATCTGTGTGGTTTTGTTTTCTGGAAGGACTATAGTTGTCTGTTAGTGGAACTGCTGAGAGATTTTTACCATGCAGAAAGGGGGTGGTGGAGGCTATATTCTTGGAATATAGCTATTGCTCTCAGGTTGCTTTCTGGATAATTTGTAGAGGTGTGGGTTGTTTCTTAAAATGTATAAAAACGTATTTACACAATGGATGTTTAAAGTCAACTGTTTAAATCTGTTTCATTTCTATAACTTTCCAAGGTAGGATGAAAGTAGTGTACTGATGACAAGTAACCAAGAGATTCTCCTTGTACTTACTTGAAATGTTACAAGTCCTAGGAGTGTCTAAGGTGAAACCACAACCACGATTTAAACCAGTTTTTTTTAAAAAAAATAATGGATTAAAAATGATCAGTGTCTAAATGTGTCCAAAGATATTCCCCATGAGGATTTCCATCAGGTTTCTGTGGCGTTTTTGCTTTGGTCTATGGTATTTAATGTTCTGCTATAACTTGTTCACCTTTCTCCCTCCCTTCCCTCGAATTCTTCCCTGCAACCATGAAACCTACCCCAAAGAGCACATGGAATGGGTGACATTTTGTTTGAAGCAGGAGGACGAAGTAGTAGACCTCCGCAGAACAATGCGATAATACCAACCCACCTCGCACCCACCACACATGTATTTCTCGGTTCAGGAGAAAATGCGCACACCCAACTGAGAGAATTCTTCACCATCTTTCATAGGTTTCAGTTTCCCCCTTTGTGGGAATGTGTGTGTGAGGGGTCATTGAGAAGCCCTTCTCTTTTGCTCTGGAATAGTGTCTTGCGGTAAAACCGTGGCATATGTCTTTCTTATGTGTCTGTCTGGTATCACAACTGAATGTACCTGGCAGGAGAGAAGGTGGTAGCAATAAATTATTTTAAAACCAGTTTCTCTATGTGGTGATGGGTATTACACAATAGTAGAAAGTACTAGGAGGGGAATTAGGCCTTCTTTTTCTTCTCCAAGGTGCCAGGGAGAAGTGGGACAGTCAAGGGCAACATGGGCTAAATGTGTTGCAGTCAACCAACCTCCTGTGAAAAGGCACAGCAGCAGTCTGTGCTTCTAGTGCAGTTACGGGACAATTGGACTGTACTTATGGGCAGTGCATCCAATTCTACACCAAGAAAACTGATTTAGTTGATTGAATGAACCCATAGGGTGCTCAGCAATGGCTCCTTCTCATTCCGGAGAGAAGTGACTACTGGGGTACCATAGGATTCTGATTTGGGCCCAGTGCTAGTCAACATCTTTAACAGTAACTTGGAAGATGGAATAGAGGACATGCTTATACAGATAACACCAAATTAGGAGGAGTAGCTAACGCCTCCGAGTACAGGATCATAATTCAAAATGACCTTAATAGATTAGAAAGCTGGGCCAAACTAACAAAACGAATTGTAATAGGGATCCTATACCTGGGCAGTAGAAAAGAAATGCACAGATATAGGATGGGGAACGCCTCCTTGATGACGGTACATTCAAAAGGGATGTGTCAGCAACTTGATGCAGCAGCTAAGAAAGCCAATGCAGTTCTAGGCTGCATCAATAACAATACAGGAAAGTAACAGTACCAATCTATTCTGCTTTGGTCAGGCCTCACTGGAATCTTGTGTCCAGTTCTGGGCACTACAATTCAAGCACATTAACAAAATGGACTGTGTCCAGAGAAGGTCAACGTTGCTGAGGTCTGAAGCAAGTGTGAGGCCCAGCTCAGAAGTGTTCCTTTAAAAGGACACTAACTTCTTGTCAGCGTAACGTAGTGGTTTGAATGCTGGACCATGACTCTGGAGACCAGGGTATGGTTTCCACTCGGCCATGAAACCCATTGAGTGACCTTGGTCACAAGTCACATGCTTTCAGCCTCAAAGGTAGGCAATATCAAACTTTCTCTGAACAAATCTTACCAAGGAAATCCCATAATAGGTTGCCCTTAGGGTCGCCATAAATTGGAAATATCTTGTAGGCACACATACAAATTTGCAAACCACTTATGTTTAATTATCAGCTGAATAAAGATCTTCTTTCAAGGACTTGGTAAAGGCCATCCTACTGATAACAGATGGATTTAAAAGCAAAAGGTTTGATAAGAAAAGCAATTTAGCAAAGATTTCAACGGACAAAGGTATAAAGATATTGAGGATTTTTGATTATGTACAGTATAATGTTTTGTTTTGTTTTTGAGAACTTGGAAGTAGTTAAAGACTGGTTACAGAAAATCTCCAGGGATCCCTCCAGCCATCCACTTGTTGCTCTGATCACAAGGCAGAAGGCGCAGCTAGAAGCTATTCCAAAATCAGGTTCCTATAAAGTGAAATAGTGCAGTATTGGTGAGGATGGAGCAAGCTTGTTTTCTGCTGCTCCAGAGAATAGGACCCAGAACAATGGATACAAGCTACAAGGAAAGAGATTCCACTTAAATATTAGGAGGAACTTCCTGACAGAGGTGTTTGGCTGTGGAACACACTGCCTTGGAGTGTAGTGGAATCTCCTTCTGTGGAGGTCTTTAAACAGAGACTGGACAGGCACCTGGGGCTGCTTTGATTGCGAGTTCCTGCATGGCAGAATGGGGTTGGACTGGATGGCCCTTGTGGTCTCTTTGAACTCTATGATTCTAGTATTTGTTGGCTGCAGAGGAACACAGCTGGAGAAAGACACTTAGATCAGATTGGGGAGGGAGTAAGCTTGTTTTCAGCTGCTCCAGTGGATGCAAACTGCAGGAAAAGAGATTCCAGTTCAACATTAGGAGGAACCTCCTGACG
Source organism: Sceloporus occidentalis (assembly GCA_023333645.1). Taxonomy (NCBI): domain Eukaryota; kingdom Metazoa; phylum Chordata; class Lepidosauria; order Squamata; family Phrynosomatidae; genus Sceloporus; species Sceloporus occidentalis. The sequence goes on from JALMGF010000020.1 coordinate 9,805,373, forward strand.
GTAAGGGCTGTTCGACAGTGGAACACATTCCCTCAGTGTGTAGTGGAGTCTCCTTCCTTGGAGGTATTTAAACAGGCTGGATGGCCATCTGTCGGGGATGCTTTGATTGGGAGTTCCTGCATGGCAGAATGAGGTTGAACTGGATGGCTCTTGTGGTCTCTTCCAACTCTGATTCTATGATTTGGGCAGCCTATCGATGTGCAGACTGCTGCTGCTGATTCTGATGCCGCTCTTCTTGGGTCCTGTTGCTCACCTGTTTCTGATGTCGATTGCCTCCTCCCAGGCTGCCTCCTACCTCCTTCCCTTGCTTCTGCCTCCACTTCTCCCATTGGAAAGTTCACTCTGTTATAAAAACATTAGACATACACAAAACAAACATTACAATTATCAGTCATACAAAACATTGATCACGCTAACACATCCAAAACCATTCCTTTTCTGCATATTGTTCATCTTATTCTTACAACAGACTAGAGTTTTGCTTAGTTATTATATCCAGCATCTATCAATAAACTTCCTGATCAGTTTGTTTCACATTTTAAAATAAAGCAAAGGTTACCCCTTTTCTTACTACAAAAGGCTATTAGTTTTACTCAATTCTTTCTCTACTATAAAGTAAACAATGTTACAAAGTAGTTTTTATAAACTATAAAACGTAAAGGAATATACATTGCATTCTTGTTTTTATTTTGTCTTAAGTTAAAAGAAAAGAAAGATACATTTCACCATAATTCAACCCCTCTCGGTTCAAGATAAAAAAGAGAAAACAAAAGATATCAATATTTATGTCTAAAATTTTTAACATGTCAAATTTATCCCTATTTTTTCTCCATAAATCTTAAGGCAGATCCAGACATCCTCTATATTTGTATTTAAATTCTCGCTCACTGCTGCAGTCAGGCTATCCATATTCATGGCAGCTCTTAATTTTATAAGCCATTCTTCTGATGGTGGGATCTGTTTTAATTTCCAATATTTAGCATATAGGATTCTTGCCATGATTACCATATAAAGCAAAATACTTTTTTCCCCAATTTTGTCTTCTAGAACACAAATCATATAAAGCAAAAATAACAAAGCATTCCATCATCAAGATGTGGACACCTTCCCAATGTTCTTGAGCTTCTTGACACCTTCACCAAAGGCTTGCCACATTTCCAACAGCGGGCATTTCCTGTTTTATAAACTGAATTCAATTTAGTGGGAGACAGGTACCATCGGTACACCATTTTAATAAAGTTGTCTTTAGAATTTTGGCAAGGTGTAAATTTGTTTGTAGTTTTCCATGTTTTTCCCCCCAAAGTTCACTCTGTTTTTTCATGCATTTTTTAAAAAGCAGGTTTTTGAAATCTCATGTCTCTCCAGACCACAAATACTGCACTATTTTATTATATGTAAATGACCTGATTACTGTACTCCAGGCAGCCCTTCAGCCACCATCTTCCACCTTTAAGGCACCAGCGTAGGGATGCCATATCCCGGCTGCGCCCGGGACTGTACTGGTTTTGGTGGTCCCGTCCCGGTTCATGCCAAATCCCGGGTTTGGGCCCGGCCTCTAGGCCGAGCCCACTCAGGGAGCCATTGCCGCAGCCGCTAATGCACACAGCCGGCCGCGCCACCCATTTCCTCCTCCTCCCTCCTCCACCGCTGCTTCCTGGGCGCGGCCGCACCACACTCCTCCTCCATTTCCGCGTGGCCGTGCTGCCCTCCTCCACGCAGCTGCACCACCCTCCACCTCCTCCGTGCGGCCGCGCCACCCGCCTCCTCCTCCTCTTCTGTGGCTCGCGCAGCCCGCAGCAATTGCCCGGGCCGGGGTCGGCGGCAGTGCCTGCTTATGTGCGCGCACATGCGCGCGTCTAAGAAAAACACTCGTCCCCTTGAGGCTGGCTGTTTCCAGCCCCACTCTGCCATTGGCCAGCCTCATGGAGGAGGTGGAGCCTTGGAGGAGGAGGAGGCAGAGGAGGAGGAGGACTCTGGGTGAGAGGGAGGGGAAAGGGCCCACATGGTGCCAAAGAGGAGAAGGAGAAGGAGAAGAAAGAGGAGGAGGAGGAGGTGGTGGTGAGTGGCCAGAGGCCTCTGGCAACAAGTTTTTATTTTTGTTGTATTTTTGGTGCTTTTAATGCTAACAAGCCTGCCTTGTTTTGACAATGATAGTGGTGATGATGATGATGGTGATCTTGATATCAGTCAGCTTCTGAGGCATGTTCAATGCCCAAATGTGCTGTCATGTGTGTTTTGGAAGGGGGGGATGTTTGGCCAGAAAGGGAAGTGCATTTCTGCCATCTGTCTAGGAATAATGCCAAAATGTCCTCCATTTTGAGCATGTCTAATAAACATGTGTTTATATTAATGCTTTTTTAAATTATTAATTTTTTTAGTTGTCTGTGTGACCTCCATTCTAAAAATATATCCTACATTTGGGTCTAAATTTTGTCCTACATTTGTCCTACATTTTTTTTACATTTGTCCCGGTTTGGAGGTTGACAGTTATGGCAACCCTACACCAGCGGAGCTCTTGGACATGCATTCATGTCTGTCTCCAGCCCATGTCCCTCTGCAGCCTTGCAAATGGACATATAGCATTTCAGAATTTCAGATAAAGGAGACTCAACCTGTATAATCTTTGAAAGGAAGACTAAAAGTCACCTTTTTCTTCTTCTTTTTCCCTTCTCTTCAGTGGCATCTCTGGGGTGTGTGGGGTGTGCGGACTGCACCAGGTGACATCCTCAGGGCGAGTGTCACAGCACTGTTCCTCAAACACCTACCTTTTAGCAGAAACAGTCTGTGGCATTCATCTCCTTCCCTTTCAAACGCTTTAAGAGATTGTGGGAGTGGGGTGAAGCTGTACGAAAAGAAAAAGGAGAGGCTTCAGAATTTTTTTTAAATTAACATTTCAAATTTCAGGATTTTAAATGAAATTTTAATTTTTTTTTGGACATTTTAAAATTTCGAACACATCACAGTTTAACTAAACCTTCACTATATGTAAATACATTTAGGTTGTGTGCATGATAATGTGATTTTGAGGTATACCAGGGACGTAGCCAAGGGGGGGGGGTTCTTGGGGTCTGGACCCCCCTTTCATTAGAAAAATGAATGGTGTGTGCTGCTGCGCTGCCGCACTCAAGCCCCATTATAATGGTGGCACTTAGTCTGGACCCCCCCTTCCTAAAATCCTAGCTGCGTCCCTGGGTATACATTTAATTTTCCTAGTTGTTTATGTCACAACTGTTAGCATTACACTCAGTGGTATATGGGAATTACGATTAATGAGTAACGTTAGTGCAAAAAGCATTAGTAAGGATACTGTATGGTGTGAAATGGGAGGTCAGTGAGGCAAGGTGACGCCATGACTTACCACACCAGATGACACCAGCCTTAGTTACTCCACTGCTTCTCTTACTTTCTTTTCTTAATTTCAGTCGTTCTAGTGTATTTTTTTTAAAAAAAGTAATAAAAGCACATACAAAAAATAAATAAACGAGAGCCTTCTAAGAGTCATCACTTTTTCTACTCAGATCTTCTAAATTCTGACCCACCAAAGCTTCCTTAGAATCATAGAGTTGGAAGAGACCACAAGAAGGGCCACCCAGTCCAACCCCATTCTGCCATGCAGGAACTCTCAGTCAAAGCATCCCTGACAGATGGCCATCCAGCCTCTGTTTAAAGACCTCTAAGGAAGGAGACTCCACTAAACTCAGAGGGAGTTTGCTCCACTGTGGAACAGCCCTTACTGTCAGGACATTCTTCCTAACGTTTAGGTGGAATCTCTTTTCCTGTAGCTGTCATCCATTATTCTGGGTCCTGTTCTCTGGAGCAGCAGAAAACAAGTCAGATCCCTGCACAATATGACATCTCTTCAAATATTTAAACAAGGCTTCTCTTCTCCAGGCTAAACATACCCAGCTCCTTAAGTTTCTCCTAATAAGGCATGGCTTCCAGATCTTTCATCATTTCAGTCACCCTTCTTTGGACACACTCCAGTTTCTCAACATCTTTTTTAAATTGTGGTGCCCAGAACTGGATGCAATATTCCAGGTGGGGCCTGACTGGAGCAGAATAGAGTGGCACTATGACTTCCCTTGATCTAGACACTATACTTCTATTGGCACAGCCCAGAATCACATTGGCTTTTTTAGCTGCTCCATGACACTGTTGACTCATGTTCAACTTGTGGTCTACCTGGACTCCCAGATCCCTTTCGCATGTAGTATCATTCAGCCAGGTGTCCCCCATCCTATATCTGTGCATTTCATTTTTCTGCCCTAAGTGCAGTATCTTACATTTCTCCGTGTTGAATTTCATTTTGTTAGCTTTGGTCCAGCTTTCTAGTCTATTCAGGTCAGTTTGAATGTTGATCCTGTCCTTTGGGGTATTAGCTACTCCTCCTAGTTTGGTGTCATCTGCAAGTTTTATATGCATGACCCCAATTCTGTCCTCCAAGTCATTGATCAAGATGCTGAATAGCCCTGGGCCCAGGACAGAACCCTGTGGGACCCCCCTGGTCACTTCTCTCCAGGATGAAGAAAAGGAGCCATTGTTGAGCACCTTTTGGGTGGGGAGGATCTCTTTTATAACATCTTTACTTAGGAGTGAAACAACATGCAGGCATCTGACTAACATCTCCAATGGTTGGTTTCCCCCCCTCTTATTTGGTTTGTAATATCTTGCCTGATGAAGAAGAAGAAGCCCATGGAGCTTAGAAAGCTTGCAACAAGTGCATTGTGCCTTTTGGTTGGCCAAGAAAGGCATCACTGATGGATGTTTGTTTTCATGTGTGACATGGCCTTGAGAGCCCCCCCCCCCCCCCCGATGTGGGCTGGAGGAGGCCTGGCCCGAGCCCAGACTCACCTGGGCCCAGGCTGGCTGGCCTGGAGGGGAGGGCCCTTGCTGCAGCTCCGCAGCGTCCAGGGCCAGGGCTCCGGCTGGCTCCTCCTCCTCCTCCCCGCCTTGGTCCTCCGGCTGCGCATCCTCTGGGCTGAGATCAGAGAGAGAGAGAGAGAGAGCCAGGCCAAGAGGAGGCAGGTGAGTCTGGCTCCGAAGGGGGCTCTGGGGGGGGGCAGGGGGCCCCTACTAATCCCCCCATCAATGGCTCTGCTTTCCTCCCCTGCTCTGCCTCTTTATTCCCCCCCCCCCGTTTTACAAGCGCTGAGAAGCAGGCTTCCTTTTGCACCCAGCCCCCCCCCCCGTTTACCACAGTTTGGGGCTCCTCTCTGAGCCCCCTTCCTTCCTGCCTTCCTTCCTTCCTCTTTTCCTCTTGGTGGGACCCAGGAGAGGGACCCCAGTTCCTGACCCCCTCCCTCCCCCCTCCCCCGTCCCTCCCTCACCCTTCCCTCTCCCTCCCTCTCTCCCTCCCTCCCTCCCTCCCTCCGTCACCCTTCCCTCTCTCTCCCTCCCTCCCTCCCTCCCTCACCCTTCCCTCTCCCTCCCTCCCTCCCTCCCTCCGTCACCCTTCCTTCTCTCTCCCTCCCTCCCTCCCTCCCTCCCTCCCTCACCCTTCCCTCTCTCTCCCTCCCTCCCTACCTCCCTCACCCTTCCCTCTCTCTCCCTCCCTCCCTCCCTCCCTCACCCTTCCCTCTCTCCCTCCCTCCCCCTCCCTCCTTTCCCTTCCCCCCTTCCCTCTCCCTCTCTCCCCTCCTTTCCCTTCCCCCCTCCCTTCCCCCCTCCCCTCCTTTCCCTTCCCCCCTTCCCCTCCCTCCCCCCTCCCTCCCCCCTTTCCCCTCCCTCAGCCTCCGCAGTGCTTTGGCTCCCTGCCTGCAGAAGGGCTGGGCTGGAGGGAGGGATGGACAGCAGGGGAAGGTCAGAGCAGGGCCCCCAGGTGTCTTGGGAAGATGCTAGAAGCCAGGGGCCTGCCTTGGGGGGTGCAGTAACTCATGCCCCCCCCCCCATAGACCCCCTCCTTGACACCAGATAGAATCCTTCCTCAGGGTTTTTTGCCCTCGTGTTACTACTCGCCAGTCACCATTGCCTTACACCTCATAGTTGTGACCTAAAGCACTTTAAACTATACCTTCAAATGATAGGATCATATGCACAAGCTCAATGGATTTACGTATGCGTCGTGAAGATTGCGTCAAAATGGGAAGTCTTAAAAGAAAATTTAGAAAGAAGAAAAAAATTTAAATTAATTTTTTTTTTGAAATCTGAATCTTAATTGTTTTGGGGGTCTCCTTTCACCTCCCACTGAGCTTCACCTCACCCCCACCCTTTAAAGAGAAGCAGATAATAATAATAATAATAATAATAATAATAATAATAATTTGTTTTATTTATATACCGCTATTCCAAAGATCATAGCGGTGAACAGCAAGTAAGCTAATTAGCAAGTATGCTAATATGCCCCCAACAGTCTGGGTACTCATTTTAGCTCCCTCCTCGGAAGGATGCAAGCCTGAGTCAAGCTTGGGCCCTTTTGCTGGTCTTGAACTCGCAACCTTGTAGTTTTGAGTGAATGGCTGCAGTACAGGCCAGCACTTTCAGCACTGGCGGGTCAAAAATGCCACAGGCCATTTCTGCCAAGCGGTAGGTGCTTGAGGAACAGTGGTGTCATCCCCCTTTAGGGTGTCACCTGGTGCGGTCTGCACCCGTACCCACATAGTGATGCCACTGCCTCCAACAGCTGCCCATGGGCAGAGTCTGGCTCCGGTGTCACCTGTGTCCCATTAAGATACTGAAGAGATGCGGGAGGGGAGGCAGGCTCAGTGGGAGGAGAAAGGAGAGGCTCCAGATTTGTTGTTGTTTTTCATTAAAATTTCAAATTTTAATTTTAAATTTATTAAAAATTAGAATTTTAAAAAGTTTTTTAAAAAATTTAACCAAGTGTTCACATTAATCACATGAAACTATGTACATGTAAACACATTTATTTTGTGTGTATGATGTCATTAAAGGTATAAAGTGTAATTTTGCTAGAGCAATAGCAAGTGCATTTCTATGCCGCTTATCAGTGCACTGAAGCACTCCCTAAGCGGTTTACAAAGTGGAAGCTAATTGCCCCCAACAAGCTGGGTACTCATTTTAGCTGTCTCCTCAGAAGGATGCAAGCCTGAGTCGAGCTTGAGCCCTTTCTCTGGTATTGAACTTGCAACCTTATGGTTTTGAGTGTGGCTGCAGCACAGGCATTTAACCACTGCGCCACCAGGGCTCACAGTCTGCCCATGCCATCTGTGGGCTTCCCATATGCGGACTTGAGGTCACATGGATGGGAAGACATAATGTCCTGCATCGTTCATCGCTATGGGGCTTGAGCATACGCTGAATTTGCTTTGTGTGTGTGGGGTCTGGAATGGATCCCCCGCATATGGCGCGGGCAGATTGTGGATGGGAATTATGATTTATAAACCTTCCTAAGGATTCTGTATGGTGTGGTATGGGAGGAGGTCAGTGGGGGAGTGACACCATGAGTTACCACACTGGATGACACCAGCCCTAGTCTAGTCCAGTGATGCCACTGGACTAGACTAGACTAGGGTCTCCATCTAGTCTGTTCTTCCCCTCAGAAAAGGGTCACGTTGGAGAGGGACCCCGAAGGGAATGGGAAGAGGGGTGTCCTTTCAGCACTGGCGGGTCAAAAATAGCCCTATGGTGCTGGCCCCATCCCCAGTAGGCCAAAAGCTGGGCTTTTATGCCCCACCCCACCCCGCCCTGTAGATCACTCTCACTTGGGGACAGGATTTTCCTAAACAAAACAAATCCAAAATTATCTTCTCCTTCTGAAAAGAGATCACACCAGAGCCAAAATGTGCCAGGATTTGGCCCCACAATCTCTTTCAACCCCTTGGATGGGCCCATGCAGAGTGCAGGCAAGTAGTTGCAGAGCCCAGGAGCCCCACAGTTCTGGGATGGCAAAAGAGGTGCTAGATAGGTCAGAGCAAGGACATTCCTTCCTTTATTCAAAACAGAAAGCAAACAGCAACTAAAAACAAGGGAGCGGGAGTATAATTTTATGGCCCCTTGCTCATCTGCTGAAATGCAAGCCCTCCATCAGAGCTGCAGCTAGAGGAGACCTCTGGATATAAATCTCTGGCATTTTCCTTCTTGCGGCTTCTGCGCTGGAAGGCCTGTACTGAGCATCTGGGTGTTATGGGATGGGAAAGGGGGAAGAAAAGACAAAAGGAAACCTGTTCCCTATGTAATGGCTCTGTTCCACTGAAGAACTTAGTTCCTTATTCTGATTTATGGATGGTTAAATGATGTCGGGCCTAAATATCCTAAAAGCACCAGATCCATCTCATTTTGGAAGCTAAGCAGGGTCAGCCCTGATTACGACTTGGATGGGATACTGTCAATGTGGGATACCAAGTGCTGTGGACTAGATTTCAGAGAAATGAACTGGTAAAACCACCTCTGAGTCTTCCTTGCCTAAGAAAACACTGTGAAATTCATGAGGTCACCTCTGGTGACATGGAGGCACACAGAAACCAGAGGCTGATTTGGGGGGGACATGGGAGCGGGGGTTCTTGGTGGCTGCTCCCAGTCTTTTGAACTCCATTCCTAGGGAGGCCAGGATGGCTCCCTCCTTGCTCTCCTTACATTGGCAACAGGAAAAAAAAAAAACCCTGTGTTACCAGGCTTTTAGAAACTGAATGGGGCGGACTTTTCATGACGTGCTGTGCTGTTTTATTGTCTGTATAGGCCTGTTACAGACTGCCAAAATAAAGCTGCTTTGGGTCTCTGTGGAGGTATGCTGTTTAAATGATGCATGGGTCCTAAGAGTCCGGAGGTTGTGCCAAAGCCATGCTCCATTCCTAAGCACTGGAGGGCAGCTTTGGTGCAGCTTCCGGATTCTTAGGATGCATGCATCATTTAAACAGCATACCTCCAAAGAGACCCCAAGCAGCTTTATTTTGGCAGTCTGTAACAGGCCATAGTCTTTTAATGAATTTTAATGTTTTTAATATTTAATGTTTTAACTTTATACATTGTTTAATTGCATGTTAAATAACCTTTATAATTATAATTTTATTTACGTTTTTAATAATAATAATTTATTATTTCTATTTTCCGCCTCTCCCTACGGATTGATGAGGGATCACAACAGATAAAATACATACAGAGGATATAAAACTTCCAGCATTAAAATTCTCATAAAATCAGCCCTCATAATCCAACAGTACAATATAATATAATGCAATACAAGGCAAATACGGTAGCTGAACCAGAGACTGGATTCATACCTTGTATAGTTGGGAATAGGGAGAGGGATGGAAATGTTGCTCATGTTGGCTCTGGTGAGAAGGCCCACCGGAAAAGTTCCGTCTTAAAAGCATTCAAGGTATATGATTTTTGAATAGTTTATAATGTATTATTTTTAAATATCTTATTAGCTGCCTTGAGTCCCATTATTGGGAGAAAGGCAGGATATAAATGAATATAACAATACCAGCAGTAATGATGGGGGAAAGGGAGAAAGCAAGACCCCATCCTTTTACCATCTGTTGTGCTGCAAGCGGAAGGGCTCAGTCTGTCTCATCTCTAACTGCTTTGCCAAGTGCAAGTTAGGGCTATTGACTGCTCTGTACATTCAACCATCCCTGGCTTGAAAATATGGTTGAAAAATCCCCGAAGCAAGCCTTGATGTTGTCACTTTATTTAAGGGACACCATTTTACTGCTGTTGTTGTGTGCCTCCAAGTCATTTCTGACATATGGTGACCCTAAGATGGGTTTTTCTTGGCAAGTGTCTTCAGAGGGGGTTTACCATTGCCATCCTCTGAGGCTGAGAGAGTGTGACTTGCTCAAAGTCACCCAATGGGTTTCTCTGGCTGAGCCAGGATTCAAACTCTGGTCTCCATAGTCCTAGCCTAATGCTCAAACTACTTCAGCATGGTGGCTCATACCATTTTACTGTGCCATTGTATTTAATGAGACTTGGGTATCCACAGACATTGCTACCCATGATAGGTCCTGGAACCAAACCTCAGCGGATACCCAAGGTCTACTGTATGTATGTATGTATGTATGTATGTATGTATGTATGTATGTATTATTCCACTTTTCTTCTGATATGGAACCAAAGGTGACTCACAAATCTGAGTTAAAACAAAATACAGTTAAAACTGTAGATAGAGTGAAAGCTTCAGAGTTAAAACAGTGAATCCTGTTATAAAATAGGAAAGAACAGGAACAAAATCTGAGGCTTTTAAATCCTGTCACAAATTACACCTAACTGTTTCCTGTTCACATTTATGATTATGATATTTTTGCCACAATCATAAATGCCCAGAAACTCACCTGAAAATCCAGCCACTTGCACCACAGGATAGAGGTCTACAGTTCTAGCAAGTGGAATGCTGAAGGACGTTCACTCCCTCCAGCCAGTGATCATAGTGTGGATTTTAAAGTGGGTTTTGGAGGTAAAATCGGGAGATGTGCCTGGACCTTATCACACGTGGGGCGGTTTGCAGCTCAGATCCGCAGTCACTCCTGTTCTAGCAATACAAAGCGTGATGTTTTTTCACACCAGATTCAGAGTCACTCCTAGCAATGCGAATTAAGGTTAAAACGTGATGTTTTTCCACACCTGGTTGCCTTTCTGTGGCCTTTCCGAAGTGAGGGGGAAGCGAAGTCAGTTTGATTCCAAGCAAGTCACGTGATGTGGATTCAAGCAAAGCAGAGTGAGTGCACATTGTATTACCACACCAGAGCATACTTGGAGGGTTCAGCGATTCTAATCGGCACCTTTGCACATGCTCAATGGGGCTCTGGACGCTGTCCTCCTTCCTTGCCCCCTCCTTAGCTGTCATCCTTCATCCAGATGCAGGAGCAGTCAGGGGAAGATGGGATAGGTCACTGGGGCCAGGATAGGGATTCAGGGGCAATCAGAGGATGATGGGATAGGTCGCTGAGGCCAGGATTGGGAGGCAGGGGCAGTCAGAGGATGATGGGATAGGTCCCTGGGGCCAGGATCGGGAGGCAGGGGCATTCAGAGAATGATGGGATAGGTGGCTGGGGCCAGGATCGGGAGGCAGGGGCAGTCGGGATGATGGGATAGGTCGCTGGGGCCAGGATCGGAAGGCAGGGGCAGTCAGAGGATGATGGGATAGGTGGCTGGGGCCAGGATCAGGAGGCAGGGGCAGTCAGGGGATGGTGGGATAGGTCGCTGGGACCAGGATTGGGAGGCAGGGGAAGGCAGGGGATGATGAGAATGATGAGATAAGTTGCAGGGTGGCAGAGGGGGCGAGATGGCATGAAGGAGGAGGAAGGAAATGACGGAGCAGGACGCAGGGGCCAAGGGGGGTGGCATCGGAGTGCTTTTCCACACCAGACCAATTCGAAGTGCAATCGAATTGAGCTTGGAACCGAATTCTGTGAAGTCCCTTTTTTAACAGTTTTACCAAAATGAGGGGTCACTTCGGAAACACTGCTGAAGCGTCTCACAAGGCGCTCCCATAGAAATCAATGGTGTCTGATAATACATTCACTTTACAACATGAAACCGCATTGTTGGAAGTGCAGTCACATCAGAAATGAGCCGGATCTGGGCCAGAAAACCACCCAAAAGCTCCATAACACATCCCAATGGCAAGATCTGCAACAAGACAGTCAGTTGTCCAAGGCCTGGGTAAAGATAAAGGCCTTTGCTTGCCAGCAAAGAGAGAGAGGAAATCTACAGTCAGCCCTCTATATCCATGGATATTTTATCCACAGATTCAAGCATTCACAGCTTGAAAATATTTTTAAAATATATAAATTCTAAAAAGCAAAGGTTATATGGCTTGTATAAGGATGCATTAATGATGGAAGAAAGCCTATAATTTCTTCTGTTTCTGATGCAGCCCAAACAGCACCAGCCTAATTTGGGAGCGAATGTATAGCAGCTCCAGCCACCCTCCAAAACATTCCTTAACAGAAGGAGGGAATATCCTCTAAGAAAGTGGGGACCCAAAAAGAGATCAATGGGGACAGAATGTGCTTAGTAACTACTACACAATGATGTGTGGTGTGTGTGTGTGTGGAAAACCAGCTGGGAGGCCTGTCTGGCTGGAACACTGAACAACGCATATTCTGTGCTGTAACATTTGCTACAGACGCCGCTTGTCAAGAGCTGGGGGACATGATAGCTAAATGTTCTGTTTTGATTGTGATCTTCTGGATGCTGTTCAAGAAACACATATGCACACTAAATTGTATGGCACATTCTTACAGATCCAGCAGGATTGGATTGGCCTATCATGTTCTCTCTCCCATGGTGGCAATAGAAAACCTATTTATTTATTTATTTATTTATTTGTATCCCACCTCTCCCTTTTGAGGATCAAGGCAGGTAACAGCAGGTAACATGGTGTCTAGATGCCAGATTTTGGGGAAAGACAACAGGGAGGATTTTTTCCCCTTCAAGATGTCCTTATGGGCTCCTTTTGGGTGACAGGTAAAAAGGGCCTGATTTCTTATTAATCATTGCAGTCCTTTCCTGCTCACTGGCCAGAACCCTGGAAACTGGGAACAGTTGGTTAGACTAGTGCCTATGTGTTTCCCCTCAAATTTCTCTCATTAAAAGGACTAGAGAAATAACCTTTTCTCCCTGTTTTCCAAAATCTTTTTATTAAGTTTTAAAACAAAAAAAGACCCATGTAAAATAAAAACACCCAGTCACGCGTATAATGTATATCTTCACTGGGACTACCAGTGTCTGTCTGAGAAACATCACATCCTCCTCCTCAGTCATCATGATTGACTGTGTATTGTGAAAGATGTAGTAACAATGTAGAGTAAGAACAATGCTCTTACAAATGCAATAACAATTGCATATAGTAAATATGCAGTTACTAACAAAATATGTGTAATAGCAGTGCAGCACAGCAAAATGTACAGTACCCATGCAGGGCAATGCAGTTCAGCAAACATGCAGTAGAAAACAGCACGGTATAAATGTAAAACATCAATGCAGTGCACTAAAAATGTATGGCAACACTGCAGCACATTCTTCAAAATATGTAGTAAAGAACAATGCAGTAAAAGGTAACAACTTACAGCACTGTTCTTCCTTCTGTGATGATATACTCTTGTTATTTTACCCTTTCCTATCCTGGATTTTTCCCTACACTCAGGAGCTGATTTTGCCTTTTGCAGGGAGCGGATCATTCTAAGGCAATCTGGCTGCTGAGATCTGTGTGGGCCCAACAAATCGTGTGGGTGCTCTGTTTGTCCCCTTGTGTCCTGGAGCCATGCAGTCTCCAAAGAAAGGCCTGATCTGCAATCTGAACCACGTCCATTTGCAGCACATCTCCCTGGGGTTACACTTGTCTCGCCACCCGGAACTTCAAGAAGTGACCAATGTCTTGATCCCACCAAAAAAGAGGGCAGGTTGCCAGGATTGCAGAGAAAATAATGGCAGAAGTGTCTCTGAACTGGATGCCAATTCCAACAATCCGTTATTAATGTGCCAGTGTTGCGATGGCCACCCCCTGCATTCAGATGTCAAACAGGACCTCCAGACCCTGGAAACCTTGCCCGACTGTCCAGATTTTAAGCAGGAGGAGGAGGAAGAGGAAGAGGAGGTCAAGGTTGGTTCCCCTTCAGATCCAGGCTCCTCGTCCATTAGCAGCTGCTCAGATCTCAGCCTGGATGACTCACCTATCTCCGTATGCTGCAAAGAGTTCCCTGCAGAAGAGGCCCAGAGTCCTGAGAACCAACCTAACATTGTCCCCCTGGAAGATGCTCATATTGTACCCCCCATGACCAACCCAGAAGAGAGGAGTTTGAATCTCAATATCCAAATGGATAAGCACTCTGCATCCCATGTGTGGGATAGTCCTGATAGCCTCGGCAGCAGCAGCTCACTGGAGTCCACGTCTGACATTCCTTTTCCCTGCTCACAAACCCCAGTTGAGTTGCCTATCCCTGGCTCCAGTAGTCCTTCGCCACTTGTACCACCCCCAGTTCGCCCCTGCAGGGCACCCCCAGAAGTGCCAGTCCGCCACATTGTCCCAGAACTGGATTCGAACTGCAATGCTCTCCTGCCTCAGGAGCCCAAGCCTGAGAGTCTCTCACCAGGGCAAGTGGACATCAACTTGAACCAGGCTGGTCCACCTAGGCCTTGTTTTCGGGGTGTTCCTCCTCCCGTGCCTCCTAGAACGAAGCGAAAGCTTCAGGGACTGAGGCGATGTGAACCAGGGAAGCCAAACTCAGAAGTGGTCCTTTTAGAGATATCGTCAAAGCTATCTGTCCACCAAGATGGCCTGCACAGCAAGGACACCAAAAACATCACCTCCTTCCATGAGCTGGCACAGAAACGGAAGAAGGTTGCAGCCATGCCACCCCCACTGCAGACCAGGAAGGACCAAAGTGATTGGCTGATTGTTTTTTCCCCTGACACTGAACTTCCCCCTTGTCATGAGCTCACATGGGGCAGTGTCCTCAGCCAGGAGACAGCCAGCCCCCCAGCAGCACTCCTAGAGCCAGCAAACCTTGCCAACTGCCTCCAGAAAGGGCAGAAAGGGGTAACCACATTCAAAGAGCTGCGCTACCAGAAGCAGAAGGGTCACCTACCTCCACAGGTGGGAACCCAACTGCTTCAGCAGGTGGAACCTGGCAAGGCGATGGGAGAGGGCAGTGCCCCTACACAGGAGAGTGATCTGGAACAACCCCTGAAGGGGCATTTCCGAGGCCCAAAGGAAATCCCACCCCGGAAGAAGATGTGCTGCCCTGGTTTGCAGCCCATAATGGAGGGGGGCTTTGAAGACGGTGAGGATGGAGAGGCAGAAAATAAGGCGTCTGAAAGAAGTCTGGAGGATATGCCAAATGAACAGAGGGACCCCTGGATGCCAGGGAAAGAGGAGAAAGGAGACAGGTGTTTTATGGAGGGTAAGACTCAGATACTTCCCCTCTAACCCAGCAATGAAGCTCAGCCTTGGCTGTGAGGGGTGGGCTTGGTACCTGAAAGGAGGTTGCAAGTGAGGCAAGAAGGTAGTTGAAACAATTTGGAAAAGTTCCTTCTTCAATCACTTTCCCCCCAGCACAGAGTGCAAGGTGGCATATAGTAAATTAAAACAAAGCTACACAAAAGGAACTTTTACACAAAAGTCAGTGGACTATACAAAGGAACTTTCCCAGGCTGTAGGCCCCAATGGTGCAGTTCCTGGTGTTGGGGGACCCCCCCTCCCATTTTGGGTTGCAGTGTGTTTCACTTTGCTTCATAATACACTGCTCTGTTTTGTCATCCCCCTCCTCACTCATTCTGCTGAGTGGGGCCCTCAAAGTTTGCCCAAAAGTTCAACCTTGATGGTCACCCAGTGCTTCCTGATGTTAGACAACACTCTGTGTTTTTAAAAAATGTCCCCAATCCTTAGTGAGCCTTTCTGCCAGGGCCAGGCCATCACCACCCTCAGACTGGAAAATCCATATGGCCTTTCCCCCCTTATCCACTGCAGACTTTTGTAATACAAGATGAGTTAGCACCTTAATCTTACAGGGAATGTTTTTCCCAGTGAGTTGTATACAATTGAGTTAGGTACATCTCCTCTTCCACTCTGCCATTGTGGGTTTTTCGGGCTATGTGGCCATGTTCTAGAAGAGTTTCTTCCTGATGTTTCGCCAGCATCTGTGGCTGGCATCTTCAGAGAATGCTAACCTGAAAGAGAGTGGGGGTATGTATGTGTGTGTGTGACCTTGGGAAGGCAGGAGTGATTTGCATGTGGATTGTTCTGTTGCTAATGGCAGGCCTCAGGGTGGGAGGG
This sequence comes from Sceloporus occidentalis, assembly GCA_023333645.1. NCBI lineage: Eukaryota > Metazoa > Chordata > Lepidosauria > Squamata > Phrynosomatidae > Sceloporus > Sceloporus occidentalis. Next base: position 9,821,049 of record JALMGF010000020.1, read on the forward strand.
TCTGCAAAAGAGGATTAGGGTCTGCTTGATTTGTGCTCATTGTCTGCTGGGAAATTCCTGACCCAAAACTTGCTCCATTGCCTTTTTGGCAGTGGTCAGTTTGCAGACATCAGCAGACAAGTGACATTTGCCTCTGTGCCAGGACTCTTTTTGTCTGTTTGATTTCTGCAGATGAGCATGCTAGTGATAACAGTGTTTTCAAGACTACAGTTCCCGCAACTCTTTCCCATTGTTCTTGCTGGGTAGGGTTGCTGGGACTTGTTTGCTAACACATCAGGAAATCCCATGGTTTCCCCCACTCCTGCTATAGTTTGAGCTATTATGAAAGACAGAGAAAACAAGATCAGACCATGTACTTCTTTAGTAAGTTGGAAACCTTGCAAGATGGAATGCTCTCTTCTTTCTGTTCTTCCTGGATGGAATCAGAATGTTTAGTAGGTTAAATAATCACAGCAGCAGGTTTATGGCTCCAAGAGGCAGGACCATGGGTGTTCTTGTTATTCATACCCTGCCTCCCCCCCCCCCAAGTTAGGATCCTAGGCAATTTATAAATTAAAATAAATTAATGATATTGTTCCAAACAAGCTAGTAAAATGTGGGCTATACAATACAACTGTTAGGTGGATTTGTAATTGGTTGGCTGGTCGAACGAAAAGGGTGCTTAGCAGCGACTCTTCTTCAACCTGGAAGGAAGTGAAAAGTGAAGTACAGTACTGCAGGGTTCTGTCTTGGGCCCAGTATTATTCAACATCTTTATGGATGACTTTATGAAGGAATAGAGGCATGCTTATCAAATTTGCAGATGGCAACAAATTAGGAAGAGTAGCTAATACCCCAGAGGGCAAGATCAAATTTCAAAATGATGTGAACAGACTGGAAAGCTGGGCCAAAACTAATTTGAACATGGAGAAATGTAAAGTACTACACTTAGGGTGAAAAAATGAAATGCACAGATATAGGATGGGGAACACCTGGCTTGACAATAGTACATGTGAAAGGGATCTAAGAGTCCTAGTAGACAACAAGTTGAACATGAGTCAACAGTGTGATGCACTAAAAAAGCCAATTCTAGGCTGCATCAATAGATGTATCATGTCTAGATCGAGGGAAGTAATAACGTGAGTGTATTCTGATTTGGTCAGGCCGCATGTGAAATACTGCATCCAGTTCTGGCACCTCAATTCAATAAGCATGTCCAGAGGAAGGTGACCAAAATGGTGAAGGGTCTGGAAACCATGCCTTAATTCTCTGCCATCCCACTTTTTAGATGCTTTCAAAATGTCTCTCTCCTCCTCCCACTATTCTCAGCTTACTTCAGTTGCTGAAAACTAAGTTCAAAATGCTAAAGTAGCTTGTACTCAATTGGCAGTGGGGAGAGGAGATGGAGGGGCAGAATCCTGCCCTTCCCAGGAGACTCAGGCAAAAGCAATCTGCTTCTGCCTCTCCTTGCTTGCATGTTCTTCCTCAATAATAACTTTTTCCACCTTGACCACATGATAATGTTGCTCTTACCCTGCTCTGTCTCTGTCCCAGCATCGCATCTCATCTCATCCCATGTTGTGCTGCTACTTTTTGCATGTGCTCTTTTGCTGCTCCCGTTGTTCCTGCTGGGTCCATCTCCTGAACCAGATGTAATTGCAGAGAGAATGCCAGGTTTGACTTGGAAAGTCCTAGGTTTGAATGTCTACTCAGCTGTGGAAACCCAGTGGGTGATGTGGAGCCAGTCTCTTCTCATTCCTAAACCATTTCATAGGGTTGTTGTGAACATAAAATGAAGAGGAAGAATGCCTCTTTTCCATGTACATTATCTATGAGAGAAGGTTGGGATTCAGAATTAAAACAGACCCTTTAAAACTAATGGTTAAAGCCCAATCACACTGAGCCATGCTGAAGGAAATGTTGTTTGCTTGTTTGGCTACTAGTCACTATTAAAGTATATTTGCTGATCTTTTTTCCCCCTTCTAAAATGGCCATCCTTTAAGTTCTCTGTAGGCACTGTTTATTCCTATAAACTCTTGGGCCTGTTACAGACTGCCAAAATAAAGCTGCTTGGGGTCTCTTTGGAGGTATGCTGTTTAAATGATGCATGGGTCCTAAGAATCCGGAAGCTGCACCAAAGCTGCCCTCCAGTGCTTAGGAACGGAGTGTGGCTTTGGCGCGACCTCCGGACTCTTCGGACCCATGCATCATTTAAATAGCATGCCTCCAAAGAGACCTGAAGCAGCTTTATTTTGGCAGTCTGTAACAGGCCACAGTGTGCAAGTAAGTTGGGTCCTCTTTTGCTGGAACCCAGCATTTTCCCCTGATTGTTTTTAACCATCAGTAGTCATTGAAGTATGGCAAAGCGACTTTTTTTTAATGACAACGCCAAGAACCCCATAGCCAGCATGGTCAGTGGACTGGAGCCATGCTGCTTGGTGGAATATGGGAGTTGTGGTCCATCCGTACGGAGACGTGGGAGTCATAGCAGTTTATTATATGGGATGCTAATGCCTAAATCCCATGAAGAAATGGAATTTAAGTCCTGGAAAAATCCCACAAAAGCAGGATCATTTTCAGACTCATCAGGGGCATTGAGCATTAACATGAAAATAACCCATACTGAATGTGGATAAAATTGGCCGTTTTTTAACTTTCGGGAATTTTCTGTGCAGTTTAGTGCTGGATTAATGCTTAGTGCACCTGACATCGTGTGAAAACAATCCCATTTTTGTGGGATTTTCCCATTTTAAATCCCAATTCTGCATGGGATATACCCTGTATGATAAACTCCGTAGTGCATTGGCCAAGCAAAAAGATTCACCTATATGCTTTTATTCATTCTTCCAAGTTGGTGATTTGAAAAAGGGAGGGCTGCTTGTGCAATAAGTATGCATTAAGCCTGCTTTTGTCTCAGCTCAGACATTGGATTCATTTTAAAAACCTATGGATCACACTACAGGATTATAGCACTATGATCCCACCTCTAGTGCTCCATCCCCCAACTACAAACCCCAGGGTTACATGGAACCATGGCAGCTAAAGTTGAATCATAGCACTATAATTGTACTGTATGGATGGGCCCTTTCTTGTCTGCTGTGAAAGCTATTTGTGTGGGTTAATGGAAGTCTGAAAACTATCCCCCCTCGCTCCAGTCCTTCACTCACCCCCCTATTTAATTGCACACTACCTGTAAAGGGGAAAAACTGGCTTTTGCCTTGCTCTAACTGGTTGTTCTGGCTGCCAATCAGAACTGGAAAAGTTCCTGCCCTGTCTTTCTTCCCCAATGCCCCCCCCAGTGCCATTCTTTAAGGGAGGAAGCAGGAAGAGGGAAATAACTTTCTCTTTTGCTTTTCTGAGCACCAACTTTTTATCTGCACACAGATTAGATCTTTATGTACCTTTTCTTTCACTTTTTTAAAAATAACACAGCCGGAGTGTGGGTAGAATTACAGATGGCTGTCTTTTTTGAACTTGGAAAAGGGAGCAACCGGGTTTTTAAAAAAAGGTAATGTAATTTTGGCAACATTCATCAAGGCTGGAGTAGAGTTAGGTAATTTTAGATTCTGGATTTAAAAGTCTTCCAGTTACCTCTCTTCCACCCTGCCTCTAAGATGGTAATGTATATTATTCCACTTCTTCCAAACATAGTAAGTCAGCTGTGCTGTTGGCATTGCATTTAGGGACCCCTTCTCATTCTTTTCAGTCCCCCGCATCTGTCCTTAAGTCTTCCAGTGCCGTTTTGCAGGTAAAAATCAGGAATGGGACATTTGTTGGTTTTTACTTTCTTTTGTATTCAGTTGTTTGAAATTTAAAGTTTGTTCATTCTTGAAATTTATAAGTTTTTTGTAAATTTCCCAAAGCCGAATCAATACAAAATCCATGTCCCTTCCTTGGCATTTGGAACAGTCATATTCAGTAGGTATACTGTTCCTAGCTTAGGGGTTTATCACACAGGAAGCTAAGGGGCTCTGCACACAGCCCAAAAGGGGTGGCTTCCAGCCGCCCCTTTTACTGCCAGATAAGGGCTGTGGCAACCGTACTTTCCAGGGCATGAAAATGAGCTGCAAAAAGCTACTCCTTTTTGCACCCTGAAACGGGTGCAATAGCTGCAGCACCATGGCTTTACGGCACTCTTTGGTGCTGAGTTGTGCAGATGCAGCACCACAGGAGCGCCGTGATGCTACGCCCCGACTCTGCCCCCAAATCGGGCTTTAAGGCCGGTCTGCACAGGACCTAAGTGTCTAAATCCCATACAAAAACAGAATTTAAATCCTCCCAAAATCCTGCAAAAGCGGGATTGTTTTCAGACACATCGGGACATTGAGCATTAACGCGAAAATAACCCCGAAAGTAAAAAGCAGCCAATTTTGTCCACTTTCTGTTTGGGTTAATGCTGGATTAATAATGTTGAATGCCCCCAACGTTATGTGGAAACTGTTCTGCTTTTGTGGGATTTGTCCACTTTTTGTGCGCGTTAATGCGCTACATAGTGTGAAAACAACCCCACTTTTGTGGGATTTTCCCGTTTTAAGTCCCATTTCTGCACGGGATAAACCTTGTGTGATAAACGCCTTAGAGAGGAGCATTTTGTTTTACCTGCCTGCTTTGTAGCTCTTAAAGATGAGGAACCTCAGAGGAAAAAAATATAATGGCAATTCTAATGCAACAGGCTGGAGTGCGGAAAGCACAACCTGCAAGAAACATATGGCTCTTGTTAACTTCTGTCAAGTTGACTTGGCGGCCCTATGACTGAGAGACCTGCTAGTCATCAACAGCTTTGGTGTTTCCAATCCAATCCCATTCTGCCATGCAGGAACTCACAATCAAAGCATCTCTGACAGATGGCCATCCAGCCTCTGTTTAAAGACCTCCAAAGAAGGAGAAGTCTTGGGGATAGTTCCCGTTGCCATTTCATGCAATTATTACAATGTAATATTAATTAGAATAAATGAAATGTAATTAATTATTGTTACTTATTGTAATTATAAATACTATTGTTACTTTTCTTAAGTGTATTTGTATATATTTCTTATGTGTACTTCCTCAATTCATCCTCTGTTTTAAGTTCCCAGTTACTGAAGTTCCAAATGTATTCCCAATTGAACCGGTAGCTTTAACTTGTGTTCCATGTCAGTTGGGAACCTTGAATGTAATATCTTAAACTGTAAATAAACTATAATTTAATAAGGAATTTAAAAAATATATCTAAAATTAAACTTTAATCAGTTCTAATCAAGTAACCAGTTCTAATCAATTATGATCAAATGTTTCTAGTCAATTATAATTATCTATTTTAATCTTTTACAAAGAAAATGTTCTTATTGGCCCGGAACAGATGGGCAGGAAAAAATGGCTCATCTTTTCCCTCATTTTATCTTTTTCTCACTTTCAGCTTTCTCCGATGTCAGATTTAATAATGATAAAGTGAGACAATGTAGAATCTTATTTCGGTCTGTCTTCTAACTTTCCTTCTCACTTTCAATCTGTCCTTTCCTCATTGATTTCCTTCTCACCTTCAATCGATCATAGCTTTCGTCTGTCTTCTCTTTGGTTTTGTTTGGTCAAGTTTGAAAGTCCGTGTTTAACCCTTCAGCCAGATATTTTAGTTTAAGTTTTGAGTTTGCTCCTTTCAAACTGCAGACACTTCACTTCTTTCAATTAGCCAGCTTCCCAAGCAAACCAATTCAAGATGCAAACAGAGCTTTCTCTGTCTGAGCTGAAAATCAAAAACTGTCAAAAGGGACAAAAAAAGTCTGGGAGATGATAATAGTGCAGTCTCTGTTCAAAACTGGAAAACTATATAAAGGTTCTCGCAATGTGTAAACAATATATTCTCTCTCCAGTCTTCACTAAAGTTGCACAAACACAACAAGTTCTGCAAACATTCCCAAAACAACCCATGGCGTTCTGAAAGCTCAGTTGTCTGATGCAGTTTTATTCCTTCTGAAGGATATCTTTGAACACCAACCTTTCATTTAGGTAATATTCCAAGAGTCATACTTCTATTGTTTTCTCTTAAAAGGTTACAGGCGAAGCAATTGCCAAAAAGTCTGCTGAACCACAGTGTTGGTTGCTCTGTGGCTTGATCTGAATCTTCCCATCCCCACCTATGTGTTCTCACTCTCTGCTCCCTCCAGTGTGGACTTGTAGATGGGTTTGAGAGTTCTGATGAGCCCCAAACGACTCCCACAACTTCCTCAGGCAGGAAAGCCCTGTAACTAGTTTTTGTTATGGGGCAGTGTGGTTGGACTGGTGGTATCGAGGCGAGCAATTCTCTGAATGACCAGCCACTCCTCTGTTGTAACCAGAAGTCAAGGAAGGGCAGGATTTAAACATAAACAGCAGCATCATTTCTGACCATTGGCCGTGCTGACTAAGCTGATGGTTGTTTGAGTCCAAAAACATACTGAGGGACACAGTTTGGCTTAGGATATTGGGAGTTCTGTCAGGCAGCTTTCAAACAGGCCAGAGGGTGCTGGTAGAGAAGAGTTGGGAGCCTTGGGGGACAAAGTAGTTTGGCATGTCTCATGCTCATTCTGTATACGTTTGTACTTTTGTTTTACTGTCTGCTGTGACATCTGGAATTAACATTATTTTTTCATATTCTCTCCTCCCTCTCTTTCCTCCTTGTCCCTGACCCCAAATCTTCTCCTTGTTCTTGCTACTCCACCGCCCGGGCACCTTTCCTGCTATCATGTCCCTATGACTGGGCTGTTGCCTCTCTCTGTGACCCTTGCACATGTCTCTTCCCTCTGCTCCTCCAATACCTTGTCCCTTCCTTCGTTCTTTCCTTCCTTCCATGCCCTCCATCCCCTTCGCTGCCTGTTCCCTTTGCTCTGGTATGGCTCCCTCCCCTTTTGCATTCTTCTGGCCCCACTGCATAACAGTTAAGCACTCTTCCGGGCCACAGCACCTGCCCTTCCAGCCTCTTCTGGTTCATTTCTCAGTGGATGGCCAGGCTGTGGATTCCCGGCACTCTTCATCTGTCTCCCCCAGTTTGGAGAGTGTGGAGCTGGCCTCCCCGCAGCTTTCAGGCCAGGCCTTTTGCCCCAAGATCAAGACCTTGTCCTGTGAAGAAATCTGCCTCCTGGCCAACCGGCAAGGGCAGATTTTTGGCACCCTCTCACCTGAGGAGCTACTCCCAATCCGCCTCTCCCCTGTCGGGGCCTACTCCCCTCCTGCCAGAAGTGCCCTGCCTTTCCTAGAGAGCCCTGACCTGGCCGTGCTCTTCTCCCCACTCTTCCCCCGCAGCAGAACCTACCCCACTTTAGCTTTTCCACCCCGCCAGGTACCTGAGCAGCCGTTCAGAGCCCGGGCCCCCCTTGACAGCCAGGCTGGAGTGGGGCCTGGGAGAGTGTCCAGGGACAGTATGGGAGCCAAGGAGCCAGGAGTTCCCGAGCAACGTAAGCCACCCCCCTCATTTCCCCCCATGTTCCATCTCCCTCCCTCTGTCATACTGTGGGCCAGAATTTATATTAGCTTTCCCCAGCACAGTATCCTCAAGATTGGTTGGACTTCAGTTCTCATCATCCTCAGCCAGCATGGTCCACAGAGATGAGAGAGAGAGAGAGAGAGAGAGAAGTTGTCTGTTGCGCCCCTGCATGTTTTGATGTTCTGGCTGTGCCTAACTGGGTTATAGGGAGTGGTCTGTTCTGCCGCTTCGCATCAGGTGTGATGAGTGCATTCCACTCTTCTGCCAAGTCAGGCAGGGGAGATATGTGACCCTCAATCTTTTTGTCTTTCTCACCATTGGCTATGCTAGCTAGAACTGATCAGCCTGGCAACACTGGAGTGCCTCAATTTGCCAGTGCTTATGTTAGGATGATGCAGCATAAGTAGCCATTTTGAGAACAAGCGATTGTGGTTGTTTGTCTGTATGAATGGCCACGCTCTACCATCTGGCCAAAGTAAACAATCAGAATGCTTAGACCAAGAATTAATTAATTAAGGAATTAGGAAATTACGGAGGGACTACTGCAATCCTGCCTCCTGCTGATGGAAATGACCAGAGCCTTGCTCACCTTCCTTAGTTTTTCACAGACACTGGCAATGCTTTCACATTTGTCTCCAAAGTTATGAGAGACATGATATAATTAAATGGCAGGAGATATTCTTTCCTCTCTCTCTCTGATTCTCAAGATAGAATTCTTAGCCAAACAAAAGCCAAAGAAAGCCTTGGGCATGAGAGAAACAAAGGGTTTAGATATGCAGGGCTGAAATACACTTAGAAATGTGCTACTGATTAACTAGATTGCATTTTTTAAAAAAGTATTATTGAAAATTATGAAAAATACAAGTGCTTATAAAATCTACATGAAGTAACTGCTGTTTTAAAGGCCTTCAAATACATGCACAGGAGGGAAAGCCTCTTCTATTATAGAAGTCAGTTTGTAAAATTGCAATAATGAAACTACAAAAGAACATCAGATATCAGGAAGATTATTCTTTTAAAAGCTACTTCTGTGTGGTGTGAGGGAAGTTTTCAACACATTTCATAAAGCATCTAAAATGGAACTTGACAAGTCTACAATGGGAGTGACCTTTGCAGCCACCAACAAGAAGGGCTTGTATTCTGTGCTCACTTGCTGAGTGGCTCAGGCTTTCTTTTTTAAATAAATCTGATTGCAGAAACCCACCCATAAAAACTGAATTGAAATTCAGTTAGAAATTGTGGGTTATGTTGTTGCTTCTGCCCCAAGACCTCCAGATAAAATCATTGTGTGTGAGAGATAATATAAAAGGCAAAGTAGTGAGCAAAACAAACAAACAGACTCACAAAAATCAACTTCTATCCCCCCCTGCTTGCACGTTTTCCAGTCCGACATTCCTGGTCCTTTGGTGGAATCCCAAGTACCAACCATCTGTGGAGGACAGGCACTGACCGACCATCTGCACAGCTTCAAGAGCAAAAGAAAGGTAAAGTATTTGTCTTGAAAAGATCTTCACTGACATAATGTGTCTATCACAGTGATACACACCTCCTGGCCCAGGCTGGTGTCAACAACGGGAGACCCAATATGATTCTATCAGACTGAGGGCCTGGACAGACTGGCACTTGCCTGGGCCTGAGCTAGGGCTGTGGTAGGGCAGAGCGTTCACACGCTTCCAAACCTTACCACGCGCCGTGGGCACCATTTTGGCGTGCCCCCGATTACATGGGGTGCACCATAATGATGTCCGCTGTGTGCAGCACCCAAACAATACGGTGCACAAGGGGCATCACGGCAGTTATGGCACCCCTTCTCTGGTGCAAAAAGAAGCCTCTTTTCGGAGCTTCTTTTTGCACCAGCTTTGGTGGCTTTTAAGAAGAGTTTCAGTTTCTACCAAGGACTAGTAACTCTTGTAGCTAAATGGAATTGCTCTGTTCAGCCATAGTCCACCTATCTAAGTATCAGGGACAAGTGAGAAAGGAAAGCAAATATCTTCCACAAGTTGCCGGTGAAGTCTAGATTGGAGCTGGAGAATCTTTAGTTTACCAGATTTTGGGGACTACAACTCCCATGATCCTTTACCTAGCCTGTGCTCCTGAGAGCAGATGTCCAGTAATTCCTGGGGGGCAAAATCCTCCCCACTCTAGACTAAATGGTACTTTCGGCAGATGTTACAAGACAGACGGAGTGGGTGAAAATTACCTCTGGGATCATGAGGCCACATATGATGAAGCAGAGTTTGGAAACAGAGGAGTCAGAGTGAAAACTGAAGAAGGCTCCTGGGCTTTTAATGCAATGGTACTCAAACCTTTAACCCTTGTGATCTACTAACTTTTACTTGCAAATGTCACCCCACCCACACACACACACAATATGAATAAAAATATCATTTTATTTAGTGTGTGTATTTTTATTAGAACACATGTGTAAATTTTTACACGTGAAAAAAATTTAGGGAAGAGGAGGAGGGATCAGAGCCTCCAAGTCTTGCACCAGTTTCAGAACCATTGCTTTAATGTTTGTGCAGAATAAACGACAACTATTGCTTATTATATAACCCTATTTAGGAAGAGGGGGCCTACAACTCCCAGAACTCATCCACCAAAAAATACCTTTCCAAACTCTAAGTCAGTGATGGTGAACCTTTAAGGGCCTGAATGCCCAAACTCTCTCATCTCTGCTTCCTTCCTAGCTTTGCTTGTGGCTGTCAGTGCGTCGGTGGACAAGATTGTGGCCCATTTCAGCACAGCTAGAAACCTCGTTCAGAAGGTTTGTTCGTCACAGTGGTCTGTTTGTGTGTTTGTTACTTTACATAAATGTCCTCCTACCCTCTCCCAAGGACTTCAGCACAGCCTGTTTGCACAGATCTAATACATTCCCATTTTATCCTCACAGGAATTGGCAAAATAGTTTTGGCAGAGTGTAACTGACCCTATGGAGTGAGAACCTGAACTTGGGTCTCCCTGGGTTTAATCCAATAGCAATAGCAAATTCATTTCTATACCGCTTATCAGTGAACTAGCATTCCCTAAGCAGTTTAAAAGATGTACAGTAAGCCAATTGCCCCAGCATGCTGGGTACGCATTTAACTGATGTACAAAAGAATGGAAGGCTGAGTGGACCTTGGAGCCCAAACTCATAACTTTGTAGCTGCAATACTGGCATTTAACCACTGCACCACTCTGTAACAATTATGCCATGATAGGACCAAATGATATAAAAGAGTATTTCCCCAAGAAAGCCTGAAAACTTTACCTTTTTATACTACTATAATTCCCCAGTCAGCATGGCTAATGGCTACGTTGGCTAAGGAACTCTGGGAGTTATAATATACAAAAGTAACTTTTCTAAATTCTGTTTCCCAGCCCTTGGAAAAGGGTATTGTAACAGCTCCAGCCCAACTAGGAGACCTTTAACCTCATCTTTAGCCAAGGCCAAAATGTGAAAATAACTACCGTATATACTCAACTATAAGTCGACCTCATGTGTAAGCCAAGGGCAAGTTTGGGGGCCAGAATTAAGAACTTTGACATGACCCCATAGATAGGTCAGCTGTAAAACTTTGGGGCAGCTTCAACGTGTGTATGCGAGTGGCAAGTGGGAAGCAGCAATCAATACAAGGCTTCAGTGTTTCAGCCTTCACTTTGGAGAGGGACTGTTAAACAAACAGCAATCAATCAGTCACCAAAGACTGTCTGCTTGGCTTAGGACAGAAAGAAACTGCATGGAGAAATCTGAAAGAGCTGCCAGCACATTACCATACTGATCCATACATAAGTAGACCTAGGATTGGGGGGGGGGGGGGGGGTCAATTTTTTGGAATGAATTTTTAGACTTATAGATGAGTATATATGGTGGTTATAAATAATTAGTTACTTGCAAATGGATCCTTTACAATGGGCCAAAACACACTACAGAAAAAAATCCAGTTTGAGACCTGTTTAATTGCCCTGGCTCCATGCTAGGGACTTCTGGGAACTGTAGTTTTGTGAGACATTTAGACATCTCTGTCAGACCACTCTGGCACCTACAGCTCCCAGGATTCCTTAGCACTGAACCAGGGCAGTTAAAGTGGTCTCGAACTAGAATATTTCTGCAGTGTGTTTTGGCCCCTAGTAATAAAGGTATAACTACATGACATTAATATTCTAATAAGGGGGGGGGGTAACTTTTTCTTTGGCAGTGTAACTATAATTTTAGTTATTAGGCTCCAGGATGTGGTTTTGTTTAATGGGGCAGAGGAGGGACACATGTTCCAGTGCTGGATCATGCTGTGTTTCATAGTGTGGCATTGTGGGCACTGAATCAATTCTGAGGTAGACAAGAGGGCAATGTGGTTCCTGCAATGAGCCAGCCGTATCTGTGGGCTCAAGATCCACAGATGCAACTAACGCAGATTCAAACTAGAGTACTGTACACAACACACAATACTTCACACAGCACGAGTAATGTAGTATGTACGGTACGGTATTTGTGAGGCTGGAGATGCTGCAGACATGTGAAACTGCAAAGAGATACAAGGTAGAAGTGGGCAGCTGGTGCATTCCCCGGAGATGGGGGAGCCTGAGGAGTGTCTGGATGGGGCTTGCTATTGCCTCTACTGCAGCCCTTATTAATAATTAATTAATTACCAATAAGAATTCAATCATCTGTGTCTTTTGCTATCTGTACACACATGGATACTGAGGGCCTGTTGTACCACAGAAGAAAAACCCTGTGGTATAAAATTAATTCAAATGAAAATACAATGGCTTTATTTTTAAGGTGAAATATTTCTTTACTTTTGAGAAATGGGAGAATTAAAACAAAAGTGGCAACTATAATGACAATCCCCTACTTTTTGATACACCCCAGGAATTATAGCTCTAAGGAGACTATCACACGGAGGAAGATCAGGGGATTAAAAAGGCATTTTCCCAGGAAAGTGACACAATCGCAGCGAAGATTTTCACACTCATCACGACTTATCCCGGGAAGAGCCAGGAATGGTCCAGCACAAACCATTTACAGGGAAATCCTGTGAATGGTTTGTTGCTGGAGGATTCCTGGTTCTTCCCGGAATGAGTCTTGTTTGATCGCGACGCTGTCTGAACATCTTCGCTGTGATCGCACAACTTTCCTGGGGAAATGCCTTTTTAATCCCCTGATTTTCCCCATGTGATAGTGTCCTAAGTGATCTTTAACAGTAACATTTCCCACTCTGCTCATGGCATGTACTCAGAACCCATGTCTCTCTGTAGCCGTTTGCTCTGATGATACAGTGCTCTGATGTGAAGCTGCCTGGCCTGTGGCCAAGGAAGGAGGGAGCCACTGCACTGCTTCTTCTGCTGCAGTTGCGGGTGGGAGGAAAAGCTAATTAGAAACACTAATTAACAATTAACAAAGGGAAAGGGTGGTTGTTTGCTCTTTTTCCTGACTGCTAGTGAACAATGCTGTTTCCCTCCTGTGCAGGCACAGCTGGGAGACAGCCGGCTTAGCCCAGATGTGGGTTACTTAGTCCTGGGCACCCTCTGCCCGGCGCTCTGGGCCCTGGTTGGTGATGGCCTCAAGCCCTTTCAGAAGGATGTAATCACAGGTCAAAGGCCCAGTTCTCCATGGAGCATAGTGGAAGCCTCTGCCAAGCCTGGTAGGTGGAGATGGAGCAGCAGGAAGCAGGCCATGGAGTGGGGAGACAGGGATGGTGCAGCATTCTGTTTTGGTCATGCAACAGATATACTCTGGTTCATCTTCAGATCATATAAATCTTTGGTGAAACAGTATCTATTCTGCACCAAAAAAAAAAAAATCCACACACACACACAAAACCACCCTAAAAATAAGCAACACACTTTGCAGATTGAATAAACTTCAAGTTCTAAAACAAGCGGGATATGTCCATTTGAAATCATTACTTTTTAATGTGAAGTCAAAGACTTTCTTAGCTTGGTTTTCTGGGCTAAAGATGCCAGCGAAACATCAGGAATAAACTCTTCTAGAACATGACCACATATCCCAGAAAACCCACAAAAAACATTACTTTTTGAAACCCAATCCCCAATCTGGTATCCTCCGAGGTTTTAGATTTTAATTCCCATTAGCCCCAGTTTGCTTAGCCAATGGATAGGAGTTACTGTACAATTTCATACCGTCTGGAGGAGCCCAGCTTGGAGAAAAGCTGTCTTAATAACACCTCAACATACGGTAGCATATACTTTTGTGGAATATAGTCCATTTCAGCAAACGCACTAAGAGATCTCCTGTAAATGTGCCAGGCCCATGGGTGGTAGATTGTTTCTTTATCCGCCCTGCCCTTCTAGACTTTGCTAAAGGCATTATTGAAATATTAGTACAAAACTGATTGTCAGTTAAATTAAAATTTTAACTGACAATTAAATTAAAAACAACAGGGAGTTACAGGTGTATAGTTAAAGGGGGAGGCAAAATGAGGGCATTGCCCCCCAAGGAAGAATTCTGTCCCCCATTAAATTTTCCTTTATTTCACCAGATTTCTAGCATTGTAGAGAGTGAGATATCGAAAATCATTTACATTGTGTTTACATTCTATAGATCCCTTCACTGGTCCTTTTTCTTGAGATGCCTAAACACTGTTTCTAAATAACATCCAGGAGTAGCCGTGTTGGCCATATAGCAAATCCAATAACATCCAAACAATGATACCTTCATTGGGACAACCAGAATGCACAATGTGCATGTTGCAAGCTTTCAAAGCTCCACTGGCTTCTGGTTTTTAACACCTTGCCTGATGAAGAAGCCAGTAGAGCTTTGAAAGCTCTTGTGCATTTTGTTTGGTCCAATAAAGGTATCATTGTTTGGATGTTACTGTTTCCAAATGTTTGAAGTTTTAAATTTGGAGGCTTAGGGAGGAGACAAAATTCATACTGTACTCCAATGTAGTGAAACTCATGGGCTCCTATATATCCTGAGCTTTTGTTTTAGCATGAAAAGAAGAAAAATAATTCCTCAAGGAGTTCAGCTTCCCCCACCCCCCAAAAAAACTTGAATAAGGGGGGAGGGTCTGTTCCGGAACCCCTTCCCCCTGAGTAAGAGAAAAATGCGTATGCTCAAGCCCTATTAGAAGTAATGGGGCTTGTGCATGAAGCGCGCCCCATTACTTCTTCCGGGGCGCAAGAGGAGTTTTTCCGGCGTGGCTTCCAGCATATGCTGTAAGCCGCTTGTGACGTGCCAGTCTATAACACGGGCACGCTGTATAAGAATGCCAGTGTTAGGTCCAGATACTGTTTCTTAATGATCATGTTTGTTATTTTTGCCTTTTATTCCTTCTCACTCCATTGATTTAAATCCCCCAGTTATCTAAATGTGTGCGTAAGTTACATCATGCCCACTGAAGCAGTACTCCATGCATCTGATCAAATGAACTGTAGTCTCTGAAAGCTGAATTTCATGAGGTTTTTCTCAGAAGTGGCTTTGCCGATTATTTTACAGAAAAGCCTACAAACTAAAAAAGCAGGAAGATCAAATAGGAAACAAGTGAGATGGATTGATCCCCTGTTAGCTTTATTGGTTAAATCAACTTTCTCCAACGTGGTTTCCTTGATGGGGATGATGGGACCCAGTTTGAGAAGACTGGTTAAGCTGAGTCCTAGTGTAATGCTTATTTTAAGATAATGTTTCTCTCAACCTTTGTCCCTCTAGATCAGTGATTCCCAACCTGTGGGTCGGGACGCCTTTGTGGGTCGAATGACCCTTTCACAGGGGTTGCCTAAGACCATTGGAAAAAACATATTTGCATGTAGCAATGAAAATAATTTTATGGTTGGGGGTCACCACAACATGAGGAACTGTATTAAAGGTTCACGGCATTAGGAAGGTTGGGAACCACTGTTCTAGATGTTTTGGAAATCAAATCCCAGAACCCCTGACCATGAACCACATTGCCAGGGCTTCAGGGAGTTGAAATGCAAAACATATGGAAGGTCAAAGGTTGGGAATGATTGCTTTAAGATATATGGCCCTGGCAGCTAAGCTTCCTATATTGGTAGGTGACGTCTAACACAAATTGAGACATATCCCACTTTTCAACAAACTCTGCAGGCCATTGCTGAGTCCTCCTCATGACAGGTTTAGGATTTGCTAGAAAGCACTTGGAGAAAATTAATGGCACAGGAGATACTCAACCAAGTTCTGGCTCATGTTTTCTTCCTTTTTGGATTTCATGGTCTTTTTGGTTAGAGGTTTCCAAAGGTCAGAAAAAACTCTCATACCTTTTGTTTTCTGTTTATGAGCTGAAGTGTGTACTTCAGCTCATAAGGGGGTGCCCACTGATATTTTTCTTTCTTCCTGTCCTTCTCTCCCCAGGCCCCCATTCCCATTCCCTGAATGCACTGTATTGGCGGGTGTCTCGGCTGGCACCTCTCCGCAGTAACCAGAAGCGCTTCCATGCTTTTATCCTGGGCCTCCTGAAGTGAGTAATGGTGAGGGGTGGAAGACCAGGGCAAGAGAAGGAGTTCTGTTTAAAATGAGTGGGCCCTTCATGGGCCAAAGGGAATTTCAAAGGCTCTCCGCAAGCTCTCAGTTCAGAGCTCGGAAAAGAATGATTGCTTCCCAACCAGCATCCCAAGGCATAGGGAGAAAAGGGGAGAGAAGGAGTGTAGCTAGCACATGTGTATGTGGCAAAATGTAGGAATTGCTCCACAAATAACAAGTCTGCCCTCAATGAATTAATACGTAATTGTGTCCAGGTAGGCTTGTTCTTGGGGCTTGGGTATGTTTTTACTGGTTTTATATTTTTAATTAATATTTTTAAGGATTTTACATCTTTTACTTGTTATATTAATGGGATGTTTAATTGTGTTTTAAAATTGTACTGTTTTATTGTTGTTTTTAAGCTTTTGTGAGCTGCCTTGGGTCCAGTTTGGGAGAAAAGGCAGCATATAAATAAAATATATAAATAATACATGAAAATTTCCCTTAAGTCCCTAGATTTCTAGCCTTTCAGAAAGTGAGGCATTGAAAATCATAAAAACCTATAGCTCTTCTGCTTTCTGTTGTTTGCATTTCCTTGGTAATCTTGCCCACTCCTTTGCCTTGGATGCCTAAACTGCATTTTTCAATAACCAACTGTAGTTTTAAGTTCCTGCAATGCTAGCAATGTGGGGTCTGAAGAAAAGTTTCATTTGGAATTCTTGTCAGGTGGCAGTGCCCCCTTCCCTGCCAAGCTATATCCATGGCTGAGAGAGAATGAGAAAGAGAATGGAAGAAGGGTGCGGAAAGGGAGAAAAGGGGATGGATGGGTCAGCAGGAAAGAGAAATAAAAAGGCTAGGTCAGAAAAGGGCATCATAGGCCCCATTCACACTACAAAAATAAGCTGGTGTGAAACCAGGTTATTTTTGTGGCATTCTCATTTGCCCTGACTGTACTTGGTGCAGTTTGGGGGGTGGGGGGGGGGTGTTACCGGAAAACCCACTTAACCAGGTTTTGCCCCCACATCTTTTTTTAAGAGCCACAACAATCTGCATCTTCGGTAGTGTGAGTACACTACCGAATCAAT
Source organism: Sceloporus occidentalis (assembly GCA_023333645.1). NCBI lineage: Eukaryota > Metazoa > Chordata > Lepidosauria > Squamata > Phrynosomatidae > Sceloporus > Sceloporus occidentalis. The sequence goes on from JALMGF010000020.1 coordinate 9,837,970, forward strand.
TCGGATCTCCCTGCATTGTTCCCAGTCATTGAGATGCCTCCACCTTAAATCACTTTGATGGCAAGTCTGAATGGCAACAGGGTTAAAATGCCACAGAGAGATTTGGGAATGGAAAACGTAGTGGGAATACCAATCCAGATCAGTTCAGAGATCTGGGTCTCCTCGGGACAAAAAAAGTCTCCATAGATTCACGGGGCTATCTAGTCCAACCAGTGCCAGGAAAAGAAATAAATGTGGCTGGGCTGGCAGAAAAAGAAGAGAGAGAGAGAAACGGGGTGAGCCAGGTGGGGGAAAGAAAAGGCTATGGCTACCTCACTTTGGGCTTTTGTCATGTTCATAACTGGCTCCAGGCCCCCACCAAATTAAGACAAATGGTGGCCCCTTGACAGAGAAAAAGTTCCCTGGCTAATTGTTAAACATCCCAGGCTGAAGACAGGCAGAGTCTGAAAGGGGGCATCTCCAGAGCCAAGGGGCTAAAGCCTTCTGTTTCATTCTGTCCTCCTCAGCATGAAGCAGCTTGAACAGTGGTTTGCCCACTTGCAGCGGAACTCAGGTACGTTTGGGACACTCTTTCCTGGGCAGGGATCCATGGCTGCCTCCTAGAAGCAGTTCTGCTTAGAAGTTTCAGAGCACCTGCACTAAAAAAGCTGTGCCTTGGGCACAAGGGAGAGTACAGCTCAGGGGTCATGCTGCATGTTTACCAGGCTGAAGGTCTTGGGTTCAGTCCCTGGCATTTCTAGTTTGAAATGTTCAGATAGCAGGTGATGGGAAATACCATTCTTTTTCTTTTTCTTTTTCTTTTCTTTTCTTTTGCTCTTGAGGGCCAGTCCAAGTCAAAGTTGGACAGTACTGGGCTGGCTGATCAAAGGTCTACAATTCTATTGGTAGCCTCTGCTCATGACATTTTAAAGGAAAAAAATTATTTGCATGAAAGAGAGAAGCATTATGTACACTGTTTAAGTTACATAGATTTGAACAACTTGTTTTCAATTTTACATTTTACTGGGCTTGCTTGGGTTATATTTTTTGTTGTTTTGCCTAATTTATGCTAGCTTTGCTAATTATGGAGTTGAAGGAAAGCTCAGGAGCTGTGAAAATTCACAAGACACTTAACTCTTTGAGAAGGTTGGCATTATCTACAAGCTTATCTTTGCATGCTTCATGCTGAAACATCATGTTTTTAGTTCTTCCTTGAAATGAACAGTTCTGCACCTTGTTGCCACATTCTGAACTCCCCCCCTCCAGTAACCCCTGTTAAATCATGAAATCCATCAATTTCTTTCTGTGTGTTTCTGATCCAATTGTGTTTCCTTCCACCCACAGAGCTGATCTTAGCACTTTATTTGCCCACTGCCTTCCTGGTGCTTAGCCAAGGGGTTTGCCGCTTCTGGGCAGAAGAGCTATTACTCCTGCTTCAACCACTATCCATGCTTACGTTCCAGCTGGACCTTCTCTTTGAGCACCATCACCTGCCCCTCAATGTCCAGCCAGTGGCGCGGCATGCAGGCACACCAACAGAGCAGCCCACCAATTCCAGTGGGCTCAGACAGCCAGATTTACTTAGACACCCTGTTCCTCCTCCTGAGCTGGCAGAAGGTCCTTTGGCCCAGTCCAGTCCCATCCATGAGTCCCAAGCAGGGGTGCCTCTACACCAGAGACTGTTGCAATGGGGGGATCGACTTACTCACACACTGCTAGGCAATGAGGCTCTTCCCAAGCCAGAGTTGTGTCCCCAAACAATCCAGCAGGAGATGGAAGAAAAGCAACACAGCAGGTGGGAACAACTCAATTTGGCCTCAGGCATTTATGCCAACTCCACCTCTTCTTCCATCTCAAAGCAAGAGGGTTTCCCTTACATGCAGTGGACCAAGCTACGGATCATTGTGGGGGAAGCCATCAAAGAAGCCTGTATTGGCATGACAGAAGCTACAACAAGCTACAACACGGGCCTGCAAACTCCAAGTCTTGATGAAAATGGCTCCGTGCCACAGGCATCAACTGCTGAAGTGGGGAACTCACCTAAAGGCAAAACTGCCAAAAAGCCAGAAATAATTGCACCCAAATCCAGGGAATCCTCTTTGGCTGATGCCCAGGAAGCCAATTCTGATGCCATGGATACTCCTGGAAGAGGGAAGGGGAAGTGGTTAGGATGGCTGTTTGGAGCAAATTACCCAGGAGTCTCCAATGAGTCGGATTCAAATCTGACAAAATCCAGGTAAGTGGAGGGGAACCACCCATGAGTTGCATAAAATAGGTTGAGCTAGGCAAAAGCTGGTTAATAAACCAGCTAATGCCAAATACTGTTGGAGAGTTGAATGTTCACATCAGGTTGTAGTCTTCCTTGCTTTAGTTAATTAAATAAACTCTGGAGAGCCCTTGATCAAAGATACTGACCAATGTAAAAAGTGGAAAGACTCCCAAGGTTCGTTTAGTAGGAGATTTAAAGTAAACTGTGCTGTAATTTGGGGTCTCACCTGTTTGCCTTTGGCCCTGCCCACTACTAGGAGGCAGCAACACCAAATTTTATCTGAAACAGAATTTGGTGCTCATGTTACTTCTGGTCCCCAACTTACTTTTGTAGAAGCCTGCATTAGGCAGAGGATTGGAATGGACCTTCAAGTTCCTATTCTCTGATGGCAATTGGTGTGCCAGATACAGACTGTTTTGAGCAACTTCTGTTCATTGGTTCAACATTTGAATACCCATTCTTCTGAAAACATAGTGCATAGTCCCCAAGAGCAGAATTTGAACCCAGGTCTTTGAGGCCCAGAATCCAGTCTGCTTTGGACTGTAACCAGACTTTGACTACTGAACCCAAAGATTTCCAAAATAGCTAGTATTTAAAAGTCCTAACTCTTTTGAGTTGCCCATTTTCCTGTTTCCTGCACTCCTAATAGGCGCCCCTCCAGCTGGCTGCCCCCCACCATGAATGTCTTGGCTCTGGTGATGAAGACTGTGCCAGCAGAGAAGAGCAGCCAGAAGGAATCTTGGGAAGACGCCTCTCCAGACCCACAGCAGGCTTACAGGTAAGCCAGTCCTGTGTCCTACCATGCCCAGATACTAGCAGCCACCTGTAATGTTACAGTGGGCAGCACTCCTGTTCAGTATTCCAGGCAGCCAGGCACACTCTTTTCCAAGATAATCCATTCAATGAAGATCCTATTTTCTGCCTCCACTTCTCCAAAGTCATACAGCTTTCTATGACTGCTGGGTTACTTTTTGGGGTGGGAGGGAAAGGGACATTTCTAAAGGATTTTGGAGGGGGCAGGTATTTCTATAAATGTTGAGATCTACCTGCTAAACTTCTCTCTTGTGTGAGGATTGTGCCAATTTGGCTGCATTAGCAGCAACACTCACAGCCTGAATGTGAGAAAGGAGGGACAGGGGCAGGAAATAAAGCTTTGGTTAATATTAGGATGAAGGCAGTTGTAATATTTAAATAGGAATTTACAATGGCCAGTTTGGCGTCTGGTACCTCAGTAGGGGGAGAGGAGGAGGTGGCATCATGCCCTGTGGAAAAGCAAACTGCTATAGTCATTCCTAGCTTGTGTGCTCTTCCTCGTTACTATATTACCATCTTGGCCACATATGTGCCAGTCTCTGTCTGGGAAATGTTGGAGGGTATGCTAGTTCACAGTAATACATTGTCACAAAGAAAATCCATCCCTCCTTCCTAGCTACTTTGAGATAAGCTCAAATATGGGGGAGAATGTGGGAGTCAGATAACATCCATGCTATTCAAAAACTGCCAGTGCTCCAGCCCTATAAACCCAGGCTCCACTATACCACTGGGGAGAAGGCTGTGCTAGATTCTCTTGCCCTGATAATGCTGGTTGCCTAGCTATAAGGGTTTGATCAACCTGTTTTTCTCCACAGAAGTCCATATGCTAATTCAAAGTTTGCACTACAGCTTCCAGGATCTCCCTGCCAGCGTGGGCACTGATCACACTGACTGGTAAATTCTGGGAGCTGTAGTCTAAAGGTGAAATCAGAGCTTTCAAAGAAGTCTACAATAGTACAGGCCACACCTAAGCTTACTACCTGTTCAAAAAACAGGCTTTAAAGTCTCAGTCAGGTTTCTTGGACCTTGTGTCTTGTGCACGCTGCCTGCCCTGCCCTCCCTGTTCCCTGAGTTCATTGAACATGTTTGGGTGTCTGTCTCTCTCCACAGGGCTGTCCGCGCACTCTGCAACCATGTGGGATGTGGGGACAATGAGCTGAGCTTCCGTAAAGGGGACATCTTGCAGGTCTTAGATACAGTGGATGAAGATTGGCTCCAGTGCTGCCATGGTGATCGCAGAGGCCTAGTCCCTGTAGGCTACACTTCTCTCATCCTGTGAAACAGGGCAATGGACCATGTGGAGCTCAAAAACTACTGGAAAAGGGATGCAAAATGTAACTTCCCCCAACACACATTGGATATGATGTGAACACTAAGAAAAAGAATGTGCACACCTGTGGTCTACCATTCTCAACAGCACACCTGTCATAAGGTCACAAATAGTTGTCTGCAAATTGGGCAGCCTCTGTTTCCTACAGAAGGGCACAAAGTCTGCCAGAGCAGGCTCCCTTGTTACCTCACACTTTCCTTCTTTCAAACTGCTCGCCCCACTCTGGAGGTGCTTGAATGTCTTAGCCCACCCACCCTTTCCCCTTGAGAGTGTTCTCTCCCATTGTATTCGCTGCTCTCTAAGATTGTGTTATCTTCATGCCAAAAGATTGTTCTCTCTCATGTATGTATTATAACGTATATATATATATATTGTGTGTATATATAGCATAGAATTTGAAGGGCAATCAAGTCCAACCTCCAACTCAATGCAGTATCTCCAACTAGAGCATCTCCAACAGGTCCACAGAAGGGAATCCCACCATCTCTTTGCAATTGGTTCTATTGCCAAATCGCTGTTGCTGTCAAGAAGATCATTGTAATGTTCAGTCAACATCAAAATTTTTAGACCATAACTCTAAAGAACCCTGATGGTGCACTGGTTAAATGCTTGCACTGCAGCTGTTCACAGCCACAAGGTTGTGATTTGGATCCCAGGCAGCGCTCCAGGGTCCACTCAGCCCTCCATCTTTCTGTAGGTCAGTAAAATGAGTACCCAGCTTCTTGTTGGGAGTTTGCAGATTGTAAAACGCTTAGGGAGTGTTTGTTGACTGATAAGTGGTATCAAAATGTACTTGCTATTGCTGCTGCTACTACTGCTACTACTACTTAAAACCATTAGACCTGGCCTTCCCCTCTGGGGCAACAGAGACAAGGCTTGCCCCTTCCTTCCTTTCTGTTTCTGTCTCACTGCTATTGCACATTCTCTGGGCTGGTGATGGTACAACAGTGAGTGGGACCCATCTGGAATGGCTATTCCTGGAGGCTGCCACCCTCTAATGACAGCACTCCTTGCTCTCTAGGAAGATGGCAGGAATGGAGTGAAATAAAACGTTGTAAAAATATAACCCAGAAATTGATTCTCACCTCTGCTCTGCTGCAAACTGTGGCATTTACTAAAGCATGCTCACACAGTTGGTTTCTCACAGCTCTATTTTGCCTACAAAGCTACTGGTATCCATGCACTGACATTACTGTTTGAGGGTGATAGCTTTCCCCCCTCGTTCAAGTAGTTTAGGGAAGCATAGATTTCCCTCCCCACCCCACTTTTGTGCTCCTAACAACCCAGTGAGATACCTTCAGCCAAAGATGGGTAAAATGTGGCTCTGGGAAAGTTACCAAAAAGTATTAGGCATGCTGGCTGTGTGATTGTGAAGGATGTAGCCCAAAACATAGCTTTCCAAAGTGTTGAGTAAGCCACTGTGAGACAGGAAGAAGAAGACATAATATGCTCTGGCTTCATATAGTCTAGCATACCATAAAAACTGATAGTGGGAAGCATACCCCCACGCAAAAATAATAAACAATTCTCATCTTTTCTTCCTAATGTTTAGGAATGTTAGGATGTTTTGGGCGTTGGGCTTCATGGCCCTTGAGGTCTCTTCCAACTCCATTCTTCTATGATTCTGCATTTAGCCTTAAAAACATGGAAGACTAGCAGTACTGGCTGCATGTAACATCTGGTGTAAGGAGTTCTGTAATGACAGTGGATAGGCTGCATCCAGCAAAAAATGAATAAATGTGAAGGTCTCAAATTATAAGTTTGGAGACAAACTGGATGGCATTCACATATTATATCATTCTCATCCATAGGTATATCCCTAGAGAGCCATGTGAATCCGATCTTAGGGAAAAAGGTGAAAATGAGCAGTCTAAAAACATTTGATGCATAGCTTCTCAGGAGTGTTGTGTCATTGAAGCCTCCATCAATTTATGTGGCTACGAATGCAGCTTCGGCTGAGGCACTGGCACCAAGTATATGCATTCCAGTATAGAGAGAGTCAGCCAATATTGTACACACACTTGTACTGCAGCACACCTGCACTTGTGGTTAGTTCAGAAGTTAATGCTAGGGGAGAATGCAGTGCTTATGTCACTATCTGCACCATATGTATATTTCTACATCTCTGACCATTTTTTAGACCACCACGCCCAGAATAAAAACTAAAGTATACCCTTACAACAGAAAATGAGAGAAGTGTTATCTCAATATACACCCATAATGTGAACTAGATATACCCCCATGTTTTGAAAAAAGTCCCACTTATTAGGTCTGTGTTTGAAAGTAGCTACTCTCAAGTTCAGTTTCCCAAAGTAAAAGATGTAGTGACAGCGCAGTGAAATCCTGCTTGACCCGGAACAATGGATGCAAGTTCCAGGATAAGAGATTCCACCTCAACATTAGGAAGAACTTCCTGACAGTACTGTCTGACAGTGGAACAAACTCCCTCGGAGTGTAGTGGAGTCTCCTTCCTTGGAGGTCTTTAAACAGAAGCTAGATGGCCATGTAATGGGATACAGAACAATGCAAAGTACACTGACTGAGAGCACCGAGTCAACCCAAGGGTCAACAAGCTCTAGAACAGAGCAAGGCATGAGAATAGTTGATAAACAGTCAAGGTCAGATTACCAGACAAAATGAAAAGCTGATGAAAACCAAGGTAAAGCCGAGGACAAGCCATAAGTATAGCTGAAGATCAAGCCGTTAGTCAAAACTAAAAGATTGCTTAGCAAAGATTCCTATATGCTGCCCATGCGGAGGATGAAATGGGGCTGAGGTAAATAAGCAGGAATGGCCAAAAATCTTGCCTAGCTATTCTAGAAGGTTCTGAGTGTGCTCTGCTCAGGCACAGTAAAATCAATGTGTGTGATTCATAGAGACCACAAAGAAGCTTTGGTACAGATTTGGTGTGGATTCCAAATTTCAGGGTTCATATTTAATGAAGTTCTGATATGGGCCTCTTTAGGTTGAAAAAAGCAGGGCATGAACACCAAGAATTCTCCTGTGTCACATCAAGTGGGACAACTAGTTAACTTGGACTCAAGACTAAGCTGCCTAAAGGGATGCCTGCAAGACCAAGATGTATACAGTCGGCCCTTCTTATACACGGATGTTTTATACACAGTTTCAAGCATCCATGGTTTGAAAATGTTCCAAGAAAGTATAAATTTCAAATATCAAACCTTGATTTCCCATTTTTATAAGGGACACCATTTTGCTATGTCATTATATTTAATGGGACTTAAGCATCCATGGATTTTGTTATCCACGGGGGATCTTGGAACCAAACCCCAGCATATAACTTATGTTTTTTTTCCCATCCTGACGCGACTTCCATGCTTTACAATCCTGATATGTTAAAACATAGAAAGCCTCTTTGCCAATTGGCCTTAAATTGTAGCACTATCATGACTATGAAGAGTATGCTTCTGCTGAACTGATCATATACATATTTTGGAGGAAAAGTAGTGTTCTTCAAGGAAAGACTAGACATTTTGAATAATAAAAATAATAAAGGGATGGAGCACTGATGTTTACACAAGCAATGCTATGTACTGGATCTATTTTAGCTTCCCCCATGACTTGTTACTCCCAAATACTCTTTGCATTTTGCACAGACACGGTTCACACTGATTAAGAATCCCGATTGTGACTATTCTCTGTGCAAAATTAGAGGGACACTGGGCTTACTACTGACTGCTCACTTCCTCGATCCATTTCAAACCGGCTTCAGAGCAGGAAGAGTTGGGACTGCTATGGTCGCCGTAGTGGATGATATTTGCTTGCGCATTGAGAGGGGAATATGTCCCTGCTGATGCTCTTAGATCTCTCAGTGGTGTTCAATACCATCCTTCTGGAAGTCAGATGGGGGTGAGGAATCAGAGGCACTGTGTTGCAGGGATTGTACCAGTCCTATCTCTCAGGCAGGTTCCAGATGGTGGTCCTCAAAAAAGGAGCTGTTATATTGTGTACCCCAAGGGGCCATCCTATCCCCAAGGCTATTCAACTTGAAACCACTGGGAGAGATCACCCAGAGGCATGGAGTGGGATAATATCAATATGCCAATGACACCCAAATATACTTCTCCACACCTTCAAAAACAGCTTCAGTTAAGGATAATGTATCTCCTCTGAATGCTTGGAAGAAGTAATGAGTTGAAGGAAAAACAAACTGAAACTGAATCCATACAAGACAGAGGTCATATCTGGTGCTGGAGGTATGTCCACCAGTTCTGGATGGGGTCATACTCCCCCTGAAAGACTGTGTTGGCAGTTTGGGAGTGCTCCTGGATCTGTCCCTCAAAATGACAGCTCAGATAGATGCAAAGGTCAAGAGTGCCTACTATCAGCTTCAGCTGATATGCCAACTGCACCTCTTCCTAGAATTGTCTTCAGACTGTGAAATGACCTGCCAGAAGAGATACAACAACTGAAAATGCTGACAGTATTTAAAACAACATTAAAGACACATCTCTTCCGGCTGGCCTACCCAGTCAATTTTAAATCATTGCTTTTTAATTTGTATATATTTTTTAAAAACGTACTCGTGTATTTTAATGGTTTTATAGTAGTATCTACAACATGGGGTTAAATTTCTGGGTCTGTGACAGCTACCCAACCTCTAGTTATTTGTGGGTTTTGCGGGCTATTTGGCCATGTTCTATAAGAATTTCCTCCTGACGTTTCGCCAGCCACAAAAAACTATGGATGCTGACCATGAAAGCCTTCGACTTCACATACCCAACCTTTGCTTAAAAACCTCCAATAAAGGCTCACCATCGAAGCCCATCTCTTGCATTGCTGAAAAGCTCTATAAGTTCTTTAAAAACTCTGAAGTTTTGCTTATGCCAAACCCTGCATCAGTACAATTTCCACCCGTGAGTCCTTACTTCTGTCCTCTTGAGCAATACAGCCCTCATGATATTTGAAGACAGCCGTTCAGTTTCTCTTTAACTTCATCCCTCCCTTTAAACAATACATAATCAGCCTTTTATTCCTCCCAGGATGTGTTCTCCAGAGCCCTCACTATCCTCATCATACTAATGACATTTTAACAAGACACAAACCATTAAAAACTACAATATAACTGGGACAGGCATTTGTCAGAAAGAGGGGACATCTTGTGTGGGAGAGAAAGAGATAGAAAGCAAGAGAAAAAGAAAGAAGTAAAGAAACAGACAAGAAAACCCCCAAAGCCACTGGATAGGAAACATGTTTTCTTCCCATTTAATACTAGAATCTCTTAGTATTTGAGATGCAGGCCTTTTATGCAATTACATCCAATGTTAAAATTGGTAATACATAATTTACAAAGATTAACATCAAAACAATGGTCTATTTAGATATGCTCTTGTAAAAAGGAAATATATTAGCAGCATTTCTTCTCAGCAACCACACGGCCTATCCCCATGCAGACTAAAAAGAGTTCGTATCTATATTTGCAACAAACATAGTGCTTTTTTTCTTCTTTTCCTGGGCTTCCATCAGCAATCGGGTGAAACATCGCCAGCCTCCTCGGTTAATACAAAACAACCCCTCCCCAACCCCCTGGTTTTTTGTGTTTTTTTAAAAAGTCAGTAATTTTCTACACCAGTAAGAAAACAAAACCAAAAACTTAAAAAAAAAACCCCAACACAAACTCTTTCACACTTACCTAGAATTTGATTGTCTAAAAAACATCGTTTTTAGTCTTTCAACAAAAGAAAGATAAAATGGTAGAGCTAGTGTCTCACTTCTCGGCAAGCTTTTCTTCATCATCGTCGTCGTCGTCGTCGTCATTTTCTTTAAAAAGGACTTATCTGGATTTTCTCTCTTTTTAGTGTTTAACACCATTTTGAGACAATTCCCCGTTTGAACTAAATGGAGTGACTTACTGAAAAGATTTTTCTGACATGCAGTTTTTTTCCTCCCCCATTTTTCCTACAACACACAACGAGTATTTTATACTCAGGGTTCTCCTGTACAAGACTTTTCTACAGTAAGAAAATATTCCAAACTATTTTCTTATTTGTCTTTTTTTAATAAAATATTTTTTCCTCAAAGGGCTCCCCCCACCCATCCCTTCTCTTTACCAACCCCTTCTTAACTTCTTAAATCATCAGAAAAAAATTTGAATGGAATGGAGCCTTTTTTTGTTGTTGTTCCAAACTAAGAGTAAACTAAGAGTAATATAGTTAACAAGAATGTACAGTTGGGACAAGCTTGGTCCTTTGGGAAGGAACACGGAGAGAGCTACCATATTGCTTTACAATCACGCAGCAAAAGAAAGGTTTCGATATATATACAACTTGGCACATTTAGAAATGGGATTCTTTTATAAGGACACCTAAACAGGACCATAATATGCTTATGAACACCAAAGAGAGACAGAGAGCAAAGCCACATTAAAGGGCCAGTGTATGCCGAACTGCCGGCTCCCTGTGCCAGTGCATGGCCTGTAAACCACCAGGGTACATGGTATGTTTACATAGTCTGGTGCCGCACTGGATATCAGCCATCATGATGGTTGGAAACCGTTATTGTGTTAAGCAAGGAAACTGTCCCTTCCCTGCAGTCAATGAGTTAACACTTTATTTTTTTTTTATCCCCTCCAATTTAAGGGCAGAGAGAGGCAGGAGCATAAAATACACTGTCTCTTTAAGAGACGGATGCTTTTAAGCTGTACAGTTTTTTTTCCTTTTCTTAAAAAAAAAAATAGAACACAAGAGTAGTGTTATCCATGAATAATAGTCTACAATTTCACAACAAATACTCGCTCAGAAATACTGCTTGACGGTTCATGTAGTGAAAAGTTATTTTTTGTGTGTGTGTGTGTGTTTGCTGTTTTGACAGTTTTTTGTCTTTTTAAATTTTCACGATACACCGGACACACAAAAACAGCTTACTACAAAATAAAACACCAAAGGGAAAAAACAAAAACAAAAAAGACAACCCAATTGGGTGGCATTAGGACTGGATAATTTGCTTTATAAAATTTATCTGCAGCAAAAAAAATGCGTTTAAAAAATTCATCCTCCCTGCCCACCTTAAGTTGCAGGACGTGTAACCAAGTGCTTCAGAGTTGAGGGCTTTGGCTGGGGCTTCCATGCCAACAGAACCACAAAATTGTTCCATGTGCCTTCTGTGCTCAATGCATCGCTCTTTCTCCACCATGTCCTGAGCAAACTGAAGGCCTTGCACATTCATGCCACGAGCCCCTTGGAGTTAAGACACTTCCCCCGTGCCTCCAATCCCACCAGCTTGAGCTGTACACCATTGTGGCAGAAGTGACAGGTATGGGGAAGAGGACTCCTATGGAAGGAAAACAGTTCTGAACCAGCTTACCTCCCCACATCCCACTGTACAGTTCCTTCCTGCCCTTTTTCCTTTCTCTGACCAGGGACATTGCAGCAGGAGCAGGAGTGGCAGTGGCAGGGAGAAATAAATAAAATTAAAATTTGACTGTCTTGGACAAAAAAACCACAAGGTTTTCCTTAGTACCTTAACATCGACAACAAGGCACACCCAACACCACACACATCATAAGAGCACTGCTGAGTGGGGCTGCCTGCCTGCCCAATCGCATTGTCTAAGTGCTACAGAACCATTTTTGTCCGTTTCCTTCTACCCCTCTTGCCTGCCCTCCCACCCCCCAACACACTGTGAGACACAGGAAGGCGGGTGAAAGCCTTGCCCATCCAGCCCACAGTCTCATTCACAGAACTCCAAGTAGAGCCTCTCTCCAGTGGGGTGGAGCATGTCACTTCCTGAAGCTGCTCTCTGGAAGAGCCAGAGTGCGTCGCCGCAGCTTCCGTCCCGAACCTTCCTCTAACAGGTAGGTGACATCGATGGCTGTATGAGAGAGAAACATACAAATTCATTACAGACTTTAGGAAAGCCCTCCAGAGCAAACATAGTGAGTGGCAGCTCTTGTAAGTATGAGGTTGCTTCATACATAATCAGAGCAACAGTACATCTAGCTCAGTATTGTTCAATTGAAGTGAATAACTTCCCCAGGTCCATGGGTGGCACACATATGCTAGAATCCTATGCATATGCCACTAACAGTTACACCCCTGTAAATCTATTTTTTGGTCACTGTAGCATTTGGCATTCTCTTTTCCTTCCACAGTGACCAAAAGCCCCTGCCCATCAAGCCACTAAAGCTCACCATGGACATTTGTGCCTGGAAGGAGGAGGGTCCTAGCCACATGCAAAATGATTATTTTAGCCACTAAACCCTCTGGGGAACCCCACTGAACCTCAGCAGCTGACAGAACTGCTTCATGTCTGGCTATGGCTCTCTTCCAGGCATGAACAGCCACCAGTTGGGTGGGGGGCTTCAAGGGCTCTAAGGTAGGTCCACAAATGGTAAATGCTAGGCTGAGTCACAAAAGACTGAAGACGTCATTGACTGGACTTGGAAGAGCTACCAATTCATTCCTTTCTTTAAAAAAGCTAAACAAAGCCCAGCTTTTAATAACGGGACCCTTAGAAGCATGGCAATTTCACAAGGCTTTTTGTCCCATCTCCACCGACCTATTTCTGGCCCAGGAGAGGCCCTTTTTCTAAATGAGGAGTGACTAGAAATTTCTTCTGGATTTTGGGGGTGGGGAGGGAGGAACAGAGAGCATGGGTGAGCTTTTTGTGGGCAGGTTTTAAGGTCCATACTAGGTCACAGAAGGGCTAATATGAACCAAAGAAAGTAACGATGAATATAACTATGAATACTTTAAACTCTGTATTGCTCAAATACAGAAGCAGTAACCGATACATAACCCAGCAGAAGGACGGCCCTTGTGGTCTCTTCCAACTCTACGATTCTATGATTCTAAGCCTGTTAATGTGACTTTATATGAAGCAATGAATAAGGGAGAATGTGTCCCATCTCTACTGGTCACCAAAATTCTAGGAAGAGATTAAATGGGCCCCCATTGTGGTAAAATTCAAATAAACTCCTATGTTTTTATCCTAAAGCTTCACAGTCTATGTTGGGACTCTATATCCTATAGTTTTTCCTAGGCTGTATTTAGTATGCTATTTCAAGGTCATGCTTCTGAATCCTCAGTCATTACAAACTTCTCCATACACCAAAAAAGAGCACAACAAGGAGTGGGTTTGCCCTCCTTCTTTCTGATGTGCTACTTCTCTATGCAGAGTGAAGAAGAGAGAAAGCACTGTGTTTTAAAAAGGGAGATTTGAAATTCCAAATGCTATGCTCTCAATTTCACCATGTGGAAATGTACTCATAAAAAAGTGACTGCAGAATGATTCATAATTTTAAAATGTTGTGGAAAAGCTCTTTTAAAACATGATACATCTATCTTATTCTGGCAAAATTTGGGTAATTCTACACCTTTTTGCACCACCTGGACAAAGTACTGTTAAAAAGAAAAATGATAGAAGCCACACGTGCAGTGAGCACTTTAAATTTGCTCGGGGGGGGGGGGGGAGTGGTTTCACTCTTACCATTTTTCCCTGGGATTTTCTCTAGAAGGGTGAGGAGGATTTGGTTGAGTCTTTCACGCTGCATGTGCCGACGTTCTTCTGGGGTGCAAGGCCGCATGGGGATGGGACTGCTTTCTTCCACCTTGTTATCCATTTCACCATTTTCCTGGGGAAGTGCTTCCTTCTCTGGATCTTCCACACTGGGCAACTGCTCACTAGAGGCTGGCTCTTGCCTTGCTATCATGTCCTCCATGAGGGGAAGTGGGTCTTCCTCCTGGCTTAGGTCTTTGTTCTGAGACTTGGAACGGTCAGACTTCCAAGATGATCTGGAATAGATGACAGCCGCCATATATGGTCAGGAGAGTCATTGTGTGCATCACCATCTATCGTCGATGGGCTGCTTCTTACAAAGACCGGGGGAAATATCCTTGACAATAGCATAGCAAGTCTGATCAAAAGGGCTCTAAACTAAACCCTGGGGGTGGGAGAGGATAGTTCAACCATCAGTCCAAAGGCAAATTCTAAACACAAAGATGCAGTGACTGAGGATGGCGTCTCTCCTCTCGTGGCCTGTCTGGAGTCGGTAATGGGCTGGATGAGGGAAAACCGACTCAGTCTGAATCCAGAGAAAACGGAGGTACTTGTGATAGGTTCCCCTGGTCCAGGAATGGCGGTGGTTCCACCTGTCCTGAACGGGATCACGCTTCCTGTGAAGGACTCTGTACGCAGTCTGGGGGTGCTTCTTGATTCGTCGCTTCACCTTACAGCTCAGGTGAATGCGACGGTCAAGAGCACCTGTTATCAGCTTCGGCTCATTCGCCAGCTGCGTCCATACCTGGCCCAGAGGGACCTTGAAACGGTAGTACATGCTCTGGTAACCTCTCAATTGGATTTCTGCAATGCACTCTACATGGGGCAACCCTTGTACCATACTCGGAAGCTGCAAATGGTACAGAACATGGCAGCCAGACTGGTCACTGGCACTCCCAGGACCAGCCATATTACACCTGTGCTTAAAGATCTGCATTGGCTGCCCATTCGCTTCCGAGCGCAATACAAGGTGTTGGTTATAACCTATAAAGCCCTACATGGCTTGGGCCCAGGATACCTTGAGGACCGCCTCTCCCCATACATTCCGCCCCGCACCCTCAGAACATCTGGGCAGCAACTACTGAGGGTTCCAGGGGCTAGACTAACCTCCACAACGAGGAGGTCATATTCCATCATCGCCCCGACCCTCTGGAACATGCTGCCCATAGAGCTCCGCTCGGCCACCTCCCTGGACCAATTCAGGAAGGAATTGAAAACCTTCCTGTTTCAAACAGCATTCCCCAATGTAAGTTCCAGCTAGTCTCCCCCCCCCCCCCCCCCACAGCAAGGGCAGCTGGCTTTAGGGGTTTTAATATCGGTTTTAACAATTGTATGGTTATTGTAATGTTTGAATTGTTATATTGATGTGATATGTAATTGTTATATTGTATTATCTTGATTTGTTGTTCACCGCCCTGATCATGGGAAGGGCGGTATATAAATAAAATTTTTATTTATTATTATTTTATTTATTTATTTAAGATATTAATTCTAGAAGAGAAGCTGAGGAAGAGAATGGCAACCACAGTAAAACTCTCAATAAATTAATAAACTGGAACAAAGAACAGGTTGCCTAACTATAACTGTAGTTCACTGAGTGGTCATCTGTGAACTTACACATATGGGTCATTCTGTGCCTGCATGGAGATCTCTGGAAGTTTCTAGAACTGTGTTTTGGTGGTAACCCTGCCCCTTCGCCCACACACATATAACCTGTGGGTTCCCACCAAAATCCAGTTCCAAGTCTACCATTGAGAGATCTGGAAAAAGGGATGGCATGAAGAGGGCAGGTTGTGTGAGTTTACAGATGACCACTCAAAGAACAACAATTACAGATAGGCAGCCTGTTCTTCTTTGTGGTCTCTGTGACTCACACATATAGGAGAACAGCGAAATTAGTCAAATGAAATCAAACAGAAACAATATTCTACATTTAGGGTACAAAAACCAAATGCACACTTACAGGATGGGGATACTTGGCTTAGCAACAGTACATTTGAAAAGGACCATGGGATTATTGATGATCATAAGTTGGACATAAGGCAGCAGTGTGATGGCAAATAATATTTTGGAGTTGGGCATATTAGCCTGGTGAAGAGACGAATGAAAAGTGACAAGATTGCACTTTTTAAATATTCAAATGGGCTGTCATAGAGGGGAGAGTGAAGGTTTGCTCTTTGCTTCTACAGAAAGTAGGGTCCAGTCTAATGGTTTTAAGTTACAAGAGAGTAGATTTCAACTGAATGCCAGACGGAACTTCATGACAAAGTGCAGGTTGTCAATGGAACCAATTACCTAGAAAAGTGGCGGGGTCCCTGGATTTCTTCAGAAAGAGACAGGACAATTACTTGCTGATGATGTGCTAGCTGAATTTACTGCATTGAGCACAGGCTGGATTTGATGGCCTATGGGATCCCTTCAAACTCTATCACTGAAGGTGCTTCCTTTGTGACCAACCTTGTGACCAAATGTTTGTAAGGGTTGTTGTTGTTATTGTTGCTGTTGATGCAGTTGGGGAGCGACTGAGATTTCAATGGAATACCCTACCTCTCACTCAACCCCTCACATTAAGTGCTCTCTGCACCTGAAATACTGTGTCCAGTTCTGGGCACCACAATTCAAAAAGGATTTTGAGAAATTGGAGCGTGTTCAAAGGAGAGCAACTAAAATGATGAAGGGTCTGGAAACTATGCCCTATGAGGAACAACTTAGGGAGCTGGGGATGTCTAGCATGGAGAAGAGACAGTTAAGAGGTGATATTACAGCCCTGTTTAAATATTTGAAGAGATGTCATACTGAGGAGGGAGCAAGAGGGAGGGAGCAGAACAATGGATGCAAGCTACAGGAAAAGAGATTCCACCTCAACATTAGGAGGAACTTCCTGACAGTGAGGGCTGTTCGACAATGGAAAACACTCCCACGCAGTGTGGTGGAGTCTTCTTCCTTGGAGGTCTTTAAACAGAGGCTGGATGGCCATCTGTTGGGGATGCTTTGATTGAGAGTTCCTGCATGGTAGAATGGGGTTGGACTGGCTGGCCCTTGTGGTCTCTTCCAACTCTACAATTCTATGATCTGAGCATCTCGTTTCCTTCACCGAGTTCCTTACTGTCTCTTGTAAAAAATCCTGATATCCCAGGAGGACATTTGAATTGTCACTGTTCAGTGGAGTGAGTTTGGACAAAAGAGGGAGGAGAGTTATGGCACCTTAATTTAAACTGGGGGGTAGTAGGCGGTCATATACTTGGGGAGATGGGCCTAAACCCAATTTTATTCAGCTTTGTTGTTTAACCAACAAGGCACGATACAAAAAGCATATTCATAAAAAGCTCAACAACATTTGCTTAGGTTTTTTGTTGTTGTTTCTGACTGTATTTGCAACAAGACACTTACTTACACTTACACAATTAATTCAAGTGGCTCAGGGAACTGAGCTGAGGAGGAGAGTTGCCACGGTTCAGCCTTCTCCAAACTGGTATCTGCCAGACATTTTGAATTACATTCCCTTAAATTCATAAGTAATGGCCATACTGGGAAGAAATCATGGGGGTTGAAGCATAAAACAGTTGAACAGCACCATGCTGGGAAAAGTTACATTACCCGATCAGCTTTGCTTTCTCTCTTTGGTGATTCAGCAATCAAACACTGAAAGTTCTTTTACTTAGTATGCTGCAAGAGTTACATGAGGCATGGAAACTTTATAAATATGTCCAGTTCTTTTAAAAGTTAAATTCTCTCTCACAAAACATTTGTCCCAAAAGAATACAGAGCAGCAAAGAGACTCACCTGCCTCCATTTCTTTTGTAATTGTCTGGAACATAATGAGGCTGCAAAAGAGAAAGAACAGTACAGTGAAAGCCCTGCAGAGAAGTCATAGCTCAGTGGCAAGAGTGCCTGCTATTGCATGCAAAAAGTCCTAGGATCAAATCCTGGCATCTTCTGACAGGGCTGACAAAACGTCTTTCCTAACAACTTGGAAACTCACTGGCAGGCAGTGTGGACATTGCTGAATTATGTCTGAATGAAAGCTCCACTGTCTGGGTTTCTCAGCCTGACAAAAGGCTATAAATGGCACAGCTGGGAAAAAGCAGTTGGCTGAATGTGGACAAGGGAATTCATGGCCTGGTGGTTAAGGACTATAATCTTCTGTCATGCCACACTCAGATTTGTGGGGCAGAAGGCAACAGTTATGGCAAGGCCTGCTACCATGCATGTGGAGTCTGCAAAATACATATCATGCCTCAAGGTAATTTACGACACACCTATCTTGTGATTAGGAAGGCCAAATAATATGAAGCATGACTAGATTAGAACAGGAAAAAAATGCTTTTGTGCACTTCAAGTCTGTTTCTCTTGCTGGCAGGAAAATACAACTCAGTTTTTCCATGAGTACAAGCTTGGCTCAGAGCCTTGCCACACATATACTGTTGTATTCTTGTCCTATGCTTTGTTCTTACCAGGCTATAAGACCTTTTCTTTCCCTTCGAAAGTGGAAATTAATACACATTTTTCAGAATGTGAACATGTATTTATTTAATGTATATTTTTGTATACATTTTGTATACTTTCCTCCCACTAACTAAATTTTTAGCTATTTGCATTTTTAAACTATGATTTTATAGATATTTTATAATTTAAAAAATACTCCAAGTCTCACATATCTGCAGATTTCCGAGGTAAGATTTGGTTTGTTTCACAAGTTCTAGGAGGCACAAAATGGATAATTTTGACCAGAATTTTGAAACTGAGATCTTTCCCATACCTAATAATAATAATAATTTTTATTTATATATCCCGCCTCTCCCTACGGATCGAGATGGGAGAACAGCACATATATAAAGATACACATAGTTAAAATACATTCTCATTATACAAAGCAAAATTTAAAAACACATTAAAATACTTGTACATGTGCAATATCAAAATCTGATTCCTCATCAAGTTCAGAGTGGAATATCATCTTAAGCTGTTAAAGCAGGTCTGGGGGATAGGCTTGCCGGAAGAGATCCATCTTGATTGCCTTCTTAAAGGCATCTAAGGTGGTAATGAGACGGATCTCCTCCGGCAAGCCATTCCACAATTTGGGAGCCATCACAGTGAATGCCCTATGGGAAGTAGATCTTAATCTAGTCTTCGGGCAGTCGGGAGAGGCATTCCTTCAAGTAACTTGGGCCCAAGCCATATAGGGCTTTAAAGGTAATGATCAACACTTTGTACTGCGCCCGGAAACTAATCGGCAGCCAGTGTAGAGATCTTAAGATTGGTGTTATATGGTCAGTCCTAGGTGTGCCGGTGACCAGTCTGGTTGCTGCATTTTGTACTAACTGAAGTTTACGAACTTGATACAAAGGTAGCCCCATGTAGAGCGCATTACAGAAGTCTAAACGAGAGATTACCAGTGCATGTGCCACTGCTTCAAGGTCCTTTCGGTCCAGGTAGGGACACAGTTGGCGTATCAACCGAAGTTGGTACCAGGCACTTCTGGCCATCGCATCTACTTGAGATGATAATTGTAGTGATGGATCCAGAAGAACCCCCAGACTGCACACTTTGTCCTTTAGGGGAAGTGTGACCCCGTCCAGGACTGGTTGACAAATCTCCATGCCTGGACTTGGGGAACCTATCGTGAGTACCTCCGTTTTCTCTGGATTCAGCCCGAGTTTGTTTTCCCTCATCCAGCCCATTACCGACTCAAGGCAGGCATTCAGAGGAGAGAGGCCATCCTTAGTCACTGCAGCAGTTAGAGACATAGAGAAATAAATTTGGGTGTCATCAGCGTACTGATAACACCACACCCCATGTCTTCGGATGATCTCTCCCAGCGGTTTCATGTAAATGTTAAACAGCATGGGGGACAAGATGGCGCCCTGAGGGACGCCAGATGTCAGCTCTCTTTTGGAAGAGCATGAGTCCCCCAGCATCACCATCTGGAATCTGCGTGTGAGGTAGGAACAGAACCACTGAAGCACAGTGCCCCCGACACCTAACTCCCTCAGGCGTTCCAGAAGGATACCATGGTCGATGGTATTGAAAGCTGCTGAGATGTCCAAGAGCATCAACAAGGTCACACTTCCCCTGTCGATACCCAGAAGGAGGTCATCGATTAAGGCGACCATGGCTGTCTCAACACTGTATCCCGCCCTGAAGCAGGTTTGAAATGGGTCCAGATAATCGATTTCATCCAGAACAGCTTGGAGTTGAAGGGAGACTGCCCTCTCGATAACCTTGCCCAAGAATGGTAACAGGGAGACCGGTCTGTAGTTATTTCTGATCAGGGGATCTAAAGAGGGTTTTTTTAATAGTGGTTTGACTATTGCTTGTTTTAATTTGGATGGAAAAATTCCCTCTTTAAGGGATATATTAATTATAAGATGTAACAACATTTTCATTCCAACCCCCCCCCCCCAGCAGCAACTCTAAAGACTAGAAACCTAGACTTCTCCTTTCTTTTTAAATTCCAGTGTCCTCCTTTGTTACAAATTGTACAGCCAGCCGTTATCAATTCAATATTACAATCTGTAAAGGCTGAACAGCAGAAAAGCCAAATCTAAATTTCTTTGGGAAACAGCAATTTCATGCAAGGGTGAGAACTTAAATGGAGAAGTGCACTGAGAGAAATATCCATATTTATTCTATGAACTATTTGTATTACTTTAAACCTTTAGCAGAATCACAGAATCATAAACCCTTATATATTCATATCTATATGAAAGAACATAATTTATGATCACCATTTTTAAAAAAGTAACAAAGTAGTAAGCTAGTCATTCTTCTGAAACCTATTATCCCCATGGCTATTCTACTGCAGAATGCAGAGTATTGATGACAGGCTGGGCTTACTGAGAAGTCTCTTTTTGGCGTCAGCCTTTTGGGAAAGTGGTCAAAGGCATAGGACTTGGTGCACACTGGAAAGCGGTTTCGGTGGATCTTGTAGAAGAGGTGGGCTGATTTGTCAAGGCGGTAATCACAGATGTACACATCCTGTTCTTTTACACCCTTTGGCCTTCCTGTGGGGAAAAATATCAAGAGAGATTATTAGAAGAGTGAATGTGGCCTGGTTTTAAAAAGAAGGGCTACTGGAGCCTCCTGTCCAAAGCATTCCCACTACACTAAAGCACTTTAAAAAGAAAAATCAACTTAAACTTCACTCTTATATCCAAAAACGCAGGTATACTTTAAGGTGTAGAAAGATATGTTTTTGCTGCAATACTGTTATTCCCACCACTACCACCACTGTATAGAAGGATAGAAGTCTGTGGCTCCTCAGTGGACCCAGTCATCTGGCGTTCAACAAGTTATTCCTCTGGCTGTGCCACCTCTGAGGACAAGCAATTACACTGTGCATCTGCTTTGTAAGTAACTGATTGATCCAATAGTACCTGGAACAGAGATGTAGTAGAGTAACATTCCTTCAGTATATTAATTATTATTATTTATGGTATTTATACCCCGCCTAAAGGCTCTCAGAGTGGCTTACAATTATTATTATTTTTAATTAGACGGTTCCCTGCCCTCAGGCTTACAATCTAAAAAGACACTTCAGAAAAGGAGAAAGGAATGGTAGTGGGGAAGGGGATCAGGGCTTGCAGTTCTTCTCTTCTGCTTCTTAATTTAGGCTGGGCCTGCATCTCTCCCTCTAAGCACAGATGGCACCAGATGGATAATCATCTACATGGAAGTAGCCATGATAAGTTTATTTTACAAAGAACAATGAAGAGTTTTGTGGCAACTTAAATGGCAGTCCATTTTATTTAGCACAAACTTTTGCAGACTGGTCTAATTCTTCAGCTGAAGTGGACTGCAGTTCACAAAAGCTTATGCCAAATAAAATGTGATAGCCTTTAACGGGCCAAATGGATCTCTGCTGCTTATAATTGCACAAGACACACGTTGCTAGTTCTGGTCACAGAATCATGCAGACACCAAGAAATATACAAAAATTCACCCTGTTGGATGAAATTTAAAAGGTAATCTAGTCCTATCTGTATCCTTGATCGTGTCCAATCCTCTTTTAAAGCCATCTGAGACACCATCCCTTGTGGTTATGGCCTGATTTTTTTGGTGGTGAATTCCTTGTTAATTACACTGTGTGTAGAAACAAAAGTGTTCTTTAGTCTGTCTGGAATCAACTATCCATCTAATACTCTGGACAATCCCTGAAGTCTTATGGAAGCAAAAACCATTTATATGATTTGTTTCCCATTGCTGAAAGCCCTGAAAACTTTAGCCTTTCCTCCATGCCAGGATCAAATGTGCACCAACATTTCTCATTTATTTAGATTGTAGCCTTTTGCAGCTCTACAGTCTGGAATGAGGTGACCAGAACTAACAAACACATAGTTTCCAAACTACATGTACAGTAAGTGCCTTTTATTCTTTCATCCTTTCAGTGGAACATACAGATGAGAAATGATCTCTCTTCAAGAAGACGTGACTGAGAAAAGCAAGGTGGTTTGGCACCTAGCAACGTTGCCTTGCCTTTGCAATAGGTGTAGAGATCCAGCACACAACAGGTTCCCACTACAGCCTCCAAGGGGATGATCTCGTACAGCGGCACTCGGAAGAGCTCATTGTGGTAGAATTTACGAGAGGGGGAATGGTGTGTTTCATGTGGACGGAAATAGTGATGTCCAAAGGCAAATCTTTCTCCCCTGAGGGAAAGTAAGAAGAGAGGTTATATTTCCTACATGGTTGTGCTATAATCCTAAACCAGCAGTGACCAAAGTGCATCCTACAGATGTTGCTGGACTGAAACTTCTAATTTCAGTCCTCACTATTGACTATGTTGCCTAGCGCTGATGGAAGCCTGTCCAACAGCACTTTGTCTACCCCTCACCCACTTTTTTCTTATTTTCTTTTTAATATCTAGCAGATGCACAAAGCAGATGTATATTCCTTTTCACAATGTTAACAGTGATAAGCACAATGATGCTGACACACCAACTTTTTATTTATCTTTGTATAGAGGAGAAATAAGTAATGCAAGCCGCATAGAGAGATCTCAGTAAGAACAAGGGTTTTCCCTACTTTCTCTGTCAAAAGCATAATATGGGTCAACGGCGACTACTATCTTTTCATATAAGTTCACTAGCTAAACATATGTGTGATGGAAGTTGAAATTCACAAGCACAAAAGCTGTGCTAGATCAGGGGCCTCTGAAATTGAGCATTCTGTTATTACCTCTGGAAAGTCCAGAAATAAAACATGATTAAAATGACATTTTCCCACTTGGGTTCTCCAGGAAACACCATACTGAAGCATACTGTTAAACTTTGCCAGACTGAAGAAACAAGCAAAAATCCATACATAGCCTTTCCTCAAAGTAGTGTGGGCAGTGATCCTGTGACAGAAATGATACCCTGTGAGTAATAACTACTGGTCTTCAGAGTCAGAGCTTAGTTGAATTTTCTTCCTCCACTGGAATCACTTTAAAGGAGGGGCAGCCAATGTGGTATCTTTCAGACATTTTGGACTATAATCCCAGCCAGCATAGTGAATGGTTATGGGAACTATTCTCCAAAACATCAAGAAGGAATCAAACTGGCTACCTTAGTATTAAATTATGATATTTGCTTCTTTTAAATCTCTTATTTTTTAAAAATTCAACTATTTTTAAATTATTTGTTCTGACTCAACCCATTGTATGGTAATCTTTGCATGGTAATCTGCATTGGAAAGAAAGTTGGCTCTTTTGTATGTGCACCCTATTGAAGTGACCTTTCCTTGGGCATTATTTGTTGTGGGCCTCAAGAGAACAGTGGAGAAGTGTGGGGCCATGCCCTTTCTCCACTTATTGTGCCACTCCCTTCCATTTGTTCAATCACTACTCAGATGGTTGTTGGGAGAGAGATCAGGCCAATCTTTCTAGAAGTGAACCAAATGGATCCTATATAGAGTGTTGGGAATTAGCTGCTGATCCCTGCTGTAAGGGATAATAATACTAGCCAACCATTTCAGCTTATTCATCAAGAGTTGAGGAAAAAATCTTATGGGTTCACAGTAGCAGCAGCCACTTGCTGCTCTTGTCAATGGAAGGAAGCGGACAGAGAAAACTCTCCATCACCAGCCTTCTAAAACCTCTGTCCTGAGACTTCAACAGAGCCTGGAGATTCTCAGGTAATCTCTGCAAATGGCAGTTCTGTGCTAGGTAAAAGGGGACTGATACTTACTTTTCATTCTTCCAGAGCTTTTCAATGCGGAAAATATCAAGCCTGTCTCGGTTGATGTGAGACAGCAGGCGATATGACTGTCGGACGGGGTGGCCATCTGAAGTCCTTCGGCTGTCTCTCATCAGGTACACACAGTCACCTGTTGACAGAAAAATGTATAAGAACTGCCTCACTGCACCTTAGGAGGGCAGACTTGCAAAATCCTCACATATGAAAAGAGAGGAGAAACTCAGTTGCCATTTCAAAAGGAGGTATCTTGATATCTGGCACACTTGATGTATCCAAGTGATAATCTATTACTTGCCCAATACAACCCAATCTAAGGACAGGATTTCTATGACATATTCCATTGCAATATTTAGATTACCACATTATTCTAACTCTATTTTATTACCTATAGGGTACAAGTCTTTGAAACGCTTGCTAGAAAACTGCAATCACACTTTAAATGGTATGTAATTATATAATTTTATTTGCTAAAATGGAATCACTGTAATGGGATTCTAAGGATGTGCTAAGTTCTGTTTTTGTAGTTATGTTGAACAAGCTGAGCTTGTTCTTTTATTAGTTTTGTACAACACGAAGACCTCTGGACACATACAATAAAGTTCTGCTACTGATTTTGCACATATGTTGCATAGAAAACATGCCAAGTTCAGTCCCTAGCATCTTCCATAAAAAGTCTCCATTTGATTCAATTAGTATAGGGCCTAGCTATTCAACATTTTGTTTCCTATAGTGATGAACTAGAAGCACACAAGAAGGGCAGAAAGGCAATACTTCCTCTTCTTGCTCTCACACCAAACAGTGAAGGTATCAGCAAAGAGACCCTCTTCAAATTGCCATGGCATATAGAATATTAAAAGACAGGGGCTAAAAAACTTGGTATGGAGAGGGGGGAAATGGAGAGAAGTGGTTGGGAAGAGAAAATCTACATAAATATAGAAAGTGGAGAAAGAACCAAAGCATTGATTTGATAAGTCACAGATAAATTAACTTTACAATTCTTCAGGGACTGAGAGCTGCCTGTAAAAGTCAATGGATAAACCCAAAAACTTCCGTGTAGTGGGATTAGTTCAGCATAGTCGGATCAGGCACACTTCAACACCAGCAAAAAACCAAACCAAACCAATAACAACAACAACAAATGGAAGGGAAACATATCAGCAAAGACTGAGCACTCACTGGAATGCTGTTTGCTTCAGGCTGGAGGAGAAAGACAGGAATGAAAATTGAGGGGACAGAGAATGGAATGGGAAGAACCCTGAAATGAAGAACTTCGCACTGCAGAGTTTCACTTGCACGCAAAGAAGGTGACAAACTTCTCCATGTAACTTGTCCAATCCCATTCCTTTAAGATTACCTGACTTAACACTATATTTCTGGTAGCAGAGCTGAAGATGGCTCTGGAAAGCCAGTGTGTCAGAGAAGAGAACAGTGAGAATTTAATCATAGAATCATAGAGTTGGAAGAGACCACAAGGGCCATCCAGTTCAGCCCCCTGCTATGCAGCAACTCTCAATCAAAGTATCCCCAACAGAAGGCCATCCAGCCTCTGTTTAAAAACCTCCAAAGACGGAGACTCCATTACACACTGAGGGAATCATAGAATCATAGAGTTGGAAGAGACCCCAAGGGCCATCCAGTCTGACCCCCTGCCACGCAGGAACTCTCAATCAAAGCATTCCCGACAGATGGCCATCCAGCCTCTGTTTAAAGACCTCCAAGGAAAGAGACTCCACTACATTCCGAGGAAGTGTTCCACCACTGAATAGCCTTTACTGTCAGGAAGTTCCTCCTAATGTTGAGCTGGAATCTCTTTTCCTGTAGCTTGCATCCATTGTTCCAAGTCCTGTTCTCTGGAGCAGCAGAAAACAAGCTTGCTCCCTCCTCAATATGACATCCCTTCAAATATTTAAACAGGCATAACAGCTCTTAACCTTCTCTTCTCCAGGCTAAACATCCCCAGCTCCCTAAACCTCTCCTCATAAGGCATGGTTTTCAGACCCTTCACCATTTTAGTTGCTCTCCTTTGAACACGCTCCAATTTCTCAAAATACTTTTTGAATTGTGGTGCCCAGAACTAGACACAATATTCCAGGTGAGGCCTGACCAAGGCAGAATTCGCCTTTTTAGCTGCCGCATCACACTGTTGACTTTCTCCCTACATGGACTGGCTATTTGCCTAATCTCTTCTTTGGTGATTTCTACCCTTTTCTCTTTTCTATTTCTTGCACATGTTCATTTTGAGTTATAGCTCAGCTGAAAGTTCTTTTGACATCCATCCTGGTTTCTTTAAACACTTCCCATTTTTCCTCCTCATTGCAACTGTTTGAAATTGTGCCTTTAATAATTCACTTTTAAGAAACTCCCATCCTTCCTGAACCCCTTTCTCTATTAGTATTCTTTACCATGACATCAATGTCAGTAGTTCCCTAAGTTTACTGAAAATCAGCTTTGTTAAAGTTTTGAATGCGTGTCTGACCATGCCTAGGTTCCCCCTTTCTGCTGAATAACAAAGTCCATGAGAACATAGGCACTCCCACCTAAGGAGCCTGCCACTTCCATCTAAGGAGCCTGCCACTTCCATCTCATTAACTGGATCAGATCTAAAATAGCTGGCTGCTTATTTGCTTCTTCCACATTCCGTACAATGGAATTTTCTGCAAGGCAGGCAAAGAATTTGTTGGACATTAAATCTGTGAGAGTTTGACTTCCAACAAATATCAGGATAGTTGAAATGCCCCATTATTACTGTATCTTCCGACTGAATGTGTGGTCATCTGTTCTAGGAAGGCATCATCTAATCCTCAGTTTGTCTTGGAGGTCTGTAATAGACCCCAAACATGACATCCCTGTTTTTATTCTCTCTCTTAATTTTGACACAGATGCTTTCAACTTGGGCTTCTAGGATTTAAGTCATGGATCTATTTCACTGGTGTATACATCTTTAATGCTACTCCACTTCCCTTCTTGTTTGGTCTATTTCTATGAAATAGGCTATACCTTCTATTAGTACATTCCAATTGTGAGAATCATCCCACCAGCTTCCAGTGATGTTTATTATATCATATTTGCTTTGCTGTGCTAAGAGTTCAAGTATATCTTGTTTATTTCCCATATTCTATGCATTGGTATAGAGACATCTAAGACTGTGGGCCATACCTCTATCTGCCTGTTAAAAGTTTTTTCCCTCCCACTTCTGGATTCTTGTGCTATTTGCCTTGTTCTTTGTATAACTGTCAGGCTTTTATCTCCAGCACTTGATGAATACCTGCCCTCAAGAGTACAGTTTCTTTCCCCACATAACTCAGTTTAAAATATTCCTGATCAGGTCTTTCATACTCATAAGCAAGAACGTTTTTACCTCTGCTGTGAGGTACAACACATTGCTTGCCCAAAGCTTCTTGTTTACCTGCATTTTGAAATACAGTGGATGAGGCAAGCTCAAGTGTTTACTTCGACAAACTGGACTGATGGGTAACAGACCTCCAAGTTTGAGTCTCAAAGAGGAAAGGCACCTACCTTGGCGTAGCAAGAGATCATCCCGTAACAGACAGATGAAGTAAACACAGCCAGGTTGGGCATAATGAGGTCGAGGGATCATAGGCACCTCCTAACAAAAGAGGAGAAAATGAGCAAAAGAACTGCAATGCACCTCAGATTTCTGGAACCCTCTGCAAGCCCATGGAGATAAAATGGAGTTAAAGATCTCTACATCCAGCCCTTCAAATTATCCCTGAAGTAATTTAAATTAGATCACAGTGACATGTTAGAAGGAAAATAACTTGTAAAGCAAGTTGAGGCGTTCAAGGCTCATCCTGGCTCTCTTTTGTTACTTATCTTGTCAAATTAAAGGTGCCTTTCTCCTGTCCTGTTGACATGTTGAACTGGAGTTTTGTGAGGGCACTGAAAATTCAAGTGGTGACAGGACTATAAATTCTCAAGGGTAGGAATCACTGAAAACAGCCCTGTGGTTTTAGCCTCTAGATGAAGTGCCAGCAGAATCTACTGGCTAGTCTTTAGGTGACACGCATACGATTAAGAACAATTTCTGGTTCTTTGCCTCCCTAAATGAGGTTGCAGGATAAGACCAGGTGGGTGGGAGGTGACTGGCTGGAAATAGATTACATGGGGAGAAGACTTGTGAACTTAGTTCTGGTACTAATAATAATTTCCTAGACTGAGTATATCCTCAGAGACGTAGGCGGGTTATAAACCGCCGCTTTGAGGCGGTCTGCCGCCGCCGCCGCTTGGTCCGCGCGGGAGCCATAGCACCCACATCACGCGGCTCCCGCGCGGACTGCAAAAGAAGCTCCAAAATGGAGCTTCTTCTTGCAGCGCCTCTGTGACGTCGCGAGGCACCAGGGGCGCATTCGCGACGTCACAGACGCCACAACACATTTGGACGCACAGCGTCCGATACATAAAGATGGCGCCGGCTGTGTGGAACGGCCGGCGCCATATTGTACGGACAGAGTCCGTACTAGAGCCAGGGGCGTCTAGAAGAGACGCCCCTTTTTTAAAATGGGACGTCCTGCGGACGTCCCAAGTGGCGGTTTATAACCCGCCGTAATTTAATTCTTATTGTCTGACCATTCATCTGAGCCACTTATCTGGCACATGAATCTGACTGAGGGGCCATAAGCTTCTAACAAAACAAACAAGCAATGTATATACCCCGTAAACCTGAAGTTTGCTTGTCACTACTTTAGATTTGTACAGGCAAAACCAAGAAGTGGGCATGCCATTGATGAGTCAGCTTGAAAGTCTAAGTCACTGAAGGTGACTTACCCTATCCACTGTGCGAGATTCACATTGCTCACACAAATAGTGTTCAACATCTGAGTTCACTCCCATGCAGTCACAGTGCTGCCAAACCTGCAGGATAAAATGAATAGATCAGAAAAAATAAATAAACCTTTCATTAAATAAGCAAGCCCTCCCACCCCAATCCACCTCCAGCCCATTGGATTTTCAGTGTTTGTATCTGCAGGTAGGCAAGAAGGAAAAACACCAATGGTCTAGCTCAGAAAACACTGTATGCTTTGGATTTACTACAATTTAGATGTACTCTAGCTTGGTGCACTGAGAAAGTTGACTGACCAGGGAATAACTCTTACTGGAGGGGGTGACAATTCAGTGGTTGAACCTAGAGCTTTTTTTCTTGAAATGAACCCTAAATGGACCAGCAGCATCTTCTTTCAGGAGAAAGTACAGCTCAGCATAAACAATATGTGCGTTTGAAATCCTAGGTTCAATCTTTGGAATGTCAAGTTAACAGGCTGACGTATTTCAAAGAGAAGGCCTGCTCTAATAGGTGAGATGGGTTCCTATAGCCCTCCAAGCTTGATTAACAGAGCAGGCCATCCTGACACTGTTTTGGTCTTTGACTGAAAGCAGAGATGTACAAGGAAGCAGATGGTCATAAGTTTTTTTTATCTGTACCAAGAATACAGCCCATTTCCTGAGGACACAGATGATTAAAGAGGTACCACACTACCCTTACCATGCACTTATCACATTGGATCATGAGCCCTTCATCTTTGAACAAGCCACAGATGCAGCGGATCACATCCTCATCCTTCTCATGACCAGTTTCCTTCTCACACATAGATGTCTCACTGCTATCTGCCTCGCTAGCAGTCTCTCCCACAATCTCATCTATCTGGGCAGCTGCTTCATGGCGAGCATTGTAGTATGCTTTCCGCAACCGACAGACATCCCGTCCAATTGGAGATTTCCTGCCATAATATTTCTGAGTACAAAAACAAAACAAACACCAAAAACCACAGTCATTTCTGAAAACAAAGGGGCATCCTACTTCAAAGAAAATCATTCTGACTGTTTTTCATCCACACCAGGGTCAAAAACAAAAACAACACAAACAAGATGCAAGGAGCATCTTCTAGAGCCAAATGGCCCCCACCTAGCTCAGGGGCAAACTCACTTCAGCATTACGGAAAACCTTCAGCATGTCGCCATCAAAAGCTTCCACTGTTTTGTAACAGCCTGTCAGGATCTGCTTCTCGATGGTGGTGAGGTCAAGGGGATCAGAGATCTTCTCATAGTAATCTGCATTCCTAAAACAGACACAGGAGAAAACATAGAACATTAGTGTCAGCCCCTATTTCAAAACAAATACTGGTTTTATTTGAATCACAGACCCTCCTACTTCTTTCAAGAAAATCATAGAATCATACAATTGTAGAGTTGGAAGAGACCACAAGGGCCATCCAGTCCAACCCCCTGCCATGCAGGAAATCTCAATCAAAGCATCCCCGACAGATGGCCATCCAGCCTCTGTTTAAAGACCTCCAAGGAAGGAGTGTGTTTCATTGTCGAACAGCCCTTACTGTCAGTGCAAGAACTTACTTCTTCTTTGGGGGAAGATTCAGCAAAGGAGCTGCAAGTGCCTGCCTGGAAGAATCTGTAATGGAAGCATAGAAATGCAGAAACGTCAACAGAATTGTTTACATTATGTTTGAAATGCACCTATAGCTCTACAGATGGTTTTGATTTACAATCCCATAATTCAAGACCACTGGCCATGCTGACGGAGGCTGCCAAAAGCTGCCGTTTTCTTGGGGAGAGGGGATTGAATTGTACAGAGAAAATAAATATATAAATTTGGCCCAACATTCTCCAACCCAGCTCTCTCCAGATGTTGCTGGACTACATCAGTGCCACCAGCACAGCCAACACTCAGGGTAAGAATAGTAGTCCATATTCTAGTGGGATTTCATAGAATCATAGAGTTGGAAGAGACCACAAGGGCCATCCAGTCCAACTCCCTGCCATGCAGGAAATCCAAATCAAAGCATCTCCGACAGATGGCCATCCAGCCTCTGCTTAAAGACCTCCAAAGAAGGAGACTCCACCACTCTCCGAGGGAGTGTGTTCCACTGTCAAACAGCCCTTACTGACAGGAAGTTCCTCCTAACTTTGAGGTGGAATCTTTTTTCCTGTAGCTTACATCCATTGTTCCAGGTCCTGTTCTCTGGAGCAGCAGAAAACAAGCTTGTTTCCTCCTCAATATGACAACTCTTCAAATATTTAAATAGGGCTATCATATCACCTCTTATCCTTCTCTTCTCCAGGCTACACATCCCCAGCTCCCTAAGTCGTTCCTCATAGGACATGGTTTCCAGACCTTTCACCATTTTAGTCACCCTCCTTTGGACACGCTCCAGTTTCACAATGTCCTTTTTGAATTGTGGTGCCCAGAACTGGACACAATATTCCAGGTGGGGCCTGACCAAAGCAGAATACAGTGGCACTATTACTTCTCTTGATCTAGACACTATACCTTTATTGATGCAGCCTAAAATTGCATTGGCCTTTTTAGTTGCTGCTTTGCACTGTTGACTCATGTTCAACTTGTGGTCGATTTGGACTCCCAGATCCCTTTCACATGTAGTCTCGTTCAACCAGGTGTCCCTCATCCTATATATGTGCATGTTACTTTTCTGTCCTAAGTGCAGTACCTTACATTTCTCCGTGTTGAATTCCATTTTTTTAGCTTTGGCCCAGCTTTCTCATCTATTCAGGTCAGTTTGAATTTTGATCCTGTCCTCTGGGGTGTTAGCTACTCCTGCTAGTTTGGTGTCGTCTGCAAGTTTATATGTATGCCCCCAATTCTGTCATCCAAGTCATTGATAAAGATGTTGAATAGCACTGGGCCCAGGTCAGAGCCCTGTGGGAACCCACTGGTCACTTCTCTCCAGGATGAAAAGGAGCCATGGTTGACCACCTTTTGGGTTCATCCAGTCGACCATTTACAAATCCATGTAACAGTTACCTTGTCTAGCCTACATTTTACAAGCTTGTTTGCAAGAATGTCATGGGAAACCTTGTCAAAGGCCTTATTGAAATCAAGACATACTATATCTACAACATTCCCTTCATCTACCAAGCTGGTAATTTTATCAAAGAAAGAGTTAAGGTTTGTCTGGCATGACTTGTTTCTCTGAAACCCGTGTTGACTTTTTGTGATTATGGCATTGCTTTCTAGATGTTCACAGACTCTCTGTTTAATGATCCGCTCCTGAATCTTTCCTGGTACTGATGTCAGACTAACGAACATTGGTCCCTGGCCGCCATTACCTTTGTATGAGATGATGCCATCGCAGATTTCCTTGAAGATCTGTGCAAGGCGTGCTGCACGTGCTACTTCGATGTTCTCTTCAGCTGCAGCCAACCGCCGTGTTCGCACCGAGCGAGATGTCTGCAGGGCAGAGAACTGTGTCATGAAGACATCTGAAAGAGAAGGAAGAGATTCCTCTTCAATTAAAGCCCATGGTGTCTGAAATCAATTTGTGGGTTCAGGATTCTATAAATCAAAGTGTTTGACTCTTGAACCAAGTTCTAGCTCAAGTTCAGCCTTGTGAGCCACATGTGGCCTCAGGGCCATTTTTGTATCCTCAGAGTCCCCCATTTTGTTGCTTCAAAATGCCCCAAAATGACTTCTAGAGGGTGTAGAGAGCATTTCCGCTATGTTTGGATCACCCCTGGACTTCCTAGGAGTAAAGCAAATGTGTGGGCAAATTTTCAGAATTTTTTACGTCAAAAATATTCCAGAAGGCCTGAAAATGTGATGAGAATGCCCCCTTGGGGGCATTTGTGGGCAACATAATACTATTTTTGTGTGCGGAGTGAGAGTGGTGGGTAGTCTCCTGGAGGGTCTTCTACAGTTGCTCACTCTTGCTTTAGCCATAGGCTTTTGAAATGTGGTAACAGAGCAGAGTCCTATGGGTACCAATAAATGGGTCCTACATCATAAAATCATAGAATAATAGAGTTGGAAGAGACCGAAAGAGCCATCCAGTCCAACCCCCTGCCATACAGGAAATCCAAATCAAAGCATCTCCTACAGATGGCCATCCAGCCTCTGCTTAAAGACCTCCAAGGAAGGAGCCTCCACTACACTCCAAGGGAGTTTGTTCCACTGTCGGACAGCTCTTATTGTCAAGAAGTTCTTCCTAATGTTGAGGTGGAATCTCTTTTGCTGTAGCTTTCATCCATTGTTCGGGGTCCTAGTCTCTGGAGCAGCAGAAAACAAGCTTGCTCCCTTCTCAATATGACATCCCTTCAAATATTTAAGCAGGGCTATCATATCACGTCTTAATCTTCTCTTCACCAGGCTGAACATCCCCAGCATTCCTCATAGGGCATGGTTCCAGACCCTTCACCATTTCAGTCACTCTCCTTTGGACACGCTCCAGTTTCTCCATATCCTTTTTAAATTGTGGTGTCCAGAACTGGATGCAATATTCCAGGTGGGGTCTGACCGGAGCAGAATATAGTGGCACTATTACTTCCCTTGATCTAGACACTATACTTCTATTGATCTGCTCTAGAATCTTTCCTGGTATAGATGTCAGACTAACTGGACGATAATTGTTGGGATCCTCTTTTTCCCCCCTTTTTGAAGATGGGGACAACGTTTGCTCTCCTCCAGTCTACTGGGATTTCTCCTGTTCTCTACAAGTTCTCAAAGATTATTGCCAATGGCTCCGATATTACATTTGCCAGTTCTTTTAATACTCTTGGATATAGTTCATCTGGTCCTGTAGACTTATATTCATTTAGATTAACCAGGTATTCTTGTACTATCTCTTTACTTATTCTGTGCTGAAATTCCCCCATTCTGTCCTCTGCTCCATTATCCTCAGGTTGAGCACCCTTTTCCTTTTCTGAGAAGACTGAGGCAAAGAAGGTGTTGAGTAATTCTGCCTTTTCTCTGTCTTCTGTTAGCATTTTGCCATCTTCTCCACGCAGAGTGGCCTTACCATTTCCTTTTTCTTCCTTTTGCTGTGGACATATCCAAAAAAGCTCTTTTTATTGTTCTTAACCTCTCTAGCAAGCCTGAGTTCATTCTGCGCTTTTGCCAACTGGCGTGAGATGCAACCCATCCCTTGCCAGAAGTCCTTCCTTATGGAACCTCAGTCCATGATCCAAGAATCCAAACTGTTCTTGGCGGCATCATCTACGGAGCCAGTTGTTTACATCCACTATTTTCTTGTCAGCCTCTCTGTTACATCACGGATCTTTGCCCCAGGGAAACAGCACACTTCCCTAGACATCTTTTCAGGCCTACAAACCACTGGTTCAGTACCTCTCTGCAAGGAGTCCCCCACCACGACCACATGCCTCCTCTGAGGCTTAGTACCAGCTGTTCCCTTTGGTGGTACTCCCAGGATCCTCTGCTCTGTCCCTGAAGTCTGTCCATGCTGTTCTTCCTCATCATCTCTGATAACAGAGAGAGGTTCAAATTGATTCTGTAGCTGCAAACTCACAGAACGTTCCCTGGTTTCCCTACTGTTATGTGTGACTTTCCTCCAACCATCTACTTCTGTAGTATGTGAAGTGACCTCCTCCTCCTCAGCAACCTCCTCTGTGTGTTTCCCGTCCAGAACCATCTGGTCTGTTCTAGTCAGGAAAACCTCTTGCTCCCTATGATGCTGAAGTGTAGCTACCTGGGCCTCCAGCTGCTGTACTTTCACTTCTAAGAGGTCCACCAACTTGCACTTAGTGCAGGTGAAGTTCCCCACATCTCTAGGCAAGAAGACATCCCACAAGTGTTGCAGGTGACTGCAGCAGGGCCTTCAGTGTCCATACTGAAAAGTCTTAAGGAGGCACTGAACAAGACTGTGATATTCTCCTGCTAAACAACAGTGTAAAGAACCCCTGTGGGCCTGGCCTTTGTCCCCAAACTCTGTTAAAGAACTCAATCAACTGGGACTCTAGTTATGTATAGCACTCCTGGCTACTAGCTCCTTCCAGAGGCAAGTCTCTGACTCACTTCCTCTGAGCAAAATTCTCACAAGCCCCTTAAGGAAAAAAGGGAAAAGAAAATGTGGAAAATTAAAGGAGAACCCCTCCAACAATGTTCTCAGGTCAGCTTCTCCTCTCTTCTCCAAAACCTCCTTGACTATACAAGAAAAATTAAAAATTTGTGCACCTCCCAGCCTCTGTAGAATTAGGCTTCTAGCTCCTCTGTCAGCAGTAGACCAAAGTTTAAAAGTTTAGATCTCACCCAAGCACAAGGACAAAGAAGACCAGCCTTTCCTCCTTGGAGAAATAAACAAATCAAACCTGAACTCTCTTTCTATAAGCCAAAATGATCAAACTGAAGCTATCATACTTTGGTGATCACATGAGAACACAACTCATTAGAAGAGAAGGTAATGCTTGCTAAGTGGAAGGCAGTAAACAAAGAGGAAGACAACATTATAGGTGGGTTGACTCCATCAAGTAAGTGGCATTCCTGAGTTTTCAGGACTTGAGCAGGACTGCTGACAACAGGAGGAATGAAAACATTATATGAACTGCAATGGGGTAGAGTCCTCACCAGATTTTATGTTGCCATCATCCCGGCACATCCCATTCCAGCGTGTGTATAATGAAGCAGAGTGAAGATTGTCACTGACATGGTTAACTTCTTCTTGCTTTTCTCGGATCTTCTCCCAATTGCGCACCAGGAAAACATGGTGTTTTAGCACAAAATTCCTTTGAGAAGAAAAGCAAGAAGCTGATATAAGCCATTATTTCCTCAGAAGCAAGCAGATGACACTTCTAAACATTTCATCAGTAAAGGGATTGACCTTTACCTGCATCAAATCTCCTTCCATCACCATCTTAAACTCAGCTTTTAACCTCTCAAGAAAGATGCAGCTCTGTGTCAAATGACTTTTAACATTCATGCCTGACAAAGAAGCCTGTGAGGTTCAAAAGCTTGTATAATGTATTTTTGTGCCTTTTGGTTGACCTAATAAAGATATCACTGCAATGCTTTTTAAAATTATTTTGCTGTATTTTCCATCTTCTGAGTTACTGTTGTAAGTTATTTATATTCCATCGTTTCACCAGATCACAGCAGTGTGTTTTTCTCTAGGACTCGAAGGAGGACTGCACACAGGGGAACTGAGCAGGGAGCACTCAGATCGGTTCTGGAGTATATTTAAAAGTAAGGGCTCCCATAATGGCTCAGTTTAGGTCCCGTTGCAAATCACAATTTCTACTGCCCGTGCTTCAAGAACACAAAAAATGGATTTAGACTTTTGAAACAAACCATGATATGAAATGCTTATCTGTTTTCCTTTTCCATCTGTTCATTTATCCCTGTTTCTCTGGTACTTGGGATAGAGAGATAGTCATAACTAAGGTTAGTATGTTGAGGCATTATGCTAAACCATAAGTAGCACAAACATAGGTTTCTCATTTTGGATGTCTGACCAACTACAAATTATTATAGCACTGTGGTAAGTCATTATTAATATCCCTTAATCACTGGCTGATATATGATTGTAAACCGAGCCAAAATATACTTCTGAGGAAGCACTAGTTTAAGCCTATTCATCCCTTGACACTGAACTGCTGGAAAGAGAGAAGAGGAAAGAAGCAGTTGCTCTTGCCCTACCTTTCCCTGTTAGACATAGGCTTCATTTGCAGCTGTGGAGTCAACCGAGTTGGGGTACTTGAGCTTTCGCTGGGCTCCTCAGGGGCATGACCCTTCTGTAACATAAAAATAAATTCTTTTCAGAAGTGAATCCAGGCAAACAAAGTTAGCTGATCCGCACCATGGTAAGAATGCTAAATCTGGACAACCTGAATCAAAGCCCTGAATCTACTTTTTTTTTCATTGGGAGTGGATGGTAAGCAAAGCAAATCTGTCCACAATTTTTCCTCTCAGTCAAAACCACTAATGGATGGAGATCCTATATTCACTGCATTTCATCCTATCCACTTTCATCAAATTTCAAGGAACTCTTAGCCTACTGTTACTGGGGACTACAACTTAGATTGTAAGCAACATTGCTGGGAGGACCAGCATGAAGAGCTTCTTTCTAAAATAAATCTCTCTACAATAATGGATATGCTTCATGAGATAGGGAAAAGGGCCATTTGTTGTTTGCTAGCTGACCTTGAGTTGGTCTAAACTCATGGCAACCTTGTGAATGAGACATCTCCAAGATCCTCTGTCCTCAGCTGCTCTGCTCAGGTCCTGCAAATTCATGCCTATAATCTCAGACTAAGTCTATCTATCTAGCATATGGTTTTCCTCTTTCTGCTGTCCTTTACCTTCCATAGCATTGTTGTCTTTCCTAGTGATTCATGCCTTCTCATGATGTGACCAACGTACAACAGCCTCAGTTTTGTCATTTTAATTTGCAGGGAGAGTTCAGGTTTGATCTGTTCTAAAACCTATTTGTTTGCCTTTTCGGCAATCCACGGTATCCTAAGTATTCTTTTCTGCACCACATCTCAAATGAATTAATGTTCTTCTTACTGGCTTTCTTAACTGTCCAGCTCTCGCATCTGTACATGGTGATGGGGAATACGATGGCTTGAATGATTCTAACTTTAGTGATTAGTTGTATATCTTTACACTTTATATCTTGTCTAGTTCTTTAATGGCTGTTCTTTGAAATCCTTCTTCTGATTTCTTGACTGCAATCTCTATTGTTGTCAATGTTTGACCTGAAGTACAGGAAATCTTCATTTCGATTTTATTGTCTAGGCTGAATTTTTCCAGTTCCTTCACTGTCATTATTTTCTTTTCTTTATAAAATCAGCAATAGACCTCCCCTTGCACTTTCCTCCTTGAACTTCCTTAGTAGTTGTTCTAAATCAGTGACGTTTTCCACTACTAGTATGGTGGTGTCTGCGTATCTTGGGTCCAAGACACACTGCAGAAATAATCCATTTTGAGGCCACTTTTAATTGCCCTGACTCAATGCTAGAGGATTCTAGACACTAGTTTTGTGAGACATAGAATCATAGAATTGTAGAGTTGGAACCCCACTTGTAGCTCTGGGATTTCTCTGTCCATATATGATTTCAATCTATGCTACAGAATTTTGAGCATAATTTTGGCAAATTAATGCTATGGTCCTATAGTTGCTGCAGTCTCTTGTATGTCCTTTATTCATATAGAAAGGGCCCTAGTCTCATAAAAAAATTCAACTGAAAAAATGGTCAGATAGAGGAGTGCTGCTAGGTTGGTAACTTGAGTGAATAAATCACTTTCTGGACAGGCAGCTCTTGTTCTCTTCAGTTGGACTATCAGTTCACCAATAAACCAAGAACCACAGAGTACCTGCTCTTTTAAATTTTTTAAACTAATTTTTAAAATAAATTAAATCCAGCAATTAAATCAAGAGTATCAATGAAGTTGAAACTAAAATTAATTAAGTTAATATTTTTAGTAGGAAAATAATTTTGTTTGTAATAATTAAATAATACAAATAATATAGTTATGTATTTGTAATGAATTAAATTAAATTTTAAAATAATTCCTTTTAATAATTACAAAAAATAAACCAACAATGTGCTCCCCGCCTCCCATGGAGTTGGCCCTCCCTACTCTGATCAAGTGTTCTTAACCTGTGGTCCTGGGACCTTCCAGGGGGCTGATCTTTCCTTACAGGGGCTCTGTGAAAGTGTGAAAGCCTGCTCAGCCCACCTCCTCCCCACAGCTGAATGGCAGTCCATGACAGGCAGGGCCCAGGCCTTGTCATGTTGCCACTCTGCTATAGGGAGGTGAGAGGTTGATCAACAGAGCAACAGTGGAGCTGACAGCCAGCCAGCCATTGCTCTTCTCTCCTCTCTCTCCACTACTTTTCAATGGACAGTTGCTTCAACCCCCTTTTTTGCCTTCTTCATCAAGAGGGGAGAAGAATGAGATGGGAAAAGGAGGGAGGGGAAAAAAAAGAGCAAGCGAACAAGCAAGCAAGTCTGGCACCCCTCCTCAGCACTGATGTCAACTAACATTAGCCTATTTAAAGGCCTTCATATAGTTTTTGTGGAGTTTTGGGGCTATGTGGCTGTGGTCCTGAATAATTTATTACTGATATTTTGCCAGCATCTGTGGCTGGCATCTTCAGAGAATGATGGCATGAGAGTAAGTGGGGTATATATATATATACACTATGTGACCCTGGGTTGAGAGGAAGTGATTTATGTTAATCTTTGTGTTGGTCTGTTGTTGAATGCCAAAGCCTCAGGATGTCTATTTAATTAATGATCCATTATTTGCTGGGAAATCCCCCTCACCTTGGGTGGTTTTCATTTGCATTTGCTGGATATTCATTTTGGTGTTTTTCAGGATTGGTTGCCAAACTTTGTTTAATTTAAGGCTTTCTTCTTTCCTGTTGAAGTTGTCTAGGTGTTTATTGATTTCAATGGCTTCCCTGTGCATTCTGATACAGTTGTTGGCATGGTCCAGTACTTCAGTGCTTTCCAATGGCATTTTATGCCTAGGATGGTTTATAATGCATTTTGATACTGCTAATTTTTCTGGCTGATCCAGTCTGCAGTGTCTCTTGCGTTTTTTCATTCGTGTTTGAACAGTGGGTTTGGTGGTCCCTATGTAGACTTGCCTGTAGCTGCAAGGTATGCAGTAAACTCCTGCGGCCATGAGGAGGTCTCTATTGTCCTTCTCTTGGCGCAGCATTTGCTGGATTTTCTTGGTCAGCTTGTAGATTGTTTGGAGGTTGTGTTTCCTCACCAGTTTCCCTATTCTGTCTGTGACTTCTTTGATGTATGGTAAAAATACCTTCCCTTTGGGTAGTTGTTTGTCTTCACGTCTATGGGTTTTTCTGGGTCTGGCAGCCTTTCTGATGTCTGAGCTTCAGTAACCATTAGCCTGTAGAGCCCAGTCTAGGTGCTTTAATTCATCTTCCAGGAAGTGGGGTTCACAGATCCTTTTTGCCTGGCCTACCAGTGTTTTTTTATTGTGGAGTTCTTTTATGGTTGGAGTTCTTGTGTAGCTATCTGTCTCTGTGTGTAGGTTTTCTGTGTACTGTGTGGCCCAAATGTTGGTTCGGTTTGCAAATGATCAAGACATCCAAGAATGTCAATGTTCCTTCCTTTAATTATAATTATAATTCAGATGGTTCAGAAACACAGTCAGATCTTCTTCTCGGTGGCTCCAAATGGTGAAAGTGTCATCCACATATCGGAACCACGTTGTGGGCTTTTTTGGTGTTGTTTCCAGAGCTTGCTTTTCAACGTGTTCCATGTAAAAGTTTGCTATCATGGGGCTTCCCGTGGCTACCTCATCTCTCATAAAATCCACTGTAACTTGTGGTGAGGTAATGTTCAAACCAGCTATGATGTCTTCTGGAAAAATTTTCCAGATGAGTGCCATAGTGTCTATTATGGGGACTTTGGTGAACCCCATCAAGGCTAATTAGTATGTGTCCAGGTTTGAGCCTCCCTGTTCAACAAAGGACACTACGGTACTGAAAAACACCAAAATCAAGACCCAGCAAGTGCAAATGAAAACCAGCCAGGGTCAGGGGGTTTCCCAGCAGACAATGGGTCACTAATTAAATGGATACCTTGAGGCCTTGCCATTCAAAAACAGACCAACACAGATTAATATGTACAGTACATCACTTTCTCTCAAGGGTCACACAGTAGCAATAACTAGTACATTTTTATACTACTTATCAGTGCATTTAAGCACTCCCTAAGTGGTTTACAAAGTGTAAGCTAATTGCCCCAACAATCTGGGTACTCATTTTAACCACCTCGGAAGGATGCAAGCTTGAGTCAAGCTTGAGCCCTTTGCTGGTATTGAACTCACAACCTTATGGTTTGTGAGTGAGTGGCTGCAGTACAGGCATTTAACCACTGAGCCACCAGGGTATATATACTCCACTCACTTCCATGCCAGCCACAGAAACGTAAGGAATATAATCTTCCAGAACACGGCCATATAGCCAAAAAAACCCCACAAAAACTATTTAGAGTTAACTGGAATATTTAACACAACATAGTTCTCTACCAAGGCCTGCATCCTCTTTATCCTACTCTTCTTCCCTGTCTCCTTTCCTGCCAATAGCCCCTTATTTCCCTTACCTGCCTTGGCACCACAGTGCCTCTGCCTCATTCTGAGACTGCTTCTGCTGGACCTCAAACCGTCCCCTCTCTGTCTCTTTTCTACTTCCCAGTTCATTTCTGATTCCATCAAAAACATTTGAGAGGTATAACAGAATCATAGACTCTTAGAGCTAGAAGTGGTTGCAAGAGGAGCAAAGTTATTAACTTCCATGTGAACAAGTCCCCTTTTGGATAGTGCTTCATGATCACCACATCCAGGAGCAAAGTTATTGACTTCCATCTGCACAAGTCCCTTTTCGCACAGTGATTCATGGTTGTCACTTCTGGGGAGCAAGAGTTTAATCCTCAGAGTGGATTGAACAGCAACACACAGGCCCAGTCACACCAGCCTTTGCCTTGGCTCTTGTCTGTTGTGGCACAGCTGCTACAAATCACTCAGGAGGGGGGGAAAACAATTGGAGATATTAGTTAGATGCCTGCATATTGTTTCAATCCTTATTAGGCAGAGGCCTGTGTCCTTATTGGAATGGAGACATATTGGATTGCAAAAGAGGGCTCCCTGTTGAGATGCAAATGGACTTTAAATTTCCTGGACTTTGAAAATCTCCCTATTGCTGCATGGCCAGAAGGAGGAGGAGCCTGCCTGTAAATGATATCTTCCCCAGCATACCATCTTTACTAAAGACTGAAACAACATGCAGGCATCTAACATCTCCAATTGGTTTCCCCCCCCTCTTATTTGGTTTGTAACATCTTGCCTGATGAAGAAGCCCATGGAGTTTCGAAAGCTTGCAACAAGTGTATTGTGCATTTTGGTTAGCCAATAAAGGTATCACTGATAGATTAATAGATGGTGTAATTGTTAATGATTCATGGAAACAAAATATATTTAAAGGGTTCCTGGTAAAGAAAAGGTTAAGAATGAAGAACCATCTAGTCTGTCTACTTTCTTGGAGAGTAAATTATCTAAGGTTTCAAACAAAATTATTTTCCAGCCTTGCCTCCTAAAACCTATTTTAAAAGGAAATGCCAAACTGAACCTGGACTTTCTACAATATTTGCAAAATATGTGTCTGAACCATGACCTGAAGTAAACTAAAATGAAACTGTAAATATAGAATGAGGCAAGAGGCCTCCTGGTACTCACTCACCCGCTTCTTCAGCTTGTGCTTTGATTTCCTCTTCTCTTTGGACCGGCTTGGTCTTCTCTGTGCAGTCACCAGCTGACTGCTTTTGCTTGGAAGGCCATTCACTCGCTGGCTCTTGCCTCCAATGATCCCCCTGCACTTGTCAAATCCACATTTGCAGAGTTGCTGGGAAGACAAAAGATAACTGTGCTCATCTTTAAACATGCTATTTTCTGCAAACCCTTAACAAACTCCCTTGCTTATGCCAACAAGATGGATATGCAATTTCCCCTGCATATTAAGGCAACAGTGACTCTCTTTCAGCTTGAGGGCTGAATTCAACATAAGCTTCCTTGGGTCCTATCCCAGGAGAAAGGTGGGTCATGAAGGAAGGAAGGAAGGAAGGAAGGAAGGAAGGAAGGAAGGAAGGAAGGAAAAAAGAAAGAAAATGCCAGAGTTATCAGGGGCCAAATTTGAAGTGGGGGGGGAAAAAGCAAAAGCATGGAACCAACATCTCAAAGCTCTCATTGCCAGTAACTATAAGAGGACTTTCAACTTTTTAGGATAGCAAAATACAGTACCCCCAAGTCATATGTGGGTGTATGTGGGTGCGCTATATCCAGCTTTCAGCTTATGCTTAAAGCCGTGCGATGGAACCGGCAATGGCGCGCGCACCACGGTGTGCACACCACGTCACACTGCATGTACAAGCCCCATTATTTTCTATGGGGCTCAAGCATACACAGTATTGGCCTTATGTGCCGGGGGGGGGGGGGGGGGGGGCGGCGGAACGGCTCCCCTGTGTAAGGCAAGGGAGCACTGTAAAACAAAACAAAACAAATGTACAAAAGCTGAAAAACAATGGTGTCATGGGGAAGGGATGTTGTGTTGCCTTCTGGAGAAGCCCAGAGAGTTGGATTA
This sequence comes from Sceloporus occidentalis, assembly GCA_023333645.1. Classification (NCBI taxonomy): domain Eukaryota; kingdom Metazoa; phylum Chordata; class Lepidosauria; order Squamata; family Phrynosomatidae; genus Sceloporus; species Sceloporus occidentalis. The sequence goes on from JALMGF010000020.1 coordinate 9,880,942, forward strand.
AGCCACAGGGTCTAAAATTCTCCATCCATGTATTAAGAGGCACATGCTTGATTAGAGTGTTATGTGATAAATTTGATCCTCCCTCCACTTCTTTTTGGCCTCCTGCTGGTTCTAGAGTTCATCTGTCTGTTTTGTGTGCCCAATATTTTGCAATGTGCTACTAGAGAGAATATATTTTAATTCAAACATGAAATATATTTTATTATATCTTTGTCAATTAATGAAATATTTTTACAGAAAGAATGTATTAATTTAATAGTTTTGAATACTGTATGTATTTCTCTCCTTTGGATAATGAATTAACATTTAATTCAGAGGTTATGATAGCATTTTCATTGTTAGGCCATCCCTCCCAAACACACATACAATTTTGTGTCTGTTTTGATATTGTTATTTGTTGTTAGCAGCTGCTCCAGGCTTCTTTATAGAAGGAAAAGTGGGATGCCAACAATTAAAGGAGGTGAAATGAAAACAAAATAAGGATATGCAAAAAGGTGCCCCTGCAGGCTGCCTTATATTAGTAGAATTCATTTCAACTAGTGATTCGACAAAGTTAAAACCTGAGCTTAAAACATTTTCTCTGGAAAAGAGTTAAGGGGAGGGGTACAAGAGTGGTGGCTACTCTATGCTGATTTCAAGTTGTCACATAAAATTCTGTCATCAGTGAGCAATTACTATAGTTTTTCCATAATGCATAAGGACTAGTTTTGACTTTTTCCCCTCTGAAATTTAATTCCATCCAATAACTTACCCAATAGTTCCACATGAACATGGAAAATATAACCAGCTCCTGAAAGTAAGGATGACCTAGACCTGAGAATTCAAAACACAGAACTCTTCCCATGATTCCACCAGACCTGGGGCCACAATCCTTACCTGCTTCTCCACATTGAAGGAGTGGAAGTTGTAGTCGTAAGTAAGCTCAGTGCCAGCAGGCATATCCTTCAGTGCATACAGCCCAATCCTGTAGACCCCATTGACAGACCTGTGGACAGAAAGGGACAAAGGAGCACTAGTAACATTGGGAAGGGTAGCATGGCATGATGGCAGTGTCAATACTACCATGGGCTTACATACAGGAAGTGTAACAGGCTGAAACCTACATTTTTATTTGGGGCATCAGCACAGAAGCTGCAATTATGGTTTAGTTCACAACTGTTTGTCAGCTTGGCATGCAATTGGCCACTGGTGGAAAAAGAACAGTGAATTATAGCACCCTTTGATTTGATCCAGAATCATCTTTTCATGAGTTACAATGGTTAGAAATGGACCTGATGAACCACCTCCCCTCCATACTACACTCTCCTGAGGTCACAGAATACTATCTGACACCAAAACAGTACTGGGGGAAGCAAAGAAGAACTAGGCAGTCATCAGGAGAGTCTGGAAATTAATTCAGTCACCTTAAAACAAACACAAACACAGGTTTTTAAACAGAGGCTAGATGGTCATCTGTTGGGGGTGCTTTGATTGTGGGTTCTGCACAACAGGAGGTTGGACTGGATGGACCTTGTAGTCTCTTCCAATGCTACCAAAATGCCAAAGCTAAGCAAAATCTAAAGCAATGACCAACAAAGATAAAGTTCTTCATGATGATGATGCAGCAGCAGACCAAAAAGAACTAGCGTTTTAATGGGAATCCCCTTCTGTAAGTGGATTGGGCTACCGCCAAAAGGCTTCTGTTAAATTCTATTATGTTCTGAACAGTGCTCTGTGCAGGTGCAGAATAACCTATCTGTGTCAATAAAGGGTTGACATTTATTTTGTGCTATGATTTAAAAGAGAATTTTTATATGTACAAAATGCTATTTGAGTTCAAATAGATTATCTAAATTATACAAGGGGGTCAGAAATGTGATTTGGAAGTGTGAGTCAAAAGAAGGAACCTTATACCATATTGTGTGGACTTGTGACAAAGCAAAAAAAATTGGAGGCAGATTCATGAGGTGACTGAGTAAATTCTCATGACAAAAACAGGACTTAAGCCAGAACTTTTCTTACTGTGATTGATGGAAAACCAGATAAAGCAACAGCATGAAAACATTTTACAATATATAATTACAGCAGGCAAGACTGCTATTTGTTCAGAGGTGGGAAAAAGCAGAGATCCGTTCAACTGAAGACTGGATTAGGGAGCCCTGGTGGCATAGTAGTTAAATGCCTGTACTGCAGCCACAAGGCTGTGAGATTTTGAGTTTTATCATAGTGGCTCCAAGGTTCACTCAGCCTTGCATCCTTCTGTACGTCACTAAAATGAGTACCCAGTTTGTTGGGGGCAATTAGCTTACAGATTGTAAACCACTTAGGGAGTGCTTAGTTCACTGATAAGTGGAATAGAAATGTACTTGCTATTGCTATTGGATTGTGAAGTCATTTGAATTTGCTGAAATGGACAAATGATCTATTTTAATCAAAGAAAAGCCAACAGACAACTTTTAAAGAGCGAGACTCTCTTTTGAAATTCCCATGTGAAAGAAGTGAGAAGATGACACATAACGATTTTAAAAATTAGGGGCTTTTTTGTTAGAAATGTAGACAATGTTTTTAAATTAATTTGATTATAATTTAATCATACATTTAATACCATAGACAAGCAAGCAAGAAGTCAACTTTTAAAATTTTCTGTGGTGTTTTAGTATAGTTCAGTTCAGCGTTTAGTTAAATGGAAGTACTTTTTTATGTTTGTATGTAATTATGTTTTGTGTATTATGTGGTTTATGTGTTTTGTCTTGTTTAGATGCATGTTTATATGTTTAAGAAAATGATTAAAAACGCCTAAACAGGCAAAAAAGAGAACTCAAGGAACTACTGACCAGGCATTCTGACCTCAACATTAGGAAAAATTCTAGAACAGATCATTAAACAATCAGTCCAAAACCACTTAGGAAAAACTGTAGTTCTAAGAACAGTGCTACCATTAAATGAATCTGTAATTGGACACAGCAAACTCAGAGTGCTCACCAATGGTTGCTCTTCATCCTGGAGAGAAGTGACTAGTGGGGTGCCCTACTGTTCTGTCCTGGACCCAGTTTAGCTTAACATCTTTATAAATGAGTTGGGTATGTTTAGCTTGGAAAAGAGGTATAGCTATCTATATATGTGAATGGATGTCATTGTAGATTATGGAGCAAGGTTACTTTCTGCTGCTTCAAAGACTAGAAATGAACCAATAGATTACAATTACAAGAGATTCCTCTTAAACATTAAGAACTTTTTTCTTGAAGGGTGTTGGACTCTCATTCTTTAAACAGAGGTTAGATAGCCTTTATAACCTTTTAGGAGTGTTTTAGTTGTATATCCCTGCATGGCAGGGGGTTGGATTTGATGGCCCTCCCAACTCTAAAATTCTATCTAGGAACAGTGCGTGCATCTGGAAGATTATGTCATGAGATTCCAGAAGTGTCTGCATCTGGACTCAAGATTATGCCATAAAATTTCAAAAATGAGATTTCAAAAAATATTTTTATTTGATTTATGCTGCTCTCATAGACTCACACAATAACTCATGTGGAAGTTCTTACCATTTCTGCATCTCACAGTTTGGATTGCAGCTGTGATTGATGAAGCGAGCCTCATTGCCCATGCGATAGCTGTCAATCACCATCCCACTGTCAAGGTTCAGGCAATAGTGATCGCTGTGGTTGTGGTACTGCTCAATCATTCGATTTCTGGAAAGCAATGGAGAGAGGATCTATGGGCTGTATGTGGTTAGTAAATCATTTCCTTCTAGCAAAACCAAGCATAACATTGTCTCAAAAATATTGCTTGGGTGCTTCTCTGCCCCCAGCTCTCCAAGTTCCACCAATCTCTTACCTGAACTCCTGTTCACTGACAACTTCTCCTAGGTACTCTATGATGAACTGTCCTGCTTTTAGGGACTCTTTAGTACGGATGCCCCAGCCTTTCTCTTCAGCCCGAAAGCGCTCCAAACACTGCACCCACTCGTGTCTCTGAATCCGCTGATTGCAACACTGCTCACCACAGGGGCAGGTATTGGGAGAGCACTCAGCAAAGATCATCCTGAATACAGAGGTATGGAACAGAAAGAAATTTAGCAATGCTCCTTTAATATAAGATTGCCATCCCAGTGAAACCTACATGAGGCTTCTGTCATGCAATCATCCTGCCTCATTCACAGAATTTTACAACTGATACCAATAATTCCTGTCTTCTCCTTATAATCCCTCCTGTGGTTTCTCAATACTTTTTCAAGCCCGTTTTTTCCTCCACAATTTTTTTTTGAGGAAAAGATGCAATTAAGCTTATTGATAATGTTAGCAGCATATTGTTTGGAAGCATCCATATGATTTGTTTGTTTATTTATTTGTTCTATCTAAGCTCAATGGTGGATACATAGAGATTTCCCACCAGTATGCCTACATGAACACTAGGGGTAGACTGGGAGACAATGATTGGCCCAATGAGCCTGTAAACTTCATAGCTAAGTATGGCAATGTCCAGTGACATCACGTAGGGTGTGTAGGCAGTGCGGACAGCACTGGGTAACACCACAGAGGAGAGGTGCCAGCCAGCTGGTCTCTTCTCTCACTGTAGAGAGTGGGGTGTGGGCCCCGCCACTTCTCTGCTGCTGTGGCTCTCGAGGGAGCCAAGCCAGCAGTGAAAGAGGGACAAGCACAGACTCTTCCCTCCTTCTCCACTAGCATGGTCCTCTGGCCCCAGTGAGACAAGGCAATGGGGCAGGGGAGACTGTACACACACACACATCCTTCCCACCTTCCTCGGTGCTTTGGATAACTGATTTGGACAAGGCACTGGGAAAAGAGAATCTTAGAATCTTAGAGTTGGAAGAGACCGCAAGGGCCATCCAGTCCAACGCCATTCTGCCATGCAGGAACTCTCAATCAAAGTATCCCCGACAGAGGGCCATCCAGCCTCTGTTTAAAGACCTCTAAGGAAGGAGACACCACTACACTCCAAGGGAGTTTGTTCCACCGTCGAACAGCCCTTACTATCAGGAAGAGGAGCGAGCGAGAGAGTGGGTGCACAAGCGCCATTCTCACATTCCTCGGTGCTTTGGCTGGCTGGCTTGCTTCAGCTGGCCAAGGCACCAGGGAAAGAGAAGAAAACATGAGTGCGCTCCTCCTGCCTTTCCTGATTCTTTCATTGGCTTGCCTGAGCCAGCCACAGCAACAGAGAAAGAGGAGCAAGTGTGCAAGTACCGTTCCCATCTTCCTCAGTGGCTCACTTGCCTACCCCCTCCGCTGTCCTTGTGGGGAATGGGGCACCTGGTGGCTCCCCAGCACCCACAGTGGGTGACAACAATATTAGGGATGCAACCAGTTTCTATGTAGGTTTAAATGTTCAGTACAATGAGTCTCTACTTTAATTTGAAGATGCTTTAAAGATGTAAACCACTGATTTCCAAACACCAGAAGAGGCAGGACCTTCCACTGCAAAAGCATTTTCCATTGTGACAAATGAAAGGAATGTGAGTGAAGTAAAAATAGCACATTTATGCAAGTCTGCAGAATTTTCAGTTTTTCTTGACTCTGAGTAACCAAATTTGGATTACCAAATAATCTGTACAACTGGTATTTAAACAGTCTAGAGTAGGACACACAGGTTTAGCTGAGTCCAATTCCTTCGTACTTCACTAGATACTGTTGTTATAGTGTTACTCAATTTAAACAAACAAACAAAGCTATCAACAATGTTTTTCAAAAGCAATTAATTAAATTTTTATATCAAAGCAATAGTTTCTTCTGAAGAAGCTTACATTTAAGGTGATCCCTACATGACCTGCAGCAAAAACCAACTTAAAATGAGATTTATCCCTCCTCCCCCATGAAAGGGAAGGGGGAACGACATTTTAAAGGCTTTAAAAAGGCCTTAAAAGTTCTTTAAATCTTAGTACGACTTAGCTAGCTCCTGCTTTTTAGGTTTTTCAGTTATTTTTGCTTCAAAAATCTACTGTAGCAACCATGCAGGGTTCCATCAAATATGCTTACTTAATCAAGTTTTCTTAAATCAATTAATCTGGTTGATTAAACAATCTGATGTGGCAGTTCTATGTTTTACCTGTTCAAACAGTCATCCAAGCAGCCTTTTTTGTTGTTCTCCTCTGGTTTCTTACAGTTACAAGTGGTAGCCTCATAACCAGAAAGAGGTTTCACATCCACATAAACATCTGCAAATGGAAACAAGGGAGAAAATATATTTCCCTTATCAATCAAAATCCTCCAGTTTGCTCCAAGATTATTCCAAGAGGATTTAAAAGCTCCTCCCTCCCCACCATCTCAGCCTATAGAAAAGGCAAAGGAAGACACCCAAAGAATGGGGCAACTGTCAAAGGGAGAAAAGAAAGTGCAATCAAGTGAAGATAGATGGCTGGCAGATTCCAAAGACTGAGAGATCCATAAAACCAGGACTAAATAAACACATGGTTACTTACTAGAACGGATTTTTTTATAGAGCGGGACATCTGGTTTTTTATATAACTGAAAAGAAAAAGAATAAAGAATTTTTATTATATTGTAGCATGACAGCCATAGTGCAGAAAGAAAGCTGTTTGAGATTTTCCTTCCACAAGGGAAGAGTTCGTTTCTCCCCAAAAGATTAAGATATAGGACAATTTGTACACTTAAAAAGAGTCAAACAAAGAAACATAGATGTGAAGTCGAAGGCTTTTATGGCCAGCATCCATAGTTTTTTGTGGGTTTTTCAGGCTATGTGGCCATGTTCTAGAAGAGTTTATTCCTGACGTTTCACCAGCATCTGTGGCTGGCATCTTTAGAGATGAAGAGCATGGCCACATAGCCCAAAAAACCCACAAAAAACTAAACATAGGTGTGTTGGATTAGATCCAATGAATTACAAGTGGAAGCAGATAATGTCTTAGTACTATATTGTGAACCTATGTGCAAACAATGGTAAAAGACATCTCTTACACATATTGAGTGTGTGTGTGTTAAGAGCATGAGACCTGTAATGGAAAAAGATACAGACTGCAGCATATATACTTCAATGGCCTGTAAGAAGATATTTTGCACAAATGAAAGTGCTTCTGTCAATTTGGGTGTGGCGATCGATCTTTCTCATATAAAGTAAGTCAGCTTGGGGGGAAAAAGCCTAGAAAAGCTTATCATCAATCAGTCACTCCTATTAGCCTGCTTAGAGGCTAGCCACCCATGTTTCCATACTAGCAGATGAAGAGGGAAACCCTTTCCTGTGTTGCCAGCATGGAATGGTGCTTTTTACTTAGGACATTTGTGGAAACAGAATGGAACAATCCAAACCCTCTTGCCAGCCTGTGCTGCTGGATGTGGAGGAAGAGATTTGAAGAGCAATAATGGAATTATTCAATTTCTCCTTCACCAGTTTTTTTCATTCACTTGTATGAAATTCCTGTGTTTCTATGATACTAACTGTTCAGTACCAGTCTACTTTATACTAGCAAAGGGCTCCTTTGCATATTAGTGCTTTTGTTAATCCTGGCCATACACCTGGCTCTCAGTAGTACCCTATATGAGGGAACAAACATGCTTTCTCAGCCTTGTGTCATCCATGCTGGGACATCAGGTGGTCTCTGACTATACCAAGCCTCCCCCTTGCTACTGTTCACATTAGAACTTTTTTTTTTTTCTTGAAACGTATCAGAAATTTGAAATGAGGAAAGCAATTACAGAGTATCAGCATAACATTCTATAATTACTATAAAAATGGAGGAGATAAATTAAGAAGTACAGTACAGAAGAACTACAGTACAGAAAGTGGTGGATTGGGAATAACAAATTGTTATGTGATGGTAATACAAATTGTTCTCTATATAGGGAACGGCAAACTTGTGGAATATGAAAAATAGGTTCTTAACTATAACACAGAGCTTTCTAGTCTTCCAAAGGGTTGCATATCTATTACTGCCTTACAACAGCCCCAAAAGGTAGGTCAGTATTACAACTGCTGTATTCTAGTCAGTGGGTGACTGAAATTGTGTGATGATAATGTCTTCTTTACAGCTGGACTTAGGAAGGGTTAACAAGGGAAGTCTCCTTAAAATACCTAGACTGGAGCAGCTCAAAGCTCCAGAGATCCTTTCAGATCAGCAGTGAGCAACCTGTGATTCTCTAGGTGCTGCTGGACCACATCTACCATCAGCCCTAGCCAGCACAGTGAATGGTGAAGACATCTGGGATCAGCAGCCCCACTGTATCTGTAGGATCACATGTTGCCTACTTGCATGTCAGGTTGAGAGTCTAGACTAAACATGTATCAACTCTGCACTGTCCAACATTCTGGGGACAGTAACTGTGAAGTAGTGCAGATGACTGATATGTGTTTCATCATATTCTGTGCAAAAAAAGGGAAGGCTGGTTTTTCTGTGTCCACTTTGCTTGGGTAAGAGCTTAAAATTTTAAAGTGGGAGGTATTTCTTTTGGTCACTGGGAGGAGGAGGAGGAGCTAGAAGCCTCATTCTCTATAACTGCTGGTAGACGCACGTCTAATAGCACGCAAATTTTTCTTTTCATATTCATTTTTATTTTTTATAGTCAAGGAGGGTTTGGAGTACAGAGAAGGTCACCTGGGCATAGTGCTGGAGGACATCTCCTTCAATTTTACACTTTTCTGTTCACTACTCCCTTAAAGGGCTTGTCGGGACTTGCTCAGAGGAAGTGAGTCAGAGACTTGCCTCTGGAAGGAGCTAGTAGCCAGGAGCGCTGTACATAACTAGAGTCCCAGTTGACTGAGCTCGCTAACAGAGTTTAGGGACAAAGGCCAGGCCCACAAGGTTTCTTTACACTGGTGTTTAACAAGGGAAGCCCACAGTCTTGTTCAGTGCCTCCTTAAGACTTTTCAGTATGGACACTGAGAAACCTGCTACAGTCACCTGCAACACTTGTGGGATGCATGTATTCTTGCCTACAGATGTGGGGAACTTCACCTGCACTAAGTGCAAGTTGGTGGCCCTCTTAGAAGAGAAAGTACAGCAGCTGGAGGACTGGTCTGAGGTTCGATGAGGAGGGACTTCTGGCAAGGAATGGGTTGCATCTCATGCCAGTTGGCAAAAACGTTTTTGCCAATAGTCTCAAAAATTTGATCAGGAGGGGTTTAAACTGAGTTATGTGGGGGAGGGAGACAGTATTCTGGAAGGCAAAAGGGATGGAGAAAATAGTCAAACTGTCATAGAGGGAACAAGACAAACAGTGCAAGGACCCAATAGTGCGAACCAAAAAAACTTGCACAGAGCATGGGGAATAAGCAAGATGAACTTTAACTCCTAGTACAACAAAGCAAATATGATATAATAGGCATCACTGAAACCTGGTGGGATGATTCTCATGATTGGAATGTAGAAATAGAGGGGTATAATCTTTTCAAGAGAAATAGGCCAAACAGGAAAGGAGGAGGAAACCATTATATGTCAGGAACATTTACACCAGTGAAAAGATCCAGGACAGGGGTAGGCAACCCTTCTGAGCCGGGGGCCGGGTTGCTGTCCCTCAGACAACTGGGGGGCCGAAGCCAAACAATAAATAATTCAATAATTTTTTTTAAAATTAAATAAATAAATAAACCGGGACAAACGTAGGACAAAATTTTCAAATGGAGGGCACTTTTAAAATGAAAAATGGAGGACACACGAAAAAATTTGCTGATTTTTAAAAAAAGTTAAGATAAATGCATGTTTCTGAGGCTTCTATAGACAATTGCCCCACCGTGCCCCTCGCACGAGACGCCAAAGGCCCCAGCGGCAATCGGCGGCAGGACCAGGCTGGGGCCGGTCCCAAGGCCTCGCTGGGCTGCATCTGGCCCACGGGCCGCAGGTTGCCTACCCCTGATCCAGGACATCAAAACTGGAAGCCAGGTGGAGAGCATCTGGATAAAAATTAAAGGGGAGGGAAACAATAGGGATATTATTGTGGGAGTCTATTACAGACCTTCAAGTCAGACTGAGGAATTGGATGCTGTCTTTCTAGAACAGATGACCACACACTCAGAAAGGAGAGATATAGTAGTGATGGGTGACTTCAACTATCCTGATATTTGCTGGAAGTCAAACTCAGCCAAATCCTCATGGTCTAGCAAATTCCTCACTTGCCTCGAAGAACATTTCATTGTCCAAAAGGTGGAAGAGGCAAAAAGGGGATCAGCTATTTTGGATCTGATCCTAACCAACAGGGATGACCTAGTTAATGGGGTGCAAGTGGTGAGATCCTTCGTTGGGAGTGATCATGTTCTCCTGGAGTTCGTTATACAACGGAAAGGAGAAGCCAAGCATAGTCAGATGCACATTCTAGACTTTAGGTAAGCTGATTTTAGTCAACTTAGAGAAATAGTGGGGGTGATCCCATGGTCAGGAATACTAAAAGAGAAGGGAGTTCAAGACGGATGGGAGTTTCTCAAAAGGGAGATACTGAAGGCACAAACACTTCCAATGAGGAAGAAAAATGGGAGATGTCTCAAGAAACCAGGATGGATGACTAAGGAACTTTCAATTGAGCTAAGTTTTAAATGGAACATGTATAACAAATGGAAAAATGGGGAAATCACCAAAGAGGAATTCAAACAAATAGTTAGCTTGTGTAGAGGGAAAGTCAGAAAAGCTAAAGCGCAGAATGAACTCAGGCTTGCTAGAGAGCTTAAGAACAATAAAAAGAGCTTTTTTGGATATGTCCACAACAAAAGGAAGAAAAAGGAAATGGTAGAGCCACTGTGTGGAGAAGATGGCAAAATGCTAACAGAAGACAGAGAAAAGGCAGAATTACTCAACATCTTCTTTGCCTCAGTCTTCTCAGAAAAGGAAAAGGGTGCTCCACCTGAGGGAAATGGAGCACAGGACAGAATAGGGGAATTTAAGCACAGAATAAGCAAAGAGCTAATACAGGAATACCTTGTTAATATAAATGAATATAAGTCTCCAGGACCAGATGAACTACATCCAAGGGTGTTAAAAGAACTGGCAAATGTAATATCGGAGCCATTGGCTATAATCTTTGAGAGCTCCTGGAGAACAGGAGAAGTCCCAGTAGAGGACTGGCAAATGTTGTCCCCATCTTCAAAAAGGGGAAGAAAAGAGATCCTAATTGTCCAGTTAGTCTGACATCAATACCAGGAAAGATTCTAGAGCAGATCATTAAACAGAGAGTCTGTGAACATCTAAAAAGCAGTGCCATAATCACAAAAAGTCAACATGGGTTTCAGAGAAACAAGTCATGCCAGACTTTTTTTGATAAAATTACCAGCTTGGTAGATGAAGGGAATGCTGTGAATATAGAATATATAGAGAATATCTTGATTTCAGTAAGGTTTTTGACAGGGTTCCCCATGACGTTCTTGCAAACAAGCTAGTGAAATGTGGGCTATGGATTTGTAACCGGTTTACTGGCGAAACCCAAAAGGTGCTCAACAATGGCTCCTTTTCATCCTGGAGAGAAGTGACCAGTGGGGTCCCACAGGGTTCTGTCCTGGGGCCAGGGCTATTCAACATCTTTATCAGAACTTGGATGACAGAATTGGGGGTATACTTATCAAATTTGCAGATGACACCAAATTACGAGGAGCAGGTAATACCCCAGAGAACAGGATGAAAATTCAAAATTACCGTAATATATTAGAAAACTGGGCCAAAGCTAACAAAATGAATTTCAACACAGAGAAATGTAAGGTACTGCACTTAGGGTGGGAAAATGAAATGCACAGATATAGGATGGGTGACAGCTGGCTGAATGAGACTATGTATGAATGGGATCTAGGAGTCCAAGTAGACCACAAGTTGAACATGAGTCAACAGTGCAATGCGGAAGCTAATAAGGCCAATGCGATTTTAGGCTGCATCAACAGAAGTATAGTGTCTAGATCAAGAGTAGTAATAGTGCCACTATATTCTGCTCTGGTCAGGCCCCACCTGGAATATTGTGTCCAGTTCTGGGCACCACAATTTTAAAAGAATGTTGAGAAACTGAAGCGTGTTCAAAGGAGAACAACTAAAATGGTGAAGGGTCTGGAAAGCATTCCCTATGAGGAATGACTTAGGGAGCTGGGGATGTTTAGCCTGGAGAAGAGAAGGTTAAGGGGTGATATGACAGCCTTATTTAAATACTTGAAGGGATGTCATATTGAGGAGGGAGCTAACTTGTTTTCTGCTGCTCCACAGCCTTGGGCCCAGAGCAATGGATTCAAGCTATAGGATGAGATTCCATCTCAACATTAGGAGGAACTACCTGACACTAAGGGCTGTTCGACAGTGGAACAAACTCCCTTGGAGTGTAGTGGAGTCTCCTTCCTTAGCAGTCTTTAAGCAGAGGCTTGATGGCCATCTGTCGGGGATGCTTTGATTGAGATTTCCTGCATGGTAGGGGGTTGGACTGGATGGTCTCTTCCAACTCTATGAGAGTTGGTCTCTTCCAGCTCTATGATTCTATATGAAACAGTATAATAATTAATATGATCATTGGATAGAGTATCTACATTGCCTGGTAGTAGCTTGCAAAGACGAATTCCTAGTCATGTAGTTTATGTAGAGACAACATTGGTAATGCTGAGTGGAAGCTTTTGCATTCAAAGCACTGATCCATGCTCAGCTTTTTGTTGCTTATCAAGCTACCTTATGAGTCAAGCCACTGGTTTATTTAATACCATATGGTCTTCTCTAACCCACTATTTCTCAACATCCGTATGTTGTACTTCAACTCCTAAAATTCCTTGCCATGCTGAAGTCAAAAACATCTGGGAAGACCAAAGTTTTGAGAACCAGTACAAGCTGAAAACACATCTGTAGGGACTCTTAAGCAGGGAGGTCTTTCCAGCCCTGCTAACCCAAATTCTTTAAGGCTGCAAAAGGGGCAGATATCCACTGAGGTGGATAAGGCTGTAATCTATGACATATGGAGGGCATCTGGTTGAGAAAAGCTGTTTCAAATGAAGATGCTGGAAGACAGAGCACTGGATAGTCTGCATGCAAATCCCATGCTCGACTACTGGCCATGACCTCTCTAAAGTATAAAAGGGGCCAAGGCAGTAGCCAGAAACAGGTACAAATGACAGGACCCAGCTGGATTTGAGAAAGGTTAAGGGTGTGTGTGTGTGTGTGTTTCTCCTTAAAATACACATTTTTAAAAGGCAGGGGTTGCTTTCTCATGCAGAGCAAGAACTGAATTTGCACCCTGCTAGGCAAACCCAGCTGCAAAATATCTGCTATAAACTTTCTGTTCAGAAGAGAAGGAAGAAGGAAACCACCCTATTTTTAACGGACAAATGAAAGCTCTGTAGAGAGAGGGCAGGAAGGACTGTTCAATACATTCCTCTTCATCTGCGAACCTCAGCTTCTAAATGGAAATATATACACATACACATACAGAAAAAAAATAATGAAAACCTCCACTCTATTTGGGACTGAGTCCAAGAAAAATAAAGGTCTGAAATTTTTCAGTGCTGTTGGCAGAACATCTGAATTCTCCAGAGGCGTGTCGAAAAAACAAGCTCCCTGCAGAAGTCAAGCACTATCAGAATAAGAGTCGCCAGCAGGATTTGGGGAGGATGCTTTGGGAGGCAAACCTCTGCTCTTTTACACCAGAGGACATTTTTTTTTTGGGGGGGGGGGAAGCAGAGAAGTAATGGAATCTATCTGCAACAAATATATATTCAAGGATTATGATTTTTAGAAAACAAAACAACCCTTCCTTCCGCCGATGCTGCCACCAGCAGAAGACGCCGTGATGCAAAGCTAGTATCAGTGCAGCCATAGCAAAAGACATTCAATTCTTCCTAGGTTATCTGGAAAGCAACCTTGGCACCTTGTGATATTCTTATGGGGGGGAAAAAAGATCCCCCACCTGATTATGTTTCCACTGCCAGAGAATGTCATACGGCAACTGGAAGTCAATTCGCTTCTGGCGTAGGTATTTTCCTGAAAGAGAGTAGAAAAACAAAGACATATTGAAGTAATATATTCTCCCTCTCTCTTTCACATGCTCCCTCCCTCTCCTTCCCTTCCCACTCCTCCCCTCCCTCTCTCCCCCGTCTCTCTCCCCCTCCCTCCCTCCCTCCCTCCCTCCCTCTCTCTCTCTCACACACACACACAACCTGGATGGCTGAGGCAAAAACTCCAAGAGTTCTCTCCACATATTATTAAGAAACACAGTGCACAATCAATGCATGGAGATCCCTACAACACAAGCAGGACAAAAACCTCAATGGAGATTATTTTGCTGCTGCTAACGGATTTGAAATTGTATTGCCTGTGTTTTACTCCCCACTGTCCCCAGTTCCTCCATTTCAAAGAAGGAGGGTGGCCTCTGCGTATATTGACATCCCTCCAGACCATCTTCACTGACAAGAGAAGACAAAATGTAGGTCTGTGATTCTATCACCACCATTTTTCTTCTCTTGTATTATTTTGAACATCTTTTCCTGATGAAGAGGCCAGTGAAGTTTTGAAAGCTTGCAATGAGGTATTTTGTGCATTTGAGCAACAGCATCAGCATTTATATTTCTAAACCGCTTATCAGTGAACTCAGCACTCTGTGAGTGTAATCCAATTGCACCCAACAAACTGGGCAGTCATTTTGCTGACCTACAAAAGGCTGAGATGAAAGGCTGAGTCAACCTTGGAGTACTAGGATTGAACTCAGCCTTGTGGCTGCAGGGCTGGCATTTAACCACCAAGGCTCCCATTTTAGTTGGTCCAATAAAGGTATCCCTGTTTTGTGGATTTGGGATCTTGTTGAAAAAAGCTAAGAGGAGCTCAAACCACAGATTCATTTATTCCAACACACTACCTGCTCCCCACAGAGGCCTATCAGATACCTCTAGAAAACACAGACATAAGATGCAAGAGAAATAGCTATTATGTTTTGGTCCTTGGTACCTAATATTTAAGGATATACTGTCTTTGAATCTTTCATATTCATGATGGCTAATAGGGTTGAAAGAGATTACAGCATGGGATGGCGAGAATCAGAACTGCCAGATGTTGCCTGTCAGCATGGAAAGCATCCATGCTGGTTGGAGGATTCTAGGGCTTATAATTCATAATTTAAAAAAGGTGTATTTATGTGTGTTTAATGCACATGATCCTTTGTGTTAAAGAATTATGTGTGTTAAACAAAAGCATCATGCATTTCCACAGGGTTGTTTTTCTTCCTAAGGCCCAACCATGACTGTTTGCAGAGTCTACAAGGGGAGCTAGACTATCAAACTCAGGTGCCCAAAACACTTCTAAGTCTGGCAATATCCAGAGTTTTCCTAGAACACTTAAGCCACACTGATGTCAGTGCTGGGCCACTGGCAGTCTACTGGAGGATTTGCTCCCTAGGTGAACCCTCCTGAGGGTGATGACTAGAACTGTGCCCTTGAAATGAAACCTGGTGATACCAAGAAAAGTTGACCAGCAAGGAAGAAGGCCTGATACCTAGTTATTCATAACAAGCCCCGTCAACAAGCATAGGTTTCATACTGCCTACATGCCCTTATTCAATTTTGTGCAGTCCCTGAAGAGGGCACTTAAAACTGCATCAGTGTTGTCCTGTGCTCCTAAGCTCTTCCCAGGAGATCTTTGATTCCAAGGTTTGGCCGCCTGTCAAGATCAGCAGCCTGCCAAGTCCCACTTTCAAGGATATGTAGATCGGGATTCTGAATATATTCACTGGAAGGCTCACCAAAGCATTATCTTGAGCATTTTCCAGTGAAGAGTAATTTTGACTGCAAAAAGTTGCAGCTTTTTGGTAAGAAGGCTTAGATAAGCTCTAAGATTCATGCCTAAATACCCTAAAGGCACCAGATCCTGTCTAATCTTGGAACCTGGGTCAGCTCTGATAGTACTTGGATGAGTGACCACCAATGAATACCAGGTGTTGTAGGCTACATTTCAGAGAAAGGAACTGGCAAAACTACCTCTACAGGGTCAGCATAAATCAACAGGCAATTTGAAGGTATACACTCACAAATAATTAGTTGCGTCCAAGAGGTTGTTCTCTCTATTGTGATGCCATGAGAAGGTAGACAACAGAAATGAATGAAGATAAAAGAGTGATAGGTAGAATACCTGGCCTTGGTGTCATTCAGTTATGTTGGGGGGAGGGGGACAGAGCAGCTGTCATGTTGTCTTTACTACTTGCTCTTAAAGTTTGTTCTCATTTTTCAAAGCCTCAAGTTATGCTTGGCAAGCTCCAGGAAGCAGCAAATTCTGCTGGGAATCTGTTTTCATTTCTATGACCTCACTGGTTAAAACAAAAGGCTCTTTCAAGGGCCTGGCAGCCAGCCCAGAAACACTCTCTCCTGCTTCTCCTCGTCCTTAATAAAAGCAACCAGACGAGTTAGTCTTAAACTTGGTCGAGAAATAATCCCTCTAATGGGATTCAAGGTGGTGAGGGTGCTCTGCCGTTTTGCCAGGCAGTCATTAAAGCTACCTTATCTTTATAGTATGTGTTTGTTTGGGTCTTCTGGCACAAATCAACTACAGGTCAGGACCTGGCAAAGGGAAAGGGTAGCAAGCACAGTCCAATATGCAAGGCTCAATTCCTGTTCCCTAACACCACTGGATTTATTCAAAGATATAGCTGTGTTAGTCTGTAGAATCAGTATGAAGAGAGATCCTTTGGCACCTTTGAGACTAACACTAACTGTTAGTCTCAAAGGTGTTACAAGATTTCTCAACATACCACTGGAATTAGTGATTCTTAAGCTGGTTCCTAAGCACCTTCAAGTTGCCTGTCATAGGGGGACCTAAAATAAATCTTCTCCTTAAAGCCCTCAACACGTAATCAAGAGGTCCGAGACCACAATTTCCTTCTGTTTTTTCACTCCCATAAATGAACACGGCTATTCTGCTATGGAAAGTCAGGGCTCAAGTGTGGTGGGGAGGCAATAGATATAAAAATCACAATCACGTTTTGATAATGATGTGAGCTTTCCCCCCTATTACCTTCTAATAATACTTGAACCTGGAGGCACCTGATGAAACTATAAAGATCATGCAGACTAAATGCCCCCCCCCCCCCCGCAATAAAGCACTGTCTATGTTAGGAGTGGGGAACCTCCAGCCTATCACCCCCCAGGACATCCCTCAAAACCTTGATTAATTTTAAAAGGTATGGATAAAAGCATAAAAACCGTAATATTAAAACACAATTAATCAAAAGATAATAATACTATAGAATAAAAAGCAATTAGAAGCACAGAAATAAGTTCAGTAGATAATCTACCCATCACCCTGCTGAGAGAATTTTTCAGCAGCCAGTGAACTGCCAAAAGCCTGCCCAAAAACAAATGTCTTCACCTGCCTTACAGAATAACAATCGGAAAGGGAGTTCCACAGCCTGGCAGTAGCCACAGAGAAGGACCTATTCCATCTCATTTTTGTACAGGCTAGGAAAGGCAAATTCGTAGGTGAAGATGTCTCTCCTGCCCCTCAGTTTATATACTAAAATGCCACGTCCTTAGCTACTTGCATTTTGGGTTCTGGCTTCACCTTCTTCCTAATTGGCACAATCAGTAACTGTTGGACATCATTTAAAGACTAAGACAGGCTTGCATTGCTTTGAATAAAACATAAAAGTAGCAAGCTAGTCAAAAGATCGGTTTCATTATGATGCAATCTCACACACTGTCTCTATTTAGAAATGGCACACTGTTTCCAGTGCTATCACCATTACAGAAAGGACACCTCATGGCCATGTCCTTCTCTTACAGCAGTAAAAGGCAAAGCTCTCAAGCTTCTTGGGGGAGTCCTGGCCACAGATGGCCCAAAGCCATTTCTGTGGCCTCTGGAGGATTTCCATACCCGCCAGCCAAGTGGCCAAAAGTCTCTAGGAGGCACGACCGACCATTCTGATCCAATGTTTGCTCCCTCTTAGCTGTTTTGTGCTCAAAATATGACCTGGTTTTAGAAAAGGCTTGTACAATGCTAAATCAGGCAAGGGGGAGTAAATATGAATCAGAATGGCCCAACTATGCCCAGTATTGGCAATTAGACATTTTTCCTCAAACCAAACTGGGCATGGGGAAAGTGCCAGGCATAGCCCTTAGCACTTCCACTGTGTGGCTCTCTACTGTCCAGAACCCAGGTTCTCAATCTTCCCTCCCACTAACAACCATTTACTTCCTCTGGGCAAGAGAACCCCAGCACCCACAAGGAGCCCTAAGGCAGTTCTTGGGGTCTTTCGCTCCTTTTTACCATGAAAGGTGTGGTGGCCCTTCGCAGCATGCAATGTTCTCAGAAGACTCACTCACCCACATGAATAGGTGCTGGGAACAAGCCGTACTCATGCTCTCCAGGACTGTATTCCAGCTTCTCTTTCTTTAACTGGATCAATCGGCTTTTCGGGCTGGGAATGAAAGCAACAGAAGGGCAGCAGAATGAACACAAGTCCTTGCACTGTGTTGTTGAGACCTCCATCCCCATTGCCAAGTCATGAGGCAGAGAATGTGGCCAGAGCTGGTGTAGCCCCACAATTGGGAGCATGGCCCGTGAGAACCAAAATATGCCTGCTTTGAATCTTTTAGTTTCTGAACTCTCTTGGTTGCTTTAGGTAAGGGTCCAATTAGATATTATCTTTAATTGTATAATATGCCTAGGGTTTTTTTTTAACAGTGGAAGGGGGCTCACTGGGACCTCAGCATGGAAGGAGGCTAAGTTTAATCCTTCCCCTAGAGCTGCAATGGAGGACCTATCTACCCTAAGAGTACCAGATCACATCTGATCTTGCAAGCTAGGCATGGTCAGCCCTGGTCAGTACTTGGATGGGACACTGCAAATGAACACCAGGTACTGTAGGCTATATTTCAGAGGAAGGAACTGGCAAGATCACCTCTGAGTATTCTTTGCCTAAGAAAAAACTATGAAATTCATGGGATTTCCATAAATCAACAGGCAACTTGAGGGCACATACATACACCCACAACTGTAATACCAGGCAAATGCCCATAGACATATGGCAGCTGTTCTTTTGCATTATGAACATGGCCAGGGACAAACAGGCTAAACTTCCCCTTCCTGTATACTGTGGTCCCAATGAAAAGCACTAAAGCTTATAATTCAAAGATATAGCCGTATTAGTCTGTAGAATCAGTATCTAGAGAGACCTTTGAGACTAACTGAAAGAAAGAAGTTGGCAGCATGAGCTTCTGATGAAGTAGACTGATGTCTATGGAAGCTCATGCTGTCAACTTCTTTCTTTCGCTAAAGCTTACATTTTCTTTTTAAAAGAAAACCAGGAATGACTATTGATAAATTTGAGTTTATTTTTACTTGCTCAGCATGGTAGGAGCAAGAGTGGCAGACTAGGATAAATAGTATGGACCTACCTTAAGGACTAGCATATGCCTGTCAAAGATTATGTAAGAGAAGAGTCCAGTTTGAGAAACACTGCTGTTTGTAAAAGTCAAAGTACTAGCTCAAAACAGAGGCAGCATCACAAATGAATTAACACAGTTAATGAGAATAAGTCAAGCTTTGGAACTGGGCAGAAATGAAGAGCTTGTGGCCTCTGTGGAGGAGTCTACAAGGCCTTTTAGGCCTAGAACCTTGTACACTTCAAGCTGAGTTACAAAAGAAAGCAGGTAAAAAATGACAAAACCATCCCCATACCTTTATATTTATAATCTATAAAACAAACTTCCCCAGAATTCTTCACATTTTTGGATATCAGTTTTTAAATATAATATTGCATTGTGGTCTTTTCCAACTATGTGATTCTATGATAAACTCTTGTTTACCAACTTCAATCTGATACATTCTCAAAATCTGTCTGAGGATTTCATCAACTTCATTAAAATCTCTAAAGCAGGAGTGGCCCTTCATCCCTCGTGATTAATTTGCAGTGTGTGGCAACCCATGTTAGCAAAAATAGCTGACCTCTTCTGATGTACAGTACTTTCAATGGTTCTTTAGATTAACCTGAATTGTACCACCACTAGAGGGGAGCATGCCATTGTAACAAATAAATGAATGGGGCTCCAAATCAGAGCTAAGAACTCCCATGCATGATGTCAATCACATTTTCCCCATAAAAAACAATTTAAACCAGAACATATGGACTTATCCCTCCACATTTGAAGGGGTTGGGGGCATAGGACCCTGTGAAAGTGAAAAAACCCCACAAATAAATAAATAGTACTTTTTTTAACCCCTCTAGGAATTTCTGGGTCCTCCAATAGAACTCTGTGGTCATCATCTGCCAAAATTTGACCACAGAGTCATGCTGCAGGACCTACAAATGCCTAGAGAAGTGTTTTCTCTAGGAATCGTTAGGTCCTTCACTGCAACTCTATGGTCAACTTCCAGCAGAATTTATCTGGAGGACCTAGAGATTCCTAGAGAGCAGATATTAATCAAATCCGCAAAAGTCAAAGATGCAAATGTGGAGGGCCGAGTCTCTTCCCAGTTAAATCTAATACAAATTTTGAGGGAAATTTATATGTTTGTTAGCTATGTTGCCCTTTCCCACCTTTAGTGGTGGTGTTTTCTACTATCTAGTAGGAGGTTGCAAACAACAAGTAGAAAAGGTGGGGGGGGGGGGGTAAAGGAGAACTTCAGCACAGTATTAGTTATTTGAAATAAGCTCACACACTCTGTCCAAATAGAAATTAAAAATACATAGAACCAGTTAAGTAATCATGTCTGTGTGTACCTAATTATTATAATGTTAAGTATCAGGGTTTTTTTTAATGCAGATGGATATAGAAACCTGTGTTTATGTTAGAACATGACTAGATGCTCATTACTGTCTACGACAGTGAGGAATAAATGCATTCAAATAGAAAAGTTAACTGTCTTATTTATTTTCTCTTAAGTGTTGCTGCCATTACTGTTGATATTCCAGACACCAAACAAGAGGTGAAGGGGGTAACACCATTCATGGTTGGGTTAAACAATGTGTACACTGGGATGGGTATAAAACATAATAACCCTTACAGCCAAGAAGGGGGAAAACCTGCTGGGAAAGAGCAATTCTTGCCACAACCATTTGTGAGGAGCAACATTTAAAGGTATGCCTTAATCATGCTCCTCAAGGTTTATTTCTGTTTCCATATAACAAAGAAGAAGAATTTCCAACATATTTGTACCACTTTTGTCTTGGAATTTCTTATTTCTCTTTTGTCTTTCAGAGAGTAACTGCTGAGAAATGAAAGGAAATCACGGAGATCAGTGAAGAAACAAAGGGACACAGAAAAGGAGTTAAACAGCAGTAGAGTGATGGGGTCCTAGGGAAGACACAAATATTGAGTAGTGCTAGGTTCACTGCTAAAGTGTTTCTCCTAAATATTAACAAACGGGGGTATTTTTGTTTCCTAAATTCACTTACTATGAATGTGTGGAAAAAAGACAGGCTTTTCTAAAATTCAGATAATGGTTTATTGCTCTAAGATCAAAAAGGGGAAAAGGGTGGGAAGGAAACATTGAAATCTTTGACTTTTGATTTGTGCTCCGATAAGTTTTTTCAGTGCCGTAATGTAAAATAAGTTTAATTATCAGGTTAAATCAATAAAGGTCCTCCATTTCACTGTGAATGTAATCAACTTATGTTATGCCTAAAACATATACTTTGAATCACAGAACCATAAAGTTGGAAAAGACTACAAGGGCCACCCAATCCAACTCCCTGCCATGCAGGAATACACAATCAAAGCACTTCCAATGGATGCCCATCCAGTCTGCTTCAAAACTTCCAAAGAAGAAGACTCCAGCATTCTCCGAAGCAGAGTATTCCACTGCTGAACATCTCTTACTATCAGGAATTCTTCCTAATGTTTAGGTGGAATCTCTTTTCTTGTAGTTCTGAGTCTATTGCTCCATGTTCTAGTCTCTGAAGCAGAAGAAAACAAGCTTGCTCCAGCCTCAATCCCTTCAGAAATGTAAACATGGGTATCATGTTATCCCTTAACTATCTCTTACCCGAGTTAAACATACCCAACTCCCTAAGCCGCTCCTCATAAGACATTGGTTCCAGACCTTTCACCATTTTGGACACCCTCCTCTAGACATGTTCCAGTTTGTCTACATCTTTCTTGAATTGTGGTAACCAGAAATGAGCAGTGTTCTAGGTGAGTTCTGACCAAAGCAGAATAGAGTGGTACTATTACTTCCCTCAATCTAGATACTACACTCTTATTGATGCAGCCTAGAATCATATTGGCTTCGTTAGCTGCTGCATCACACTGCTGTCTCATAATAATAATAATAATAATAATAATAATAATAATAATAATAATTTATATTCTGCCTCTTCCACTTTGAGGATCGAGGCGGTTAACAGCAAAATTAATACAATATACAATAATAAAAACAACAAACCTCACAAGACCACAACCCAACCCTCCCTCCCAACTATAAAATTAAACAGTAAAAGATAGTTAAAAGTATATAACAATACATCAAAATTAAAAAACAAACCACAAATAAAAATAATAATAAAAAGAGAGGGATTTAATTGGTTCTGGACATTATCAATCGGGGAAGGCCTGCTGGAAGAGAAAGGTTTTTGTTGCCTTTTTAAAAGCCTCGAGTGAGGATAATTGGCGAATCACTTCCGGCAGGTCATTCCAAGTTTTTGGAGCGGTGACAGAGAAGGACCTCCGGGAGGTCACCACCAATCTGGTCTTTTTAGATTGTAAGAGTTTTTTCCTGGAGGATCGGAGTGTGCAGGAAAGATTGTATGTATGTTCAACTTGTGATCTACTAGGACTCCCATATCCCCTTTGCATGTGCTGTTGTCAAGCCAGATGTTGTCCATTCTATATTCAATCCTTTTATTTATTTATTTTCTGCCCTGGTGTAGTATCCTACATTTCCCCCTGTTGAAATTCAATTTGGTAAGTTTTGATTCAGCACTCTAATCTGTTAAAGTAATTTTGAGTTATAATTCTGTTCTCTGGGATATTAGCTACATTCCTAATGTGGTACCATCTATAAATCTGATAAGCATGCCCTCTATTTCATCATCAGTCATTGATAAAGATGTTGAGTAGCACCAGGCCCAGCTCCCCGGTAGACACTCCTCCCCAGCATGAAGGGGAGCCATTGGTGAGCACCCTTTGAGAGTTCAGGCTGTCAACAATTTACAAATCCACCTAACAATTACATTGCCTAGCCCACATTTTACTAGCTTTTTTCCTGCAAGAATATCATGGGGAAGTTTGTCATAGGCCTTATTGAAATGAAGATAAGCTACATCCATAGCATTCCCTTTATCTAACAATCTTGTAGCTCTATTAAAAAAAAGAGATAAAATCAGTCTAACCTGACTTGTTTTTGAGAATCCCATGTTGACTTTTAGTGATTACAGCAGTTTTATAATCTGCTCTAGAATCTTTCCTGGTATTGATGTCAGGCTGACTGAGCAGTAATTATTTGGGTCCTCTTTTTTCCCCTGTTCAATGAAGAGACGTTTCTTCTCCTTCAGTCTGATGGGACCTCTCCTGTTCACTAGGAATTCTCTATTATTGCCAGTGGTTCAGAGATTACTTCTGCCAGGTCTTTTAATACCCTTCAATGATGTCCATCTGGCCCTGGAGAGTTGAGTTGCCAAGTATTCCTAGACTACTTCTGTACCAATTCTGTGCTAAATTTCCCCTACTGCATCGGTGGTTCTCAATCTTCCAAATATTTTGGACTTTAATTCCCAGTTCACCTCGTCATTGGCCAGTTACTTAAGATTTCTGGGAACTGAAATCTAAATAATCTGGAGGACCAAAGGTTGGGAACCCCTATTCTAATTGACTGATGTATTTCTCGTAGTAGGTTCATTGGGTTAAACCTCCCCCCCCCCAACAAACAACCTTCCAGACCACTAGAAATTGTTCAACCCTGATCTAGATAATTTCTTTTTCACATCTTAACTTCCTAAATCTAAATGGTGTGAGACACAGTGGGAGCTAGAAAATATCTGCTATTGCTAAAAAAAAAAGTTTAAAAATTCCAATATAATTGAAAAGAGTTTAAAATTCTCACATACAGAACTGTGACCATCTCCAAGGCTGATGAATCAGCAACATAGCCAAGAGTGTTAAAGCACTCTTTCAAACCAGGGTTTCCTGAAAAAGTGTGTGATGTCTGCATATCAGTTTCATGTTTTCAAGTCCTAATTCAGAGGTGTAACAGACAGACCTAACAAACACATTAGTAGTGCAACTTACTCAGTGGTTTTGTACACATCGGAGTATAACCCTGCCTTCTGGTACTTCTTTTTGGGGGGTCGTGGAGCTTTCTTTTCCCGCTGGACAAGAGAAGTCAGTGGCTGCTCAAGGCTCTCCAACTCACGTGGTTTCACTATCACTTCCTCGGGAATGGGAGTCTCTGTTGCCACTTCAGACAAGCTGGAAGGAGAAAGGCAGGAAGGAGAAAAACAGGAAAAATAAGCATGTATGCAGCTAGTTCATTAAGAGTGACAGGAAAAAATACGCAAGGAGGGCTCACTGCTCTGCATTCAGAAAGCCTTAGGGTCAGTCCTTGGTATCACCACTTAAAAGGACTTCAATTGTCTGGGTTGGGAAAATGCTGTCAAAATGCAAATTAGACTACACAAATGGAATCAGAAGGCTATTTAGGGAGGATTCAAGGCTCAATGGAAGAACATGCATTTTGATACTAGATTGTTTTCCTTCTCCTGTGCTTTTTGGTCATTTCCAACTTGTGGCAACCTTAGGACAAATTTATCATGGGATTTTCTTGGCAAGATTTGTTTAGAGGAGGCTTGCCTTTGCCATCCTCTGAAACTGAAAAAGCGTGAATTGCCGAAGGTCACCCAATGGGTTTCCATGGTTGTTCAGGGATTCGAACCCTGATCTTCATAAACCACTATACCAGGTTGGCTCTCTAGATTAGATCAGGGATGGGCAATACATTACCTCTTGTCTGTTTTTTCAACTCTCAGAATTTAGAATCATAGAATCATAGAATCGTAGAGTTGGAAGAGACCGCAAGGGCCATCCAGTCCAACCCCCTGCCATGCAGGAAATCCAAATCAAAGCATCCTCGACAGATGGCCATCCAGCCTCTGCTTAAAGACCTCCAAAGAAGGAGACTCCACTACACTCCGAGGGAGTTTGTTCCACTGCCAAACAGCCCTTACTGTCAGGAAGTTCCTCCTAATGTTGAGGTGGAATCTCTCTTCCTGCAGCTTGGATCCACTGTTCCTGGTCCTGTTCTCTGGAGCAACAGAAAACAAGCTTGTTCCCTCCTCAATGTGACACCCCTTCAAATATTTAAACAGGGCTATCATATCACCTCTTAATCTTTTCTCCAGGCTAAACATCCCCAGCTCCCTAGGTTGCTCCTCATAGGGCATGGTTTCCAGACCCTTCACCATTTTAGTCGCCCTCCTTTGGACACGTTCCAGTTTCTCAATGTCCTTTTTGAATTGTGTGCCCAGAACTGGACACAATATTCCAAGTGAGGCCTGACCAAAGCAGAGTACTGTGGCACTATTACTTCCCTTGATCTAGACACTATACTTCTATTGATGCAGCCTAAAATTGCATTGGTCTTTTTAGCTGCCGCATCGCACTGTTCACTTCTTAGACCAAATACAGTAATTTTGTACTTTGCTCCCAAAAGGAACATTGCTCTTTCTAGAAACATCCAGAAGCAGATCCTTGCTTTAGTGTGTAGTCTTTCCCCAAAACTGGAAGCGAAAAGCAAGCTGCTTACAAGAACTGTGGTTCTTCAAGTGGTCACCTGTGAATTTACATATATAAGATCCTCTCTGCCTGTGCAGACCAGTTTCAGAAACTTCTAGAGCTAGATCTCTTAGGGTGAAGACTTGCCCCCACTCTGTACCACACGTGCTCAGTACAGTTCCCACTCAAATCTGCTCATTTCCATGCCCACCAGCAACCAAGGAAGTCAAGCATTGTAAGAGTGGAAATGGGGGGAATGTGTGAGTTTGCAGATGATCACTTAAAGACAAGTTACAGGTAAAAAAAACACCCCTGCTTTTCTTTTTCATGGTCTCTGTGACTCACATATATGTGAGACTGGCAAACTAGAGAAACCTGGATGGAAGTTAACTATACTGTACTGGCAAGAAGCACAGACAAGCTAGTCTCTAGCCCAATCATCAAGTCTCACCTTTAAATAAAGGTGAGTGGCTGAGCCCAAATAGCTGCTCTACAGGTTGTCTGAATGGGCACACTGGCCAAGAATGCAGATGAAGTGGAAACAACACTTATGGAATTAGAACAGATAGAGGAAGGCTCTGGCTTTGTGGCCGTCTGGTAGGCTAATATAGCCTGTGCTGCAAGGAAGCTTGACAACCATAGAAGACAAAGAGTCTAGGAAATTTCCTGAAATGCTCTGTCTGATCAACACAGAAGGTAAGGGACTTCTATTTAAAGCCAACTTTCTAAGTGACATGTAAAGCGAACTTGATGGTGATAATGAGTAGAGTCCAAGAGTAGGTGCCTCCCTGCTTGTTCAAATAAAAGGCCACCATTGTGTTTCTGTTGTGACCCAAATATGGTGTCTGATGAGGAGAAACTTGAAAGCTCTGAAGGCTTTGAACAACACAAGTAGTTAAAGAAAACTGATTATGATTATTTTTTCCCCTGAGGAGACCAATAACTTTTGATGGGGCATGTTTCCATGGGGGCTTCTCAGCTGTGGGTGGAAGAATCAGTCCTTACAATTCTCATGGGTTTTCGAACAGAGAACTGAGCATCTACGAGTATCCAGTATAGTAGGAACTGCAAACCACAAAGGCAGCAAACAGTCAGGGGAGGTTCATTCAATTCTGGAACAAAAACAGAGAGAAATCAGGCCTTGAGAGGTCCAATTCAAAGTCAGGAAAAGATGGTTGTTCCTTTAGTTGAAGCCATCAACCCTAGAGGAACTAACCTCTGCCCATATGGTCTGGGCATGGAATACAGAAAGGATGGCCTCCACGATCCAATATATTCTGTTGAGAGGAAGGTAAGTTTTGTTCAAATGAAAGTCCAACATGGCCCCGATGTATTGAATCTACTGGGTCAGCTGCAACTGCACATTCTTCGGGTTCATCAAGAGACCAAGATCATGGAACAGAGACATAATAATGTGGGAATTGCAATAATGTCTGGTGACCAAGGAGACCAGGAGACCAAGAGTCAATTGTCTATGTAAAAGAAGATGGACACTCCCTGCAGAAAGAGAAAGACTGCCATGTATTTGGAGAAAACCCATGGCATGGCCAAGAGGCTGAAAGGGAGAACACAGAAATGAAAAGGTTTTGAAACATGAAACAAAGGAAACAATGATAAGCAAGAAAGATCAAAATATGGAAACATATCCTAGAGATTAGTGATAGCAAACCAATCCCCACAATGCATCAGAGGGACAACAGCAATTAGAATTACCATCTTCAGTAATACAGGAGTTGACATCTCTGAGGTCCAGGATGGGGCACAATCCTCCATCTTTCTTCAGGACCATAAAGTACCTTGACAGAAAAAATAGATGAAGATGGGATGGATATACCATCTTGATGATGCCATTCTAGAAAAGTTTGGGATGGGTGCATGACATAATAAACACCAGACAATTGAAAAATATGGAACTTGACAGCATAACCATGGGCAATGATGTCAAGGACATATTGTTCTGTGCTGATGGCTGGCAATACACATGCAAATCACTCCTGCATTCCCAGGCTCACACAATATATATACACCCAATTTTTCCAGGCAAAGCATTCTCTGAAGATGCCAGCCACAGATGCTGGTGAAACGTCAGGAAGAAACTTTTCTGGAACATGGCCACATAGCCCGAAAAACTCACAAAAACTATAGATGCCAGCCATGAAAGCCTTCGAATCATTTTCTTAGGGACATCAGATGGAGCCTGCTTGGATTCATGTGGCACCAAAGGACTCATGAAGGGCCTGGTCAAATCCAACGTTGATGGTACCAAAGTTCCCGGATGGGAGGAGGGAGTTTTATCAGTATAAGCATGATCCATCAGTACTCTGGAAGATGAAGCTAATGGTACTGAAGCATGAGAGAGAAGCCCTGCAGAGACTATAAAAAGAGGCCTGTTTGGGCAGCAAGGTCAGCAATATTGATAACCAACTCCCAAAGAAAGGCTTTGAGACATGAAGTCCTGGTCCACCAGTTTGCTGGGGGAAAGCTACAATGGAAGCACCTATCCATCAATGGGCCTCTCCCAAGCAAAGGAGGCACTCAGAATGGCTGTCTATCTGGGCAGTCTTTATCACAGGTGACACATCTCTTGAAGAACACTGTAGGAATGACTTCTGGTCGTGGGAGGCAGCATTTGGACACGTAACAGAGGAGCTCCTGCTCCGAGACTCAGCCACAACAGGCGAGTAACCTTTTTTTCTGCCGCTAATAGGCCTTGGAGAAGGGGGCTAGAAATTGTGCTCGAAGGAGGTACCCAGCTCAGCTCAGTGTGCGAGGCGACACGGGACCAAAGAGCATTCAGGCTGATCTTGGCTGCCTTGGAAGGTCCGTTGGAAAATGGCCCTAGCCGCTTCATGACTATAATATCCAGAAGGAGTGTTTGTTGACAGGGAAAAACACTCATATTGTGTGATATTCAGCCTTTTGTGTTAACTCCATGAGAAGAAATAAAGTAAGTGCAGCTTTTGGGGAAAGACCTCGCCAGACTTAAAACGAACCACAAAACAGAGTTAACAAGTGCCCCTTACTTTGAAAAACTTTGGAAGTAGGCAGGGAGGTTCCTCTTTTGAGCAACAGACCTTACAAACTGACTATTTTTTCCTGGAATGACTAATATTACTGCTACTTTCATGAATACTAATTGCTTGAGAATTGGACATTTATCAACACTTTATACTGGGATTATATATCAAAGCATGAAAGAGGACAGGGAGGTTCGCCCTTTCTCTCTGTTTCTCTTTATTGATGCGATGGACTTTATTAACAGACTACTGTTTCTTCGATGCTCAATGCTATTTTTGTGGTCAGTTAATGCTGGAGACTTGGACATTTTTGGACATCTAGACATTTGTTGGACATTTTATATTGGGAATATCCTCATTAAGAACCAAATGAATTGAGGACAGCTGCTAATAGGAAAAGGAAGCAAATTAAGCTAACACAATTAAATTCGAACTAGTGATAATTGTCCTTCGATTTTTTTCCTTCCCAACTGGGAGAGAGAGTTGTCTTTGGTGGAGAGATATGAAGTAACTGTTAATAGACGATTATGAATTGTAGTAACTTGCATTATTTTCTGCAGTCGTGTGTGAAGAGGGAATTGCACAAGGGGAAACAAAGGAGCCAGCTTTTGGATTTTCGTTCCCTCCTCAGACTAATTAACATCTTGTTATTGGATATTATTGAACAAAGACTAATGAGAAAGTAAAGTTAAGTGATTAGCCCTGACTTGCTACTTCGAGACTATAATTAAGCACAGCTGTTCCTTGCTTTAATCGTTTACTTTCTTTTGGATTATTCCCTCTCTTCCCCCTCCTTTTGCAGAAGCTAATGCAGCTGGAATCACTTGGAGGAGTTGAAATGTCTTAACTCCTTTTTAGTAGACTGAGATTGGAAGGAAATAATCTATCATTTCAAGGCTGACAAGAGAACTCAAAGAACAAATATATTTTGACTTTGCTAAAAAAACAATTAAGGCAATTAATAGTCTGTTGATTAAAGTGATATATTGTTTCACATGCCTTGTATCTTGAAACTGCACATCCTGCTTTTGTCTGCAGATCTGTATGGGATAGTCTATTCTACTTGAAGGAGAGATGCGAGGACTGTGTGATATTTTATTTCATTAGCAGCATTAGAATTTGTTTATATTTTCAAGGTGTATATATTAGTTTAAAGCTTGCTAATGAGGTATTAATCATTAACAATACCTTAAAACGGGACAGAAGAAGAGGTAATTAATTGTGAACAGAACAGGAGTGAAAGGAAGTGTATTTAAAATACACAGTTCTAAACTTTTACTTTAACTTAATATAGAGTGCCATCTTTAAGGTCTCTAGGGAAAATTTAAGCTTAAACAATAATAGTATTTAAATACCCTTTACTCTCACTTGATCAATCTATATTACAGTTTGTATCATACTGTTTCCTTTACAATAGTGTGATAAAAGTAACGTACAGTGGTACCTCGGGATACGAAATACCCAGGTTACGAAATTTTCGGGATACGAAAAAATCCCATAGGGAATTATTGTTCCGGGTTACGAATGTTTTTTCGGGTTACGAAAAAACTTTTGGTGCTTTTTTCGGCTTTTTCGCACGGAATCGCGGCTTTTCCCCATTAGCGCCTATGGGTTTTTCGGCTTACGAAGCCTTTCGGGTTACGAAAGCGGCCGCGGAACGAATTACTTTCGTAACCCGAGGCACCACTGTACTAGGCTAATTTTGTAACTACACAGGTTAGATTGTTTTTGTTCATTTATAATGGTCTTCCAGAACATATTATTGTGAAATAAGGTGGTATCCTGTGTAGAAATATGAGAGCATATCAGAAGCCACAACAATTTAAACCACAAACATTGATACAGGTCAGAAGAGGCTCCTCAGATATGGCTAGCAAACAGATAGACCCAATTCAAATGCTAGTTGAGGAAATGCGGAATTTCAAAACAGAAATTCGACAGGAGCTACAAGATAATAGAAAGGAAACCAGTGAAAACCTCAACAGATGATTGGAAAAAATTGAAAAAAAACCCCTTTCAATTTCAAATGAAATCACCACTTTGAAAAAAGATGTTGATGTACTTAAAACTAAAACAACAAGTTTAGAAGAAAATGTAAAATGTTTATCAGACAGACAGAGGTTGGAAGAAAATGCATCTTTGATACAAGAATTGAGATATCGTGAGAGATGTTTGAAGCTTTGGGGAGTGCCAGAATCAACACAGGAAAATCTCTACCAAACTGTAGTTCCATATTTGGCTAACTTTATTGGAATAACTGAAGCTGAATTACGATATTGACAAGATCTTTTGAGTAAATTCTTTATTAGCCAAAGAACGAGAACTTCCTAGAGACATCGTGATCCGCCTAACAAGAACAAAAGTACGTGAAGAAATATTACAGAAAAGCTACACAGATAAATTCATAATTGAAGAAAAGACAATCAGTATTTTCAAGGACATCTGGATGGCTATATTAAAAAGACGGAAGGAATATAACACTCTAATAGAACTGTTATCCCAGCATAATATAAACTACGCATGGGACAGGCTGGAAGGAGTCTCATTTGCCTATAGACAAAGAAGATACAAAATTAATTCAAAAGAAAAGGCTGAAAATTTCTGCAAAAAACTTTGAAGACAAGAAAGAGAGAGAAGAGACAATATGGAGACAAGATCTCAAGCTAGACAAAAAGAAGTCAAGGCGAATAAGGAAGATGATGATAAAATAGACAGAATGAAGAAGATCTGGGGAAGGCCGAAATAGAATTTGATAAAAATTCTAACAAAGGAGACAGTACTGAAGAAGGTGAAAGTATATTATAGTATTTATTTTGTGCTCAAAAACCTCTGTAATTTTATTTCATTTACTGCCCCCTCTATATGCATGTTATTGAATTATTTTTGTGATGAATATTAAAATTTGCTCTTGGAATATTAAAGGTCTTAATGCTATACACAAAAGAAGATGTATATTCCATTATTTGGAGGAAAACGTTTTGATATTTTGTGCTTACAGGAAACTAAAATAAAGATATTTTGTGCTTACAGGAAACTAAAATAAAGAAAAAGGATGTAAAATACTCAAGGAATTGGAAGCTGGGACAACTGTTTAGCTCAAATAATGACAAAAAGAAAGGTGGAGTTACCCTTTACATTCAAAATAAAATTCCTGCTAAGGAATGTTTCAAAGATCAGGAAGGACACTATGTTGGTGTCAAAGTAAAAATACAAGAGCAGGAAATTTTGATAGTAGTAGGCTACACCCCTATTTGTAATAAGCCTGTCTTTTATAAAAATTTAGAAAAGGAAATATCTAAACAAAAAAACTCAAATATACTGATGGCAGGGGATTGGAATGGGGCAATAACACCTACCTGTGATAGGAAATCTACTAAGAAAATAAAAAAAAATCAAGGGAAACTCTCCAGCTCCTTCCTTAAGTTATGTGAACAATTTGATTTGGAGGATATCTGGACTAAACTATATGATCAAACACCGGGATATACTTTTTTCTTGGATCAATATAACTCTGCATTTATGAAAAAAAATTGACAATATGAGTATATTACCAAGAACAGTCTGATCATAAACCTATATACTTAGAGCTGAAGATAAACAAAAACAAATTTAACTGGAGGTTGGAAAGAGCGAATTCCAAGCGAGGTTCCCTGTGCTGCTCACGCGGCGGACAAAAGGAACTGAGAAAGGGTGGGAAGACACAGAGCCTATATAGAGGGTGGGCAGAGCTACCGCCAAACAGTCTTCCCTAATGATTCCAGTAGCATCCGAAATTGCTTCGCAGAGACTATGAAGAAGAAGTCATAAATCATGTCCCAGGTTTAGGTAACAACACCTTCAGTTAAAAGGCTTTCTGATCTGTAAGACCTCAGACTGACAATGTAGAGAGATGATGTCAATTAAAAGAGAAAAGGCTGGGATAGACAACAAAGCTTCTTCAGCCCACCTTTATGTTTAAATATTAGAAAAAACAGTGGGGATGCCCTGCATATTAATTTTTAAATAATTTTTATTTCTATACCAATTTTCCACAATTCTGGTTTCAAAGTAGTTTACAACAAATTAAAAACACTGTTAAAAATCCACAAGATATCAAAGTTAGAATGAGACAAAAAAATCAAAATCAAATTGAAACATATTATTATTATTATTTATATAGCACTGTAGATTTGCACAGCATATATCATTAAACATGCACATACACACCAGCACAACCATTAGCAATATCCACTATATTGTTTAGGTGAGACAGGCCTTATACAGTCAAATGCCTGTTGAAATAGAAGTCTTTACTTGTCTTCAAAAAATAGTAGGAAGGGTGCCAGTCTAACTTCTCTGGGAAGAGTTCCAGAGATTGGGAGCAGCCACTGAGAAGGCCCTCTTCCATGTTCCCACCAGATGTTTCTGTGAAGGCGGTGGGACAGTTTTCAAAGAAGATCTCAAAGCATGGGTTAGTTTGTAAGGGAAAAATATGACCCTTCAAATAACATGGATCTGAGCTGCATAGGGCTCTGTAAGTCAAAACCAGCCATTCGAATTAGGACTACAGTCTACTGAAGCCCCTACCAGCATAGCCAATAGTAAGAAATTATGGGAAGTGGAATTTAAAACAATTATACTACAAAAATACACTGTGGTCAGACTGGTAGGACGTTTACGTATTTATTTAAACATTTATGAGCTAGAAACTGTCTTTATCCCATCAATTCTGAAATTCACTGAGCTAGGACTATTCAAGGGGAATTACCTTTTATTGCTCTCCTGTTCGTCCTCTGGCAAAGGTTTTTGCCTTTTCCTGGCCTGTTCCTCTTCCAGCCATCTCTTCCTCTTCCAGCCCTTCACATTAACTCCCTGAACCACTGATTCTATTGCATCTGTGACAGTATCAGGACCACAGTGCAGCAAGCAGCCTTGGTCTGTACTCTCAAGTTCGTGGCTGACAAACCGGTTCACTTGAACAGCATGTGATGAAACTACCGATGGCAAGGGATATTTCCTAGGCCTGCCAGGTCGGCGCTTCACAAAGTTATTGCCAGTCCGTGCCTGCCTCTGTAATTTCTTGGCTTTGAGGATTTTGTTCACATGGTCCAGATTTTTCTTAGTGGCCAAAATCTTGTCATAATTGCACATTTTCCTTGCCTGGCATTGCATAGCTTCCACCATGCTCCTCTTGAAGTGATGTGGGGAGTAACTGATTGACAACTGATCTGAAAGTGAGAGGCCATCACTGCCTGAGTCGCCAGGTATCAACAGGGTACTGCTCTTTTCCCTGCTGGGGCTCTGACTGGGACTCCCCAAGGGTGCAGCAGGTACACTTGCCATGGCAGTCTCAAAGGTTTTGTTCAGTCCACTCTGGCTTTCATGCTGAGCCATGCGCTGCAACAAATTATCAACAGGATCTTCCATTGTTGTCCCTAATCTTGTATTTCGTGCAGGTACCCCAGCCACTGAAAAACAGAAAAGAAGCAATGTAAGGAAGCCTACGTTTTACTTACTAGGCTTCACTGGTAAGAGCATGCTTTCATGACATCACCATGCTTGAAAAGACCCTGTCTTTTATACTTTTGCTGAAACAAAACTAGCAAGTGAAGATGAAACAGGATACTGATCTGCCTCAATGGAGGAAAGACATTCGTAAGGCAATATGATCCCAGATTCTTTACAGCCTTAGCAATAAGAGCTGAGACATTGAAATTGGCCTGGAAATAAAGACAATATAGTACGTTGCAGCTGTCATGCCAGCCCCATTCCAAATTTTCATAGCACCATTTTGGACCAATTTCAGTTCAAGACACTTTTCAATGGCAAACATAAGTAAAGAACATCTACAATAGTGTATTTGGGAAGTTATTTAAATATGAATAATAGAATCCTGGTCTGTCACTTTAAAAATAAGGGGGTACAATTAGCTCATCAGGCTAAGCTTCTAACAAGTCTTCTGTTTTTCGAGGGTTGTCTACTGCCAATTTATCACTGCACTCCTTAGAGGCTAGTGAATTTTCCTGGGGTTCCTTGTGGGTACACCACCCAGAGAGCATAAAAATCAATGTTTTTTAAAAAAATTAAATCAGGCTTAAATTGGATTTTTTAAAAATTAAATGCTTTTTGAGGAAAAATCTATTTAAACTTTTCAGTTTAAGATTATTATGGTCCAGAGGTTATTCATAATGAAATTGGGATTAGTTTTTAATTAAGTAGTATGAGAATGTATATTCGTGCAATGTTTTAAAATTTTGGTAAATGAATTTCATTAATTAATTCACCTTGTCATGCTCTTTCAGAAGTTTCTGTAAGATTATTGGGCAATTTTTCTATCTAGACAATATTACAACAGATGCTTGGTTTAACTGTTCTCAAAATTGTGCATCTGTGTCTGTGTTAGATGGAGCTCTGTAGTGGACTGTTTGGAGCAATGTATCAAGAACTGGCCTATTCTGATGACAGTTTGTGAACAAAATTGAGAACAGTTTGGAACAGACTCCTTTGGAGTGTGGTAGTTTCCTTCTTTTGGTGTTTTTAAACAGCAGCTGGATGGCCATCTGTTGGGGGTGCTTTGACTGTGAGTTCCTGCATCACGGGACTCAAATGGATGGCCCCTTGATGTCTCTTCCAACTCTCTAATTCTAGAGACAAAATAGATGGCACTGTGTCACAGCCAAAATCCTCAACATTGGGCTTAAGAGAAATGTTGAAGATATGCTGAGCATCCTTTCTGAAGCTTTAAACAAAATACAAAAAAACCAGCTGTTTTATTGCTGATGCTGTTGAAATCTGGAAGGAACTGAGTGAGCTCTGAAAAACAGAACTAAACACTGACAGAATCAAATTACAAGCATTAAAAGGGACAAGCACTGTCTCCAGCTCATTTTCTTGCAAATATTGTCAGTACCTGTATCTGGTACCAGGGCCAAACCTTGCAATGCTGAGGAAGAGGAGTTAGCTATGATATGGGCATCAAGCAATCATCCACCTATATTTTAGAACTAAGGGGCAACCATTCAAGAAATATATGTTTGCTGCTGATATTTTAAAGAAAGTCACACCAGTGAATTTGTGAAAGTCACTTAAATACATAAATTTAAAGACAGCTGAAGTAATGATTTCACTTTTAATAGCAGTAGCTTGTTCTGCTGGCATAGGAGAGGTAGGAACTGTCACTTCAGATGGACAGGAGAACTGCTCTCCCAAAGGATGTATCTGCTCTGGAGCAAACATCCAGTCTATAATGGGAGACAAATATCAAAGGCTGGGACCACGCACCCACACAGCAAACTTCGTCCAGTAGTACACCAGCAAGGAAGGCTGAAGAGGTAGCTACCGCCCTCGTAGAAAGAGCCCAGATAGAAGGAGAGGGTTCCTTCTTGGCCAGCTCATATGCCATGCAGATGGTCGAGACCACCCATTTTGAGAAGACACTGGTAGGCCCAGCATCCAATTCAAGTAGCACACAAAAAGTCTAGTGGTTTTCCTTGAATTTGAGATTCTGGCAACATAGGGCTCTTTGAACACCAAGGGAACAGAGCAGTTGCTCAAAGGCAAGACGTGATTTAGTTGGAAGGCAGAAACCACCTTTGGGAAGGAGGAGATGTCTGGTCGTGGGACCACCTTGTCTCAATGGAACTGGAAATAAAGGGGGGTCAACATGAAGGCCCATTGCACTGAAGTAACTGTCACCAGAAAGACTGTTTTCCAAGAGAGGAGCCTAAGGTCGTATGTGGCCAAGGGTTTGAATGGTCTCCTCAAGAGTTGGAAAAGTACCAATTCGAAGCTCCATGCTGGCATCGGGCTGGAGACCAGGAGATATAAATGGAGGTATCCTTTAAGGAATGCCTTGATGGCTGGGTCCTGAAAGCAAGAGGAATGTCCCATACGCTGCAGTTCTCAGGTGATGGAAGCGAATTAGCATTTCACTGAGGAGAGGGGGAGGTCCACATCATAAAAGGATAAGAGGAATTTGAGGATGTAATGGGTTTGAACCCTCGAGAGGGACAACCCTGAAGCCATTAGGAAGGTCTGAAACTTCTTCCATTTGAAGGCGTAGGACTTCTGTGTGGAAGGCTTGTGGGGTACAAGGATGATTCATTGGATTGAAGTCGGGAAGTTCATTAAGAAAGAATCCTCCTTGCCATGAGCTGGAGTGCTTGGTGGTCCAGGTGTCAAACCTGACCACTGTGAATGGTCAGTATGCTGGCATGGAGGGGGAGATAGAACGTGTTGCCAGGTGAAGCAGAGAGGCGAATCAAGGCTGTCTCGGCCACCATGATGTCATGAGAAAGAAACCGGCTTGGTCTTGTTCTATATTCACGAGAACTCTGGTGATCAGAGGAAACAGAGGGAAGGCATACAGGAGTTGTCGACCTCAGTGGAAGAGGAAGGTGTCTCCTAGAGAGCCCTTCCTTGCTGTCCTGGAGCAGAACTAGGAGTAGCAAGTGTTGAGGTGGGTGTGAAAAGATCTACAGGCATGCCCCATTATCAAAAGGTTCCTTGAAGAACTTCAGGATGGAGGGTCCATTCGTGCCAGTAATCCAGGGAACAACTGAATTGATCTGCTAGCACATTGTCCTCATCTTGGAGGTGGAGGGCATAGATAGATACGTCCCTGCGTACCAGTACCAGATCTGGAGGGTCAATTCAACGAGGCAGTGAGACATCATGACTTCTTGTTTGCTGATGTAAAACACGGCTGTGATGTTGTCCATGAGGATTTGTATTGAGCAACCTCCAAAGTATATCCTGAATGCCTTGAGTGCTTTTTATATTGCCAGAAGTTCAAGGGCATTGATGTGAAAGGAGGACATGTCCTGGGACCAGTGTTCTTTGACTATTCGTCTTTTGGATTCAGCCCCCCACATGTCCATGGCGATGAGCCTCGGTGGAGGTGTGCGGAAGGGGATCATAACACGAACGTCAAAAGGGTTGAGCCACCAGGCCAATGATTGCCATGGCATCAGGAATAGTTTTGACAGACGAACCCTGAGTGTGTTGAATATGGTGAGGAACCATGACTGTACAGAATGCATGCAAAGGTGGTAGAAGAGTATAACCCCTGTCATGAAAGCAAGATAGACCAGAAGCATGAAGACCCGATGAGCTTGAAGGCACTTGGAATGGTGGAAATAGAGCATAGCATCAACCAGATTTTGGAAGCAGTCTGCAGGCACATGTGCCTTTTCCAATCCTGAATTCATCACGGTTCCAATTAACTCAGTTCTTGGCTGGGCAAAAGAGGAGACTTCTATTTGTTGAACATGAGGTCAACTGAGTTTAATACAGTTAAAGAATAAGATATGATAGGTTAGTGTGCATGGGAAGTCTGCTACTAGGGGAAGACCACTATTGTAGCCAAAATGCAACTATGGCCATGCACTTCATGAAAATGTGAGGCGCTTTGGAGAGACTGAATAGCAATATTTGAAATCAAAATGCCCTTTTCCCGACTGTGAAGGAGAAGAATCACTGGTGGGAATCTCAAATTCCTAAATGGAATAGGCATTCTTGAGGTCTAGAGTGCCGAACTAGTTGTGGGTTTGAAGCAGTGGAACTATCAATGGCAGGGATGTCATTCTGAATCTTTTGTGAGAGTTGAAGGTACTGACACCTCTGAGGTCCAGAATGGGTTGAAGACCACCATCTTTCTTGCTCACTATGAAGTATTGAGAGAAGGCGGCTCTATGAAACTTGGATGAGGGGACGGGTTCAATGGCCCCTTTGAGGAGTAGTGTGCACCTCTTCAAGAAGCACATCAGACAGGGGAGTTACATGGAGAACCCCCATGGGGGGAACTCCTCGAACTCTATGGCATAACCCCTTTCAGTGATATTGAGGATCGAGGTATCTGTAGTGATCAAGGCTCACGTAGATTGGAATTGGGCCAATCTGTCACTGAAAGGTCATAAGACATCGGAAAGAGAGTGAACACACAATTCAAAATGTCTTCTTGGGGCATCCTTGCCCCCTTGAGCCATGGAAGTGTGAATTCATAGTCAGTCTTCTAACAGAAGATGAGGAAGATTGGGAAGGAAAACATCTTCTAGGATAAGTGAGTCTGAAAGCTTTTCGCTGACCCAAGGAGGAATGGTGCCAAATATATCTGTGAGCTGAAGAGGTATGAGGGGATGATGAGAGGTCATACTTTCCCATAGTCACTCTCATCTTTTGAGCATGTTCAAGTTTCGAGTCAGTTTCTGTGTTGAAGAGACCAGATTTGTCCAAAGGTAAATCTTGGATGGTGGCTCTAGCCTGAGCAGAAAGTCCTAAGGATCATAGCCAAGCATGTCCCAAGAGCCACTAAGCCAGAAATTACTTTGTTGGAGCAGTCAGCAATATGGCAGGCCAAGTTAATCTGCTGCCCTGCTTGAGAGTGTGCCTCCAATTATAGGGCATTTGCCAGGCACTTTTCATCATCGGGCAGCTTGTCAAAAAGAGGACAAGCCCATTTCCACAAGTTCTATTGATATGCCACCGTGCAAGCCAAATAATTAGCTATTCAGAGGCTGAGGGCAGTGGCGGAATGGAACTTTGGCTGCAAGGTCCAGCTTTCAGCCTTCTTTGTCTGATGATGTCGAGTGAGGCTTTCAAAACGACTTGGGTTAGGAGGCTTTGATTACCGCAGAAGTGGGTTATGGGTGTTCAAGAAGCCGTGAGGAGCTCATATCTATCACTTGGTACAAGTTGTCAATCTTCTTTGACGTCGAAAGGATAGATAACAGAGCCACCCAGATTTGCAAGAGATCTTCAGTAAAGAAAGCAGGAGCAGGATGGAAACCAGAGTTGGAGCCGTAGACTGGATCTTCTTGTAAACCGGATCCAATGGTTCTGATTCCTGTTGTCTGACCTTGAGGTCCAGGGTGTGAGCCGTGAAAAGGACACACTTGGAAAAGGCTCTGACATCAACTGTTGGGGATGTCAAGTAGTGTTTGAACACATAAAAAGAAGCGAAACAGCTGATATATGCATCACAGTCCTCATGAGACTCCTCATCTCCAGAACACTGTGAAGTGTGTGGATGAGGTGATTGTTGTCAACAGAGAGGAGGAAGAGGTCTGTCCTGTAGGGAAAGAAACCTCACATGGACAGGAGGAGGTCAGGCAGTGAGGAGCAGGGTGTTCACGCTGGAGAGGTCTGCCATGGCTCCATTCATCAAGGCAGTCAGCAATGCTCGAATTCAATCAGTCAAGTGCAAGATGTGGAGGCCGGTTGGATGGGTACAGATGAATTGGGGATCTCCTGGACCAGTAAGGTTGTTTATAGACAACTGGTCATACAGGATTCCAAGGTGACCAGGAGAGCAAATGCAGTAGGTGGAGGATTCCAGGTTATAGCACAACTTTGGTTAATGAAATGTCACAGGGAGCCACAAAGTTGATATCAGAGTAAGCATCAGTACTGGCTGTCAAATGACTCGTGTCAGTACCTTCTGTCTATATCTCAATGTTCTCTGTGAGAAGATTTACTATGATGAATAAGCGATGGAGACTGA
The DNA here is from genome assembly GCA_023333645.1 of Sceloporus occidentalis. NCBI lineage: Eukaryota > Metazoa > Chordata > Lepidosauria > Squamata > Phrynosomatidae > Sceloporus > Sceloporus occidentalis. The sequence goes on from JALMGF010000020.1 coordinate 9,921,010, forward strand.
GAAGAGGAATAACTTCTGTGTCTTCTCAGGGGCAGAGACAGAATCCTGGCTATTGGTCGATCATGAGGAAATGGATCCGTATGTGTCACATCCATTGTCTTAGGGGATGGAGAATGTCAAAGAGTGGGCATCCTCCTAGATGAAAATTCAAGGACTTCACCTTCAGAAGTCAAGGCTGAGTCCACTCTGGTTGAGTTTGAGCATACTGATATCAATCTAATTTTTGATCTAAATTTGATCTAATTTGGAAAAGCGGTATATAAATAAACATTATTATTATTATTATTATTATTATTATTATTATTATTATTATTATTAATCTGCTGACTGCTGGACCTTGTCTGCATGAATTTGATCTCTCAGTACTGTGTGGTACTGATTTCTCAGGACCAAGGCCTTCTGTTTGGCATCCCTCAAGGGGTCCTCCAGCTCTGGGTGCCATTGTCTGCTCTTTGGTATGGCATAGTTCTGGGCGGGGCAGACAGTTGTCAATAAAAGTTTAGGGGGCTTCAGCACCTGTTTGTATAACAGGACTTTTAGCTTCAACTCCCAGTTCTTCTGTGCCTGACAACAACTCACAAGTAAAAAGCAAATTAAAAAAATCACTTGCTGCAAAATATAAATGCATCAGAATTAAGCAAACATATTTGGCATAAAAATGCCATTCTATAGCAGCAACAAAATGTACACCAGTATCTGACTGTTACTCCTATGCCTGTCAACGCAGTCTTGCTCAAAACAAATTAAGCTTAATATAATAGAACAAGGGTTTGAGTATAGCCAAGTGTGTAAATGGTACAATGTATGAAAATCATTTTAAAAATGGAACGGGGAAAATCTGATTCCCCTGCACACATGCCTTTGTGTTCTGAATGTTGGCCTTTGGATGTGTTTGGTAGCTAGAAAGGCCTACCTGGAATCAGTGGGTATACTCCCATGAACAATAACCTGCTTAAAGGCTGACCTAGGTTACATCCAGAGGTAGCCATGTTGGCCATTTAGCAAAGCTTGCAACATGTATATTGTGCATTTTGGTTGGCTAATAAAAATATCACTATTTGGTGGATTTTTTATTGGGTTGACCTAGATTGGTATCTCTGCTGGACTATCTATAAGTAGGGGAAAAAAGCAACTCAGACTTTTAGAAGGAGAAGTGATATTTACCTGTAGAAGATGTGCTCTCAGACGAAGATCTCTTTCTGGAAGGACTGCAGCTTGTGCCTTCTGTTGGCCTCTGCAAGAGTTTGTCCTGTGTTGGAAGCGTTCCTGATGAAGGAGAAAAACCAAGTCAGAAAGAAACATACCCTTTTACCTGCCCTTCACTGATGTCAGTAAAGGGCAACAGCAACATCACAACAAAACTGTGGCACGCTAGTGCTAATCTGTCGAATCCCCCAGCAAGGAATGATGAAGTTTCATTTGGATTCTAACATTACCTAGCACTTAACAAAACCCCAATGCTAGAAGGTAATTTAAAAATTTGGAAGTATCTAAGTAACTCATTAAACTGTTAATTTATTAGATTCCTTCCTTCTTATGGTGGCTTAATTTAACACATTTCCTGATTAACACTGAAGTTAATCCTGTGTTTAAAAGGGCTATTAATTTTTGTTTGTTAGAATTCATTAGTGTGAGGTGAGTCTTCGTCTGCCAGATTCAGTAAAACAGGAAGGCCTCAGAAGACAGATTAGGACTGGCAGAAATAAATCTTTTAGGTAGGAGGATATGCCTTGCCAGTTGGAAAGCGACTGAAGAATAGAGGGGAAGAAAAAGTGAGTCCTAAACTGGAATGGAGAAACGGAATATAATGCAGTTGATCTGTTTACTTTGTGGGTGGTCCTCAAGCACTAAAGTTTCTTTCATACTATCAAACCCTTTAGACATGAAAGGCCAGTGTTCTTCTTCTTCCCATTTCCTCCTTTCTTGTTCCTTCTTAATCCCGTGTTTATGGTTTTAAACCACGTGTTTAAATGACTCCATGTGTTTTGTTGTATATCGTATTTTAATATATGTTGTACCACACTCTTTGAGCCTTGGTGAGAGGCAGGTAAGAAATAAATCATCATCATCATCCCCATTCCCCTCTTCTGCTTTCCACCAATCCCTGCTCTTTGAGGGGTTAGGATGAAGCTATTAAGCTCATTTTTAAGGTGCTCAAGGTAGTGAAAGGAGGATGTAGAGGTTTTAGCCGTGTCTGTCAGAATAAATGTTTTAGGCTGCCAACTCATACCTGAACCCTTGCTCAAAACATTTCAGATGCCATGTGAAATACAGATAGACAACAAAATTAACGAGTCCAATTATCTTTTTAAAAATTTGCCTTACAGTATAAGGTTAAGAGATGCAGATGAAAAATGTTAAACATTTCTGATTAAGAACTCTCTACCACTGATTCACTGACTGCTCTTTGCAGCCAGCTGCATTTGTAGTGGATCAGTGTTCTCTAGCTGAAATAAACACAAAATCCTTTACTATCCTTTAACATCACTCCTTTTTACTATCTGACAAATTGCTTGAAGAGATGTAGATGGAGCAGACAGGTGGAACGGAGCGGCCCAAGTCCGCTCTGGCCCGAAGCAGATCCAAACCCTGCCAACTGCACGACCTGCTTTGAAAGCAGGCCACACTCAGCAGGGCTGACCAACACTTCCAGGAGCTGCATTACCCCGGCTCCTTTTTACTCCAGTCCACAGGACCAGAGTACAGCCTCAGCATGGCTTCTGGACACTTTGGAGGTGTACGTCATATATACGGCACGTCTCCAAAACACCTGGAAGCCATTTCATTTGGCCTGTCTGTTTGGGGCCTAAGTTAACTACATATTGGCAATGATGGTGTGGAGTAGAAGGAAAAGAAGATGATCATTGACAAGATGTAAAAATGCAGGACAGTCTTTCCCAACCTGATGTGCTGAACTCACATCGTTCCCAGTAAACACTCGTTATGGCCACTATTTATTGTTGTATTCCTTCAAGTTGTTTCCAATTTATGGAGATCCTAAGTATCATGGGGTTTTCTGGAACTGAGAATATGCGACTCATCCAAGGTGAATGGGTTTCCATGGCTAAGTGGCGACTATAGTCCAGTGCACAAACCACTACACTATGCTGGCTCTCATGACAATTAAAGTCCATTTTAAAAAATGGATGGGGGAAGCAACAAAATGACCTCTTTTAAAGAGCCCTGGTGGCGCAGTGGTTAAATGCCTGTACTGCAGCCATTCACTCAAAACCACAAGGTTGCGAGTTCAAGACCAGCAAAAGGGCCCAAGCTCGACTCAGGCTTGCATCCTTCCGAGGTCGCTAAAATGAGTACCCAGACTGTTGGGGGCAAATTAGCTTACTTGCTAATTAGCTTACTTGCTGTTCACTGCTATGATCTTTGGAATAGCGGTATACAGTATAAATAAAACAAATTATTATTATTATTATTATTATTATTATTATTATTATTGACCCTAAAGGTCATTGACAACTACCATGCCCCATGGTTTGTTGTGAGAACTAATATTTCAGGTAATAAACAATTTAACTACTGTATAATTTAATCAACTAAATAATTTCAAGTACTAGTGTTAATAAATTAACCTCTCAAATTCTAATGTTTAATATCAGTGAATTAATTCTGAAACTTAACGTTCCATTCTCTGCTCAACAGGTTTAGCAAAGTGCCTTAGTCTTAACACTTTTTGGCCCTCAGCAGAAGTAACTGACCAAACAGAAGTGGAATTACAACTGCAATGTAGCTCCACCTTGGAGGCAGTGTGGAAAATTTAAATGCAGGTGGCTTTTAAACTCTATGACAACTACCATGCAGTGCTCAAGTTAAACAGTCTCATGTCTATAAGCTCTACATATGCTCTTCCAGTTGTAAACTGCATTATTTATTTATTCAATATATTTATATACAACTTTTCTATATAATATAATGAAAAGTAATTATCTGGTTTAAAAAATACAACCATTTTTATATCAATAAAAATCACATTAAAATCATCCTGACTGGAATAAACTGTAATAACAGTAGTAACAGTCATAAATATTGAAAAGCCTGTCTGTTCATCTAAATACAACTGGAAAAGTTTGGACATGCCAAAATCAAACAGCAATTGTAGAGCAATAACTTTAACATTTATTCACATTTTGGGAGAAAGGCGGGATAAAATAAATAAATAAATAAATAAAATATGAATAAATAACTCTGGGTTTTCTTCTAAAAAAATCTGGGATGGTGGTAGAATGAAATGTCATCCACCCCTTCTGGGGTCCCAAGACAAGAAATGTGCCACTGCTAGCTGGGAGATTTTGAAAGCGGTAGTCCAAAAATGTACTTTTCCAAGTTCTGAGACCAGGGTCCAAAACACGCTGCAGAAATAATGCAGTTTGAGACCACTTTAGCTACCCTGGCTCAATACTTGGGAATTCTGGGAACCGTAGTTTAGTGAGACATTTAGGCTTCTCTGTCAGAGAGCTCTGGTGCCACAATAAACTACAGTTCCCAGGATTCCCTAGCACTGAGCCAGGACAGTTAAAGCAATCTCAAACTGGATTGTTTCTTCAGTATGTTTTGGACACAGGTCAGATTATTTGGCCAGGGGTAGGGAAAATGTTGCCCTTGGATCACAGTTCTCAAATGGCCTAGTGTGCTTAGCAATGAAGGATGATGAGAATTGCTGTCCAAGCCTTCTAGAGGATCACACATTTCCTGTCTCTGCTTAACTTTGTGATGATCTGAAAGGAATAACAAGTAGGTATGACAGTATGTTTGTTGTTGTTATGTGCTTTCAAATCAATGCCTGACTTAAACAGTAAACCCAATCTTAGGTTTTTTTGGCAAGCCTTATTCAGAGGAAGTTTGCCACTGCCTTCTTCTGAGGCCGAGAGTATGTGACCTGCCCAAGGTCACTCAGCGAGTTACCATAAGTAAGCTGGGCTTCAACCCTAGTCTCCAACCTTCCAAACACTGTATTCATACTCACTCACTCTCTCTCTCTCTCTCTCTCTCTCTCTCTCTCTCTCTCTCTCTCTCATACACATACATGGCTCTCTTCCCTTCCTTTAGACTTGGCTCCCTTAATTTTTCCCCCACTTATGCTAATTCTCTGAGGTGTATACACAGTAATGACAATAAGCAATCAGAAATAGCAAAGTGGACTTTGGCCACTGAAACAGAGGAAATAATTCTAGCTAAAAGATCAGCAAGTGAAAGGCAACATTTCTAAACAGATGCCAGCAGCCTCCAACACTAGCCTTTGATGATCTTCCCACTGCTGCTACATTTCCCTATCCACATCCTTTTCCATACTTCTATGTTATTAATGCTTCAAATGAAAGCATACCTGGTATATCGTTTAATATCCACTGTTGTATGTGCTCCAAACCTGTATGGCCTTACACACCAAGTTTTTGCTTTATTTCCCCTTACTTCCATCATGTCTCTTAATTTTTTTCCTGACCAAGGGCAACAAAAAAGGATCACCAACAAGGTGAATCTCAGCACCACTGAGATTGAAAGTAGTTGCTCCCATTAAACGCTGTTTCTCTGAAGGTGCCAGCCACAGATGCTGGTGAAACGCCAGGAAGAAACTCTTTTAGCACATAGCCACATAGCCCGAAAAACCCACAAAAAACTATAAATGCTGTTTGGTTCTCAAAAGAAAGCCAACTTTCATCCTATACAAAGCAACAACCCCCACATATTTTAGGGGCTAACGTGACCTTTTCTGCTGAGGAAACTGTGCACTAATACTTCAAGGTGGGGTCTGTAAACTCAAAATTGAAAGTTTGGCAGGGGATACATGTGTGGAGTTGGGCGGCTGTTGTTTGCATCAATTCCAGTTTTATAACTGATTAAAATAAGGAACATGTTCATGTAAAAAACCCTAAAATATCAAATCATGGGTCTCTTCATACATTACGAAGGCACATTTGCGATGGAACTAAGCACACACTTTGGTGGGCAGCTTATACTGACTTCTACCTTATAGCTCCAGATGTGCTGCTGTTGCTGCAGCTTAAATGTAGCCCTTCAGGGCCCTTTGCATGACATGCCTGAGATGTGGCAACAACAAAAATAGAATGTGCCAAGGGCTGAGCGAAAAGCTGCTTCTACAAAGAAAACAGCTGTTTCCAATTGTGGGAAACGCACTTACTGAAAGTGATACATTTTCATCTGACTCACCAATTAAATGCACTAGCAGAAACGCAATGATTCAGAGATGGCACTCGGTGGGCTCCAGCCTAAAACGTCTCTGTTTTCCTCCTAATTAAGGCTGTTTCTCATCAAATCCAAGTCAGCTCACTCATCGTAATGGAATTCCTCAGGAAATTCCCAGAACTGGACTAACCAAGACAGCCTGTTTTCTCCTCCTGTTTTTCGAATTTAACCCATTAAGAGTGTTGCACTCAGCTGCAACGGTCTTGCAAAAATGGAAGCTAGGGCTGGAGCTTTTAAATTTTATCTTTTTGAACTGATAAACTGTTCCTAATCCCCCAAAAGGATTCCATGGTGGCTGTGTAAATAACATCATAAACTGGGTGATTTCTGCAGTGTGTTTTGGGCCAAATAATCTGTTTCTGAATGGCATCTCTTGCATTGTAAAATACTGTAAAGTGATTAAAAAGTGATTAAAAAGAAGAATCTGACATGATACTGTTCTAACCATGAATAACTGCCAATAAACTGCTAAAGTTAAAATGTTTAAATTCAAACAATCATTGTTTTTCTAGTAAGAGGGTTGGAAAATAGTAATAATAGCTAGACTTTAAAAAAATATATGAATAATATTTTTTAAATGAGGTGTGTTTTTTTTAAGTCATTTGATTAAAACCAAGTTTTAAAGCAGCCAACCCTGCTTTAAAGGCAATCTGAATATATTTGATTGTTGTTGTGTGCAACTGCAGGAAAAAACCAAACCTGTGATGTATATTTGTTACTTTTTTTAAAAAAATACTTCAAAATAGCTGGCAATTTGGCAAGTGCTAAAGAAAGAAGCCACGTGACTATGAATACAAGAACAAAAAAAGAGCCTTGTGGCATTCAGACAGGAAGATTTATTACAGCATAAACTTTTGTGGACTACAGCCATTAAAGCTTAGGCTTCAATAAATCTGGTAGTCTTTAAGGTGCCACAGGATTCCTTTCTGTTACAGAAATGTTATTACCACAGGTCAAAAAACCACCCAGACAGAAAGATTTGTGCCTCTGGCATGTATTCTTAGTAGCCAGGCCTACGGAATTGTTTTTAGGTACCTTCACTTTGTGGGCCAAACAAGCAATTTAACTAAAACAAGGGAGTGATAATCCAAAGGATGCAACAATTCTTTCCAATTGCTAGGAGCCTGGCACCAAATGTTTAGGCATCTGGATGATCAAACTTCTGGTGATTTTCAAAGTCCTGATTTGACTAGATTCACTACATCATCAGACCGTCCTCCTATCCAGCCAAAATCCCCGCTAGTGGCCTAGTGATGTGTTTTGCACACATGCTCAAGCATCCCTTCATCACTGCAACTACTGGCCCTTACACAAGTAGCTCAAGTGGACAGTACATAATCCTTTGGCAAAGGACCTGTTTTGTACACTGAAGAACCCTAGGTTAAATTCCCAACAGGTCCAGTTAATGAGAAGTAGTCAACAGATCTTGGAAAAGAAATGTCTTTTAAAAAAATCCTGGCTGGAGAGCCATGCCAGTCAAAATAGAAAATACTGGTTTAGTCTAGGGATGAAGAACCTATAGTCCTCCAGAAGGAGCAGAATTACCATTTACTGATCAGGCTGGAAGGGGCTGATAAGGACTGGCATCTAGTAACATTTAGAGTCTCAAGAATTCCTCATTAGATTAAATGAACCAATCATCTGACCATTTATTAAGCAGCTTCTTATTTTGTCAAATAGCGTACCTAACAAGCTCTCACTGGCTATCAACTTTTGGCCCTTGAGACAATTTGGGCATCAACTCTCAAGAATTCCTGGCACTGGCCATGCCGGTTGGGGCTTCTGGGAGCTGTCATCTAAAGCATGGAAATGAGGTGAGACTGGGAACCACCAGGCTAATTTACTGAGAATCTGGCACTCTCTTCCCATGTGGTGAACAGAGCAGCACTCTCTGGACTGAATCTTATTCTTAGTCTCAGCTATAATAGACCAATTTAATTAATTAACTGAATTTTCACACACATTGACTTATCAAGCTCCATTGTTTCAATGGATCTACCCAAGATGGGTCTACTCAAGACTCAACTGGACTTAGGCCTCAGTCTGAGGTATGTCATGTTCCATCTAGCTTATATGGTAACATCATTAATAGGTCTGTCCATTTTCTTTACGCATAGGTTTTGGCCTGGCATTTTATTTTGATTGTATTTTAACTGTTGGGAAATGTTCAACTGCATATTGCCCAGGAAAAAAAAAACTAAATTACGGGGTGACTTTAAACAATGAACAAACCATAACACTCATGCTCCAACCAATGAGCGGTACAGGTTTTTAACACTATAAAATACTTAAAGGCACAGCTGCTGTTTGTGTCAAGCTATATTATGCTGGTATTTTGGTATCACTCTGCCACCGCTGAAATCAACAACTTAAAATAAACTAAAGTCAGTCTCCAGACTAAAGGAGCTTTCAATCCTACTTTAAGTCAGAACACAGGAATATGTGGTCCCTTCAGATATTCCTGGACTGATTATTCTGGCTAGGACTGGTAAGAGGCTTGGCACAACACATGGAGGACTACAACTTCCCCAAATACCTTTGGACCTTTGACCTGCTGCCAGTCTAAACAACTAGCACTTGGTGAGAAAGACCATTTTCCTGTATTGAGATATCTCTCATTCCTATCAGACCTGCTACCTGAGGATCTCACCTCAGCTATGATGACCAGACAATCCTCCACCCTAGTTTATGTCTAGATTTGTATACAGCTGCCCACAATCTGGTACTAGAGTGCTCATTCCAACCTGTTGCTACTGTAAAAAGGTGTCAGTGCTTGGGCCTATTGATTCTGTAAACAAAAGAAACAATTTATACAGCACTTAAGGATGTGTGAAACAGGAGAGGTCACTTACCTGAAAGGACTGGAACTGTCTTTTCTACAGGGGGCAATGTTTCCTTTCGGAGGGTTCGGCCAAGTGAAGTTTCTTGGGGACTAAAGAGGCCTGTGACATCAGACAGTTTTTTACGTCCACTGGTACTAGCAGAGCTACCAACCCGGCAGTTGCCTATTGCACTGGTAAAAAGGTTTGTGTGTTCATCACTACTGGCTGGCTCAGAACTTGGAGTGAACCTGCCCAATGGAAGGCTTGGTGAGGCATCTGAGCACTCTATCTGTAACGGTGTCTGTAATCCCAGAGCAAGGGAGTTTGACTCCGCTGGCTCCCTCCGAACCCACTGTTCCTCCCTGCCTAGCAGGCCTTTTGAAGGGGACAGGTGTGGGCAAGCCATATGACACCGGTGCTTCTCCTTATGTTTGTACCTCTCACCAACTCCCTCCTTCCCAAACCGGTAACGTTTCAAGGACTCCAGGACAGTACGGGAAGGGCCACTGGGTGCCAAGCTGTCTATGGAAACCTGTTGTTGCTCTGAGGAGCGGTGCTCACGGTGCTTGTGGCGGTGGCGGTGCTTGTGTTCCAACATCCAGCCATAAGCCATCTCTGGTGGGACACTGGGGTGGTAGGTGCTCATAGAGAGGAGAGGTGCCCGGCTGGCTGTGAGAAAGGCTTCCTGGCGGAGCAGCTTATGCTTCTTTTTGTGGTACTTGGCAGGGTTAAGGAGCAAATGGCCGGTATGCATGTAGGACGGAGGGGGCAACGGGGTTGTGAATGAAGGGGAAGGTGGGGGAGGATAAAGGGTTGGTGGGTAACGCCCATAATAGCCCAAACCAATGGGAGCAGCTGCAAGGGGAGAAGGAGAATAAGGCATACCATAGGAAGGGTAGAATCCAGTACTGGAAAGGGGGAAACTGAGGCTATGCATGAAAGGCATTTCTGCCATTGCTTCCCGCATTTTGGGAGGCCGTCCTCTTTTTTTCTTCAAGTCTGGCTTTCGGATGTAGTGCAAAGGATCCAAAGGAAAGGTGGGGTGGGTGTAGAAGCTGTTGAAATTGATGCGGAAAATGGTGGGTAGCAAATCCCGGGGAATAAAATGGTGGCTCCGGTGAGTAATCCGGATCTCACTCAAGCGATTTATCAACTCCTCCAGTTCTGCCAAGAAATCAGGATCCTGTCTGCCCCGCAGCTGTGGGTATTTCTTCTTCCTCTTCCTCTTTTGCCTCTTCATTTTGTCATAGGCCAGATAATCATGGCTCCGGCGCTTACACTTGTGTTTGTGTTTCTCCTTTAAGCTGCTCAGGACTGTTGCAGTCTCAGGAGGCACAAGAGAGATATGATCAAAGGAGTGTCGCCGCTTCTTTGGGCCACAGAACTTCTCTGCCCTGTCAGATGTACTATTGTTGTCAGTCCCAATCCCACTGTCACTGGGAATGGTCTCATCACTGTGGGACTCACTGATGGGTGATGGTGTAGCTTCCTTCAATGAACTCAGCTCACTTATGTGGGATGGGGAGTTTGGCAGAAGAGTAGGAGGAGAGAGCCTCCTTCTGGCTCTTGAGGCCTTTCGCATTGCTAGAGTCTGTACCACACTTCCCTGCCTGGAGTGGAGGTGCAGATACGGCACTGAATTAGGCTCTACAAAGCTCAAGTCACTGCTGATGGGGCTTTGTCCCCCACTTACCCCCGAAGACTGAGAACAAACTGGTGAAGGAAGAACCTCAGGATTATTGTTATTAGCCACTGAAGACAGCAATGGGGGAATTGCTTGCCCTATGGTGGTTCCAGATGCCTGTTGGGCAGACTTTTCAAGCACAGTCAAGCTGGCAGAATTAGCAGTCAAGATATCATTCAGGACAGCTTTTGGCTTCCTTCCTCTCCTCTTTCCTATGTAGATTGTTCCTTTCTTGCTGACATTGATCTGTTGGCCTAATTTGGAGCCAAAGGTGGCAGCAAGTGTTGACACTGTTGTATGGAGTTTTGATTGCACTTTCCCTTTATTTGGTTCTGCTGTGGTAGATGAGAGGATTTGATTCAAGAGCTTTTTCCGCTTTAATGTCTTCATTTTGTTGATTTTCCTGATGATCGTTTTCATGAGCTGGCCATTGTTGCGCTTAGTCTCCTTATGGTCTTGTTCTACCTCAAGGTCAGTCATGTTGCAGGCATTTGTTTTTCCAAGCTCCTCCGAATCTCCTAATGGGTTAGTCCCTTCAAAGAAATCTCCACTTTGTTGCTGCTCATTTTCAGACTCCAACTTGTCGGAACTATCTGCAGTGACAAAAGGTGCCACAGAGAGGACTGGAGGTTGCATTTTGACCTCTGACCTCATCTGTCTTTTGGGACGACCCCTCTTCTTTGGAAAAGCTTCTGTGAGGCTCTGCCGAAAAGAGGGAATTTCAACCTCAGGATGCAACACTGGAGGTTCTTGCTCTTCCTTTGAATTAACTGAAAATACCTTAGAAGCAGGGATCTTCAGAGTTTGTTTTGGGAGGCCTTCCAAGTGGGGCATCTCTTTGGATTTTGACCTGCCCCTTTTGGACTTGTACATTTCAGGTAACAGGTCATCTGAAATGCACTCAACAGAAGTCTGCATATGGGCACTGTAAAATTTAGTTGGCTCCATTTCAACACTGTTTAACAGAGTGACAGACTGCATGCTACTGGCTTTGCTCAGCTTCGGCAAATGGTGTTTGGCAAACTCATGTTCAGCATAGGAAGGAGGGCCTGTGCTTTTAAATAACTTTGTCTGGTCCATGCTACTGTTTGACAGTGAGCTGCAGGAAATATTATTGAAAAGCTCAGGCCTTCCTAATTCTAGATCTTTGGAAGATTGACAGGAGCTTCTAGAGATGACTTTGGTCCAGCGTGGCTTCCTTCCTTTCCTTTTCTTTAAGGGCTTTGTTTGGGGACCACTACCACTGCTGTTGCTGCTGCTCAGGGATTCCATACCTTGGCATACTTTCCCTGATGAAGTCATGGCCCCAATCTTTAGAAAGGGCTTACTATTAAATAAGGTGGAAAAGCTCACAACTGAAGGGGCAACAGTGGCACGGACATTTGAGTCAGTTGCCAGGTTAGGCTTTTTGCCTAAGCTTGGGTTTGGTTTGGGATCATCTCTGTGTGCAGAACTAGAACTGTTTAATTCCCTACCAATCCCTTTGCTGATAGCATGTGAGCCAGGATTTGACAGCCTGTTCAGACCTGAACATATACTATCAGAAGCAAATGGGATCTTACTAATCTGCTCAGAAATTCCTTCTAAGAAATCAGGTGTGTTATTTAAATGCAATGGGCTTGAAGCTAACTGAGCCAAGGTTGCTGTAGGGCTACGGGATAAACTTGTGATAGATGCAGCTGGAGAGGGAGAGGGGAGGCCTCCCTCTCCTACAGCACTGAATGGAGACTTGGCTGTAGATATATCAGAAACACCTCCTGTTGTTCTGAAGTCAGGGGAAGTGCAATAAACTGGCACTTGTTTGTCATGTTTAGTTGTTTCAGAAGTGCCTTTTTCACTGGAAGCAGTGCCATCGAGTTGACTGCAGCTCCCTTCTTTGCCTCCACTTAAGACTTCTTTCTGAACTGGCAACTTTTCTGGGATGCTCTCCCTACTAGGTCTGGCAATATGCTTTTCAAACTGTTTACTGCCAAGATTCTCCTTCAAAAAGCCGTGAGGTGCAGGACTTTCAAGATTCAAGAGGTTTGCACCACACCGTTTTAAGGTCTCCGAGGAAGAGGTAGCTGGATCAGCTTTCAGAGCCCCCGAGTCTTTATTAGCCAACCCACAGAGACTGCTGGTTCCCACCAATTTCTTCCCAGAGTCTTTAGCAGTCAATGTGGCTGGAACACCAACCCCCAATGGCTTCTTTCCAGGCTCTTTAATCAACCCACCAGCCCCCAAAAGTTTCTTTCCAGAGTCTTTGTTAACTAATCCACTTGTACTAAATACTGGCAGTTTTTTCCCCGAGTCCTTGCTAATCAATCCAATTGGGGTATCTGACCCTGCATGTTTCTTCTCAGAATGCTTATTAAACAATCCAATTGGACTGTCAGATCCTGGAAACATTTTATTAACAGGAGGAGGAGGTCTAACAGTGTTTAGCAGCTTTTTTGCAGGATCCTTATTAACCAAACCAACTGGGTTGCTTGTTCCCAACAGCCTTTTTCCAGGCTCCTTGTTGACCAACCCAGCTGGCATGCCAGTCACTAATAATGTTCTTCCACTCTCCTTGCTGGCCAATCCAACCAGAGAGCTAAGAACTGGTAGCTTCTTCCCACAGTCCTTGTTAGTTAGACCCACCATATTGGGACAAACCCCTGGTTGCTTTTTGCCCCCAGATTCCTTGCTGATTAACCCAATGCCACTACTAGTCACTGGCGATTTCTTTGCAAACTCCTTATTGCCCAAAGCAATACCCATACTGCTGCTTCCAGGTTGTTTCTTTACGAAATCCTTGATAACCAAAGCAGATGGTGCCCCCACAACTGACAGTTTCTTTCCAGAATCTTTAGCAAATCCTGAAGCAATTCCCATGGCTGACTTTTTTTGTTTTGTTTTGGAAGACTTTGAAGGAGGGCAAGTTGCAATCAGCTGTGCCAATTTTTCTGTAACAGTTGGTGCTCCATTAATCTGAACTCTGTCTTTTGAGTCAGGATCATGACTATTGACGGGAGTGGAAAGTGCTGACTTTCCATAATCTGTCACTTCAGAATGCAGAGGTGAAAGTTTTCTTGAAAGTAGGCTGCTTTCCCTCTGTCTGCCTTCAGCCGTGGAGCCTTCAACTGGTGGTGAGGCTTCTCCGCTCTTCTTGTACAGCTTTGGTGGATCCTACAAATTGGAAAAAAAAAAAAAAAGCTTAAGCATCCAATGAACAACAAAGAAAAATGATTCTTTATTTTGTTGGCTTTACAATGGAAGGGCTAGGTGAAAATATTTTTAATTTTAAGACACCAGAATTAAAGTTGTGTGTGCCACTGGTAGCATCAAACTTTGAATGATCTGGTATTTTCTCAACCCCATCTACAGGCAAAACAAACAAACAAACAAACCGTAAGACTTTCTTTATTTCATGGCATTTGTACTTATGATGCACTCCAAGAGTGGAAATCAGGAAGCAAGAGAAAAAGAGGAGGAGCAGTACTGGAGGGCAGGGAATGAGGAAAAAGAACTGCACTAACAGTGAACAGAAGAGCTTGCTCTCTATCTGCACAAATTAACTCCCAGTACTTTTAAGGTATGTGCTGCCTTTGCGGTTACAGCACTGACTCTGACGATTACAAGGTCAGCTGTTCAAGACCCAAGCACCATGTGAAGAATAAACTCCTGTCACTAGTCCCAGCCAACCTAGCAGTTCAAAAGCATGACTTTGCTGGGAAGGTAACAGCATTTCATGTAGTCATGCTGGCCTCATGACCATGAAGACGTCTCTGACAATGTTGGCTCCCTCAGCTTAGTAACAGAGATGAGCACCACCACCTACAGTTGGGCATGATTAGGCAAACTTGTGAAAGGGGAAATCTTCACCTTTACCTTTACTTTTTTAAAAATTGTAAGTGGGAAAACGCCTAGCATTGGCTCCATAAAGGCAGGCCAAAATATAGCTGCTTCGGGTCACTTTGGAGGTATGATGTTTAAATGATGCAAGCGTACTAAGAGTCCGGAAGCTGTGCCAAAGCCACGATCCAGTTCTAAGAACTGGAGCACAGCTTTAGTGCAACTTCCGAACTCTTAGTACGCATGCATCAATAAAACAGCATACCTCCAAAGTGACCAGAAACAGCTTTATTTTGGCCTGTCTGTATGGAGCCATTGTTTCTCAGTTATCTTTGAAAAAGAAGCACAGCTGGAAAGAAAATACTGCATATTTCCAGACGTCAGAGAAGTATCATGCTCCAAGTCATATAAAATAACTGTGAATGCTGACATTCAGAGTAGTATAGTAGTTTGAGCATTGGACTACAGTTCTGGAGACAAGAGTTCAAATCCCGGCTTGCTCACTCCATGCCTTTGGGCAAGTCATTCTCTCTCAGCCTCAGAGGACAGCAATGGCAAATGCTCTCTGAAGAAAGCTGCCAAGAAAACCCCTTAGGATCACCATAAATTGGAAACGACTTGAAGACACACAACAACGACTGAAGTTACTATGTTGTAACATCACATGTTTAGAATGGGAGCTGCCAATTAGAGCCTTCTATGTGAAATGCTACTGTCAACTGCCAAGCCAAGCAAGAAAAAAGATTGGGGAGAGAGAAATTAACTCTTAGCATTGTTGGGTGCAGAGCAGGGGAAAAGTTAGAGGTTTGGATTAAAACTCTCAGAACCCCCAGCTAGTTTAGCCACATAACTGCTGGGAGAATCTGGGAGTTGTCACCCCAAAAACTAATCAATTCTAGCTCTAGTTAAGTGGGTACTATATTGGAGGGGGGTTGGAGCCTTGGCCTGCACTCACACCCACCTCAGAAAAGCTTTCCTGCTGATAACCAAGGGTTTGAGAAGTCTGGAAACCAGGTTCTTGGGCTGTGCTGGCCTAGGATCATAATAAAGATTCTATTGTATTCTATTGTATTCCAATTCTTGGGACTTTCCAACACTGGTAAAAGATGGGGCTGCCCTGCCCTGCCTGTTTCCAAATTTCTTTACTATTCTGCCCATATTATGTTACTAAGACTGTAAATCTCTACCGCAAAGGAATTCCTTCATTCATACATTTCAATAATTAATATTTTATTCACACCACCTCAAGCATGCCAGGGGATTTCCAGAAAACAGAGAGGAACGTCCCCACTCTGCCAAAGAGCTTAGACATATTATTTAGTACATGCCATCATTCAAAATGGGCAAAGAAAGCATGCATGTAGATGCATACTACTATAATTGGACTATTAATGCACAATGAACAGTATCTGCAGCTTAACAGTTTGCCCCAGAAGTTTTTTTAGCAGCTATAAAGGAGAGCAGACAGGTGAATACAAGCCAATGAAGAACAGCTATGAAAAGGCATATAGCTCTCTGTTAAATATATATAAACAGAACTGATTAGTTAATGACTGACAGAATAAATTAACTATTATTTACTCAAAGAAGAGCTTAATGGCAAGACTGTTTTTTCCCTAAAGGGGGAAATCCAGCAGTGAAAAATCAGAGAAATAAAAGCCAAATTAGGTTAGGTTATAAGAAGATACTGGGCAAACAAAAATGTTTTCAGCACATCCAGCTGGCCCTCGGTATCCACGGATTTGCCATCCGCGTATTCAAGCATCTGCTGACACAAGCCTGCATTTCCCCCAATGGTGGCATGTGCATGCTGCCTTGCCGCCATTACAGACAGGCCCCGTTGTCCCTTGCTGGCGTGTGCATGCAGCCATGCTGCCATTATATCCCACTGTCCCCACTGATGACATGGCCACATGCATGCACTGCCAACAGGAGATGATAATAATAATAATAATAATATTTATTTACAACCTGCCTCTCCCAGTGTTGGATCAAGGCGAGTAACAGCATATAAAAAGAGAAAACAATGTCCCCAAAGGATATTGGGAATCCAGGATTAGGCCCTATCCTATCTTACTTGCAGATCTGTGGTGAGAATAAAATAAAACCAATTTCCCCCAAATGTGTTGGGCTACGATTTCCATCATCCCCAACTAGAGATATTATTGAGATATGTGGAATATGTACTTGAATGTTTGCATGAATTTAATTATAATTGCCAATACTCGACCTAAAGTGGATATAAAAACATACAGGATCGCATCCCCTGTTAAATGATCTCAGGTTGTGGAAAACAGGTGTGCCATATTCATGATTGGGAAAGTGATACAGAGCTCCCCTCTGTTAACAACCAACAGAGCCTTATTCATCTGTGGGACATCCAGGTTACTCATAGAATTGTAGAGTTGGAAGAGATCACAAGGGTCATCCAGTCCAACCCCCTGCCATGCAGGAAATCTAAATCAAAGCATCCCCGACAGATGGCCATCCAGCCTCTGTTTGAAGACCTCTAAGGAAGGAGACTCCACCACACTCTGAGGGAGTGTGTTCCATTGTTGAACAGCCCTTACTGTCAGGAAGTTCCTCCTAATGTTGAGGTGGAATCTCTTTTCCTGCAGCATGCATCCATTGTTCCGTGTTCTAGTCTCTGGAGCAGCAGAAAACAAGCTTGCTCCCTCCTCAATAGTAATTTTCTTTATCTTTTCTCACTAGCCATTGTACAGTTGCATCCATTGTTCTTATCTCCCTTTTGTTTTGCTTCTCTTCTTTCCTTTATTGCTTGAAGCATTTTATCTTTCACCCACTGTTTCTGCTCTATCTTTTTGTCTACTGAAGTGTCTGTCTGCATTCTTCTGTTATTATGTTCCTAGCTTCAGACTATAATTCTTCTGGTTCACAGTCTATTGTGCTTAATAGCGCAAATCTGTTCCTTATATTGCCAGTAAATTCTGTTGAGATATTGTTTCGATCATATTTTAGCATAATGACTGCCCACCTCTTTCTGTGCCATCATATGTTTCTAAAAAAACAAGGTATGTCAAATTTATCGTTTCTCATCCCCCTCCCCCCAAGTTACAGGCTTGGTAAGCAGGGGAGTGCTATGGATGCAATATATCTTGATTCTAATAAGGCTTTTGACAAGCCCCACTCTCCCCACCAACATGCATAGTACCTAGTATGAAAGTAATAGACACAAAAAGGGTCTTAGTAAGCTGCAAGCTAAACATGAGTCAAACAGTGTGATGTCGTAGCCAAAAAAGTAAATGCAACTTTGGGCTGCATGAACAGGAGTAGTGTCCAGACTGTTAAAACACTTTTGATGTTGCGCAATGCATGAGGCAACACGTCAACGTTTGGCACCAGATTTCCCACCTTCGTGACTGTAGTCAGCAGCTTGTGAGCTGGAGAAACACCCCTCTCTCTTTCCTAATGAGTAAAGAGACATGGTAAACTTCTCTCAGATGAGGCTTTTATTCTTAGAAGAGGTTCCACTGTGTACAACAATATATACATCGACACCATCCACACTAGTAACAACCCACTCGTCACTACTCTAGCAAAGACTCTGTGTGGCCTACTAGGCCTTGCCTCTCCCTCTGGTGCCACAAAGGATCCAGCCACCCTCCTGAGTGGCTGTTCAGACTGGTGGCATCCTACAGGACTTTACAGCACTTGTTGGTTTTTTATGTCACTTCCTGTTTAAATGCCTAATCATTATGGCTCACACTAACCCTTTTATGCCTGGTTACTATTGAAACCCACTTTGTACATTTTCCTTGTGACTCTATATCCCAACACAGACTAAGGGAAGTCGCAGTGCCACTCTGTCCTGCTTTAGTCACACCTCACTTAGAATACTTTGTCTAGTTCTGGGCACCACAGTTCAAGATATTAATATGCTGGAACATACCCAGAGAAGGGCAACCAGAGCAATCAAATGCCAGGAAAACAAGAGTTATGAAGACCATTTTAAGGAGCTGGGCATGTTTAGCTTGAAGAGAAGACCAAGAAGAGAAGTCTGAGAAGTGACATAACTATCTTTAATTATCTTAAGGGATATCACATAAAAGATGAAGCAAATTTGTTTTCCACTAATGCAGATACTAGAACACAAGCCAATGAATTCCAATTACAAGAAAAGCAATTCCACCTAAACACCAGGAAAAACTTTTTTATTGAGAACTATTTGACACTGGAATAGTGCTTTCAAGTATGCTATTCTCTCCATCTTTCAATTGATTTGAAAGTCTCCCCTTAATCATCTTTGGATGTCTTTGAACATAGGTTTGATGGGCATCTTTCAGGTGGGTGCTTTAGTTGGGTATGCCTGCATAACAGGAAGTTGGACTAGATGGCGTTTGTAATCCTTTCCATAATTCTATGATTAAAATATATTTTTAATCATGAAATATTTAATTGTAATTAGCTGCCTTCCAAACACATAAGAAAGAACAGTTGTCCACCATGATATAATACAATATTTACTATGGCAAAACAAAACATTATTTTGGTGCCTGTTTTAAAGACAGGAAGCCAGGGCTGAGAGAGCCGGGGTTTGCTACGCAGACCCATAAATCCAGGGTGAGGTACAGTGCCACCCAGGAAAGGGCTCACAGCTCACTTTTTGGCACTATGCTACACTATCTCTGTTAGTCATCTCCTTTCAACTTCCCTTCTCATTTTGCCAACTGTTTTGCTCATACCCTAAGGAAGCTCATTTGTTGTTCTAGGTCCTGCTGTGACATATACATCAGATTAGATGCCTCTGGACCTCACTTTGTTGTTTATTCTGAAAGCTGCTGGTACTGGAGGGATTCTGTGGAGTTTGGCACTGAGTCTAGTTTCACCAGGGCTGCTGCAATAGTATGTAAATTCTTCTTGCAAGGAGAACAGGATTTCAGCTTTTACTGCGTACATGCATAGAATAAGCAGCACAGCATGCAGCCACAATCTCTACTTCAACACTAGAGTCAAAATGAAAGGTCCATTCTCATTCCCAAAATAGCCACCATGAGTACTTGGGGCTCCCTTACATGGCAAAAAACACATGCCTTTGAGCTTCTGCTACTGCATAGTGTTTGTACACCCAGCAAAGCACAGAGTGCTCTCTAGAGATAAACATTACCCTGGTCATATTCCATGGCTTGTTGTGGGGATGTGGAGGCGCGCGCGCGCACACACACACACACACACACACACACACAGAGAGAGAGAGAGAGAGAGCAGTGTTATATGTTATGTCCTCACAGCCTAGAGCTTTTATTTTCCTCTTCTAGCCTTATGTAGGGCCACAAGCATAAGTTGAATATTTTAGTCTCTTGTTGTAGGGATACAAAAAGATCCGTACATCTTAGTAGGGAGGAAAAACACTCCAAGCCATATGGCACTGCATCACACTTGTAAATTAATCCCACCCATCACAAATACCATCAACTGTTCTCTATAAGATTACCTTAACGGCAGCTGAAGGAAGGCAAGATTTTCAGCAGTTAGGCTTCAGTGTCTAGCCTCCTCTGCCATAAGCACTCTAATTCCAAAGAAAAGCCTAAACTCTAGGCTTTGAGGTTGCCTTTGAAGCTGCAATATTTGCCCCACTAAAGGAAGCTTGTGCTTCAGCCTAAACAAATGATTTCTTGTTTAAGACTCTGTTGCCCTAAGCTCATGTTCCTTGATTACTATTCGGGAATCCAAACCTTTCTTTTTCTGCATCTTGCTTCTCTGATACAAGTTTGCTACCTTGGAATCATAGGGCCAAAACAGACTGGCAAAAAACACTGGCTTCAGGGTGGTGTGGGGTGTGGTGTACACATGGCGCACACCCCAACACCCCCCCCCCCCAAGCCAGTGTCATGCTGCCACACTGACCATACAGCGGGCAGAGTCACGACATTTCTGTGGTGCAGCGTTTACATGACACAGAAAGCTGAAAAGCCACCGCCATGGCAGAAAGGGTGACTTTTTTCTGCCTCAAGAAGGAGTGGCATTTTGCGGCTTCTTCTGGGGCTGGAAAAACACCAGATCGGGACCGTAACATGCAACTGCCACAGCCCCAATCCAGCAATCAAAGGGACAGCGTAGAGCCATCTGTTATGGCCCACAGTTTCAGATCAATTCTCTTCTTCTGGCCTACTTGGTCAGACTGACTTCCAGTTCCCCCAGCCATGGGGGCCCTTGAGATGAGCTGAATTATGGTTCCAGGACCCTCCATGGATATCAAAATTCATGGGTCTTTAAATACAGTGGCATGAGAAAATGTAATCCCTTACATAAAATGGCAAAATCAAGGTTTGCTTTTGGGGATTTATAAATTTATATTTAGTATTGTCAAGCCATGAATGATTGAACTCATAGATAAAGAATCCCTGGATACGGAGGGCTGACAACTCAACAAGGAGCCATTAAAAAGAGACTTGATTGATCCTTCAGCCTGGCCTTAACATCACCCTCTTGTATCCTGGATCTTTTCTACTGCAGGACCTATAACCATGGCAACTAATTACAAAATGTGAGAAGACTGTGAACAATGCATTTATTGTTCTAGTAATGGTTAATTGTCATGATAGCTAAACGGAACCTCATGCACAGGTAACATTCCTCTGAATGCCTGACATTAGAAACAAGGCACTGAGGTGGGCTTCAACAATGATGCTCATCAGAGTAAGGGACTCTGTCCAGTGGGAAACCTGACAAGTGGTCAGGCTCTCTCCCAAGCTCCCACCATCTCTCCAGCATCAAGACTAGGACGAAGATTTGTGGTTGTCTGGCAAACTGTGGAGTCAAGACATTCAAGAGACATTTGGTCATGCAGAAAAACCTATCTCCCCTCATTTGCTTTCTGCCTTTCTGGAATTAAAAGGGCAGGTGGGGGAAAGGGTTGAACACTCCCTTTTGAAGGATTTCAAGACACCTTCAGGCAGTAGTGACCAAACTGACATACTACTCGCCTGGCTAGCCTTGGTAGCAGAAGGAGGGGCAGAAAAGGAAGGGAACTGGCACTTACATTTACTAGTGATCAAGTTCACAATCCAATGGCAATTTTTTCTGCACAAGCTGTTTTACATATAAATAAATACATTCCCTAAAACTGGGGGGGGGGATTATACCAAGGTTCGGGAGAGGGCACAGTAGCAAGGCTATATGCATACTCAGACGTTATGTCGCACTCAAACTTTAAAACTGTTTTCAAAGGACAGGGTTGCTTTTTTTAAAAACTGGAAGGTGATTTCTGGTTTATTTCCTCATTTAAAAAGGATTTTTCAGAGTATAAAATAGAGGTGTAAGTGGAGTTCAGGAAAGGAAGAGACACTAGGGACCATATTGCAAACATACAACGCCTAATGGAGCGTACTAAGGAATTCCAGGGAAAAAAATCAGCATGTCCTTTATAAACTATAGCAAAACACTTGACTGTATAGATCATGAAAAGCTATGGATGGCTCTTAAGGCCATGAGAGTGCCACTACATCTGATAGTCCTGATAAGAAATTGATACTTAGGGCAAGAGGCTGCTGTTAGAACAGAATTCAGAGAAACAGAATGGTTCCCAATTGGCAAGGAGGTCAGGCAAGACTGTATTCTATCTCCCTATTTGTTCAACTTGTATGCAAAAAAAATAATGTTAGGCACAGAAGAATGAGAAGTGAAGAAAAGAGGAAGGACCATCAACAATCTAAGTTGATATGTGGATGGCACCATAATACTAATGGAAAACAGCAGATACTTGGAACAGTTACTAAAGAAGGTCATAGATGAAAGTGCAAAGACAGGCTTAATGCTGAACAGAAAGAGAACAAAAGAAAGATGCTCACGAGAGAAATACATAAATTCCACCTAGACAATGAAAAAATTAAAATAGTAAAAGAGTTCCCATACCTATGATCAGAATGGTGACTGCAGTCAAGAAATAGGAAGGAGACTAGGAATGGGAAGGACAGCTATGAAAGAACTAGACAAGATGCTAAAGTGTAAAGATATACAACT
Organism: Sceloporus occidentalis; assembly: GCA_023333645.1. Classification (NCBI taxonomy): domain Eukaryota; kingdom Metazoa; phylum Chordata; class Lepidosauria; order Squamata; family Phrynosomatidae; genus Sceloporus; species Sceloporus occidentalis. The sequence continues at coordinate 9,943,528 of JALMGF010000020.1, forward strand.
AAGCACTAAAATTAAAATTGTCCAAGCTATTGTATTCCCCATTACGATGTATAGATGTGAGAGAAATAAAGAAATAAAGAAAACAGACAGAAATAAATCAATTCATCTGAGATGTGGTGCTGGAGAAGAGTGCTAAGGATACTGTAGAGAGCTAAAAAGACAAACAAATGGGACCTAGAATAGATTGAGATTGATATCTCCTTGGAATCCAGTTGAGGCTGTCGTATTTTGGACACATTCTGAGAAGGCATGGCTCACTAGAAAAAGCAATAATACTAGGAATGGTAAAGGAAAGTAATTGTACGCCATGGGCAGGTTTACTTTTATCTATTTTATTGTTTGTATGTACAGCGCTGTGTAAATCTACAGCCCTATATAAATAAAACATAATCATAATCATAATCATAATAGAAAGAGAGGAAGACTGCATGCCAGATGGATAGACTCAATCAGGGAGGTCACTGGCCTGAATCTACAAGACCTAAGCAGAGCAGTAGAGGATAGGGGGGGTCTTGGGGCACCATGCATCAGGGTTGACTTGGAGGCAATTCATAGAATCATAGAATAATAGAGTTGGAAGAGACCCCAAGGGCCATCCAGTCCAACCCCCTGCCATGCAGGAAATCCAAATCAAAGTATCCCTGACAGATGGCCATCCAGCCTCTGTTTAAAGACCTCCAAGGAGGGAGATTTGACTACACTTCGGGGGAGTGTGTTCCACTGTCGGACAGCCCTTACTGTCAGGAAGTTCTTCCTAATGTTGAGATGGAATCTCTTTTGCATCCAAATGGCATGGCGCACAAGGGATGTCCCTGCGTCGCTCCAGCACGCTAATGGCACCTTGGCAGTAGCGGAGAAAGGAGCCACGTTTTGCTGCTCCTTTTTCATGGTGCATCGGTGCCGCAATGTGCAACGATCCATGTCTCGCCGCCACTTTCTGCCTATCTGTATCTCCCCCCCCCCCCTTAGTTTACATAAGCTCTGGAAAATGAGATTCCCAAAAAATACTGCTCTCCTCAGAAGCTGTAAAAGCTGAAGCAGGGAAGAATAGTTTTGGCCTTGCAATTTTTTCAAAGCAAGCTGCAGCTGAACTGGTAGAGAGCCTTCTGTAGCATTCACCTGCATAGCCAAGAACACTGCAAGGAATGGAACGATACATGTGCTCAGCAGTTTCTTGGGGAAACAGGCAGCTCTGAGAGAACAGAAGCAAGTGCCATCTTGTTTCCCTATCTGAACGGCATCATGTTACAGCTGTCAGTACAGAGCTTGTGGCTGTCACCTTTGTGCCTTCACATTATCCTAGAGACTGGAATAGTCTCAAAGCTGTTCAGCTATAAATAGGTGGAATATTCCAGTGGCTGCATTTGCCCATTTGTGCCTCAAGCAATGAATTGCTCTGCTGCTGCAGTTCCTGGATTATGATGTCCTAAGGTAGCAAACCAATACCTAATAAATACTGTAGGTGAGAGTATTACAAAGACAAAGAAGGCAAAAAACTGTGAGGCCCCAGGCAGGTGCATAAGTGCAAATTTCACTTCAGGTCCTGAGCCAAAAATCCAAAGGGTGCCCCTAGGACAAATAATAATAAGTAAACAACATCATTTATTACACATAGAATGTGCAGCTTTCACATCTCCCCACTGTAAGACTGGCCCAACATTTCTCTCACTTTTCAATTTATTTTGAGGGGAAATTATCAATCTTAGAATGAAAAGGAAAGAGGAAAATGGTATCTACTTACACCTTTAAGACTTATTTTTATTTTAGCATAAGCTTTTGTGGATTTCAATCTATCTCATCACAGGCACTGATGACAATCACCGCATCAGAAGTGAACTGAAATTCATGAAAACTCATGCTAAAATAAATCAGTCTTAAAGGTGCTGCTTGATTCCTTCCCACAATTCCTTCCTCTTACCCTGAAACACGGTACCCTGATACAGCTATCTCTTTGAAAACTAAGATAGTGTTAAGACTGTTTAACTGGTAAAATTTATAGGATAATGGAGCTGGGAGAGACCACAAGGGCCATCCAATCCAACCCCCTGCCATGGGGATGTATTTATATATGGATTATTAAATTGTTAAGTGAGACTAGTCTGATTTTGAATTTAAGTGGGGCTAGTTACAACTCCCTTACTGCAAAAGGTCCACTAACTTCTAGTCTGTTTCCAGACTCAATTCCAAGTACTGGTTATGACTATAGTTGCTATTGTTAGCAACCTGGCGGCAGCTGTTTGGGCCAACTGAAGTTTCTAAGCACTTTATAGCCGAAACAGGATGTAACCAAGGCATATACCACCATGGCCAAGCACATTTGGTGCACTAGCTTTAACTGCAAAAGCACTCCTGGTCACTACTGAAACATGGGCTTCCAGGCTCAAAGCAAGTATTCCCATGCACACCTTCATGGGGAGCATAATCCTATCCAACACAGGCTGAAGCCCTATTCATAGATCTGTCTTTATACTGACCAGGAGCAACTCTGTCTTGTCTGGATAAGTCTTCAGTCTGTTCGCCCTCATTCTGTTCATTACAGCTGCCAGCCACTGGTTTAGCACAGGAACCTTGGTTGACAAGACAAGAGACATTGTAGACTAACACTCTGTGTCTTTAGCCCTAGTATAAAGCGCACCTGGAGTTATCACAGAAAAAAATGAGATGTGGTAGATGTTCTGAATGCGGATGTTGCTGTGACCGTGACAGGGATGCTATATAAAAGTACAGGTGGCCTATGTGGCATAGGAGGAGATTGCATGGCATTACTGTACTCACCTGCCCCTGCCTTGTGTATATTTTTCTTCATCCGCTACCCTTCAACTATGGAGATTAGATGTGGCTGAATGACTAGACTAAGGGCTGTTTTTAGGTGTGGCATTCTGCTCATAGGGTTCCAAAGACTGCCTGGCTTGTATCGTTGGTACTCTTTAGGCATCAAACAAAATCTTTTCTATTCTCTTGGGCATTTTATATCTCATTCTGCTGCTCCAATAAATGTTTCATTTTTATTATATTTTTGTTGAAATTTTAATGCAAACCTACAGTAGGATCTTGCTTTGATAAAGGGCTGTATATAAGCAAACAAACATTTATTCCCCCCCAAAAATATAATTAGCATCCCATCAATCTTGGATATCATGTTAGCTATCATCATTATTAGAATGAATCAATCAATCATCATGTGAATAGACCAATCACTGAAAAAAGTGTATGTATCAATGACTGAGTTTTAATGGGGTGAACAATTGACCATTCATAGTCTTCAATGTGATGATATTAATGATTCTAAGATCCAACAAACTACTTCAGTATCTAATAGCATTGGTGTTAAGGTTTTCTCTCACTTTCTCTGGAGAAATTCCAATACACTTTTCAATGTGGGAGAGGAAGGTGTGGGAAAGTACACAACAGACCAAAATAAATTGTTTTTAAGGAATGGATGTGTCTCATAGCAGACAGAGTCTTACAACATTCCTTCCAATATGAGAGTGAGTCAGTAAGAGGAGAAAGGGGAAGGAGATGGCATGTGCCACCCACACTTTTAATCAGGGAAAACTTTTTTAGTCAATCAAATAGTTTTTAGCTGTAATCAAACCGATTTAGTCTGTTAAACACTGCAATGCCAATCATTGCTATTTATGGCTATGATGTCTGACAACAGGGATGGAAAAACATGTGAAATGCCAGATGTAGCTATACTTCAAGTTCCACAAACCCCAGTAAGTATGATCAATGGTGAAAGATGATGGGAGCTAGAGACTGACAACATCTGGAGGGCCACATATACTCCATTTTTGCCTTAGAGGATAAAGGGAAAAGACAGTACTGCCTCAATATGCACACAATATAAACTTCAACACAAGAAAAGAACAAGTGTAAGATGCAGTTTTACTTTCCTCATAATATTCCTTAACTCTGAAGGCACTATCTCAAAGGTAAAAGCTCAAATCAATCCTTTGGGGAGGGGGTGGGGTGGGGAGGAAAGAGACTCCAACATTATTATGGTGGTTGAACAAAGTCCTCTACACCACTGGTACACAACTCCACAAAGGACAAGTGCCAATAGTCACCCCACACCCCCATTATAGGCCACAAATGCATGCTACAACATACTATTTTGGAATAAAAAAGGGGGGTTGGGTAGCTGGGAGTTTAGAGGTGGCACACTGCCATGTATGCTTGTGCTTTCCACCTAGAAAACAAACTAAAATCACCCTGAAAATGTGTGCATGTGTGTGTGATGTGGAGGCTTTGCTGGGACTGCTACAATTCCCCCACCCCATCTAACAACCAGTAGTAGCTCTTCTGTGTGTATGTCGCTGTTGTGCCTTCAAGTTATTTCCAACTTATGGCAACCCTAAGGCAAACCTATCATGGGGGTTCTTTGGCAAGTTTCTTCAGAGGGAGGTTGCCATTGCCATCCTCTGAGGCTGAGAGTATACACTACTCTGCCTTGGTAAACAGTCTGAAAAAAGATGTTTCAATAAAGAATGGCCCAGCATACTTGGGAAACCTCAGAGACACAACTTATGGATAGAAGTTAAATTGAAATTGCTTTTAAACTTCTAAGAAACTGGTAATACATGGCAGACTTTATTTGGCTCCCCTGCTGTGGAATTTTAAAAACTCACACAGAAAACACCTTGGATTTCTGCATGTTTTGACAGCCATTTTAAAGAAAAGAACACCTGTTTGAAATAGTAACAATATTGTTGTGTTTAGATATTTAGTTGTTTTATCAAATATAGTGCATTGACAAAAGCAACATAAATCAACAAGTTATTCTAACAGTTAATTTTGTACCCTCAAAAAAAGCTAATTAATACAATTTCCTCCCAAACTAGTTTGAATTTAACATTTTTTTCCAATGTTATTGAAAATAACAATGAACTAAAATACCACTATGAACCTAACATTTTACCAAGAAAGATTCCATAGCTGTTTATTTAAAAAGGTAACACAAAATTAGGAGGGGTCACTAATACCCTGGAGACAGGATCAGAATTCAAAATGACCTTAACAGATTAGAGTTGGGCCAAACTAACAAAATGAATTTCAAAAGTAAGAAGTGTAGGGTACAGTGCACTCACGTTATACGCGGCGAGCTATACGCCGCTTCCAGCTTACATGGAAGCCGCGTGCCAATTAAAGAAATGGTGCGCACACCAATGGCGTGCATGCTGCTGCTCCAAACCATAAGCATGCGCCCCATTATTTGCAATGGAGTGTGAGCATATGTGGATTTCCCCTTACGCGGGGGATCTGGAACGCATCCCCACGTAAGGGAAGGGCCCACTGTACTACATTCAGGCGGGGGGGGGGGGGGAAATGAAAGGCTCAAATATAGGTGACCCCCCTGGCTTGACAACAGTACATGAGTAAGAGATCTGGGAGTCTTAATAGACTACAAGCCGAATATATGTCAACAGTATGGTGCTGCAGCTAAAATAGCCAATTTGATCCTGCGCTGCATCAATAGGAGTATAGTATCTAGATCAAGAAAAATAATAGTACCATTCTATTATGCTTTGATCAAACATCACCTGAAATACTGTATCCAGTTTTGGCACCACAATTCAAAAGGGATATTGACAAGCTGGAGCATGGCTAGAAGAGGGTGACCAAAATGGTGAAAGGTCTGGAAGCCATGCCCTATGAAGAGAATATGGGGTATATTGAGCTTGGGGAAGAAAAGTTTAAGAGGTGACTTGATAGCCGTGTTGAAATATTTGGAGGGGTGTCATACTGAGGATGCAGCAAGCTTGTTTTCTGCTGCTCCTGAGACTATGACATGGAGCAATGGATTCAAACTGCAGGAAAAGAGATCCCACCTCGACATTAGGAAGAAAGTCCTGACAATAACAGCTGTTCGATAGTGGAATACAGTGCCTCAGAGTGTAGTGGAGTCTCCTTCATTGAAGGTTTTGAAACAGAGACTGGGTGGCCTTCTGCCAGGGGTGCTTTGATGGGGCATTCCTGCATAGCAAGGGATATTCCTGCACAGCAAGGGGTTGGACTGGATGGCCTTTGTTGTCTCTTCCAACTCTATGATTCTATGATTTAGTACAATGGTCCTTGAGACAAAAAGCTTATAAATACATTAGGGATCCTAAAAAAAAAACCCTTTGCAAATTGAACTTCCTCATCATGATTATAAACTGACTATAAAAGGTCTACCTTTTATGCTTGTCTACCTTGTAAAAATTATTGAGCAAATATATGTGAAATACTATGTACATATATTAACCATTATATAAATGCTATAAATGAAACTAAAACAGCAAAGCAATTTGATGTATACTATAGATGTCAATGGCTAACTTAGACCATAGGATATACAGTACGATGCAAAATGAGCAAAGCTACTTCTGCTTTGTTTCCAAAGCCATGCTATTCTATTACAGGAAGACAAACCAAAAGACCAACAAATTTGTTGCAGTACAACTTTTTGTGGACAACAGATCACTTCAAGAGACACATGGAGTATTGTCTAGATTTGTATATATATGCACAGTACAAACAGTTGAGTTGAGATAGGATGGATTTTCTTGACTGCCATCAAGTTGACTTTGATCTATGGCAACCCTATGAATGGGATCTCCAAGTCACTTTATTATCAACCATCTCGCTCAAGCCATGCAGATTCAAGGCTGTGGATTCCTTCATGCAGTCTATCCATTTGTAATGTAGTCTTCATGATTTCCTACTACCTTCTAATCTATCAAGCATTATTATCTTTTCTAGTGAATCAAATACAGAGTGAAACTGGTAGAATGTAAATGCAAAAATAATACAGTGATAATTATATTGGGGAAGCCACATTGGCAGCAAAAAAGTTAGAGTATTATTATTGCTTTTTTTTCCCTTCTTTGCATCTGAAATCTAGATTTTCAAAGATTTGGTCTCCTGATGAGTGCAAGTAAATGAAAGAAGAAAGGGAAAAAAACTGGGAATATATTTGGGGGAAGAGCCTGGAGGAAAACAAATTCTGCAAGGGCTCAAACTCTAAATACACATTGGAAGCCTCTGCTAGCTTCAAATATCGATAAACAGTGTCTATTTTTCTTTTAAAGTGACAAGATCTACAAGTATTACCAAAAATCTTTACTTTTAGGGAACTCCTGACCATGATGCTTGTGTATCTGGGGTCTGATAAGGCTCAAAACTATTAAGACATTTTTTCTTCTTCAAGCAACCAAATTTTACCGATAGCAAACTGTGCTAGCAAACTGTGCCTATGTATCCAGTATTTATGGCTACAAAAGAACCAACTTCCAGGAATTACATTGTTTTTTGATCTCATTAGCTAACCCATTTGCCAAATGATAGGCCTGTTACAGACCGCCAAAATAAAGCTGCTTCGTGTCTCTTTGGAGGTACACTATTTAAATGATGCATGCATCCTAAGAATTCAGAAGCTGCACCAAAGCTGCACTCCAGTGCTTAGGAATGGAGCGTGGCTTTGGTGCGACCTCCAGACTCTTAGGACCCATGCATCATTCAAATAGCATACCTCCAAAGAGACCCAAAGCAGCTTTATTTTGGCAGTCTGTAACAGGCCATAGTTTCATTCACATCAACAACCAGGCTCTCAAACACAAGGATTAGCACAACAGCAAACCCTAAGTGCCAATACAGAAATTCAGCAGCAGTTTTATAAAAGAATAACAATCAGTGTGACACTTGCGTTTCCATGACATGCAACCCTTTTACTTCTCTTCCCATCCCTTGCACGCCTTCCCATCCTTGCCTCACTTTCTCCTCTCTCAATGACATGATTTGGGAACTGGAAAGAATCACCACAAACTCCACTCACTTGCTTCACAGGGCCAGGGTCGTTCTTCTCATCAGTCATCTTCCCAACCTTCTGCAACCTCCTGGTTGTGGTGGTTTTTATGGCCGGCCGACAGACATAATTTTCCAGGTTCTTAGGAGGTTTTTTAGTTCTCTTAGCTTGGAGGCCTATCTTTAGTTTTAAATTCCCCTCAGAAAAATTAGTTTCCTTCACAGAAAATTGCTGCTGGGCATCCGTCAGACTCTCATCTTTGCCAATCTCATCACCACTAGTCCGCTCACAATTCCTCTTGTCCTCCTCGTCTTCCTTAGTACTACCATCTAGTTCCACCTCTCTCCTGCTTCCCGCTGTGCCTGTGGCAACTGCAGAGGGGCTCTTCCCAGAAAACCCTTCAGAACCAGAACCCAACCCTAACATAGCAATATTTTGAGAGTCCATCACAGTACGTGCTGTTGCAATTTTTTATTTTATTTTTTAAAGAAGAGCAGGCATGTGGTTCATCAGTAAGTCTTTAATGAAACTTGTAGTCAACATCTTCTTCCTGTGGAAGAAATGCAAAAGATGCAGTCAGAATAACACAAAAAGATGCGCAACAATAGAGATTTAGATATATTTTTTTGTTGTGAACTAGAACTGAATGCTAAATATACGATTATGCATAAATCCTTTAAGCTCTCCCACAAAGTTGTACTGATCACACTTATTAACTACATAAAAACCCAACCATTAGCAGTCCTCCCAGCATGTCACCTAGACACAATTCTTATGCAGCATAGGCAATAAGGTAGGAGGATAACAAGCATGTAGTAAACAAAAAATAATCTCTATCTCAGTCCAGAATGCTATGTTTCTCATCCGTTACTACAGATCTTGTTGATTCCAGGAGATATTCCTCATGGTAAGATACTGTATATTTCTTTGTCATGAAGCATATTTATAGACTAATTTTCCACTAAGGAACTCAGGCTAACATTCTTATTTTTATAGTTTTTTGTGGGTTTTTGGGACTATGTGGCCATGTTCCAGACAACAGATGCTGGCGAAACGTCAGGAAGAAATTCTTCTAGAACATGGCCACATAGCCCGAAAAACCCACAAAAACCTATGGATGTTGGCCATGAAAGCCTTCAAATTCTTATCTTTGTTCTGCGCTTTCAAGTAGTTTTCAGCTTATGGCAGCCTTAATGTGACGCTATCATAAAGTTTTCTTGGTATATCTGTTCAGAAGGGATTTGCCATTTCTTTCTTCTGAAGCTGAGAGAGTATAACTTGGTCAAGGTCACTCAGTGGATTTCCATGACTGAGTGGGGATCCAAACCCTGGTCTGTAGCACGATAGTGCAACACTCAAATCATGGCTCTCCAGGATGCCATATCAACTTTATTTTGTGTTTTTAATGTTTGATTTTGGTTGTTTAAAACACATTTTTTGAAAGTACCCATGGGGTCAAAGGTGGTACCAAAATGTTTTTAAGTGCTGCTATAGTGTGTGTTATGTGTCTTCAAGTCATCTGTCAACTTATAACAACCCCATGAATTTCATAGTGTTTTTTAAGGCAAAGAAAACTCAGAAGTCATTTGCCAGCTCCTTTCTCTGAAATACAGCCGTACCTGATATCTCTTAGTATATTCCCATCCAAGTACTGACCAAAGCTGACCTTACTTAGCTTCTAAAATCTGATACTTTTAGGGCAGGGGTTCCCAACCTGTGCTCCAAGGAGCCTTTAGGGCTCTGTGTAAACTTCCCAGATGCTCAACGGCTGTTCCATGAAAATGAAAGAAATAAAAATTGAATGATATTAAAAAATAAGAATATACCAGTGGTGGCGAACCTATGGCACGCGTGCCAGAGGTGGCACTCAGAGCCTTCTCTGTGGGCACGCATGCTGTTGCTCCAGCACAGAGTTTGCCAGAGTTCATTACTAGAAAGCCAGAGGGACGTGGCACTTTGCAATAAATAAGTGGGGTTTGGGTTGCAGTTTGGGCACTCGGTCTGCAAAAGGTTCACCATCACTGGAATATACAGTCGTCCCTTTTGATTCACAGGTGATCCGTTCCGGACCATCACCACCCCGAAAATTGGGAATACTGCAAATATTGGAGCCTCATTGTATTTAATGGCTGCACGCTCCTGTGCGTGTCCCCGCAGGCACGCATGCCATTTTGTCCCTCCTGGCTTCCCGTCTGTGGAAATTCAAAACCGTGAAAGTCAGTGAATCCAGAGGGACAACTGTATTCTTATATATACTCCTAAACACCATTAACTTGTAAGACATAGGGTAGTCTTATCAGGGGGTCCGCCATAGAAATAAGGCGCTGCGCTGCGAGTCAAAAAGGCTGGGAAATCCTGCTTTAGAGTGTTGGGGGTATATAGACCCTTGGTATTTAATTGTGCAGGGCAGCCCTCTTTCCTTCACCCAGACTGATCCCTGATTTATAAATCTTGTTTATGCCATCTAGTGGTATTATCCTAGACCACTGTTTCTCATTGGGCAAGCCTAAAAAAGGAGTTTTGCATTTTCCAATATGACAGGATAATGGAATTACATCTGCAAACCATAATGTAAGAGCCCTAAGGGTACTGTGACTGTTCCTTCTTCAGTTCCAAAAAATATCAAATTCCTTCCCCTTACCTTTTTCAGCACATGCTTGTTAATGCATTTCTACAATACATATGAATGCTTGAAATGTTTCACATATTACCTAGCTCCGAACTCTTTCATTAGGAATGGGTTTAACTAATGGGATTAGCTTACAGTTGTAAACCGCTTAGAAACTGCTCAGTATGGTATGAAGAGATATATAAATGAAGCTGCTATTGCTATTCTATAATTTTGCAGCCTTCCAGATGTTGTTGAGCTAGAACAACAAGCATTCCTTACTACTAGCTATGCTGGCTAAAATGCTGGCACTTGCAGTCCATCAATGGGGAAATTGAAAAAGAATGGCAAAAGAATGCAGTTACCTTCCCACCAAAGTGGTACCTATGTATCTATTTGCATTTACATGCTTTCAAACTGCTAGGTTGGCAGAAGCTGAGACTAGTGACAGGAGCTCACCCCATCATGTGGAATCCAGGTCTTGAACTGCCAACCTTCCAATCTTCTGATTTTCAGAATTGGCATCTTATCCACTAATATTTACAACAATGGAAGAGTTGCTGAGTGTCCCCTTCAGTTCCCCAAAATATTTGTTCAGGCTAAATTAAGAATTCTGGAGAAACTAAACACTCATTCATAAGTATGATGTGTTAACCAGTCATCATGACCTGTATTACTACCATTAGTTTGGGATTCAGATTTCAAGAGGCCTGGCCCAGCCCTGCAGAGCTGAATAAACACCTCAAACTACTAAGAGCTGGTGAACAATTTTAAGTCCCCCAGGAAAGAAGCACCCGAGTTTCTCCCTCAAAAATACAATTTTTGGCGCTCTGCCCCAGTAAAGGTAAGATGGGGGCGTTGCACTTTAATTAACTGTTATTTTAATTAATACTGTAAATTGCACTGAATCCCATTTGAAGCAAAATGGGACAATAAATAAATAAATAAATAAATAGTGTTTCGTTGTACATGTCAGATGGCCATATCTTCATCTAATTCATCTAATTCTATTCACAACATGGATATATTTATGGATGTCAATCCTAAGCACATTTTCTGAAAAATAAGACCACTAGTTTAAGCTTTTTAAAAAGCCATTCACTGGTTGTCTACAGAAAGGGGGGGAAAGTGAGTGAATGCTCATTTTTTACAAGCTGGAAGGCTGAAGACTTTACCAAACTGACGAGCCAGAAGCCATATATAGTTATGGATGGCAATGTTGCTCAGTGTAAGTTTTCATAGACCAGTACTTTTTGTAGAATTTTTGGCATAATTATAGTAATTTCAGTCCGGTTAAGGTTCCTGTGCACATTTCTCCTGGAGAAGTCCCATTAAATCTAGTGGAATTTGCTTCTAAGCAAAGGTTCACAGAACTACACTGAAAGCATATCAACATAATCACCAGGACAGAAGTGATCAAACAGTGAATTTTTGCGCCCAGGTATTTACTATTAATTCATATAACACAAGAAATATTTGTCATTCAGGTTTTTTTTCTCTCAAGCTTCATTTCATGTCAAGACTGGGAAATTCCTAATATCATATGGCTGATACTCTTTTACTGAATCATGGTACAAGCAGTGAGGGATTTGTTCATGTTAGCAAGCAAGTCACTCTAAATTAAGAAAAAAGAAACTTTTGCCAGAGCTACCCAACCAATACATGAAGTGCATACCTCAGAAAGTAAGAGTTACAATAACTTTCTTTGACAATTTCAGGAGTCAGTCCTTTTAGATTCCTTGTGCAAATACCAACACAAGCCAGAAGCCCATGTTGGCCCCAGTGAGAAAGAAACAGAAAATCTCTTGCCAACATTACTGATACTTTCGAGTTACAAAGAATTTGACAAGCAGGCATCCAAAAGTCTGCGGTACAGCAATCAAAGGGTGAGTGCATTCAGCTACAGAAAAGATGGACACACAAAACTGTGCTGACTCTTACAAAGTCTCATTTCTACTTCAGCTTTTGACAAAGTAAGAAACCACAAGACTTCTTTCCAAGGAACAGGACAAGTGCCCTACTGTTATTTATCTACCATATATACTTGTGTACAAGTCGACCTCATGTATAAGTTGAGGGAAGGTTTTAGGATCAAAATCTTGGATTTTGATATGCCCCGTGGGCAGAATTTAGGAGACAGATTTTAAGGTTGGCTTCAAAGTGGAAGTGGAGGGGGGGAAGTGAAGCTTGGTTTTCAGAGGAAACGCGAGGAGGAGGAGGAGGAGGAAGAGAAGCAAAGGTTTGGAGATCAGATTGCAAGCGGTCTGAAATACAAAGAAGAGGCAAGGTTTGGAGATCAGTTTGCAAACGAAGGGAAAATGGGGTAATGCAAAGGAGAGGCAAGTTTTGGAGATGAGTTTGCAAACGAAGGGAAAATGGGGAAATGCAAAGAGGAGAAAGAAAAGTTTGGAGATAGGATTGAGAAGGGAATCACAATGGTGCCTCGCAGCTCTTTCAGCAAGCGCTGCCAAGGCACGGAGAGCGGGACATCAGGGCTACTTTTAAAAGGAGCTTTATGAGCATTATTACTGTTTGATGTTGTTGTTAACTGTCCTCCAGTCGATCTCAAACCATGGTAACTGTATTGACCCTTGTATAATTCGACCCCAGATTTTAGGGTCAATATTTGGGCATAAATTTCTCGACTTATAGTTGAGTATATACGGTACTTCACTCCCCACATAAATAAAAGAAGACCCTGACTCTTTCTCAGTCTCAAGCCTGCTATGGATGCCAGAACTGTAGCAACAACCACAAATATTGACTGACTAGTAAATTAAGCAAACATTTGTGGGTCCCTGTCCATCAGGCAGAATAGCAAGAGAACCACTATGTAGAGCAACTTCCTATTTAGGAATGAGACAGCAGCATACTACTCAGGGTTCATCTGCACTGTAGAAATAATACAGATTAGCACTACTTCGACTGCCATGGCTCCATCCTACAGAATCCTGTGATTTTTAGTTTTGTGATATCTTTAGCAGAGAAGGCTAAAGACCTTGTAAAACTTCAAATCCCAGGATTCCACAGGATGGAAATATAACAGACGGTGCCATGGATAAGTGGTGCAGCAGACAGATGTTGGGTTCAAATCCGCTTTGGTCTAACTTTCCACGGCAAAATGTTGCAAAGATAAATATGTTACAAATCCATTTGTGCCAGGCTGAGCTCCTTGGTACTTGGAAGCTTTCCAAAAACAATGAATTTCAGGAACCATCCATCATCTCCAGTTGGAGATGAGGAGACTGTACCTCAAGACATCTGGAAGCTTCTAAGGTAAGAAAAGCCTGATCGAAGAAGATATGGGCCCATCTGGAGTCTAGACAGTTTGCTCTACGCAAGCCACTGGAAAAGTGAGAAACGAATATAAAAAGTTCTGTTATGACAAGTGTACTGAATACCAACAATGCAAGGGTAGGTAACTGTGAAAGACGAGGGGGCCACATTAGCCCTCCCAGAAGACCTTGAAAGACTGCACCTTTTTTGCTGCCCAAAAACATTATTGGGGGGGGGGGCACATCTTTGGGCCTTTAAGAGCATTTCTGGATATTCTAAGATAAAAAATAAATAAATATATTAAAAATGTGAAGTTTCACTTTGTTCCTTGAGGGGGGCTTCAAACATATGGAAATGCCCTCTAGACCCTGCAGATATCACTTTTGGGCATTCGGGAACAAACCGTTTTTCAAAATTTCCAAACTTTTTTGGAGATTGTTATTTATTTATTGAATTAATACCCCGCTCTTCAGAAATGCCCTCTGTCATACCCTCCGAATAAGCCCCCTTCAAGTATGCTATTGCATTGAAGTCCTGCTTTTGAGTTTCACAAAGGCATCTAGTTGATCACTATGGGAACCAGGGATACCTTACTCTGATCTCCAACAGACAACTCTGCCACTGTGCTGTGGCAGTTCAGATGTTCAACTGGGACTTGGGAGACCCAGGGTCTGTTACTCATTTTGTTATGATACTCAACTGGATGGCCTTGGGCCAATCGTTTTTCTCAATGTGACATACTGTACAGGGATGTTGTAAGACTTAAGGGGAGGTAGAAATCCATGTATGTCGCCTTAGACTCACAGCAGCAAAAGTGGGGTATAAATGTAACTAAATATTAACTGAATGAATAACACTGTCTTTGTTGTCTTTCATTCAAACACTATGCACAATATCTCTGAATGTACTAGGAGGCAACCTGTCCAGACAAGTTTGTAATCTGATTTGATAGGGGACCGGTGTGGTATAGTGGTCTGAGAGCTGGACTAGGATACTAGGACACCCGGTTCGAATCCTAGCTCAACCATGAAAACCTACTGGACGATCTTGGGCAAGTCACATTCTCTCAGCCTCCCAGGATGTCAATGGCAAACTCTCACTGAACAAACTTGCAAACAAAACCCCATGATATCGCCTTAGGGTCACCATAAGTCAAAAATGACTTGGAGGCACACAATGATGAGAGAAAGAAAGGTGATGAAATGGAAGTATAAAATGAAGTTACACATACAGCGGGCCCTTGCTGAAGTTTTGAACCAGGACACACACACACACACACACACACCCCAAAATCTGTGGATTCTCAAGTTCCATTAAATACAATGGCATACTGAAATGCTCTTCCTTAAAGACATGGGAGTGCCACCACATCTGATAATACTGATGAGAAATCTGTAAGAGGCTACTGTCAGAACAGAATGCAGAGAAATAGAATGGTTCCAAATTGGCAAAGAGATCAGACAAGGGTGCAGTCTGTCAACCTGTATGCAGAAAATATAATAAGAGCAGGCTTAGACTTGGACAAAGGAGGAGTAAAAATAGGAGAAAGGAATATCAATTATCTAAGATACATGGATGATACCATATTACTAGCAAAAACACCACAGATTTGGACCAATTATTAAGAAAATAGTGCAAAGGCAGGCTTAATGCGGAACATAAAGAAAACAAAAATGACCACAGAAGAACTACATGCATTCAACCTAAACAATGAGGAAATAGAAGCAGTAAAAGAGTTTCCATACCTCTGATCAAACACTGATCAGAATGGTGAATGCAGTCAAAAAATCAGGAGGACTAGGAATGGGAAGGACTGCGATGAGACAAGACCCAGGAGCCCCGGATCCAGGACAAGACCCAGGAGTCCTGGTGGTGCAGTGTTTAAATGCCTGTACTGCAGCCATTCATTCACAATTCATAAGGTTGCAAGTTTCATCCCAGCAAAGGGGGCTCAGGGTCAAGTCAGCCTGGCATCCTTCCGAGGAGATCGCTAAAATGAGTCCCAAGCTTGTTGGGGACAATTAGTTTACACTTTGTAAACCACTTGATAAGCGGTATAGAAATGTACTTGCTATTGCTATTCTAAAGAATAAAGATATGCAACTGAACACCAAAGTTAGAATTGTCTAAGCCACTGTATTCCCCATAACCATGTATGGACATGAGAGCTGGAAAGTGAAAAAAGCAGATGAGAAGAAATCAAGTCATCTGAGATGCAGTGCTGGAGAAGAGTGCTGAGGATCCCATGGACAGCCAGAAATGGATCCTTGAACAGATTAAGTCTGAAATCTCCCTGGAAGCCAACTGAAGCTGTCATACTTTGGACCTCATGAGAAGGAATGACTCATTAGAAAAAAGAACAATAATAATGCTAGGAAAGGTGGAGGAAAATACTAGAAGAGGAAGACTGCATGCTAGAAAGCTGCTAGATGATATACTCTATTAGGGAGGTCATGGGTATGAAGTTATACGACTGAGCAAAGCAGTGGAGGACAGGGAGTCTTGGAGATGTCTCATCCACAGGGCTGCCATACATAAATCAGGGTCAGCTTGAACGCAGTTAACTACAACAAATATAAAATAGTAAAATCAAGGTTTCCTATTTTCAAGCCATGGATGGTTAAACTTGCAGATAAAGAACCTGTGGATATGAAGGGCTGACTGTACTCAAGTTTTGGTGCGTTTCAGAAACAAGAAGACCACGTGATTAAGCCAAAGTTGTACTGGACTGATGCCCAAGAAAGTTAACCATTTGTCAAAACACAGATCCAGATGAGTATCAGAGACTCTAACATTGTGACAGCAATCAAATAAAGCATCACATCTACCTCCACAAATCTGATTTTCACCCCCTCATCTGTAACTCTCAGTGCAGAGGTCTCTAGATGAGACACTGGCCTGTTACAGACTGCCAAAATAAAGCTGCTTCGGGTCTCTTTGGAGGTATGCTATTTAAATGATGCATGGGTCCTAAGAGTCCGGAGGTCGCACCAAAGCCACACTCCATTCCTAAGCACTGGAGTGCAGCTTTGGTGCAGCTTCCGGATTCTTAGGATGCATGTATCATTTAAACAGCATACCTCCAAAGAGACCCGAAGCAGCTTTATTTTGGCAGTCTGTAACAGGCCACTGTCTAGATCAATTTCTATCTTCTTTCAGGTCTTGTTATGGAACAGAGAAGGGTTGCTTTGGTGAATGATCTACACTGAAAACTGGACAGGCGGACTGTGTCTGAGTTGGTCCAGCTGGACCTCTTAGGTAAGCTGCTTTCTAAGGCACCTTGTTGGGATGAGACTTGGAGGCACTGTTTTACACTGTGTCTGTTCATTTCTAGAGGGTTGAACTCGGTGCTGAGGGGACTTTTGTTCAACCCCTTGGCCATGGGCCTCTTGGGTCCCTCAGGATCCAGTTCCATCCCCATTTCATTCAACATATACATGAAACTGGTAGGAAAGTTTACCAGAGTTTTGCGTTCTAGTGCCATAAGTGTGAGGATGACACCCAATTCTATTTTTCTTTCCACTTCAATCTATGGAAGCTGTCTTGGTTCTAAAACAACGCATACCGTCAGTAATGGACTGAGACTTAAATAAGAAAGATCAGGGAATAGGGATTCAGCCTGTACTGGATAGCTTACAACCTGCCTGAAGATGAAGGTTCACAGATTGAGCATACTTCTGGATTCCACCCTGAAAATGGACACTCAGACTTCAGAGGTCACCAGAAGTGCTTTTGCACAGTTAAGGCTTTTACACCAGCTGCACTCATTCTAGAGCTGTCAGATTTGACCACATTGATACATGCCTTATTACATCTTGTCTGGATTACTACAGCACTTTCTACGAGAGGCTGCCCTCAAAGAGTGTTTGGAAACGTTGCTCCATCCAAAGAGTAGTTGCCATACTGTTAAACGAGACTAGCTGCAGAGACAGGGAGAATACAACAGATTGCAACAACTCCAGGGGCTTCCAGTCTATTTCCAGGCACAATTCTAAGTACTAGTTGTGATCAACTGTACAGTATAAAGTCTTACATGGCTTAAGTCCAAGTCATATGAATACCGTGCAAGAAACCCATGTATCGACATATTCCAGGGAGGCCCTTTTCCCCATCCCAAGGCTTTCAGGGGTACATCTGGTGGAAGAGGGCCTTCTTGGTGGCTGTATCTAGGCTCTGGATATTCCTTTCTAGAGAGGCCATACTCAACATTAGGAGGAATGTCCTGACAGTAAGGGCAGTTCGAAAGTGGAACAAACTCCCTCGAAGTGTAGTGGAGTCTCCTTCCTTAGAGGTCTTCAAACAGAGTCTGGATGGCCATCTGTCAATGGGGATGCTTTGATTGTGAGTTCCTGCATGGCAGAATAAAGGGGTTGGAATGGATGGCCCTCCTTGGGGTCTCTTCCTACTCTATGATTCTATGCCCTCCTTGCTGTCCTTCTGATGACAGATAAGACTTCTTTTCATTTTGACAGGTCTTTGAGGACAGACTGATCATGGGGATAGGGTTTTCCATAGTGTGCTGTATAACCTGTTGTTTTTTCTTTAACGGTAATATTTTAGCCAGTTTTAATTTTGTTGATAGCTTAATTATACCGCTAACTTAATGGTACTTGTTTTAATTTCTGCAAACTGTCTTGAAGCAAAACGGTCAAGAAGCACTTCTGCCTTGTAAGAACCGATGGCCATCTCAAAAATAAAGTAGCATATGGGATTAATGTGGTCCATCGTGTGCACCGATCTTCTGCCATGTGTAAAAAATCTGGGAGGCAGCGAGAACGTGTGAGTTTCCCAATACTTGCACCCGCAACAAAACACATACAAGTGCATATGAGGAGATCATCATACGCTAGACTTTGCCTGTCCTACAAATGGAACACACTCTGCACAGAAAACGCAGCCTCTCTAAAGCGCCCCTTGTTGCCAAAGAAGTATTCTTCCTCTTGCATGCATCCATACGCATAGAAAGAACCGTCTCAGACGCGCCAAAGTACTGTCTCTGGAGACCAATGCTATCCATCGCAACTACAACTAGCCATGGAACGTGGGCCAGGCTGTCAAAGAGCCCGACTGCCACAAGGATGCAACTACTAGGATTCCCAATGCAAAGTTGAAGGCTTTCATGGCCAGCATTCGTAGGTTTTTTGGTGGGTTTTTAACAATAATAATAATAATAATAATAACAACAACACAGTACAGCACCTTCCCTAAAACATGAAGACCCTTCATACAGCGTAGCAATGTGTCTGGACACCAAACCTTACCCAGAGTCCTCTTGTGCGTGTGGCTATCAGCAACAAAACCTGGCTGAACAAGAGACCGGCTGCGTCTACACTGCGGGGACAATCTGGATTGGCACCAGCCTAACAGCCATGGCTCAGTGCTGTGGAATTCTGGGACTTGTACTGCGTGGTGCTCCGCTCTGGGGCCACCACACACTACAAGCCCCAGAATTCCACAGCACTGAGCCATCTCAGGTCCAAAACACACTGCAGAAACAATGCAGTTTGAGACAGCTTGAACTGCCTGGGCTCAGTGCTAGGGGATCCTGGGAAACGTAGTTTATGATGGCGCCAGAGCTCAATGTCTCACAGAATGACAGCTCCCAGGATTCCCTAGCCCTGAGCCAGGGCAGTTCAAGCCATCTCAAACCGGACTATTTCCACGCTGTGTCTTGGACCTCCTCAGTTAAACCGGTGTCGAACCGGATTGTTTCCCCACGGCGGACGCAGCCTCTGGACCCTCGCGAAGCAGCTGCCCAGGTTTGTTCTCCAGGGGGCCCGCAAGCCCTCCACGCCCGAGAGAGGCGCGCTCCACAGACCCTCCCTCCCTCCCTCCCTGCTGCAGGGCTGCTTCGCTGTCAGGAGCCTTGAGGCCCTCCTTGGCTCCCGTCCTCCGCCAGGGACCTGGGCCTCTCTGCCCAGCCGCGGCCTAGCTGTCACGGGCGGCCCTTCGCTCACCTCAGTGTCGCAGCGAGGCCCGTCCCGTGCCGCCTCATCCTCCAGGCCGCCGCCTCGGGGGCCGCAGCGGGACCGAGGCGCCCTCGGGGGCCTTCAGCCGCGGAGGACGGGCCGATCCTCCCACCGCGCTGCCTTGCCTTGCCTTGCCTTGCCTTGCCTTCTGGCGTCGCGCGGAAAGCGGCCGCGGATCCAAAATGGCGGCCGCCGTGAGGGAGGGAGGGAGGGAGGGAGGGAAAGAGGGCAGCCTCAGCAGCAGCAGCAGCAGCGGCGGCGCTCCTCTTCCAAGGCGCGCGGACGCCGAGCAAAGCGCGCATGCGCCGCCAGGGAGCGCGCCTTGGCCACGCCCACCGTGCGTCTCACTCCCCGCGCGGCCTTTGCTTTGACTTCGACCTTCGCCGCCTCCTTCTCCTTCGCCAATCAGTCCCGCGGCCGACCAATGGCGTCTTGCGCCCGCCCCCTTCCTCTCGCCTGTCAATCAGCACAACAGCGCGTGCGCTGTAACGCGAGCTACGTCTCCCCGGCCGTCTTTTGCGAGCGCGGAGGAAGCGTGTCACTTCGGGCTCTCCGTAGATGGAAGAAGGCGGGGCTGTTTCCTCAGGAGCCATAAAGATGGCGGCGCCCAGGGGAGGAAAAAGCGCCTAACGCGCTGAAGGGGCCTCCAGAGAAAGGAGGAGAGAGGCGGGCCGCCATTCCGACGTTTTCTGCTTCGGCCCCAGGCGCAGGTTGTTCGTTCTCCTCTTTTCTGCCTCCTCTCATGGCTTCCCCCGCTCTCCTTTTTCCTTTAAACCCAAAGGAAGCCTCGCAGTTAAAGAGCATTGGCAGAATTCTGAGTGACCTTTGAACCCTGCAGAGATACTCCAGTGCGAGGCCGCTTTAGGGGATTCTGGGAACTGTAGTTTTGACTCAATGTCTCATAAAACTACAGTTCCCAGAATCCTCTAGCATCGGGCCAAGGCAGTTAAAGCGGTACATTTACATATATTTCCTGCCGGAGAGCTCTGGTGCCACAATGAACTACAATTCCCAGGATGCCCTAGCACTGGGCCAGTTAAAGCGGACTCAAACTGGATTATTTCTGCAGTGCATTTTGGAGCTTTGCTTCTCAGCCAGGAGGTGGTTCTGTCTGTGGAAAAACAGGAGACGGGGAGATCTACTCACATCAATCGCCTTACTGAGTACTTCTCTTGCACCAAATTACCTGATGATGAGTTTGAGGTTAAAAGCTGTACTCTTAACATAGAAACAAAACGACTTTCTGTGTAATTTGTCAAGGCAACTCATGACTAAGAAGTTGACTTTTCCAAAAATATATAGCGGCCTTCTGTTGTGAATACGTTTTTGCTGTTTCTATTGCCAGGGATGATGCTGAGGCAGCTGAGGAGACTCCTTGGTCAAGGACCCAAGGTGAGCCACCCCAACTCCCCCGTTCTGTCAGTCAGTCAAAAACATAACTCCGTCTGAATCAGTATGCAAAGCATCTCAAAAGTACCACAGTGTCCTTTTGAATCTCGTGTGTCGTAACACCCATTTGTTAACAGGTGTGTATCCGAACTGAGCAAATTCATACATTTCCATTGCCTTTTTACATCTAATAAAACAGGAGATCCTACAAGCTGTTCCATAGTTCAAATGAATGATGA
Source organism: Sceloporus occidentalis (assembly GCA_023333645.1). Lineage (NCBI taxonomy): Eukaryota > Metazoa > Chordata > Lepidosauria > Squamata > Phrynosomatidae > Sceloporus > Sceloporus occidentalis. Next base: position 9,964,795 of record JALMGF010000020.1, read on the forward strand.
AGAACAGAGGCTCCGATAGAAACAGATAGAGATTGCTTCTGGATTCCAGGGGAAGTCTCACCATGTCTGTGTTAGTGTTTGCACAGAAGAGTCCACCAACCTTTGAGGCAGTCTGCTCCCTTTTTGAACCACTCTCGCTGTTCAGAAATTTCTCCCTACATGTACCTGGATAAAGATGTTGAATAGCACTGGGCCCAGGACAGAAGCCTGTGGCACCCCACTGTGACTCCTTAGTCTTCTTTTCTCCAGGGTAAACATACTTTGTGCTTTCAGCTGTTCCTCATGGGTTTCCTATGACACTTTTTTGAAGGACTAACTGACTTTTTCCTATTAGGGACTGCCATCTTTGTGGTTCCTCAACACCATTCAATGTACAGAGCAGAATACCATTGCAGAATGATAGCCTTTTCTGGAGAGCAAATGTTAACTAAGATACTGCTTCTCTCCTTAGCTGGAGCATGATAAATTTCTTCACGCAAGTTGCAGCATCTGGCAAAGTGCAGCTGTAAACCAGGATACTGTGAGTCTGCCAGAAAAGCCCAGAACAATCTTCCGTACTACTGAGAACGACCCGGTAAGTTTTTGTAATCCAGCCGGGGAAATAAATTTCTGAATGAGGGTCATGAGAGTGGCACTGAACTGAAGTATAGTTTATAATCACATATGATGGCTGTCTCATTGCAAGAGAAAAAGAGAATTTGGGGAGCTCCAGATAAGACAGTGTTTTTGTCGATTAAGTAGGTGTAACGGGACCATGTTTCTAAGTGACTCTGGCGGGTTAGAAACCGCCACTTGGGACGTCCTCAGGACGTCCCAGTTTAAAAAAGGGGCATCTCTTCCAGACGCCCCTATTCCTGTTACGGACTCTGTCCGTAACAAATGGCGACGGCTGTTCCACACGGCCGTCGCCATCTTGATGTAGCGGACGCTGTGCGTCCGCATGTCGCGTGGCACTAATGACGTCGCGAGTGCGCCATTGGCGCCTCGCGGCGTCATGAGCGCGCCGCCAGAAGAAGCTCCATTTTGGAGCTTCTGTTTTGCTCCACAAGGGAGCCGCGCAGTTTGGCTGCGGCGGCTCCCTCACGGAGCAAACAGGAGCGCCGGGAGACCACCTCAAAGCGGCAGTTTGTAACGCCTCGCTGTTTAATTGCGAGTTTTATATAATAGGCTAGAAGGGGCATTGCCACCATCCCTCCTGATATGGATGAACTACTGCAGTTTGTTTTTCACAGAGAGTCTCTTGAAGACTTCTGATACTGCTGCATTTTGTTTTGTGCCTTCAAGTCATTTCTGACTCATGGTGACCCTAAAGTAACCCTATCACAGGATTTTCTGGGTCTGAGTGTGTGGGTTTCCATGGCCAAGCAGGGAATTGAATGAGTTATAGTCCAATGCTCAAACCATGGTGCTTTCTCTCCTCTGCTGCATTTGTGGTTTAAGACGCTGCAGAAAATGTGTGTTCTCAATCATTTGTTCTACATATTGGCTAGCTTCTCTGTGTCCAATCTGCTGTGTTAGGCACCTAAATATCTTAGATCTGTTCTGTGACAGATGGCAGGAACTTCTTTTGACCCTGAGTGGGATTCCAGTTTGGGAAGGTGTGGGGAAGGGTTTTCAGCCAGGACAGGACCGTGGGCATGGCAAGGGGAAAAGAGGGCCAGCTGTACTTCTTATGGACTTGGACATTTCCTTAGACAAATTATTTCTATGCAGGTTTGCCCAGAAGTACTTAAAGTTTAAATGCCCTATTGTTTAAAAAGTCTTTACACCATGCTTATTCCTGTCTTTAACAGGTTAACAGGAAGGTTTTCCTACTCTACACTAATGAAGCTAGGAGATCCCACTGCTTATCACTGACTAGTGGTGAAAACTTAAGTACAACAGTGGTAGTGAAAAAGGTGTAGACTGCATGAAGAGACTTTCAGGCCAGATAGTGAATGCAGGGGATTGTATTCAGTCTGTGGAATGGAGTTCCCCTATCCTTTTCTTGTTTGAATGCTTCTTTGCATACAAAATATACTACTTGCTGAAGTCAACAGGAGATTGCCTGCTACTGTCAGTAGAGAATGTGCACACAGTTATTGCATACAATACGCTTTTGCCAATGACATTTACTCATTTTCCCATCCTACCTGCTCTTTCTTATCCTTCCCTGTAGTTTATTTCTCCTGGGAAGGGCCAGATGAGAATTGGGGGTGGAGGGTCTCAAACATAGTGTTCTCAGAGGGGCGGGATACAAATAAAATTTTATTATTTTACTATTATTATTATAGTGCTTCTTGGAGGTCCCCTTGATCTGGTAAGGATGGTACATGCAAACCAAGAACTCACATGTGTTGATTCTGATGAAACATAGTTCAGTAGCTTTGCATGCTAAAGTTCTCAGGTTCATTTAAAAACAGCATGGGCTATTATTTATTTATTTCATTTTTATGCTGCCTTTCTCCCACCCAAGGCGGTTCACAAGATGAAAACACTATTAAAATAGCCCAGTTGAAACAGTATAAAATTAAGATTAAAAATATACAAAAGTTAAAACATATAATCTAAAACACCTCCCCATATAAAAGCCACCCTGTAATGATTTTAAAATGCCTGCCTGAATATTTTTACTTGCCATCGAAAGGCCAGCATGGAGGGTGCTAGCCCAGCCTCCCATGGAAGGGAGTTCCAGAGGGTGGAAGCAGTCACTGAGAAAGCTCTCTCTCATATTCTCAGCAATTGAGCCTGGGATAGTGGTGGGACCAAGAGAAAGTCTTCTCCTGAAGATCTTAGGGCTCAAGCAGGTTCGTATGGGGAGATACAGTTTCTCAAATAGTCTGGCTCAAACAAGAAAAAACTTATTTATATATATTATACATACAGTATAACATCATGGTTTTTACACTCATTCAATCTAAGAGTCATACTACCTCATAAATTCCAATTTTTAAACAAATTAATATGTCTTCCTCATATTTTAATAGAAACATAGGGGCTCGACAGACCGCCCCAAAAGCGCGGCCTGAAGCCACCCGTTTTTATGCTGCAAGGATGCTGCACCAACCAAACGGTGCGGCCTCCATCAGGACTAAAAAGGACCTGCTTAAAATGGTTTCTTTTTAGTCCGTGTGCGGGGGCGCCATTAGTGTGTCATTGGTGTACTCGTGCACACCAGTGATGCACTCATGGCACAGCGACATTGGAAGCTGTGCCGTGCCTGCGTCATCATGGTGGTTTCCATTGGACAGGGCCAAGCCATGATGGCACTTTCAGTGCACGGTAGGGCTCAGGAGCGTATGGACACTCTATGCTCCTGAGCCCTACAATCGGCCCCAAACTGCTGCTTTCTGGCAGTCTGTACCAGGCCATAGTTGACATCATCTTGCACAAAAAAAGCTAACTGGTGAATGACAACTTCATCTTACCTTAATGGACAGCAGCATATATTTGATGATACACCTGGGTTGTGGCTCGGTAGTAGAGCGCTTGGATTTAAACCCCTAACATCTCCTGCCTAAAGGAACCTTGGCCAGCATGGCCAGTAGTCATACTGACTGGAGGATTTAGGAAGCTGTAGTCTAAAACCATAGCTTTTCCAGGCTTTGGCCACAATAAACAATAATAGCACCTTGAATAAGGGCCAGTCCTACTATTACCTGGTGTGCGCAAGCAATAAGTGCTGTGAATCCATTGCCGAATCTCACAGAACAGCGCTATGTATACCATGTAGTCTAATGTCCTCAGATGAGATAGAGAACCTACCTCTTTTCAAGAGACTGGACTGAGGCTGAAGTACGATTCAGCCTCAGTCCAGTCACCTATTGTATGTGGAAGGGAAATTCTTTCTTCTCCTTTGCCTCAGGCAAGTATCTTTGGCTGACCCTTGTGTGAGTGAAAATCGCATGTTAGGTGTGTTCTACCACCTGTGGTAAGGATATGATCCCCATTCAAGTCTCCTGAGGTGGCAGAGTAGGACTTTTTTGAGAAACTAGGCAATACTCTAATATACGTACAATGGTCCCTCCACATTCACTAAGGCAGGGGTAGGCAACCTTTTTGAGCCGGGGGCCGGGTTGGTGTCCCTCAGGCGACTGGGGGGCCGAAGCCGGGGGGTGGAGCTTCAACCCTCCGGGGCGGGGCCACGTGCGGGGGTGGAGCTTCCACCCTCCGGGGCGGGGCCGTGTGCCGGGGGTGGAGCTTCCACCCTCCGGGGCGGGGCTGCGTACCGGGGGCGGAGCTTCCACCCTCCGGGGGCCAGGCCTCCCCACCTTTGCTGGCCCCTGACGGGGCCCCAGGCCCCGTCAGAGACCGGCAAAAAAGCTGGTGGGGGCCACCAGCGCTGGAGGGCCCCCTGGAGGGCCCCAGCGACAGCACCGGGCCTCCCAGAGGCCCCCTGCCGTCCCTCGGAGCCCTCCTGGAGGGCCCCAGGGATGGCAAAGGGCCCCCCAGAGGCGACCTGCCGCCCTCGGAGCCCTACTGGAGGGCCCCAGGGATGGCAAAGGGCCCCCCAGAGGCCCCCTGCCGCCCTTGGAGCCCTCCTGGAGGGCCCCAGGGACGGCAGCAGGCCCCCCAGAGGCCCCCTGCCGCCCTCTGAGCCCTCCTGGAGGGCCCCAGGGATGGCAGCAGGCCCCCTGCCGCCCTCGGAGCCCTCCTGGAGGGCCCCAGGGACTGCAAAGGGTCCCCCAGAGACCCCCTGCCGCCCTCGGAGCCCTCCTGGAGGGCCCCAGGGACAGCAAAGGGCCCCCCAGAGGCCCCCTGCCGCCCTCGGAGCCCTCCTGGAGGGCTCCAGGGATGGCAGCAGGCCCCCTGCCGCCCTCGGAGCCCTCCTGGAGGGCCCCAGGGACTGCAAAGGGTCCCCCAGAGACCCCCTGCCGCCCTCGGAGCCCTCCTGGAGGGCCCCAGGGACAGCAAAGGGCCCCCCAGAGGCCCCCTGCCGCCCTCGGAGCCCTCCTGGAGGGCTCCAGGGATGGCAGCAGGCCCCCTGCCGCCCTCGGAGCCCTCCTGGAGGGCCCCAGGGACTGCAAAGGGTCCCCCAGAGACCCCCTGCCGCCCTCGGAGCCCTCCTGGAGGGCCCCAGGGACGGCAAAGGGTCCCCCAGAGGCCCCCTGCCGCCCTCGGAGCCCTCCTGGAGGGCCCCAGGGATGGCAGCAGGCCCCCTGCCGCCCTCGGAGCCCTCCTGGAGGGCCCCAGGGACTGCAAAGGGTCCCCCAGAGGCCCCCTGCCGCCCTCGGAGCCCTCCTGGAGGGCCCCAGGGACGGCAGCAGGCCCCCTGCCACCCTCGGAGCCCTCCTGGAGGGCCCCAGGGACGGCAAAGGGCCCCCCAGAGGCCCCCTGCCGCCCTCGGAGCCCTCCTGGAGGGCCCCAGGGACAGCAGCAGGCCCCCTGCCGCCCTCGGAGCCCTCCTGGAGGGCCCCAGGGACGGAAAAGGGTCCCCCAGAGGCCCCCTGCCGCCCTCGGAGCCCTCCTGGAGGGCCCCAGGGACGGCAGCAGGCCCCCTGCCACCCTCGGAGCCCTCCTGGAGGGCCCCAGGGACGGCAAAGGGCCCCCCCAGAGGCCCCCTGCCGCCCTCGGAGCCCTCCTGGAGGGCCCCAGGGACAGCAGCAGGCCCCCTGCCGCCCTCGGAGCCCTCCTGGAGGGCCCCAGGGACGGAAAAGGGTACCCCAGAGGCCCCCTGCCGCCCTCGGAGCCCTCCTGGAGGGCCCCAGGGACGGCAGCGGGCCCCCCAGAGGCCCGCTGCCGCCCTCGGAGCCCTCCTGGAGGGCCCCAGGGACGGCAGCGGGCCTCTCAAAGGCCCGCCGCCGCTGCCGCCGCGGCTGCCCATCGCGGCTTTTCGCCGCTTTGGGCGCCGCCATTTTGGGCGGCAAAATGGCGGCGAAGTCTCGCGCGACCTCCCTCAAGGTCGCGCGATATTTCGCCGCCATTTTGGGTGAAAAAATGGCGGCGCCCATAGCCCCAGAGGCCGCTCTGGGCGCCGCCATTTTTTCAGCTAAAATGGCCGCGAAGTCTCGCGCGACCTCGAGGGAGGTCGCGCGAGACTTCGCCGCCATTTTGCCGCCCAAAATGGCGGCGCCCAGAGCGGCGAAACGCTGCGACGGGCGGCCGCCGCGGCGGCGGCGGCGGCAGCAAGGGGAGGCAGGGGCCGGTCGCCAGGCCTCCGCGGGCCGCATCCGGCCCGCGGGCCGGAGGTTGCCGACCCCTGCACTAAGGTTAGGAGTGAAAGACCCCCATGAATGTGGAAAACCACAAATAAAAAACCCCCACTATTCTCTCTACCTGGGAGAACACCTCTCTAGGAGCCTCCAATTCCTCCAGTGCAACCCTGTGGTCAACATCTGCCAGAAGTTGATCCTAGAATCATGCTGGAAGACCTAAACATGCCTAGAGAAGTATTTTCTCTAGGAACTTCTAGGTTCCCCAGCACTATGGTCAACGTCTGGAAGAGGTGTGCTAGAGATTAATCAAAACTGAAAATAATCAAATCCTCAAAAGTCAAAGCTGCAAATGCGGAGGGCCAACTGTATTCTAGGATTTAACTTTAGAGGAAGTAAATGTTCCTTTTCATTTTAAATAAGACAACATGGTTTACTGTCGAGTTACTCTGATGATAGGAGTAGCTGATCTGACATTATAATTGCCCGGCTGTACAACTGTCCAAATTAAAAGAAAAAAATATCTGTACATTTTAATTTTGGAAGTAGCTGTGCCAGTCTGTTTCAGGTTTTGCCTCTGAGGCCGTTAGTCTTAAAAGTGACACAAAACCTCTCCCCTTCCTATGTTTCAATATAATCGAGCAAGTAGCATGAATGCAGTTGGTTGCACAACCGTGAAAAAAGGCAAGAGCAGTCCCAGTATCAAAAAGAGGATCAAAGCACCATTTTGTTTGGAGAACTCCCTCCCTCTTGCAGTTTGGAGCCACTTCGGCTTGAGGTGCTGCAGCAGCAGCGATGAGAAAATGTGGAGAAATGTGTCAAATAAAGCCGCCTGGGGAGGTCCCTTTTACTGCTGCCTCCTCTGCTGTATTTTTTGGGGGGTGGGGGGATAGGGTTCAGTCTTTTCACTGCCAATTCTTCTGGGGTCTCCATGGTAACAGCAACAGGCTGATGGTTTCCATCACGTGAGCTCCTGAGCATCTCCAGTGGCAGAGCAGAAGTGCCCAGATGGCAAAGGGATGGCTTCTGCTGCCATCCCAGGTCTTTGCTGGTGTTGCCAGGCAACTGGCCTCTGTACATCGTTCTTCAACAAATAATAAGCCCAACTGGTTTCAGGCAGCAGAAGCTGAACCTGCTGGAAAAGCTAAAGAATGTCTCCGCTTTCCTCTCCCCCCCCCCCAACTGCCACTGCGCTCTAGATTCAGAATTCACCCCCAAAGTGCAGAAGGATTATTGCTGGAAGGCCCATGTAGCTGCAATCCAAGGCTGCGTCTGTGTCTTCTTGCTACGGAATATAGCAAAGGAGGGAGAACTTTGGGCCCCCAAATGTTTTTGGATTACCTCTCTTGCAATCCCATGCCATTAGCTATGCTGGGATGGTAGCCCAAAATGTCTGTAGCAGGACCACAATGTCTTGACCTCTGCAATAGACGTTTCCTTATGAGAGGATGGATCCTGGAGCAGGGCCTAGTTGATAAATATAAAACAGGAGAGAGAGAAAAATTTGCAGATGGGGTCATTTATTATCTGTTACAGTTTTGTCCTGCCTTCCTGGTCACATATTGGCTGCCAACAGACAAGTAAACAATATTTAAGATATAAGTATCATTGTAGCCATCATAGGCCTGTTACAGACTGCCAAAATAAAACTGCTTTGGGTCTCTTTGGAGGTATGCTATTTAAATGATGCATGGGTCCTAAGAGTCCTGAGGTTGCACCAAAGCCACACTCCATTCGTACGCACTGGAGTGCAGCTTTGGTGCAGCTTCCGGATTCTTAGGATGCATGCATCATTTAAACAGCATACCTCCAAAGAGACCCGAAGCAGCTTTATTTTGGCAGTCTGTAACAGGCCATAGGGTGTTTTTTTTTGCAGTAGAAACAACCAAGACTAATTAAAGGCTAATGCATTTACAATGGCACAAGTTATCTTTAGAAAGGAGATTAAATAAACGGCAGGTTGGGATTGTAAGCAGTGAGGTGCTTTGGCATATTCGGTCTTGTGCTATTCAGAGCTTTAGGTGTGCAGTCATAGGCCTGCTTTTTCATGCTCAGAAGCGCCATTCACTGACTGCCAGTGTTGCGTGGTGAAAATGGGGAACGGGAAATGGGACTTGGGAGATCCAACTTCTAGCCCTACTAAGCCTATGATTCTATGCTTCTATGATTGCTGGAAGATAAAAGTTGCAGGAGGGGGAAATCTGATGATCATGAGCACATTACAAGAAAGATAGATGATAAACATAGCTAATATACAAATAAACACCATACACAGTGAGGTTTATGCCCAAGTAAATATGAGGAGGGTTGCACTGTAAAGGTCAAAAGAAGCAAATGCAATTGAATCTGGATATAAATTTAAATAGGTTACTTCGGGCAGATAATTGATTTGTTTACGCGTTGTGTGTTGTTTTCCTTCAGGCCAATCACACTGAAGAACATGTGGGTCAATATTACAGCCTCCCCCGCCAAGAAGTGGAAGTGATCTTTCCTCATGGACTACCAGCACGCTTCAAGTTGCAGGTGCTCTGTTTTCCATAAATATCTCCATAAATAGAGAGGGAAGAGTGAGTTGCAGAGCAGGGTGGCTTCGCACATTGGTCCTCCAGATTTTATGGACTTTAGCTCCCAGAATCTCTTGCCACTAGCCATATTGGCTGTGATTTCTCTGAAATGAAACCTCACAACATTTTGTAGAGCAAAAGCTGAGAACCACTGGCTTAAAAGATAAAGTGTTGCATTTCTACAAAATGTGAAGGAAGCTATATTCCAGGGGTGGGCCAGGATCAAAGGCAAAAAAGTGGTAACAAAAAATGCCAGCATATTTTAAGTTATATCCTCACTCCTGGTTTAAATACTGTGAATTGAGGTTATGACGTTCCAGATTCAATTGCAATTGAAAGCATTCCTAATGTCAAGAATGGAATAATTCACTTTTGGACTAACTGAGCCAATGGTACGGTCATATGTGTATCATTAAAGATTTGCTTCAGAAAAGCTCAGTAGCAGAGCATATGCCTTCCACACAGGAGGTCCCAGGTTCAATCTTAGGTATCTCCAGCCAAAAGGTTATTAGGTATCAAGTGGAGAGAAAAGATCCTCTCCTCATAGACATAGAACAGCCTACAGCCCTGGCATTTTTCCCAGCCAGAATGTCAAATCCCCATTTGCCCAGTTCTGCTTTTCTGGAAAGTCTTCTCTGATAATGCTGCCAGCCATGGTGGTGCAATGCAGGGTTACCAAAGGAAGAGTCTTCTCAGTCATAATCCCCCTTCCATTAAATGCCCTCCTAGGAGAGATTATTCTGGGCATAATCATCAGATATATTTCAATCATAATCTAAGACCTTGTTCCAGTAAGGGCTGAATCTTTTTCTTTTCCTGTTTAAATCAGTGCTTTTTGACCTGAGGTCCCCCAAATGTTGGACTGCAGCTCTCAATTTGTCTTGAGTGTTGGCTTCCAGGAGATGAAGTTCAGCAACAAAGACTCAGGGTTGGGAACTCTCAATTTGAGTTTTATTGCTAATCTTCAACATTCTAATATTAGTTAATTTGCCTGGTTGTAATTGCTTTCTGGTTTTACATTTGTAAACCACTGTAAGAGCCTTTGCTAGTTGGGTAGGAAATAAAGCAAATCTTAAGAGTACCAGATTGAGGAAAGTTGTGATAGAAGTTCACTGCTAATCATGACAGACAATACTGCAGCTGAGTGAAATAATTTGCCAAGTTCTGGCATCAGTGAACTGTCTATATTTTCCCTCCCTCCTAACTGCTGCTGTTATTTTATGGTGCCCCCCCCCCCCCCCCCAGTGTACAGAATACCATAAACTTCTGCCCAGAGGACCTTGTATTGTAATGTTAATGTGTGTTGTTTTTCCATAGCCAAAGTTGAGTTAAGTAAAACACCCACCAAATTTAGGCTTGAAATCTGCTACATTTTAGATGCTTTTGAAGTTAATTACACATATCCCACTAAGTTACTTCTTTACCTGATAAATTTGCATGAATGAGAGTTCATAAGAACTGGAGGAAAGAATGCTTATACGATGAAAACCAAGGTTTTAAATTTGACTGACTAGATCCTCGCTCTACAAAATCTGGTACTCTGTCATCTCTTTGTCCTAACAGATGAAAACCTTCAACGAAACATGCTTTATGGTGCGGGAGCCAGCACTCGAACTCATTAGCTACTTAAAATGCACCAACTTTTCTCATCCAGCCATCAGATACGTCATCTGTATCCTATTAAGTAAAAGTGCATCACTTAGGGCACATTGCCACTATGAAATAGAGCAAATTGCCAATCGGTGTAAATGACCCTCATTCCCATGTGAAATCGGTTTCTGTCGCAATGTGATTGATTCCTGTCATGATAAAGTGAAGCAAAGGCAAAAAAACCCGTTTTTTCCAGACAGTAGTTTGAAAGAGGTTCTTTTGAGAAGAATCAATTCTGAAGCGAGTCCAGTAGGTGGGAACAACAGATTAGAATTGATTCATTCTGGAGGGGAGGGACTAATGGCAGAGGGGTGTTTACCATCCCTCCTCAGTTTTTGGCAGATCCACCATCCCCCCCCCCCCCCCAGCGCTGCTTTTATATATTTATGTCTGTGCATTTTTTAAAAAGTAAAATTGATAGATTATTTGATTGATTGATTGATTGATTGATTGATCGATCAATTGACAGAAGGAGCAAGCCGCAAACAGAAGGAGCAAGCTAGGGACGGAGGGAGAAGCCAGGGAGCGAGGCAGGAGGATGAAGGGGGGACAATGGGGTTTTTTTAAAAGTAAAAAGTAAAGTTGCGGCTTGCTCCTCACCCAGAGCCAATTTGAAGCAGCGCAACTAGTGGGGATGACAACCAGATCTGCTTTATAGTGGGAATGAGGGATCTTTTGGAATCAATTTCCAACACAAGGGCGAATCGGGAATCGGTTTAAACTGCAAGTGGGAATGAGCCCTTACTGTCTTTACCTTGAAGTCTTCTGCTATCATTTATGATATGGACAGGGAAACATTAGCCCTCCAGAAGCTTTCAATTTCATCTCCCAGAAGGCTCAGTCTACACGGGCAAGTGTAAGCCTCCTTCCGTATAATCCACCCCGCGCCCTCAGGTCCTCTGGGAACGATTTGTTGCAACGTATAAAAATTAGACTGTCTGCAACCACCCAGAGGACCTTTTCGGCAACTGCTCCCAGATTATGGAACAGCTTGCCGGAGGAGACATTACTACCTTAAACAGCTTTAAGAAAGCTGTTAAGACGGACCTTTTCCAGCAGGTTTTTCCTGAATAGATAACTGGCCACCAAAAATCCAAACCTGTTTTGCCCCTGAACTCTGCTACAGCCACTGTTTGATTTGAGTTTATTATGTTTATTTCTTTAATATTTTAAGGTATGTTTTAAACTATGTACTGTTTAATTGTATTTTAGGGGAGGGTGGGATTTTGAGATAAGATTGTATTGTTTTAATGTGCTTAAACCAGAGAGAGCTGGGAAGGACAGGGGATGTAAACGAAAACTCAGGCTGCCTTAGTTAGCAAGAAGGATCTTCAGGGGGTTTTGTCTAGCATTTCCAAAATGGCTGTTCTGAGAAGTGATTAACACAAGGATTTAAATTCAGATATGTCAGTGCAACACTTGGAAATTTTCGTTTTGGCCTACATCTCCAAGCTTGCCCATATTTGCTGGGAGGTTTGGAATGTTATAATCCAAAAAGTCAATTTTTAAAGTTCTGCTTAGGGGCAGATGATGGTAGTACAAAGAGGGATTATGTATATTCTCTTGTCATTTCAAGGGGTAGAGCTAGAACTACCTGGGTACAAATGGTAAGAAAGCAGGTTTTGGATAAATTTTACTAGGAGAAATTTGTTAAAGGTAAGCTGTGTTTGATAGTGGGACAAATTGCCTGCTGAGGTTACAGGCTCTGCTTCATGGGAAGAGTTTAAGATGCAGCGAGAGAGCCATGTTTCTGGAATGCTGCAGTTCCATCCTGCACACAGATTCTATATTCAGCAAAGAGTTGAACTAGATGGTCTTCAAAGATCCCCTACAACTTATGGGTCTGAAGTGCGCCTATGCACCCTTTAGCACTTACTAGAGCTATGCAAGTTTAAACAGCAGGAATGACATGATGTCTCTGCACATATGCACACACATGTAAGTTCTCCAGTTTTACACATGATATGTGCGGGAGGTGACATGATTTCCTTAACAGCTTTTCCTTGAAGATGGTGAAAAGACCACAGGGAAGACCATGACACTTTGTCATGCCATCCACTACTGTGCAAGGCAAAACTGGCTAATCCTACACATTCCAGATGGTAAGAACGATGTATACTCTCTTGGCCTGATAGATCCTTTGGCTTGGAGCCAGAGGCTCTTAAACCCTTTCAAAGTCAGTAATAGTATTTGTGTTTTGTATTTTCCCATGCTTTTCTTAGTTGCCATTGTCTTCAGGTTTATTAATCTTGTGTTAAGTTTCTCACTGCTTAAGAAGCCTGTTGACTAATAGAAAGGTGCCATACAGATGCAGTTCAGCTGGTTTTAATTCAGACGGCTTCATATTTATTCTCAACAACCAAGCCCCTATGCAGCTGTGGATTTCTTGTATTTAGGGTGACAGCCTCCCATCCACTCCTAATATGGCCATTAGCCCCAGTTTATTTTATTTAAGATGTTTCTCTTTTTTTCTATATTGATTGTTTTATTACATACTACAAATAAAACACATTTCACACTCTATTTAAAAAAAAACCCTAAATTTACACATCTGAGAAATAGACGGACCTACAGAATTCTTTATCTTAATTATATCACTTTGGCACTTGTAAAAAATATTTAAGATAGTTCTGTATTTCTATATCAACTCCCAGCCCACAAAGGCTCTTGGGGCAATTAAAATAATACAAAATTAAAATGCTTTTGAGAATGCATTAAAATACTCTCTAAAAATTTTAAAGCCATTAAAACAGAGCAATTTAAGTGCAGAAAGGTACTGTTTTGGCTGCCCAGTGGAAGCTCAAAAGAGATTGAGTCATCTTAACTTCCTTGGGGAGGGTGTTCCACAGTCAGGGAGCTACCATTGACAAAGACCTCTTAGGTGGCTCTGTGGACAGAGGCAGACAAGTGACGTTGACCTCAGGCCCTCATTTCCACTGCATTTTCTTCTTCATATTCTGAAATAAGGACTTTTAGAATCAGCTGCCTTTGTGATCTGGGCCCTAGTTTTGCGAAAAGAGTGGGATACAAATAACAACAACAACAGCAACAATTCTATTAATGAATTACAGTTGTATCCCACTTTCCTCAGTGAACTCAAGGTGGAATATATGACATTCTTTGTATTGTATCCTCACAACAGCAGGTCAGGATGAGAAGGAGAGTGACTAGCCCAAGATTACGTAGTGAGTTTTCACGGCTCAATGTGGTGACTAGAATATGGATTTCTTAAATCCCACTTGCACACTTCTTATTGTTCTTTGATTAAAGTATCTCTTAAGGATCATAGGCAGAGTATAAATTAATGTATACAGTTACAGTCCCTCAGCCTCAGAGGATGGCGATGGCAACCCACCCACCCCCGGAACAAACTTGCAAAGAAACCCCTGGGATAGGTTCACCTTAGGGTCTGTGACTTGAAGGAAAACGACAAGAGAATATTAGAATATCTATATCCCACCCTATATAAGGGAAAACATTCATTGACAAGTTTAAAATACTATATATTACAGGTTGAGTAGCCCTTTTGCAGAAATCTGAAATACTCCAAAATCCGAAACTACCACAGATTGTCCACATGGTTGGCTGGAATTGTGTCATCTTTGCTTTCTGATGGTTCACTGTGCAAATTTGGTTTCATACACTAAAATTATATAAAATATTGTGTGTAAAATTACCTTCAGACTATGTGTATAAGGTGTATATGAAGCATAATAATAATAATAATAATAATAATTTGCTATTCCACTTAATCTCAAGGAATCCAAGCAGATCCAAGCAGTAAAACAAGATACAGTTAAAAGAGAAACGCATTAAAAATTCCAAGATCCCTATCTCTTCCCCCTGTTGTAAAAACATAATTAAACACTAAAAAGAGATTAAACCAAGAAGAAAAGTTTAAAAACACATTAGTTTACAATAAAAATTAAAATGAAGTAAAAAAATTTCAAGCAGAATGCAGGTAGAGTAAAAGATAAAGATGGAGGCCAATGGGAGGGGGAGGCAAAAATGAATTTTGTGGTCCCATTTCCAAGATATCTCATTATATATATGCAAATACTCCCAAATCCAAAACACTTCTGGTCCCAAGAATGATGGATAAGGGATACACAAACAATAATTGTTAAAATAAGTAATAAAGATAGCAGTAGTTCAGGAAATTCCATTTAAAGTCCTCATCTTGACATTCAGTGTTCAATGGCCACTGAGTGTATACAGTCTTCATTTAATTGTTTTGTCCCATTTTCTTTCTAAACATATGTGAATTTTTGGTTTATAGCTTAAGTTGTCTCCTTTCCAAAATACAACAATCCTGCAAAAAATGTGTCTTGCTACTTTGGAAAGTTTGAATTATACATTTCTTCAACAAGAGAATAATGTTTAAAGCCAGTTGAAGTTTAGTTAGATGGAACCTAACTCCGTTTAAGGATCATTTACTGAAAATCAGATTCCTTCCAACTTCACAGCACTGTTGGTCTTTCTTTTTACACTGCAGCTCACTTGTGGGTAAAGAATTGCAAAGAACTGTTGCCATCTACTTATAACAAGGAGCGCCTTGACCAGCCTCTGGAAGCCTCAGCCTGGCTGAAGAATTTCAAAACCACCAATGGGCATTTCTTGAAAGAGGTTAGCAAATGCTGTTGTTGCCAGGCATTGGCAAGGAGGAGAGACTTCAGACTGGTACTTTTATTACATTCCATCTTTTCCTGCAGGAAGCTCAAGGTAGTATGAATGTGGTTGTCTTCCTCATCATCTCAGTAACCCTGCCTGATGTGTATGGTATTTGTAGAAAAATCTTTTTGTTCGTACAAAACTTTTAAATGTTTAATCTTTGGTAAAGGATAGGTATTGATGGGAAGAGATGTAGTATATGTATGTTTACTTTAAATGGATAAACTCCCTATATTTCTAACAGTGGTCCCCAAAACATTTTAGGCTATCACCCTCTTTCCTTTTGTATGACAGCTCTAGGACCCCCTTGAACGTATATTTCTTGATATTAAGTCTACTGTACATACAAAACAACAAATCTCAGTCGGTGCTCCCTTTGCCATCCAGTTACCCTGGGAGCAGCAACCAAGTAGCTTTGACTTAGCAGTGACTAAGAAACCTCTCACCCATGCCAGTCTTATGGCAGAGGTATCACTTTTGAGGCATGGGAGGTACAGACCATACCAGGTGACACCATAAGTGCAGTGACACGATGAACATTATCATAGCAATGCCACTGTTGCTCCCTTTTGGAAGAAACAGGGCATAGCAATAACGTACTTTGAAAGACATGAGAAGCTCATCAGAAGAGAAGGTGAGGCTAGAAAGTGGAGCAAAGTCTCTCTCTGTCCACGGAGGTTCAAATACCCGCTGGGAGAAGAGGAAGAGACATGACAGGACTTTCCTCCAGAGGCCTCTATCTGTCCATTTCCAAGATGCCATACTAGATGGGTTTTTTTGGTCTCACCCAATGGAACCCTGCTTATGTTCTCAATCTTTTGCCTCTTACAGATCAAAACACAACAGAAGTATGTATGGAGCAAGCGAGAGAGCACCACCGAAGGCAGGCCCCTGGGAGAGGTGATAGAGCAGGTGAGGTATCCATTGGGAATCCAAAAAATGTAAATTTAAGTTGGAGGTAGAATTGGAGGTATGCAAGAAGAGCAGTAGAGGCCATGTGAGCCACCATTGCTAGATAAGATGGAGATGTAGTACAGTAGATTAGGTGTCTTTTGGGAGTGCTAACAATCTCTAAAATTAAGTTGGGAATGGAATTTGGGGGTGTGCAGTTAGAGCAGCTTACCAAGTTGAGAACCTACTGAAGGGGAGGCCAAGTGGATGGTTAGGTTTTCAACCACCATTGTTGGATAGGATGGGACTGCATTCCCCAGGATTTCCCTTCCAGCACTCCTCTCTCACTTTCCTTTCTCCAAACTGTTTAGGGTTTGACTCGAGTGAAAAATGCCAGCGATGTCGTAGGGGTGGTTTTGAAAGAGCTGAAGCAACAATGCCACCAAGGGTCTTTCAGGCTTCTAGTGGCCGTGGATGGAGTCAATTCCCTTTGGGGACAGACAACACTGAAGAAACAGGACAAGAGTAAAGTATGGGTCGCTCACTCTTCCATGCATTGCCCTCAGGGGTAGGGAGAGAGCATTGGCCAGCTCCTCTGGCGTTGGTTGCAATGTAGTTTCTCTGCTAAAAACAAGAGCTCTGAATCAGTGCCTGTTTGCAAGGAAATGTACAGAAATCCCACAGTGCCTCTGTTTTGGGGTTTTTTTTTGGGGGGGGGGTGTTTGTTTCTTTTGATTTTATGTTCCTTCAATAGTAAAACAGCCTCACTTGCCTTCAGATCATTCTCTGGGTACCATCATCATGATATTACATGGCCTTCAGAA
Organism: Sceloporus occidentalis; assembly: GCA_023333645.1. Classification (NCBI taxonomy): domain Eukaryota; kingdom Metazoa; phylum Chordata; class Lepidosauria; order Squamata; family Phrynosomatidae; genus Sceloporus; species Sceloporus occidentalis. The sequence goes on from JALMGF010000020.1 coordinate 9,981,526, forward strand.
CATATTCTGAGTATCTCAAGTAGAGAGAATTACTGCTCATTTATAGACTGATTTTTAAAATTGTTATGCTCATTATTTTTGCTCTGTCCATGTCTCCAAGACCCAAGAGGAAAGGCATGGTACATATATTTTAAAATGAAATATAATTTGCTATGCAGAAAGTCACTAGTTCAACCTCAAGCAACTCCAGGGAGATGGGAATGGGGAGGGATAAGATAGCACACAATGGGAAACATTTTTAAAATGCCTGAAACCTGCCTGTAATAGTAATAGTGTGTTAATTTGATAGATATCCTGGTGTGAGGCTTCTCCCAAAATTTCTAAAACATTTCACATTCATTATCACAGTTGTCTTCACAACAACCCTGTAAGGCAAGTTATAATTCTCTTGTGACATGTTGCAGATTGGACCCCAAGCTAGAATACTGTACATAGGTAGTGGTAAAGGCCATGTCTGAAGCACCCAGCCACAACACTGAACAGGATCAGGGCCCAAAACACACTGCAGAAATAATCCAATTTGAGACCGTTTTAACTGTCCTGGCTCAGCACAAGGGAATCCTGGGAACTGTAGTTTATTGTGACACCAGAGCTTTCTGACAGAGAAGCCTAAATGTCTCACAAAACCACCATTCCCAGAATTCCCTAGCATTCAGCAAAGGCAGTTAAAGCGGCCTCAAACTGAATTATTGCTGCAGAGTGTTTTGGATCCAGGTTGTTAAGACTGCTGTAAAGCAAATCTCTTCTACCTTGCCTCAATATTGAATTGGGGGCAGAGTTTAGAATAGTTATCTTTGTGGGATTAAAGCTCCCAGAACCCCCTAGCCAGACTGACTAGTGGTGAGTCTGGAGTGACGTAGTTGAGAAATTTATTCTAAGCTTTGAACTAAGGTCCCTCATGTATTCATTTTAAAAGTCATAATGATCTCAGTACAGCAACTTCTCTCAAAGCTTCTGGGGGTGAATAGAGGAAAAGCATGATTGTGCTTTCTTTTTGTTTTTAGGTAGCTGTGGAGGAGTTGACGCTGATCCACAACCTGAGAAAGATGGTGGCCAATGACTGGGTGAGGAGTCTGGAGCTCTGTGGTTTTACCCAACAAAGCCAATTGCTCATACAATTGCTGAAGCTGGGGTGAAGGTCATGCTATCCAGTTTTCAAGAGTAGCTCTTTGGGACTACTCAGAGAGACTACTCTTAGTCTATAGTGACCTGGCGAGTGACTGCTACTAGTGGGATGTTTTTAGTATCATAAACTTGGAGGGGCCATTTAGTCTAACCCTCTCTCCTCCATACAGTAAATCCAGAGCTGGAACCTGCCCAGCATTGGTCAGCCGTTATGATCTTCAGAGGGAGAGAGCCCTGCACTGCTGATGATTCTGTTGTCAAATGGTTCTTGCTATCAAGAAGTCTTAGAAAATCTTCCCTCTTTTAGCAGCCCCATTTCACTTAGTCCAGTTCCTGTGATGTCTTCACCTAATTAAATCTGTGTATTCTTTTCTCCATTCTATCATAAAAGTGACTCCATCTTAAAATTTACAGTTTATATTTTTTCCATCTTGCCCTGTTGTTTAGTTTCTTTTTCATACACTGCCCCCTTGCTTCTAAGGCTGACATTTAAAAATGTGGCAAGGCATGATGAGAAATCTAAGAATCACTAAATAGAAATTTCCAATATTCAGCCTAGTAAAGCATTCTGGTGGGTATTTCTTTATGACTTCTTTATTCATCTTAATTAAAGGTCAATGATTATTCAGTAAAATTACAGATAATAATAATAATAAGTTTTATTTATATCCTGCCTCTCCCAAAAGATCGAGGCAGGTTACAACAATAAAAATAAAAGTACATAAATAAAATACATAAATATATACATAATAAAATTCCATAATCCCCTTATCCCCCCTACCTTTCCCAAGGCTGGGTAAATGTGTAGCTTGTCAGATGGTGTGGGACTGTGTGATGTTCTGGACCTTTTGTTGAAGGATATTGTCTATTAAAGAAATTAAAATATGCTTATGTATGTAATTTATAGTAAATGTAATAAGGTAAGTGACCTCTTAGGAGGGGTGTGAGTATGGAATGCTGGGGTAACTGGTGATTCACTTAATGCCTAAAGGGATGTTAAAGGCTGGAGTATAGGACAGTTAGTCAGGGAAGATAAAGTAGGGACTAGTGAAAATGGTTAGCTGGGCTCAGCTAGAATTACAATGAGACAGAGAAAGAGTTAGAAAAGTCAATTAGGACTTAGGTGTGTTAAATAAGTAATCTTTAACTGTATGTCGTACTACTTAATGTGCCTGTGCTGTTACCAATAGTGTTGTCAGTTGAGTTCATACACATAGTGTATATAGTGGCAGCAGCAGTTCAAGGGTGGTAGTGGCTAGCTTTGGGAATATAGGAAGAAAAATTCTCACAGAGGACCCATAAGGACATCTAAAAGGTCCCCATAGGTGGTATTGACAAATTGTGGCCCCCACATTTGGTGCTACAGTGATGCGATAAGTAGAAGTCCTCACAAATTGCAACTGCCAAAAGCTCCATCCAGCATAGTCAGTAGTGAGGAATGATGGGATTTAAAGTCCAACATCATCCAGAGAGCTGCAAGTGGCTCACTCCTGCTCTGTGCAATTGTCTTCAAGTCTGACGACAAAAGGGAAGATACATTCCAAGAAAAGATAGTGCAGAGGACAGTGGGAGGATTTTCTCTCTGATGTGCCATTTATATTTTGTATTTTTAGACTGGAGGAGCCATTGTGACTACCCTCAGTCAAACAGGTGCTGTCTTCAAGCCTCGCAAAGCTTTCTTACCTCATGAATTGCTAGGAAAGGTAAGTCTGAAGTTAAGGTGCACCTGTTTTGTCACCAAGACACCCAGGAGTAATCATATAACACCAATACTAAAATCACTCCACTGGCTACCTATTAGTTTTCTGTGATAACTGTTTGCTATACCTTAGGTGAAAGGGCACCTGCAGTACGCTTTATGTATAATAATAATAATAATAATAATAATAATAATAATAATAGGATTTATTTATATGCCGCCCAATCACTGGGAATCCGGGCGGCTTACAACAGAGGGGATAATAGACGGTTCACTACCCTCAGGCTTACAATCTAAAAAGACATGACACAAAAGGAGAAGGGAATGGTGAAGGGGGAAGGGATCAAGTCCAGCATTCTTCTCTCCCTCTGAGGCCTGGACCAAGGCAGATGGACTGGAGGGAGGGCTCTTCTTCTTCAGTCTAGCCCTGATGGAGCTGGGCCTGCCTGGTCAACTCCCTCACAGGCTGGAAGATGACAGTTATGGAGGGAGGAGTCTCATCTTCCAGGCTAGCCCTGATGGAGCTGGGCCTGCCTGGTCAACTCCCTCACAGGCTGGAGAATGACAGTTATGGAGGGAGGAGTCTCATCTTCCAGGCTAGCCCTGATGGAGCTGGGCCTGCCTGGTCAACTCCCTCATAGGCTGGAAGATGACAGTTCTGGAGGGAGGAGTCTCTTCTTCCAGGCTAATATTATCATTTATTCTGAGTTCCCCTACTCCTTGAAGCCCCCAGTCTACTGTATATACAGTGCGCCCGTGTCTTACATGGGGATCCATTCCAGACCCACCCACCCCCACGCATAAGGCAAATAGCATGTATGCTCAAGCCCCATTGAAATTTTGTAAGTTCTTTGGCATCGTTTTCCTGTGCTTCATATTTTACATCCTTTGTTACATGTCCCTAAATTTTACCCTCAATTTATCCATGGATCACACCATAATCCATAGTTTTGGCCCCCAAACCTATCCTCGACTTATACATGAGATCGATTTACAGTTGAGCATATACAGTACTTTTGAGTGAACTAGAAAATATTAACCTTTCATAACCATGATGTTCATTTACCAAAATTCTTTCCATTCTAACCCACTCCTCTAGGAGGGTTTCGATGCCCTGGATCCCTTTGTTCCAATCCAGGTTCTCAACTGCACTGACCGGGAATTTGAGAGCACCTATCAGTATTACCTGGAACAGAAGTGGCTTCAACATGAGAAAGGTGAGGCTCTGGCTCTCTCTAGAGGAAGGAAATCTAAGCATTTAACTTGCTATACTCTCAGTAGGCCTACTAGGCATAAGAGATGTAAGAAAGTAGAACTGGGTCTACTTCTCCAAAAGAAATCTACCTTTTAATCGTGCCATCGCTTCAATACTTCTGTTCTGGAATGTGTGCCTAGCTAAATTTACACTGTCACATATATAGAGGTTCCTTCTCTTTTCCTGCATGATAGTGTAGGATATATTCGGAGGAGAAAAAAGGTCAAATTCCTGCTCAGAAATGAAGGTAGACACTGAGTGAGCCTTTAAGTGGCTAATCTTACTGATAAGCCAGTATGTGAAGAAGTTGTCTGTTTTCAAATCATTTCTGACTTATGGTGGCCCTAGGATGAACCTATCACTGGGTTTTCTTGACTTTTTTTTCTTTGCCTTCCTCTGAAACTTAGAGAATGTGACTTGCTGTGTCACTGGTGCCCCTTCCTGCTTCATCCTTCTGCCCAAGTGCCCCCTGCTCTCCCCCCCCCCCCCCCGTCTCGCCACAGATGAAGTCCTGTTGTCCTTAATGGATAACAGGACTTGATCATCCATGGATTTTGGTATCTGCAGAAGAGTCTGGAACGGGTTCCCTGCGGATACTGAGGGCGGACTGTATTTTAATCTACTCTCACCCTTCAGAGAGCTATTTGGATTGGATTTAAGCAATAGATGTGGCCCAAGTGTTCTCAGTTTTAGCTGCTTAACTGTATTGCAGAAGATGGTAGCATGCCTAATACAGTTTGTCTAATAAAAATTACCTGGGAGGCAGAAGAACTGAAATGCAAATCAATAAGACTTCTCAGTAAGAATTCTCTTCCAGTGACTTTGACGTACAGCGATAAAAAAGGCAAAGCCTCTGTAATCTTAAAGCTTGTGCCTCATTCAGTTTGGATGGCCCACAATTCTGCATCCACTTGTAACTACCACTGAACTAAATAGAATTCAATAGAAATATCTAAGAGTATACCAAGTGTTATTTTTTGCTGGTTCTAAATAGCTTGTTCAGAATAACTAAGAAGTCATTGTTTACTGAAAGAGGTCAGGCTTCAGCCCACCTCAAAATCAGAAATACAGTATATACATAATAAGCCACACTGCTTTTTCATTGTATTTTTCTTCTTCTTAAAAAATTGAACCTTCCTGCTGTAACAGCCAGCACCAATGAAGGGCGGATGGAGCTTCGTTTCCTCACTGGACAGAACCCTGGACTGTTTGATCAGATCAGCTCTTTCTTGTGACTTTGTGTCCCATCCAGTTCTCTCCATTTACCTGTGATATCAAAATGCAAAGAATTTCTCCAATTAAATACAACATGTCTGCTTTAGTAGAATGTCTCTGGATTTATTTAAAGGGATGCTAAAGTGGGGAGGAGACTAGTACAACTGAGAATTTGTATTGATTTTTTAAAAAATGTATCCCCACATCAAGTGAACCCAGGCTTACAACACACAGCTTTGAAGTATTACATCCATCTAATTTCCTTGAGCACATGCTAATATTTAATGAAGATACCCTTTTAAATCAACTTTGTTCTTTTCTAGCATAAAAAAGCATGAAGAGGAGGGGAGAAAAGGAATGTTACAGCACCTTTAAGACTAGCTGGTTTTATGGATCTAAACCCCACTTCTTCAGATGCAGTACAGAGTGATATTAAAGCCTCAGGTTATTTGTACAGTTGTGGGAGTGGGATAAAAGATAATAGGGCCCATAAAGATGCAAATCATGTCCCTTGCCCTAAACTTTCAAAGGGCTGGATGAGGTGATACAGGTCTTTCAAATCTTTACAGTGATCACTGTAGAGATCAATTCATCACTTTCCATGCTCCTCACCTCCTGCCTGTGTGCAGTCCCTCCCTTACACTTGTGCCCCTCAGGAATCTGAAGCAGAACTTGAAGTATGCCAAGCCAGAGCCAGAAATCCAACAGATGTTTCCAACGTGGGTCACAGCTGTCTCTTAAATTGATTGGGCATGGTTTTAAGACTCATCGCCATTTTAGTCGCCCTCCTTTGGACACACTCCTGTTTCTCAACATCCTTTCTAAATTGTGGTGCCCAGAACTGAACACAGTATTCCAGGTGGGGCCTGACCAAAACAGAATATAGTGGCACTATGACTTCCCTTGATCTAGACACTATACTTTTTGTGATTATGGAATTGCCATCTAGATGTTCACAGATTTTCTGTTTAATGATCTGCTCCAGACTCTTTCCTGGTACAGATGTCAGACTAACTGGACGATAATTGTTGGGATCCTCTTTTTCCCCCTTTCTGAAGTTGGGGACAATGTTTGCCCTCCTCCAATCTGCTGGGACTTCTCCTGTTCTCCAGGAATTCTCAAAGATTATTGCCAATGGCTCCGATATTACATTTGCCAGTTCTTTTAATACCCTTGGATGTAGTTCATCTGGTCCTGGAGACTTATACAGTGGGCCCTCCTTATACGCGGACTTGCCATGCGCGGATTTGAGCATACGCGGATGCCAAGCCTGTGGGGGGGGGCGGGAGGAGAAGAGGAGGAAGGAACACGAGCAGCACGGCAAAAGAGAGGAGGAGGAAGATGCGGAAGTAGAGGTGGGAGTGGGAAAAGGAAAAGGGAGGAAGAAGAGGCGGCAGCAGAGAGGAAGAGGAGACCACCCAGGGAACATAGCCCAGAGAAGAGGCTTCTCCCCACCCCAGGCACCCAAAGCCTACCTTGCCTTCCTCTCCTCCTCCCCCAACTCTTCTTTGCCCTGCTATCACAAGCCTGGAGGGCAGGCAGCAGAGTGGCGGAGCCTCAGCAGGTCCGGAGCGGAAACAGAATGCAAGGTCATCCAGCCAGGCCCCAGAGCACCTCCAGGAATGGAGACCCCGGAGTGCCTCCCTCAGAGCTTCCATCCAGGTCCCTTCTTTCCAGCAAGAGAGGCCCAAGCCTTGTGGTTCCTGCTGGCTCCGTCAGGCCTGGGCGAGCACCTCCAACACTGCCACTCGACCAGGCCTGATGCCGGGGGAGCAGGAACCACAAGGCTTGGGTCTCCCTTGGCTGGAAGGAAAGCCTGGAAGGAAGCTCCAAGGGCAGTGTTCCCAAGTACTCATTCTGGGGGGTGCTCTGGGGCCCTCGGAGCTTCCTTCCAGCCAGGTCCCTTCCTTCAACGCCAAAAAGGTAAATGCAACTTTGGGCTGCATGAACAGGAGTAGTGTCCAGACTGTTAAAACACTTTTGATGTTGCGCAATGCGTGAGGCAACACGTCAACGTTTGGCACCAGATTTCCCACCTTCGTGACTGTAGTCAGCAGCTTGTGAGCTGGAGAAACACCCCTCTCTCTTTCCTAATGAGTAAAGAGACATGGCAAACTTCTCTCAGATGAGGCTTTTATTCTTAGAAGAGGTTGCACTGTGTACAATAAACATTGTATGGATCTGTGTCTCACATCCATGTTTTGGTACCATAATGGGACCGCAATGTGCCAAATATATGATTGCTGTGATTCATTCTATACAGCTGATTGTCCCCAATGTCAGGGTGGTTTCGGTGTCATCCTTTGGGAAAATCATGAAATTGGGAGGATCCCTTTTTGATGTCATAGAATTTGACTTTTACTCAGGATCCTTTTTGAATCTATTACACTTCTCCTACAACTGTATAAATATGTGACGTCGAAGGCTTTCACAGCTGGCACCTATAGTTTTCTGAGAGTTTTTCGCATCTTCAGTTAAACCAAATGCTTTATAACCAGAGGCTTTACTATCACTCTGAACTGCATCTGAAGATGCGTGCTAAAACAAAAACCAATTAAGTCTTACAGTGTTTCCACAGTGCAGAAGCAAAGCGTTTTCTGCCAAATCCTGGGATTTGCAGTTTGGTGAGATATTCAGAGATGTCATGCCTCGTCTAACTACGAATCCCAGGATTATGTAGGATCAAGTCATGGTGTCACACTGTCTTGTTTCTGCAGTGTGGATACATACACCCTTCAAGGTGCTCCACATTCCTCTTTCTGTCCTCCTCTCTCTCTGCTTTTTGTGCTGCGACTTCTTTGTAACCGTTTGTCCTTTGGAAACTTAACCTCTGCAATGGTTGTGTTGGTTTGGTGTCTCATTGGGGTCAGGATGTGAGTGGCATTGCGGGGGCCGAAGAGCCACTTTCCTCATGATCCTTCGTGAGGATGATGGTGGTGGCGGTGGCTGTGTGCCTGATGGGATGTTAAAGCCAAAAACAGTGGGAAGCCGAAGCCTTGCCCTCAGCTCTTGGCCTCTCATGGCGGCCTGGCGTTTGGCTGCTGAGGTGAAGAGCTTCTTCCTGACGTTTCTCCAGGCGCTGCTGTGGCTGGCATCCTGAGAGAGGAACGTCTCTCTTAGAATGTGGCCTCAGAGCCTGAAAAACCCTCCGACTTCGCATTGATTGAACCAGGGGTCCCCAAACTGTGCCCTTTGGGGGGATTTTGGACTTCAGCTCCCAGAATCCCAGGCTGTTGGCCAACATGGCTGAGGCTTCTGGGAGTTGAAGTCCAAAAGCTGTTAAAGGGCACAGTTTGGGGACCACTAAACTGAGGCCGTTGTGCTTTGGCCACATCATGAGAAGGCAGGACTCGCTTGGAAAGACAGTGGCGCTGGGGAACGAAGAGGGGAAGGGGAATGCCGCTCTTATAGCGCTGCCGTTCCATTTTGACTGCGCTCTGGCTGCCTCCTGCTGCATTCTGGGATTTGCAGTTGAGGGAGGGGCGCTTAGACGCCTCAGCCAGAGAGCTCTTAGGCCTCACTGGACTACAAACCCCAGAATGCAACGGAGGAAGAACTATAAGGGGAGCCCCAGCGGCCGCCTTGACTGTGCAAAGAGCACCGTCGTCGACGCTCCTTAAATGGCGTCGCCTCTGCCGAACGGGAGAATCTCCGCCCCTCCCTCTGGGCCTCTCTTCCTTCAGCCAATCAGGAGGAAAGACTCCGCCCCTGCCCCGCCCCTTTCTCAGGGAAGAAGGAGATAGGCTGCAGGAGGAGGTAAGCGCGCCAGCGCCGCCCCCAGCCTGGCTCGGGATTGGCCGGCCGCCTGAGCCAATGGGAGCAAGGCTTGGTGGGGGCTTTGCTGCGCTTTTTCCGCCGACGTCATAGTCGAGCGACGTAGTCCGCGCCTGCGCAGAGCCTCTTTCCGGTTTCCAACTGCCGGCGCCGCTGCTGCTGCTGTCCCGGCCTCTCTCTCTTTTCGGGGGGATGTCGGGGGCACGCGAAGTGGTGACGCTGCAGCTGGGGCCCTACGCCGGGTGTGTGGGCGCCCACTGGTGGGGCCTGCAGGTGAAGGGCGGGGCAGTGACGTCACGGGGGCAGGGGTCACCCAAGGGGCAGGGGTCACCCCCTTTGACCTGAGGCCCCTCGCCCGCCGTCGTTCCCCTTTGGCTTTCCCGCTTTCAGAGCATCTACTTTACTCAACATGATGTCTATGGCCAGCATACATGAAACCTGTTCCGTATGTCCTTCTCCTTCTTTCTCAGGAAGGTTTGTTGGGCTTGGATCCGGCAGCAGCGAAACCAGATGAAACCGTCCACCAGAATGTGCTCTTCCGACCCGGAAGAACTTCCCAGGGGCACGAAACACACACACCCCGCCTCATCCTCATGGACCTCAAAGGTGGGTCCTAAAGCACGCTTTGGGGAAGCAGGGGCAAGGCTTGCTTTCTTAGGCACCCTGTGCTTTGCTGTCCTTGGTCACTGTCCTCGAATCGCCCTCGACTCGCGGCGAGCTCAGGATGAGGCGCCTCCAAGATCCCCCTCCGCCTGGCGCTGGCAGCCGCTCATCAGATTGCTTCCCCTTCATGTATTTGTTACTCAGACACAGGATAAACTGAAGGGGATAGCTGGATCTTTGTGGTCTTTGGGGTGCCCTGCCACCTCTGCTTCTCCTTCTCCACTTGCAGGCAGTTGGTCGAAATAATGGGTGTGTTTTGCTTCTCTGCAGGGAGCCTGGGCAATCTCAAGCAGGAGGGAGACTTGTACCAGGATACAAAAGCCAACACTCCTGTGGCCTGGTGAGTATTCCCTCCATCCTCATGAAATGTAAGCAGCCAGTTGGTTTACACACGGCATGAGAAGACTTCTGCAAGGTTCACAAGATGAAAACAGCGACCAGCACAGCTCTGAGTTTGTGTTTCATGCCCACCAGGATGCAGTCTTTAGAGCATAGATGAGACGTCTTGTCTGAACAAGCAAGTAATGGGATGGATGTCCTGCATGGCAGAATGGGGTTGGACTGGATGGCCCTTGCGCTCTCTTCCAACTCTACAATTCTATGATTCTATGGTTATTTCATAATATATTTGTTCTTCTATCTCTGCCTTTACATCCCCATTGCACATCCTTCTACTTTTCATCAGCCCTCTTAATACAGTCCTCATAGAATCATAGAGCTGGAAGAGACCGCAAGAGCCATCCAGTCCAACCCCATTCTGCCATGCAGGAAATCCAGATCAAAGCATCCCCGACAGATGGCCATCCAGCCTCTGCTTAAAGACCTCCAAGGAGGGAGACTCCACTACACTCTGGGGGAGTGTGTTCCACTGTTGAACAGCCCTTACTCTCAGGACGTTCCTCCTAATGTTGAGGTGGAATCTCTTTTCCTGTAGCTTGCATCCATTGCTCCAGGTCCTGTTCTCTGGAGCAGCAGAAAACAAGCTTGCTCCCTCCTAAATATGACAACCCTTCAAATATCTTAACCTTCTTTTCTCCAGGCTAAACATGCCCAGCTCCCTAAGTCTCTCCTCATAGGGCATGGTTTCCAGACCTTTCACCATTTTAGTTGCCCTCCTTTGGACACATGGCTCCAGTTTCTCAATGTCCTTTTTGAATTGTGGTGCCCAGAACTGGACACAATATTATTCCAGGTGGGGCCTGACCAGAGCAGAATAGAGCAGAATCCTCATCTGAGGAGAAAACACAATTTCTACAAGAAAAAAAGAATTATTTGTATTAAAATGAACAGGAATTATTATTTTTTTCATTTTTTCCTGTTTCTCATTTTTAAAAATTGGACAAAGATTTAAAAATAACTCCAAGGCATAATTCACAAGAAAAAGAGGTGGGGAGCAAAGGAAAACAAAGGATTCTTCAGGTTATTTTCTGAATCACTTTAATTCTAGGTGCATGCTTTTGGACATTTATGATGTGGGATGCTAGGCTCATTGAATTTAAAGGCAGTGGGAGACAGTAATGTTGTATACACAGCGTAACAGTACTTGGAATTTTTTTTACTAGTTTTCTGTCCAGAACGATGTGGTAAAATGCTTAATTTTTCAGGAAGGGGAACCTGACAACACACCAAGAAGACCCATACCCTGTTAACCCCTTCCTGAAGGGCCTTGGCAGGTCAGAGGTAAGACCCTAGTACTCTTCTGATTTTTCCCTAATCTTAAGCAAGTGTTTATAAGTCCAGAGTGTTTGCTTTTGAGGGTGGATCCTGTGTTTTCCTTATGTGCATTGCAGAGTGACATTTTTGGTAGTGTCAGAGGTGCTCTTCATCTAGACCAGTGGTTCCCAACCTTCCTGATGCCGCGACCCTTTAATACAGTTCCTCATGTTGTGGTGACCCAAACCCATGAAATTATTTTCATTGCTACTTCATAACTGTAATTAAATAGGTGTTTTCCAATGGTCTTAGGCAACCCCCATGAAAGGGTCATCTGACCCCCAAAGGGGTCCCGACCCACAGGTTGGGAACCACTGATCTAGACTGTTAAGTGCAGAGTTGTTTTGTACTTCACAGCCTGGTCAGTGGTAGAAGGCTGTTAGATCTAGGTTTCCCATAGACATCTGAGTCAGCAATTATGTTTTAATTGGACCAAGGCTAAACGATCACAGAGGTTGAGGTGGGCAACATTAATTCCAGTTTTAGCTTTTCGTTGTTGACCATGCGGGAGGGTTCACATCAGTCAAATCCATGCTACTAAAAAAGCCAAAAAAGATCAACAGCTGGGAATATGTTTAAAGAGAGATTGGCAGAGCTTGGAAAAGTTACCTTGCTAAGACGTCTAAGACTTCCCTAGACTGCTGTCTTGGGGGTTCTGAGAAAAGATCTTTCTTCGAAGTTCCACGTAGCAGTATTCCTTGGCAAGATGTTGTGTGCAGTCAGATAATACAAAGCAAAATCATTGTTTGAAGTTCCTACTGAATTTCTGCTAAGTGTTGAAAGTGACCAGTTTTGTCCAGAAATAATATGAAAATACCTTGCACCACAAAAAGTCAAGTACATGTTTCAACATGTTTAAGTGATTTCCCCCCCCCCCCCCCAAATAATATGCACATGTGGAATAAAACAGCCATGTCAGGTAAGCCTGGCATACGTAAACAAAAAATTTTTTGAATCCTCTCAAGACCACTTGAAGAATTCATCCAAAATGTCTCCATGGATTGCTTTTACAGATCTGTGGTTTGTTTGTGTGTTTTTGTAATGTGTTGGAAATATCTTTTCTTTCTGTTTTGCTATTCATACATGCTTAGTAAGAGCTTCTGGAGGCAGCCGCTGTTTTGCTTGCCTGTTATAGGACTTAAGACTGGAGTGTGGCTTTGGTGCAGGTTCTGGCCTCTTAGTATGCATGCATCATTTAAACAGCATACCTCCAAAGTGACCCGAAGCAGCTTTATTTTGGCCTGTCTATTCAGGCCCATAGACTGATTTGCTTGATAGGTTGCCAAGGAAGTGGGATAGACTTGATTGGAAAGGCAGCTTCCCGAAGGCCTTAGTGTTCAAGTGAAAAGGGTAGGCAGCCCTTTGTTGATGAAGCTCTTGCTTTTAAAACTGGCAAAATTACCTTTGCGTATTCCTTGCCTTAGAACACTCTATGTAATTCATAGTGTTGCCATAAGTCAACAGGTGACTTTGAAGGTACATACACACAGGGACTTGTATTTGGATTCCATAACTCTTACTGTTTAGCAACAGGTCTTTTTTATTATTCTTATCACAACTTGATGTGTTTGAGGCTATTTACATGTATAAATTTTGACTTTAGAGGGGGGACACCATAAGGTTGCAACCCTGTACAACTTACCTGGAAGTAAATGTCATTGAACTAAATAAATAGACATGAATGGGATTGCACTGTAAGTATTTTTGGCTGCTTTAGTGAGTGTTGTGTTGCATAATACATGTACAGAGTGTCAGTTCCATTTATGTGACTAGGGCTGGCATTCTGTTAATGATAAGCATAGGGATAAGGTTCCCTTACCCTTGTATATGTCTTTTTTTGGGCATGGCCAAGAATTTAGTCATTGTTTAGCTATCTGCCTTCTTACAGTTAAAGTCTCAGGTCTGACTCTCTCTCTCTCTCTCCCTCTCTTTCTGTTGTTTCAGGATAACAGATCTTCCAGCTGTGGCTTTTCTCCTAGGAGCCTTCCTGGTGGTAAAGATGTGTGTGCTCTGCGTGCATGGCTCTTTTGTAGGGGGAGAATATGTTTGTGAAAGGCATTTTAAGAATGCCTTCAAGCCGTTCACAGGTTATATCAAATTATAATTAACTAACCAATTTAATTAATACCGTGCCCTTCATAGAGCCCAGGGTGGCTAACAATGTACAGCCCAACTCAAATTTACTATGAAGAATCATTCTAAGAGTAGAGACAAAAAATATTCAGATGAAACTGAAAGAGCCAGGGTTGAAAATACCACTATTATCTAAGCCTGCGTACCTAACATGAGCAGTACTTTTGCCACCATTTGACTTTCCTTTATGGTTCTGCTACTTTAGCATGGATTGCCTTACACAGCGCATTTCCTCTGAACCCCTCAGACACTATATTCCTCCTAACGCATATGTTTATTTCTGGTGCCTAAATGATTTGGTGGGAGGGGGGATTACATCTTCACTGGTAGCAAGTTCCATAGCCTTGATGCCACCACTGAGAAGACTTTGGCACAAATGATGGATTAACTAACCAAGCATAATTTACGATGGAGTTGTGTAGAAGACAGGAACAACATTTCATTGTGTCTGCCATTACAAAGATGTGATAGTAAAAGGAAGAAACAATAACCCCTTTCTTTCTACAGAGGATTAGAGCAGAGGACACACTGAACCTGAGCAGAGAGGTAGTGTCCTATTAATGGAACCTCTGCTGGAAATTAGGGAGTGTTCACTTGACAATGGAGAAAAGCAAAGGGAAATTAATTAATGAAACTGCCCACTCGGCTCATGGCTGTATTTTGTTTCCAGATGGTGAACAGCGAAATGAGGCTTCACCAACGCATGATTTGGAGACCACAGTGCATGTTTGGTCAGATTTCCTCCGGACATATCTGCACCCTCATAGCCTGTTAACTATTCATCAGTACAATCATGAAGGGTAAAGATAATTTCTTCATGAACAGTGCGGGGGGGGGGGGGGGGAGGAAATGTGGACTCCAGAGCCTATTGGAATATTGCCTCTCCTGTATCAGAAGGAATTTCCAGAATTACATTGCCCCTTGTAGGGATACGAGTCGACTTGAGGCTTTTGGACAAGGAGAAAAGCTATTGCAAGATACTTCATACACTGAGGAGCTTGAAGACAGACTACACTTCTATGTGGAAGAATGTGACTACCTGCAGGTGAGCATTGCTGAAAAATTATATAGAGGGTGTTAGTCATTCTGTGAGTTCTGGGAGACTGAGAAACAGGAATATAGCAGATCCTGATATTTGATCATAGAGGCTGCCTGATTGTATACTGCTACATATGTGTACACGTTCTTGTGTTTGAACTGTTGGGTTGCCTCTTGTCTAGAGCATGGGTGGCTGACCACTTCAGCCTCTTGTAGGGAAGCATATCCTATTGAGGAAGCAGCTCATCCTGCTTTTTCCATGACTTGACCAGGGAAAGTGCTGTAGGCTGAAGAAATCTGTGCCAAAAGAGAAGATGTGTTTGAAGCCACCTTGAAACACTGAAGTGTGCTGGCCATGTTGGAACAGATTATCTTTGTTAACCTCCTTTCCACCAGTCTGCCAAGCCCTCCTTAAGCCCTTTTGGAAAAAGGAGTCTTTAGAGCATTCTTCACTTTCTCTCTCATTGAGAACAAAATCAGGAGCCCAGCTCAGTGTTACGGCGTAACTTTCCATCATGCTGCATTCAGCTGAGTCAGAAACACTGGCCATACAGTCTGGGAGTTCTGTTCTAAAAAGCAATGACAGGTAGGCCTCTGTTACATGTACCAACCACATGAAGTTAGGATACATGTAACCAGGCTTTCTCTGTGAAACTCTCGACCAAGGAAATTAGGCAAACCCCATCTCTTACATTTGTTTTTATACTGCTTTTAGGAGTCTTTAATGCATTTTTAAAATGTTTTTTATCTTTTTTGCTTTCATTGGTTTTTATTTGTTCATCACCTCAGGAGCTCTTGAGGCGATACAAAAATACTTTAAATAAAATAAATAAATTTCCAAGATCTGGGCTGGGTCACCTCCAGATGTCTGGAATATGCCACACTGTGCATCTTTTCTGAGCCAGCTAGAAGGAGAGGTGCTACATGGGCTTGTGGGAAACTCTCTCCCTTTCGCAAAAGGAGAGTTGTGTTTAGCTGGATGGCAAACACACACCAGCAGGAGCTTGTAGGTGTCACCCTGCATTGGCAAGTGCTCGGTGGAACTAATTGTCCATACTCTGCCACAGCAGACTGCAATCTTCATCTGCTTTTCACACAGGGATTCCAGGTTCTGTGTGACCTGCACAGTGGGTTTTCGGGGGTCGGGGCAAAGGTTACCGAGCTGCTTCAGGATGAGTACGCTGGGAAGGGAGTTCTGACATGGGGGCTGACTCCAGTGCTGAAATCTGCTGTAAGTATGAAACAGCTTCCTATGGATTTTTTCTGTCCCATCCCCAGTTGAGGATGAATATGATGACCTCAGTGAGAGACACTGTAATGCAGAGGACAAAGAAGATTAGGTGAAACCTGGATTCAGATCACCTCTTGTTCTAAGCCTTGTCCCAGGGTGGTTGTGAGGAATACCAGCTTGGGAGAAGACCATGTTTTCCAGCCTGAGCTTTTTGGACAATGCACAAGATACAAATGTAAGAAGCAACAGGAGGAACAAAAAAAAGTATAGATATGCTTGAACACACTGAGGTTGAACATTCAGGTTGTCCAGTTTGTCAGTGTTCACTCCAGTATGTTTTAAAGTGTTACACCTTAAGGTTGCTTTTTGTACAGATGTTCTGTTTTAGCAGGCCATTCTAACTAAGCCCAGGGAGCAATTTTAGTTATGCCACTTGTCACATTCTTTGGCTGCCAGACATTTCATGCCACTTCTAGAATGTCCCATCTCCAGCTTTCTTATGCAGCTAAATCAGGGATTGGTAGTATGTGGACCACCAGATCTTGTTAGACTGCAAATCCTAGTGTCTGCCACTATTGGGTATGCTGTCTAGGATGATGGGGATTGCAGTTTTAATTACATGTGGAGGACCACACATTGCCCATCCCTGAGCTACAGCCTCATTTTGCTATACTTTAGATCAACTGTGTTACAAACTAGGAAACTATGGAGTGTATCCATTTGTAGATAGTGACAATGCCTCATGATAGTTCTTCTCCTCTTACAGATTCCACAGAAGAATTTCTATAGGCTCATGAACACAGTTCTGGGGATTGTCAGTCTTTCCAACCACAGTTCACTCTTCTGCCCCTTGTCGCTGAACAGGAGCCTGGGCCTCAGGCCAGAGCCTCCTGTGATGCTGCCATACCTGCACTATGATGTGAGTGTCATGCTGGTGGATGCCTTGGGCTACAGGTGGAATGCGATGTGCTGTATGCACTGCTATGAGGTGGTGTTTTAGGAACTAAAAAGAAGAACCATATAACATTTGTTGTTGATGGCAAAGGAGGTACATCATGTGAAGAAACAAGAGGATTAATTAGCAAGCTGTTTGTACACTATGATGTATTTCGTTTAAATTACACATCATGTTGTTATATTGAATATGTATTTTTAAAAGGAACAAAAGAGAAGCTTGGGCTCTGGGACGGAGTTTGTTTGTCCCATATTAACTGGACGAGTTCTTCATAACTTCCTATCGTGACTTCTTAATATTTGCATTCAAAATTAATAATCCAAATCACTCAGTATGAAAATTTCAAGCACCAGATGTATGTGTCTGTGACAGATAGTGTGCCCAGCTCTCTAGAATGTTATCTGCTCAGAAGCAAAAAATCTCACCATAGACAACAGACTTCTCCTTGAGACAAATGTGTCTTGGCTTTATAACTTCACAGGCATCTCTGGACTATCACACAAGTGCCATCTTGGCCACAGCACTAGACACACTCACTGTTCCCTATCGACTCCAAGGCTCGCCGATCTCCATGGCTTATCTTGCTGAAGCCCTGAATATTTCGGGGAGAAAGGTACTGTGTCACTTTGATTGCCTCTCATTTCTCTTGGCAGCCTTCACTGTTTCGGGAGCTTAGTAAGATTGGAATGTGCAGAAGGTTCCCTTTATTCCTGCCCTTCTTCCCTTTGCCAGGTAGCAGCTGCAGTGACTGCCATACCATTTCCTGTGATGCAGGAACAATCTCTTCCTGATGCTCTGTGCAGCCAGCAGCCCACCATGTCCTGGATTCCACTGTCTTCAAATGGAGAGCAAGGAGATAGCCACTGTTTTGCACAGTCGGTTGTGCTGAGAGGAATCAGCAAGGAATACCAAGTTAGGTAAGAGTTTTGGGCAACATGTGGGCACATGTGACGGAGCGTGCTGCTCATCCAACTTGCTTGGGAAACTACTATGCAACTGACTTCACATTTGGTATCCACTCAGAATGAAGAGATTCCCTCAATGCTGCTCCTGCTTCCTTGGGCTTGTTTATACCAATCAAAAATGCCATACTCACCCTGAAGCTGGTACTGACAGTCCTGATGATGTATGGCTGTTTCAAGGGAGAATCTTGTGGATTTTTTGCCCTTAACCCAACTGTGATGTGAACTAAGCAAAGTCAGGGAAAATCCTGGTGTTTGCCACAAACCTCAGAGTGACTGAGGGTCTTTTGGCATGTGGACAGCTGGATCAAGTCTGATATGGCCCAATCCAATTGTCCACATGCCAAGAAACATGCTGTTCCCCCTTCCCCAAGCTGAGCAGCACAGGGGTTTGGCCTGTTTTTGGAGCTGCCATTTCCTTGTGGGCAGGAGCTCTGTGTAAAGCATGCACAGCACGCTGTGACTTGTGCTGAGGTTAGAAATAGCCACCCAGACATATGATCTGCAAGGAGTCCAGGTAGCCATTTCTGATCTCAGCAGAAGCAGCGGTGTGCCAGGCAGACTTTACATGGAGCTCCTACCTGCAAGGAAATGGCACAGTGGTGGCTCCGAAAACAGGCCATCCCTTTTCTCAGCTCTTGGTTTGTGGGCAACTGAACTGAGCTGAATCAGACACACCCCTTTACAGCAATGTGATTTTCACAGAAATCTGGCAAAAATTAATTTGGACAGTTCCAAAGTTCGGAGTTAAGTCTCATGCAAGTTGTTATCTACATTCTTTTAAGGTGTGGTGTCTCAAATCTGTCCTTTTGCTGGAATGTATTCTCAGTGTTGGGTGGTCCCATAACAAAGTTTTCTCTACCCCAATTTTTAAAACTTTGCACATAGAAACCAAGGCATGTAAGGGAATAGGGCTGACAGTTAATCCTTTTGAAGGAAATTTTCTCACATAGACTACTCATTGATATGAAACATGGTAAACAAGCTGACCCAGTTAGTAGGGAAAAGGCAGTTGTCTCAAAACTCATGTTTCCCACAAAGGCCTACCTGATTATTTTATTGGAGACTGTCTTCCACTGCCAAAAGAGAAAGGGTCCTTTCTGCACTTTTGTTGCAACTACAAAGCACTCCCATCCACCCAAAATCCCTATTTCTTCTGCTTCTACCAAAACTGTCAGGTTCACCTGAGCTTTTGATGTCTAATATTGTACCACTGGAATGTTCAACTTTTGTGATTTGTCTGAAATGCTGTTTTTGAGATTTTTAAGTTTGTTCTTAAGAAATGTGGATGTCACTTTAAAATAGAAAGGGGACACTAATATTTAGTTCATTTGGCAAGAATGCAAAATGTTAGGAGTGCTCAACACCACAAGTCAAGATAATGGGAAGGGCAAGTAGTTCAGTTTTTTTCTATTACTGAACATTATTTCAGAGGAACTTTATTCCTCATCTAGCAGTTACCAGCATGTCTTTGGAGATCATGCATGGAGAATTTTTACCTTGAACCCCCCCACTCCCCCCGTGACCTGAATTTAACTCTCTTGTTTCTCTTGCAGCAATCCTCCATCAGGCACTGAACCCAAATCTGTCCTCCACATGTGTGAAACAGGACAGGAGGTACTGGCACGCTACTTGTACATGGTGTCTCCCAGAACCTTCAGGTTGGTGAAACCTACAGCAGAATTGTGGGATAAAAGCTAATAGACAGCAGGGTAATGGCACTTGTCTTTCTTTAACAGCACTTCACATTTACTGCAAAGTCCTTGCAAGCTGTTGGCTCCATATCCCCAGTACTTCTCCCCTCTCTTGAACAAGCAAGGATTCCTCTTGGAGAAGCCATCGCACACCTCAGCAGGTAAAGAGCCTGGATCTGAAGTACCATAATAGGGGAAACAGGAGGTCAATAATCTTGCCAGTGCTGGAATCACATAATAGTATCGTATTTTGGTGGAGCCAAAGCATGGACTTCATTAGCCAACGTAATCAGTTTGTGACTAAGATGAACTTTAAAATCAGTATTTTCTGGCACAAACAATTCCCCATGAGCTTTCAGATCTGATGGAGCTGTTCAGGATAACAAAACTATTGTAGAACACCATTTGAAAATGTTTGCACATTTTGTGACTTAAATTTCAGTGCAAAAAGGCAGAGGAGGTGGCTAGAGAAGGCCCCCTGCATCATACACATTTGTATATTTCAGTACAGGAGTGTTTCTTTAAAATATAGAAGGTCCCAGTCCCACTTCCTAACAGCTTCAGTTAAAAAGATAGCAGGGAACAGATTTGAGGGAGGCTTCATAGTAGTAGGCTCGATGGTCCAATTTTATGCATTTATGTATATGGAGGAGAGTTGGCAAATCACTTACTCAACTACAGACATACCTCCCTTAACAAACCCTCTGACAAAGCAGCAGCTTAGTCTTTCACCCACCCACTCCTTTATCTTTATTCTCTATCTAGCTGGACATTTTTAGGAGCATTAATTTTGGAGGATGATAAAGGAGGGCTTTCAGAGCCAGATTTCAGCAGCTTTTCTTCAGTAATCAATGCAATAAAGTTTGAGTTCAGAAAGAATGGGATTAGGACTGGTAGCCAAACTTTGTTTACTTTTGGGGTTTCTTCTTTTCTGTTGAAGTTGTCCAGGTGTTTGTGGATTTCAGTGGCTTCTCTGTGCATTCTGACCTGATCGGTGTTGGCATGGTCCAGAATTTCAGTGTTTTCATATAGCATTTTATACCCAGGGTTCAACAACAAAACAGAAAGAAAAGGGAAGATCAACCTGCCTCACCAGGTGCCCCCCAGCATATTAAAAACAAACAAACCATAGACCTGCATGTTTGGCCACCAAAACAGAGTTTAGTAAAGAGAATGCTGGTGAAAGAAAAAGCAATCCATTTTGGAAGAAGCTTTCAAGCGGCCTTGAAAAGAGTGGCCAACTCCACAGGGAAATAAAAAAATCCAGCCAGAAGAAAGCAAGCAAGAAGACAAACAAATGGATTCTAGAACAGATCTAGCCCAAATTATCCTGGCAGCCAGGATGACTGAATTGAGGCTGTTGTATTTTGGCCACAACAAGAGGAAAATGAATCATTAAAAAGGTTTCTACCGCTTGAAAAGCGGTAGAAACAGGAAGACCAGATGGTTAGATTCAGTCAGGCCTGGGCCTGCAAGCCCTTAGCAGAGAGGTTAAGGACAAGGTAGTCTTGGTGATGTCTCAACAAAAGTCGACTCGGGGGCAGTTAACAACAATGATTATTAGCTAAGGAGCCCTGTTTTAGTGTGTTGTCAATTTCTTCCTAGATTCTGTCATAGACATTCTCAATTTCTTCATCTGTGGTTGGTGCATATAGTTGGAATATGGTGATGTTTATTGGTTATGTCTTTCCTCACTATTAATGCTACTCTCTTGTTTCTCCTTTTTTCATTTCCTGAGTATAATTATCTGATTCAGAATGTGCCATTCGTGTGCATTTTAGCTCACTCATCTTGGGGTTTTCTTGGTGCAAGGTTATCACAAGGAGGTTCACCTTTGCTTCCCCCTGTGCAGTGCTATCATGAGTTAGCTATGGCGTCACTGCTGTAGTGTCTGATCCTCCACCAGGGTCATCCACAATTACTGATGCTGCCCAGTAGTTGTTTTCCATTCAACTTCCCTCTCAATATGACAAGGAAAAAGGGTGAATCAAAATTCGAAGGAAAAAAGACACTGAGAGAACTACTCAGTAGCAGAACACCTGAAAAGAAGCTGTTCTACTGGTGGATGGGGAAAAATTGAGGGGACAATAGCTTGGCAGGTTAGGTTATGGGCAATAAGCGAGAGGATGTGTGGTGTTACCCTGAAACTACTCAGGTCTAGAACATTCTAAACTGAATTGCTGCACAGGTGCAAACCCATTTGTCTGAGGCACTGAGACCACGAAGAACTATGTTTCATCAACAGTTATGAGTTTTTCCAAAAAAATTATCAGTAGATTGCTTGAAATCAACTTACACATATCCACTCGATTTTGCATCCACACCTTTTGACACACTTGACTGACAACTCCTGTGTAGCCAATTGCTTGTGAATTATAAACTTAGTGTGTGCCGGGGATACCTTTAGTGTCTCAGTTGTTGTTTTAGATGACGTTTGCCAATCTACCAAAATCAGGTCATAAAGATACTCAACAATTTCAGAAGCTGACACTGTTGAATGTCTCCCAGACCTTGCTGCACCTGGCAAGATTTCAAATCTAGGGCAGGAGAGGAAAACTTGTAAGCCAAAACATCTGGAGGGTAAAGCGATCCCTTATTCCCAATATATGACACACGCTACTGTAACTGCAACTTGTCACTTTCTTGTTCTCTCCTACAGGAGTTGAAAGCATTCCAGTCTTCACTGCCCTCCAGTCGTCAGCCATCCTGCTTAGAACTCTCGGGAAGTTATATGAAGAGCTACATCAAGTGGATGTCCGGCGCTGGGCAAGCTTTTTTTCTGCAGGAGTAGAAATGGATGACTTCCAGGAGGCCTTGGATGAGCTGAGGACACTGTCCCAGTGTTATAAACAGAGTGGTTTAACAGAAGATTCAGAGGATGATACAGACTGATTGCCTTCTTTTGTGCCTTGCACAGGACAAGTTCCACTGGCATTTCAAAATGAACTCTCTAAACATCCATCTCCTGAACTGCTAAACTGAAGCTTTGCAGTATGCTCAATCTTTAACTCTGAATTAATGCTCAACCATTCTGTGCACAAAGGTAAGAAGGCAGCTCTGCACACCTTCCACAATGGAATGGTTTTTATTCCTTAAAATAGAAGTGCACAATAAATATTCATCCTGAATTTCACTGAAGACAATTTTTCATTTCCCTACAGTTAAAATATTTACATCAGCTGTTATCTGAGTGAATGCACCCTGCATAACTCCCATCCCTTTTCATCTTTTTAAGGGGTAAGGAGAGGAATGTCACTCAAGGTTGCTTCGGTAAGATTTAAGGAGGCAGATATAAGAGGGTCTCATAATCCAAAAATCTCTCACTCCTTACTTAACCTCAGATTATCATTGTTTGTGCCTAAAAGCATGGTTCCTCCTGCTCCTCTTCAGAAAGGACTGGCTCTTTATCTGACAGATGATCAGTGTTGCTGGTGCTCATTCCATCTTCCTCGTCCTCTGAGCTGATGTCGCAGGCCGTGTGGAACAGCGTCATTAACTCCCTGAACCGGTGAGCAACCTGAAAGAATAGCAGGATCGGTTACAGATCCAAACACACTAATGGAGATTTCTTGGACAGAAACTCTCCAACTCTGGCTACTGGTATGTTTTGGTTTTTAGGATTGCAACATAGAACAAGGAGATAATTAATCCACTCCCTCAACTTGAATTTTGTCTTTTATTCTAAATCCACAAAATAATATTAAAGGAAGAAGTTTCACTTCTGCATTTTTCTGTACAGGATGATTCCTGTATCTTCAGGGGAATACACTCCAACAGTTACCACACTGTGGGACTGTGGCTAAAAGTGAATGCTATATTTCCAGAAGTTCATCATAGAGCCATGCCAGAGGGCCTCCAGATGCCTAGACAGATGTGCCCCCCCAGATGTGGGTACCATGGGGTTACTGTATCCTGTGGATACAAGGATCATACTGTATAGTCTAATGTAGGACAACATGCCACCAGTAGTAAACCGGAAGAAGACACAGAAATACAGTCCGCCTTTGGCTTACGCAGGGGATCTGTCCCCCCCCCCCCCCCCGCATAAACCAAATACTGTACATGCTCAAGCCCCATTCAAGTGAATGGGGCTCAGGGATGCGCTGCCTCTTGCGCCCCACATGCTGAAAGCCATGTATAGCACGCCCGTATATCACACGGGCGCACTGTAATTCAACATTGTTAACCAAAAGGGCAATAAGTGTGGTTAATGTGAAGTACACACAGTTTGATTTTTAAAGAAGTCTCTTCTAAATTAATTTCACTTTACCAGTCAATCTAGATTTTTAAGAAATCAGGCCAGCTTCATTGGCTTTTAAAAACTTAGTAAGTGCAAATTTGCACTGGTGTAAAATGGAGGTACATAACTACCAATGTTAAAGATTTATGGTGTATTTTAAGGTGACTCCTGTGCTGCTGAACAAATACCAAGAGGCAAGGTTGCATGGCGAGGAAAGGATTCCATCCCTCTACTTGATTTCCAACAAAAACTTGCCTCCTCTGCTGTTTTATTGTGCAGTTGCTGCGAGATGGCATTGAATGTGTCAGGTGTGGCTCCTTGCTCTTGGCAGGTGGTCAGAATGACCCGGTCAGCCTCTCTGTAAGGAAAAGAACCTGACTGTGAAAGAGGCAAGCAGAGGCCTCCTGCCTTCATAATTCCACACGCTGCTTCAGCAAATGGAATCTTTTGTTTCTAAAACTCCCACCTCCAGCTACAGTTTGATATAACCAAATATTGAATGTATTTTCACAATGGACCAGATACCAAGATGCCTCGTTCCCTTAACAGCCCCTACCCCACTACCTACCTTTCTTCCTCCATCACCCTTAGCATTCCATTTTCAGTCATATGTGAACATTTTCTGCTGCAGGAGAGTATGGTTTTATTTTTATTTGTTTATTTTTCTTTTCCTCTAAATGAAAAGCACTTTATATATGCTTAAAAGTTACTGTCAGCAATGAAAAGCACTTTATATATGCTTAAAAGTTACTGTCAGCAAAGACATGCAGGTCAGACATGGTAAAGGAATTCTACTAAACAACTCCTAAAAAAGCTGAAATCCATGGAGTTTACCTACATTCTCTCGTATAAGCTTTGGAAGAAGGCAGGGTACTTACCTGGTCCACAGGACAACTTTTTCCCCCGTGGAGCTGACTTTGATGTTCTTGGCACACACTGTGGCTTCAACTGCTCTCTGCTGCAGATCATCTCCTCGCAACAAGATGGAGCATTCCCTGCCTCCTGCTGCAGGCAGAAGCTCCTGTAAACAGCCCTGGGTAGTTTTCCCTTTTTTACCAGCAGCCAGGACACATGGACTACAGCCTGCAGATACTTCTGCTTCAGTCTGCAAGCCCTCAATTGTTCCCATTGCTTTCAGCCCAGAGTCTTTGGAGTATGAACCCCTTATCTCCTTCCCACTGGATCTGATCTCCACAGAGGCAGGCCATCTATCCGTCTCTGTGTTCTGGAGTTGGGATTGAGTGGGAATGACAGGTTCCTCTGGGATGCTGGATTCAGAGGCAAGGGATTCTGTCCATTTTTTATCTAATGGCACAGGCTCCAACATTTCTTTGCAAAGGCCCGAAGACAGTTCTTCACTACTCAGACCAACTGTGATTTCATTTCCCCCTCCTGTGGAGGAAGAGCCATTTTTGGGTCGAGGTGGTTTCAGCAGTAAGCCTCTCTGTGTCTGTGGGACGGGAGACATAGCAACATTAGGAGGATACTGTTTGCCCACATCACCAGCCTTCTTTGGAGTGGGAGAACCTGGTAAAGAGCATGGTTCAGCAGTCCGGCTGCATGACAGGGTACCTCCTGAAGAGATTTCTTTGCAAGAGGGTGGCTTTCCTTCCACACGAGAACCTGGGAAGGGAGAGAAAGAGAGCAGGGTGAGGCCAATTCACACATCCTTCTTACTGTTCATTGATACTGAGGTGATGCTGAGAGGTATGAAACACAGGTTTTATTGCATCTCTGGCCACAGGTTGCCTTACCAACATTTCTTGCTTGAGTTGCCCACAGCTCTTAATATGCCTGGGAGTGGGATTGAAAGGTGACATTGAGCTGCTCAGTAGCCCATGGCTGACAGCAGTGCCATGTTGGCCAAGCCTTCCTTCTAGCAACAAACCCATCTGGTGGGCTCTAAATGCGATGAAGGTTTGGCAACCACCAGTCTGCCTAATATTTAATATATCTCCAAGATTTTTAAAGTTTTCTGTACACCTGGAATTTGCCAGCATGGAAAGTTTCTGGAAAAGCTTTCAAACCAAGGACTGAGAGCCTGAAGCAAGTGCTGCTGCTGATGGCTGGACAGGACTGGGATTGGTATGGCTGACGCCTACAGTGAAAGGCAGCAGTACCTCTCTTGACAATTTGCTGCTCCTCTACTGAAGGAGGAACTGAAATCCAAGCTTGTCTAGGAATCCTGAGTACACAAAAGCTGACAGTTTTTCTCAACAGGCATGTCTTTCCCTCCCAGCCCTTCGCACCCAACACACCTGCTCCTGAAAAATCTGCTTTCCTGACTGTTGACCGCATCCTGTTCTGGGGGAGGTCCCCTTCTTCTCTCTGTTCTGGTCCCTCTTCTGCAGGGTCCTTTCCTTCATGGCAGGGACTTGCGTCCTGTTGAGCAACGCTTTCTGCAAGCTCCTGGTGGTCTTTATTCCTGAAGAACTTGCCATCTGCTGCCTGCAGACCAAGTGGGGTTCAAAAAGAGCTTGCAAGAGCTTCAGTTCCCAACCCTCACAAACAATGTTTCCTGCTCCCAAAATCCCAATGAAGATCATTCAAGTCAGAGATGGGAATTGTGACTTGTCCCATTGGGAAGGCTATTCCTGAACGCACACAACTCCTCATTGGGGGGGGGGGGGGGTGTCCAAAACAAAACGAAATACAAAAAACAGAACTGTGCTTTCAGAATACACAAGGTGGTATACAGTACTTCTCAGCTAACAAACCATTTCCCCAGCATTTTAACTTATGACCACCTTTTCTGAACCCGATGTTATGTTCTGGTCACTTCTGTTTTTTGGGAGGGGAACAAGAAATGTAGCTCATAAGGCTGTAGGGTGAGTTGAAAACAGGGAAGTGACAACTCTCAGACTGTTGCCAAGATGAAAGACATACTGGCATCCTATATGGCACTGTAACATTAACAGTTTCGTGTATGGACCTATGCTACAGTTGGCCACTCAGCACCCTCCAAACTTAACACTGAGTTGCTATAGCCCTCCCATCCTGTGTGGTGGAGAGCAGGGGAAGGATGATGTCTCCACAGCCATGCGCAGAATTATTGCATCAACCTTTGAGATCCCATAGGGTTCCCTAGAGGCAGCAGATGATATAATCCTTTTGAGTCTAGCTTCAGAGATATAGCCAGATTTATTAGAGTACTTATACCCTGCCCTTCAGCCCTAAAGGCTATCAGATGCTTCTCTAATCTAACCATGCTCTCTACCAGCCACAGAATAGCTGGAGATGGGGTTGCAGTGTCTCAACGGCAAGTCTCTGGCCTTTTGTAGAGAGAGATGAAGAGAATGCCAACTTCTGCAACAACTAAGAAAATAAATATGCAGGCGTCAGGTGAACTTACGCCTACATACGGCATTAGCTACCAGTCTAAAAGAATTTTGTTTCTAACCCACTAAAAAGCAAGCGAGACTTACTCTAATAATTGTCATTCTTTAAAGTTCTGGGGATGGTGGAGGCTGCTGTCCAACATGTTTGGAGGCTGGGAAAAACTGTTAAAGCTTATCACCTCCTTAAGCCTCTTCTCATGAAAGATGCATCCATTTGTACTCATCTGTACAGTTTCTAAGTACCAACCTTGCTGATGCAATGGCTGCAGGTTCTTCGCTTGCTCCGCTTCATCCTGAGGTCACTGCTCCCTTCATGGCAAGAGCAGAAGCACTCCTTAATCCCGTCTGGCCACTCAGATTCCTGAAAGCACCCAGAGAAGGTGAACTCTGCAGCAAACTAGGCAACAAAATGGGCTCCATCCACTACACACCACAGAAAGACAGCCCACTTGCAGGCAGAAATGCAAATAGCCCTTTGAGACAGGGCATTTTGACTGCGCTTAGAACCAAAGCCCCAAATTTGGAAACAGAGCTCAGTCATCTGTCAACTATTTACTTATTTAATGGATACACTGATTTTTTAAAAATTATTTAATTATTTGTTTATTGCCAAAACAAGTGCTGAAAATGCAGGTTTTTAAAAATGCAGGTTAAAAATACAATCTTGATCAAAATAGAACATGACAATAAATAAGTTAAAAACACAAGGAAGTTTAAAACTTTGGAGGCCTGAATTGATTTCTTCTGGTTCTCTTCTATGTCAGATCACTGCAGGGTACCTTTCCACAACTACTTTAGCTATTTGATACATTTATGGCCTTGTTCAGATTATTACTCCAAGCTTCCTAAACCAGACTTCATTGACCGACTTTTCTTCTGTCGTATGTGTGTTGCAATAAGTCATAGTTATTTTACATCTCTTTTACTTATTACGGTAAGTCCAATGTGCCTTGTATAACTAAATAACAGCAAAACTGGAGATTTCTGACTTTATATCAGTTAAAAACCAGGAAAATAAGTTAGAATCATATGTGTTAACTTACAATAAGTCAGAATTTTTTTTCCAGTTTGACATTAACAGGGAGTTAATGACACAAGGAGTAAGGAAGGCTTGCCTGGAGCAGACACAGCTCATTCCAAGCTTCATAAACCAATTGAGGCCAATATCATCAATGCACACAGCATTATGGTGGTTCTTTGAAGATCCTGAATCTCAGAGAATAGGACCTGGAGCTACTGATTCAAACTATAGGAAAAGAGATTCCTCATTAGGAAGAACTTCCTGACACCAAGAGTTGTTCAACAGTGGAATCTGCTGCCTCAGAGTCTGGTAGTCTCTCCTTTGGGGTTTTTAACCAGATGATGGATGCCAGGCCTCTGGAGATATGCTTTCATATCTATGGGCCTGAACAGACTGGCGAAAATAAAGCTGCTTCAGGTCACTATGAAGGTATACTGTTTAAATGCTGCATGTGTCCTAAGAGGCTGGAAGCCATGCTCCAGTCCTATGGATTGGAGTGCAGCTGTGGCACAGCTTCTGGCCTCTTAAGATGTGCGTTTTCTTTAAATAGCATACCTCCAAAGTGACCTGAAGCAACTTTATTTTGGCCTGTCTGTTTGGGCCCTATATTTGGCTGGCATCCTGTTTGTAAATACAGTGGCATGAGTTGAAGTTGTGCCATCACAGCTAACCTTATTGGCCATTGCAGAGGGTGGAATTCACTACTGACTACACAATCACCAAAATCCCCCCCCCCAAAAAAAATCCCACCTTTTTTTCAGCTGCATTCCCCCAAACCCAGCCATTTCCTGGTTGGTAGGAAAGAAGGGGAACAGCAGACAAGCATCTTGTTTTTTCCTGTAGCTGGTCACAGAACAATGGCAACATCTGCAGGGATCTCTGGATCTCCAGAGGGCCCTGCGGATGGCTGTCACTGGATACTTGTCTGCTGCTCCCCCCATTCCCCACCACCATGAAATGGCCAGTTTGTGCAAGGGAAGGTGAGCTGCAGCTGAGAAAAGGTGGGTTAGGAGGATGGATGGGAGACTATTGTAGCTACCCCTTGTTAAATTAAATTAAAAAGTTAAGATTCTCAGAATCCTGAATCTATAAGCACAATACTACTTTTGGAATCTCAGTAACAGGCCTCCCTAGCATTCTCCTCTCACCTTGTCAGTGTTCTGGATCCCAAGTTCCTTCCTCCTCTTATTTTTTGAGGTGGTGTGGATTTTGGGGGGTTCTTCCTCCTCTTCTACCTCTGGCAAGGAGACTTCTTCAAATCCATCAAACTAGGAGAAGGAGTTGTGTTAAGCAGTGAAGCTGCCCTGTGGACTGAGGAAGCCCTGCAGCTTAAAAGTGTCCATTTCACTGTCAGAGTTTCTTTCTCTCTATCGCTACACACTCATGGCCCTCCAGATGCTGCTGGACCCCAACTCCCATCAACCCTAGCCAACATAGGCCAACGATCAGTGATTGACAATAATAATAATAATAATAATAATAATAATAATAATAATATTTTTATCCTGACCCTCTGCCCATTGCAATCAGGGCAGTTTACAGCATTAAAATATACAATCCATATCCCCCAATCCCACCCCTTTTATAAAATATCACTCCACATCATACAGGGAGTCAAATTTCCCACTTCCCCAAAGCCACACAAAAGTGCCCCCAGGATAGATCTCCACCTCATAATCTTTTTCCTCCATCCAGTGAATTTCCTCGAAATCTCCCAAGCGGCTGGACGAAGGGCGCAAGTGATCGAAGAAGACTGAGAACTCATCCTGCAGGTGATCATGCCCTTTCAGCAACTGCCACATCTGGGTTTTCAGCTGACCAAGGACCGCCATGATTCACAAGAAAGACAAAGAGAAAGAAGGCACACAAGAAACAGAAAGAGAAAGAGACAGACAAGAAGAAAGGAGAGAAAGAGAAGGAGGAAACGAAGAAGGGAAGTGAGCATTCCTCGGCTCATTCACCAAATAGATTTTTAGGTTGTAATTCTCTCAGCCATGATGAATTTAGCATTTTGGTTCCTTTTCTTGCTGATTTTTTTAGTCCTTTTGTAAACTTTGGGGTTTCCTGGTGTCTATTTTTCTGTCTCTTGTGGACAGTGCCATTGTGGCTGTGTAAGGTTCCACATTCAGAGAATGATGAAGTCACTATCCGTAGCAGAAAAAAGCCTGCTAGCATGGTTTTTAGTAAGGAGTGGTGAGGGGGGGGGTTGTAATTCAACATAATTACACACCCCACCATTCCTTACTAGAAGCCATGCTAGTAGAAAGTGATGGCAATTGTAGTTCAACTTTTGGAAGGCAGCAGCTGGATCCTCACTCCTGGTTTATTGAATGGCTATATCGACATGCCACTGAATGCCAATTGTGGGGCAAGAAGCCATGGGGAAGAGTGCTTGTTCATTCATACCCAGTTATGGCTTCCTACAGGTAACTAGTCGGATGCTTTAAGATTCCAAATATGATCCACCATTGATGCCACAACTCTTCTGCTTTTATCCTTCCATGGTGTTCCAAATCTGTAGCCTGAAGGGGCACAATCTCAATTTGCTATATGAAGAAACCTTCAGGATGGGCTTCTTACCTCCATTATTTCCTGGGGCAGACATTCAGCACAGCTCTGGAGCACTTTAATGATCTTCTGGTGGTGAGAAGGGTTTTCAGCAAAGCAGATCTCCAGCTGCCGGAGAAACTTCCGGCTCTTCTCAAAGGCCTGCTGTTCCTCAAACTGCCCAGGAAAGAGAACATGAAAAAATATTACTGCTTACATACACTCTCACTGGTACTGACCAATTGCTACCAAGTGCAGGGAGAGAGGGATGCCTGGTGAAGTGCAACTGCTTTCTCTGGGCAGCAGGTGGCAGCGGAAGAGAAGCAACCCCTGCAGAAGCTTGGAGTACCAATTAGGTTAAACCTCATCAGGTACTCATCTGCCCATAACAACAGATTCTTCACATCCCATCTAACACAGATCACTATGTCAATAGTATGTCCTGCAGCCTGAATGACATCAGATAATACTTTGGACAGAACACAGCCATCATGGACAATTAGGAAGTCCTGACAAAGTGCAGTCAGCATGCACACTGACGTTCTACAGCACAACAAGGCAGGAGACTAACATCACCACTGAGATGAACTCCATTAGCTCAGGAAGAAAAACTATGGAGCAGCAGGATGAGCACTACACCAATAGAATTCCTATTCTGTTCCAGCCACCCACAGTCAAAACCACAACCTCAAACCCAATAGATTGGGAAACAGGCACCTGGTGAAGGAGATGGAATGCTGACAGACCACTACACCTTCTTACCCACCCACCCTCCAGGTCTCACCTGTTGCAGTTGAGAAAACTCAGGCAGACAGAACTCAGAGAGATTACTATTCCCCTAGTTTCATCCAGCTAGGTATCTAATAGTTCCACGTGTAAAACTTTTACACTGTCTGCCCATGAGAGAGGATCTTGGCCTGTAACTTTGCACTGTAGTTTGGATGCAACTTGTCAATTCAGGGTAATAACCCTGAGTTAGTCACTCTTTGAATATTTGCAAAAATTAGCTCCATCTGCCCCCCCCCCCTTCACCCTACACACCAGGCCACACTCCAGGGCTTGGTCAGGCAAGAGGAAGGCTGCAAAGTCCGTGAGAAGCTGAGGCCACTCCTGCAACACATTACGCAGCTCAGCATAGAGGTCAACAGCTGTCTGCTTCTGGACGTTACTCTCAAACTCATAGATGATGCGGAGAAACTCTTCATACTTCCCTGGCACATTCCGCAATGCTTCACGTACCTGCAGAAATGGCAACATACTCTTGTCAGTGGGGCCAATCTGGGTGTTTTGGACTTCAGCTCCTAGACTGTCAGCCATCATGCTAAATGTTAAAGGGTTCTGG
Organism: Sceloporus occidentalis; assembly: GCA_023333645.1. Classification (NCBI taxonomy): domain Eukaryota; kingdom Metazoa; phylum Chordata; class Lepidosauria; order Squamata; family Phrynosomatidae; genus Sceloporus; species Sceloporus occidentalis. The sequence continues at coordinate 10,013,471 of JALMGF010000020.1, forward strand.
GAGTTCCAGTCCAAAAAATGTGGACAGGCAAAAGCCTTCAATTATAGATACAGCTTGGCCTTGTAGAGAAAGTCCTCCAGCCTGACATTAATCAAACACTCTCTCCTCAAAACTTAGCCACTGTTCTCTGGTACAGGAACAGGACACTGTGTTCAATTTTAAGACCATGTTGAACACATCTTCCAGCCAAAGGTGAGGGGCTCCTTACCCTACTCAGATAAGCCTGTGCAAAGGCTAAGTCCTTCTGTTCCCGCAAAGGGTCTCGCTCCAAGATGTCTTCATCATAGAGAAGCAGCAGCTTGGAGGTGTCCTTGCTGGCACGAGTCCGGCCCCGCTTGGCTCGAGCTCGGTAAGAATTTCGACTTTTCCCTGGTGCTTTGGCATTTTCGCCTAGAAGAATTCAATCAGAGTAATAAAAAATAGCTGAAAAACATTTTTATTCAGTACAGTGCACCCGTGTTATACACGGGCATACTTTACGCTGACTTGAGCATACGTGCTCAAGCCACGGGGAGCGTGTGGGGTGCAAGGGGCGGCACGTCCCATTCAAATGAATGAGGCGCGCACCCATGGCGCCCCACATGCTCCCGCGCCACTGCACACCAGGGCTTGAGCATAGGCAGAATTCACCTTACGCCGGGGGGGGGGGGGGTCCGAAATGGATCCCCCGCGTAAGGCAAGGGCCCACTGTATAGGAAAACCCTGATGAGGAGACACCTGGACTGGCAGAGTAAGTCCTGAACTTAAAGAGAGAAAACATGGTGTAATGGACGAAGTGTTAAATCACAGAATCATAGAGCTGGAAGAGACTTCAAGGGCCATAAGGTCCAACCCCCTGCCATGCAGGAACACACTATCAAAGCATCCCCAAAAGATGGTCATCCAGCTTCTGTTTAAAGACATCAAAAGAAGGAGACTCCATCATTCTCCAAGGGAGTGTGTTCCACTGTTGAACAGTTCTTACGGTCAGGAAATTCTTCCTGAGGTGGAATCTCTTTTCCTTAGCTTGAATCCATGTCCTGGTTGGATTAGGACACTGGGAGACCTGGGTTCAAATCCCTGCTTGGCAATGGAAACCTACTGGGTGACTTGGGCAAGTCACACTCTTTCAGCCTCATAGGAAGGCAACAACAAACCCGCTTTGAACAAATTCTGCAAGAAAACCCAGTGATAGGGTTGCCATAAGTAAGAAATGACTTGAAGAAATGGCACACAACAACAAATGCTCCAGTGCAGGGATTGGAAAGGCACTGCACACCATCCTCATCGTTCTGTGTGCCCACCATATGCCCCAAACCCAGAAGGGGCCCCTGCTGCTACTTCAGCTTATGGGAAAGGGGACAATTTAGATGAAGCAGCAACAGATGATCATGAGCAAATGATGAAGGACTTACAGCTTGGGGACCCCAAATTCAGATGATGGAAGTAGCTCGTCTTGGGTTTGAGTGGGTAAGGAAAAAAGGATGAACGGAAACAGAGTGTACCCAGTTACAATTTCATCTGAATTGCTTTCCATCTTCTTCCCATCCCCACTGGTAAGAGGCAGGAGCAGCAACCATTCCCAAGTCCTGAAAGCTGCAGCGGGTTGCAGGGAAGGTTTTGATGGAGTGTGGAGGGTTAAAGAATACCTTCTTGTGCTTCATGCAAAAAGAGCCATCTGCATATACAAGCCAAACTTATACACAGATGAGCCACTAACAGAATACCACCCTTAGAATCCCACAGGCAGCATAACTAGTACTGAGGAAGATTCTGTGCATGCAGGATGAGGAAACAGAAAGGCCATACAGGCAAAATCTCTGCCTCTCCAGTAACAGACAAAAGCAGAATAAAACCTGAAGACACCAATGACGGCCTTCAGATTTTATAAGGACAGAACCTATACTGGTAAAAAAATTTAGTATTTCTTTGTTTTTTACTTCAAGGCTTACTTAAGTCCAGATAAAAGTGCATCCTGAAACTGATCCTGGGAGCTGATCTTGCTGTTTATTTATTGCTGTTAATGACAACTGTACCATCTCTCACCTTCTTTTCAAGGTTCTCCCTGTTCATCTTAACTGCCACCATGCCTAGCCCCAGAGGTAGATGAAAGCCACCCCCTACAGTCCAATTGCCAAGGCCTAGGCCTCAGAGGGAGAAAAGAAGCGGCAGCACCGTCTGGACATGATCCCTTTACCCACTGCCATTCCCTTCTCCTTTTGTGTCATGTCTTTCTAGATTGTAAGCCTAAAAGCAGGAAACTGTCATTTAACAATCGTAAGCCGCTCTGAGAACCTTTGTGGCTTGAAGAGCAGGGAATAAATAGTCTAGATGGTCTGAACAGTCTAAATAGGCTATTAATTATACACGAGTATAAGTCTAGAAATTTTAGGCAAAAAAATTGACTCCAAAAACCTGAGTCAACTTATCCACAGGTCAATGTAAATACTGTACTTGAACTCTTATTTTAAAAGGAACCAACCCTTGGTAAAAGACAAGAGCGTAATCTGTTCTGGAAACACTGACCCCCTCCCCCCACTCTCTCATTCATCCAGCCTTTAGTGGGAACACAAACAATTATGCCTGCTGAACTTTTGGAAGTTCTTTGGTATTGTTTTCCATTGCTTTTCTCCTGGAAACTTTGCTGTGTTACATGCCCCAAAGTTTTAACCTTGACCTGTCCATGGGTCATATCAAAATCCATACTTTCGGTTCCAAAACCTGCCCTTGGCGTATACCTGAGGTCGACTTATAGTTGAGTATATACAGCATTTTATTCCCTATTTAGCAAGGAAATCATAGACCCCTGAAGTGTAGAGCTGGAAGAGACCCCAAGGGCCATCCAGTCCAACCCCTGCCATGCAGGAACTCTCAATCAAAGTACTCCCAACAGATATGTGACTGCAGGCAGTTGAAATCATGCCTCCCAACTCTCTGGAGACACAACCTACTCCCCGGCCTCCAACAACCTCACCTGATGGGGTGCTACTTGGCTCCACTTCTGGGGCAGAGCATGTCAAGGTGAGAGACAATGCAGGGCTGTCTCCAGGATCTGTTACTTCATCGGTTATTTCATCCTCTTTTTGCAGATTCTCCAGGTTCTCCCCTTCCCCTTCCTCCTCCTCCTCCTCCTCTTCCTCTGGCTCAGAGTTCTCCTCCTGGGAATTCTCCTCCTCCGAGTCCCCCTCTTGGCTCAGGCGCCTCTCAGATGCAAGCCACGTCAGCTTCTCCATTGTTTCCTTTAATCCACAAGAAAACAGCATCAGAAAAAATATTCTGGCTCCATCTGACCAAGCCATTCTACCATCCTGTTTCTCACAGTTGAATAAAACGTGAGTGAGTGCTCTTGCCCAAATAGCAGATGCCCTAATTCAATGGTGAGAATTGTGTGGCCCACAAAAGACCCCTTGGGACCCCCCCACCCACCCACTGAAATCTCCCCAAGCCCCCAAGCAAAAATTTTGCCTGGACAAAAACATGATAAAATATGCTGCTTCCCGGGCTGGGAGGTGGACTCCCACCTTGTTGAAAGAGCAATCACTTCTCCCAAATACCCAAAAAGGTGGCCAAAAGTGATGGAATGTCACTTCCATTTGCCAGACTGTGGCCCTCCAAAAGGACTGAAAACAGGCACCTTCTGGGGCATGCACAACCTTGCCCTTATGCCCACGAACAAGGCAGGAACTCAACAGCATCCTCCCCAGCCCTTTCCCCCCACCAAGAACCAGAATCACTTTAAGCCTGTGCTTCCCAACCTGGGCTCCATAGAGCCCTTAGGGCTCCAAGTGCACTTCCCAGGTGCTCCGCAGCTGCTCCAGAAAAATAAAAGAAATAAAAATTGAACAAAATTAAAGGATAAGAAACAAAAAGTAACTACTCCTAAACACCATTAACTTATGACATAGGGTAGGCCTCTTAAGGACTCAGTCAGAGAAATTGATTCTAAAAAGGGCTCCACAAGTTTAAAAAGTTGAGAGCCCCTGCTTCAAGCTGTCTTGTAGCTTTCTAACCATCCTTTTCTCTGCAGAGCTGCTCCTCATGCCTTCCTGTCACATAAAATGTTACCTGAAGCTCTGGCACGGAAAGCACCGATTCCTCCGAAGCAGATGACATTTCCTCATCTTCCTCATCTTGAATGTAATCATCAAAGTCTTCCTCTTCCTCTTCCTCCGGTCCGTCTTTCTCGGCTGCTGTCTCCTGGCTGACTGGCAACCCCATGGCACAGGCCCCTGCACTGGACTCATCTTCTGGCTTTGTCTGGGAGCCCCTAAAGTCAGACTCACTGGCTGTGGAATTGCAGGTAACTTTGGGAGATACCATGCTTTGTTTGCTTGCAGTTCCTGTCCCTTGCAGGAGTGGCTCATGTGCCCCCAGGCCTCCCTTCCCATTCTCACAAGAGCTCTGCTTGCTCGGATTTTTCTTTGGCTCATTTGCACACTCAAGAGGAGGCTCTATGTCCAATTCCTGCCCAAGATCCAGTACCAGTTCTTCTTTGGGTGGAAGGCCCAAAGAGCTTGGCATCTCTGGAATGGGGGTAGCTTCCTGAGGAGCATCACTGGATTCTTCTTCAAATTCAGCCTTCTCATTCTCTGCTGCATTTGCCAAAGGTGAGAAAGGTGTGGCTGGCAGCTCAGACGGACTCTCTTCTGTCCTCTCTGCACAGGCCCGGATGGAGACTTCTAGTTGTACACTCGGGTTGGGATCAGAGGACCAGAGCCCACTGTCCTTTTCAGCAGACACTGCTGTGCATGAGGACAGCTCCTGCAGCTCTGTTTTGGCTTCTGCCAGAATGGGACCTGCAGGTGGACTCCTGGCTGCTCTCACAACCATGGAAGCAGGAGGGGCAGAAGAGCTGGAAGAGACCATCAAAGAAGGAGCAGGAGGGGCTGCCAGTGGCTGACTCAGTGGACATGGGAAAGGGGCAGGGTTCACCAGGAGAGTGGTGATGGGAATGGGTTGGGGCGGTCTTCCTGTTGGGGTTGCAGTCAAAGGCTGCAACATATTACAACTGTTGGCAATACCAACCACTTTCACAGCCCCAGTCGGGACAGTGAAGATGACTGGAGTTGACTGGAGCAAAGGGGCAGCCTTGAGCAAGGGGGTAGCTCGGGGGAGCTTCTTTTTTTGGCATCCCCTGGGAGCTCCTGGTTTCCGTATTCTTGATGCTGGGAGTGTTGGAAGTATCATCTTAGGCTGAAACGCTATTGGCAGAGTGGAGATCAAATTCTGGGGCACAGTGGGAGCCAAGCAGGCCCTGGGGTCTGGATGCTGAGCGGAAAACATGCCTCGGAGCTCAAAGCTAGCACTGTTCCCTATGGCAGGCTGTAAGTTTATGTGCTGGACTCCTGGCAAAGGCTGCATGACTGGTGCAGGTTGGATCAAGCGTGGAACACGGCTGGCCCCTTTGCTGGGCGAGGTTTGTGGCTGAGGATGTTTGGCAGCCATTTTGAAAAAGCTGTTGGTGCTGGTGGGAGGGAAGCAAAGGCCAGGCCGGACGGGTAGGGGCTTGGCAGTAGAAGGTCGTTGGCGTCTCCAGGCCTTCCGACAAAATCGGCTGTTCAGAGGCCTGAGGATCAACTGCAAACCCTCAGGCATGCTCAGGGGATATTTGTCACCATGCCCTGGTTCTGCAGGCTCTCTTCCTGCCTTGACAGGTTCACATTCTGGGGTGGCACACCTGGACACCTTCCCCGCAATTTTCTCCAGCTCCTCTTGGATGGATGGCAAGCTGGCCTGGACATGAGGGAAAAGAAGCAAAAGACAGGATATGGGGAGATTCACATATCAACATCAAACAGAGGCGGGATATAAATTTAAAAAAATATTATTATTATTACTCTACTCAGAGGTGCTGGGGACCATCTGCATTGCAAAATAGGTACGGGGGCCATCTACATTACAGGTACTCTACCAGATGAGCTAAAGCTCCTTCTACAAGATGGAAAATACCTTCAACCAGAAGGGCAAGCGATGTTCTTCATATTCTATGGGGGGCTTCCAATCACTAGGCTGGACCTCCTCACAGAGCCTGGAGAAGACAGGCAATTGCTTTGTCGTCTTATAATACTGAAAGTCAAGCAAAGAGAACATGGTCATGGATGTTTCTGAGATCCTCTGGTAATTTTGCCTTTTGGCTCAGCTCTTACATTAAGATTCTGCTCTTCAAACCTAGGTCAATGCTCAGGCTACTCCAGAAGCTTAAAATAAGAGAAAGAAATAATCAGGCAGTCTGTACATGTCCAATATTGCTCTAGAAAAGATATTCACTATGATAACTGCAAGACTGGGGCAACATGTGGCCAACGTCATTTCTGCAGCCCCTTGGTGCCCTTCACATTTCCCAGATATTTTTCTCACTCAAATAGCCCCCCCCCCCCCACAACCATTCCTGGAGGCATCCAGGAATGACTCTTTTTTCATGGGGGGAGTGACTGTAGATTCCTCTCGACTCTCCAATATCCCTGAAATTCTAAAATCAAACCTGGAAGTGAGCATCTGATCATTCAGATTTTGGTTTTAGTACATTAGTATATAATTTTAATAATTTTATATATTATAGTGTTGTATTATATTGTTTTGTTCTTGATTATATATGTCTGATGTTCTGCCTTTTGGTTAAAAGGGTATTATAAACAAACATTATTATCCCTGATGTGCTTGCATTTTTGCTCTTTTTGGCCATTTCCAGACCAGGCACAGCCTTTAGTGGATGCCAGAAGCAAACATTTGGCCCCCAGGACCACCAATCTATGCTGTGAGACTTCTCTTTTTAATTAAGGTCCTTTCAGTGTCATAGCTGAGTTTCATTTTTGGGGAGAAAGGCAGGACAAAAAACATAAAAATAAAATACATAATCAATCAATAATTGTAACTGAGTTTACTGCAATAAAATGTGTGTCCTGATTTCCAATAACCCAAAGTTACTGATAAAATTAATACAATGTAACCAAAATAATACAGCTGCAATTTTTAAAAACCCCAGCAAAAACATTGCTACCATTACGCAATTAAGTTGGATGCAACTAACAATCATGGGCAACTCATTCTAAATCACTTCCCTCACTTCTTGAACCATTCTATAGCAAGGATGAGTCCAGATTCCGTTTCTGGGAAGTTCCAAGGTGTGTGAATGGGAGACACAAAGACGAAAGGGGAGTGACCAAAAATGCCAGTATAGTAAAGTTTAAAGCATTTGCTGCTAACCAAGCCTTAGAAGCAGTGCTTCAGTTTTTAGAGGAGGGGGGAAAAGATGGGGGGAAAACAGATGCTAGTATCATGGGAAGGGAAGAGTGCCACCTGGGAACCCTCAGAAGCCACATTGGGATCTCATGAGGGCCAGAGAATCCTCAGCCCTGTTCAAGAGAGACTGGAAAGAGCATCAAGGTGAGGAAAGAGCAGCTTGACTCTCCCAGGCTTAGTGGTTGTCCTAAGCACACATCTACATGCGCCAGAATCTCACCTCTGTCTCCTTATTCTCAATTCAGGTACTTCTGAGTGAAGGCATTCTTGCTTGCCCCAAATGTAGTCCAGGCTATATTATTCAGGAAGTGCACATACTGTATATACTTGACTGCAAGACAACCTCATGTATAAGTCAAGGACAGATTATGAGGCCAAAATTAAGGATTTTGATATAACTTATGGATACGCTGATGGTAAATGTAGGGGGCAAATAACAAAGGATCAAAAGGCCAAAGAACTTACAAAATTCCAGCAGGCATAAGTGTTTGTGCTCATGCTAAAGGTGGATGGGTGAGTGAATGGGGGGTGCTTTCAGGACACATTATACTCTTGCCTTTCATCAGGGAATGGTTCCATTTTTCATATATGAGTTAAAGTATAGGACTTACATTGACCCATGGATAAGTCAACTCAGGTTTGGGGGGGCAACTATTCTACAAAAATATTAGACTTATGCATGAATATATACAGCAGTTAGCTTGCAGAGTGTAATAAGAAGAACTGGCATTCTATTCATGACACATACAGGCCTATGTCCACGTTATGCATGCATATGTCTCATTTTGGCCATTATGTAGGTTCGTAACTTCTTTCAACCTCCACAAGAGCCAAAGCCTAGACCACAGGGTCTCATTGGCCCCACAGCCATTCAGTGGCTGCCAGAGAAAGGGCGGGGGGAAGGATTGGAAAAGTGTCTGGTTATGCCTCTGGGTCCAGATGCAGAACAATTACATTCTCCTCTGAGACCACTGGAGGATCCCAGCAGCAGGGATGGATTAAGTGCCACCTGTAGTCTGCATCCAGCCCCATGGCTGGTTTTCTTGGTCCTCAAGGGTAAAAACAAAACTACAATATTAAAAAAAAATCTGTCCCCCAATACCATCTAGTGCAGTGATTTCCAAACTCTGGCCTTCCAGATGTTTTAGGACTTCAGCTCCCAGAATCTCACATTACTGGCCTAGATGCCTGAAGTTTCTGGGAACTGAAGTTCAAAACACCTGAAGGATCAGAGTTTGGGAATCACTACACTAGAGGGTATTGGGGGATATTTTTGCACTGTCCCATGTCAAATTAAGGACATGAATTCTGCTCACTTTCTATTGTTAAAAAGGGCCTCTACCAAAATGGCACTAGAAGACCTAAAAACACAGTGCTTGAGGCAATTTATTTTCCTGGAGGGGTGCACCCCTCCAAGCTCTATGGGTTAAAGTGACCCCCTAGCCTTCTATAGATCACCATCCTTGGCTTTCTACCAGCAACTGAATGGGTGTGTACCCACTGAGCAGTCTATAGGAGGGGCTGCAGCAATAGAACTGTGATGCTGAGGGTTTAAGTGGGGAGATGTATTATAGTTCTTTTCAGAAAACTATTATGCTACACTATGCCATATATGATATCAGACACAACCATCTTATTAAGATTGAAGTAGGCAGAAAAAATAAAGGGGGGGGTTAAAAATAACCTTTCAAGATTATGACTATAATTCTGTAGAAGATATGAAATGAAACTTATAATAGAAACATTTAATTAAACACTTCAACAGAAGGTTAGATAATTCATATAAAAATCAAGGAAAAGAGGGACAACAATGGTTATCTAGCCTCAATTTGAAAGGATTAGGAACTTGCTTTGTTATTTGTTAAGTGTTGGGTTATTATAATTTTGTGTTATCCTACCAGTATTTATGTATTTAAATTCAACCAACTAAAATCAATACTTAGCTTATTACTATTAGTAGTAGTAGTGGTAGTATTGCTCGTATAATTACTATTATTATTATCATCATCATCATCATCCGTTAGACTTTATTAATTTAATAACTGTATGTATAGAGATGTTTATATATGATTGATATGATAGGTTTACATGTGATTAATGTTACAAAATGTACATATATGATTGATACAATTACACTTGCATGGGAAAGAAATAAAAGTATAAATAATTTTTTGAAAAAGTTAATTAGGCAGGGAATTGTTCTGGTGATCTGTATCCTTCTTTAGAAAGAAGCCACTGGAAAATCAGACTTACTTTGAGGATGTTGTCAGGAACTCGGTTCATGTTGAGATTCTTGATCCGCACTGTCAACTGGTGGGCTGTCTTGGTTGTCAGGAGGTACTTGCTTATTAGAGGCTTTGGGAATTCTGTCCCTTCAAAATGCTTCAGTCCTAGAGCTAACAAGCTGCAAAAAAGAAGCAAAACCCATCTGACATTTATGCATTTTTTTAGTTAAGTAGTTACATTTATAGTCTGCCTTTCCTCCAAAGAACTCAAGGTGGTCTTTATGAGTCTCCACTTTATTCCCACAACAACCCTGCAAAGCAGGTGAGACTAAGATAGAAGAAAACACCCAGCTTTATTCAGTGAGTTTCAAGGCTCAACTGGAATTTCAACCTGAATCTCCTAAATCCCAGTGCATTCTTCTAACCACTCCACCACATTAGCTCTCTAGCTCAGCAGGGACTGGAGCCAAAAGAGAGAGCTCATCCTGAACTCACACTGGATGTGGGCCTGCCTTGGAGATTGAGCAAATCTCAACTATCAAAAGTCAGACTGCAAACCATGGTTTCATCCTGATTTCCAATCCTGATTTCCAAGTTGCCCTGCAAACCAGACTTTGCTCCCTTGAAAGGAACTGGTAAACTATGATTTGCCTCAAACCAGAAGTACACTACATGCAAGAGAAAGCAGCACATGAATCTCATTTTCAAATTTGGTGTTGTGCCTAACACATCCTTTACTGACAACACTCACAGTGGAAATAGGACGTATTCTACTCCCTAGAAGGCCTTACTTTTCTCCAAGCCATCCCAGACTCTGTGCGCACAGTCCTGAGCACCTACTTGTCTTCTCCTTTTGTGAAGACGATCTTGTCCCGGGGTGTTTTTGCTTTTAAGGAGCAGGTAGGCAGCAACTCTGGATACATGAAGACTCTCCTCGTGGCCAAGATCCATGCAATTTGCTTTGGCAGACAAGCAAAGTCACTCACTGCAAGAAAGAGCCACAGGAGCAGGAGAGCACAGCAGTGAAGAGCATGATCCTAACTGAAGGGGTAAAGTTTGCAGAAGTCAAGACAATTTGGCTCTGGGAACTAATTAGTGAAAGAAAATTACTGCCTTAAGTCTTCCAGGCATGCTTTGTTAGATTTCCTGTTATTAATCTAGTGTGTGTTTGTTAATCTACTCATTAAATTTATGTTAGGCTTAGACTTGACAAGCCTTAGGCTTGGTAGGAAGAGTGGGATATTAATCTTTCAAGAAATCAGTCCACAGCTTGTTCAAGGCAATTGGCTTACACGTTTCTTTCAAGAAAAAAGTGTTCACTATTATTAATACTGCTATTATTGGAATTATAATAGTTTCATTTGATGATGCTGATGATATGCATTTGCGCCACTTGTTAAATATAATTTATTTTTATCCCCAGTGAAGGGCTTCACAAAGCATCTTATAACAAAAAATGTAATGTAAATGTACCAGGCATGGGCAGAGATGTGTCCGAACTGCACATAAATTCAGGGGGTTGGCTGAGCAACAGAGATAGCTCCACAGCCAAAGCAATCTATATTTGACAGGCTCTTCAGGCCCCTAGCAGATTATACATTGGGAATCATACAATAATAGAGTTGGAAGAGACCACAAGGGCCATCCAGGCCAACCCCCTGCCATGCAGGAAATCCAAATCAAAGCATCCCCAACAGATGGCCATCCAGCCTCTGTTTAAAGACCTCCAAGGAGGGAGATTCCACTACACTCCAAGGGAGTGTGTTCCACTGTTGGACAGCCCTTACTATCAAGAAACTCTTGCTAATGTTGAGGTGGAATCTCTTTTGCTGTAGCTTGCTTCCACTGTTCCGGGTCCTAGTCTCTGGAGCAGCAGAAAATAGAGTAGCTCCTTGTAATACAGTTATGATGGGATGATTAATCCACCTTCATACTTACATATAGAACCATCCCATCACCATCACTATTAAAGACCATATGTCTGCTATAATATCATCATCACCCTCCATCTTCTATGCTACTGCTTAACTGGTGCAGTAAGAAGAGCCAAGAACCAATTGCGGGCCTTTAACTGTCCTCATCTAGTCATCATTTTCCTTTCTAGTAATTAGTACCACAACTCCCCCATTCATCCCCAGATTTAGAGGGCCCCCATATAATCCTATGGAAAAATGCAAGGAGGGAATCTGTTTTAGCAGCAACATTCTTTATGATGATGGAAAGTCACTCCTGGATGCAACTTGTTGAAATTAACAATATACAACAGAGACAATATGAAAAAAATATTGACACAATAAAATCAAACACCAAAAAGAGACAATGTAGCGTTCTACAGCCCAGAGTCCTCCAGATGTGACAGCTCCAATAATCCTCAGCCCACAGCCACTGACCATGCACTGTGGGTGATGGGACTTGCAGTTTACCACCTCTGAAGACAAATGAGTTGAAGAAGGCTGATCTACAGTTAAAGCATAAATGCCCAAATAAAAATGCATTTGGGTGTGAAGGGAAGAAGAGACAGTCAAAGTTATGATTTATGAAATCAGGATGGAAATGTACTGAAGAAATAAGTATATATAAACAAAGATAGGCAGACGTTACCAACCATTCTTCTTTATGGCTTTGCGGGGACTCCATTCAATTTTGATGTCAGAATGGAAGTCTGCAACAAGCTGCAGGGCTTCCTTCAAGTTGCACGGCTGGAAGGCAGTTTGGAATTTGTGACCCAGAGGCTGAGAGAGGAGTATGGAGCTCTGAGCAAATGTATCCAGTTCTGTCTACAGATTAAGAGAGAGAGAAAGAGAGAGAGAGAGAAAGTACATACTCACAGGCCACAAGGTAGTTTTGGCTTCTCAACCCAACTCCCAACTCTAGACCAAACTGAGGCAGGTGAGCTGAGTTCCCAGTGAGGGATTCGTGTTTTTTATGATAATACAATACCAGCTCATGGCTGAAAGTCTTTGCAAAACATACATAATAAAAATACCACTGATGAACAGATGAACAAGGACAGAATCCTGTCGCACCCCACTAGTCACTTCTCTCCAGGATGAGGAGGAGCCATTTGGGTTTGGTCAGTTAACCAATTACAAATTCACCTAACAGTAGTATTGGCAAGCCCACATTTTCCTAGCTGTTTTGCAAGGATATCCCAGGGGAACTTCTCAAAGGCCTTACTGAAATCAAGATACAGTCGACCCTTCTTATACACGGATTTTTTATACACGGACTCAAGCATCCACGGTTTGAAAATATTTTTTAAAAGTATAAATTTAAAATATCAAACCTTGATTTTCCATTTTTTATAAGGGACACCATTTTGCTATATTTAATGGGACTTGAGCATCCACAAATTTTGTTATACACGGGGGATCTTGGAACCAAACCCCAGCGTATAACAAGAGTCCATTGTACACTACATTCCCTTCATTTACCAAGCCTGCAACTCTATTTAAAAAGAGAGAGAGAGATCAGATTAGTCTAGCATGACTTGTTTTTGAGAAACCAATGCTGATTTTTAGTAATCACAGCATTACTTCTAAGTGTTCACAGACTGTTAGCATTTTGCCATCTTCTCCATGCAGAGCCCTACCATTTCCTTTGTTTGACATCTTCTTTGGTGATTTCTCCTTTTTCTGTTTCTTGTACATGTCCCTTTTTTAGCTCAGTTGAAAGATCTTTAGACATCTATCCTGATTTCTTTAGACACTTCTTGTTTTTACTCCTTACTGGAACTGTTTGAAGTTGTCCTTTCATTATTCACTTTTAACAACCTCCCATTCCTCAAGAATCCTTTCTATATTCATATTCCTAACTACAGGATAACCACCAATATTTTCACAAGTTTACTGAAATCAGCTTTCTTAGAGTTTAGAATGCATGTCTGACTATACTTGGCTTCCTCTTTCCACTGTATAACAAACTGTAGGAGAACATGGTGAGACTCACATAAGGATCCTGCCACTTCCACCCAATTAACCTTGGTCTGAAACAGACAGGCCAAAATAAGCAACTTTGGACCACTCCAAGGGGATGGCATTCAGATGATGCACACCCCCAAAGCCAGTTCGAGACCCCCAAAGGCAGCCTGAAGGTGCCAGAAAAAGGAGCGGATTTAATCTGCTCCTGGCAGTGGCCCGTTTGGGACCACAGTGGCAGCCCACTTTGAGAGCAGGCCATGTGGTTACCGCAGCCCCAGCCTAATCGCAGCTGGAGCAGCCAGAGGCCACACCTTGCCACCCATCTGCTTCAGGCCCTTGAGTATGTCTATCACATGCAGGCCCAGCTCCATCGGGCCTGGCCTAGATTATGAAGCAGAGCCTTCCCTCCAGGCCATCTGAAATGGTCCAGGCCTCAGAGGGAGAGAAGAACTGCTGGATATGATCCATTTTCCCATCACCATTCCCTTCTCCTTTTCTGTCATGTTTTTTTAGATTGTAAGCCTGAGGGCAGGAAACCATCTAATTAAAAATAATAATTGTAAGTCATTCTGAGAGTCTTTAGGGTAGAAGGGTGGGATATAAATACTGTAAATAAATAAAATAAATCACGGCTTGAGTTTAAAGAGCTCTTTTTTCCTCAGAGCTGTGTTGTGTTATATTGTCAGGATGTTCTCCCAGTGTTCAGGTGGAATCTCCTTTTCTGTAGCTTGCATCCACTGTTTCGTGTCCTAGTCTCTGGAGCAGCAGGAAACAAGCTTCCTCCATCCTCAATGTACATCCCTTCAAATATTTAAATAGGGCTATCATATCACATCTTAACCTTCTCTTCTCCAGGCTAAACATATCCAGCTCCCTAAGTCGCTCCTCATAGGACATGGTTTCCAGACCCTTCACCACTGTGGCTACCCTCACCATTTTGGTCTCATCCTGTGGGGTGCAACATTCCATTCATCATGGGGACCACAGTGAGCAGCAGCTATCACAAAGAACTCCTTCAGTCAGCTGAGGGATATGAACTAACTTCCTTTGCCTTTGCTATATCTGCATGTAAACAATTGTTTTGTTGCATCTGCAGATATGTTTCATTTTGACAGACCCTCAAGTCTGAGTTAGACTGGGAACTGAATGGATCAGAACCCTCAAATGCCCTCCATCCATGCAATACTCAATAGCATCCTGACTCACCATTCTAACACTCATTTTCCCAGCCACTCTGTAAAGCAAAAGGATAGTCCCAGTTTTTGTGACCAAAGGCCCGAGTGAGACAATGAAGGGCAATCTTACCAAGAAGAGGCGGGTGGTGTTGGCCTCTGAGTGCAGGCTTGGATTGGCACTGCTAAGAAGGTGGATCTGCATCAGGAGCTGTACATGCTGTAAGGTGAGAGAGAGAATTAAGCTGTTGTCTTTCAAGAATTAATTTTCTCTAAAGCCTACGGATTATACAAAATTGGGAGTGAGGAAAATGCTACCTACAGGCCACATCTGGTGCCCCAGATTGTGTTTCATGGCCCACAAAGCAGCTTCAAAATCACATGAGTTGGAAAGTACCACAAGAGCCTAACAATCCCACTCCTCCCAAAACATTTTTGAGGAAAAATCTGGCTGATTCAGCCGAAATACACCACAAAATATGGGGTTTGCCCTCCAAAAACCCTAAAACAATCTGATTCCTGGAAGTGAAAGTCACAAGACATATTTTCCAATTAAGCTGGAAGCTATCATACAACCTAGTCAATGGTTCCCTGCCAATTGCTGACTCCTGCAGCTGCCCTCCATTGTGCTAGGTGTTATTATGGGAGTTAGCATCCAAAAAAGGTTAGCATTCAAAAATCTTTCCCAAGCTGTTTATTCACCTTCCTGAGCACCCAGAAGCCAGAATATTGTAACACAGTCTACATGGGTCTGCCTTTGGACACTTCAACAGGACTACAATGGTGTGGCCAGGCTGTTGGCTGGGGCTGATTTCAGGAATCATAACTATCCCCTATTGAAACAGCTCCAGTGGCAACTGGTCTGTTTTTAGGCAGAATTTACAGTTCTTATTTAAAGCCCTGCTTGTAAATGCTATAATGCTTGGGTCCAGATTATCTAAAAGACAACATCTCCCTATCAAAATATGAAGGTCTTCTGAGAGGGGCTTTGTCTTCACAGGTACATTTGGTGAAGATACGGGATCATTAGTGGCCATTTGTTAATGGCTGCTCCCACACTACAGAACTCCTTTTCTACGGATGTCTGGGTAGAGCCCTCTCTTCCCTCTTTTTAATCACATGGCAACATAGTGTTTGAAAGTGGTGTGCGATATTTTTACCTCGTATGTTTTCAATTACATTCTAAATATATTTTAAACTGTTTTTAACTATGTGCTTCATTTGTTTGTTAACCTTTGTCAATGAGACTGAGAGAAAGCCAAATTGAGAGAAAGAGTAGAAAGGGAGAATGCAAAGGGGGGGATGAGAAACAGGATACATCTCAAACATTGCCGTTCCCTAGGTACCTGCTGCATTTGTTGCTGGAGTCTCTTCCTCTGCCCTGCATCCAATGTCAAAGCCTGCACAGGCTTCTCATTGCGCAACTTGGACCTTTCCAACTCCTGGGGCACCTTGGCAGCTGACTTCTTCATGCGCAGTTGTTCAAGCTGCTCCTTCACTGTCCGGTGCTGTTCATTCAGCAAGTTAGCCAAGGGCTCTTCGAATCTGTATGCGAGAATAAGAGGCTGCTTATACTGTGGCCTACAGTTCCACTCTCTAACCCAAACAATGAGGCTGCCTGTTCTGCTTGTGAATGCTACTCCAAATGAGCCACAACATTCAAATCCAGGGGATGGTCTTCTACTCCCAGATCTAGCCAGTCTTGGGTTTGCTTGCTTTTAAGCATTCAAAGTTTCCTTTTGAAGTCAAACCAGATATCCAGAAAAGAAACAAAGCAGACACAGCACTGTAGCCTTGTAAAGTAGGCAGGCCCTATTATGTCCAACGTGGGCTATGGCACAACCTCATAAAACATGGGTGAAAAAAAGAAACTTCCCACATACTCTCCAGCTGTATTCTTATTAAATAATCCTACTCCCCTTTCTTAACCATGTTTATCTTTATAAAGTCTAAATATATTATAGATACAGAACATATTAGTATATAGTCTAAATCTAAATATGTTATATTTACTACATTCCATATATTCTAATTGTATCACAGTAAAAAGAGTCAAAGAAAAATAATAATAATTAAATCTAACATAGAACCTCATTTTCTAGCTCTTGAACCCTAACACACATTTCTCCTTTTGTATGTTTTAAAAATCTATTAATGGTTTCCATATTTTCAAATACACTTCTATAGGTTTCCCCCTTAATAGTTTATTTATCAGACTGTGCTAATTCCATCACTCTTTCCAACCATTCTATACTTGTTGGAATTTTATTACTTTTTTTCCTCCTTCTTTTCTTTTCTCTCCCCTCTTTCTTTTCTCCCTGCTAGTGGGGGGGGGGGGGAGGGAAAGGGAGTAGGGCAGGGAGGGTAAAGAGGGGTTTTCCTGGGGGTTTTTTCCTTTCCTTTTTTCCTTTCCTTTCTTTCTCTCTTTTTTCTCTCTTAGTTTTTCCTAGCCTTTCTACTTCTTCTTCTTCTTCAATTTGGATATGTATAATGTTTATATGTGTTTTTATCAACATTGAATAAAAATTATTTTATTAATAAACAAAATGTGGAAAAAATGCAAACAGGTAAAAGATTGTATGGTTAAATAGACTGAAAACGTGGGATACAACATTGAGGTGGGGTATTGGGAGAAAATATGGACAATTGGTTTGAAAGAGTTTCCATCCTACAATATGAGACAAAATGTTTATAGTTTGATGTACCATTGGTGTACGATGCCAAGAAGATTGTCTTAAGATGTAAAAAGGTCTTAATAATAAATGTCAGAAATGTGGTTCAGATGAAGGTACTTTTTACTACACTTGATGGACCTGTGATAAAGCAAAAAGTTATTGGAGACAAATACAAAAATTAATGCAAAATATATTCAATTATAAAACTGAGTTAAGGCCAGAGATTTTTTTTTTTTTTTGGGGGGGGGGGGGTTATATCAAAGCAGAAATTTAAAGGTATAAATTATAAAATGAAGCATTATATGATTATATTAGCATGTTGTATTTTCAGAGCTGGAAAAGGACTTCTTCCCTACAGAAGAATGGACCGTTAAAGTTTCTGAACTGGCCGAAATGGACAAATTAGCAATGTTGATTAAAGAAAAATTGTTGGATAATATTTTAAAGGAATAGGAATTGTTTTTGTTTTATCTGATAAAGAAGGAAATATTATTGTTGCAGAACTAGAGACTTACAGAAATTTTGTTTGTTTTTTAGGTCATTGTGTGGCTATTATTTGCTATTTGTCATTTTTAATACAGTATGTTGCCTGTTTTACTGAACACTTTCCTGTATTGTTATGTATTATTTATATGTATTATGGTATTATTTCTTAGATTGTACATCATGGGCAGGTTTACTCTTATCTATTTTATTGTTTGTATGTACAGCGCTGTGCAAATCTACAGTGTTATATAAATAATAATAATAATAATAATAATAATAATAATAATAATAATAGAAGCCAAATAAAAATAAGTTAGCATTGCCGAGAAAATATATATATTGAGCCTTAATATTCTTAGGTTTTGGAAGTGGAAAGACAAGTATAATTTGTGTTAGTTGTTTATTGTTAACTGCTACATTTTTACATAGGGGGAATATGTTGGGGGGGTGGGGATATTTAGTTTAGTGTATGGTTAGGTCCGCAGATCAATGTGGGGCTATGTTTTTAAATGTCATGTGTGTTCTGGACAAAGCTCTGATGTAAATAGAATATAGAAAAGCTGGCCCATGTCACTCCAGACAATCTAGGGATGAACCTGGGACCTTATGGATACAAAGCCTATGCCCCTGCAATCCTTCCTCTAAATTTCTTCTGAACAGAAGTGAGGAAAGTGCAGTACCGGAGCTGTGTAGCCCATGATTCCTCCAAACTGCTAGGACTGCTCTTTTTCTGCCCTTCCCTGATAGTGACTTGCCGCTTAAAGAAGTTTACAGGCACAGCATCTGTCTTTTTAAGTAGTTTGGAGGCTTCCCTGCACAATAGCCATTTTAAAAAAACTAAGGCACTGTACAGATGGGCCCTTATGGGGCATTGTTGTTATGTGCAAGGGGCAGCGCTTCCATACACGACTCTCCCCTCGCACGTGATGAGGGCGTCAAAATGGCGGCGCCCTGTACATATGGGCGCCGCCATTTTGACATGACGGACGCCTAGCGTCCACATGTCCCGGCGCCTTTGTAACGCCGTAAGTGCGCCATTGGCGCCTTGCAGCATCACAACTGCACTGCAGAAAGAACCCGCTTTTTGCTGCATGAGGGAGCCGCACAGTTTGTCTGCTGCGGCTCCCTTGCGCAGCAAACCGGGGCGGCGGGAGACCATCCTTTTTGGGCGGTCTGTATCCCGCCTAAGTGACTTCCAGACACATTGATTTCCATTTTTTGGCATTTTTGAAGTTCCATGAGATCATTACCAGCAAAACTAGCCCTTGATCCACTGCTGTTGCTGGTCCCTGCTCTAAAAGGTATTAAAAGTTCCATCTTTCTGCATTTCAACAAAGGGTACATTTAGATAGGAAAACAGGAAGCTGCCTCATTCCAAGCCACACCATTTCTCCATCCTTGCCAGCCAACTTTATGTGTTCCATTTTTACGAGATGATTGTGTGCCTCAAGATGTGCACCTCAGAGACTGAACTCAAAAGACTGAGGCAACAGTTATATAGAACCACTGGCTGCACCTCAAAGCAAGTCAATTACTCAGCAGAAGCCCCTGCCCCTTAAACCATGGCACATGACTAAAAATAAAAATTCCACACACAAATCTTTAAAAAAACAACAGTCAAAGAGTTAAGGATGACACCCACCCATCCAAACACTGCTCACCTTCTGCTCCCTCCTCTAAGACTGCATGTTCCCTAAGGCCTGTCAAAACATAAGTCTACAGCTATTGCTGGATGGACATCAATGAAAGAGCCAGTCTAAACTCTCTTGCCCATCATGGCTACTCAAATCTAGCAGAGTTGGATTGACTAGGTTGGTTCAGCAGTGATAAATATGTCACTATGTCAGAAGAGATACATGCCTGTTGTCTTGAAGAAGTTGTGCTGCACCCTCTCCAGAAGAGGATTTCCCTGGACCCATAGGTATGTGAGAACTACCACCCTGCCACTGATATTTCCATTTTGAACAAGGTGCATCAATGGGTGGTAACTGGGCCACTTCAGATGTTCTTGGAAGAAATAGATAATCTGAGCCCATTTCAGTTTGGTTTTAGGCCATGGTATAGCAATGAAACAACCTTAATTTTTAATAATAATAATAATAATAATAATAATAATATTAAATTTTATTTTTATACCGCTTTTACAAAAGCGGTGTACACAAAATTTAAAACCAGTTACAAACACATCATCAAATAGATTTCTTTGGTCTTGCAAAGAAATTCAGAAATATTTATCATGTCCCAATAGACATATACTAGATATTACATTACAAAAATTTCCAGAAATGTACTTATTGAATATGATGAACGAAGATGTAGAGAGGAAGTATGGTAAAATCCTAAATTATGCAATTACTTTAGCAAGAATTTCATTACCCAGAAAATGGAAATCAGATGAAATCCCTGATAGGAGAGAATGGTTGTTGAGTTTGTACGAAGCTATGGAGATGGATAAATTAACCCTTATATTGAGAGGAGAAACAACTAATGAGGTTGACCAAACATGGGAAAAAGTACTGTCATATTTGGAGAAGACCTGGGACATATAATAGATATAAAGATATAATAGATATAATATCATAAACATTTATTTCTATACATCTGAATATTAACTGAAATACATAACTGGTATCGAGGGAGAGAGAATGGATCTAAATAAGTTTTGATTAGCAGTATCTAGATTACTCAATTTTCACAAGTTAATATGTTTTGTTATAAGTGTGAAGAATGCAAGTGGAGGTACAACGAGATGATAAATGAAAGTCAAATGTAAGAATAAATAATAATAAAATTTTTATTTCTATCCCGCTTTTTGCCAGGCAATCAAAGCGGCGTACAACAGGTTAAAATACATCCATATATTCCATAAGAGGAACAAAGCAACCAGTATTGAGGAGGGAGGGAAGTTGAGTGAAAAGTTGGAAGAAAGAAAGTTTTAGTATGTCAAAGAAGATCTGAGCAAGTGAGGGAGGGACGTCAGCGACATGGAGATAGGAGTTCTTGGAGTAGGTTAGGGGAGGAGAGTGGTAGGTTAGCAGTGAGATTAGGGTAGGAAGAGTGGGGTCAAGAGAGAAGGATGCTAGAGTTAAAGAAAGGAGGAATAGAATAGTTTAAAATAGGAAGAAGGGAAGGAATTGTAGATAAGAAGAGGGTAGAGGAATGATATGAAGAGCACTTTTACTGTAGTGGAATTGGTTGCTCAACCTGACGTTGATGTATTGCTGAAGACTAGTATGTATGCATATTTGTATATCTGTAATTTTGTACGATTGTTTATGTTTGTTTGTGTGAGTCAAAGCTTCAATAAATAAATAAATAGATAAATAAATAAATAGATAAATAAATAAATAAATAAATAAGACCAATAACACAATACAATATACAAATCTAAAACAATCATTCAAAAGGGTGAGCCAGGAAGTTGATGGGATCAAAGTACACTAGTTCATTTTCCAGAGGGGAAGGCTTGACAGAAGAGGAAAGTTTTTAGCCTCTTTTTGAATGTTTCTAGA
Organism: Sceloporus occidentalis; assembly: GCA_023333645.1. Taxonomy (NCBI): domain Eukaryota; kingdom Metazoa; phylum Chordata; class Lepidosauria; order Squamata; family Phrynosomatidae; genus Sceloporus; species Sceloporus occidentalis. Next base: position 10,034,679 of record JALMGF010000020.1, read on the forward strand.
GGGGTGATCAGGCGGAGTTCCTCGGGAAGACTGTTCCAGATTTTTGGGGTCACTACTGAGAAGGCCCTCTGGGATGTAGTAGTGTATTTAGATGATGGAATTTCTAGCAAGTTCTTCCCGATTGTTCTGAGTGTGCGGGGCGGAATTAAGGTTGATGAACTACTCAAGGTAAAAAACAGGAGAGTGCCACAATATTGGTCTTCCTGGATGTGGCTGTTGATACCATTGATCATTGTTTGTTACTGAATCAGCTCCATCAGATGAAGGTAAGAGGCACTCCATTATAGTGGTTCTGCTCCTATCTGTAGGATCAGTTCAGTTCATCTGTGATGATGCCAGCTTGCTGAAACATCAACGGCTGTACATACTGGAAGGAGGTCTTGAGTGGAGTGCCTCAGAAATCAAATGGGCTTCAATGTTTTTATAGAATTATAGAACCACAGAATCATAGAGTTGGAAGAGACCACAAGGGATCTCCAGTCCAACCCCTTTCCATGCAGGAAATCACAATCAAAGCATTATCAATAACTGAACTTTCAGAACACTCTTCAATAGCAGCCATATGTAAAACACATCACAGTAATCCAAACGGGATGTAAATAAATCATGTCACACTGTGACTAGATCACACAACTCTAGGTACAGCAGATGGACTCCTGGTCACTGCAGAAGAATAAATTACTATAGCTAGAATCTTTTGTCTGGAAAGCATTTGCTCTACCACTGAACTAGATTATTTCCTAAAATAATAGCCATCTCTGAAGCTTCAAGCATAAGGACCTCTTTCTCATACATAGAGCTGCAGCATCCACTGACACTTCAGGAGCTTTTTTGCTTTAGATTGTTACTAGGCAAACATGTTCACGCCATCACTTTCCAGTATTACTCAACCTAGAAAGGATGGCCATGGCCCAGCAATTCCTCTGTCTCCTTTCCCAAACAGAGATGGCATTCCTTTTTGCCACTCTGCCCCATATTTAAGGAGACTCAACTGAACTCACAACAGTCTTGGCAGAAATTAGAAACTCAATGCTAAGAAGAAGAAACAAGACTATGGAAAGACTCCGCTCTCTGGACTAATAAGCTCATGGCTTCATCACCTTCCCATGTATCCTACCCACCCATCTACCTTCTCTTTCAAAGGTCCACCTTCATTCAATAGAATTCTAGGCAGTTTGTGCATGGGAAGTGGTTCTTGGACAGTTTGTTATCTAATCACTGATCAGACCCAACCCTCCTTAGCTTCAACAAGCTAGCTACATCACATTGCTTTCAGTCCAGCAACCCAGGTACTGCTACACCTCAGGTGTTCCTTTGTCAACCCAATAGCAATGGTGAAAGATTTCCCTGTAAGTAGGATCTCTGATCAACCCCCCCGCCAAAAAAAAAAGAAACAAACAAATAAAAAACCCAGAAACTGACATCCCCTAATAATGCAACATGCTGCCCCAAGGCTGACCCAGAGCATCTTACCTGAGCACTTGTGGAGTGTTAAAATTTGGCCGGGCCTCAGCAGCACTATCCTCATCTTCTGGTCCCTCATCCTCCACATTGGAGAAGCCCATCTCATCCTGAAACTGAACAGAAATATATAGTTGTATCAACACGGAAAGTAAAAAATGCCTTGGGGGCAAGATTTTGCAAGGATCACTGAAAGCCTTACCGTTTCAAACAGCTCCTCCATCAACTCATTCACTTCCTTCTCTGAAAGATAACCAAACATCTGTAACTGAGCTTTCTAATCACCACCAACATAACCCTATTTTTTGTTAAGTAATCAGAGAAGAAAAAGGTATGGCATGTAATATAAAAAACACAGAATTAACCTTAATCCAGAAGAATTAATCAACTTGCATTGAGTTCTGGGGTGTTTTCTGACCCTACAGAAATTCAACTGTCTTGAGAATGAGCAGGAAGGTTAGGGTTAGAGAAAGAAAAATTGTATGGTTGTTTTTTTGTTTTGTTTGTTGTTTGTTTGTTTTTTGGTCTTAATATATTACACTGGCTGCTGGGACAAAAGTATTCAGCTGGTAAATAACAGATTGGTTGAGAGCATTTTAGCTCAGTTATTTTCTGGCATTTCTTTCTCTTTCTCTTTTCTTCCTTCCAGTATTTTTATCCCACTTCATATCATAAGCCCTCTCCATTGTGTATATGTGTACGAATGTGGATGGTATGTTATTTTATGTATCACATTTTAAAACTTTAATAAAAAAATAAGTTCTCTCAATTAGGACAGTTTAAAATGTAGAACATTTATAATAAATATTATTTCAAATAAATGAGTCTAACTTATAACAACATTATCATAGGGTTTTCTTGGGAAGGCTTATTCAGAGAGCGTTTGCCCATGCATTCCTCTGAAGCTGTCAGAATGCAATATGTCCAAGGTTTCCCTGGATGAGTGGGGCTTCAAACTCTGGTCTTCCAGACTTCTAGGCAAACGTCCAAACCACTACACTACACTTCTTCTCAAAAATAACTTAAAAGCTAAACATTGCATTATTTTAAAAACTGATGTTAAAATAATATAAAATCATATATATGCACATACACAATGAAGTAATTAGGCCACAAAGGCTTTTGTAAAAATGGGACCAACATCAGCACCAACTGGGGCTCCAGTGGGACATATAGGGCAAGAGGCTAAAATCTGGGGGACATCCAAGTGACAATATTATAAAATGTCAGTCTTGTGCAATAATACATAACTCTGAAGAACTAAAAAACAACAACCTCTGAGTAGATAATGGCTAGTAGGACCCTGTCCACAACTTTAAAACTAGATGATGAAGCAATTACTTCAAATTGCTAGAACTTTGACCTATAAAGCTCTCTAGAGCTCAGTTACAGTCTATTAGAAGGACTGTATCTATGTATATGAGCTGCTCAAGCTTCAAGAACTTCTGAAGAGGAACCTTTCTGTCCCTCAACCTTCTCAGATACATTTAGGAGGAACAAAGGAGAAAGCCTTCACAGTGGCTGCTACCAAATTTTGGGGCTCTCTTGCTAGAGAAGCTAGAATAACTTATTATTTGCTCTCCTTCCACTGGCAAGTCAAAATTTTCCTCTTTCATCAGGCATTTAGGAACTGACTGCTTGGCTTTTATGGGGTATTGAGATGTTTTGTTGATTTTTTGAATATTGTATTTTAATTAATTTCATGAATGGTTTTAATTGTATAGATTGTTTAACCAGTTTTAAATTATATCCATATCTGTATCTCTATATACAGATAGATATAACTGGTGTTTCTGGAAAATTTTAATCTGTACTGGTTTTAATCATTTGTAATCCACCTTGTGTCTCATCATGGGGAGAAGGCAGGATATAAATGATTATTATAATAGTAGTAGAACTAATACTTGTTATTTTAGAACTACTATGTTCCTCAAGCTTTGGGAGACTGTTTAAAAATACAAACAAATTAGATATCTAGATACTTAAGACTTGGTTTAAATGCAGTACAGCAGCGGTTACCAAAAATGGATGGACAGGTTATTCTGGAGTACCCCTGATACTGTAATGTTAACAATGAAGTGGCCAATATGTTTAAAGTTAACTTAGGTGAGATGGCTTGTAAACTGTATTATTAAACTGACTCCACATCTTCTACTGGTGAATAAGCACAGCCCGCTGAAATCAATGGCTAATCCATCTTACTCTCAGAGGGGAGGCCAAAGGATATTTTGACAACAGAAAGAGATCTAGGAGTCCTAGTAGACCACAAGTTAAACATGAGTCATCAATGTGAAGCAGCTGCTAAAAAAAGCCAATGCGATTCCAGGCTGCATCAACAGAAGTATAGTGTCAAGATCGAGGGGCGTAATAGTGCCATTCTATTTTGCTTTCGTCAGTCCTCATTTGGAATACCACGTCCAGTTTTGGGCACCACAACTGAAAAAGGATGTTGACATAGGATCATAGAGTTGGAAGAGACCCCAAGGGCCATCCAGTCCAACCACTGCCATGCAAGAACTCTCAATCAAAGCATTCCCAACAGATGGCCATCCAGCCTCTGTTTAAAGACTTTCAAGAAGGGGGACTCTACCACACTCTGAGGAAGTATGTTCCACTTTTGAACAGCTCTTACTAATAATAATCCTAATGTTTAGGTGGATTCCTCCCCCCCCCCCCGCAGTTTACATCCATTGTTCCAGGTCCTGTTCTCTGGAGCAGCAGAAAACAAGCTTGTTCCCTCCTCAATATAACATCCCTTCAAATATTTAAACAGGACTATCATATCATCTATTGACCTTCTCTTCTCCAGGCTAAACACTGATCAGAATGGTAACTGCAGCCAAGAAATAAGAAGACATGTCCAGAGGACACTCTTTACTCTTTAGGATTTTATCTACTTCTTTCATTGCTGTCCTTCCCATTCTTAGTCTTCTTATTTCTTGGCTGCAGTCACCATTCTGATCAGTGTTTGATCCTAGGTATGAGAACTCTTTAACTATTTCAATTTCTTCATTGTCTAGGGTGAATTTATGTATTTCTTCCATGGTCATTATTTTTGTTTTCTTTATGTTCAACATTAAGCCTGCCTTTGTGATTTCATCTTTGACCTTCCTTAGTAATTGCTCCAAATCTGTGATGTTTTCCAGTAGTAATATGGTATCATCTGCATATCTAAGATTGTTGATGTTCCTTCCTCCTATCTTCACTCTTTTTTCTGATTCTAACCCTGCTTTAGGCATGGAGCAGGGTGTTATCAGTACGCTGATGACACCCAGATATATTTCTCCATGTCTCGGTCTTCAGCTGTGACTTCAGATGGTGTCTCGCCTCTCAATGACTGTCTTAAGGCAGTAATGGATTGGATGAGGGAAAACAAATTGAAGCTGAATCCAGACAAAACGGAGGTACTTATGGTATCGGCTCTGAACCAAGGCATCGGGATACAAGCCCCAGTCCTAGAAGAGGTTGCACTCTTCTCAAAGGACTGTGTTCGCAGTCTGGGGGTGCTCCTAGATTCGTCGCTTCACATGGCAAATCAGGTGAATGCGACAGTCAGGAGTGCCTGTTATCAGCTTCAGCTGATACGCCAGCTGCGCCCTTTCCTGGAAGTCAGGGAACTTGAGACCATAGTACATGTGCTAGTAACCTCACGCCTTGATTTCTGCAATGCACTCTACATGGGCTACCCTCTTGCTTGGTCCGGAAACTTCAATTAGTTCAGAACATGGCAGCCATATTGGTCTCTGGTACATCCAGAAGAGACCATATAACATCAATCTTAAGATCACTCCACTGGCTGCCCATCAGTTTCCGGGCCCAGTACAAGGTGTTGGTTATTACCTTTAAAGCCCTAAATGGCTTGGGTCCAACCTATCTTCGGGACCACCTCCTTCCATATAATCCTCCCTGCACATTTAGATCCTCAGGGAAAAATCTGTTACAGCCTTGTAAAACTAGGCTGTCAACAACCTCCCAGGGACCTTCTCAGCTGTTGCTCCCAGATTGTGGAATGGCCTGCACATATTACCACCCTAAATAGCTTTAAAAAAGCTATAAAGACGGATCTCTTCCAGCAGGCCTTTCCTGAATAGTTCTCCGGCCATCAGAAGGAAAATCTAACTGCTGATCTCCAACTCCACCACAGTTACTGTATTGTTTTTTTAAGTATGTTTTTAATTCCACACTGTTTAATTTATTTTAAAGGGGGGGGGGGGTTGAGGATTTGTACTGTATATTTTAACTTTGTAAACCGCCCTGATTGCTTTTTGTAGAGAGGCGGGATATAAATAAATTTTATTATTATTATTATTATTATTATTATTATTATTATCATCTTGTGATTTTTCTGCATATGAGTGTATCCAGAGGGGGGCAACCAAAAAGGTGAAAGGTCTGGAAACCAGGCCCATAGGGGAACCATGCCCTACTTAGGGAGCTGGGTATTGTTTAGCCTGGAGAAGAAAAGATTGAGAGGTTAAGAGGATAACCCTATTTAAATATCTGAAAGGTTATCACACTGAAGATGGAGCAAGCTTGTTTTCTGCAGCTCCAGAGACAAGGGTCCAAAACATGCTGCAGAAATAATCGTTTGAGTTCACTTTAACTGCCCTGGCTCAGTGCTAGGGAATCTTGGGAATTACCAGAGCTCTCTGACAGAGAAGTCTAAATGTCTCACAAAATTACACTTCCCAGAATTCCCTAGCACTGAGCTAGGGCAGTTAAAGCAGTTTCAAACTGGATTATTTCTGCACTGTGTTTTTGACCTAGAATATGGAGCAATGGGTTCAAACTACAACAAAAGAGATTCTACCTCAAGATTAGGAAGAAACTTCTGACAGTGTGAGCAATTCAACAGTAGAATATACTGCTTCAGAGTGTAGTGGAGTCTCCTTCTTTGGAGGTTTTTAGTCAGTGGCTGGATGGCCATCTGTCAGGAGTGCTTTGATTGTAGGGTTTTTTAATAGGTCTTGAACGTTTTGTGAACGTTTTTAATGTATTCTAGAAGCCGCCTTGGGTCCTAGCCTGGGAGAAAGGTGGTAAATAAAATACATACATACATACATAAATGAACAATATGTTCCTGGATGGCAGGGGGTTGTGTTTGATGGCCTTTGAGGTCTCTTCCAACTCTCTGATTCTATGAGTGCCTAGACTTCTGTGGGCCTTTCTGGCTTCAAATCCTAGAATCTCTGACTAGTGGTCATGCTGGCTTGGAGGAATCTGGGATCTGAAGTCCAATCTCCTCAGTGACTTAAATTTTGAGAAATGCAGCTTTATGTTGCTAGTAGTGAAAATAGTAAATGGATGTAAACAAAGGCAGCCACAAAGCAGCCATAGTAAAAATTCTTAAGAGAATGTACTTGTGATCCTGACAGCTCGATCATTCCTGAAGTCCTCCGTGTCTGGTTCATCCAGATCCTCCAAGAAGTTATACTCAGGATCATCGTCATCATCAGCCTCATCTGGAACATAAAATATTTCTTCAATGAGACAAGAAGTCTGTGCTTCTTAAAAACAGGGTTGTAAGGGGAATGCCCTTGCCCAAGGGCTACGTTCTGAAGACATACTGGGCCCTGGCAACTAGTACATGCCTTCATTTTCCACGTCATCATTCATGAGGCCACTAAGCCACCTTTTCCAATCTTCGTCATCAGCCGTGTTGGGGTCGTACATATCCGGGGTGATGTCTGGGGCACGGAGCTCGGCCTCCAACTGGCCAAGGGGCACATCCTTCAGGGGCCTCTTTGATCGGGTGCGGAAGGCAATCAAGCTGTCTTCCAGGGGCTGGGAAGTAAGAGGAGGGGAACAGAACACCTTAATCTTTTGGTACTCAAACAGACTCCTCTATGTCACTTTGTGATATAGTAGTTAGAACAGCACGCCCAAACTGTCTGCCACTCGGATGAGTTTGGATGTAAATCCCATCATTCTCAGCAAGCATAATGGCAGGGGGTAATGGGAGTTGTAGTTGAAGGCATGGCACTTGAAGGGAGTAAGTAACAGTATTCCAGCCTGTGTGTTAAACTAATATTAGGTAGGAAGATAACAGGTTTAAATCCACCACTCAGCCATAAAACTCACTGGGTGACTTTGAGCCATTCACTGTCTCTCAGCCTGATCTACCTCACAGGGCTGTAGTGAGGACAAGATGCAGAGCTAGCACCATCTGTGCCATTACGAACTGCCTGGAGAAAAAGTGTGATACTAATATAATGGCCTGAATCCAACTACTAGTGTTTAACACAGGAGGCTAACTGAATTGTGGGACTTATGAAAGTGTTGGCTTACCGTTCTTTTACTGAGCCAATGGATGAACTCTGTTTAGGATATAAAGACACACGGGTGGACCAAAAGGGAGAAGTATAGAAGCATAAGAGTATAGGACTATAGGGCTAGCATAGTAAGTATAGGAATACAGGGCTATTCACACGTTCAGTTCACATTCAGCTATCAATGTATTTGTTACAGTCATATCCCACCTCTACTTCATGGTGTAGATGTATGAGACACATTTGGAGGACTTCCTCGTTTTGTACTCACAACACCCCTGTGAAGTGGGCTGCGCCAGGAGATAGGCTTTCCAAAATAATCAACTGAGTTTTGTGGCTGGTGAGGGACTAAAACCAAGTTTGAAACTTAGTTCAATATTCAAAGAAAAAGAAAGTAAACTGCATGCGGATTCAGGTTTTTCAGACATGAAACACTCTAGATATTCTGTACTACAAGCAGTTGCCTAAGCCAATATTAGATTGTAAGCCTGCGAGGAGGGAATGTCTTTGAGAAGCATTATATAAAAGACTCCTGGAGACTTTTTGATTAAGGAGCTGGATAAAGATATTCTAAATAAAATAAACAAAAACTGGCCTGTTTGCCCAATGTAGAGTGCTGATGGGCACTGATGACATAGTATGGCATAAATCACATTGGAGAATGAACATCTTCCATACTATGTCATCAATGCCCATCAGCACTCTACATTGGACAAACAGGCCAGTCCCTCTGCCAGAGGATAAATGGACATAAATCAGATTAGGAATGGGAATACGGTACACAAAAACCGGTGGCAGAACATTTCAATCTCCCTGGCATTCTATCTCAAAAATCAGAACAGCGGTCCTTGAACAAAGGTAGACTGGAAAGAGAAACAGTAGAATTGTAGTTCATCCATAAACTACAGTCCCTCAGCAATGGATTGAACAAAGGTAATGGCTTTCAGGCTCACTACACACGTTTATCTAACCCCATCCTTGGGGGGGGGGCATCCTACACTCATCTATTCTCCCCACCTACAGGCTAGTTTTCAAAGCCAAACTGGTCTTGCCACTTCATTTCCATACACAATGACCAGTCCCCAATGTCTTTGTTCACTAACAACTATTGTTAAAACTGGACTTGCTACTTCATTTCCATACACAAAGGATTTTGAATTTGAATTGACATTTTCACATACCAATGGCATATATATGTCTGTCCCTAGTTTCTAATCCACTAACTGTATCTGAGGAAGTAGAATGAAATCTACGAAAGCTCATGCTGCCAACTTCTTTCTTTTGGTTGGTTTCAAATGTGTTACAAGATCTCTCTACATACTGATTCTACAGACAAACACAGCTATATCTTTGAACTCTAACATATATGTGTTAATAAAATGGTTTTTTTTAAAAAAGTAACCCATCTAACAACACCCCTCCATATCAGAATAACCTGTAACTCCTTTGAAGTGGAATATAGGCCATAAAAAGGTGATATCATAATAAATTAATATATCACTGCAAAAACAAGAAAAGTCTTTGACACTTTGAGGATTGTGTTTCTTGTTTCTGTGATGAAATATTAAGAGGGGGACCCCCAAGCAGAAAATGTTAAATGGAAGATGCCATTCAGCCCAGCCTATGATACCTTTACCTGGTAGGAATCCATACACACAGGACTTGATGCCAGCTCCTCATCCACTGCATGCAGTTTCTCCATGAAGGTGCTATCCTTGCTTTGCTTGGGTTTGGGTGGTGGGGGAGGTCCCATAGGCATGACTTCAGCACTAATGTGCCGCTGAAAGGGAAGTGTAGTGTCTTTCTCAGCCTGATAAACAGAAGAGAAACCTCAGCTTAACTTATTAAACTTCTACTCTTTTAATCTGTTTTAACAAAAAGCTTGGATAAGTCATTATAGTTCACAGAATCTCTCAGCTCTGGGGCATATTGGTTGAAGGATTCTGGATGTTGTCGACCAAAATAACTTTTCCAAGCTCTGATTCTATGTGGCAGTGAACGAGAAAAAAAAGGAGGGTGAGATGGCAGGGAGGGAAAAAGAATCCATCAGTATCAAAAGCTTCACTTATATGTGCATTGGCTCCAACCACAAGCTTTCCACTACTGAGCCGACCCTTCTCCCAATTGAGTTTCCCTGTGAGTTAAGAGTTATTCATAGAGAATGAATCCTAAATAAATCTTAAACATTTGTTTAGAGCAGCAATCGCTGGGAGTCCGCAATGTCCTTGCAAGGGGTTCACGAAGGCTTGAATAAATGTTATCAGCCTCAGGTGGAAGGCTGGAAAGCCCTGGAATGGGGAGAGGAGGAGGAGAAAGAAGAGAAGGAGTGGGGCAGAAAGGAGAGCTTGGACTGCCATTTGCTTCATGACTTTGCACAATCTGGATACAACTCAGAGAGCACTAGCCATGTGTCAGACCACTTTCCAGAGAATTTTCTGCCTCATAGCGCTTCGAACCCCCCACTGAACATATCAGGCCCTGGCAACTAGTACAGCCTTCATTTTCCACGTCATCATTCATGAGGCCACTAAGGGCCATTCAGTCCAACCCCCTGCCATGCAGGAACTCACAATCAAAGCACCCCTGACAGATGGCCATCCAGCCTCTGCTTAAAGACCTCCAAAGAAGGAGACTCCACCACTCTCCAGAGGCGTGTATTCCATTGTCAAACAGCTCTTACTGTCAGGAAATTCCTCCTAATGCTGAGGTGGAATATTTCTTCCTGTAGTCTGAATCCATTGCTCCGGTTCCTATTCTCTGGAGCCACAGAAAACAAGCCTGTTCCATCCTCAAGATCACACCACTTCAAATATTTAATTTAAAAAGGTAAAGGTAGTCCCTTGACATGAATGTCTAGAGATAGCCGACTGTAGGGGGCGGTGCTCATCTCCGTTACTAAGCCAAAGAGCCAGCATTGTCCAAGGACTACTCCGGTGGTCATGTGGCCAGCACGACTGCACCAAATGCTATTACCTTCCCACCAAAGTGGTACCTATTTATCTACTTGCATTTACATGCTTTCAAACTGCTAGGTCGGTAGAAGATGGGACTAGCGACAGGAGCTCATCCCATCATGCAGCACTTGGGCCTCGAACTGCCACCTTTGCAATCTTCCAATTGTTAGAATTGGCGTCTTAACCATTAAGCCACCACATCCATTATTTATTAAATACTTAAACAGGGATATCATGTCACCTCTTAACCGTCTCTTCTGCAGGCTAAACATATTCAGCTCCCTAAGTCTCCCCTCATAACGCATGGTTTCCAGAACCTTCACTATTTTGGTCACACTTCTCTGGTATGCTCCAGTTTGTCAACATCCTTTTTGAATTGTGGTGCCCAGAACAGAACACATTATTCCAGGTGAGGCCTGATCAAAGCAGAATACAGTGGCATAGTTACTTTTCTTGAATTCTCCACAGCTCATGCACGCAAATATACATGCCTAGCAAGTTAAGTCACAACTCTTCATGTCACCTGACACTACTACTGACACACACACACACACACACAGTAGTGGAAATACACCAGAGAGATCTTTGGTGGCCAAAAAGCAAAAGGAAGGGAAGCAACTGGATGAGATCTAGTCAGCTCAGCTTGGGGGATTTTTTTTTTTAAAAAGGTTCTTCACTGCACATCTCACAACTTTAATTAAATATTTAGCAACTTTAAATAAAAATTGATGCACTTCAGAATTTCAAATGCAAGTCTTGGTGGTCTACAGCAAAAAAAAATATTTAAAGGGGGTCAGTGGTAAAGAAAAGGTTAAGAACAGTTGGTTTAAAGGTCCAGTATGTGCTGTCTGAGAAGGGCTGGAGTGTCAGGAAGCTTTCAAAATAAAGAGGAAGAATGCTCCTGCTTCCATATCTCTTACAGTTCAATGGAGCATAGGCCTACAGGGAACATAGAAGACTGAAGAAGATGTATTGCCACAGGGAGGATTGAGTCCCTTGTCATAGCAGCATAAAACTGAGGATGCACTTAAATGTTTGTTTTGCTGTCTGTCATGATTAGGAGGTATTCCCTAGGTCAGAGATGGGAACTTCTAGAACATATTCTGTTTCAATTTCCAGAATTGCCAAATGCAGGTTACTGACACTGGTCATGAGACCAGTGCTAGAGCTGATGGAAGGTGGGAGTCCAACAGTGAGGAGACAAGAAGCTCTCTTCCCCATCTTAGCTCTGAGGATATGTTTAGAGAACCATCTCACCTCCAATGGTGTAGTGCCTTCCTCATCTGTCTCTATCACGTCAGCAGATTGCCTTGTTCGAGACCTCTTGGCTCCACGAGGTGAGGAGGCAGTACTTTCCACATCACTCTCCATTAGGCTCTATGGAAGAGTGAGATGCATAAAGAAATCAAGGAAGCAGGACAGCTAATATCCTACATCCTGTTGGGTACCCTATGCCTGCAGTATAACCTTTAGTACATACTAAAGAAAGCCAACCTGAAAAGCAACTGACAGATAAGGTCCATATGGTCACCTCCCCAGATGCCAAGGTCATTAGAGGAGCCTTCACCTTCAATCTAAAGTGGTACAGCCCCAGCCAACTAATTAAAAATTGGGCTTTTGCTGGTTGACACCACTCTTTTTAAAAAATCTAAATCCATTGGCAATTAAGTTATAAAAAGTTTACCTTGTAATAATCTGATTAAAATCTGTGTCTTTTTATATATTATCTTAGTGTGTGTACACATGCCTTAAGCCACCTGTCAACTTATGGTAAACCCACGAATTTCACTAGTCAGAAGTAGTTTTGCCAGTTCCTGAAATACAGCTTACAACACCTGATATTCATTGACAGTTTCCCATCCAAGTACTAGGCAGGGTTGACTCTGCTTAGCTTCCAAGATCAGAAAGGATCATGGGGATTTAGAGTATTTATAAATATTTATATAAGCGGCTTAGATCTCAAAACAGTCAGCAACAATAACAGAATGTACCATATAAAGCAATACACAAAACATGAAGACATTTACTTTAACCATAAATAGATGGCATTGCTCAAGTACCATTGGAATTTTTCTTTTATTATTTGTTCTATCAATTTAACAGGCAGATGTTCTGCATGTGTGCTTTGTTATGTTTTCAGATAATGTGGATGCTATTCTTGAATGACTGTTACATTCATTTTTATTTTTTAAAAATAAAGTTGGTGTTGGGGGTAATGGGAATTGTAGTCTAACCCAGTCACAGTACAACCAGATTGGAGGATTATGGGTGCAAGCATTTTATAACAGTCAGAGCTAACATAGCAATAAATGGCCAGATGAAATACCTCTTCTGCTGTCTCATCCTCTTCCTCCTCCTCTGGCTGGTACTCTTCATCTGAGGAGTCATCTTCCTCCAGAGGAATGTCCACAAACTGAGGGGGCTGCTGTAGGGAGCAAGAAGGCAACAACCAGCATCAGAAAATAACACAGAACACGAAATGACATTTTTAAAGATGGTGATTGTTACTGGGATACTAGATTGTTACTGGTAAGAAAACAGGATACCAATATCTCTAGATCAATACATAGATACATTTTACTAATAATTCACAAAGGGCACAGCCATTCTTAAGTCGTCCTCATTGTTATGCTCAGACACCTTGAAGCTGAAATTATAGACTGACTCAGACAGACTACAATACAGAACCTAACAAGCTAAAGAAAAATCCCAGCAATCTAGAATTGTAACACAAATAAGTGTACTAGTGCATGTTGTCGTACTTAGAATCATAAAGTTGGAAGAGACCGCAAGGGCCATCCAGTCCAATCCCCTGCCATGCAGGAAATCCAAATCAAAGCATCACCAACAGATAGCCATCCAGCCTTTGTTTAAAGACCTCCAAAGAGGGAGATTCCACCAGACTCCAAGGGAGTCTGTTCCACTGTTGGACAGCTCTTACTGTCAGGAAGTTCTTCCTAAGGCTGAGATGGAATCTCTTTTGCTGTAGCTTGCATCCATTTTTCCGGGTCCTAATCTCTGGAGCAGCAGAAAAGAAGCTTGCTCCCTCCTCAATATGACACCCCTTCAAATATTTAAACAGGGCTATCATATCACCTCTTAGCCTTTTCTTCTCCAGGCTGAACATCCCCAGCTCCCTAAGTCGTTCCTCATAGGGCATGGCTTCCAGACCCTTCACCATTTTAGTCACTTTTCTTTGAACATGCTCCAGTTTATCCACATCCTTTTTATATTGTGGTGCCCAGAACTGGACACAATATTCCAGGTGAGGCCTGACCAGAGCAGAATAGAGTGGCACTATTACTTCCCTTGATCTAGACACTATACTTTTATTGATGCAGCCTGAAATTGCATTGGCCTTTTTAGCTGCCACATCACACTGTTGACTCATGTTCAACTTGTGGTCTACTTGGACTCCCAGATCCCTTTCACATGTATTTTTCATTCAGCCAGGTGTCCCCCATCCTATATCTGTGCATTTCATTTTTCCGCTCTAAGTGCAGTACCTTACATTTCTCCCTGTTGAATTCCATTTTGTTAGCTTTGGCCCAGCTTTCTAATCTATTCAGGTCGTTTTAAATTTTGATCCTGTCCTCTGGGGTATTAGCTATGCCTCCTAATTTGGTGTCATCTGCAAATTTGATGAGTATGCCCCCAATTCTGTCATCCAAGTCATTGATAAAGATGTTGAATAACACTGGCCCCAGGACAGAGCCCTGTGGGACCCCCCTGGTCACTTCTCTCCAGGATGAAAAGGAGCCATTGTTGAGCACCCTTTGGGTTGAGAACAAAAGAAAGCCCTACTAGACAGTTCCTGTTCCTCATATCTCAACCCTCCTCCTGACCTCCATTGCTAACAACCAGAATGACTCAGCCTTCCATTCTTTCGTAGGTAAGTAAAATGGGTAATAACATTTACATTATACATTATTATAGCAATACAGCTTGTTGACCCAATGCTAGGCACTTGTGGGAACTGTAGTTTTGTGAGACATTTAGCCTTCTCTGTCAGAGAGCTCTGGTGCCACAATAAACTACAATTCCTAGCATTCCCTAGCACTGAGTCAGGGCAGTTAAAGCAGTCTCAAACCGGTTTATTTCTGCAATGTGTTTTGGACCTTAAACATCTTTCTGTCACATCATGAAAAACATCTCCAACCAGCACAATGAACAAGGAGGAAAAGAAGAAAGAGAAGTGGCCTGTTTCTGGATTATTACACTGAAATAAATATTTTTATGTATGTTATACATGAAAAGCCAAGGCAAAAGAAACAACACACACATTGTTCTCTAGGGCAACCAATGGCAGGGGGGAGTTTGCTGAAGAAGGCCATAGTTTTTGTCTATGACAGGTCCACTAAGGACCTAACCAGATACTAACCTTGATTTCATTGGCCTTCTTGATAGGAGAAATATTCCAGGTAGGAATTACCTAAAGAAAACCAACATTACTATATAAACATCTTCACGGTAAACATTTTCAAAAAAGCACCTGGATTTTATAACTGGTCCTGCTTTTCATTTCATTTACTGTACTTGTGGTCTGTCTTTCTCTATTAAATTTCTATTCTTATGAAACACAGATGAGAAAATAAGACAAGAAAATTAAGACATACACCTAAGAGAGCCATGTGGTGTAGTGGTTTGAGCACTGGATTTCAGTTCTGAAGACCAGAATTCCCACTCAGCCATGGAAAGTCACACTCTCTAAGTCTCAAAGGAAGACAAAGACGAAACCATGCCCTATGAGGAATGCCTTACGGTGCTGGGGATGTTTAGTCTGGAGAAGAGAAGGTTAAGAGGTGATATGATAGCCCTGTTTAAATACTTGAAGGGATGTCATATTGAGGAGGGAGCAAGCTTGTTTTCTGCTGCTCCAGAGAACAGGACACGGAACAATGGATGCAAACTGCAGGAAAAGAGATTCTATCTCAACATTAGAAGGAACTTCCTGACAGTAAGGGCTGTTCAACAGTGGAACAGCCTCTTTAAACAGAGGCTAGATGGCCATCTGTCGGGGATGCTTTGACTGAGAGTTCCTGAATGGCAGGGGATTGGACTGGATGGCCCTTGTGGTCTCTTCCAGCTCTATGGTTCTATGCTTCTATGATCCCCTCTGAATAAATCTTGCCAAGAAAACCCATGACAGGTTCGTCTTAGGTTCGCTGTAAGTCAGAAACGATTTGAAGGCAACAACAACACCTAAAATACATCCGCCATACAATTATCTTTTCTTCAGGCAAGGGGAAAGCAGCCAATCAAATAGTGAAACTTAAGATCTGAAAAAGCAACTTAGTTGTAAGATCATCAAAGAAGACGAAAGGTGCAGAAAATGGAAATTGTTTTAGATTGGAGTAGGCCACCACATGGCAGGCAGTGGCCATGTCCCCTCATGCCACACTCATGCATTCTGGAGGTATCAGAAGGGGCCAAATGTCATTTCGAGTTGCTTTTGTCATGTTTAAAGTATTTCTGATGGGGACTGGAGCTTCTGGGAAGAAGCATTGAACCACTGCATTTGCAAGGAGTTTTTGTGAGGTTTACTACTTTTTAAAAAAATCTCCATTTCTTTATATAGTACCATCAATGTACATGGTACTTCACAGAATAAAACAATAAAAGAATTATCCCTGCCAATGGCATATTAATTTTTTAATTTTTTTAAGGTACATGGGAAAGAAGTAACATAGTAGAACAGTAAAACTGTAAAACAGCTGTTTGAGATCCAGGGATTTTTGTGTTCAGGGACCACAGAAGTGGGGCTTGTGGACTGCATGAAGCCCAAAGGGTGTACTTCTCCTATCCCTGTGATAAATCATTTGGGGAGGGTGCCCTTAGTGACAGGGGGTATTGCCAAGCAAGGAAAGAGAGACATTTGGCTCAGCCATAGAGCCAGAGAATCCTCACCCTTGTTACTGAAAACGTTTTTCTATCAAGGGCTATTTGATCCATATGGTATGTGTGGATTAACTTTATAAATGGATTAATATAAGTTGATAATTGCCTTATAAGCACCACTTTTATTGCACTCAATTCACTGTCTTCCACATCAGCCCTTACCTTTCACGGAGAAGGTGGTCTGTGAAATGCCTGCCTTGGTATCCACTGGGATTTGGTTCCAGGATCCCTCATGGATACCAAATCCATTAAAGACAATGACATAGTAAAACAGTGTATCATGTGTGCCTTCAAGTCATTTCCAATTTATGGTGCCTAAGGCAAACATATGATGCTGTTTTCTTGGCTAGATTTGTGCTAAGGACATTTGTTATTGCCTTCTTCCAACACTGAGAGCCTGTGACTTGCCCAAGGTCACCCAGTGGGTTTCATGGCCAAGTGAGAAATCAATTCCTGGTCTCCAGAGTCATAGTCCAACACCAAAACAGATGGCAAAATCAAGGTTTGCTTTTGGGAATTTTTTATTTCTTTTTAATATTTTCAAGCCATCTTGCCCCAAGGCTAAGATCTCCCACCCAGTCTAGAAGAAAGCATTTCTTATTTACAGTTGCTGCAAAAATATATATCTTAAACAAGAAGAAAGTCTCCAAGATTGGCAGAACCAAGGCAATTATATACCTACTCACCACTCCTTTTTCCACCACTTCCTTCAGTTTGGAACGAGTCATTTTGGGCTCCTAAGGGACAGAAAAATAGCGCAAATTATCCATCAGTCCATTAGAATGGACTGAAAAATTGATACAGCAAATTTTGTCTTCTTCTCCTCAATTGCACCACATGCTTCAAGGGGCAAACTGATTTCCCATTTCCCTATAGCTCCCTTGGAAACCATCCTGGTAGAAGGCAGGGTATAAATTCAATAAATAAAGACAAAGGGAGACTTACAAACATAGGAATGTCCTCTGTCTCGCTGATGGCGGCTTTCATCATGGCCACAACATGCTCATTTGTGATCACTTCCTGGAGGCCCAAAAACAGAAATAAGGCTTTCAAGCTACCTTTATTTGAAGATAAGGAAACATCTAAAACGGGGATGGGCTATTGCATAGGGACAATATTTCCTCCCTAACCCCTCTGTGGAATGCATACATGCATGCATTCAAACGTATACGTGTGCATACACACACCTCACATACCAAAGCACCTCCATTTTTCTTCAGAGGCCTTCCCAGAAAAGCAAACAGAAATGATGTTATGTCATTTGCTGTTGCTATTTAGAAAGGGACTCTAATGAAAGCAAAGATTTGGTGGTGGAAGGTTCTGATGGTTTGGATGGGAGTGCTTCCACAATTTTGGGAGGCTTTCTGCGGTTTTTCTGGTGCAAATTGTCTCCAAATTCGGTCAATTTTTCTTTAAAGATGGAGTTGGGAGGTTTTAAAGGACTGGCAGAGAGCTTCAGGGACTGCAAAAGTAAAGTGCAGGAGCCATATGCAACCTCCCCAGCTGTGATCTCCTGAAAGTGCAGAATACAACCTAGCCTAATTCAAGCAAGGCAATGAACAACAACTCCCAGAATCTGCCAGTCATTAGGACTATCGTGCCAGATTGGGAACTAGGGCTTGCTGCAGATCTCCAAGATCTCAAGCAGAGAAGCCTCTTTCCCACCACCTGCTACTTCATTCCTTCAAAAGAGAATGCCAAGGACTGAACCTGCCATCATTTTTAAGCAAAGAAAGAGCTCTGCAGCTGCAGTAGCATCCAGAAATCTCTAAAGGCAATTCAAAGATACTGAGTTGGACATATAAATCCCAAAGGTTAATATAAATCCCAAAGTGGCTGTAGAAATGGCAGATTTCTACACAGGAGAAATCATCTTCTGGTGAACAACCTCTGAGGGTTTGATAAATCAGAATTCCTGTTTCTTTCCAAGCTATCAATGACTGGTCCTGGTCCAGTCGAGAGCAGGGGTTCCCAACTGTGCTCCGAGGAGTCTTTAAGGCTCTGCGTACACTCCCAGGTGCTCCACAGCAACTCCAGGAAAATTAAAGAAATAAAAATTGAATGAAATTAAAGAATAAGAATAATTCCTATATATACTCTTAAACACTATTAACTTGTAAGACATATGGTAGGCCTCTTAGGAGTTCCGCCATAGAAATAAGGGCTCAGTGGGTCAAAGAGGTTGCGAACCTTTAGTCTACAGGGTTTTGTGAGGCTAGTGATTTCAGTTTTCCTCTTTACACAGCTATGATCACCTAGCTATCTTTTGTAGCCTTTCATTTTGTATTCCCTTTCCCCCAGATCCTGGACTCACATGCAGTATGTTTCGCACATTGACAGCTGTCAAGTTGTGTTGTTTTGCCCCATCTTCCAAAGTCCGGTCCAATGTGTCATCTAGTTTAAGGTTGCAATCCAAGGGCCCTCCTTCTTCTTCCTCCTGGCTTTTTCCTTCCCTTTTTCGCTTTGTAGCTTTCCTCTTCTTTTTCTTCCCTCCCTCTTCTCGCTCTTCTGGAAACCAGAAAAAACATGTATATACGCACAACACTGGCATCAATATAAAATCACATAATCACAGAGTTGGAACACATCACAAGGGCCATCCAGTCCAACCCCCTGCCGAACAGTAAGACATAATCAAAGCACTCCCAATAGATGGCCATCTAGCCTGTTTGAAAACTTCCAAAAGAGACTCCACCACACTCTGAGGCAGTATATTCCACTGTCAAACAGCTCTTACTGTCAGGAGGTTCTTCTTAATGTTGAAGTGAAATCTCTGAGTCTTAGTCGCTGAAGCAGTAGAAAATAAGCTTGATTCATCCGCAACATGTTATGCCTTCAAATATTTAATCATGGCTATCAATATCCTTGAAAGACTATATCTATGATCTTCATGAGGTGGTCCAAGCCTAGTCACACACTCCCTCGGCAGAATCCACCTTAAAGGCTTGTGTGCCAATAAAATGAAGGATGAGGGAAGCTGAGTTCTTTGTAGGAAGGGTCCAGATGAAAGAACATAACAAAATAGGGAGAAAGTCAGAAAAGCTAAAGCACAAAACAAGCTGCAACTTCCCAGAAAGGTCAAAAACAATAAAAAGGGCTTTTTGGTTATGTTCATGGCAAAAAGAAACACAAGGAAATAGTAGGGCCGCTGTGTGGAGAAGACAGCAAAATGCTAACAGGGAACATAAAAAAAGGCAGAACTACTCAACACTTTCTTTGCCTCGGTCTTCTCTGAAAAGGAAAATGCTCAACCTGAGGAAAATGGAGCACATGATGTAGTAGGAGAAATGCACCACACACTAGGTAGAGAGGCAATACAGGAATACCTGGTTACCCTAAACAAATTCAAGTCTGCAGGGCCAAATGAATAACATTCAAAGATATTAAAAGAACTGGGAGAAGTAATCTCAGAACCACTGTCACTACTCTGTGAAAATTCCTGGAGAACAGAAAAGATGGCAGCAGACTGGAGGAGGGCAAATGTCGTCCCCATCTTCAAGGAAAAAAAGAGGACCCAAATAATTATCACCCAGTCATCCTTATATCAATCCCAGAAAAGACTTTAGAGCAGATAATTAAACAATTCTGTAAGAACGTAGACAGGAATTCCATGAAAAGCCAGCATGGGTTTTTCCAAACCAACCAGTCCAGACTAATCTTATCTCTTTTTTAAATAGAGTCACAAAGTTGGTAGATGGCGGGAATGCTATGAATGTAGCATATCTTGATTTCAGTAAGGAATGCAACTGTTAGGTGAATTTGTAACTGACTGATTGAACAAACTCAAAAGGTACTCAACAATAGCTCCACCTCATCCTAGAGAGAAGTAACTAACGGGGTGCCATAGGATTCTGTCTTGGGGTCCAATGCTATTCAACATCTTTATCAATGACTTGTATGATGAAATAGATGGCACACTATCAAATTTGCAGATGATTTTAAATTAGGAGGGATTACTACCGTATATACTCAACTATAAATTGACCTCATGCATAAGTAGAGGAAAGGTTTTGGGGCCAAAATTATGGATTTTGATATGACCCGTGGATAAATTGAAAGTAAAGCTTAGGTGCATGTAACAAAGGATGTAAAGGATGGTGCAAAGGAAAATTATGCCAAAGAACTTAGAAAATTCTGGCAGGCATAATTGTTTGTGTTCATCTTAAGGCTGGATAGATGAGAGAGTAGAGGAGATCCATGCTTCTTTTTGGTGCTCCCAGGATGGACTAAGCTCTTGCCTTTTATCACTCTATTCAGAGAAAAGGGATGGCTCATATGTGTGTGTGTGAGTTAAAGTACAACACTTACACTGAACCATGGATAAATCGACCCAGGTTTTTGGGGTCATTTTTTTGACTAAAATTTCAAGACTTATACATGGGTATATACAGTAATATGCCCAAAGGACAGAATCTGAACTTCACAGATTAGAAATCTGGGCCAGAACTTTCTGGGCCAGAACTAACAGAATGAATTGCAACAGGAAGAAATGCAAGGTTATAATGTAGGCAGAAAAAGTTAAATGCTACTAAACTTAGGCAGAAAATGAAAGGAAATATAATAATAATCTTTTTCTTCTTCTTGGCTTTTCTTTGCAAACGAAGATTCAGGAAGGATTCATCCGTGCTTTCTACAAGCACATTGATGACGTTGGATGTATCCTTCCAGCCTGTGCAATGGATTTTTCTGGTGGAGCGCAGCATGCACAGAACTGGCCTCACCCTTTAAACCAGAGGTTCGACTGCTGAGGTCTTGACAAGCATGGACAGTGGCAGCGAGGTCCTCGGGTCATAGGTTTGATTAGAGTTTCCTTCTCTGAGATGGTTGACCTTGCAGAGTTAGACGAACACCATCTGCCCGGGTTTGGGATTAGTGTTTTCCTTCTCCTAGGATGGTTGCCA
Source organism: Sceloporus occidentalis (assembly GCA_023333645.1). NCBI lineage: Eukaryota > Metazoa > Chordata > Lepidosauria > Squamata > Phrynosomatidae > Sceloporus > Sceloporus occidentalis. The sequence continues at coordinate 10,056,162 of JALMGF010000020.1, forward strand.
TAAGGCTAGAGAGCCCATCCTGCCCTTTGGCGTTCTTGGCCAGATCCTTCGGTTGTGACCAGTCTGGCATGAGAGGCCCTGCCAGTGGCTATTATACCACTGCCAGCATAGCTCACAACTTAATTAGGGTACACAAGCCTCTCCCCTACACAGTCAGAGCATAGCTGGAGGGGAATAGGAGGCTGTAAGATGACAGTTAAGGAGGGAGGAGTCTCTTCCTTCAGGCTAGCCCTGATGAAGCTGGATCTGCCTGATCACTACCTCTCAGGCCGGAAGATGACAGTTAAGGAGGGAGGAGTCTCTTCTTCCAGGCTAGCCCTGATGGAGCTGGGCCTGCCTGATCACTCCCTCCCAGGCCAGAAGATGACAGTTGGAAGGAGGGAGGGGAGGGCTCTTATTATATATTATATAGGATGGGTGAGACCTGACTTGATGGCAGGACATGCCAAAGAATGCTAAGAGTCACAGTGGACCACAGGCTTAACATGAGGCAGCAATGAGATGGAACAGCTAAGAAAGCAAATATATTTTAAGATGCATCAACAGCAGTATAGATCGAGGGAAATCATAATACCAGTCTATTCTGCTTTGGTCAGACTTGGGATCTTGTGTCCATTTCTGACAATCACAATTCAAAAAGAATGTAGACAAGCTGGAGTGTGTCCCAAGAAGAGTGACCAAAATGGTGAAAGGTCTGGAAACCACGCCCTATGAGGAGCAGCTTATGGAGCTGAGTATGTTTAATCTGTCAAAGAGAAGATTAATTGCTGACATGGTAGCCATGTTTAAATATCTGAAGAGGTGTCATACTGAGAATGGAGCAGGCTTCTTTGAATCAGTGTAATGTATTGTCTCAAGTTACCATTGATTCAGTGGGTCTGCTCCAGCTGGGACAAACTATAGCATCTAGGCCTGTATCTTAATGACCAACAAATGGCTGCTAGAAGCTGCTCTGGGACTAAAGGTCACTTCCACACAACAAGTTCCCAGTCTGAAAATACCTTCCCTCTGATCAATGAGATGAAGTTTGTGGGCCAGATGGAGAACCTCTGTGGGCCACATCTGGACTGAGTGTACCCTTTCCTGGCTGTACACCAACAAAAATGCAAAAGGGTTACAGATGCCTCAAGTTTCAGATTTTTGCATGCTCCTTCTCACAATATAGAGCATGTTAAGAGGTGATCCTGAGGAAATTTAAGTGTCAGGATCCACTTTGGAGGGGCAGCAACACAATACTCACCAAATGGTATAAAGAGTCCCATCTCCTCTGCTTCCTCTTTTACCTCTTGGAGCAGCTCAACACTCTGCACAGGCTTTGGAGCTTTCACATTTGGACAGTCATCTCCAACCTCCCATTCTACCTCCAGCTTCGGCAAAAGGCTGCCAGCTAGAATAAAGAAATAGGAGAAAACTGGAAACTCTACTTATAGTAGGCCTAGTGTACTCATTTTAGATGGGGCTGGTGCCACAAAATGGCATCACCAGGCACCTGTCAAGGACCACAACCCTGGAAGGACTCACAGCTAACTCCTGGTCCTTCTAGGGTCTACTGCTCCTCTTCCTTGCTGTCCCTCTAACCCAGGGGTAGGCAACCTTTTTGAGCCGGGGGCCAGGTTGCTGTCCCTCAGACAACTGGGGGGCCGAAGCCAAAAAATGAATAATTAAATAATTTTTTTTTTAAAAAAATTAAATAAATAAATAAACCGGTTCAAATGTAGGACAAAATTTCAAATGGAGGACACTTTTTAAAAAAAATGGAGGACATGCTAACAAATTGGCTGATTTTTTAAAAAATGTTAATATAAATGCATGTTTCAGAGGCTTCTATAGACAATTGCCCCCCTTGCCTGCCTCCTCTTGATAGGCCAAAGGCCCCACACCCTCACGTGAGAGGCCAAAGGCTCCGGCGGCAATCGGCGGCAGGACCGGGCTGGGGCCAGTCCCAAGGCCTTGCCGGGCCGCATCCGGCCCGCGGGCCGCAGGTTGCCTACCCCTGCTCTAACCTCTATGAACACAGAAGCAGTGACAAGGGTGAAGAAATGTAGCAATACCTTCCAGACTTTGGGCTAGCCTGGGTTTGTTGGACTGGTAGAGCACAAGGGAAAGGGCAAGTGTATTGACAACAATAATACTGGCTGTTGATGATAGCATGACCCGAAGGTCGGTCATTCATAGGGTGACCATAAGTTGAAGTCAGCTTCATAGCAGTTAAGAACAACAACAAAGAGAGGGTTTATGTAGGTTTGTCCACACATAACAAACTAACACCATTGGCATCCAACGAAGACACATCACAGGAAGGAAGGAAGGAAGGAAGGAAGGAAGGAAGGAAACCAACCAGCACTGATTTCAGATTTACCACCTTATTGTGAGGTCTAACGATGAAATACAAGTATGTAATAGAAATGGTCTAAATTTGGTTTATGATTTCTGCATCATTTCACCCAAGCTTGCATAAACTGCTACCTTCACAGTCCAGTTTTTCTTCTTTCTTCTCCCCAAAAAGCTGAGGTGATGAAGATGCCTTTCCATCACAATGGCCTTCAGTTTTCTGCTGACAGAGATCTGACCCCATCTTAGTGAAGATCTTCTCATTCTTCAGTGAAACCTCGGCCATTTCTTCCCCGTTTTTCTGAGCCATCTCTCCAGATGGAATCACAACTATCTTGACTGCTTCATCACCAGCAACACCTAAGAAAGATATGTCCCCTGCAGGTGTTAGCAAAAGCCCTTGTAGAATCATGCAGCCTCCTAGATGTTCTGGACTACAACTTCCATCATCCTTCGCTGCTGCTTATGCAGCGAAGGCTTCAGGAAATTGCAGTCTGAACACATCGGATAGGCCACATTTACACTACAACCAATATAGACAATACTGCTGTTTCATTCAGAAACATGAGACCCAAAGTCTTTACTGCGAAAAAAGAGTCCACAACTCAGTGACAGGGCACATGCCTTACATGCAGAAGGTCCTTTAACTGGCATGGTTCAATGCTATGGAATTATGAGAATTGTAGTTCTGTGAGATGTTTAGCCTTCTCTATCAGAACACTCTGGTGACACAACAAACTATAATTCCTAGAATTCCACACCATTGAGCCATGGCAGTTAAAGTGGAGTGAAACTGGATTATTTCTGCAGTGTGGATTCGGCCTATGTCACTTCAGCCAATAAATTTCAGAAGAAAAGACTAACTGTGTTTAAAACTGTTCCTGCAAAACCAAGTCGTTACGTAGTACAACAAAAGCTGACAAATCTGCTTCAGTATAGGCTTATAATACATTCAACATGAGCCCTGTGTGGTTACTGTATCAGACTGTGAGTAAGGGCTGAAACAGACGGCCCTAAAGGGGCGGCATCACACTGCTGCTTTGAGTGCTGGATCGGGGCCACGACAACCACATATCATGGCCCCGATCCAGCGTATTTCTGAACCAAAGAGAAGTGGCAAAATGCCACTTCTTTTGGGGGCGGAAAAAGAGCACTCTTGCAGCAGCGTTTCAGCACATGTAAACGCCGCACTGCTGAAACAGCGTGAAGTCACAGCACATGCGGCCAGTCGTGGGCTTCCCAGCGGCATGGTGACAGCATCAGAGCATGCGGCGTCTAAACACTGCATTCAATGCCATCCCCAACCTGGCGCTTACTGCAAGTCTGTTTTGCCCCTAAACTGACCCAGCGTCAAAGACCTACTCAGGCACAAAGTTGACTGGGGTCCAAAACACACTGCAGAAATAATCCAGTTTGAGACCACTTTACCTTCCCAGGCTCAGTGGGAATCCTGGAAATTGTAGTTTCTTGGCACCAGAGCTCTCTAACAGAGAAGGCTAAATGTCTCACAAAAGTACAGTTCATAGAATTCCCTAGCACTGAGCCAGGGTAGTTAAAGCAGTCTCAAACTAGATTATTTCTACAATGTGTTTTGGCCCTGGGTAATCTCAAACCAGACACTATCTTTCCCGGATTAGCCTACATCACAGATATGTTATGAGAATAAAATCAGGACAGGGGAAAGAACTGCATGCACAACCCTTAGCAATTTGGAAGAAGTGTGAGATGAAGATGCAATAACTCTCTACACAGCAGCAAGGATTTCTGAATATGTCCACTCTCCTTTCACATACAGTATGTGCATCTTTCAGATTGGCCTCTTCCCATATTTCCTGGTTGTTGTGTATTTCTCATTAGAGTTGCCAGACTTCTTCAAAACCATTATAGGTGCAAGAGATCTCTTCAATTTTCACTATGCCAAGCCTAGTTGATTTTCAGAATAAGAACATGTAACTAAATACATCAGTAAAACCACACTGGCTGACTCAGAATCAAGCCTTAAGAAGAGTTGCCTATTCAGGGGGACCAGATGTCATAACTGCAAAGGAGGGGCAGGCACCACAAAATGCATTACAACATAAAAGCTAACAACACTAATCTGCATACAAATTCAATAGCAATAATAAGTACACATCTATCAGTGAACTAATCACTCCCTAAGCGGTTTATAATGTATAAGCTCATTGTGAGTCATGCTGGAAACGGAGGACATTTTGGGATTCCTCTTGAACAGAAGGCATGTAGGGCACGTGCTGGGAAATGAGGGTGCCTGGTCACCCTGTACCTACTGAATGTATAATTTACCGCAAAAGTATGAAATGGACAACCATGGTAAAGGCAATGATAGTCCCTTGACATGAACGTCTAGTTGTGTCTGACTGTAGGGAGTGGTGCTCATCTCCATTACTAAGCCAATGAGCAAGTGTTGTCCGAGGACTGCTCTGGCGGTCAAGTGGCCAGTATGACTGCACCGAACACTGAAACCTTCTCACCAAAGTGGTACCTATGTATCTACTTGCCTTTGCATGCCTTCGAACTGCTAGGTTGGCAGAAGCTGGGACTAGTGATGGGAGCTTAGCCCATCATGCAGCACTTGGACCTTGAACTGCCAACATTCCTATCTTCTGATCATCAGAACTGGTGTCTTAACCATAAGCCACCACATCCCATATCCCATATAACCGATATCTAGAAAGATCCTGTAGCAGCTTTGGGGCTCACTGAAAAAAAGAAGTTGGCAGTGTGGGGTTTTGTAGGCTAAAGTCTCAGATGCATTTGTTCCAAAAGTGCACACTGCCAACTTCTTTCTCTCAGTTCACAGAATTACACAGTTGGAAGAGACCACAAGGGCCATCCAGGCCAGTCCTCAGGCACAAAGCTGACTGGAGTCAAAAACACACTGCAGAAATAATCCAGTTTGTCTCTGCTCCAACTGCCCTGGCTCAGTGCTGGGGAATCCTGGGAACTGTAGTTTATTGTGGCACCACAGCTCAATGAAAGAGAAGGCTACATGTCTCATAAAACGACAGTTCCCAGAACTTCCCAGCATTGAGCCAGGGTTAGTCCAAAAAGATGCTACAAGAGAGGTTCCCAAACTGTGCCCTTTAAGAGATTTTGGACTTCACCTCCCAGAAGCCTCAGCCATGTTGGCCAACAGTCTGGGATTCTGGGAGCTGAAGTCCAAGATCCCTTAAAGGGCACAGTTTGGAGACCACTGCTCTAGGCATTGATTCTACAGACTGACCTTTGAATTCTACACCTGCAACCAAGGTAGCTCTGATACAAGGCAGTTAAAAAGGCCAATGCAATTTAGGCTGCATCAATCGAAGCACAGTGTCTCAAGGCAAGCAATAGGACCACTGTATTCTGCTTTGGTCAGGTCTCACCTGGAATATTGTGTCCAGTTCTTGGCACCACAATTCAAGGAGGACATTGAGGAACTGGAGCGTCTCAGAGGATGGCAACCAAATTGGCGAAGTGTCTGGAAACCATAAAGCCCTGTAAGGAGAGATTGAGGGAGATGGGTATATTTAGCCTGGAGAAGAGAAGGCTAAGAGGTGATAGGATAGCCCTCTTTAGGTATTTGAAGGGGCTGTCACACTGAAGCTGGAGCAAGCTTGTTTTCTGCTGCTCCAGAGACTAGGACCCGGAGCGCCTCTCCGCCGAGTGACTTACCTCCGTCTCCGCGCCCACCACAGCGCCTGGGCGCCGCCATTTTCCAACCCGGAAGCGGAACTGACGACGCAGGAAAAGGGGAGGAGCGAGGCAGCGTTGAAGCGCGGCGACGGGGGCGGGGCGTTGAGTCTTCCGCCGCCATCTTTGTTTCTGGTCCTGGCAACAAGGCGGCGCCAGGCAGGGAGGAACACTCTCAAAGGACTCAGACGCGGAGAGGCTTTCTCTTTCAGGGCGGAAGGATGTTTCAAGTCATCACAGCCCAGGCCGCGCTAAGACACCGCCCCCGCCGTGAGGGAAAGCACTGGGTGGAAGCCAGGCCCGCCATCTTTGTTAAGGGCAGGACGGCCGTCGATGCTCGCTTCCGGGCGCCTTCGAGAAAGTCCCGGATGGAAGAGCGCAGAGGGAAGAAGGCTGGGCGTAAGGGCAGTGGTGCCCAAACTGTACTCTTTAAGGGATTTGGGCTCCCAGAATCCCACGCTGTAGGTCAACATGGCAGAGGCTTCTGGGAACTGACAAAATGAATTTCAACAGGGAGAAATGTAGGGCACAAGTTAGGGCAGAAAAATGAAATGCAGAGATATAGGATCATGGGGGACACCTGGCTGTGAAAGGGATCTAGGAGTCCATGTAGACCACAAGTTGAACATGAGCCAACAGTGGGATGCGGCAGCTAACAAGGCCAATGCGATTTTAGGCTGCATCAATAAAAGTATAGTGTCTAGATCAAGGGAAGTCATAGTGCCACTCTAAAAATGCTATTTTTTAGGTTAGGTTCAATCTCTACATCCTCCACAGTTGCTGACAACGCCATGGCCAATGTTTGCCAGAGGTCGGCCATTGAATCACACTGGTGGACCTACAAGTGGTTAGAGAAGTGTTTTCTCTAGTGATATCTAGGTCCTCCCAAACAACTCTATGGAATCATAGAATCATAGAGTTGGAAGAGACGCTAAGGGCCATCCAGTCCAACCCCATTCTGCCATGCAGGAACTCTCCATCAAAGCACCCTCAACAGATGGGCATCCAGCCTCTGCTTAAAGACCTCCAAGGAGGGAGACTCCACCAGACTCCGAGGAAGGAGTGTGTTCCATTGTCAAACAGCCCTCACTGTCAGGAAATTCTTCATTATCTTGAGGTGGAATCTCTTTTCCTGCAGTTTGCATCCATTGCTCTGTAGCCCAAAGTCTCTAAAGCCTCAGAAAAAAAGTTTGTTCCACCATCTTCAGTATGTTATTACAGCGTACTTCCAAGTCATTTTTTTACTTATGGTGACCCTAAGGCAAAGCTGTCTCAGGGTTTTCATAACAAGTTTCTTCAGAGGAGACTTGCCATTGTCTTCCTCTGAAGCTGTGAGAGAGTGACTTGTCCAGGGTCATTTAGGCCTGTTACAGACTGCCAAAATAAAGCTGCTTTGGGTCTCTCTGGAGGTATGCTGTTTAAATGATGCATGCACCCTAAGAAGCCAGAAGCTGCACCAAAGCTGCCCTCCAGTGCTTAGGAATGGAGTGTGGCTTTGGTGCGACCTCCAGACTCTTAGGACCCAGGCATCATTTAAACAGCATACCTCCAAAGAGACCCCAAGCAGCTTTATTTTGGCAGTCTGTAACACGCTTTAGTGGGTTTTTGTGCTCTGGGAAATTGAACCATCCTTGCCAGAGTCATACTCTACCGCCAAACCATTGCATCACAATGGCTCTCAGCCATTATTATTGTTACTGTTTTTATACCCCGCTCTTTAGAAATGCTCTCAGAGTTAGTTCCCTGCTCTCAGACTTGCAGTCAGGGACATAGCTGGGGGGGGGGGGGAATCCATGGGGTCTGAACCCCCCTTCTGTTAAGGTGGGGGCACGCCCGTGGTGTGTGCACACCACCGCACACGAACACACACACCCTCCCAATATCCTGGCTACATCCCTGTTACAGTCTAAAAAGGCATGACACAAAAGGAGAAGAGAATGGCAGTGGGGAAGGGGATGAGGTCCACTGGTGGTTCTTTCCCTCTGAGGACAGGGCCACAGCAGATGAAATGAAGGGAGAACCCTTCTTCTGTCTCTTAACCTTCTCTTCTCCAGGCTAAACATACCCAGCTTCCTAAGTCTCCACTTACAAGTTTTATGGTTTCCAGACCTTTTACCATTTCCATCACCCTACTCTAGACACCCTCCAGTTTGTCCACGTCCTATTTGAATGGTGGTGCCCAGAACTGGACACAGTATTCCAGGTAAGGCTGGACCAAAGCAGACTTGAGTGATGCTATTACTATCTTTGATCTGGACACTAGACTTCTATTGACGCAGCCTAGAACCGCATTGGCTTTATTAGCTGCTGCATTACATTGTTGTCTGAAAAGTTGACCATAGAGTTGTGCTGGAGAATCTAGAGGTTTCTAGAGAAAACACTTCTCTAGGCATTTATAGGTCCTCCAGCTTAACTCTGTGATCAACTTCTGGCAAATATGGACCATACAGCTGCACTGGAGGATCAGGAGATTCCTAGAGAGTGTTTTTTTATTGGCGGTTTTTCCATATTCGCGGAGGTCCTTCACCCCTAATCCCAGCGAATGTGGACCGCCCACTGTAATAACATTCGTTCTGCCATTCTGACAACATTCTGATGATGCTTGGCCACATGTTTCCATTATCATCTGTGAAATGTTGGGAGAGTATGCCAGGGAGTAAGCCTCAATTAAGACCGTAGGACATACCGCTGAGTTAGTATGCCTAGCAAACCAGAGTGACCTTGAGCTAGACAATCCGGCCCACACAGTCTGGCCCCGCACACATAGAATAACTGGGAAGAATGTGTTCGAACATCAGTCAACCAGGCTCATATTGACTCCCCAGAGAGCCTTCAGGGCAGCTATTCCGAAACTGTGGAACCATCTCCCAGAAGAGATCCATCTTATTACTTCCTTGGAGTCGTTTAAGAGGGCACTTAAGACGGATCTCTTCTGGCAAGCTTACCCACCTGACCTTGTGTAAGAGATACCTCCAGACCATAGTACGAATCTACTGCATTACCACTTGATGATGAGGCAGTTTTAAGATTAACTGATTTTTTTATTGCTGTATTTTATATGTATTTTATTATTGATGTATGTATTTTATTATTGATGTATGTATTTTAACGGATTGTAATCCCACCTTGATCCATCTGGGAGAGGCGGGAAAATGTAAATAAAACTATTATTATTATTATTATTATTTTATATTAATAGCAATCTATTTTAATATTGTAATAATTTAATTCCTTTTCAATGCACCTCTTTTCTATGTTTTTATTTATATGGTTCTTTTAATATTGCTGAGCCTCTCTGAGTCCCAGATCTGGGAAAAGAGCCGGGTTCCTTTGTGCAGGGCAGATGGGAGGCCAGAGGACCCAGAGCAATGGATGCAAGCTCCAGGAAAAGAGATTCCACCTCAGCATCAGGAGGAACTTCCTGACAGTAAGGGCTGTTCAACAGTGTAAATGGTGTCCCTTACATAAAATGGAAAATCAATAATGTGAAGTTGAAGGTTCTCACTGCCGTAATCCATATTTTTCGGTGGGGTTTTCAGGCTCTGTGGCTCTCTTTTGGAAGAGTTTATTCCTGACGGCATTCTCTGAAGACTCCAGCCACAACTACTAGTGAAACGTTAGGAATAAGCTCTTCCAGAACATGGCCACATAGCCCCCAAAACCCACAAAAAACTATAATTATGGAATATTTTATTTTAGCTTAATGGAGGAAAAACCTGAACGAAAACGCTTTTGGGTCCCCCCCCCTAATTTTTCTATGGGCCTTCACATCTCTAGGCCAAGAGCCTCTGGACAGTGGTGTCCCTAGGGCTGGTGTCACCCGGTGCAGCAACTCATGGTGTCATCCCCATTGACCTCCTCCTCCCATTTCACACCAGACAGAATCCTTAGTCATGCTTTTTTGCACTAATGTTATTCATAACTTGCAGTTCCCATATACCACTGAATGTAATGCTTACAGTCATTGAATAATTGAATCATGAGGCCCAAACAGACAGGCCAAAATAAAGCTGCTTTGGGTCACTTTGGAGATATGCTGTTTAAATACTGCATACATCCGAAGAGGCCAGAAGCCATGCCAAAGCCATGCTCCAGTCCTAAGAACTGCAGCGCGAAGCCTCTGACTTCTTAGGACGCATGCATCATTTAAAGAGCCAAGCTCCAAAGTGACCACAAGCAGCTTTATTTAGGCCTGGCTGTTTGGGTCCATAGAGACCACAAGGGCCATCCAGTCCAACCCTCTGCCATGCAGGAACACACAATCTAAGCACCCCCAGCAGATGGACAAAGGCTCCTGGTGGCAGGCCTTTATTTGCCTACAATCTCCCAATCGCAAACAGGTACAGGAAGATGAATGGCACAGATGGGGAGATGGTTCCAAGACCTTGCCGCAAAGCCAGATACTAATTCTGCTAACACATACACTTGGGAAATGTTGTAACAGGAGTGATCACATCATCCACAATAGAATCATAAAATTGGAAGAGATCACAAGGGCCATCCAGTCCAACCCCATTCTGCCATGCAGGAATTCACAGTCAAGCCCCCCCCACCCAACAGATGGCCATCCAGCCTCTGTTTAAAGACCTCCAAAGGAGACCCTACCACTCTCCAAGGCAGCATATTCCACTGTTAAACAACTCTGACTGCCAAAATTCCCTCCTAATGTTGAGGTGGAATCTCTTTTCTTGCAGCTTGCATCCATTGCTTCAGGGACTATTCTCTGGAGCAGCAGAAAACAAGCTTGCTCCCTCCTCAATATGACAACCCTTCAAGTATTTAAACAGGGCTATCATATCACCTGTTAACCTTCCCTTCTCTAGGCTAAACATCCCCAGCTCCCTGAGTCATTCCTCATAATGCATGGTTTCCAGACCCTTCACCATTTTAATGGCTCTCCTGTGGACCTGCTCCAGTTTCTAGTCTCTTTCTTTGGAGGTCTTTAAACAGAGGCTGGATGGCCATCTGTCAGGGGTGTTTTGAGTGTGAGTTCCTGCATGGCAAAAGGGGTTGGATCAGGGCCAGCCTGGACTCAGGGAGGGAGGGGCGTGGCTGCGCTGGCAGGGGCGTGGCTTGTCCGGGGCGCGTTCCAAGTGGGCGGGGCGAGCGCTGCATCATCAGGGCCGGGCGTCAGTCTCTGCATCCTCTCGGATTAGCAGCATCCTTTGCTCCGGGCGCAGCATCCGCGGAGAAGGCCTCCCTCCGACGGCGCCATGGCCGAGATCGCCAGCATCCAGCGCAGCTTCGGTGAGTCTGGGCCCTCTGCACCCCCTCTAGGGCCACAACAAAAAAACCTTCCCAGAATTCCATAGCATGGAGCTTTGGCAGGCCCCCCCCCCACATCCCTAAGCCCCCCAAGCCCTTTCTGCCTTTCCTTGCCACATCAGGATGCTCAGAGCAAGGGAAGGGGTGCATCTTTCCCAGCTGGGTCCTGGGCCAGGAGCCTTGGAAGGAAACAGCTGTCAGGATTCCCTGCTTTGCTTGGGTTCTGCAGTTGCCCTGGATGCTCAGGGAGCAACGTTTCAAAACAAAAATGGACCCTCCGTCTCCTTGCCTCCCTGGGCCTTGGCAGGCTTGGCACCCAGAAGCATCGCCATTCTCAGTCTTGTGCCTCCTTTCAAGAGAAGAATACTGAATACGCAACATACACAACATTTCTCAGGCCTTGGGAGAAAGTCCCTGCCCTTTGCACCTTGGGGATGGGGCCTGTTCTCAGGCCCTGGCCCTCTTTCCCTTCCTGGGCTACCATTATTATTATTATTATTATTATTATTATTATTATTAATGTTTATTTCTCTAGCAGCAGCATCAGTTTGCATGGTACTTTACAGGCGTCGCCAACACAACCGATAGTGTGCCAGTGGCGTACAATCTAAAAGTCATTGAATATAAACAGTACCAAATTGGGCAAGGGATGCAGCCAAGACGCCAACTGCAAAAACAAATAATGCATATCCTCAAAGACAAAAAGGTACAACAGTATTAAAACACAGCCCCAAATGCTTCAGAGAGCAAGGCCGGCTTTCTTTCGAATGTCTGACTAGTAAGAGAAGAGACTAGCAAAGGGAGAGATGCCCTGGGCCTCCATCCCCAGCCTGCCTTGTGCAATGACGGGCGTGCCGGCCTGGCTGGGCTAATGCCAAGGGGGCAGATGCCAGCCATTTCCAAAGATGCCGAGAGGATTGGGGGTGAAGTGTTGTCCTTCGGCCTGATCTCCCCCCCCCCACAAACCCTTTTTCTGCCCTGTGGGGTGTGTATGTATGTATATGTGTGTGTGTGTGTGTATAGAGAGAGAGAGAGAGCAGGTGCGGACGGGTGGCTCAGAGGAGGGTGGGATGACGTGATGTCTATTCCAGGCCAAGCAGTGCCCCTGCCCCCAGCCAGCTTGGAGGGGAGCCAAGAGAGGAAGGGAAAACTGGCTTTGTTTGAGCCCCCCCCCCTTCTTGCAAAGGATAAGCCAGAGACGGAGTATGTGGGGATGAAGTGGTAGAAGCACCCCAAGCCCTGAGGACAGAAGACGGAGCAGAGACGAACTGCTGGCAATCCATATTTCGAATGGCATTTGGCATTTACTGGGCGGCCCTTGTGGCGTCTTCCAATTCTGTGGCATTTATCACACTAATTTCGGCATGAAAGAGAGCTTAAAGTGCATTTAAAGCATCCCGCAAATCAAGCGGAAATGGCGAGTGATGGATTATCCCACGCAGTTGTGCAAATAAAGCAATATCAGAAACACACGGGCGCTGAAATCCCGAAAGTGAAAAGTGGCACGTTGATGCTTCTTTGGGACCACTTTCATGGCGGGTTTTGTGTGGCGTCAGGTGAAACCGTTTCAAGTAATCATGCCTATTTTTCCAGGATATTCACTAGATAAACTCCCGATCGCCTTCGAGGGATAAACGCCGATGATTCTAAGATTCGCTGCTCCTCCAACTATATGGAGGGAGTAACACAGTGGATCTTAACCCAATATTTTGGGTTATAGTAGCACCCTGCAAGGAGTCACCCAGAGATGAACTCCCAACCTTCTTAGCCGCTGTCCCCTTAGGCTCTTTTTTCTGGGAGAATGATGAGGCCTTGTAGTCTCGATGGTGTGATGTCTTTGGGTTTATGGTTGGCAGTCACCCATTCCAGGCCACCCACTCCCCTCCGTATTTGTGTAAGTGAGGAGTCCATCCCTGTAGCAATCTAGGTGGCTCCTTTTCACCCGGCTGCAGCAAAGTTTCTGCCAAGGACATGACTATAAAAGCAGGGAGGGAAACAAACACAACCATCCATTTCTGCTGCCCCAAATAAACTGAAACATAAAGAAAGTCGGATTTCCACTTGTAGGCCTTGGATGCGAGTTCATGGGTGTGCTTTAAAAATAGGCCCCCAGCACCCGGCTAAAAATGTTAATGTATTTCCTGCTTTAATCCTGCTGTATAAAAATGTAATGCAATACAGATGGCTTGCCACACAATGGCAAGAGGCTCGTGGCTCCTGTCAACAGATGCAGTGCGTTTTTACATTAATTAAAGGTCTCTGAATTTATTTATTTTTATCATCAAAATGCAGTCTTTTATAGTCCTTTGGGACAGATGCTGTTGTTGTCATGCTGCCCACGAGCCAAACGGAGATGCAGACGTGACAGCAGCACCTGGTTCAGTTGCGGGAACAAAATCCCATCATTTAATTCTGGTTGTTGATTTATATCGAGAAGAAATGTTACCAGTTGGTTCTGGTCTTACCAGCCTGAATGCAGATTGACTACTTCTTGCCCAAACCTGTATTGGGCATGAAGGGAATGGAAGGAGACAATCTTTCCCCCCACCCTACATTTGTTTATGATAGAATGGTTTTAAGTGGATTGAAACAGAAGCAATCAGGATTAGATAGACGTCTCTACACATGGTCCCAATGACATTGTGTATAAATCCTCTAAGGTTCTTTGAGTGATTTTAAAATGAGGATGGGGGATTACTAACAGAATTATGGGAATATGGAGAGGAATTTCAAAGCTGATGTTATTGTGTCCAGCCATCCGGCACTGAAATATTAAAGGGAAAGGGAAAGCTAGTCCTTTGACATGAATGTCGGTGCTCATCTCTGTTTCTAAGCCGAAGAGCCAGCGTTGTCCAAGGACTGCTCTGGTGGTCATGTCACCAGCATGACTTCACCAAACGCTGTTACCTTCTCACCAAAGTGGTACCTATTTATCTATTGCATTTACATGCTTTCAAACTGCTAGGTTGGCAGAAGCTAGGACTAGTGACAGGAGCTCATCCCATCATGTAGCACTTGGGCCTCGAACTGCCAACTTTGCAATCTTCCAATTGTCAGAATTGGCGTCTTAACCACTATTACCGAACAGCTAAATGAGGGGCTGGCTGTACCTTTCACCAGCAGGACAGTGAATTATTTGTCATTTCATATGTTCTTACTGTACTTTTACACCTAGTGGTCTAGAACACACTGCAGAAACCATCCAGTTTGACACCGCTTTAACTGGATCAGTCTTAGGGAATCCTGGGGGTTGTAGTTTATTGTAGCACCCAGGCTCGCTGACAGAGGAGGCTAAATGTCTCACAAAGCTACAGTTCTCAAACTTCCCTAGCACTGAGTCAGAGCAGTTAAAGTGGTCTCAAACTGGATTATTTCCATAGTGTGTTTTGTACCTTGACTTGGATGGGTGGCACATGCCTCATGCTGTTCAACCCCAGGCAGCAGGGACACTGGCATTATTTTTTAAGGCGGAAGAGGGTTCAGCACTGAGAGGCAGGTTGCTATTTTGCCTACTTGCATGTACTTGCAGTGGGAGGGCAAATTAGTTTTCCCACCAATGCTACTGAAATATCCTTAACTATGAAGACTCTGTCAAGGGTGCTTTGATTGTGTGTTCCTGCATGGCAGTGGGTTGCACTAGATGGCCCTTGAGGTCTCTTCCAACTCTATGATTCTTACAAACACAATGTATATGAAGAAAAATCACTCTGTGTATTCAGTCTATCTTAGTCCCAGGTAAGCGTGCACAGAATAGGTTGCAGCCAGCCATTGTTATTCCTGGAAGGGCTCCACAATAATCACAGTATTTCTAATACTTCGTCATTCATTCCACTGCTGAATATAATTCCTGAGGAAGTTTAACCATAGGAGTCTTGGCCGCCCAGCATTGTCAGATCATTTTGTGTAAGGCTGATCCTCTAAAAGCTGTCTTTGCTGCTCCCACCTCATTCAGGGGTCCATGTCAGGCAGCAAAATGTTTTGGGCTGGCCCCAGCAAGGATCTAGTCCTTACCTGGATTCTTCTTTTTCAGTATTATTATTCTCTTCCAGGTGTATAATTTCAGCCCAATTCTGCAGAGATGGCAAAGACTTGCAATAATTTCTCCACCAAATTCATACAGCTTGCAAAACCATCCCACATTGCTCTCCATCACACTTCCCAAAGAAGTAACTTATGGACTCCAATTTCCTGAAAACCATTATTGTGAACATGCTTGTGGGATTACAATCCTATACTTATCCATGCTCCATTCTTCAGATATTTAACCCATAACCATGAGGGTTAGAAACCCTAGCTACTTTCCCTCCCTCCTTCTCATTTAACAAAATTGTCATATTCCCAAGTGCCATGTGGTCTGATCATGCACTGCAGAAATAATGCAGTTTAACACCACTTTCACTGCTATGGCTCAGTGCTATGGAATTGTGGAATTTGGAGTTTTGTGAGATATATAGCCTTTTTTTCCAGAGAGCTGGTGCCACAACAAAGTACAAATCCCAGGATTCCAAAGGCAGAGCCATGGAAGTTAAAGCTATGTCAAACTACATTATTTCTGCAGTGCAGATGCAGCGTGTGAGTGAGAGAGGACTTAAGGAGAGGGTGGATGAGCTGAAATGGGGTAGAACCAAACCAAGCCAAACTGATAAAATTATATCCTCTCATGATTTAATAATCGTATTAAACCTCCAATTAAAGCCCAATAAATGCCCTATTTTTCTTTGTTAGGGAAACATTTGTTCACTAGACATTAAACCTCTGCTTGGGAATCCTGTGGCAGGCACCAGTGGGGAGATCTATTTTGATTCCAGCTAACTAACTGCCTGCCTAGAGAGTCAATGGGGCTGTATGTGTTTCAGCTGCACCTGCTCTAGAAGCAACACAACTGGGGCCTTTGTCTGTGAGATCGAGAATTCTATTAGAGCATTCTTAAGTTGTTGTTCTTGTTTTAAGTAAAATGTTATGTTATGGCAGAAAAGAGATTATAAGATAGCACATGGCAGGTGGAGAATTGGGTCAAGCAGTGGAAGCGTTCATGGAACGGGTGATGGACATAAGGGTTTCCCTGTTTTCACCCATGAAGCGCTGGAGGATATGTCACAGTGGCTGTCTGTCGGTGCAAGCCAGCCTTTCCCAACTTACCACCCCTCCAGAAGTGTAGTGCTACCGCCTCCATCATTCCCAGTTAGCATGCCTGGGAGTGATGGGGGTTGCAGTCTGCCCAGTCATGAGGGAGCTGTAGGCAGATACAGTTGACCTTCCACATTAGCAGATTTGCTTATTCACAGATTTGATTGATATGTTCTCTCTAGGAATCTCTAGGTCCTCCAGCATGACGCTGTGGTCAGTGTCCACCAGAAGTCATAATGGAAGACCTAGAGATTCCTAGAGAAAACACTTCTCTAGACATTTGTAGGTCCTTGAGCATGATTCTGTTATCAACCACAGAATTGCATGGGAGAACCTAGAGATTCCTAGAAGGGTGTTTTTGTTGTTAACTGGCTTTGAGTCAAAATCAAATCAAAACCTTATTGCTTTTGACCAAAGGTCATTGCACAGCACAACAATATAACAATACATATAACAATATGACACTATAAAAATACATGTAAATTATATCCAAAATACGGGTATCTCATATCTGGTATAGAATTTCTAAACAAACAAGCAACAATTGTCATTATGCATTAAAATTTTGTGAAATATAGTCATCACCTTTACAGTTTATGGCTATCCCTGTTATATACTTATTCCTGATTTTTTTAGGCAAACAAAGCTACTTTCCAGGTTACATATTTATTCAGGTCCAATAGAAGATAAAAAATCATATCCTGTGGGTTTTGACTGGGACTGGTTTCCATTATAGGTATAATGAACCTTTCTCTTGGTTCTTGATAGAGAGGGCAAAATAACATGTAATGAACAAGGTACTCTACCTCTTGACAACCACATACACAAGTACGTTCTTTTGCAGGAATACCTCTATATCTTCAGTCTCTGTATGCTGTATCCATCATATTCAATCCCAGTTCGGCAAAAGCTTTCCGCAAGTTGGCTTTGAGTCGATCTCGACTCATGGCAACCCTCTGGATGAGACTTTTCCAAAAGCCTGTGTCCTCCACTGCCCCAGTACATTAAATTGGCTCAGGCAGTTTTTGACGTACCCATTTCTTGTAAGTTAAAACACAAAAACTGTATGGGTGAGTGCTTGAAATTTGAAGATTTTGGCCAAGATTTTGAACTTTGAGACATAAGTAAAATGACAGTGTTCCATCATTGCATAGTTACATCTGACAATACCCCCCCACCACCACCCAAACCCTACAGTTTCATCCTACTGATTATGACAGGCTTCCAAGGTTCTGCAGATCAGGACACTCTCCAGATCATGGGGGGTGTTAAGAATAGGCAATTGGAGAGACAACTCAGAGTCCAACACACCAGCTTTTCTGAGTCAAGCCTACAACTGGGAGTCACTGCAGATGCCATTTACCAGTGCCCTGGTTTGCAGCATCTTAGAAACGCTTCAGCTGAGGCACGGCCAGGCTGAATTATAAATGTTTGGGTGTCACATTTTGTTGTTAAATATGGTAAACATGAATCCCCAACAACACGATTGTAAGGCGAGCTACTGAACAGTGCCAGTCGTTGTTTATAATTATTCAGTTGACAGTGCTCCAAATGCCTACATTGTGGGTCTAATTCTGTGCAGATTTTACAGCAAAACATCACACTGAGAATGGGGAGGCTAAAGACCCCATCTTGGGGCTTAAAGCAGTGTGAGATGAAGATCCCGTGAAAGGTGGGATACAGATAGGATCTGCTAGTACAGTTGGCCCTCTACATCTGCGGCTTTGACTTTTGCAGATTTGATTATTTGTGGTTTTGATTAATAGATTCTGTTTAGGAATCTCTAAGTCCTCCAGCGCAATTCTGCTGGAAGTTGACCATAGAGTTGTGCTGGGGAACCTAGAGGTTCTTAGAGGAAACACTTCTCTAGGCATTTGGAGGTCCTCAAGCATGATTCTGTGATCAACGGCTGGCAGAAGTTGACCATAGAGTTGCACTGGAGGACCTGGAAATTCCTAAAAGGTGTTCTCTTACATAAAACGAATAGCGTTTTTTTATTTGTGATTTTTCCACATGCACAGGGATCCTTCTCACCGAACCCCAGGAATGTGGAGAGACCACTGTAAATCTCAACTAGTTGACCTGGCAAGGCTTTCTGTCTCCCCCCCCCCTCCTTTATCTTAGTTATGCTGATGCCATTAATTGCCATCAGGTTGGATTTGATCTATGTTGATGCTATGATTGAGAGACTTCCAAAGGGCCTGGTCATCAACAGCCGAACTCAGGTCTTACAAGTTCAGGGCCATGTCTTGCTTGCCTGAGTGTGACCCAGTGGGTTTCCATGGCCAAGCAGGGATTCAAGACCTGGTCTTCAGAATCCTAGTCCAACACTCAAACCGCTACACTACAGTGGCTCAACCAAAAATATGGGACACCAAACATCACATGTCAAATTCTTAAGAGATTTGTACTCCCAAAAATGAGCTCTGAAACTAAAGCAAATTCTTATGCCTTCGCCTCCTTCTGAGGGTGAGAGACTATAACCTGCCCAGGTCATCATCAGTGGGTTTCCATGCCTGAGCAGGGATTTAAGCCCTGGTGACCAGAGTCATAGTCCAATGATCAAACCACTACCCAGTGCTGCCATCCTGTTTTTAATTGTACTGTTATTTAATTATTTTTAACTTTTGTATAATTAAAGTTTTCACTGTATCTTGTTTTTAAATGTCATAGGCAGCCATGGGTCCTGCATAAGGAGAAGTGCCAATTCCCATACATACTTGAGTATAAGTTGACCTCTTGTATAAGTCGAGAGCAGGTTTTGGGGACAGTTTATGGATTTGTATATGACCCGTGGACATAGGGTTGCCATATCCTGATTTTGGGCAGGACAATCCCAGATTGGAGAGTTCAAAAATGTCCTATCCTGGATGGGCATTTTTAACCCTCCAGTCTCGGATTTTTGCCTTGCTCCAGGTCACATTTTGTAAATGTCCAGTCTACTGGAGGAAATGTGCCTGGAACAAGGCAGAAAGCCTCCCCCGGGCCCAGCTCCTCCTCCTCCATCACCCTCCATGATGGTCCTCCCCGCCTTGGGGCTGGAGGGGGCTGAGGCTGAGGCCCGAGTGCAGCCTCGTCTCCTCCAGCCCCAGCCCGCATGGCTGGGATTCCGCTTGAGGCCTCGGCCTCTTCCAGTTCTGGGGAGGCTAGACAGCTGCACTGGATCTTCTAGGGCCAAGGCCCTGAATGCTGCACTGCCTCCTCCAGCCCCAGCCAGCATGGCCTGCTAGGCCTCCCTGGGGCTGGAGAAGGCCTGGGCCTCGGCCTCGAGTGCAGCAGTGCTGCATCCAGCCCTGGGGAGGCCTTGGAGGCGGTGCCGCGTTCGGAGCCTGGACCTCCTCCAGTCCCGGGGAGGCCTAGGAGGCAGCATCATGCTCAGGTCCTTGGCAGAGGCTGCAGAAAATAAGGTGCTTAGGGTGGGTGCTGAGCCTTCTGCTGCTGCCTCCACCTCCCTTGCTGCATTTTTGGCATGGTGAATGAGCAGCAGGGAGGCTAGGGCCTGGCGGGTCTCCATGGGGGCTTTGGGTGCGGGCTTAATGTTTCTTTTTAATTTATTGATGTGTTTGTCCTTTAATTGGGTGTGCCCTCCATTTTTTTGAATGTCCTACATTTTGCCCTACAATTTCTTGGTTTTGAGGTAGGGAATTATGGCAACCCTATGTGGATAAGTCAAGGATAAAACCTAACGGCACGTAACAATGGATCTAAAGGATAAGGAAAATGAAAATGATGCCAAAGAATTTACAAATCCCAGCAGGCATAACTGTTTGAGCAGTTAAAATAGTTACTTGTAATAGGGCTCGAACATACACGTTTTTTGTTTTACGTGGGCGGGGATCCAGAACGGCTCCCCCGCGTAAAACAAGGGTGCACTGTAATGAGAAAGAGCACCCATACTAGGAGATGCTGCAGCAGTTTGCTTTTGCCTAAGTCTGCTGGGAAAGACAAGATTTACCTCTCCTCTCTCCATTGAATTAATTGGGTGCATTTTGAACTCATTTCTGAATTTTGAGCTCATTTTGCAGCAACTGAAGTAAGCTGAGGAAAAAGGAGGGGGGTGGGAGAAGAAACTGGGACTTTTTAAAAGCTGCTGAAAAATGGGACAGTAGAGGGTTAGTTGGGACTGTGCTCAGGTTTACCCTATTTTAAGTCTCTCTGGACACCTTCATCTTGTTGATTTTCCCCCCATTGGAAAAAAGGAAATCCTGCACTGACTGACCGCCAATGATTTCACACTGCTTTTAAACAGATCTGCCTGGAAACATAAGAGGTTGAATCTTCAACCTTCTGTATGCAAGGCAGATGCAACAACCCTACTGAGCTAAAGAGCTCCCTCTAAAGGGGAAGGTTATCTATTGATCAGCATGGGTTTTATCTTTACATTTTCCCTATTTTCCAGCTGTTTTCTTTTTCTTTTCTGATTCCACCTTCTCCTTTCCTTCCCAGATGTCTCTCCAATTGTGGCAGGCCTCATTGGAGCCACAGTCCTGGTGGTGTCTGTCTCTGTGACTGTGTTTATATGGACATGCTGCCATCAACAAGCAGAGAAGAAGCACAAGACACCTCCCTACAAGTTCATCCACATGTTGAAGGGCATCAGCATCTACCCGGAGACACTGAGCAACAAGAAGAAAATCATACGAATCCGACGAGACAAGATGGGCAATGCCAGAAAAGATGGAAATGGCAACTTTTCAGTGGATGAGGCTGAAGCTGGATTAGTGGGCTCTAACAAACTATCCAGTGCTCTAGACATGCCTACCTGCGTCAACCAGCTTCCAATCAAAGTTGATTATGGAGAAGAGCTGAGCCCAGGTCAAAGCTTGACACCGTCAGGGAGCAAAACACCCTCTCCGTCTTCTCCTCAAGAAGAGGTCATGCTTGGGATGCTGACTTTCTCTGTGGACTACAACTTCCCAAAGAAAGCCTTGGTGGTAACCATCCAGGAAGCCCATGGGCTGCCTGTCATGGATGAGCAAAACCAGGGGTCGGACCCCTACATCAAGATGACAATCCTGCCCGACAAGAGGCACCGGGTGAAGACACGTGTCCTCCGGAAGACCCTAGACCCGGTGTTCGATGAGACCTTTACCTTTTATGGGATCCCTTACAGCCAGCTCCAGGACCTGGTGCTGCATTTCCTTGTGCTGAGCTTTGACCGCTTTTCTCGAGATGATGTCATTGGAGAGGTGATGGTCCCACTGGCTGGAGTGGATCCCAGCACTGGGAAGGTCCATTTAACCCGGGAAATCATCAAAAGGAATATACAGGTAGGGGAAATGGTTCATTTGGATTTGAAGAAAGCTTTCCTCCCAGGGCTTAAAACACCTCAGAGTGGGATAAAAACCTGGTAACATATCTCCGTTGTCTTCTGCAGTTCCTCTTAATATGGTAACATGAAGTGATGTTGGGTCATTTCCTATTGACATTTTGAGAGGGATCCTCTACTACTCCAATGCCTCTGTCAGCAATACCTCTCAAAATGGCAAGTGACCCAGTATCACTTTCTTTTGCCATTTTAAGAGGAACTGCAGAAGAAAATTGAGGTATTGGCATAGTATGTTAATCTGGGCCATTTCCTCAACATTGTGATCCTGGGGGAGCAAAACCTCTGTAATCTGGTGCAGTTGTCAGTGTTTTTAATAACAAATTTTGAGGCCAAAAAACAGGTGGAAATATTGTTTAAATGAGAGGGGGTTCTGGGATGATGCAAAGATGTCCTGAGGGCACCTAGGACCATGAAAAAGCATTCAAGTGGCACATGTGGTTTATAGGCCACACCATCCCCACCCATAATCATTTGGGATTGCTACTTTCATGAACTGCAAACTGCCATAATCTCAGCCAGTGTGACAAGTGGCCAATTGAGATAGGGGTTTGGCATAATAATGCTTTTCAGTTTTGATCCATGATCAACTCTTACATTTTGGTTAGGATCACGTCTAGGATACCTGGTCCTTACTTAGCCTTTTAAAATGAAATTATCTACAAGGCACATCAAAAATTTGTTCAACAGCCTATGCTTAAAGGAGTTAGTCTTCCAGCAGATACCAGGGTAATTGAAATATTCCATAATACCTATTCTTGGATCATTGAGATTTCTGAGATTTGTTTCTGAAAAGCATTGTCTGCCACCTCTTCTTGGTTTGGTGGCCTGTAGTAGACTCTTACTTCAATTATGGGTGTTTTTTCACCATTTATTTTCCCCAAACTGGTCCATTCTGATCTCTCACAGTGATTTCTGTAGAAGTCAATAGTCTGATGTACAATGCTGCTACTTCTGCTTTTTTGCCTCACTTGTTCTTTTTAAACCATCATTATATTCCATTCATGGGAATCATCCCACTAGATCTCCATTATATCTAAAAAGTCATATTTATCTTCCTACACGAGGACTTCAAGCTCATCTTATTCATTTTCCAAATTCTGTGTGTTGATGTATAAACATCTGAAGCCTTGTTTATTCTCATCTATTAATCTATTGTCCATTTTATTATGGACCCCATTCTCTCCCTCATCTTCTCTAGAATTTGCATCCTTGTGTTTAGAGCTTGATTTTGGGCTGAAGTTTGAACTATCATTTCCAACTTTCCAAGGATTTAGTTTAAAACCCACAACAATGCTATTACCAAAGACATTGGGGCTTGACAGACCGCCCCAAAAGGGCAGCCTATAGCCGCCCGTTTTTATGCTGCAAGGAAGCTGCACCAACCAAATGGCGTGGCCTCTGTCAGGACTAAAAAGAACCCGCTGAAAGCCGTTGGTGCACTTGTGCCCACCGATGACACATGCACAGCGTGGTGACTTTTGGACACTGCGCCGTGTCTGCATCATTATGGTAGGCCCTATGTAGATGGGGCTGCGCTATGATAGCGCCAGCACTGCACAGTATGGCTTGGGAGTGTGCGGACACTCCGCATTCCCAAGCCCTAAAATCAGCCCCAGACTGCAGCTTTCCGGCAGTCTGTACCGGGCCATTATTCCCAGCAGCCCATCTGTAGCCAGTAGTCCTCTGTCTAAGAAGTGAAGACTATGGTGCCAAATGCCAAATCTCTCCCATTTACATCACCTACATAGGCATTCGCTTTTAATATCTTTCTGTCCTTGTGTAGTCCTCTACTCTTCACTGGTAAAATTGGTAAGAATACCATCTGTGCCTCAAAGACTTTCAGGTTTCTGCCCAAAGCTCCATAGTTAGAGTTGATCTGCTCAAACCTGGTCTTGGCAGTGTCATTAGTATGCATATGGAGAAAGGGATACTGATTTTGTTCTCCATGAGTTTTGGCAAGTTGTTGGTGACATCCTAGATATGTATACTAGGAGGTTATCTCCTGATTCATCTTGTTAGGCTGACACACAGGGGTCTTGCTCCATGAGTCCCCAACCAACAGCACCTTACTTTTCTTATTGTAGTGGTTGGTGATCAGTCTCATGAATGTTTGAGGCAATGGGAGTTGTAATCAGAAACAGCTGCAAAGAGTTGGGTTGGTGAAGACTGTCTTATCTCACCTAGGAAGGTGATGATGGCTACAGCAAGCCCTGAATCCGGCACAATCCTCATCCCTAGACAGGATAAGGAAGAAAACAGGCCACAGATCACTTTGTGTTTACCCACTTCACCCCGTTTCCACTTGTGAGTCTGGGCAGCTGCTAGGATAGGAATTGCTTTGGACAATTATTACCTCAGGCTAAGGCCATCTGAAAGTGCAAAAAACTAGGACATGATGCCCATGGCAACCCAGCCTGCTATTTGTTCAGCTTAACACTGGCTTTGTAACACTTAGCAATGCTCCAAGTTTATTTCCACCAAATTAATTCCCTTTTAACAAACTTGGGACCATGCCAGCTGGGGAGTCTGGGAACTGCAGTCCAAAAAAATGTTTCCATGCTCTGACCTGTTCATTCCAAATAAGGAGTTTTTCAGGGTGTCCAAATATTATTTTTACGCTTTCAATTTTATATATAACTGACATTGTAATGATCATTTTCAGGCACCCTGTACAATAGGCATTTTCAACTGCCTTATCTCTGTAACTTTTGTTGTTGTTCACTGCCCTTGAGTCGATCTGGAGCCATGGCAACCCAGTGGATGAGACATCTCCAAGACCCTCTGTACTCCGTTCCTGTTCTGCTTAACTCCTGCAAACTCATCCTCAAAATGATCTCTTTAATAGAGTCCATCCATCTTGCATGCAGCCTTCCTCTCTTTCTACTTCCCTCTTACCTTTCCTAGGTAATTTTTTCCAATGATTCATGGCTTCTCATGATGTGTCCAAAGTACGACAACCTGAGTTTTGTCATCTTGGCTCCTAGGGAGATTTCTGGCTTGATCTGCTCCAGGACCCATTTGTTGGTCTTTTTGGCTGTCTATGGAAGCCTTAGCACTCTTCTCCAGCCCCATATTTCGAATGAGTTGATTTTGCTGCTATGCTACTTCTTAACTATCCAGAGCTCACATCCATACCTGGATAGACTATGGGATGATCAGAATTACGTTTTTGTGCATTTCTTTGGTTTTTTTACTAGATCCAACAGTTTCATCCAGTGCCAGGTGCAGAAGACATACACTAAAAGAAGAGGGTGCTTCTGTGCATATTTTGAACCTAGGAATTTGGTCTCAGTATTGCTGTTGTCTGTTGTTAACTGCCCTTGAGTTGACTTTGACTCATGGCGACCCTGTGGATGGGACATCTCCAAGACCCCCTGTCCACCACTGCTCTGCTTAGGTCTTGTAGAAGGCCTCCATGATTGAGTCTGGCATGTAGTATCCCTCTCTTTCTACTGTCCTCTACCTTTCTTAGCATCATTGTCTTTTCCAGTGATTAATGCCTTTTCATGATGTGGCCAAAGTACAATAGCCTTATTTAGTCATCCTTCTTTCCATGAGATTTCAGGCTTGATCTGCTCTAGAGCTCATTTGTTTTTCTTCTTGGCCATCCATGGTATTCTCAGCACTCCTCTCAGTATTAGAAATGAACTACAGTGATCCCTTCACATTCACTGGGGTTAGGGGTGAAGGACTCCTGTGAAAGTGGAAAAAACGCAAATAGAAAAACACTATTCTTTTTACCTAAGAGAACACCTCTCTAGGAATCTCCAGGTTCTCCAGTGCAACTCTATGGTCAACATCTGCCAGAAGTTGATTATAGAATCATACTAGAGAACCTACAAATGCCTAGAGAAGTGTTCTCAAGGAACTTCTAGGTTCTCCAATACAAGTCTATAGTCAACTTCCAGCATAATTGTGCTCAGGGGTTTTGAGATTCCTAGAGAGACCATATTAATCAAAACTGCAATTAATCAAAGCCACAAAAGTCAAAGCCACAAATGTGGCTCTTTGGCTCTTCTGAGCCTCTCTCTTCACCAACAGGGCCTGTGAAGGTGTTGGGCCTGAAAGAAAGTCCTCCCCTGAAGATCTAGGTTGGCTTGTATGGGGATATACAGTCTTTTAGATAGTCTGGACCCAAACCAAGTTCATAACCAACACTTTAAACTCTGCTCAGAAACAGACAGATACCCAGTGAAGCTGTTTCCAAAGGGGGGAGTTACATAATCCCTGTGAACCAGTACCATTCAGCAGCATTGCATTTTCCTGAACAGTTTCCAAAGGTTGCCCCATGTAGAGTGCATTACAACAATCCAATGAGGATATAAGAAAGGTGCAGGTGTCTTGCACTTGTGGCCCTGAAGAGCCCTGGTGGTGCGGTGGTTAAATGCCGGCCCTGTAGCCACAAGGTTGTGAGTTTGATTCCAGGGCTCCAAGGTTGACTCAGCCTTCCATCTTTCCGTTGTCGATAAAATGAGTCCCCAGCTTGTTGGAGGCAATTGGCTTACAGATTGCAAAGTGCTTAGAGAGTGCTGAGTTCACAGTTATGTGGTATAGAAATGTAAATGCTATTGCTTGCTATTGCTGAAGAAATTTGACCTTGTCATCCCTTTGCAGAAATGTGTCAGCAGAGGGGAGCTGCAAGTGTCCTTGTCATACCAGCCTGTGGCCCAGAGAATGACTGTAGTTGTGCTGAAGGCAAGACATCTGCCGAAGATGGACATCACTGGCCTCTCAGGTAGAAGCTATTTACTTCAGCTCATCGCTGTGCTTCCAGATGTTGCAGTCAAGTTCTCCTTGTGCAGACCTTCCTTTTACATTAGAGGGCCCAATCATTTGCATCATTTCCAGTTGATGCTGCCCATCACCAAAAGGAGCATCCATGTACAGAGGCTCCCTTCCTCACCTTCTGTTGTTTTACAACAGGGGTGGGCAACTGTAGGACTGAATACTTATTATTATTATTAATGTTTATTTATATAGCACCATAAATTTGCATGACACTTTACAGGCATTGCAACAGATTAATGACAGATTAATAACAGATTAACGACAGATTAATTGGGACTCTCCCTTCTAAACTGAGTTGTAGAATATGCCACTCCTATTTTATGGGTTACTCACCTTGTTTGCTTTGGGGAGAGGGAAAGAGAAAGAGTGGGAGGAAATTGGGTGGCAGAGAGACAGACAGCTGTTTTTCATACTAAACAATTGTAGTACTTTGCTACCGCTTTACTAGCCATGACTGATTGCTATGAAATCGTAGAACCTGTAGTTTGGTAAGACACTATAGCAGACAATTCTAAATTTCCCCAAAACTACAAATCCCAGGATTCTACAGAATGGAGACATGGTAGTTAAGTATGGCAGAAAGAAAAAGGAGTGCAAATAGAGAGAAGCTGGTGGTAGAAAGAGCAAATGTGGGGCAATGAGGTTTAGGCATGTAAACCTTTGCTTAGAGTATCCTCACACATGAGAGCAAAGAAATTCAGAAGTACTCTGCCCATTAGCTGAGACTGCAACAAATTTTGCACCTTTTAAATTATATTTTTCTATTTTCAGACTTTTTTGTGGAAATTATGGTTGTGCAAAGAATTTTTTTGCAGAAAAACTGCAGTGTGTGTGTGTGTGTGTGTGTGTGTGTGTGTGTGTGTGTGTATTACTTTTTCCCCTGGGGAAAAAAGCAGAGGGCTTGATACCAAAATACAATTTGCAAAAAAATCCACTGAAATAGGAGGAAGCTGTTCTTTTTGCTCTCACTGAAAGCACAAAAATCTTGCAGCAGTTGACAAGGACAGAAAAAAATGGCAAAGATTCTTTACATCCTGAATGGGGTGGGAGAGAAAAGGGGGTTGCAAAAATGGAGAAAATGTGAGTGTATGTGTGAACAGGGGGAGAGAAATGGTTTCACCATACAACCCATTATTCCTTAAGGAATGTGTACCTTGATGGAAGAACAGGGTTTCTCACTTTGTCTTTAGACAAATCAACAGAAGAGAAGAGTTCTATGAAGGCCTACTGTCCATGATATTTGATTAGATCCATCATGTATTGTATATAAGTTCTTGCAAATCAGTGGTAACAGATGGGAAGGGGCTGTTGCCTTTATGCTAGGATGCGAAGCTGCATGGGGCCAGTTCCCCTTTCAAAATATCCTCCCTCCAGCATACCCAAATCCTCCTCCCAGCATGCCCAACCCTTAATGTCATTGTTGTCCCTCTGAAAGTAGTGACTGATGTGATGTCATATCACCATTTGAGAGGGACGGCAACAAATACAGAGATATTTCAAATGGGTAGATGTTTAAGATGATGCGATGGCTCAAGTGGTTAAGGCACTGACGCTATTGGTTGCAAGATTGGCAGGCTTAAAGACCTTGGAGGTCTTTAAACAGAGGCTGGATGGCCATCTGTCGGGGATGCTTTGATTGGGAGTTCCTGTATGGCAGAATAGGGTTGAACTGGATGGCCCTTGGGGTCTCTTCCAACTCTATGATTCTATGAAATGGTGTTTGCATGTACAATATAATAACAGGAATAAAGATTAACAGATATATTTTATTACACCTTATTCCTACCCCTACTCCTGTAAAAAGCTCTTACTCCTTTACTCCTTTACTCCTTCCTCCTACTCTCCAGCCCTGTCAGGCAGAGAGAGCCCCCCATCCATCTAGGGATAGGTCTCCTTCCTTCCTATCAGATGACTGGAGAAACAGAAGGCTCTGCATCAGCAACAGAAGAGATATATTTAGTCTGTTTTTCACTTTCTAAGGGGGAGAAATTATCAAGGAAGCATATTTCACACATTCCCCCCTCCAGCAGGATGAAGAGTTTTTCTGGAATGTTTTAACCACTTCTGGCCTCTGAAGGGCTTGGGGGCTGCAGAAAGGCTTGTGAGGCGGGCTAAAAATAAATATCATTATAATATTATTATTTTTATTAGAGTACTTATACCCCGCCCTTCAGCCCTAAAGGCTCTCAGAGCGGCTTACAATTATTATTTTTAATTAGATGGTTCCCTTCCCTCAGGCTTACAGTCTATAAAGACATGACACAAAAAGAGAAGGGAATGGTGGTGGGGAAGTGGATCATGTCCAGCAGTTCTTCTCTCCCTCTGAGGCTTGGACTGAGGCTGATGGACCGGAGGGAGGGCTCTTCCTCTTAGTTATTATTAAGCTATAGGAAAAGAGATTCCACCTCAACATTAGAAGGAATTTCCTGACAGTAAGGACTGTTCGACAGTGGAACAAAGTCCCTTGGAGTGTAGTGGAGTCTCTTTCTTTGGAGGTCTTTAAACAGTGGCTGGATGGCCATCTGTCAGGGATGCTTTGATTGTGAGTTTCTGCATGGCAGAATAGGGTTGAACTGGATGGCCCTTGGGGTCTCTTCCAACTTTATGGTGCTATGATAGCCTAATCCTTAGGTGAGGTTGTGGAGCATATGGGAGCAATGCAAGTTGTATCGCTGGCAACTGCCTTGAATGGTTCTCACACTATTGTCATGGGACAGCATTATTGGCCTGCTCTTGTCCCCTTTCTCCAGCAGATCCCTACGTGAAGGTGAACGTCTACTACGGCAGAAAGCGGATTGCCAAAAAGAAGACTCATGTGAAGAAGTGCACTTTGAATCCCATCTTCAACGAGTCCTTCATTTATGACATCCCTGCAGAGCTTCTCCCTGACATCAGTATTGAGTTCCTGGTCATCGACTTTGACCGAACCACAAAAAACGAAGTGGTGGGGCGTCTGATCCTGGGGTCGCACAGCGTCACAGCAGGGGGCATGGAACACTGGCGGGAAGTGTGTGAGAGCCCACGGAAGCAAATCGCCAAGTGGCACAGCTTGAGCGAATATTAGCAGGGTAAGCTGAGGGCACGGTGTGCTTGGCATGTGCCCTCCGGCAAACAGACTCTTAACCCCCCTCCCTTTCCTCTTCTGTTTTAGTTGTAGAACTAAAAGTTTCTGTAAGAAGCAGCTGATCGGTTTTCTCTAGTGACGTTAACTTTTGCAGGGCACATACACTAAAGTTCTAAAAAACAAAACAAAATATCCTACAAGGGAAAAAAAAAGCATTAATTTTAATAATACCACAAAATGCATATATTATGAAAACAGTGTAACTGCACTAATGCATGCCAAGTACTGACATTTTTAAAAAACAAAAACAAAAAAAATGTAGTATAACTTACCAATGTCGAGGTACCGTTTTTTCATATGATTTATCTGTCACTATGAAAATTGTGTTTTGTGCTGAACTGTCTGTGTTGGTATTCACACCACAATTGGCGTATTCAGCTTCTCTTCCAACTCCCCCCCCCCCCTTTTCTTTACACGAAACAAACTCTGGTATTGGATTGCTGATGCCTTGTTTGTCCTCCCCACTCTTTATCTCTTTTTTATCATTTTCATGACTTAAGTGAACTAATTCCCTTGATGTATAGGCAATAGTTATCTGCATCTGCACTGGGTTAAAGAGATATCTGGGGAAAGGCATTCACTGAAAAGAGGAATTGATGAAAACTATGGCTGAAAACAATTACCTGTGAGTTGGGGAGGAGTAATCCATTCATTTTACTCATCCCCCATCTACTGGTCCTGAATTAGGAAAGGTTCTGTACTCCAACCACAAGGAGGCAGTCTGTTTAAAGCAATTGATAAAGAAAAAGAAAGGGAGACTTAATGTAGGTTTGAACCAGGAGATCCCTTTCTTTTCTGGAGCCAGTTGCTCTCATGTCTGTGTGGTGAATGAAGCCAGGTCTGTTAGTTTTGGCTCTTCGGAGGCTGCAGAAATGCACTTTATATGGTGCCACAGCAAGGCTGGTTGTAGCCACATTGCATAGTTCAAACAACCTGATACTGGCGAACTACCATGGCTCCATCCTGTGCAATCCTGGGATTTGTAGTTGCAAGAGATACTTTCTCTAGTTCGGGAATGTCCCAGCACTCTCAAGAATGCTATCCCATTCTCTCACTGCAAAGTCCCAGGACAGATGTATGGCAGTTAAAATGGTTTGTTGTTGCATGCCTTCAAGTTGTTTTGGACTTATAGCATCCCTAACTCTATATCATGGGGTTTACTTGGCAAGATATGTTCAGAGGAGGTTTGGGCCTGAACAGACAGGCCAAAATGAAGCTGCTTCTGGTCACTTTGCCTGTTATAGGACTTAGGACTGGAGTGTGGCTTTGACGCAGCTTCCGGCCTCTTAGGACGCATGCATCAGCATACCTCCAAAGTGACCCAAAGCAGCTTTATTTTGAGCTGTTTGTTTGGGCCCTTGGCCATTGCCTTCCCTTGAGGCTGAGAGCATGTGACTTGCCCACGGTAACTGCTATACTTGTGCAGTGTGGATAACACCATAGTCTGCCTATATGGTACAGCTGACCCAGACCGGATGGGGTGTGCACTTATTGCATTTGTCAGAGCAGCAGACGAAATAATTTCCAAAGGATCCCACTACCCTATTGTTTCCCCTTCTCTTCTCCCTTTTCATATGGAGCCTGGGATGTACACCACTCAAGCTGGTTTGAATCACAGCTAAGCCATCATGTCTGTACACAAATCCCCACTAGAGATCTGTGTCCCTTACACCATCCAAATAAGAGTATGCCAGCTCCATATACGGTACTCACTGTACAACATACTTTGTACCTGGAATGTCCCACTTGGGCAACTTTAACTGCTAACAGACTATAAAAGCTTCAAAATGACTCTGAAGCCATTTACTAGGCTGCACCACCAGACTGTTTTATGAAGAACTCTATGTGATCTTGAAGCCTGCTAGCAGATTATACAAGCTTCAAGGTAACATAAAAACCATCATTACATAGAAAGACTACAGTGTCAATTAGAGATCCAGAAGTTTGCACTTTGTGCACGAACAGAAAACAGGTTAGGAGGGAGAAACTCATTGCCCTTGCCTTTTTAGCATCTCATTTCTTAAAGACCTCTTCAGGCAGCAGCTGCCAGCAGAGTGACATAGATCAGAGCAACGGGGAAAGGAGTGCAGAGATTAAATGCTGATCCTGCAGCCACACGGTTGTGAGTTTGTTCCCAGGACTCCACGGTTAACTCGGCCTTCCATCCTTTCATAGGTCGGTCAAATGAGTACCCAGCTTGTTGGCGGCAATTGGGTTACAGATGGTAAACCACTTAGAAAGTGATGAGTTCACTGATAAGTGGTATAGAAATCTAAATGCTATTGCTGTAGCATGCAGGAAAACTTAAAAGGTTTTTCAGCATTCACTAACCATGTGTCTGGCCCTCATCTTGTGCTCTGTATAATGTAAATAACACCAAAAAAGAAACACGAAAGGATTTCCATGGTAGGAAGGTGCTTAGCCCAGGGCCCGGCTGCCTTCTTAGCTACTGCTCAAGTGGCTTCCTCAGGTAGCCAACATTGGTGAAAATCAGAGCATAAGTAAGCAGTGGCACAGAGCTGTGGCATGTGGTCTGCCCTCCAAATAAACCAGGCAGCAGTCCAGACGCCCATAACTTCCAAATACAGTAAGACTCCCACACCCACAGATGCGGTTCACTTATCCATGTCTGAGAAATACATGTCATCTCTAGGCATTTCTAGGCTCTCCAGTGTGATTCTATGGTCAGCTTCCATTCCAGGTGTACCATAGAATCATGCCTGAGGACCTAGAAATGCCTAGAGGGAACTGTTCTCTCTAGGCATTAATAGGTCCTTCAGTGTGAATCTGGTGTGCTTGGGACAGAAGTTGTTCATTGGAAATAGTAGGGTTCCCTGTTATCCATGGTTTCAGGTATCTACCAGGGGTACCCCCCATAACCCCACGGATAGAGGGGTTGTATTGTAGTCAGTTATTGGGAGGGGGTGGAAAGTAAGAGAGAGTCCCATCTTGTCTGACACAGGCAGCAAAAAGTCTTGGGCCAGGCTGACTCTATTTGGGATGTTTAGGGCGCAGGTTGTGTCAAAATGTTCTGTGAAGATACACTTAAAACCAAACCAAAACACACACACACACATTCCAGTGCAAAGTAATCCTTACTCTCTCTCTTCTTCCACACATACAAGAAAACTATGAGGTTGTCAAGGAAATCTGCTCAGGGTAAAAGTAGGTTTGAGCTTTTTGCTAGAGTTGGGAACGGTGGCCTTCCAGCTTCCAGTTCCCATCCACCTTAATTGCCAGGGATGGTGGGAGTTGTAGTGCAGCAACATCTAGAGGTCCACGGGTTCCTCACCCTTGACTTATTGGGCATCTATAAACAGCTCCTTTGGAATAATGGGTAAATATAGAGGGTGAAATAACTTTGAAAATACCACATACATATGATTCTGTGTATGTGTGTGTAAAATGATCATTCATGACAGCTGCCTCACAGTGAAATCTCCCAGAAGAGGGTCATTTTTGGATTGGTTTTTTTTCCTTCTTCTTCTTTCTCTCCCCCATCCTTCATTTTTCCTTTTACCTGGCGTCTATTGTAAAATTTTAAGAACAAAATAACTTGGACAAGTTACAACTCTGTGTCAAAACAAAAACAAAAAAGTAAGAAAAAAATTAACTTGAACCGTGTACAACTGCATAATACTGTAATGCTAACCTAACAAATATGTAATGCTATCTGTAATGTCAAAATTGTTTTAATGCACACTGAGCGTTCAAATAAAGATGGAGTCACTTTAAATTTCATTACCAGTTTCAGTATTTATTTTCATTTGGCACAGTTTCATTCAGCCAGGTGTTCCCCATCCTACAGCTGTGCATTTCATTTTTCTGCCCTAAGTGCAGTACCTTACATTTCTCCCTGTTGAAGTTCATTTTGTTAGCTGTAGCCCAGCTTTCTAGTCTATTCAGGTCATTTTGAATTTTGATCCTGTCCTCTGGGGTGTTAGCTACTCCTCCTAATTTGGTGTCATCTGCAAAATTGATAAGTATGCTCCCAATTCTGTCATCCAGGTCATTGATAAAGATGTTGAATAGCACTGGGCCCAGGACAGAGCCCCACTGGACACCCCACTGGTCACTTCTCTCCAGGATGAAAAGGAGCCATTGTTGAGCACCCTTTGGGTTCGGCCCGTCATGTATATTGTGCATTTTGGTTGACCCAAAACAGGTATCACTGTTTGGTGGATTTTGGATGTTATTGGATTTGCTATATGGCCAACATGGCTACCCCTGGATGTTAGCTAATTTTCCCAGAACTGGAAATATGCAAAGAATTTGGAAGTTCACTTTTCGTTGAAACGTTATTACGCTATAGTTGTCAGGGTCGCCCTTCCAGGCTCGTTCTGCCACATTAAAGTTAGCCTTGCTTAAGTTACTGTATATATTCATGTGTAAGTCTAGAAATTTTAGGTCAAAATTTGACCCAAAAATCTGAATTGACTTAACCACGGTCAATTTAATTACTGTATCTTAACACTTATTTAAAAGAAGGTGAAAAGCAAGAGTTTAATCTGTCCTGGAAGCACTGACCCCCTTCTACGTTCTCATCCATCCAGCCTTAAGGGTAAGCACAAACAGTAATGTCTGCTGGAGTTCTGTAAGTTCTTTGACAATGTTTTACTTTGCTTCACCCTTTAGATCCTTTGCTACAGTATATGCTCCTACGTTTTACCCTCAACTTGTCCAAGGGTCATTGCAAAATCCCTAATTTTGGCCATAAAACTTGCCTTTGACTTACACATGAAGTTGACTTATAGTCGAGTATATACAGGCATGTTGTAGCCATGTTAAAAGAGACCTGCTGTGTTGGCAGCTGTGAACAGCTACCGAGAAGTACCAGGAGATCCAAGACTTGGAAAAGGAATGCAGGTGGTTGGGAGGGATAGTGCTTGCAAGGTGTTTTAATAGTGAAACTTATGCTGTAGTGTCCATAATTGCAAAGGATTTATTACTGTGCCGATATTCAGTAAAACGTTTCTGGCTCATCCATGGAGTGTGTTCATTGAGTAAGATAAAGGCCTGTTACAGGCCTGTTACAGACTGCCAAAATAAAGCTGCTTTGGGTCTCTTTGGAGGTATGCTATTTAAATGATGCATGGGTCCTAAGAGTCCGGAGGTTGTGCCAAAGCCACACTCCATTCCTAAGCACTGGAGTGCAGCTTTCGGATTCATAGGATGCATGCATCATTTCAACAGCATACCTCCAAAGAGACCCGAAGCAGCTTTATTTTGGCAGTCTGTAACAGGCCAAAGACTGAGCATTACAACAACACTTTTAAAAAAAGCTTTGATTAGGGAGTGAAATTTACTGAATATCTAAACAACTCTGGTGGTCTCCTTTGTATCTCATTGTCACAGTGGAAGTTCTGGAGCAATATCCTTTTGGAATGACCACCACCTGGATCCTTACTATCGCTGAAGCAAATGAAACTTCATCCTCTAAGTCCAGACTATAATGGCAGGACTTTTCTCTGATTAGCCCAGTTTTATCATGTCATTGTGTATCTTTGACATATTACACTGTGCTGCTCATTTTTTTCTAATAAAGTTTATTAAAATTAAAATATTTAATTTTCAGTAGACTTTATCAAGATCTATTTGTTGACATTTAAACATATGTCCTTTGTAACCCACTTGATGCACAACTTTACGGGATATACTCCACATCTTCTATGCCACATTTCCCCAGATACCAA
This sequence comes from Sceloporus occidentalis, assembly GCA_023333645.1. NCBI lineage: Eukaryota > Metazoa > Chordata > Lepidosauria > Squamata > Phrynosomatidae > Sceloporus > Sceloporus occidentalis. The sequence goes on from JALMGF010000020.1 coordinate 10,091,512, forward strand.
CACATTTCTCACAATCTTAAGTATAATTTTTAAAAAGGAACAGAGATTTTTAAAAAAAAACAGTTGTGTGAAAAACAATTAACAACTTTTGCATCCAAATGTTCCAACACAGAACTCATGAGCTGTGTCCAAAGAAAAGTGCTCATTATTCCACTGTGATCATACTATGACAGGAGGAGCTCACAATTAGCACAATACAATACTGACTTGTGTTAATGCAGGAGTGTAAGGCACAAACACCTGCCTCTTCTCCAAAAGGCAAGTTTCTAGCTTCATTTGTTTGTTTTTCCTTTTACTTCACCTGAGAGCTACACATTTTGAATCAATTAGAAGCACCTCTTAGAAGCATCTCTTTTCAAGTTGGGAAACTCGGGAGTTGGAAAATTAAAGCAAATCAACAGTTGAAATTGTGCACCCACCTTCTAATGTTGGTTATGACTGAAATAGCGTCATAAAAATATTCACCACACTCCAACAGTAACTGATTCAACACTAAGTAAAATGTATTACAGTTTTAATCTGTACTAAATTAGTACCTATGGAGAGGTACATTATTCATGAAGTTAAATTTACCAATATAAATTCACCTTACACTGATACAGTCAAAAAATTTCTCAATAAATGGAATGCATGATTTTCTCTCCCCTCTCAACTTTTCAGTAGAATTCTGTAATGAGAATAAGATATATTTAGGAAAGTTGGTAATCCAAGAACAATAAAAAATATGAAGCTAGAAAAATCGACTATATGGCTAACTTTGAACATGTCTTAATTGCCTATGAAGTCATTGAAAACTTAGAACTACTACAATGAGCTGACACATTCAGCAGGCTGCTTTCACACTTACCTCACTTTCTTTTTCGTTCTAATGCACAACTTTGATCTACAGAAATTAGTGCACAATGGCATCATGACTCACAGTGAGGAAGAGAGGTTCCAGACCTGATTCCCACTAGAAGGGGAGTCCAACACCTATGAAACTGCTATACATTTTGTCCTCACTGTGATACCAGTCCCCACAAGGCCAAGACGGGGCCTCTGCCTATGTTCAGATCCCTCCAGAGCATCTTAACTGACAACAGAAGTAACATCTCTGACAAAACGTAGGCCTGTAACTCTGTCACTTTTCTTCTGTATGATTTTTAATATCCTTGCCTGATAAAGAAGCCAGGGAAGCTTTGAAAACTTGCATGATGTATTTTGTGCATTTTGGCTAGCCAATAAAGGTACCACCATTTTGTGGATTTTGTTGCATGACCAAGAAACTGCCCTGAATATGTTTCCAATAGAAGAAAGTTATTCTAGGCAACAGATGGCTTTATGAAATCCGGAATACACTTGGCTTTCAAAGTTAACTCAAGCTGAATTGGGTTACTTTTAACACCAAATCTGTATTTAAAACTTTAAAAACTGTATCTAAGTGTCCAAACAATGGTAATGTTTTGAGGCACATTCTCCTCTTGTGGTAGAGAAGCCACAAGAAATCCATGAGGGCTGCATCTGCACTACAGAAATTATCCAGACTGATACAGCTGCCATGGCTCAATGCTATGGAATTCTGTGAATTGTAGTTTTGTAAGAATCACAGAGTTGGAAGAGACCTCAAGGGCCATCCAGTTCAACCCCATTCTGCCATGCAGGAACTCACCATCAAAGCATTCCTGACAGATGGCCATCCAACCTCTGTTTAAAAACCTCCAAAGGTTTTTAAGTGCACTCCGATGGAATGTGTTTCATGGTCGAACAGCTCTTACTGTCAGGAAGTTCCACCTAATGTTTAGGTAAAATTTCTTTTCCTGTAATTTGAATCCATTGCTCTGTGTCCCGTTATCTGGAGCATCAGAAAACAAGCTTGCTTCATCCTCAATATGACATCCCTTCAAATATTTAAACAGGACTATCATATTACCCCTTAACCTTCTCTTCTCCAAGTTAGGCTGTGGCACCTGCTTTCTCTGTCGGAGTGGTGTGGTGTGCTCCTACGCTACAAAATCTCCCCTTACCTTGTGAGGGTCAGGAGATCAGTCACCAACCACAATCCATCCATACTTCATTTACCACCAACTTGTCTCACTGACCTTGTGTCCTTCACTGGCCACGCTTTAACCACTTGACTCCATCACTCTTACACTTCACAGTACCACTCCTACAGCAATCCAACTGTCCCCTAACACGTAACAGCATCCAATAGAAAGGGAATTTCCTAACAGACAATTCCCATGTGTAGGCTTCAGTTACAAAACTGGGTCACAGCCCAATAAGTGTGGGGAAAACTGTAAACACTACACAGGAGTGGTGAAATTAAAGGTTAAAAGAATAACATTTGTTGTTGATACTAAAAGAATAAGGAATGTTTCAAAACAAAATAGTGGCGCATATTAATACACCAACAGGAGAAACTGTAGATGCTAGAAACCTTTGCAACAGGCATATAGTTGCATAACTGTGTCATCACCCGAGGGTTAAAATTCTGCCTATTTTGCTTAAATTCCACCATCCCTGCCCCCACAAAAATATGGAAAAATACACGAGGATAAAGATTTGGTCAGCTGTGTCTTCTTTTGCAGCTTCCTCACAACTGAAATCCCAGTTTATAATCCTCTGAAACACCGTTCTATTGAAATAAGAGTCAAATGCTAAAAGGATCCTTAGCACTAGTATGAGCAACAAATATCAGACCAGCTAGTGATACCACCACGTGAGGCACAAAGTAAATGTGGGCAGGCAAGTTGGCTTGCTATTCTGTAATGATTTGCAAAACTCACTTATAGGCATCTGAGTCAATTACTTTTTGTTAAGTCTTATCCAGGAAGGGAGGGGGAGAGAGAGATGAAATTTGAAACACACACACTGCAATGCAACAACTCTCAGCACCAGGGTAAAAATATTCTGCAGTGGAATAGCCTTCACAACGTTTTAACACAAGGTAATATTTCAAGGAACACAGTGAGCAGAAGAAACAAGCACACAAGGCTGAAAGACTTCTGCACTGTTTTGGCTCTCTTGTGCACATGGAGTTCAACTGAAGGATGTCACCTATTCAGGTGACAGAATTCTTCTTCTTCCAAAACCGAGATTTCAACCTTTTCCAGACACTTGTTTGGGGCTTCACTTTCTTTCCCAGTGCTATAACAGCTTCCTTCTCCTTCCTTCGGATTTCTCGGACAAGCGTATGGAAGACATCATCGATATAGTAGCGAAAAGCAGCTGAGGTTTCAAAGAACGGGCAGCCAAACTCTTGTGCCAAAGCTGAGCCTTCTTCCTTGGAGACCTTGCCACAAGAAAGCACATATTGGTTAGAGCAATGAGAGAACTGGATGTTTCTTTTACATTAGCATATCTAATTTTAAATCCTTGAAATTCATATAGCCTCAGAACTCTGGGAATATAGTACCCGAACTTCAGTTCCTGTGCTCATCTTCAACATCCATCTTTCACCTAATTTTCTGAGCAGTTTCCTATCTGAAATTTAAGGGACAATTCCCATCAATGTCATTTTAGGGGACACAATTTTTCTCCAAAACAAGCTGCACATTCCAATGCTTTTATCAAAAAATTGGAGGGTTTGGTATGTAAATATGTATCCCTCTTTTCTCCCATAATGGCGTCTTACAGTAAAAGATTACACAAAATACAATTAAAATATTATGTAGCATATTTCTTTTAAAACCAATTAAATAGACCATATAATAAAATACTCATAACAGTTTAAAATACATATAATTATACATACACAGCACCATTGTTAAAAGGCCCCTATACCTATGGAGAGGGGAACCACAGAAAGAATTCGCCCAAAGATTTTAAGGTTTAGGCAGGCTCATATAGGGAGATACAGTTTTTCAGATAGTCTGGACCCAGTCAATACAGAACTTTATAACCCTGACTAGCCCTTTGAATTGTGCCTGAACTGCAGGGCTGGAAGTTTTGGTGTAGCTGGAAAACAGTCCCCAAGCCCAAGGCGATTGCCTACTTCTGTTTTAAGCCTTCACTGTTTTTCTGGTAAATGCAAATAACTTCACTGAAGTGATAAGTGTATTTGCTTCCTTTTCAAAAGGAGCAAGGCAGCACCCTTCCTTTGCCTATCAGATATAAAATATATATACATTTTTTTATTTTTAAAAGGAAAATTATTGAATAAATTTAAAATTCATCACACACAATACACTTATCAATAATAAAAAACCTACCACATATATTAGACATAGTAATTATAATTATTCTTTGTCTTAATTTCTTATATTAAAGAAATTACATTAAATCTAATCATGTTCTATGTCAATATTATAGTTATCATAGTTACTAAGCATCAACCACCCCCATCCAATCTATTTTCCTTATTTCTTAATCTTTCTCTTCTTCACTTCTACTCCTACTTTTCTCACCGTTTCTTTTATTACCCTTTCTCTTATTACCTTCTCTTCTAAATTCCTTTCTTTACCTCAATTCTACATTCCTTTTCTCCCATTACCTCTCCTTTCTTACTTTGCTCCTTCCCTCCCATTCCTTCCCCTCTATCCTTCTTACCTCTATTTCTTCTCATCCTACTCCTTTCTCCTACCTTCTCATACAACGTAGCATTTTAAAGAATTTCTTACCTGCCTCAGTTTGCCTAGATCAGACTTGTTCCCCACCAGAACAACTGGAGTTTCATCTGTGCGCCGCACACGATAAATCAATTGCTTGAACTCGCGCACCTCATGGAAGCTTCGCCAGTCCGTGATGGAGTAACACAGGATAAATCCTTCACCTGCCCTCATGTACTGGTCTCTCATGGCAGTAAATTCTGCCTGGGAATGGGGAGAGGAAGGAATTAGAGTCAGCTCTTGTATGACTAAAGGAGTTTCTAGTTAGAATCCACTGTCCTCAACCCTGTTTTTGAAGCAATATACACAACCATAAGGGTTACTGAACAGTCTGGATGGCTAAGCAGGTAAATGTATTGTAAAGTGGCTGTTCACAGCTCATAGAACCATGAGGTATGTGATAGGCCAAACTGTGTATTGACAAATCCTTTGATTGAATTAAACTGTGAATTTATTAGAAGGCAAGACACTCTCTCAGTTGCCCATATGAAACAGAGAGATTATACTGACCGGCCTTGAAGACTGTTTTAACAAATACTGCAAGGTAATGTACCAAAGTGCACTGAACACAACAAATCAATGCGTGAAATTCTAAGTGTTAGTACATACTTGGCCAGCTGTGTCCAAAATATCCAGATTAGCAGGCTCATCATCAATCCTTATTCGCATTTTGTAAGCATCCTCTAGAGAAAGAGAAATTCAGTATTCAGTATAGCCTATTTATTAACATCTACATATGCAATGTGCAATCATTCACATACCTTCATAATATGCAAAAACACTGAGACTAGCTAAGGACTTCAACACATGGCTCACAAGCAACACTTAAATAAGACAACTGAGGTATTAACAATCTGGGGAAATTTCTGTTTTCTGTGATGTGCTTCCAATCCTGCCTTATCCTCATTTCTCTTTACCCTGTCTATTCATTTTCCTTTCTGAAGTGATTTCTTGTGACATACAATGTGGGTGTGTTCAAAGATTATCCTTTTTTTCATTTAGATGTATTTCAACATATTAATTTTGTAATAGAAATATCTTTGCAGTTGAAATTCCATATATTCTTTTAATTTAGAATTCTTGTAAAGCTGAGAGTAACTGAAGGTCAACATGGTTATACTTTTATGAGTCCTAAAGGACTTATGCTCTGGGGTTGGAAAAATAAACATCCCCAGATATCTTTCAACACTCAGAAACTCTTCATGCTTTATCTATACATGACTGTGTATTTAATAGATGCCAACTTCAAGAAAATATATTTTTGGAAGTATTATCAGCTTGTATTAATGTTCATATCTTATGTACTTCCCCATCATCTCTCTCTCACCATCATACTTCAGAAAGAAATAGAACTGGGCTTGTACCTCACATGTATTTCAAATGGGAATATGAGTGGGGGGCAGCAGTCACCAATAGTAAATATATTTCTTTGAGGATCAAAGTGTACTTTAACAAATGAAACTGTAAATTGGAAATGAAATTATCCTTTAAACTGGATAATGAAATAAAAAACCCAGAATAACTCAGGGTAGGTAGGCCCCCGTTATCAGCAGTGGCATTTTCTCTGCAGAACTTCATGCCTTGATGCACAGAGAAAGACAAATGGCTAAGTGGGAGGAAATAGGGTTAAACGATGTCAGAAGGAGGGCAGGGTTTAGGGGACACAGTCCCATCCCAATTACACCCTCCAGCTAGGTTCTAGGGGACTATCCACCTCTTGGATCCAATCCACTTCCCTACTCCTGCTGCAAACAATGCAGGAAAATATATAACATATTTTGTCATGTAAGAAAGCACCAGGGATAGTCATTTTCCCAGACAGCACATTGCTCATTAAAGTTCAGGGGGGTGATACAATGACCCAGATTTCCAATCACTCACATCACCACCCCTAACAAAAATCTTGGGGAACCAAACATTCAAGGTTTTTGTTGTTGTTTGTCTGTTTTTTATGGTGAAGAGAGTAAGATAGTGTGCCTTATGAATGGGAGAGGATTAGGAGGAGGAGGAGAAAGGCTGTAATTCTACAGATGTTAGTTACCACTAGCAATAATGAGCCTGCAAAAGTTCCAGTTTCTGCCAGCATCCCTCAAAAGAGCGTGATCAAGGGAGTTGCAATCCAAAAACATTACTGTTTCAAGCTCTGCAACAACAATTGTGTTTAGTTTTAAAACACATGATCTGCAAAACAGATATGAAAGATAAACTCTCAGTAGCAGTGGGGCTTCTCAGTGGTTTTTAAAACTTAAGGCTTCTATCTACCCTACTACCATTATGCACAGCCAGCACATCAGTGGCAGGAGGAGGAAACGGGAGGGACACTCACCAATCGTAGGGTCATGGTCTTCTGGGAAACGATGACTAATGAACTGCATGGTCATAGCTAAAAAGCAGACAGATGTATATTAGTATGGCCCAAAAGAACTGAAGAGGAATTCTAAACTACATAGAAATATAGGATGAGCCCCTGGGATGACTGCCTATGGAATAATAGGCTGGAAATCTCCCTAAACCAAACATCTGGAATTTATCTCAACCATTTTTAAAAGAAGCTGTAATACATCCCAGTTCGTCTCTGAGCACAATTAAAAACACAGGTACTGAAGCCCTGAAAAGCTTACTTGTAGCACTGCTTTTTTGTTTCAAAACAGAAACATGGACAAATAAGAAACCATGAAAATACTGCAGAAGTGAAGTGGTAGGAAAATACAGCTTGCCATGCAACAGGAAGGGCTAATTCCCATAAGTTGAAGGTGGGAAGAAACTTGCAATATGTAGCCACTCGGGAAAATTCCACTCCATGAATGATTGTGTGGAGATTCCAAAACAACTGAAAGGTCAAAAACAGTTCTGCCATTGCTTAAGTTTTTATAAATACTTGCATTAAACAAAACAAAACCCTAAACTCAAGTTCTGGGGCAGTGGTTTTCAAGATTTTGCCCTCAAGATGTTTTGGTCTTCAGCTCCCATACCAGGATCTCTGATCGCTGGACCTTCTTAGAGATGAACCTCCCACAAATCTAGACAACCAAGGGTTGAGAACCACAGGTCTAAATGCATACAAGAACAGCTCTCCAAGAATTTAAGCAGTTGAACATGGAGTATTTAGAAAAATGTAAGCAATGGCAGAGCTATTTTTGACCTTTCATTTGTTTTTCAACCTCCAATACCATCATCCATGGAATGGAATTTTCCCCAATTTCATCTCCAAAGAAGCTTCCTCTTTGCTATGCCCTTTCTCTGTTTTAGGAATGGAACATCAGACTTACCTGAGATGCATCCCTTTCCATCAGAGAAGGTCCGAGCATCCTAAGTTTGGGTGGCTCCACCCACTTCGGCTCCTGATAGGCAGAGAAGACAGACAAAAAACCAGGGACCTAGCCCCACCCCCAAGGAACCTCAGTCAATGACTAGCCATGATCATCCTAGAGAAAAATATAGTTCACCCACCCAGTAGGCAAAAACACAAGGTGAGGAAGATGCTCGGACCTTCTCTGATGGAAAGGGACGTATCTCAGCTAAGTCTAACATTCCATTTCCCATTAGAGAAGGGGCCGAGCATCCTGACTTTGGGATTTAGAAAAGCCACCGAATTTTAGGGAGGGCCGGTTGGCGCGGAGGGCGAGTTAGGGACAATTTGTTGAAGGTCGCCTCAGCTGATTGGAAGAGATCCAATTTATAATGTCTGACAAATGTGGATGGTGACTTCCAAGTGGCCGCTCTACAAATTCCGGCCAGGGGAACGTTAGTGGTCAGGGCTGCTGACGTTGCAGCACTCCTAGTTGAATGGGCAGTGATGCCCTGTGGAGGATTAAGGTTGAGAGCTCTGTAACATGCGACAATGCATTGTTTTATCCATCTTGCTAGTGTGGATGTTGACACTTTTTTCCCCTTTGAACCTGGTCGAAAGGATATGAAGAGGGCTTCTGACTTCCTGAAGGCCAAAGTCCTCTTGAGGTAAATCTTGATGGCCCTACGAACATCCAGGGTGTGTCAGATCTTTTCCAAGTCCTTGGAAGGACGCAGGCAGAAGGAAGGTAGCACGATGTCTTGGGATGTATGGAACACCTAGTTCACCTTGGGAATGAAGGTTGGGTCAGGCCTGAGAAGGATTGAGTCAGCTCTGACTATGCAGGCCTCTGGTCTTTTGTCTTTCTTCTCTGCCTATCAGGAGCCGAAGTTAGGATGTTCGGCCCCTTCTCTGATGGGAAATTGGAGAGGCGCCTGGTTGCCCACAGTTTGTTTTTTAGAAATTTGATCACCGCACCACCTGATTTTCCAAGAAACTGTAGCACTACCAGTTAATTTCTAAGCTCAATTAAAATCATTAGTCTTATTGCCCAGAACAGTTTACCTTTAAGACTGTTGCTCTGTTTCAAAATACAAGCAATGACAAGTAAGACAGTCTGCCCTCCAACTGATCATACGCTTTTGCACACATAGGATATAGCTTCTGTATTTTGGTAGCAGTATTTCAATTTTATGGCACCATAAAACAACCCCTTCTCTTTTATTTCCCTACCATTTTCCTCACCACTTTGTTCCTGCCATATTCCAACCAGTGCTATACATACTTATTTTACAAACTGCATCTCTTTTCCCACCTTATCATTCCTATCCTAATCTCTCCATACTTCAGTTCCACTTGTTTCATTCCATTGTATTCCACAGAATCCAAAATCATCCAAAGTATTAAAAGACATTGGATTCAATACACAGAAGGGTTATATAAATGAGATGAAAAAATTAATGATACAAGGAATGAGGATCCATGTGAAGAGCCCAAATTCTAGAAAATGAGGAAGAAGCTGAAATGAAAAAAATAGGGAAGAATAAATCAACAGGAAAAACAACATTCAAAATAAATTACTAAATCCACACAGACAGAATTATTAAATCCACACAGACAGAATTATTAAATCCACACAGACAGAATCAACCCAGGACTAACTAAAATGTATCAGCAAGTATGGAAAACAAAACAATGGCCAACAGATTGGAAACAATCAGTATACATTCCCTTCCACAAATAAAGGAGACACAAAAGATTGCAGCAGCTAAAAGACCATCACATTAATTTCCCAGACGTTCAAAATCATGTTCAAAATTCCGCAGCACAGACTCCAATCACATACAGAGAGAGAAAACCCAGAGGTCCAAGTGGGATTCAGGAAAGGAAGAGGCACTAGGAACCATATTGCAAACGTACAATGGTTAATGGAATGCACCAAAGAATTCCATATAGAATTCTTTGAGGACTATAGAAAGCATTAGACTGCATAGAACATGAAAAACTATGGATGACGTGTAAAGACATGGAAGTGCCACCATATCTGCTAGTCCTGATAAGAAATCTGTACATAGGACAGGAGACTACTGTTAGAACAGAATATGGAGAAACCGAGTGGTTCCCAATTGGCAAGGGGACAGCCAAAAAGGCAAGTGGGTTCTTGAGCAGGTAAAGCCAGAAATTTCCCTGGAAGCCAAGTTGATCAAATAATAATAATAATAATAATAATATAAGTTTATTAATGCTTAAGCCAAAGGCCATTTGCATAGTTGATCAAATTAAGGCTGTCATACTTTGGCCAGATCATGAAAAGGCATGATTCATTTAAAAAGACAATAACATAAGGAAAGGTGGAGGGCAGCAGAAAGAGAGGGAGACCGCCAGATGGACAGACTCAATCAGGGAGGTTGCGGGCATGAATCTACAAGACTTAAACAGAACAGTGAAGGATATGGGAGTTGGAGATGTCTCATCAGTCAGGGCTTACTTAAGGACAGCAACAACAACAAATCCTGGGGAACATTCTCTCAACTGCAAAGTAATATAGCTACATGTGTTGTCCTGCATTACGAAGGGTTTTTTAAAAAATCAACCAGACTCCAGATGGGCTGCAAAATAAGTCATTTGAATGATATGACTTACAAGCCTAAGAACTCTTGGACCCAACCCCAAGTCAAGCATCCCATCTCCAAGAACAAGTCCAGGGGCTACAGGGCCTGATGAACTGCAACTCCCATCACCCCTTGCCAACTGGCTATGCTACCCAATCCAACAACATCAAGCTGGCCACACATTCCCCATGCCTGAGCTAAGTAGATTCTTCTAGGCCTGATCGTATAACATTAAAATATAGACTATAATTATGGATAAAAGACTATGTTCAATGACTTAGAAGGATAATGTTCTTACATGTGGTAACGATTACCAAGCCTGTTAAAGAGATACAGAGAAATCAAGGTCCAGTCCTTATATAAGTCCCTATGAAAGAGTAACATTCTAATAGTCATATCCTGTAATGTATTGACAGGGATGATGCCTTAGATGCAATGTTCAAGTGGAGTGTTCAACCTGGACTGTCAGGTTTAATCAGTCTTATGAGCTGGGCACTCAGGTGACCAGAAATTGATAGAGGTAACCCAAGACAGAATCCAGATTATCTGACAAGTGGCCAGGATCCTCAATCCCTGTCTAAGAGATAAGATTTGTCTACAGCGCTATATAAATAAAGTATAAGAGGTGGGAAAAGCATGCCTGTTTCAGGTGTCACCTCTGAGGAGTCATGGGAGGCATTCCTCCTTTGAATCACAGAGTTGGAAGAGACTACAAAGCCATTCAGTCCAACCTCATGTCATGCAGGAATAGACAATGAAACCATTCCTTCAACAATGTACGTCTCCGGCATCCAAGAACTGAAACTAAACAGGCATCATGGCAGCAGCAAGAGAATTCCAGATGACAGCTGCATCTGATAAAGAGAAAAGCTCCAGAATCAGAGAATCGTAGAGTTGGAAGAGACTGCAAGGGCCATCCAGTCCAACCCCATTCTGCCATGCAGGAAATCCAAATCAAAGCATCCCTGACAGATGGCCATCCAGCCTCTGCTTAAAGACCTCCAAGGAAGGAGACTCCACCACACTCCAAGGGAGTTTGTTCCACTGTCGAACAGCCCTCACTGTGAGCAAGTTCCTCCTAATGTTGAGCTGGAATCTCTTTTCCTGCAGTTTGCATCCATTGCTCTGGGTCCTAGTCTGGAGCAGCAGAAGACTCCGCACCAGAAAGACAGTCAATAATATAAAGTGTAAATTCAAATACTGTACTCCCATTTCTCAAAATTGACCCAGGGGAGGGGGGCAGACCATTACAGGTCAAACATCTTGGCCTGCTCATATGACATTTAAGTACAGATCCTGACTGATTGTGGAAGCTAAGCTATCGAATTCATGGGGTCGCTATAGGTTGATAGGTGACTGGAAGGCACATACAAACATAAAATACAACCCAACAGATATTCTGTAGAACATAGACCCAAAGACCTTATTTAAGCAATTTGCTTGGTGAGAGTGTGTGTCTGTATCACTCAGAATGGTAAAAAAAGTGACTTCACTTTTCAGGCTAGAAAAACTGCCAGATACTCAATGGAATGTAAACATGATAAAACAGAACCTGCCCACTTTTAAACAAGGGGAAAAAAGAGATGCTTGTTTTCTGCTGGTCATATTGAGGCTGGAGCAAGCTTGTTTTCTGCTACTCCAGAGAATAAGACCAAGAATAATAGATTCAAACTACAAGAAAAGTGATTCCAGGTCAACATTATGAAGAACTTCCTTTCAGCAAGAGTGGACTCTCCTTCTTTGGAGGCTTCTAAACAGAAGCTGGACATTGAGGACATTGAGAAACTGGAGCATGTCCAAAGGAGGGCAACTAAAATGGTGAAGGGTCTGGAAACCATGTCCTATGAGGAACGACTTAGGGAGCTGGGGATGTTTAGCCGGGGGAAGAGAAGGTTAAGGGGTGATATGATAGCCCTGTTTAAATACTTGAAGGGATGTCATATTGGGGAGGGAGCAAGCTTGTTTTCTGCTGCTCCAGAGAATAGGACAAGGAGCAATGGATGTAAGCTCCAGGAAAAGAGATTCCAGCTCAACATTAGGAGGACCTTCCTGACATCTGTCAGGGATGCTTTGATTTGGATTTCCTGCATGGCAGAATGGGGATGGACTGGATCAGGGCCCTTGGGGTCTCTTCCAACTCTGTGATTCTATGTGAAGAAAGCTGACAGAGTCTCCCAGGGCAGTGGGACCAAGGGAACAGCCTCCTCCGATGCCCAAGTCTAGACAGGCTCCTAAGCAAATGGTTTTACTTGAAAGGACAAGGTCATTGAGCAGCCCTTTGAATTGTGAACAGGCAACAGAAAGTCCTATGCTCTTTGTAATCAAGGCTAGCCAACAACTGAGCCATAGCACCCTGAACCAACTGAAGGTTTCTATCACTCTTTACCCCTCAGTGCACCCCTTCCCTGCAGCCATTCTCATCCTTATAACTTTAATTCATCTCCTGAAGGTAATTTTCCTGAGCGGGAACCAAACCATGGCCTCCGGACTCTTATTCAGTGCTCCCTGTGTTGCATATACAAACAGACACATCATTATTGTGTTTCCGATTCATGGCAGCCCTAAGGCAAGTCTATTATGCTGTTTCCTTGGCATGATCTGTCCAGAGGGAGATGGTTTTTGCCCTTCTCTGAGGCTGAGAGAGAAGGCTTCCTTCCATGGCTGAGTGGGGATTGGGACTCTGATCTCCAGCCTAAAGGCCATAGCTATGTTGCCTCAGACTCAGAGTGGCGGAGTCTCCTTCCTTGGAGGCTGCTCCGACTGAGAGTTCCTGCATGGCAGAATGGGAATGGACTGGATCAGGGCCCTTGGGGGCCCTTCCAGCTTAAGCCTTGAACAGGGCTCTCCTGTCCCGTCTGAGCCCTCTCTTCTCCGGGCTCCCTGAGCCCCTCCTCAAAAGGCCTGCCGCATCGCCGCACTCCTGCAAAGCCCAGGATGCAACAGGAGGCAGCCAGGGCCGTTGAAGCGGAACGGCAGCGCGATAAGAAGGCAGTGCGGCCACCGACATGGTTTCGGCTCAGGAGTGCAAATGTTTCCGTCCGCCCGAGGAGGAGCCAGGAAGGGAGGCAGGGAGCGCCGACGTACCGCTTTTGCCGACGCCTCCGGCCCCCAGCATGACCAACTTGTACTCGCGGGGCTGCCCGGGGGGAAGGGGGGTCCCGCCGGAGACCACGCCGCCGGGCCCCTTCAGGCCCTTGGCCTCCATCGCGCCTCGGCCCTCGGCTTTAGCACAGGCCTCCCTCCCTGAAGGACGCCATTCCCGCCTCCCTCGGCGACAGCGCTCTCCTTCTCCTTCTCCTTCTCCCTCCTCCTCCTCCTCCTCCTCCTCGCAACCGCTGCTTCCTCATCTTCCCGCCCACCTCCGACAAAATGGCCGCCAAGCCCTAAGGGCCCGAGGCCGCCTCAAGGGGGAGGAGCCATCGCCGCTGGCCCCGCCCCAGCCCCTGCCTTTCTCATCTTCCCGCCCACTTCCAGTAAAATGGCGGCCGCGGGGCAAAGTTCGGAGCCCGCCTCAAGGAGGAGGAGCCACGAGAGCTGGTCACGCCCCCAGTTCGTCCTCCTCGGCAAAATGGCGGCCGAGCGGCAAAGTTCGGAGCCCGCCTTAAAGCGGGAGGAGCCACGAGCTCTGGCCACGCCCCCACCCCTCCCCCTTGGCCGCCGCTGCTTCCTCCCCTTCCCGCCCATCTCTGACAAAATGGCGGCCGCTGGTCAAAATTGTGAGGGAGCCTCAAGGGGAGGAGCCATGAACGCTGGCCACGCCCCCAGCCCCTCCCCCTCGGATGCCTGAATCCGTGTATAAAAAGTCCGTGTAAAAGGAGGGCCGATTGTGTATCGATTCCAAAAGCAAAGCTTGTTTTTGCCGTTTTCCATAAGGGACGCCATTGCACTATGCCCTTGTATTTAATGGGATGTGAGCCTCATGGGTTTTGCTCTCCAGAGGTGCTCCTGGAACCAAACCCCAGCAGATACTCTGCCGCCACAACAACCAACTACAATGCCCAGGATTCCATGGCATGCAGCCATGGCAGTTAAAGTGGTGTCAGACTGGGGCCCGTTCCAGACGGGCAAAAAGTACATACTAGGGTTAGGAAAGGGCATCTTTTCCGGACGCCCTAACCCAAGTAATGTACCTAGTATGTATGGACAAAATGGCGGCGCCCATTCCGTTCCCCCGCAGCCTGGAAAGCACCGGATCGGGGCCTCAGAGGGTGCCGCTGTGGCAGCTGAAGCCCCCATCCAGTGGGGAAAGGAGTGGGAACAGGCTGCCCAAAAAGGGCAGTCTGTAAACCACCTGGATTATTTTGCCAGCACAGCCGTATTCCTTGTGCCACCCAACTTCCCAGGAGCTCAAGATGGCGCCCATGGCTCTCCCCGTCCCTTTCTCCTCACACTGGCCCTGTAGGTGGGTGGGAGCGCATTGTCTTTTGTAGGCCAACAATCGCATCCATCTTAAGCGAGAGTCACATTTGTTAAAGTCAAATGGCAACGGCAGTTTCCCCGGCCTGACTTGTTTTCTATGGCTATTATTAAATAGCAGAGTCTCCAAGTTGGCTTCCTTCCAGTCGGGGGCAATGGCCTCCTGCATTCCTGCCACTTCTCTCGCCTGGAGCCCCTTGGCTTCCACATCTAAGGCCTCAAATGCTTTTTTTAAAAAAGAATAATCTAATATATTTATGATCCAATAAAATAGATTTGTTTCCTGTTAACCGCCCTTGAATCGATTTCAACTAATGGCAGCCCTGTGGATGAGACATCTCCAAGACCCCCCTGTCTTCCACTGCTCTGTCTTGCAAAGCCATATCCGTGATCTCCTTAAGAGTCCATCCATTTAACACCTGGCCCTCCTCTCTTTCTGCATCCCTCCACCTTTCTCAGCATTATTGTTTTTTTCCAATGGGTCCTGCCTTCTCATGATGCGTCCAAAGCACTTCAACTTTTAGCATCTTGGCTTCCATTTCAAGGGCCCATTTCTTTGTCTTTGTGGCTGTCCATGGAATCCTCAGCAACCCACCAGACAGCTTCCTGCCTAAGCCCTCAGTTCCATCTTGTCCACTGCAGTTCCCTCCTTGACCTTCTTCAATAATTGCTCCAGATCTTTGTTGGCTTCTGCTATTAGTATAGTATTGTCTGCATATCTTAGGTTTATGTTCATTCCTCTACTCCTCTTGTCTCTAAGCCTGCATACAATATTTCCTGCATATAGGTTGAATAAATACGGTGATAGTATGCAGCCTTGCCTGACCCCTTTGCTGAACGGGAACCATTCTGTTTCTCCA
This sequence comes from Sceloporus occidentalis, assembly GCA_023333645.1. Taxonomy (NCBI): domain Eukaryota; kingdom Metazoa; phylum Chordata; class Lepidosauria; order Squamata; family Phrynosomatidae; genus Sceloporus; species Sceloporus occidentalis. The sequence goes on from JALMGF010000020.1 coordinate 10,107,275, forward strand.
TATTTAGTTCTGACTGCGGCCTCTTGTCCTGAGTACAGACTACACATCAGGACAATCAAATACATACTTAATAAAATACAAAATATAACAAAAACCTAGTAAACTAGCTCAACATACTGTATATACTTGTGTATAAGTCTAGAAAGTTTAGTCAAAAAATTGATCCAAAAAAAACCTGGGTCAACTTTTCCATGGGTCAATGGAAATACTGTACTTTAACTCATATATATATATATATATATATAGAGAGAGAGAGAGAGAGAGAGAGAGAGAGAGAGAGAGAGAGAAAGGAGCCATCCCCTTTCTCTGAATAGAGTGGTAAAAGGCAAGAGCTTAGTCCATCCTGGGAGCACCAAAAAGCAGCACAGATCTCTATTCTCTCATCCATCAGCCTTTAGGAAGAGAACAGACAGTTATGCCTGCCAGAATTTTCTAAGTTCTTTGGCATCATTTTCCTTTGCATCATCCTTTACATCCTTTGTTACATGTCCCTAAGTTTTACCTTCGACTTATCCACTGGTCATATCAAAATCCATAATTTTGAACCCAAAACCTGCCCTCGACTTATACATGAGGTCTACTTCTAGTTGAGAATATACGGTACCTGCTAGTGAACGTCACCTACAAAATGTTCAAGGCAGATGTGAGAAAGCTGAGATCCTCCAAATGCTGCATTTAACAAAGCTAAAACTATACGCTGCCTAGTAACTCTTGTTCACACTGAGAGGCTAACTGAAAATAAAAACAGGAGAGAAGGAAGCAGAATATTTGTACACATATCACAAAATGATGGATTAATTTATTTACATGTAGAAAAGCATGTAGAACAAGTGAGTGGGGCTTGCTTAGGAAAAGCCTGCCAGATCATTTCTGCAGGAGGAAAAATCTGACATTTATTCCAAACCTTTACTTATTGTTTTAATACAAGGAGCATAAATCCTGGGTGCTCCCTGCTGCTGTTGCACATTGAACGGTGCAGAAATAGTCGCCTTAGAGCCTCTCAAGAGGGCCTGCCAGAGCTTTGAGTCACTATAAAACAATCACAAAAGTTTTTAACGTATTTCTTCAGCTGTGACATCACTTCTCCAGCATCTGAAGCTACAAGCTCAATCCATCTCTTCCAGTTAACACGGCCACAAAGCAAAGTTTGTTCAGAGCTGGATTTGGGTATGGGGCAAAGATTGTAACGCTGCTGTCACTGCAAAAGCTGTGTGCTGACAAGTCAGAGATCCAAGTACACAAGGATGTAAAATGTGGAGATCCAAGTAAGGGGACAATTCAGGATGAATACTTACTCCCAAATCCCCCACATGGAAGCTGTACATGGTTCCCTAACTGAAGTTACAAAATTGCAGGGAAACGGAGAAAAAGAAAATCAAACATCTACCTGTCATACAAAAACAACTCTAAACAGAGCCAACTGTATTTGCAGCTATGAAAACTGAATATTTAAATTTAAAAGCGGGATGGGCTAACGGAAATAAGATATATATTTTTTGTAGGTGATGATTCTCAGAATAAGATTGCTAGCAAAGGTTCCCCCCAACCTCCCATCCTAGTCAGAATCTAAGCATCACACACAAGAGTAAAATCCAGTTATAAACAGAAATACAAGTGGAACTCCAGCAGGATAAAGTCACAAGCTCAGCTGGCTATCTCCACTTTTAAAGTGAAGAAACAAGTGCATGGTAAGGTGGAGGGGGAGGAGAGGAGAGGAGGAAGAAGAAAAAGGAGGAGAGAAGACATTCCCTGTAAGTGTAACACAATAACAGATATCTGCAACTGTGTTCTGATAAGCCTGTGATCCAAAACTTGTTTTTGATGGACAAGTCCACTGTAGAAACAATGAGTTTAAAAAGAAAAAAAATCAAGAAGAAAAACAGCCCAGCCACGGAAAGGGCATACTGCATCTCAAAAGCTTGTGCAAAGATGTCAGGGATAGCGCACATTTTGCAGAGATTGTTTTCATAATATACATGCATTATTGCTTGGAGAGAGACGAAAGATGGAGGTGTCGGCTGCAAGCAGCTAAGGAGCCATCCAGAATGGCATCTGTTGCTTTGCCCGTTGCTGTGATGAAGGGTACTGGTATCCTAAACTCCATGTCTGTGAGTAGCTACCTGCGTTTTTATGACCACCATGGTCTTCCTCTTCATCCGAGGAGTCACCAGTATAAGCCACCAGGCCAAACCCTTTTTCACTGGTTTTCATCTTCTTAGCTGGGTGATCTAAAGAGGAAAAAGAGAGAGAGAGAGAGAGAAAAAACATCCCACCCCAGAAGAGAAAGATAAAAAAATAAAAATCCCTCAAATATGTTAATTCAACATTATAAAAATATTGTTAGTTGGACACCATTTCGAGGTCAGAGCCAACAGTCACCCCAGGTAGGAGGTCACGTCACACAGCATCAGCAACGGCACAAGTGTGATCCATCAGAACCATGTAAGAGAACAGAGAAGAGAGAAAAAAAGAAAGACACAAAAAAGAAAAAAAAGTAAAGTTAGCAAAAAGAGACTACAAGAAGTTCTCCGTTAAAGAATGCATGAAAAAAGGGGGGGAAATCCAACTACAGGTAATGGGTTTTAGGGTTTTTGTTTTCTGGTTTTTTAAAAGAAATCTTAACTAAAAGTACAGGTTTCTTCAGAAGTCTGAGAAGCACCAAAATGCAGGCTTAATTCTGACAAAAGTAAAGGCAAGCTTCACAGCTAAGTAGGGAGGGGAATTCAAGTAAGCATACATATTGTCCAGCTTGCATAAACTACACCTCCTGCCAAAAATGCAATAAAATGAATTAAAAAAAATATCTGTACTTCCGGGACACATAATGGAGGAAACCGTATGACACAGTGCCAGGGAGAAGGAAGAAAGGGGGACTTGATAAAAAGGAAAGGCTTGGAAGGCCAGGGCCACATACAACTGAATTAAAACCTGAATACTACCTAGTTCAGTTTTACACAGGAGTCACTGTTCTTTTGGATCATTCTCACCTAGTCAAAAGGAAATGTTGTTCTGTCATTGTTGTCCTCCCCACTCTCTCAGCCTTAATGTGAGATTCTCCTTGATTTTAAAATCTCACCCCCTTTGGCTGTACCTGTACCTTCTACTTTTCTGCTCGACCAAGAAGCCTTGCCATTGCACATGACCAGTTGCCATGTTTTAAAAGTTAATTGTTCCTAAATGGCCTTAAAAAATCAAAGGTCTTCAGGCAGGAACTCATGGAAGAGACAGGCAGTAGTGAAAAACCTAGTCATCATGGAAAGGACATACAAGCCAGAAGGCAGTATTTGGTCTCTTAAGAAAAAGGGCTTCTCTCTGCAGAACTGTGAATAATGGGAATGAGAAGTAAATATACAGAGCATCTTGGAACTCCTGTTCAGAGGTCTGGCTGTTTATCCAGCAGCTCAGATTTTGTTTCCCAAAAGGCAAATGTCAGGAGACAAACTGTACCTTCACTTTAGTGCTGTGTGTGTGTTCTTCCTATTCACTACTGTAACCTGGGATCACAAGAGGACAGGAACTGAAACTGCACATGAGAACTGAAAGAGAACTGGGGGCATCTTTTGACTTAGCACCAGAAGACAACATTGGGAAGAACGGGGGGGGGGGGGGGGGGAGGCTGCTCATGTCATAACTTTGCAGGGTCAGCGCTGGTACAGTGCAAGCACAAACCACATCTCCCATCTGTACACGCTCACCGTTGCCACCTAAGGACCCATTTCTGTCTTCAGGTTCAGTTTTCATTCCGGTTACTGGTAAAGCCGGCGGAGGCATCAGCTGCCTGCAAAGGAAGAAGGTGGTTACCAACTGGCATTTCAGAAGCTCCAAGGGCCATGAACATTCAAAGTCATCCCTCAGAAGATATATCTACTCACAGAGAAACAGATGAGGGGAAGCTTTGGCTTCCAAGTCTCTCAGGAGGCTGGACTACAATCTCCATATCCCCCAATCACTGACTACTCATAACAGAGATTGGAAGTTGTAGTACAACATATTTAGATAGTACTGAGTTCACGGAATCCTAGAGTTGGAAGGGATCACAAGGGCCACCCAGTTCAATGCCCTGGGGAACTGGGAAATACTATTCTAGCATTTTAGGATTATAGGAAAGCAAGAAACATTTTACTCTACCTCTCTTCGCCACTACCATGCCATGCTTAATTTTGTTTAGAATAAACCACACTATAGGATCCAGAACTTACCTGTCCCTCTCTCTCTCCTTTCCTGAGGAACCTGCTGGTTTCGAACCTGCTCCTTCCATCTCGGTCTGATTGGAGAAGCCTGTACCTAAATTAGTCATATGAATGGGTCCATGCTATGAGCAGAAAAACACAGTGGCATTAGCAAATCTAAAACTATGATACAAACTATTAGCTCCTTAATGAAAATTTGCAGGAGAGCCCAACCTCTCTTCCTCTTTTTTTTTTAAAGTGTCCTATATACTACACATCATTATGCTTTCTTTTTCTGAGTCCACAAAGAGGCCGTACAATGCGCCCTTTTTTTACGTGGGGGATCCATTCTGGAAAAAAACCCCACGTAAAAAAGGCGTATGCTCGAGCCCCGTTGAAAATAATGGAGCTCATGGATGGTGCAGTGGCGGACGCACGTCCCATTATTCTTAATGGGACGCACCGCCCCTTGCACCCCGCCTGCTCCCACGGGCTCCCTAGTGGCTTTCAGCCACGTATGGTGCGTCCGCGTATGACATGGGCGCACTGTATTTGCATGCGAACATTGACACATTGGCCTGTTACATGCCAATGATAAACCCGTCTAGTAAAAACTAACAGTGGTATAATAAAGCCTTTCAAAAGCCCTAAAACATTTTTCAGTGCTATTAGCTCCATACTGCAAATGGGAAGAGTAAGGGCAAGAAAATCTACAGCTTCTTATGGAAAATCCCAGTGAATTCACATCTGAGATTGACATCTTTTCATTTTGTAATTCATGCTTTTTCTCCCCACCATATCATTCATTCCACCTTGCATTCGAGTTTCAGTTTAATGTGTGGAACATTAAGATTCCTTACCAACTGCTTTTATCTCCTTTTTCTGTGCCCTGCTTTGAGCCCTCATATTTCATATGGCCAGAACTGAATGAATGATCAGAGTTGATCACTTCACTCCTCATGCTATTCATACATCATAGCTCACCTAAGCATATGAATGTAGAAATATCAGAAGCTGCCCTATGTATGAGGTCCAGAACTTGGAAAATATACTTTTTTAACAGTACCTATGAGAGTTAAACTCTGAGATTCTGGAAGTTACAATTAAAAGTAACTTTTCTAGAACCTGTTAGGTAAATAGGTAAATATGTATTTGTCCATCTTGCCTTATACTTTCTGTTCTATCTGGCAGCAGCTGTCCAGGAGCGTAAGCCTGATCTTCTTAAGTGAAGGAAATAGGTATTGAACGTAGGACCTTTCGTTCTAATTTAGAGGATATGTTCTGCTACTGAACTATGGTCTATCCCATGCGAAGACACTCCAAACACTTTTTAAAATTTCGTTGGAAGGCTGATTTACCCATTCAAAATAGAACAAATATAAAGCAATTTAAAGAAGCAAAAACAAAATGGTCCCATAAAGCTCAGAATATAAGAACTCCCTTGCTCCCTCCTTAATCACAAAGCCTCAACATCTCAAAGAAATGAGGGTGTAAATTGGGCCAGTTCAGAAAGGAATTTAAGCCGATGATGGACAATTCAGGATTGCAGATAAGTAACTGTCTTGCTGCACTTCAGGGAGAAAGGAATCTTTGGCTTGCCTGGTGTTGTTAAAATACAATCTTTTACCATTTTCCATGCTGGGAGGGACTCCGGATTTGTACACAAAGTATCTGGAAGACCACTCCTTCTCCACTATGCTTATTTTAATCTTACTGGTACTGTGATTCAATAGCTCAATTACTCTATCTTGCACTTTCCCCCACTTTTCCCTGTCAATGCACAGCTATCCGATTGATCTGTTTTGGGTGGAAGGCAGGCTATAAATACTTTTAAATGAAATAAAACAGTTCTTTTTGCTCACAAGATCACAGTCTGAAAAAGGCTGTTACAGAGCCACCTTTGCTGAAGTCAAGCAGGAGAACACACTGAGCTGTCCTGGGTTCCGTTATGGAAGAAAGTGGGAATGCAAGTGTAAGGAAATAAACAGAGGGCTTCTTGAAAAGGAAGAAAATTCTTCAAACACATGGCATACATTTTGTTCTCTCAAATAGGTAAAGAATTCTGAAAAGTATGTTATTAAAAATCTTAAGATCTTTACCCTATAGCTAGGTTTCCTATAGCTAGGTTGTTGCTGTGATTAGAGTGAGAAGGAGACAAAAAATCATTTGTGAGTAGGCTTAGCCATTAATAAGCTTATGTAACTCAAGATAGTTTGGAAATGATTTAACTGCTGCTTTCTTTGGGGGGGGGGGGGGAGGACAGAAGAGTGTGGGAAGCAATTCTGATCTCTCATAATGTTCCTGAAATGTAGTGGCCTGAATGTTGATTGCCAATGAATACAACGTGGAATGTGGTCATCCTCCCACTGAAGCCTAAATGGCATTATTTTCTAATTTAGCAATGAAATCCTTCATCCACGCCTAACTTAAAGAGGAGGTAGGCCCAATGCCATCAGGCCTCCCTAAAGGAACTGAGCCCTCCCAGAAGGCATCTGACTCCATCCTGGCCTCTGAGGGAGAGAAAGGTAGGCCAACGCCTTCCCTAATCGGTCCCAATCAGAGTAAGAAGAAGGGCTCTCCCTCCAGTCCATTTGCCATGGTCCGGGGCTCAGAGGGAGAGAAGATCTGCTGGACTTTTCACCTTCCCCACTGCCATTCCCTTCTCCTTTTGTGTCTTGTCTCTTTAGATTGTAAGCCTGAGGGCAGGAAAATGTCCAATTAACAATTTGTAAGCCGCTCTGATAGCCTTTTGGCTGAAGAGCGGGGTATAAGTAATTATCATCATCATCATCATCATCATCATCATCAAACTACCTAGTATCTAGAATCTTTTTTTTTTTGGGGGGGGGGGGGAATCTTGTGAATCTGCCCTTAAAAGCAATTACTAGAAAGGTAATTAGTGAAGTATGCTTCTGTGCCTTCAAGTCATTTCCAACTTATAGGGTTGAAAGAAAACTCACAAGTTTTTCTAGGCAAGACTTGTTCAGAGGGGGGGGGGGGGGGTTGCCTTTGCTTCCATCTGAGGCTGAGAGAGTGTAACTTGCCCAAAATCATCCAGTGGGTTTCCATGGCTGAGTTAGAATTTGAACCCTGGTCTCTAGACTCATGATCCAATACTCAACTCACTACACACCAGGCTACCTCACCTGAAGTCTGTTGTTAACCCAGAAACTTGAGGACACCTGGTTTTGATGCAACCCCCACTAGTCCCAGTTGTTGTACACAATTTCTGGAGGGGCTCCACATTTGGGAATGAGGGTTTTTGATTAATCCCCAGGGAAAGAAAGCATCTCCACCTCTCAACTAGGCTATCAAAATCCAATAAAAGCAGGGTGGGAACTTCTTTAAAGGCCTAGGACACATTTATAAGGGACATTTCTCATCTTCAGATGCCATAATGAAGCAAATAATGCTCTGCAAGGGAACTATTCCATCTATACCAAGCATTAGAAGTGAAAATAGACTCTTCTTCAGTAGAAAGGGAGTTCCCTCCCCTATGCGCATCTCCAAACTGACATGATACAAGCTCACTTTTGTAAGAAAAATCAGCTACAACGATCTATGAAGTGGAAGTTTACGAATGGCATCAGCCACCTAGCAACTGAAAGAAGATTGGGAAACAGGCAATAAAATGACTGTGTGTCACCTGGTATCCTAGCAGCCCAGATTCATGCTCATCTGGCAGCTCTTCTGTGAAGCGCCTCTTCTGGCCAGGCTGGGGCTGGATTGGCAACTGTGTATTGGCTGGCAAGGTTGTCTTTACAGGGGCAGCTGGAAGAAGAGGGGTGCTGAGCGGTGCCTAGAAAGCACATAGAAGAAGTTAAAAAAAACAAGAAAAGCATGCTGAAATATCTGAAGGCACATTAGTACAAGACAAACTCGCAAATCACTGCTGTAAGTACTGGGCTGGAAGAAAAGTGTTTGAATGAGAGGGAGGCACTCATCCTCTTTTTTGTGAAAGACCTCCACTGCTACTCTTTCAAGTGTATCATTGTTTGGGCCATTACCTGTAACCCAGCACCCTCTCATCAAACCTCACTGCCTGAATCTTTCTGCCAAGGTTGTAGAAGGTATTCAGTCGTGCAGTTCATTTCAGTTCTGCTACGCTTACATCAGTGGCTATCAAGACTGGTGGAGAGCTCAAGATGGAGGGAAGTAATTCTGATTTTGTCCAATTCTGCTTACCATGCAGGACCACACTTGTACAATCCCTTAATATTGGATGGGATGTGGGGGCTCGAACGCTGTTTTTGAGACTGCCCCTAAAGCTGACTTTTAGGTGGTTGTTGTTGTTGTTGTTGTTGTTGTTGTTGTTGTTATTGACCTCTCTACCATTCCCAGCCACTCCTGTTTCTCAGTTAATCAACCAATTATTGCCTGTTGAAATGTGCAAAGAAAGGACTAAGAGAGTAAGTGGGAAGCTAACATGAAGGAGTGGTTTAGCTGGCAACAGTTTGATTTGGGGTGAAGACAGTGGTCCTTTTCCCTTAATGGATCAGCATTTACTGGTTTACTCTGTACATATATTCATTCTAATTTCCCAGAGAAGCTCTCTCCTTCAGTGTTTGGATGTTCCTCTGGAATTCAAGTGTTTGAATTACAAGGACACCTTTTGTGACAGCCTCAAGTACAGGAAGCAATCCAAGCATGGGGCTTGTGAATTTCATTGGGTCTCTTTTCCACCCATTATTTGAGCAACAGAGAAGATTCCCTTCTCAACAGCTCTGTAGTAATGAAGTAATAAATGAATCCAAGCTATACAGCATAAGCATAAGAACTGGGTCAGGAGGCAAACATCAGAGTAAAGGTGCCATCAAGTAAAGGCTAGCTAGACATGAGCCATACAAGCAAGGTCACAGCCATCTTGCAGCCCAGTGTGACATACCAGTCAGAGAGACAAACATTCACCCACCACAAGTAAATTACACTGGTGATTAGCAGATTATTTAGCCCACCAAATATTGCAGGACTGCAACTACAAAGCCAGCATAACCAATAGGGAGGGATGATGGGAGATGTACAATGCATACAAGACCATGTATTCCCCATCCTTGAGTTACTTACGCACAAAGAGAATTAAGCAATGCCTTTTTATGCTATATCACAGCAATTTAAGGATATCACAAAAATCATCACATTCTTACAATAGACACCAAGATATATACTGCTGTTGTTTTGTGCCTTCAAGTCATTTCCAACTTATGGCAATCATAAGGAAAATCTATAAAGAGGTTTTCTTGGAAGTTTCTTGAGGGGGGGAGCTATTGCCATCCTGTGAGGCTGAGAGTGTGTTACTTCCTCAAGGTCACCCAATGGATTTACCTGGTCAAGCCAGGATCTGAACCCTGGTTTCCAAGATATATACCCAGTCACTTTAAAGGAAGAAATAATTAAACCCACAATTCTCCCATTCACACAACAACAGACTACTGGTCGTGCAGGAACACACATATACAAAAAGAATTCATTAGTTGTCAGCTAGGCAACCTGCTGCCTTACCTGGCCAGTGCTAGCTGGTGGTTGCACTTGTGTAATTGGGTACTGGGTGGGTACTGGTGGGACTCCAGTTGGGAGAGCCAGTACTCCTGGCGCCAATGGTACAGCAGGAGGCACAATACCTGGCACACCATAAGGAGGCTGTACCGGTTGCTGAGGCGGTGGAACCACAGGATAGCCTGCCTGGAAGCCACTGGGTGGATAATATGGAGGTTGAGGGGGAACCGTCGTCACAGTTGCAGGCTGTGCAAATCCTTGTTCAGACAAAAAAGAAAGGAGGAATAATGTGTCAAACAGTGCTTACTTTAATCTCTTACCTTAATTCTTATGTAATGTCCTCCAAATTCTCTTCAAAACCACCTCTTTCATGAGGATTTTGATCTATCATTTTTGTCCTTCAACACATACACATCATCAAATCTAAAACTGAATACCGTGAGGAAGTTCACACTGTTAATACATACCTGTTAAGGGCACTGCCGTGGTTATTTGGTTCACGAACCGCGAGTATTCAGCATGAACCTTAGAAGAAATCAAGCAGGGTCAGATACCAATTATTGGATGAATGGGATACTATTCTAATGAGAAAATGAAAGGCCTTGCTTAAATGTATCTGGTTTAGCAAACATTATTAAAACCATAATGCTCTGAGTTGCTTTCCTGCACTACAAATGCAGGAGGCTATGCTATATTGACTGCTGCTTGAGCAGCACAGAAAAGCTTCCTCCTGAACCAATGGCATCAGATAGTGGCCTGTGTCCCTCCCAGCCTAAGCAACTGCTTGTCTCTATGCATTTGCTTACTTTGAATATCTAACTTCTCTACTTTCAAATAAGCCAATTTTCTCAAAACAAGTGACAAAGTAAAACCTCAATGGGAGAACTGAATATTTTCCAACAAGAATCGAATAAACTGTATGTGATCTGAGTCAAAATAAGTGTTTTTACTTACAGTTTGTAATAAGTTTTCACAGAGTTTTTTGGCAGCTGCAAGGCCTTCTGGTTTGGGATGGCTGTAAAAAAAAGCCACTAGCATCAAATTTTTGTGGAATTGCCAAAAGAGAGCATTCTGGGATGAGTAGTTTGTATCCCTGAGATACTTATGTCCATTCCATGGGCCTGTTACAGACTGCCAAAATAAAGCTGCTTGGGGTCTCTTTGGAGGTATGCTATTCAAATGATGCATGGGTCCTAAGAGTCCGGAGGTCACGCCAAAGCCACACACCATTCCTAAGCATTGGAGTGCAGCTTTGGTGCAGCTTCCGGATTCTTAAGATGCATGCATCCTTTGAACAGCATACCTCCAAAGAGACCCGAAGCAGCTTTATTTTGGTAGTCTGTAACAGGCCATGGTGTCCTTACCCTAATTTCAAAACTGTCTGCAACCAACAAGTACCAGATCTCTTACAAGAGTAATCCACCCTCTTATCAGCAGTCCAAAGCAAGAAAGGCACATAAATGTGTATCAGAAAAAATAGCCAGTAGTGTCCTGTACTGTAAACATATCCCTTAAAAAAAAAAAACAAAAATAAAAACCTGCTGACAAATTTATTGGGAATACCTGGTTTATTTAATCTGAAATACGCTATCACTTTAACACCACAACTCCACATTTAGGATGGCATAGAACCATTATGTCTAAAGACAAGTCACCCAAGCAAGAAAATTCCCTACCTGATATAAATGTACATAGGCTCAAAAGCTTCTCGACCAGAGGCAGGTTCAATACAGCCAGAGCCCTTCCCTCGGAGGAACACCTTGGCACCGGTCTCAATCTGGATATGCTGCAGGTAGGAGCAGCCTGGGCCTTCCACTTTCTCTTTTACATTGAAGGTAGGTACAGCATGTTCCAAGCCAACAAACAACTTGTCTTGGACGTAGTGCATCTGTGTATACATGCAGGCAAGCATTTTCAGGCTTTTTACATCACCAAAAATGCAGGAATGGATTAGAGGTTTGCCCTCCTCTCCACTCCTAGATGTGTCTATTCTGCTATATCTACATACCACATTTATACCCAGCTCCAAAGAAATAAACTTTCATTGAACTCTGCCACTTGAGTGGGGTGAAGGCTAAGTTCTATACTCCATGAGAGACCAATGATGTGTTGGCCAGGGCCCAATTCCCCACTAGACTGTACACACATGCCCCAGATGGTATACCCCCCCACCCAGTAACCCTAATACCTGTTTCCTCTGCGGACCCCCTCAAAATGGCAAGTGACACTTCAGCACTTCTTGTTGTCATTTTGGGGACTGCAGAGAAAGGCAGAATTGATAGTATGGGGTTCATGATTGCTTGTGGACAATGTGGGGTATTTTTGTGTGCTTTCACACATTCAGGGGAGATGGTTGCATGGTGTTGGGGCAAAAACAGTTAAAAAATCATACTGAATTAAAAAAAACTTTGGGGGGAGGGTTGGGGGAATTTAGGGGCCAGAATAATAATTGTTTTAGCTGCTTTTAATTGAATTTTTATATAAATACTCTGTGTTTTTATTTAGTCTGTAACCCCGCTTCGATCCAATGGGAGAGGCGGGGAAACATAAATATATCATCATCATCATCATCATCATCATCATCATCATCATCATCATCAATAGGGTCTAGGGCCTGCATGCAGCCTCTACTTTACCCACCCTATTCTCACTTACCCAAGAGTAAGCCCCACTGAACTTGCTTGGTGAAAAAAAAGATCAAAGGGGTAAACATGATCATACTCTTTAAACACCTCAAGGGCTGCCAGAAAGAGGAGGGTGCAGCACTCAACTCAATCTAATGGTTTTAAGTTAGAGGAGGGTAGATTTTGATTGAACATTAGAAGGAACATCTTGACAGTGAGAGCAGTTAGCAATGGAACCAATTGCTTAGTCTGCTTCTCTGGTTATCTTCAGAAAGAGGCTGGACAGTTACCTGCTGGGGGTGCTCTAGCTGGAGATCCTGTATTGAGCAGGGGGCTGGATCTGATGGCTCACAAGCCCCTTCCAACTATTATTCCATGATTCTATGGATGTAGATTCCACCCTACAATTCAACCCTCAAGACAGTACTACCATCCAAAAACTATAACCCCCAAATGGCATATAGCTAACAACTGCAGGTCTCAGAAATGTTATATTTCTCACTCCAGCTAGTTTTGCATTTGTTTACTTACATGGGTTGGAAGCACTATTCATCCCATGCTTATAATTTGATCACCAAAGTAGAGGCAGACCAAGTATTACTAAGAAGAAAGGCTGTGACTGGGAGATTTCAGTGAATCAGAGCTGGACTTGGTGAGTGAGGAAGTGGAGCATGACAAGGAGAAAATTCAAAGAGTTTTGCCAGACAGGATCCCCCATCTCCAGTGTACAAACTACAGTCCTGGAATAGACCAGTTGAGTCTGCAATGCAGCAATGTCTAGGCTAGCTTTCCTCAACCCTTGGTTCTACAACTTTCACTATTCCTCACCATTGGCCATAGAAGCTGGGACTAATGACAATTACAGTCTATGACACCATACTGGGGAAGGCTGGCATAAGCTTTGTTGGATAGCACAGTGAGGTCTTTGCTCTTCTGCAAACTGGACCCCTCTCTCCATCCCATTTCTCTAAGAGGATGGTATCAGCAGAATCTTGCTCAACAGATTATGCCTTCTTAGTCCTCTACATATGGGGCCAAAGTGACCCAATACACACAAAATTCAAGCATAATCATCAACAGGTGTAATGTCCCATGCAATAAAAGCAGAAAGCTATTAAGAAATCCAAGTACAGCACCATAAAGCTGAGACTAAGACTATACTCAGTGCCCTTGTCATCAATACATACTCCTCCTGACTGGAACGGGGGCTTCTGGCCAACAGCTGGAGGCAGCTGAGCGATGGGAGCAGGTTGGTGGTAAACAGTAACTGTAGCTCCATTAAATGTTGGACTGGACCCAGTAGCAGCTTTTACAACACCATTAGTAATTATTTCTTTGATTCGGTTTACAGCTCCTGTGGGGAAAATTAAAAAGCACTTGTGAAGAGACACATTAGAAGGGACCCAATTGCCACAACAAAGGACAAGTGTATCTCAGTCCTGATTCACTGAGGATAATGCAGGTTTTCACTGTGAAAATTTAAACAGGCACACACAGAAGAACACATATCAACTCTGTTCATGCCTAATAACATGTGGTCTGTTGAGGTCCAGTTTGCTGCAATGTACAAACTGGCTATAAAACCATGGTTTGCAAAGTAGCTGGAAATCACAATCTGAACTCAGGGTTTCCTGGTGCACTGCAAAGTCTGGCTTGTTTAAACCATGGTTTACTGTTACATTCAGACTGGCAATCAGGCCTTAATTCCACAGATGCCCATCCTGAAAACCAGAATTGACAAAAAGGTGGAAAAGAATAAAACTATAAACGGGCAAGATAAACCAGTTTACCATGCAATTGCTTAAGCAACAAACCACTATTCAACATAATGTGCAAATGAGCCTCTGAAAATCTATAATATGTTAAGCCCAAAATAGAAAGACCTTCTTTCTTGAAATGGTATTGTATGTTTCAATGGAAATTAAGCCAATAGCATCTGTCCTGGGTTCAGAACCCTGCTAGAGGAAACTCAAGTAGCAAATGCTAGGCTGTGACCAGGCAGGGTTATGTCAGGCAGATGAATTGTATTTGATTACATTTTAATTTATTGCTGAGCATCTGTATCTCACTTTTTCAAAACCTGGGGGCTCTTTGAGAGGCTCATCAGAATGTTAAAAAGCAAATTATTACCCTTTTTTTAAAAGGCAGATGAATATAAAATCAAAATAAGCTAGTCAATGATTGCTAGACTAACGGTATGATTCAGTACAAGTCATTATACTGTACAGTAAAGACTCTGTACAGTACAACTGTACAGTCAGCCCTCCAGATCCATGGATTCTTTATCCACGGATGCAACAATCTGCGGTTTGAAAATATTCCTAAAAGATATAAATTCCAAAAAGCAAGCCTTGATTTTGCTATTTTACATAAGAGACACCATTTTACTATGCCACTGTATTTAATGGCGGTGGAGGAGCCATGGATTTTGGAATCTATGGGGAATCCTGGAACCAAACCCCAGTAGATACTAAGGGTCCATTGTACCATTGTTCTTGTACCCCTAACTGAATAGAAGAGGTCATGTGGTAGCAAATTATCCTGTAATTTTTTGAGAAGCGCCATGTATATGAATGACAGCATATAGAAACACAGAATTCTAGACACAGGCTGCACCCACACAGCAGAAATAATCTGGGTTGACATCACTTTAATTAAGAATTGTGCTGGCTGTGCACCGTAATAAATATTCATTCATTCAGTTAAGAATAGTAGTTTGTTTTCGCATGAGAACAAACTACTATCCCCAGAATTCCTTAACACTAAGTCATGACAGTTAAAATGATGTCAACTCAGATTAGTTCTGTAGTGTGGATGCAGCCTTAGATTAGATCCTTACTTTTGGAAGTATTTACCATGATGATGCAACTACTACATCTTCACAAATGGCAAAAGAGACTGCTTAAGCAAATAATAAATAACAGTTAACAGACAGCAGTGGTGCAGTTTGATTTCACAACCACCATGTGCCTGTAAGAGTAAGACCGCCTGATAGATTCAACTGAAACAAGATATTTTGTATAACACTCCCATCAATGGTATTAAATCAGAATTTACTTACTATCAACCAGTTCTCGTGTCTGCCCCTGAACATGCAAGTACAATGGACGATCTCTGTTTTAAAAGAAACAAATAACTTTTGTTTTTTCACCTTGAAACCAAGATTGCCAGTTGAGATAACATACCTACTCTGGGAATACACATTCAAATCAAACATTCCTAATCAGGGACAATACTTAATAAAATTAGCACTGTCTCTGACTAATTTAGGAACAGATTTAAAGAGCACTATCTTCCCATCAGGTCCACCAATCTCACCTTCTCCTTCTCTCTCTTTTTCTCTCTCACTGTTTCAGGCACAGACAAATATTTATTTATGCAATTTATATACTACCTTTCTCCCAATATACTTTTTTCCAATTTTTATTATATATCATAAAAAACAAGCAAAAGATAAACAAACAGCAGATACAAAAACAGAAGAGAGACAAAAATAAACTGTTAAAAAAACCAGGACTTCCAAGGACCTCATCCTTAGCGGATATTCATGTTATAAAATAACTTTGTATAAAGAGTTTATAATTACTGAACTGCAACTCATCCGATTCAGTTAAACTGAACATCTTAACACTAAATTATTCAAACATGATTAACAGAGTTTGAATTCTTACATCACTTTCTAATTGACTAACTCTAATCAAAAAGGTGATTTAAAGTTCTAGCAAAACATCTTATCTCTAAATCAAAATAAAAATTTAACAGTAGAAGAGCAAATATAACTCATTCATTATTAGATAATTTCAACAGGGTCCGAATTTCCTTCAAAATATCTGCCCATTCGGCATTAAACCAATATACTTATATTACAGTATAAATTAAAACAAAGTAGCTAAAACAATATTCAAAACCACCAAATAATCCAATTAAAACATTTAAAATACAATTATAAAAGCTGTTAACTTGTCATGGCGACGAGATTATTTAAATACTCCAATTGAATTTTTTATATTTGTTACCTCATTCACCCTGTTTCATCTTGCAATTTATTTTTATCAACTTTACTATTTAATTAAGTTTTATGCATTTCTCTCCAATGAGATTTTAGGCTGCATCAATAAAAGTATAGATCAAGGGAAGCAATAGTGCCACTCTATTCTGCTCTGGTCAGGCCCCACCTGGAATATTGTGTCCAGTTCTGGGCACCACAATTCAAAAAGGACACTGAGAAACTGGAGCGTGTCCAAAGAAGAGCAACCAAAATGGTGAAGGGTCTGGAAACCATGTCCTATAAGGAACGACTTAGGGAGCTGGGGATGTTTAGCCAGGGGAAGAGAAGGTTAAGGGGTGATATGATAGCCCTGTTTAAATATTTGAAGGGATGTCATATTGAGGAGGGAGCTTGCTTGTTTTCTGCTGCTCCAGAGACTAGGACCTGGAGCAATGGATGCAAGCTCCAGGAAAAGAGATTCCAGCTCAACTTTAGGAGGAACTTCCTGACAGTAAGGGCTGTTCGACAGTGGAACACACTCCCTTGGAGTGTAGTGGAGTCTCCTTCCTTGGAGGTCTTTAAGCAGAGGCTAGATGGCCATCTGTCGGGAATGCTTTGATTTTGATTTCCTGTATGGCAGGAGGTTGGACTGGATGGCCCTTGCGGTCTCTTCCAACTCTATGATTCTATGAAGGACCAACCCATATCAAAGTCTGCCAACATGACCAAAGATAAGGGTTACTGGGTGGTGTAGTCCAAAAGAAGACTACTTGAATTTCTAATACTAATCTCTTTCCAAAGTATCAGTTCCACTCACGTGGCACCGCAGTTCAAGTGGGGAGGACTTGAAAAATGCAAACACAAAGTTCAGCATGTCAGGTTAAAAGAGCTCAAAGAGTACAGCAGGGAATAAAGCCTAGCCCCCAATAAGCTAGAAATCAGCTGCCTAAAGGCAAGGAAATGGTGGGGATTCAATATTAGACAACATCTTATATTTAAAAAGGACAAGTTTGTTATCTGCTAAAAATAAAACATCATAATTTGACAAGGATATTCAGAAAACTGTTCTGTTCTAGAATGATCAAGGAAGTGATAAAACTGAGATACACACCCCGGTCCAACTTTTGCTTTTTCCTCTGCAGTCATGTACCTCCCTCGAGTTGAGACTGCTGCACCACTCAGCTTACTTATCTGCAGACAGGGATGAGACAGAAACTGCATTGGTTAGGAAAGCTAAGGTGCTGCCAAAGTAAAGAAACAGAGGTCTGAGGTGTCTGCAAACACCATGCTTTGTGTGAACTAAAAAGGTCACATAGAGGTTATTCCGAGATGCAAAGAATTAGGAAATACAAACAGGTCAGACCTCATCCTGTGTTTGTCCTCTGGTCAACAGGTTTCTACATGTTAGGGGCACATCATTGATTTCCACTTCTGCTACGACAAGGTCATCTTTGCTTTTGCTGGCTGCTGGACTTTTACCGGGAGCCTGAAGCTAGAGAGAAGAATGAAAGTACACTATAATCCTAGCAACTAAACTCAGAACACACAAACAAGTTTTTGTGCCTTTTGGTGGCAAAGAGTAGGAAATTAGTTTCTTTTATTGGTTCAGCCCAGAACCCAAAGAGATGGGCAGACATTCACTGACAAGGTTTAATCCATTCCCATTCTTTTTTCCTCACAATATGACTGATATTAGTGTATACTTTGTTTTGACAATTATAGCGATCCCATCTCATTTTTATATTTATTTTTATTGTATTTTTAAATTGTTCACTAACCAAAGCTCTCTGTCAAGTGTACAGACAGTTAAAAATATAAAACGCAACAATAATTGCAATAGAACAGTGGTTTCCAACCTTTCTAATGCCGTGACCCTTTAATACAGTTCCTCGTGTTGCGGTGACATCCAACCATATTGGAGTGGTGTCTCAGTTCCTAAGACCATCGGAAATATGTGTTTTCTGGTGGTCTTAGTCTTCTCACAGCATTCCAGAACCTTCTGGATCCAGTCCTGTTCCACTTTATGGTCCTGTGCCTTCAAGTCATTTCTGATACACGGCAGACCCTAAGGGTGACCTATCACAGGATTTTCTTGCCATGATTTGCTCAGTAGATAAAAAGGGCTCACTGTATATACTACACCAAAATGCAAACATACCAAATGTATTTGACTGTGGCATGCTTCAATGCCTACCTTTGCTCTAATTGCATAAGTAGTGTTAGATCTTAATAAGCCTCCTGTGAGATGTACAACCAATTTCTGCCCCCACCCCATTAGTAATGAAACATGAATTCATTCGTGTAGCTTAAAAGCCACAACTCATAAAACTACTTCAAGAGAGTGGTATTGTTTGACCTGCTAAAATTCTGTGACATTTTTGCAGTGTTTTAGTTTCAGAGTTATTAATGCCAATAACTACAATCATTTTCTTTTTAAAAAGCAATACTTTTTTTCACTAATCTTTTCATGTTCATTTAACAAAGGCGGAGACTCTTATCATTGTGTTTCACTGTTGTGTTTCACTGTTGAGCAGCTCTTACTGTTGTGTTCCTGTGCTATTTCTTCTCTGTATAATATTTGGACTATTTTCCAGATGAACACCTGCCTTCAAGAATACTATCTCCCTCCCTGACTTAACTCAGTTTAAAGCTCTTCTAATCAGATCTTTCAGAATGCACAGAGCCAATTATTCATGTCCACTATTTTTGTCCCCCTTTCTGGGCCATACCTTTCCACTGGAAGGACACACACACACAAAAAAAAAACCCCTATCCATATCCTTCAGCTTCCTACCGAGATCCACATAATCCACTGTAATATTCTGAAAGTCCAGGTGCCCATGTGGATCAAAAGGAAGGGATACTAACAGTCAGTGGGCTCAATGAGTCTTTTCAGCCCCTCTGTTACATCATGGATGTAACATCAGAAAGAGAGTACACCTCTCAAGATATTTTGTCAGGCCCACAAACTACTGATTCTGTACCTCTCAGCAACTACCACCACCTCTGAACTCTCTGAGATTTGGCAGAGGCCATTCCATGTGCTGAATCTTCCAAGTCTCATGCATATTCTCTGAGGATTAGGCATTAGGTCTATCCCTCAGCATATACAGGGTGCTTCCATTGAAACTTTCCTTTGTCTTGCAATCTAGTCTCATTTGACTTCATCTACTGCCTTTATCTAGCTGGCCACTGACCTTGTCGGTTGAATTTGTTGTTGGTTTCAGTTTCCCTTTGGCCATTAACATGGCATTTATTTTGGCTGCCACAGCAGCTGCTGCATCTAGAGCACCCAGAGGGGCTGCTGAACCCTCAGATCCCGATATCCCGGATACGCCGTCTCCATTGCCCTGGACGTGGCGGCCAGCTACAGGGGTGGTAGCAGGAAGAAGGAAGAGAGCTGGAGATGGCCCAGGCTGATCCCACTTGCTGCGACGCCTGAAAAATTGAAAAAGAATTTGAGATCCCACTGCAACTGCTGCTTACATCACTCAATTGTAAGACAATTAATAAAAGCTACAACCAGAGCTTGGGAAAGTTACTTTTCTGCACTACAAATTCCACAGCATGATGGACCAAAAAGTAACTTTTCTAAGCGCTGGTTATGGTGCCACGTTTTAACAGCTCAAGCCACTTCCACATTTGTTGCCTCTTTAATTGTTACAGCATCTGGGCAACCCAGAATATATCATTTAAGTGAGATTCAGAGCCCAGCCCAATTGATAGGCCTCAGCAAAAAACACAACTCAATCATAATCCATTAAGTCCATGCACCCTCTCTCAACTTAACTCTGAGTGCCAACCCCAGCCAAAGGCATTTTGCTACCGGAGGCAGAACAGCAAATAGCACAGACCACCACCAATCGAGTCCAGGTGCCCTGAAAACCGGCCAAGTTATTTTGGCACATCAAGTAAAAGAAAATCCTGCAAAAGCAGCTCCTACCCCTAGTAAAGACACAATCACAGCAAAATGAATTGCTCAAGAATATGGTGCTTCTTGATGCTCCTCAAATTGGCTGCCTCATCCTGCCTGATGGTACAACCAGTGATATGAAATATCAAGAGGCGGCTAGTCTCAACTGGTAGATCATCTAATGCTTCTGAAAGATCTTCGGGACTTGGATTTTGACTGCTCTGCTGTGGAAGGCAGCACCACGCTGAGTTGGCAGGGCTGTTTCAAGTCATCAAAATCATAGTCCCCACCTGACTGTGCTACAGATGTGAGGAACTGATAATAGCATCTTCAGCATGCAAAACAGGTGTAGGCAACCTGGAGCTCTCCAGATGTTTAGGATTACAACATTCTTCATCTACACTGTTGGCCATCATAGCTTGGACTGGCATCGAAACACATGTAGGGCTACCAGAAGCTGCCTAATCTTTATGTAAAGTATGGACTGCCAAAATAAAGCTGCTTCGGGTCTCTTTGGAGGTATGCTCTTTAAATGATGCATGGGTCCTAAGAGTCCGGAGGTCACGCCAAAGCCACACTCCATTCCTAAGCACTGGAGGGCAGCTTTGGTGCAGCTTCCGGATTCTTAGGATGCATGCATCATTTAAACAGCATACCTCCAAAGAGACCCCAAGCAGCTTTATTTTGACAGTCTGTAACAGGCCTATATGTCCTCCTTAAGTAGCAGTCTCCTGCTATCAAAAATCAAAGTGACTGAGGATGGGGAATCTTTGGTCCCACATTATTGTTGGATTTTAATTTCCACAATCCCCCAGCCATCTTGGTCGAGGCAAAACATTTGGAAAGGCAAAGCCTCTCCATCTCTGATAAAGGCAAACATTGCCTGCTATGATGAAGGGAACCAGTGTGAGGAAGGCCCAGGGAAATCAAGATTCCAACTCCCCTAATGGGTGATCTCAAATCACACACTCACTCACACTGTCCCAGCCTAACTTTCCTCCCAGGGTGATTCTAACAACAAAACAAGGAGGAGAGAACCTTATATGATAGCCAGGCCTCTTTGGAGGAAATATAAGGCAGAACTCCAGCTAGTAATAGCACTGACTCTCTAGGTTCTCAGGCAGGGGATCATTCATGCTATCAGGCTTCTTACTACTATAAGTACAGATATTAAACATAGGAAATCCAAACCATATACTGTACCACTGTCCCCTCAAGCAGATCCGAGTGCAGAAAAAGAAAGTAGTAGCCTAGTTAATAGTTTAAAAAAACTGAATGGGGAATATTCTTGAGCACAGCATTACCTACTGTTTTACAATGCGGCTGGATCTTGGAATCTGTAATACTTAACATGGCATTTGTTCATCATTTTGAGGGTTCTGAAGTGCATCCTATTCACCTGATTCTTGTAACCTGAGCCCTGCACAGCAGACGTAATTACTATGTATGGCAGACAGGGGGCTAAAAGTTAAGCAACGGCCTTTCTTAGGGTGCTGATGAGTCTACAGTGAAACAGAGGACTTATAGAATTGTACATCACTCTCATAGTTGGATGGAGAAGGTCTGGGGGCCACACACGCAAACCCTCAGGGGGACCTAGGAGCCCACGCACATCCCCCTATCATTTTTGTTCAGTTATACTCAGTAAGACCTTTGGATCTCTAAGAAACATAGGACAATTTCACCACTTCCTCTGTCCCCCCGAAGTGCTTCATGCCAAAGGAAGAGTCTATTTTTCCCAAACAGAAGTGTCAGTGTGTAAAGAGCCTTTTTCAATAAAAAGAAACTTTAGTGGTGGCGAACCTATGGCACGCGTGCCAAATGTGGCACTCAGAGCCTTCTCTGTGGGCATGCATGATGTTGCCCCAGCACAGTGTTTGCCAGAGTTCATTGCTAGAAAGCCAGAGGGACGTGGCACTTTGCAATAAATAAGTGGTGTCTGGGTTGCAGTTTGAGCACTCGGTCTGCAAAAGGTTTGCCATCACTGCTTTAGGGCATGCGGGTCACATTTTGCCCACATCTGCTGTAAGCTCATACACAGCACCTGATATCAAAGCAACAAAAATGTGGCAAAGCATGTAGTAGATTTTCTGCAACATTTTAAGGCACATATTTACAGTGGCATTTTATCTTACTTGGGACAGACTAAGAGGGCAGGTCTACAGCTAAGTTGTAGAGAACAGATAAAAGGTCCTAAATTTAACCCCAAACATCTCCATTTAAAACAGTGATACAAAACTGGTGCTTCCAGTGGCCCTCCAATTGTTTTTTTGCTTTCAATCTGCAGCAATCCCAACTAATATAACCAATGGTACAAGATTAGGAGAACTCCAGTGTAAAACACAGCTGGAGGGTCTGAGTTCCTCACTCCTGGCTTAAAAGGATGAAGAGCAAGTGATAGAAAAGTTTGGTCAACCATCTTTAAGAGACTGAAAGGAAATTTAAACACACACACACCCAGGAAAAACAAGCATCTGCTTTGATCTGCAATGGTCCTAACATGGCTATGGCTGAAATACAAAGGCTTTCTGAGCATTAACAGTATGCATTCTCTTCATCCTAAAGTAAACACAACTCAACATATCTCCAAAGACTTGAGCTCAGAGAACAAGCTATCCAAACAGTCACTTAACCCTGTACATTTCAGATACTACCTTACAGGGTTGTTGCAAAGACTGCAAGAAACAATGGGTAGGGATACTCTATGATTAGAAGAACATACTACATGACCAAGAAGCTATAAAGACAGTGGAAGAAATACATGGAAGAGCTAGATAAACGAGATGAAATGGATGAAAGAAGATTCATAGGAAGATGAATCCTAAATTCCAGAAGGCGAAGCGAAAGACACATTGGGGAGAATAAATCACCAGGAACAAATGATATTCCAATTGGACTGCTACAATCCACAGACAGCATCAACTCCAGCGTTAACTAAAATATGTCAAGTCTGGAAAGCAAAATGGCGGCCAAGAGTGAAAAGGATAAATATGGCCTGTTACAGACTGTCAAAATAAAGCTGATTGGGGTCTCTGTGGAGGTATGCTGTTTAAATGATGCATGCATCCTAAGAATCCGGAAGCTGCATCAAAAGCTGCACTCCGGTGCTTAGGAATGGAGTGTGGTTTTGGCGCAACCTCCAGATTCGTAGGACCCATGCATCATTTAAAGAGCATACCTCCAAAGAGACCCCAAGCAGCTTTATTTTGGCAGTCTGTAACAGGCCTATACATCACCACTCACAAAAAAAGAAAGGGAACACAAAAGACTACGGTATCTATAGGGCTGAGAGAGCTAGCCTGGTATAATGCTTTGGGTGCTGGACTAGGACTCTGTGGGCCAGGGTTCAAATCCCGCTCAGCCGTGGAAACTGGGACGTACTTAAACAAACGACAGTACTTGCCCATAGGGAAACCATACTTGCCCATGGAGATACATAGGATACTTGTGCATAGGGAATAATAAGAGAATACTTTCCCCGTCTTCTGGGTTTCTAAAACATTCACCAACAACAAAGGAATCCATAAATGGTTTCCTATGGACAAGTGTTCTCCAATGATTCTCTATAAGCAACTATGGTTTCCCTATGGCAGTGATGGAGAACCTTTTGCAGACCAAGTGCCCAAACTTCAACCCAGACCCCGCTTATTTATTGCAAAGTGCCACGTCCCTCTGGCTTTCTAGTAACGAACTCTGGCAAACTCTGTGCTGGAGCAACAGCATGCGTGCCCACAGAGAGGGCTCTGAGTGCCACCTCTGGCACGCGTGCCATAGGTTTGCCACCATTGCCCTATGGGCAAGTACAGTCATTTGTTTTAGTAGGTCCCATGGAAACCGACTGGGAGGCATTGAGCAGGTCACACTCTCTCAGCCTCAGAGGAAGGCAATGGCAAGCACCCTCCGGGCAAACCTTGCCAAGAACACCCCGCCATAGACAGGGTCACAGAACTGACTCGAAGGCAACATCAAACATAGGCCCACAGCACTGATTTCCCAGGTCTCCTTCCCCAGATGCCTTGGAACAGCTGCTGCAGCCGAGTTCGTTCTTCCAGTGAGCCTCCAGGGCGCCACAAGGTCTCTGCCTACCGACCCTGTAGACCAATAGTTCCCGACCTTTGGTCCTCCAGGTGCTTTGGACTTCAACTCCCAGAGGCCCCAGCCAGTTTATCCAGGAGGAAGGCATTATGGGAAATGAAGTCCAACACGTATGGAGAACCAAAAGGTTGGGAACCACTGCTGTAGACGAACACCGGATGGAAAGGGCTGGGCTGGCTGCTCCCCCTCCCCTGAGGCCGCCTGGGGGCTGATGGGAAGTGTAGTCCCCAGAGGAGGCGGCCAGGGCCAGGCGGGCCTAGGCCCCAGGAGAGCCCTCTTCCTCTCCAGGCCCTTCTCGGCCTCAAGGCCCATGCCTAGCTGCAGCTGCTGCTCCTCCGCCGCCGCATTCCCTTCCCTTCCCGCCTCACCCTCCCGAAGCTCCCGGTTCGCGCTGCCCGGCGCCGCCGCCCGCTGACATGGCTCTCTCAAGCCGCTTAGGCCTCCGCCACAGCCGCCCCCGAGAAGCTTCGCCCTCCCTCCTTCCCGACGCTACTTCCGCCTTCCGAAGACGTAACTTCCGGTTGTTGCTGTGGCGACGTCAGAGGGGGAGGGAAATAAACTCCGGAAGAAGGAAACACAGAGAGAGGAAAGTATAGAACGGCGATTCTATCCGGAGTTTCCGGGATTCTTTCCCCCTTTGGGTCGCTGGGCAGAAAGAGAGAGAGGCTGCCCAAGGGAGAGGGAGCCCTTCCTTATCTCCCAGAGATACATAGAGATAGATTCATAGATACAAACATTTATTCATTATATATACACTCTTCCCTCCATCTTTGCTGCTACTTTGATAATGGTCTCTCTAGGAACCTCTAGGTCCTCCAGCGCAACTCTATGGTCAACTGTAACTAAAGGTTGCATTGAGAGACCTAGAGGTTCTTCCTAGAGAGAGAATACTCTACTAGGCCTTTCTAGCTCCTCTGATGCACTTCTATGGTTAATTTCTGGAAGACGTTGACCATAGAGTTGCACTGGAGGACCTAGAGATTCCTAGAGAGGTGTCCTCTCAGGTAGAAACATGGTGTTTTTGTAATTTGCAGTTTTCCCACATTCACAAGGGTCCTGTGCCCCTCACCACAGCAAATGTAGAGGGACATGTGCATATATGCGTGTATATATGTGTGTGTGTGTGTGTGTAGGGAGCAAAAGGACAGGCCCAACGCCATCGGGCCTGAAGAGGAAGAGTCCTCCCCTCCCTCCTTCCATCTGTCCTCTTCTGGCCTGGGAGGGAGCAAAAGGACAGGCCCAACGCCATCGGGCCTGAAGAGGAAGAGCCCTCCCCTCCCTCCTTCCATCTGTCCTCTTCTGGCCTGGGAGGGAGCGAAAGGACAGGCCCAACGCCAAAGGGCCTGAAGAGGAAGAACCCTCCCCTCCCTCCTTCCAACTGTCATCTTCTGGCCTGGGAGGGAGTGAAAGGACAGACCCAACGCCATCGGGCCTGAAGAGGAAGAGTCTTCCCCTCCCTCCTTCCATCTGTCATCTTCTGACCTGGGAGGGAGCGAAAGGACAGGCCCAACGCCAAAGGGCCTGAAGAGGAAGAACCCTCCCCTCCCTCCTTCCAACTGTCATCTTCTGGCCTGGGAGGGAGCGAAAGGACAGGCCCAACGCCATCGGACCTGAAGAGGAAGAGTCTTCCCCTCCCTCCTTCCATCTGTCCTCTTCTGGCCTGGGAGGGAGCAAAAGGACAGGCCCAACGCCAAAGGGCCTGAAGAGGAAGAACCCTCCCCTCCCTCCTTCCAACTGTCATTTTCTGGCCTGGGAGGGAGTGAAAGGACAGACCCAACGCCATCGGGCCTGAAGAGGAAGAGTCTTCCCCTCCCTCCTTCCATCTGTCATCTTCTGACCTGGGAGGGAGCGAAAGGACAGGCCCAACGCCAAAGGGCCTGAAGAGGAAGAGCCCACCCCTCCCTCCTTCCAACTGTCATCTTCTGACCTGGGAGGGAGCAAAAGGACAGGCCCAACGCTATCGGACCTGAAGAGGAAGAGTCCTCCCCTCCCTCCTTCCATCTGTCCTCTTCTGGCCTGGGAGGGAGCAAAAGGACAGGCCCAACGCTATCGGACCTGAAGAGGAAGAGTCTTCCATTCCCTCCTTCCATCTGTCCTCTTCTGGCCTGGGAGGGAGCGAAAGGACAGGCCCAACGCCAAAGGGCCTGAAGAGGAAGAACCCTCCCCTCCCTCCTTCCAACTGTCATCTTCTGACCTGGGAGGGAGCGAAAGGACAGGCCCAACGCCAAAGGGCCTGAAGAGGAAGAACCCTCCCCTCCCTCCTTCCATCTGTCATCTTCTGACCTGGGAGGGAGCGAAAGGACAGGCCCAACGCCAAAGGGCCTGAAGAGGAAGAACCCTCCCCTCCCTCCTTCCAACTGTCATCTTCTGGCCTGGGAGGGAGCAAAAGGACAGGCCCAACGCTATCGGACCTGAAGAGGAAGAGTCTTCCCCTCCCTCCTTCCATCTGTCCTCTTCTGGCCTGGGAGGGAGCGAAAGGACAGGCCCAACGCCAAAGGGCCTGAAGAGGAAGAACCCTCCCCTCCCTCCTTCCAACTGTCATCTTCTGGCCTGGGAGGGAGTGAAAGGACAGGCCCAACGCCATCGGGCCTGAAGAGGAAGAGCCTTCCCCTCTCTCCTTCCATCTGTCCTCTTCTGGCTTGGGAGGGAGCGAAAGGACAGGCCCAACGCCAAAGGGCCTGAAGAGGAAGAGCCCACCCCTCCCTCCTTCCAACTGTCATCTTCTGGCCTGGGAGGGAGCAAAAGGACAGGCCCAACGCTATCGGACCTGAAGAGGAAGAGTCCTCCCCTCCCTCCTTCCATCTGTCCTCTTCTGGCCTGGGAGGGAGCAAAAGGACAGGCCCAACGCCATCGGACCTGAAGAGGAAGAGTCTTCCCCTCCCTCCTTCCATCTGTCCTCTTCTGGCCTGGGAGGGAGCGAAAGGACAGGCCCAACGCCAAAGGGCCTGAAGAGGAAGAGTCTTCCCCTCCCTCCTTCCAACTGTCATCTTCTGGCCTGGGAGGGAGCGAAAGGACAGGCCCAACGCCATCGGACCTGAAGAGGAAGAGTCTTCCCCTCCCTCCTTCCATCTGTCCTCTTCTGGCCTGGGAGGGAGCGAAAGGACAGGCCCAACGCCAAAGGGCCTGAAGAGGAAGAGTCTTCCCCTCCCTCCTTCCATCTGTCCTCTTCTGGCCTGGGAGGGAGCGAAAGGACAGGCCCAACGCCAAAGGGCCTGAAGAGGAAGAGTCTTCCCCTCCCTCCTTCCAACTGTCCTCTTCTGGCCTGGGAGGGAGCGAAAGGACAGGCCCAACGCCAAAGGGCCTGAAGAGGAAGAACCCTCCCCTCCCTCCTTCCATCTGTCATCTTCTGACCTGGGAGGAAAATCCCGAATTGGAACATCTGAAAAGTGCCCTGGCCAGATGGTCCAGTTGAAGCCGCAGATCCTAGATTCCTCAAAGCAAAAATGAAACTATTGACAACAATAACTGAAATATGCAATAAAACAATGTTAAATGTCAAAATGTGGTGTGTGTGTGTGTTTGGCTGTGTTTGTGTTGTCAATAAGCCTCCCAATCCAGTCCATATATTTGTGTACCAGTTTTGTGGTAGAGAATTATGGCAACCCTATGCTTCCCATTCTCTGCTTCCTCCAATTCAGGATACATGGGACATACAATAAACATGAGGCTATCATCACCATTGTTAGCATCATCTGGAAAAACAGCTAAGAAAAATAAAGAAGTTTTAATTTCACTCCTGATACTTTTTATTTAGATCTATCAGTACAAATAAGTAAATGTCCAGCTGTTTATCTCTCCCTTGCCTGGCCATAAGCGATAAAAATTTAAGGGAGCACTGCACAATTTTTGATCCAAAAACATTTGGAAACAGTTTATTTCAAACATGATGTGACTGCGCATAAAAGGGGAGCTAGAGAGACAGCATGGCATGGTGGTTTGAGCATTAGATTAGGACTTTGGAGACCAAGGTTTGAATCCTGGCTCAGCCACATAAACCCACTGGGAGACTTTGAACAAGTCACATGCTCTCAGCTTCAGAGGATGGCAATAGCAAACCCCCTCTGAAGAAACCTGCCAAGAAAACCCCATTATAGATTCACCTTAGGGTCACTATGCATTGGAAATTACTTGAAGGCACAGAAGAACAAGAACAACAGAGTGATGAGTCAAGAGTGCGATGTGGCAGCTAACAAGGCCAATGCAATTTTAGGCTGCATCAATAGAAGTATAGTATCTGGATCAAGGGAAGTAATAGTGGCAGTCTATTCTGCTTTGGTCAGGACCCACCTGGAATACTGTGTCCAGCTCTGGGCCCCACAATTCAAAAAGGATGTTGAGAAACTGGAGTGTGTCCAAATGAGGGCGACTAAAATGGTGAAGGGCCTGGAAACCATGCCTTATCAGGAGAGATTTAGGGAGCTGGGGATGTTTAGCCTGGAGAAGAGAAGGTTATGAGGTGATATGATAGCCCTGTTTAAATATCTGAAGGGAAGTCATATTGAGGAGGGAGCAAGCTTGTTTTGGGTGTCTGTTCAGGCCCATTATTATTATTGTTGTTGTTGTTGTTATTTCCTTATATCTCGCCTTTCTCCCAACGTAAAGACTCAAGGTGGTGAACAACATGTATAAAACAATACAATTAAAAACAGTACAACAACTGTCCCTCAGTTCTATTTTTATTAAGCCCTCCATTTCTAGCATTGTAGTGATTCAAACTGCATGGTGAAATGCAATGTATTTATTCCCCCTCAGAGGATTTTCATTACAATATTGTCTCAAAACACTCTCAGCATCCTTATAATCAAAAAAGCAAAATTCCATAGGAACCTTCATATTGCATCTTGTATTCTTATTGCCTCTTAAAATGTTACGATGTAACCTAAGCATTATTTTCCAAAAAGCTGCCAGACCATCTATACATCTTTTCTTGCTTTTGTTGGCTGTTCAGACCAATTCGTAAGCTATCAGAGGCTGTATACACACTGCAGAAATAATCCAGTTTGATACCGCTTTAACTGCCATGGCTCAATGCTATAAAAGGGGTGTAGCGGGCAAAGGAGGAGCTTGCCTCTTTGGCCTGGGAATGGGCATGTTTGTGCCCGGCTTCTCTGTTGCAAACCAACATGTCCAAAGGATGAAGAGCAAGGCTATGCTTGCATCCATCCCTGTCCCTTTGAATGACCCTAAGGATGGGCAGAGGGCAGGCGTCCGACTCCCCTCAGCCATTGCAAGCAGGCAAAAACGTAGAAAAGGGCTCCACATGGGCATTTGGGGGCAAAAATGTTTTATTTTTGCAATGAGAAGGTGACCCTCCAAGGCTTTTTCCCTGGCCTCCTGCATTCATCCATCCCTGCTATAGAGAAACCAGAACGAAACAGGGAAACCAGTGGTCAGTTTGGCCGGCGGAGAGGGATGCACCCTTGCTGAACGGCATTTGAACTCACAACTCGCCCTTCACAATCCCACAGCGGTTAAAAGACACACCACATCCAAACGTTCCTCTAAATCCACTTTCCTATGCTGTCTTTGGACAAAACATGACACACAGTTGGGGTCTCCCTTGGTCCCTAAAGGCTACCGGTTGCCTTCTCCATCATGGCAAGACATGGACGCTAGGTCCAAACCGGCATCAACACGCACAGAGTTTGCAAAGCCCTGGAGCGTCACGTCTCCATAGATCTCTCTCCATCTTCTGAATGCTGGTCATCATGGTTGGCACAGCCTTGGGCATTGCAGGGTCTCCTTGGTGGCATCTCCTCCTACTTCGCCTCCCGGACGAAGGGCTAGCAACCTCAAGAATGGGTCACCTCTGACTCTCACCCTTCTTCCGCCTTGCGCAGGGAGGCTTGCACCGTGTCGGTGAGGTGCCGCATGCCGACGAGGTAGCCATCCTCGTGGTTTCCGTGGCTCCAGGCCGTGTCGTGGTGGAGGTGAAGCCCGCCAGGGGTGGGTAGCGTCTTCCCGAAATCGATCATCCAGACGCTGGTGTGTCCCTTCCGGTCGTGGAGGAAAAGCAAGGAACTGCCGATCACCTGGGCGATCAAAACACGAAAGGTGTTTAGGATGGCTGGCGCCAAGAGTTGGGAAATGGCTGCAGAGTCTGGGAATGTTTCTTTTTTAAGCAACTGCAGCTCCCAGCATCCCCTAGGTAGCATGGCCATGATGCACATGATTGAGAATGGAAAGTGCAAACTGAGTACGCAGATGGGAAACTGGGAAAGGGGCACAAACGTTTTAACTTGGTGGGGAAATGCGCACCTTTCCAAATGTTATAGGACTGCAGCTCCCAGCAGCCCTGGCCAGCCTGAGGAAGGCTAGGACCTGCAGTCCAAGAACCACTCCTGTAATATAAAACCAAAGCCCTGAATTCAATTGTTAATCCTGTTTTGTGTAGAACAAGACCCTAGGGGACAATGAGGAATCATGTATGCTCTGCAGGCGTTATTGGGTTGCATCTCCCAGCATTCAAGGCTGTGGCTGATGGGATCTGGAGTCCAACAACAAGTTGATATTCAGCAGTGCGGTTTGTACTTCTGCAAAACATTGGGGTTTCCAGTGAGTTGGCTCTATTTATGTCTCCTGGGAGATGGTTCCTCATTTAAGAAAGCCAAGTCATTTCCAGATAAACCAGAAGCTCTAAAAGCTCCCTAAAATAGGGACAATGTAATTCGCAGGCCTTAAGGTATGGCTGGACTCCAGCTCCCGTCAGACCTAGCCAGGGGATGATGGGACTTGTAGCCCAATATCACCTGGAGTGGGTGGGTTTCCAGCCCCCCCTTGCTGTAAAATGTGCCTTCCCCAGTGAAGTCCTTGGCAAGCTTGCAAAATGGAAACCAGAAAGGAAGGGCGTCATTTCCTGGCAGGAATGGAAAAGTTCAGAGTCTCTTGCAGCAAAAATCAGCAGAAATTGGCAGGGAATAAAATAAATTAATATAGTATATAGCTTGGCGGCTGCAAAACTACAAATCTCAGGATGCCACAGATGGACCTACACCATTTAAAACAGTGCCAAACTGCATTATTTCTACAGCGCAGACGCATCCAGGGTCTCCAAAACGACTGATTTCTATTTTGAGTTTTTGTGGGTCTGAATTCCTTTCCTCAAAGGCATTGATAAAAGTTACTAGGCTGCATCCGCACTGCAGAAATAATCCAATTTGTTACTGCTTTAACTGCAGCGGCTCCATTCCATGAACTCCTAGGATTTGTAGTTTGTGGGAAAGCTACATGTCTTGCCAAACTACAGTCCCCAGAATCCCCCAGCATTGAGCCATGGCAATGAAATAGGGATCAAACTGGATCCAGTGGTTTGCATGTCGGACTATGATTCTGGAGACCAGGGTTTGAATCCCAGCTCGGCCATAGAAACGCACAGGGGCAAGACACACTTTCTCAGCCTCAGGGGAAGGCCATGGCAGGATCCCTCTGAACCAATCTTGCCTTAGAGTCGCCACAAGTCGGAAAGGACTCGAAGGTGCGCACCACCTCCGCCACCATATCATAGGTTGGGAGGGCTGTTCCATGGGATGACCTCAAATGTGGATCTGCTTGCCCCCAGCTTCCTCACCGGAGCTTCTCCTATGTCTGCCTGCCCTTTGGAAAAGAAGCAAGCGGAAGGGCGTTCCCAAGGCTCCTCTCACCTCGTGGGTCTTGAAGAAGGTGGACTCCTCCAGGGCTGTGCACATGCTCTCCAGGCGGGAAAGGTAGGTGCTCTGCAAAGGCAAAGGGAATCGGTGAGGCCTCACACCTCTCCAAAGAAGACCCCTTGCTATAATATAATATATTGTTGTCAACTGCCCTCGGGTCTATCTCGACTCACGGCAACCCTATGGATGAGAATCTCCAAGAACCCTGTCTTCCCCTGCTCTGCTTAATCCCTGCAGCCCCATAAAACCCATCGTGACCTCCTTAACAGAGTCCATCCTCCATCTGCCATGTGGCCTCCCTCTCTGCTTCAGGATTTGTCCCCGTTCACTGGGTTTGAAATTCCCTGGAAGGAAGGAAGGAAGGAAGGAAGGAAGGAAGGAAGGAAGGAAGGAAAATGCACCATGAGGAATCTAGATGCAGAACAGAAACAGGTCCCTTATCATTCTGCTCACTGTATCTCAAACTCCCTTCTTTTTATAAAAAGGTTCAACCTTGTCTGGAAACAGGGAGAGGAAGAAGGAAATAATAATAATAATAATAATTATTATTATTATTATTATTATTATTATTATTATTATTTCTACCCCGCTTTCCAATACATTCGAGGGGGCTTACACTCTGCGCATCCTCAGAGGCAAGACCCTTTAAAGCAGTCTTGAACTTGATTCCCAGAGGCCCAGCATTTTGCTCTGCCTAAGGGAAAAGCGAAACAGCCCCACGCCATTCTGCCCTTCATATTTCGTACTCGGACCTTCGTGGCCAGCCAACTGCACCCAAGAGCTGCGTCTCCTCAGGGACCAGTGCACCATGGTGAAGAAGGTCTTCCAGGATTTGGTCTAGGAGGAAAACCAAGAGAGGCGATGTTACAAAATGGTGGCATGAAGCAATGGAGTCAAGTGGGGGACTCTTTCGCAGTCCATAGATCCACAGGTATACAATGCACAAAGCTGAGAGAGAGCCTGTGACAATCTCTTTACCGCTGGCACAATTTGTTCAGAGGAGATTTGCCTTTGCCTTCCTCTGGGGCTGAGAGAGTGTGACTCACCCAGGGTCATCCAATAGGTTTCATCATTATAGTGCAATGATTCCACTGAACTATCTCAGGGCAGCCTCCTAGTAAATGTCAGGATTTCCTTTCCAAAGAAAGCACCCCATTTCCGGAAGGCATGGCTCCCGATTCCCTTCCTCGCCATCTTAATCCCCCAAATCTTACCTTCCTCAAGACCCGCTTTCTCTCCGAGGGGCTCTTTTCCGCATCGCTGAAGACCTCATCTGACTCTTGCAAGGACCCAGCCAGCGAGGAGCAAGTCGATGACCCAGAGACCAAATGGTCAGGAAGGCAACTGGGTCCCTGGGTGCTCCTGGTGGGCGCATGGACCCCCGACGGACGGTGGCATTCTAAGTTGGTACCCTCACAGATCGTAGCCAAGGCCTGGGGTTCTTGCAGGCCATTTTTCGGAGGGACGTCAAAGTGGAATGGCACTGCTTTAGCCGCACAGTGATGCTTCGCTTTTGGCCGGTTCCAGAGTGGCCCCCGAAGCCTCCCAGCTCTCCGGTTCTGAAGGCTGGACCAAAGGCCTGGAAGATGGAAATGCCCACTCCAAGGTGCTACAATCTTCCATGCAGACCACTCTGAGTGAAGAAATGGGTGGTGGAAGGCCTTCTTGGTGGCTGCTCCCCGGATGCGGGAGATATATATCCTTGGTTCAAGAGTTGTGTGCAAATGTGCACCTCAGTTGTTCTCCCAATGATCTTGGTGTCATTTCATCCCACAGCTTGCTGGAGAAGAGCATGCAAAGAGCTGGGAAAAGGTGCATTTGAAAACCACAATGTAAGACTCCCAAAGTCTGGAAGTCAGAGGGGAAGGGACCCCAGGAAATAGAAATCTTGATGTCGATTGAGAGATGGAGCCAAGATTGAAGAGGGAGGGCTTTGGTGGACACTGGCCTTTTAGTTTATGGTTTCCTGCATGCGGCTGACGTTGGCTCTTTTATTAGAAGCTTCTTGTACATTGCGAACATTGGCTTTTTAAGCAGTGGGTTGCTGCACTTTACTGTCCTTGGCTTTTTAACGGATGGCTTCCTGAAGCCCTTACTTCCCTATTAATTCAAGGTACTTTAATCTGAAATTCCCTGCCTCTATACAGTATATTTATCTACGCAAGTGACACTTTAGCACAAAACGAAACTATAGTTTATTTTTCGTTAAAGGCAAAGCTGTAGCCGGCAGGGAAAGGACCGCACCGCAGGGATGTCCTAACCATGAAGCAACGGAGGAAGTCTGAGGCACCAAGAAGACATCTGGATCCTTGGCCTCTGTTTTGCCAGGGCCGCATTTGCATTCAGGGCTCAAAATACAACACAAACACACTTGCAAAACTGAGTTTGCAGCAGCGCAGGCGTGTGCCCTAGGAGGGCACTTTTTTGGCACTCTCTGGACTCTCCCAAACAACCAGGACACTGAATGATGCCAGCTCCCAAGAAAAGAACTGATCGTGGAAGCTGGTCACACAGCCTCCTCTCCTTGGAGAACTCAAAAACACACCCAGAGCTGTTGAAAGGGACCTTTGCTTTGGGCAAAGTCTTCGTCTTCGTGTGGCCGACCCTGGCTGGCAGAGAAGACTTGTGGGTGCCCCTGCGGGCAATGCCACCCCTTTGAACCAGTCTCTTTTCCCCTTCCAGGGATGGTGGGGGATGCCATCCCATCATCCCCAGTTGCTCTTCTGGATGGGAAGCCTGGGTACCATTTTGTCCTTTGCCTTGGGCAGCAAATCTACATCCATCTATCTATCTATCTATCTATCTATCTATCTATCTATCTATCTATCTCCCTCCCTCCCTCCCTCCCATATCTATCTATCTATCTATCTATCTATCTATCTATCTATCTGACCTTTGGAAATTCATTGTAAGACTAGGGCTGCATCTACACTGCAGAATAAATGCAGTTTGAGCCCACTTTGAGTGCCATGACTCCATGCTATGCGATCCTGGGATCTGTAATGTTGTGAGAAATTTTTAACCTCCTCTGTCACAGAGTTCTGGTGCCAGGATTCTGTGGCACTAAACCAGGGCAGTTAAAGCGGTCTCAAACTGGATTGTTTCTGCAGCGTGGATGGGTCCTAAGAGAGTTGGGAGGGGAATGGAGGAGAACCCTTTTATTTCCTCTCTCTCAGTCTCTTGCAAGCAACAGACTCGCACTGCAGGAACAAATGCATCTTGACACTGCTGCAACTGCCATGGCTCCATGCTGTGGGATGCTGGGATTTCTAGTTTGGTGACGATGCTCAGACTCCTCTCTCAGAGAGCTCTACAAATCCCAGGGATCCATAGCAAAGGGGGGGGGGCAAACTGCATTAATTGTGCAGTGCAGATTAGAGCAGAATCTGCATTTTGGGAAGCAAAGATGGTCTTGAATCACCCTCCCCCCCACAAAGCCTCCCCTCCCGGGCTCTGCTCTAGCCACTAGACCCCACTGCTTTCCCCTTCCTTTTGGGGGTCCCTCCTGCCCCCCCAGTTCCATGCATCAGCCTTCATAGCCAAATGCTTACCTGCAAAGCACAGCTTGGGTTGTTAGGAGGATCCCTGTTCCAGAGAAGGATCTGGCTTGCTGTTGAGCCCCCAAAAGGCGGAGTAATATATATAGATTGGCACATACCAGGAAAAGCCTTGTCTCGTCCTGCCCTCTGCTGGACATTGGCGTGAATTGCACCCCCTTTTGCAAAGGCAGAGAGCAGAGCAGAAAAGGGACCCCTCTGGGCATGGGCAGAGTGCCACTGCCTCCCTTGCCAGGGTGACCAGATGTCCTCACCTCACCTCAAAAGAGGCCAAGGCACCACAGAAATGGAGAACCTGCAAGCTGGCATGCTGTGGGGGATGCTGGGAAAACTCCTTCAGCTCTGGACATAGGGGCTGGGGAGGCAAGGATCCGGTGCCTTCTGCACTGTGCCCGCTGCAGAGAGCCAGCTTAATGGCATAGTGGCTGCTGGAGTGCTGGGCTGCGACTCTGGAGAGGGTTCGGCCATCTAAACCCACTGGGCAAGAAGTCACACTCTCTCAGCTTCAGGGGAAGGCAGTGGGGAAACTCCTCTGAAATCCTGCCAAGGGAACCCCAGATGCATCTGTCAGTCTTCCTTTGAAGCTGAGAGAGTGTGACTTGGCTCTGAAGAAATTTGATCAGAGAAAACCCTGGGATAGGTTCACCGCCTTAGAGATGCCGTAAGTTGGAAACGGCTTGAAAGCACACGGCGACAACAGTCTTAGGAAAGAAGGATGCAGTCTTTTTCTAAATTAATTTTTAATAATAATTAATAATAATAATATTTAAATGATAATATCTAAATAGTTTTGGAAAAGAAGAAGGATGTAGGACAAGGATGATCCTTGGGTCTTTTCAAGCGCCTTCCTTTCTAAACTAACATGCCACTGTCTATCTCTCTTTGCAGAGTTTATTGGCACTTGCGGTTGGTGCATCACCGCTTCCGGCCCTGATGGGACTCCAGCTTCTGTTCCGACATCTGCTCCGACTTCTGGACATCTTTTCAGATGATCAACTGCATCACAGGTGGCTTCTCCTCCGTTCTTGGAGGGTCTGATGGCAACTCAACCAGAGGCCTTTGCAATGGCTCCTCTCTGGTGCATCGCCGCTTCTGGCCCTGATGGGAATCTGGCTTCTGTTCCGACATCTGCTCTTACGTCTGGGCATCTTTTCAGATGATCAACTGCATCACAGGTGGCTTCTCCTCCGTTCTTGGAGGGTCTGACGGCAACTCAACCGGAGGCCTTCGCAATGGCTCCTCTCTGGTGCATCGCTGCTTCTGGCCCTGAGGGGAATCCGGCTTCTGTTCTGACATCTGCTCCGAATTCTGGGCATCTTTTCAGATGATCAACTGCATCACAGGTGGCTTCTCCTCCGTTCTTGGAGGGTCTGATGGCAACTCAACCAGAGGCCTTTGCAATGGCTCCTCTCTGGTGCATCGCCGCTTCTGGCCCTGATGGGAATCTGGCTTCTGTTCCGACATCTGCTCTTACGTCTGGGCATCTTTTCAGATGATCAACTGCATCACAGGTGGGATCTCCTCCGTTCTTGAGGGGTCTGAAGGTAGGGTTGCCATAAGTCAGGACCTCCAAACCGGGACAAATGTAGGACAACCTTTTCAAATGTAGGGCACATTTTATAAAAATGGAGGACATGCGGAAAAAATTGATGCTTTTTAAAAATATTAATATAAATGCATGTTTCTTAGGCATGATCAAAATGGAGGACATTTGGGCATTATTCCTAGTCAGATGGCAGAAATGGACTTCCTTTTCTGCCCAAACCACCCCCCTCCATTCCAAAACACACACAACAGCACCATTTGGGCACTTCCCGTGGCTTTACTTAACATGGCGTCTTGCATAGTTCAGAGGCTTATTCCATAATCAAACCCCTTGAGTTTAACACTTAGCATGGTTTAACATGGCTATGCATATTGAACATGTCAAGGTGGTTTCACAAGAAGTGGATTTGCCGTTTCAGGTTTCTTGCACCAACTCTACTTCTCAGAAGTGTGTACTTAGTCAAGGGACTTTGATTTTTTTTCACTGCACATGAGTTTGTAAAAATCAGAGCAGCTAACATTGGCCATGCCTGAGAGGCTTGCTGATATCAATATCACCATCACCATCATCATCATCATCACCATCATTGTCACAACAAGGGAGACTTGTTAGCATTAAAAGCACAAAAAATACACCAAAACCACACTTTGGAAGGTGACACTCTCTCAACTTCAGAAGCTGACTCAAATCACATCATTACCACACTATCATTGTCGAAGCAAGGGACAATTGTTAGCATTAAAAGCATCAAAAATACACAGAAAAGGCACTTTAAAATGCACTTTAAAAATACAGTTTAAAAAATACAGCTTAAAAATGCACTTTAAAAATACAGTTTAAAAATACACCTTAAAAATGCACTTTAAAAATACACCTTAAAAATGCACTTTAAAAATACAGCTTTAAAATGCACTTTAAAATACAGTTTAAAAAATACAGCTTAAAATGCACTTTAAAAATACAGTTTAAAAATACACCTTAAAAATGCACTTTAAAAATACAGCTTTAAAATGCACTTTAAAATACAGTTTAAAAAATACAGCTTAAAATGCACTTTAAAATACAGTTTAAAAATACACCTTAAAAATGCACTTTAAAAATACAGCTTTAAAATGCACTTTAAAATACAGTTTAAAAAACACATACAGTACTTCCTCCTTCTCCTTCTCCTTCTCTTCCTCTTCATCCTCCTCCTCCTCCTCCTCCTCCCTGGCACCAAAAAAGGGCAAAGGAAATGGCCCTTTCCTTTCCCCTCTGGCTGCAGCCCAGCCCAACAGAGCAGGAACTCCTCCTCCTGAGTCTGGCTGGCCAATGGGGGCAGACTAGGGCTGGAACAGCCCCGCCCCCTGCCAGCCCTCACAGGCTGAGGCCTGGAGAACCCAGCCTCAGGAGGAGGAAGTCCTCCTCATTAGCCCTGCGCACAGCTCTGCAAGGGCCAGCAAAGGCAACCTCATCCACCCGGGACAAGGAGGAAACCGTGCAGGGACGCCCCCTAGTGGTCAAAACCCGGGATTGTCCCGCCCCCAGCCGGCTTATGGCAACCCTATCTGAAGGCAACTCAACCCGAGGCCTTCGCAATGGCTCCTCTCTGGTGCATCACCGCTTCTGGCCCTGATGGGAATCTGGCTTCTGTTCCGATATCTGCTCTTACGTCTGGGCATCTTTTCAGATGATCAACTGCATCACAGGTGGCTTCTCCTCCGTTCTTGGAGGGTCTGATGGCATCTCAACTGGAGGCCTTTGCAATGGCTCCTCTCTGGTGCATCGCCGCTTCTGGGTGGTAAAATCCTCAAGGCCTTCCATAATATATGTGACTTCTTCCATGTGCCCCAGGGCTTTCCTCACCTTGCCCTGGACCATCCTTGTGAAGTCCTCTAATTCTCCGGAGATCCGGACCAGCCTATGTGCATATTCCTCCCTGCTCATATCCCGGTAAAAGGGGGGAACCTGGGAGTGTTGTATGCCAAAGCCCTGTCCAAGAGGGAAAAGAAGAAGACAGAAAAAGACGTCATGCCATGCTCCCAGAAGATGGACATGGACTCTGGGCCCTGCGTCATCTGGACTGATCGCCATGAGGACAGGCAAGGGGCCTGTTATTTGGCCCTTGTGGACACAGCCTTGATCTTGGGGCCTAGAGATTGTGGGTGGCTTAAGGTGTGGGATTGTGCTTCCATGCGCACTGTATACACTGCTGCATTGTGCTGAAATAGGCTGGGATTCTCTCATTGCCGTAAACCAGACTTAATTGGCTTGAAATTAAATTAATTAATTAAATTAAATTAAATTAAATTAAATTTGAAAAATTGTCAGTTGGACACCACTTTAACCTCCACGGCTCTGGAATTGTAGTTTATTTTGGCACCAGTGGTCTCTGACCAAAAAGGATAAATGTCTCCCAAAACTGCCATAGCATTGAAGTATGGCAGTTGAAGCAGTGTCAAACTGCTTTAATTCTGCAGTGCAAACACAGCCAGAGGAAGAAAGAACAGCAAATAGGGCTCCTTACATCCTTCGCTATATAGCTAAACGTGTGTGAAGTTCCAGGATGAAGACTGGGGTCGAGATTTCCCAGGAGAGAAGAAACTGGAGCTTCCAGGGAGGACTGGAGCTCCCATGGATTTTGGTACCATGGGAAGTCCTGGAAACAAACTCCAGTGGATAGAATGATAGGGTGGGAGCTGGCATAGGGTTACTAAAAACTCAAAGTGTGTTGCATAAAATTAGAAATCAGTTCGTAGAAGAGTAAAAACTGACCTGCGCAATGTAAATTTCCTGATGGAGCCGGGTTTGCCTGGTCGCTCCCTCTGAGGCCAAGATGACAGTTGAAAGAGGGAGGAGCTTTTAGGGAGCTGGGGATGTTTAGCCTGGAGAAGAGAAGGTTAAGAGGTGATATGATAGCCCTGTTTAAATATCTGAAGGGAAGTCATATTGAAGAGGGAGCAAGCTTGTTTTATGCTGCTCCAGAGACTAGGATCCGGAACAATGGATGCAAGCTCCAGGGAAAGAGATTCCACCTCAACATTAGGAGGAACTTCCTGACAGTAAGGGCTGTTTGACAGTGGAACACATTGCTCCCTCAAAGAGTGGTGGAGTCTCCTCCTTTGGAGATCTTTAAACCGAGGTTGGATGGTCGCGGTTCTTTGATTGTCTAAGCCCTCATGGATGGGGTTGGACCTGATGGCCCTTGAGGTCTCTTCCTACTCATTGAAGCACATTGAAATAAAGAAATATAGGCCTAGGGCTGGGCTGTCTATATGGTGAGCATCTCTGCTTTTCAGGGTGAGTTATAAGGACATGGTGCAAAAATAAACCTAAGCTGTGAAATCAAGGGAAGTGACTCACATTCAGCCATTCCTTTGCACCACCTCCACAACACATGCAGCCCTTCCTGTCAATGTTCTTTATCATGATTGAAGGCTGGGAAATTATACATATATATGTATAGACACACCCATTCAGACCTGATTATGGTGAATGTTCTGTCGTAAATTAATGGTAAAGGGAGCTGCAGCGTATGTGGTGCTACTTTCCTGTCCAGGGCAGTCCTCTACAGTAGAAAACACGGCCCAGGAAGCTTTTGTTTTGACCACAAACTCACCATGTCTGTAGCTGAGAAGACAACCTCCAGCACACTATTTTGTTTGGGTCTTCGCATAAATTGTACATATAGTACTAACAGATACTTCCTTGCAACTTTCAATTAATATTCTTTTTATTAGACCTAAATATCCCATCCAGACATAATATGGAATAAAGTGCAGGCATACTGTATATAACATACTTGACTATAAGTTGACCTCATGTAAAAGTTGAGAGCAGGTTTTGGGTGCAAAAGTATGGATTTTGATATGACTTGTGGATAAATTGAGGAGCATGTAGCAAAGGATCGAAAGGATGAAGGAAAGGAAACAATGCCAAAGCACTTACAAAATTCCAGCAGACATAACTGTTTGTGCTCACCCTAAAATCTGGATGGATGAGAGAACTGAGGGGAGGTCAGTGCTTCCAAAACAGAGTCTATTCTTGCCTTTTACCTGGGGATGGTTCCTGACTTAATAAGAGTTAAAGAACAGTACTTGCCCATGGATAAGTTGACTCAGATATTTTGGGGTCAATTTTTTGACTACCGTCAGATTTTTCAACTTATACATGAACATATACAGTACCTCAATTTAAAAAGCATCTGACAAAGAGGCTTCTTTTTGCAAAGTCTTTTTATAAGAGCCCTGTCCAGTCCACTTTTTCTTCAATCATGCTACTGTTTGCCCAATACACATTTTCTGGGTTATGTTTTCCTTTGCTTCGTCCTTTAAATCCTTTGCTTGCCGCTAAGTTTTATCTTTGATTTATCTACAGATCATTTCAGAATTTGTAATTTTGGCCCCAAAATCTCACCTTGACATACACATGAGGTGGACCTATAGTCAAGTATATGCGGTATATTTGCTATATTTATATCCCAACTCTTGTTTGGGAACCTCAGGGCATCCCTTTTTTGTCCTCCCAAAAAGTCCGGTGAAGTTGGTCATACTGAAAAATTGTGACTGGGACAAGACAACCCAATGAATGTCAAGACTCTGCAGGAATTTGAATTTGGGCCTCCCCACCCTAATCCAACACCTCCAATTATTGGTTTACTTTGGAGCTTATCAAGGGACACTGTTATACCACAATTGCACAGTGCTAGTGACCTGCTATGATTTAATGATCACTTTGGGTGCTGGCGTCTCATTCAGCTTTATGGCAATAATAGGAGCAGAGGGGCATAGTGTGGGGGTGGTGTCATTGTTCCTCCCTTTAGGATGACCCAGAGATTTCCAGCAGGGAAGACTCAGACACCAGGAATCCCAAAAGTTCCAGTGTACATTCCCCTGTACATTCCTATGTCACCAGGAGCCCTAGTGATGCAATGGTTAAATGCTGGTCCTGCAGCCACAAAGTTGTGAGTTCGATTCCGGGGCCCCAAGGTTGACTCAGCCTTCCATCCTTTCATAGGTCACTAAAATGAATCCCCAGCTTGTTGGGGGCCAGTGGCTTACACATTGTAAACTGTTTAGAGAATGCATAGTTCATTATGAAGTGGTATAGAAATACAGTGAGCCCGCACCATATGCAGGCTCCTTATAGGCGGCTTTCAGAATGTGCACACAGCTGCACAGCGAGCACGAGCCCCATTATATCAAATGGGGCTCGCGAATGGTGTGCGTGGTCACGGGGCGGGTGCATATCCACGCACCAAGCACAAGCCCCATTGGATATAATGGGGTTCAAACATACTCGTTTTTTGCTTTACGTGGGGAGAGGGTGTGTGTGTGTTTGTGTCCGGAACTGTATAGATGTTATAGGTGCTATTGCTACATTCACTCTCTGACATTGATTTTTGCATTATAATCAACCCTCCTTATCCATGGATTTTTTATCCATGGATTCAAGTATCTAGAGTTTGAAAATACTGGGAAAAAAAGTATAAATTCCAAGTAGCAAACCTTCATTTTCTATATTATATAAGGGACACCGCTTTGCTATGCCATTGAAGGAGGGGACAATGGGTTGTGTTTTTATAATGTATGATTTGTTTTATATTGTATTTTATGACTGACTCAATCCTATTGGAGAGGCAGGGGAAAATAAATTTTTATTGTTGTATTTAATGGGACTTGAACCTTCATGGATGTTGGTATCGATGGGGGATCCTGGAACCAAACCCCAGCTGATAACAAAAAACCACTATATTAAAAGAAATAAATGCAAAGGCACAGTTTTGTGTTTAAGCCCAGAGAAAACACGGGATTCAGAGAAAAATTAGTGTAGCTATACAAAAGTTTAAAGAGTAAGCAAAATTAGGCAAATGTTGGTTGATGGAGGGGGACAGAAAAAAAATTGAGGAAGTGGCTTAGTGTGTTCACCTTTCCAATCCATAATAGTGATATTGTGTAATTCTGTAATTGCACAATTATGGTTTCCCTTTTAAAAATAACACTAATCACAAAACAGGAGGCAGAACAAACAGGCTAGAGTAAACTGTATTGTCATATTTCAAACGCGAAAGAGCAAACAGAAGAACTAATGCTGTTGATGCGCAAGTGCAGAGATGGATTAAAACAATGCACTCCCATTCTGCTGCTATCTTTGCAGGTACAGCAAAAGTGGTTTCCACACAGAATGGCCCAAAATAACTGACTAGCATACTAATACACTAATCCATTTTGTCTATTATTGTGCAAATCACTGAAGTAAGGCCTGTTACAAACTGCCAAAATAAAGCGGCTTTGGGTCTCTTTGGAGGTATTCTGTTTAAATGATGCATGCATCCTAAGAATCCGGAAGCTGCACCAAAGCTGCACTCCAGTGCTTAGGAATGGAGTGTGGCTTTGGTGCGACCTCCGGACTCTTAGGAGCCATGCATCATTTAAACAGCATACCTCCAAAGAGACCTGAAGCAGCTTTATTTTGGCAGTCTGTAACAGGCCTATGTTTACATTTCAGGCAAACCTGGGAAGCATCACTAGAGGCTGCAGGGGGGTTGGACTGCACCAGATGACCCTCTGAAGTGTGGGTTGACACCACTTCTTCCCAGACATCTGCCTTTTGGCAGAAAGAGGCCGTGGCATTCTCCTGCGTCCCTTTAAAATGCTGAAGAGATGGCGTGAACGGGGCGAGACTCAGTGGGAGGAAAAAGGAAAGGCCCCAGGTTTTTTAAATTGCATTTTTAATTTTTAAAATTTCATTTTTAATTTTTCTTTTAAAAAATTACATCTTACCAAATGTTCACTTTAACCACATGAAACTACGCACATGTAAATACATTTGAAGGTGTGTTTTTAATGTTGGCAGTTGTTTTAGGTCACGGCTATTACCGTTACATTCAGAGATAAGACAGGAATTGCAATTTATGAGTAACAACTATACAAAAAACATTCCTAAGGATTCTGGATGGTGTGGGACGGGAGGAGGTCAGTGAGGAGGGATGGCACCATGAGTTTCCGCACCGAGTGACGCAAACCCTAGTGAAGCCACTGGGCAAACCCATTATTTAAAAATAAGAACTCAGAAAACAATGCAATCAATTAGCAAAATGGACTATGACTGACAGTATTAAGAGAGGCATAAACACAGGTCTGAGTCCTTCCTTCTGTCCCTCCCGTCTCCCAGCCATCCCACCCTGGAAACCAGGGGCTGCAATGCGCAAGCAAAGGGCGTGAATACAATGGGCAAGACCCAAAGCACCATCATTTCTGCTTAGCTGATCTGCTGTCAGTTAGGCAGAGTCTTCCCTGCAGAACCAGCAAAGGATGGGTTTAAAAATATTCTGACTTCTAGCCTCAGATGCAGTTGTGAGATTATAGAGGAGCATGTATTAGGAAGCATCCACAAAGAATTCATCTATCCCACCAAGGAGTCCTGTTTCGGAGGCTCCTCTTGCGGATTAAGCTTGGGGAGCTCAAGGGTTGTGTAAGTTTCAGACTCACAAGCAACCAGGCCCTGCGGGAAAGAAAAATACAACAGAAGGTCAAGGCAAGAATGAAGTTAGCAGCAACTCTCCCAGTCACAAGCCACTGGGATTTATAATTATTCATTTCTGGTCAAAATAATTACCTAAACTTTCTAC
Organism: Sceloporus occidentalis; assembly: GCA_023333645.1. NCBI lineage: Eukaryota > Metazoa > Chordata > Lepidosauria > Squamata > Phrynosomatidae > Sceloporus > Sceloporus occidentalis. The sequence goes on from JALMGF010000020.1 coordinate 10,151,915, forward strand.
TTCTGGAAGAATTATGCAGACATTTTGACACAGAAAACTGCAGAGCCTATGTCTGAACCCGCCAGCTCATCCCTTGGGTTTCTGGAAGGATGTTATACAAGAGGTTTCATAAAAGAATCATACTCCGAGACAGTAATAGAAGGCCTTTAATTTCTCCTTCTAACTTTTAATTTGGCCTTTGAAATACAACTTCTACAGTTTGTTGCGTTGTAGTTTGTTGGTGGAATTGCCAAGTTTGTTCTTATTTCATTCATTTATACTGTCTTGATTGATCTTCTACAATAAAATTACTTTATACAAAAAGAAGAATAAAACTAAAACTGCAGAGCCTTTGGAAATTTTCAGACGGAGGCAGGACAGGGATGGGATCGCTCTCCCGTCCTTATCCCGTCCTCATCACAATCGCATGAAAGTATTTTATAGACGTTGTGCTTATCCTGTCATTTTCCTGTCCTTGAAGTGGAACTGTATTAACGCAGACTCCTGTTAATACAAAATGACAGGACAATTCCACTTCAATGATGGGACAATGACAGCATAAGCGCAACGTCGTATGAAAATCTTTCGCGCAATAATGGTCAATTGCAGTTCAATGATGGGACACTGACTGGATAAGTGCAATGGTTGCGCCATAAGGACAGGACAAGGACATCTGATAATCCCCTTTAACTCCACACCTTTCCATTTGCCCAGTTTGGCAGAGACAGTCCCAAATAATCCTCTGTCATCCCATTTTATCAGCAGCTGTTAAAATGTCCAAGTCTCTTTCCTTCTTCCTCTCACTTTGTCCCTTAGTCTCTAACTTACTTCAGTTGCAGAAGTAGCCAGCATGGCCACTAGAAAACTGCTTTGGGACAAGTCTGATGATTCCTCAGCCTTGCCAAGTAGGGTAGCCAGTTCAGGATTGTCTCCAGCCCTGAGATCTTTGGGCCAAAACTGTAAACCTAGGATCAGCTCCACCAATGTCATTAAGCACAAATTCCTATTACAGTTTCTCAGTGCTTCAAACACACAAACAATTATTGTTTGGAAATTAAGACAGAAATCTGAGCTAAAGCGGCTGATCCCAGATCAAGATGAAATGAAGGGATTATTCTTTCTCACATTCTTGGGAGAAACAGAATAAGAAATATTTAATCTCTACTTTTTGCTTCTAGTCAGAAGGTGGATTGCTTGCAGAGCAGAGCTGAGGTTGAAGGAGGAAGAAGGAGGAAGATAAGTAAATCCTCTATGGAGTTTATCACACTAGTGAGTTTCCATGGGCAAACAGGAGTTAAACTACATTCAAATTTAAATAAGACTTGTAAACTCGGTTAGTTTGTCACAGGAAAATAACGCAAAGTGCAATAGCGTGAAGTTAATCCGCAGTTAAAGTGGAGGGAAGCAGCAGCTTTTCGAATTCGGAACTCAACAGAATTTAAAAAGCTGCTGGTTTCCTCCACTTTAACTGCAGATTAACTTTGCATTATGTCATGTTAACTGCGACGTCGTGTGAAAAACTTTGGGCATTTCTGGGTTTCCTTCGCATTATATCGCACTTAAATCCTGTTTGCCCGCGGGATCTCGCTAGAGTGATAAATTCTTGTGATTCTATGATTCTAAGTTGAACAATTGTTCAACGTAAAAAGACTGAAGAAAGCTTACAGGTAAGAAAATTCCTGGAGTGGATGTGTATTGCAGTATTATGAGCTCCCTGTTCTGGTCCTAAAACAGATTAATTTGAAAAATATCTGCCTATCCACTTTAAATATTAATTTGCACATCTTTTTAATGTAATTTTTATTAATGCATATTAAAACAAATATATAAAAATATACATTCTATCATCATCCATAACAACACATAACATGTAACTACAATCACTAATTTGCACATCCTTACAGGCGATAGATGTTGTGCTGGTGAGAAAACAACCATCACAAAATAGATACTGAAGGCCTGAAGTCCCACCCTGTTAAATTGCATCCTCTTTTATATTCTCCTCCCCATCTGAGCTTTTTACTCCTGTTGAGCATTGGCTTTGAGCAATTTTTTAAAATTAAACAGATCAATGTAGTTTTGAAATTTCAGAAATCTAGAATAACCAAATCAGACACAAGAGTATTTGAATGCCAAGGGATGCTTGGAGCTGCTGCCAACCCTGTTCCAAAAGTGTAGAGACACTCACTGTATAGATTCCTTCTGCTTTCTGAAAAAGAACACAGAAAAGGGGATGGTGTTATAGTTTTAGTTAGGAGAAAGAAGCCAAGGAGTAACATAAATGAAGGAGGAAAAACCGCCATTACGTCCCCTGCCCAAAGAAGTAGATTCATAGCCACAAAAATTCATGCTAAAAACAAACCAGTCTCTAAAAAGGGAGAGATCTTAGAGATCAGAAAACAATATAGGTATATAAATAAGCAGAAGCAGTGGCATAGAGAAAGCGGAGAGAAATAAAGGGAAAAGTACCGGATGGAGAACAAATGATAACAAGAGTTTAACATGTTTTTTAGATGAAGGTGGTAGAAGGAGAATATAGATTCAATGGAGAGAAGTACAGTAAAGACTGCTGTAAATCATATTTAATCCAAAATGATAAACAGAAGATCGTGGTAGGGAGGGATTTATAGATTTAATTTTCAGTTTCTTGATGTTAAAAATGTAGAAGAAAACATGATATGAAATATGGCGAGAACTTTTGTTAAAAAGGAATATATATGTATAACTTGGTATAATACTAGCAGCAATAAAGTGTTGTGGGCTGACCTTATCAACAGTAAATTAATTTATTTATTGTATTTTTGCTTCTGGGGAAAAGTGGCTTCTGCTTCAGGTGCCAAAATAACACCAGCCAAGTTTGGGTAACAATAATTTTTTATAAAGGGAGATGGCACCATTTGCTATTTTTGTCTCAGGAAACAGAATAGATACCACCCCAAACAAGTGCTCCCATCTGAACCCTTTTTACAACAATATAATCAATAGTACGATAGCAAAGGGATCTTGTAGCACCTTTGAGACTAACTGAAAGATAGATGTTGGCAGCATGAGCTTTCGTAAATTTAAGTCTACTTCCTGAGATGCATCTGAGATGTATCTTAAGCATGTATCTGAGGAAGGAGGCTCAAGTCTACGAAAGCTCATGCTCCCAGCATCTTTCTTTCAGTTAGTCTTGAAAATGCTACAAGAATAACAAGATCCCTTTGTATACTGATTTTCCAGACTAACACAGCCATGTATTTGAATTCTACCACCTCAGTATAATGATGGTGACATGAACTCACTAATAGCATACCTCAGGAGTGTTAGCAGAAAGATATTTCAGTTTCTTTCGGTACCGGATCTGAAGATGGAACAAAATAAAGAAATAATTTGCATTTTGGGATAAGGATGGGCATGAACTCAAGCAGAACTTGTAGTTAACATGGTACAGTGACAATACAACCAGTAATGCATTACTTTTTCAAGCGACAAGGAGAAATTGCTTGATTTCTTTTTCAGCATAACGTAGAAAACATATTCAGTACAATTAGCAACAATTACTTGTTCGTCTAAAAATGTTGCTTGGGGGAAGGAGATCATTTATGGCCTTTTCTGTATTTTAAAAAATATGTTTTTAAAAACAAAAGCAGCTATAAGATAACGTTTCTTCACAAGAAAGTTAGCTTTGTTAGTTCATGAGAACAAATTCAAAATCCAAAACCAACAGGCACAAAATACCTTTACAGGGACCAACTAACACTTTGGAGGAATGTGGAAGGTATAAGATTCTCCAGAACTTTTTTCTTGGGCTGAGTAGTTTTCAAACAGAGGCTGGATGACCATTTATTGTTACAGTATTTTATTTTCTTATTTAATTTTTAAAATTATTTTATTGTATTGTATGGATTTTATTGATGTAAGCCGCCTTGATTTTGTTGGAGAGGTGGGGTAGAAATAATAATAATAATAATAATAATAATAATAATAATAATAATAATAATAATAAATATTATTATTATTGGGGGTGCTTTGATTGTGTATTCCTGCATGGCAGGGTGTTGGACTGGTTGTCCCTTGAGGTCTCTTCCAGCCCTATGATTCCATGGTTTAAATCAGGAAAGGAGCAGGGATTTTTGTAGAGTACCATGAACATAGAATCACCAGGGTTGCAAACAGATGATCCCTCTTCTGTTAAGCCATGTACCTGGCTATCCGATAGGTTTTATGTTAGAGTGCTCTAAGAGGATAGATGTTCTAATGTCACCCCGTCGGTTTCTAAGTTCATGCTTTTGATAATTTAGATTAGAGAGAAAGAAATTCCTAAAATTGGCCAGCTAATCTAAAAAGTTTATATTCAGCATGTCAATTTTATTGTGTTGTTGTTGTTGTTTGCCTTCGAGTCATTTCCAACCTATGGCAACCCCTCTTCAGAGGGTGTTTGCCATTGCCATCATCTAAGGCTGAGAGAATGTGATTTACCCATGGTCACTCAATGGGTTTTTACATGGCTGAGCTGGGATTCAAACTGTGGTCTCCAGAGTTGTAATCCATCACTCAAAGCATTACACCACTCTGGCTTTCATTGTGTTTATGGAATGTCAATTTATATTGTACAATTTCTGTCTGTTGTTTGTTTGTATGGATGGGTCTATAGGCTGTAATAATAAATACAGTACTGTACCGTTAAAGTGGGACCAAAGTGCAGTGATTATGTAGTGTAAAAGAGATGCCAGATCTATAAAGGCTTACCTTAAGTCTGCAGTACAGGAGTGTGAGAACAATACCGTAGACAAAGAGGATTCCATCCAAGACGTAACAGAGCTCTGGTGCCTGCAAAGCATCTGCAATGGGAGGAGATGTATCATTTGTGACTTCTTCATCCATCCTTTATTTATATCCCATCTTTTTTCCAGACTGAAACTCGAGGTGAATTATAAAAAGGCAGAAAAGTACAGAAGAACACATATGGGTGCCTGGCCAGGTGGATGCAAACAGGTATCCCATTTCCACATCAGACACGGAGATGAGTGAAAGTGACAACCAGTAAAGTAAGGAGCTCAAAACAGCATGGATTTGCCTCGGAGTAAAAACAGAGGTTACATTACCCTGGGGTAAAGGTGGCTTGCGGGATGCAGTGGCTCAAGTGGTTAAGACGCTGACTCTGTTGATTACAAGATCGGCAGGTTGGCGGTTTGAGGCCTGGATGCCATATGATGGGGTGAGCTCCTGTCACTAGCCCCAGCTCCTGCCAACCTAGCAGTTCGAAATCATGCAAATGCAAGTAGATAAATAGGTACCACTCCGGTGGGAAGGAAAACAGCATTCTGTGCAGTCATGCTGGTCCCAGGATCACAGAGTAGTCTCTGACAATGCTTTTTGGCTTAGTAACAGAGATGAGCACCGGCCCCTATAGTCGACTTAACAACCTTTAAAGGTGGTTTACCCTGGGGTCAGACCGGATCCCCCAAGGCTGTGTCTGGACAGGTAGAGTCGGGCCTGATTTTGCCCCTGGGGTTTTGGTCTACATCGTCTGAAGTAAACAACACAAAGCTAGGGGAACTTGGGCTTTTTGGCCTGTGCAGACAATCCTATAGTTTAAAACATACAAAGATTCAGCTTAAAAGAGTATTAAACTAACAATAGAATTAAAACCATTTAAAGTATTATTTAAAACAAAGGTTGAAAACAGTAAAGGTAAAGGTAAAAGTTTGCCCTTGATATTAATGTCTAGTTGTGACTGACTGTAGGAGGTAGTGCTCATCTCGAGAAAAGTGCTCATCTTGGTAAAAGTGCTCATCTCGGGAAAAGAGATTATACCTCAACATTAGGAGGAACTTCCTGACAGTAAGGGCTGTTTGACAGTGGAACACACTCCTTCCTCAGAGTATGGCAGAGTGTCCTGCCTTAGAAGTCTTTAAACAGAGGCTGGATGGCCATCTTTTGGGGATACTTTGATTGAGAGTTCCTGCATGGCAGAATGGGGTTGGACTGGATGGCCCTTGCGGTCTTTCCCAACTCTACAATCCTATGATTCTGTGATCTCTGTTACTAAGCCAAAGAGCCAGCATTGTCAGAGGACTACTCTAGTGGTCATATGGCCAGCATGACTGCACTGGATGCTGTTACCTTCCTGCCAAAGTCTATTTATCTACTTGCATTTGCATGCTTTCGAACTGCTGGGTTGGCAGAAGCTGGGACTAGTGATAGGAGCTCACTCCATTCTGTGGCACTTGGGCCTCGAACTGCCAACCTTCCAGTCATGCAATCGTCAGAATTGGCATCTTAATCACTGAGCCACACCACATCCCCTATAAAACAGTACAACACCATAAAAAGCCCTTTTCTTGTTAACAATGTCCTTGAGGCTCACTGGAAAAGAAAGGTCTCAACCTGCCACTGAAAAGAAAACAAAGGAGCCATCCTGACTTTCTAGGAAGGAGCCGCAAAGTCTAGAAGCAGCCATAGAGAAGGTGCTCTTCCTTGTTCAAACATAGCTGTGAAGGTGGTGAGATTGGTGAGATAGACAGAAATCTTCCTGTGAAAATGTTTAAACCTTGGGCAGGCTCATATGGGAAGAGTGGAACATCTTGTTTACTCTAAGAGGTGTTCAACAATAGAACAGACTGTCTTGGAGGCTGGAGCTCTCTTTTTTGGAGGCCTTTAAAGAGAGCTTGGGATGAGTATCTTTCACAAGAGCTTTACTTGTGTATTTCTGTAAGGCAGGAGGGTTGGACTACATGGCCTTGAGGTTCCTTCTAATATATAATCTATATATATTCAAGTTTTAATATTTATTTATATCCCGTTCTTTTCCCAGAACTGGGACCCAGAGCAGCTCACAACATTAAAAGAATAACGCAATTAAAAACAGAAAAGTCATGCATTATAACAGAATTAAATTGTTGCAATATTATTCCATCTTTGCTCATATATTAATCTTGCTGTTGTGGCTATATATTAAAATAATCTTCCATGGATCTTCTCCATCTCTAGATCCAACAACGCCTAAAGAAACAGTTTTGGTTTTAATAGAATATTAATTTTTAAACTCTTCCGCGTCAGCATATGTGTATTTGTATCCAATTAAAACAGAAATTCACATGTCCACCACACATGATAAAATGTCCCCTTCACATTGCTCACATTTCCAGCATACATGGCAAACACCTTTATACATTCTAGACAATCCCTCTGGTCTCATATAGCACCGATACATCATCTTATAAAAATTCTCATTAATATTATAACATAATGTAAATTTCAATCCTCTTTATCACATATTTTCCCACTGGTCCATCTGTATATTATAACCAAAGTTGTGATGAAGATTTTAGTTGACGTCACACTTATCCATCACTTAACCCATGCAGATCCAGGAACGCTCCAGCAACAAACCATTTATGGGGAAGTCCAGAATCCCAGAATCCCCCAGCCAGGTCCCAGAACCCCCCAGCCAGCGTACTTACTGCCCAAGCTTGAAGTGGTTTCTGATGGCTGTCATGTTGTAAAGTAACTTGGCCAAGCTCTGAAAAAAGTGGCAAGATTATGGAGGCTGTCGTACAAAAACCCAACCCAAAAACACTAAGGTCTGGCTGCTGCTATCGAATAAAGAACAACTTCCTTTGTGTGCAAATGTAGCCCCAAAGTTAAAATATATTAGCTATAATTTATATTTGGCCTCTTCTCAAACATTAAGCTGTTTGACTGTGTTTGGAACTGATAGTAACATAGCAAAATATTTTTTTAAATAACTGATTCCAGACCAGAGTTAGAGATACAGATACAGATATGGATATGGATACAGAGCGGGGCCAGAAAATAGCTCTTATCGCCTTTGCCTCTGCTGCAAAATCATCAGATTAGCAAAGGCTCGGCTAAACCACAGGGAACGAAAATGATGCAGCTGATAGGACCTAAGTGCGAAAACGCTTTCTAAAACGAGACCAAAAAAAGCAGAGAGGCTATTCATTTTCTGTGATCTGGCCACTAGCTGTGTTCCCAGGGCAGACCCAAGATATTTTGCTCTTTGATGCAAATGATGCACATGTGTGGCCAAGCAACAATAGAGTGTAGTTAGGATGGTGCAATATTGTTTTGAGTGTTGGCTACGACTTTTGAGGCCAGGATTTGATTTCTTGCTCAGCCATGAAACCCACTGGATGAACTTGGGCAAGTGACACTCTCTCAGCCTCAGAGGAAGGCAGTAGCAAACCTCCTCTGAACAAATCTTGGCAAGATAACCCCCATAGGGTTTCCGTAAATCTGACTTGGAAGCACACAACAGCAACATAAAGATAGCAAAAGTTATTAATGAAGAAATTCAAAATGACCTGAATAGACAAGAAAGCTGTGCCAAAGCTAACAAAATGAAATTCAACAGGGAGAAATGTAAGGCACTGCACTTTGGGTGGAAAAATTAAATGCACAGATATAGGATGGGGGACACCTGGCTGAATGAAACTATGTGTGAAAGGGATCTAGGAGTCCAAGTAGACCACAAGTTGAACATGAGTCAACAGTGTAATGCGGCAGCTAAAAAGGCCAATGCAATTTTAGGTTGCATCAATAAAAGTATAGTGTCTAGATCAAGAGAAGTAATAGTGCCACTCTATTCTGCTTTGGTCAGGCCCCACCTGGAATATTGTGTCCAGTTCTGGGCGGCACAATTAAAAAAGGACACTGAGAAACTGGAGCGTGTCCAAAGGAGGGCAACTAAAATAGTCCAGGGTCTGGAAACCATGTCCTATGAGGAACGACTTGGAAGCTGGGGATGTTTAGCCGGGAGAAGAGAAGGTTAAGAGGTGATATGATAGCCCTGTTTAAATACTTGAAGGCATGTCATATTGAGGAAGGAGCAAGCTTGTTCTCTGCTGCTCCAGAGAACAAGACCTGGAATAATGGATGCAAGCTCCAGGAAAAGAGATTCCACCTCAACATTAGGAGGCACTTCCTGACAGTAAGGGCTGTTCGACAGTGGAACAAACTCCTTCCTCGGAGTGTAGTGGAGTCTCCTTCCTTAGAGGTCTTTAAACAGAGGCTGGATGGCCATCTGTCAGGGATGCTTTGATTTAGATTTCCTGAATGACAGAATGGGGTTGGACTGGATGGCCCTTGGGGTCTCTTCCAACTCTATGATTCTATGATTCTATGAAGTACTACACTTAACTTTAGCCAAAAGGCCGAGAAGCAAAACATCTGAGAAGAGAAACATCTGGCACAAGATAATTATGTTAGTTCTTGGTCCAAATGTCCAGCAAAGAAAGCTGCATCTATTAGCCTCTCCTCATCTCTTCTTTCACATCTGGGCTCAGATATTGCTCCTAAGTCTGTTAAACTAAGGCTGCTGGAGATAGCTTTCTGTGAATTGCATTCATGTTCTTACGTCTCTTGTTCCCCCAGTATGATGCACATACATTCCCATATTGCCATATTCTCATGCAGTATCGGTGAGCCTGTTTCTAGGCAAGTATCGCTGGTTTTTCTCTAAGATGTTTATCACACAGGGAACAATTGGAAGTATAAAATGGTGATTAACCCGTGATAATCCCACAATTGCACTAATGGTTTCCACATGACATCCATGTTCAAAGTGATATTATCCTGTGAATAAACTATTATTACCACGCAATTGCGCTAATGGTTTTCACATGACGTCAAGTTGAAATGTGATTAAAGTGCCATTAACCCGTGGATAATCAGGCAAGAAACAACAGCAAACCATTCATGAGATTTTCTCATGGATAACTTTTTGTTGTTTATTGCCTGGTTATTCCCTGGTTCTTCACAGGAGAATGGCTCTTGTGTTAAACTCATTTTAATCACATTTTAATGTCAGTTGTATGATTTAAAGTTCTAATTTCCCACCATGTGATAAACTCCTAAGGCAAGCTGCAATGTATATTCCATAGAACTACTTCACGGCAGATCTTTATGCCGAAAGAAAATGCCCACGTAATAACTTGGATGTAGAGTCTATGATACATATTTTATTGCACTGTAGTCTTTATAATCAGATTCAACAAGCCAAAATCTAATAATTATTAAGTAAGATGAAAGAAAGATCAGACATTTTTAATGTAAGATTCTTGCTGGAAGATATATCCCTGAATGCCAGATTTCTCTCTGAGGCAGCTAGGATTAGAACCCTCTGTGTAGAAAGGGGCCCTCAGAGTTGAGCAACTTCCATGATTCTCGTAGTGTGGGAAATGTTATTTTTGGGGAAACTGATGGCATGTATATTTTGACTGAATGTTTAAACTTTGGGTTTATGGACCATAATAAATTATGTATGTAAGAAGAAGCACGCATGTTCTAGCAGGGCCTGCAGCAGTTTGCTTTCTCTGAGCCTTCTGGGAAGGGAAAGATTTCTCTCTGCTGCTGCTGAATGAACTGGATGCAAACTACTTTTCTACTTTGAATTATGCAGTTGAAGAAAGTTGGAGGAGAAAAAACAAACATTTAAAAAGCAGCTGAAAAAGTGGGATGAAAGAGTATTAATCAGACTGTGGCCTATTACAGACTGCCAAAATAAAGCTGCTTCGGGTCTCTTTGGAGGCATGCTGTTTAAATGATGCATGGGTCCTAAGAATCCAGAAGCTGCTCCAAAGCTGCCCTCCAGTGCTTAGGAATGGAGTGTGGCTTTGGCGCGACCTCCGGACTCTTAGGATCCATGCATCATTTAAATAGCATACCTCCAAAGAGACCCAAAGCAGCTTTATTTTCGCAGTCTGTAACAGGCTTATCTTTGCTAAATCAGGACAGATGGTAAATGAAATTTAGACTTTATTTTTTAAAGGAGGAAGTTATTTTTTTCTTAGGTGCTTTCAGATTGATTCTGATTTATGGCAATCCTGTCCTAGGATTTTCTTGGCGAGATTTATTCCAAAGAGAGGATTGTCATTGCCTTCACAGAACTGCAAATACTTTTACACACATCAGTATCCTAGCAATTTTTTATTATCCTGTCCACCATTAGAAGAAGAAAAAAAGAAATCAAGAAGAATAATCCACCTAAATTCTTATCAAAACTTGGGGGGGAAAGTCATACAAGAGAGAAATATAATGGTGGGGAGAAACCTCCAATTTGATAAGGAGAATTATTTAGTGTTGAATTTAAAAAAAAATTGGGATTGAATAAGACAAAAGATTGTGTGATTTAAAAAATCTTTTTAAAGAGCGGCACATGCTGTAATAGCAATGGGACAGAAAAGCAAAGCTGAGGGGGAAACTGGTCACATTGTACTGCAAATGTCAGGAAAAGAAAATATAATGGTCAAATAAAGGAAATAATCTGGTGGGACAAGTGGGATTTTTGGATCAAGAAAGTCAAAGTTGAAAAGGGGTTCAATGAAGTTAGGGACACTAGTAATAAAATATTCCACATTGTAGGTACTGCATACTAACTTACTTTGTTATAGCCATTGGAAGAGGAGGAGGGAGAGAATGTGGCTGGATCTGAAAAGAGGTTTTCTGATGGCGTTAGTTTGACTAATTCCATCAGAAAAGTCTGTGGTATAATAATGATAATATTTAATTTGTTACCTATGTTGTATGGTATTATGGGACATAACACCAACAAATAAAGTATTTTTTAAAAACCCCACATATCACTCGGATACGTCCTAGGCTGAGGTGTAAATGTCAGAAATAAAAACAATGAAATTGCAAAGAGGCAACAAATGTAGAGCAAAGACAAAATGGAAGTGGAGATATCTTAAATGCAACCAAAATTACTATAAAAGGGAGTTGGAGTGTAGATGAAGTGGGCTTCCACCCAAATCTTTATCCCATGATGATTCTGTCTTTTTTTTAGTTTTTGTCAGAAGTGGGGAAAAAAGTATTTTGTTCATGCATTCATTCATTCCACCTTTATTAGGCATACAACAAAATACATTTACAATAAAACTTCAGGATCATTATTATAAAGCTTAAGCCATATTTTGTTGCTTCCACCAGAAAATTGGCCATTAGGCTGGTAATATGTGGGTTCCAATCTTCCATTAAATATTCCACTGATAACCCTGAGAAAGTATTTTGTTAGTGTCAGAAACAGGTAAAAATTAGTTGCATATCTGTAGTTATTTGGCCAGCGTTCCTCACACACAGAACTGAACAGTAGAGATTTTATTTGTTTGTTTGTTTATTGGATTAAAAATATTGGGATCCAGATTCAGATCTAATTAAACAGGGCTGGTTTCACACAATTACAGCACTTTCGTTACACGTTTACTGCCATTGCTTCATTCTATGGAAACCTGGTATCTACAGTTTTGTGTGGTATTGAGAATTTTCCACCAAGATGGAGTGCCAATGTCTCACCAAACTACAAAGCGATCGATGCAGTTCTGTACACGTCTCCTCGGAGGATCTCATGCGCAGGTAAGAAGCGAAGAAGCCCAGCTATTTACAGAATTATGAAGCAGATCAATATCTCCTTTACAAATTTATTACATTCAGATAGATTAAATTCCACAATACTAAACCTGACCTCCATGGATGTACATTTTTGAGAACAGCAGAGAGAACTGTTAAAAGAATCTAGCACTTCTTTTTCAAAAAGCAACGTTCATGCTTTTCAATGTCTCAGTGTGATATCCTAGAATAAAAATAACCTTAGAAATAACCAACCGTTCAAGAGTCTGGGACCGATGGCTAAAGGGGAAGCTATCGGAGAAAATGAAATGTAACTTACACACATTATAGAACTGGCCACCCACCGTCCCACCATTTGTCATTACGGCCTGATGTTTTTCAAACAATTCAGTCTGTATAGGATTATATATGTGTGGCGCTATCGAATGTCAATTTTTATAGTTGTAATAGTTTGTAGGGGGGTTTTTTTGGTGCCATCTTTTATTGTTCTATTTATTGTATAATCTTAAAAAAAGAAATGACCATCTGGCCACATGTGTTTTTTTTTCCAAATGACAGTCTTACAAAGCAACCATCTGGAGCATTCCTCACTTCAACTTCCAGTTAAAAGTGACAGCGCCAAGAGAACTGGATTAAAACTGGGAGATGCAGGTTCAAATGCCCAGTCGGCCATGGAGTTCCCTGAGTGACCTTGAGCCATTCATTCTCTTTCTTGCCTACCTCGCTGGGTTGTTGGACAGAAAAAATGGAGGAGAGCCAGGTAACTCACTGTGATTTGTGAAAAATATATATAAATGAGGGGGGGGGGGGGGATAGATAGCTACATGTTATGGAAGATCATGGACTCTTGATTGGAATAAATTGAGGTCTGTTTCAATAGGACGTGGAAAGATGACGTGTTAAATTTCCTTCAGTGCGATCCTTATGGACCCAAAGCCTCTAGATCAGTGGTTCACAACCTGTGGGTCGTGACCCCTTTGGGGGTCGAATGACCCTTTTACAGGGGTTGCCTAAGACCATGGGAAAACAAATATTTCCAATGGTCTTAGGAACCAAGATGAAAATAATTTTATGGTTGGGGGTCACCAAAACATGAAGAACATGAGTTCACAACATTAATTAAAGGGTCGCGACATTAGGACGGTTGAGAACCACTGCTCTAGACCCACATTTTCATCACTCCTACCCCATGTCTTTTACCTGCTTCTTCAACCTCTAGGAGAACCAGAGCTATCCAAAGAGACCACTTCATCCTGGAGATTACGGTGGTGCCAACCAGTCCAGCTCTGAATCTTTTCCCAAAAGGACCAGGCTGGGCGATGCAAATGGGGAAAAATGAGCGAAATCTGTTCTGCCTATGCCTTCCCCCCAAGGTAGTGTCCAGTGTTTGAGCTTAGCGTCTATTCCGCTGTACTTGATCTGGCAGAAGGACTGCCCACAACCACAAAGCACATGCTTTCCTGCACTTGGGGCCTTACACTCCTCACTCAGCAATAGCCAGTCGGCACAGCTTCAAGTTCCCCTTTCTTCCATTTGATTCAGGGAACTGAGCAGCACAGGGGGGATTAGAACTGGAAAGCACTTCCCCCAGAAACTCTGGCCTGTTACAGACTGCCAAAATAAAGCTGCTTGGGGTCTCTTTGGAGGTATGCTGTTTAAATGATGCATGCATCCTAAGAATTTTGAATATTGATCCTCTCCTTTGGGGTGTTAGCTACTCCTAATTTGGCGTCATCTGAAAATCTGATAAGCATGCTCTCTAGCATTGGACACAGGACAGAGCCCTGTGGGACCCCACTGGTCACTTATCTCCAAGATGAAGAGGTGCCATTGCTGAGCACCCTTTGGGTTCAGCCAGTTAACCAATCAAATCCATGTAACAGTTACTTTGTCTAGCCCATATTTCAAGCTTGTTTGCAAGAATCTCATGGGGACTTACTGAAATCAAGATATGCTGTATCTACCAAGCTGCTAATTTGATCAAAAAGAGAGATCAGATTAGTCTGGCATGACATGTTTTTCAGAAACACATACTAACAGTTTGTGATAATAGCATTCCCTTCTAAATGTTCACAGACTCTCTGTTTAATGATCTGCCCCAGAATCTTTTCTGATATAGATGTCAGACTAACTGGGCGATAATTGGTGGTATCCTCTTTTCTTTCCTTTTTGAAGATGGGGACAACATTGGCCCTCCTCTAGTCTGCTGGGACTTCTCCTGGTCTCCAGGAGTTCTCAAAGATTACCTCTAGTTGCTGTATTTTTCACTTTTAAATTAAAACTGGGGTATATGCTTCTAGGCCATGAGATGACTTTTAAAAACATGCAGGCAAGACTCTATGGAAAAGGTTTTAAAACACCAATCATAGAGCATGAGGTGGAACAAAAAGGGTGGCATAAATAATACTGTCATATGAGATCACAACTGAAGCACAAATGCAGTGAAGATGCGTTAATTGATGTTATGTCTGAATCAGAGTTTAGAAAAAATTACTTTGCTGGAGTACATTTCCCAGAATCCACCAGCTAGCATGACAGTCATTCTGGCTGGTGGATTCTGGGAGCCGTCGTAAAAGCATCCCAAGCCTAGTGAGCCTATGCTATCATCACAAAATCACAGTTTGTCAGAGGAGCTACCAAACCAATAGCCACATATTGTGTTCCTCCAGGTAGACTTGACTTCATTATAGCAGTGCTGAGCAAAGGGTGAAGTAGGGAGCTATCTGACAGAATGAGGGAACCTTCTGTTCTCCAGATGCAGATGAACTACAGCTCCATCATATGTTGAGCACTCCTTTTCATCCTGGAAAGAAGTGACCAGTGGGGTCCCTCAGGGTTCTGTCCTGGGCCCAGTGCTAGAGAGCATGTTTATCAGATTTTCAGATGACACCAAATTAGGAGTAGTAGCTAATATCCCATAGGAGAGGGTCACAATTCAAAATGAACTTAATAGATTAGGAAGCTGGGCCAAAACTAACAAAAGGAACACAAGTCAACACTGTGATGCAGCAGCTAAAAAGGCCAATGCGACTGTAGGCTGACCAGGCTGGCTACAGCTGATGGAAATCAGAACATTTGAAAGAGCACAGGTTTCCCAAACCTTTTTTATCAAGACCTTTGGGAGCTGTATTTGGCTTTGGCAGACAGGCAGTTGTACAGCCCTGAGCTCAGAAAAGAGGTGAAGATGAGGAGTGGCTTGCCAGAGTTTCAAACAGGAGCCTTTCACCAACTGTGCCTGGAGATGCCAAGTGGAGAACATAGGGCATTCTCCAAGTGAAACACAGCGTTTTCTACTTTAACCCTTTTAGTAAAAATAAAGAGTCTCTCCTCAGGGTTCTGAATAAAGGGCTGATTTAAACACAAGAACATATGAAGCTGTGTTGTAGGGAATTAGAACACTAGTCTAATGAAGACTAGCCTCAGCTCCTCAGTTTTTTTGGGAAGCCAGGCTTTGATAAAGAGCCTGTGCAAATACCTGCTGAGTATCTAGAATATATGTCAGCAAAACTGCTCAGCGAAAGTTTTTGCACCCCAGGAGACTGTATGATTTTTAATTCTGCATCAAACAAGACAAAATTAGGCAGCTGCACCCATACCATTTTCTAGTCCCCTGTAGGTCCACCCATTTTTTCAAAACCAAAAGTGATCCATTTTGGTGTGGAATGGAAGGTTATTTCTGGGCCTCAAAAGTTCTGTGGGACAGAGGGAACATAAGACTTAACAATGAAGAGTTATACACTTTTGGGGAGTGTGGTTTTCCATTTGGGGGCTAATGAGATGCTCAGGATGCTGAGTTTGGTAGACCAAATGTGATCCATGGGAAACACAGTTCTCCCCCACCCCAACAAATTTCTCACAGACTTTCAGACACAGCAGAGAAAATAGTCAGATGTCACAAGCAGCGAAAGTGTCATTTTTATACACACACACACACTGAAAAGAAGAGTAGCTGCTCCCAAAGACAGATTTACTGCAAGAGAAAGAAAAATTAAAACGGGGACCCAGGGCCAAGAGAGAAAGAGGAGGAGAACTTGAGAATGACAGTCTAACCAAAGGAAGAGGAAGCCACAAGAGACCAATACAAGCTGGAAGGGAAGAAAACAGTAAGCCCCGACAGCAACACACTTGCTTAACCATACACACATAGATTGCTTACACTGCACAGGTTTGCCAAGAGTATTCTTTTTTAATTTTTAGCAAGCACTGTGTTTGCCACAAGGAGAGTCACACAGGACTGTACAGACAGATAGTCTCAGAAAAGATGGCAGAATTTACATTCTTCAGTGGGTAGAGCCAGTGTCCAGAGCAGAAGGAAATATATTCTCTGGGTATTACCCATGACTTCAGTTCAGCTGACACAGCCTAAGAGCGTTCAACATTTATCTGTCCACTTCACCAAAGACAATATCCTGGGTTCCTGTGGAAGTGAAGGAGAGACAGAAATTGTTATTGTTAAATATGAGTCTCCTACCCAGTCCTCTTCATCCCCAACCAGCACGGTCTGGAAGCCTGGCTTACTAAGCTTTAAACTAAATGTGATAACACAAACTTGTAGCTAAGGACCATTCTCCACATTTCAAATTAAGTACAGAAACTTCAGTTTGCTAAGTGTAACACTGCTGAAAGTAGACTAGCCTTTGGTGGTGTGGGCCCCTCTACATAGTTTGGATTGTAGCCTCCATTATTCCCAACCACTTTCTGTACTGTGGAAGTGATGGGAGCTGAAGTTCAAAAAATACAAAGGGGATCCAAGACGGGAGGACACTGCCACTGAGGACCTTTTCTTTAACATTCAGGAATTCTATATAGAAAGTTATAGTTCTCCTCTGCCACTGGTCTTGATAATAAAACAAGGCTTGACAAAGTTATCTTTTTGGACCACAACTCCCAGTATCCTCAGCAGGTATGGTCAGATGCATGCTGCTTATGTCCATCCAGGTGCGATCCAAAGACAGCTTTGGGGACTGTTCAAAGATCAGCAATGTAGGAATGGCAGGCGTTTCATGCTAATTGGGGATGATGGGAATTCTACCATTGTGCAACCGGAGAGAATCAGGTTTGGAAAGGCAGAGCTTAGAAAAGTTATTTTTCCAGGACACAGCTCCTAAAACCCCTCGAGCTGGCATGTGCAATGGCTATATCATTTGGGAGATGTAGCAAAAATAAAAATAAATAAAATTAAAAAATTAAAAAGTCACTCTGAAGTTCTGTAAAAAGTTACATGGCTTATTAACAAACCCCTCACCTACCTCCCGGAGCAATACTCTCCTGTTTGCTCACAGTAAGCTACATAAGGCTTCCAAAAGGCAGCAGAAGGGAATTGAGAAAGCAAACCTACCTATGATGGCCACTACATCTGCCAGCATGTGACCTTGTGACATCTTATCCAAGCCAGCCTGCAGAAGTGAATGGGGAGGAAATGGGGTGGAAGAAGACAACAAATGTTTTAAAATCACTGATGGTTTTAATTTTTAATTATATTAATCATAAATAATGGAGGTAAGCGCACAGAGTAAATGTTGCAGATAGTTGCTGAATTTGTTGCTGAAGTTCTCTCTTTCTTTTAAAACCATCAGACAAAGTTTCTGTTGTCTCCAGTCATTCAGTGGCAATTCCCAGAACCAGCCGCAATAGGGACTGTATACTTGCATTTTGTACTGTGTTCCTTGACCATTCCTCTTCCTCACTGCTTAGAGGGGAGGAACAGTCGTTCCTTACATTTTCATTAAGATTTTCCAAACATCGTGCCTTTAAAAAAAGAAGGCATGCCCATATTCTCAACATCCAGAGCAGTGAGCAAAGATTCTGAAGAGATCTACATGCCAACACACCAATCTGCCCAAAGTGTCATGATTGCTGAATGATGTTTGGCTAAGATGTCTGTAATGCCTGCAGCTTTACATAGGAACTAAAATCAATTTGGATCTGGAGACAAGAGAAAAGACACATCAACAGGTACTAAGTGAGGGTCTCTGTTGCCAAAGTTTTTTCCAATAGTCTGGAAGAGTCCAGTGTTGGTATGGAATGGCAGGAGGACTGATCAGGGGTGGTTAGAGCATCCTTTCCTGGATACATTATCAAAATGGTTTTTATTTATGTTTACAACTACGAGAAGGGAAATGGACACAAAAGCCTTGCTGCCACCAGGCCAGTGCTACAGAAGTGACATCCAAGTCTTAGTTGTTGTCCAGCAGCATCTAAAGAACTATTTCTCATTACACATGTGTCTGTAGGGCTGGGGGTAAGTAATACTGGAAACCAAATTTATCTTTATCTAAGCTTGACTTAGGTACATTTCATAAATTCTACAAACTTGCTTTAAATAAAAAGAAAATGCACATACAGTATGTGAGCAATGTCTGGTGAAATCATCTGATGCAAGGGCGATAAATAAAGTTGGTATAAAGTTTCAAGGGGATAAGAGGATTCATCATCTGAGGATTTAACCTCAGAGAGGTTGCTTTGCCACTCTGTGTTTTCAGACGAACTGAATAATGCAAAAACAGAGGAAGTGAATCTGCTTAACTGAAAGAGAGGATTCATAGAATTCAGGGTTTTTGTTTTTTGGGTTTTTTTTTTTTTTTGGATTGACACAAGTTGAGTTCTTTTGCCATCCATAAAATGGATAAAGTCATTTTAAGTTCGTTCTTTTATCCTTTTCACGCGCCCTGTCGATGGCAAAACAAGACTACTTCAAATCATTGATCTGCGCCAACGAGAGGCGCCCGCAGCGCTTGTTCTCCTGTTTCAACACACTGTTAAAACCCTCTCCTCCCTCCGTCTCTCCACTATTTTCTCCCTCCGACTTCGCCAACTACTTCATTACAAAGATCACTACCATTCGTTCTGAGTTAACTCTTCTTGATTTGGCTCCCACCACTAATCTCCTCGCCCCTCCTACTAATAAACTCTCTGTGTTTCCTCCTGTTTCTTTGGAAGAACTCTCTTCGCTGCTGAACTCATCCAAACCTACCACCTGTTCTCTTGACCCACTTCCTTCTCGTCTTCTAATCTCTATAGCCCCCTCTTTGTTACCCTCCCTCCTCTATATCTTTAATCTCTCTCTCTCTTCGGGTTCCTTCCCCTCAGTCTTCAAACATGCCTTAGTTTCCCCTATCCTGAAAAAACCCTCTCTCGACCCCTCTTCCTTGGCTAGCTATCGTCCAATCTCTCTTCTTCCTTTTCTCTCCAAGGTGTTGGAACGAGTCGTCTATTCACGCTGTCTTGAGTTTCTTGAAACCAACTCCATTCTGGATCCCTTCCAGTCTGGTTTTCGCCCACGGCAACCCTTACTAAGATCTCAAATGACCTTTTGCGGGCCAAGGCGAATGGCCTTTATTCTATCCTTGTCCTACTCGATCTGTCTGCGGCCTTCGACACCGTGGACCACTGTCTCCTAATAGATGTACTCTCTGACCTTGGTTTCTCGGGCCTTGTTCTCGATTGGTTCACATCTTACTTGTCAGATCGATCTTTTTCAGTGGTCTCAGGTGGTCAGACCTCGTCTTCTGTCCCCTTATCTGTTGGAGTTCCTCAGGGCTCTGTTTTGGGTCCCCTTCTGTTCTCTTTATACACACTCTCCCTTGGCAAACTTATCAGTTCTTTTGGTTTCTCCTACCATCTTTACGCCGATGATACCCAGCTGTACCTTTCCACCCCTAATCTTTCACCAGAGCTAGAGCAGCAAGTGTCATCCTGTTTAACAGCTGTCTCCCACTGGATGCACCATCGGCGTTTGAAGCTCAATATGTCCAAGACTGAGCTTCTTGTTTTCCCTCCTAAGCCCACCCTTCACTATTCCTTTTCTATTTCCGTCAATAACATCTCGATCCAGCCGGTCCAGGAAGCCCGCAGTCTCGGTTTCATCTTTGACTCCTCTTTGTCGTTTATCCCTCAGATCCAGACTACAGCCAAAGTCTGTAGATTTTTTCTCTATAATATCGCCAAAATCCGTCCATATCTCTCAGCTTCTACCGCAAAGACACTGGTCCATGCCCTAGTGGTCTCACGATTAGACTACTGTAACCTCCTCCTGGCAGGGCTTCCTCTCTCTCACCTCCACCCATTAATTTCTGTTCAGCATTCAGCTGCACGCATTATTTCACTCGCTCGCCGTTATGATCATGTCTCCCCTCTGTTGTCTTCCCTTCACTGGCTCCCTCTTCCTTTCCGCATCAGGTACAAACTTTTGCTACTCACCTTTAAAGCCCTGCATGGGCTGGCCCCTCTTTATTTGACTGATCTTCTCTCTCCCTACATCCCTACTCGCACTCTCCGCTCTGGTAGCCAAAATCTCCTCTCTCAACCCAGGATCTCCTCTGCCCCGTCCCGGATCCGTCCCTTCTCTCTAGCTGCCCCTCATTCCTGGAACCTTCTTCCTCTGCATGCACGGCTCATCACTTCCCTAACCAGCTTTAAAGCTGAGCTGAAAACCATATTGTTTAGGGAAGCGTTCTCAGGGAATTTGTGATTGTTATCTGGCTGTCTGACAATATTTGATGTGATGTGATTTGTTTGATATTTGATGTTGTTAATCTGTTTTTTTCCTTTCTATATGGTAATTTTATCTATTTCTCTTTTAATTGTTATTATCTTAGAATGTACGCCTTGGACAGGCTTTTATTTACTCCTAATTTTACCGACTTTGTACAGAGCTGTGTATAATTACAGCGCTATAGAAATAAAGTTTAATAATAATAATAATAATAATAATAACATGAGGCCAAGTTTTCTATTCCTGTTTGTTTCTTAGGCACAGAGCAACCACCACTCTCTCTGGATCTGCACCCAGACTATAGCAGAAACCTAAGGCATTTGCAGAAAGGCAGATACTATCAACGATTGAGGAACAGAAGAAGAGGAACATGATAAAGAAAGGAAGCATCCCTCCAGCCAAACACACTGTCAAATGATGGTGCCCTTTGGCTTGCTATACTGTACTCTCTTAACCCAAAAGGAAGAATGACTAACAAAAACAGGATTGAGGCAAGCTGGGAAATTTCTCTCCGCCCCATGAGTAAACATTTCCTGTGCTGCTGCTCTGAAACAAGGAGTGCTCTTTCCAATGAAGTTCTGGAGATGAGACGCTGTGTCAGAACTTGGGAATGTTTACTTTTTTTAAAATGCATCTCCCATAATCCCTCACTCAGCACAGGGGATTCTGGAAAGTACAGTCCCCAAAATGCAAACTTCTTCAGGCTCTGTGCTATAGACTGTCATCCTGTGACACCGAGGGCAAAGGCAAACCTTTCCAGAACGCTAAGGCTGAGCAGCAACCAGACCTCAAACACAGACAAGGACTATTGATTAGATCAAGAGAATCAGCTGCTAGGGCTGTGAAATCCAGGCCCAATCCCTCCATACAGGTCTTAAAGCTGGAGACTAGCACGGAGGAACCCGTTCAGAGAGAACAAGAGAGGAACAAGGGGAAAGACTGTGGAAACCGCAATCTAAGCTAGATTTACCCCAGGAAATAGTCTCCTTACACTCTCCTGTCCCATGCCTCCTTCCACCACAGAACATGCAAATGCATGAAAAATGATAACAGAGTATGCCACCCTCCCCACCCTGAATATATCTAATCTCATCAGATTTTTGAAGCTAAATTTGATCAGTCATGCTTACCAGTTGGAAGGAAGTCACCAGGGAATATCAGGAATCTCCAAGTAGAACTAGGAAAGAACCTTGCCTTTGCCCCTGGAGAGTCATGGCTGGCCAATCAGTTGACAATACTGGGCTAAGCCGATTAATGGTCAAACCCAGCAGCTTCCTATGTTCCTGTGCTAGGCTATCCTTTTATTGGTTATGGTGGGTGGGTGGTTTATGGGGCATTGTATTTTAATGCTTTTTCATATTGTTGTAAGCCGTCTCGATCTCACTGGAGAGGCAGGGTATGTATAAATAAATAAATAAATAAATAAATAAAGATTTAAAGACTGCCTATTTAAGGCTCTCAGTGAGGAGCCAGAATCTCAGGGTTAATCTGGCCAGAACAAAATAAAAGTTTCAGTTGGCCTCCATATCTCAGTAGACTAGGTAGTTTGCTTAGAGCTAGTTGAAATGCTGAAGCTTCAACCTGATCACTGTTCATCATGTTCAGTCGACTCCTACTTGTGCGTGAGACATACCTGGATTCAGAACTGCAGTCTGTCTCCCTGCTTCTAGATTAGGCAGTTGGATGCCTGATCTACAATAATGCAGATACCATCATCCGGCCTCAGAAGGAGAGAAAGGCCAGCCAGCATCATTAGGCCTGGCTTAAAGTAAGAAGAAAAGCCCTCCCTCCAGTACATCTGCCATGGTCCAGGCCTCAGAGGGAGAGAAGAACTGCTGGACTTATTCTCCTTCCCACTGTCATTCCCTTCTCCTTTTGTGTCATGTCTTTTTTAGACTGTAAGCCTGGGGGCAGGGAAATGTCTATCTGTAAACTGCTCTGAGAAACTTTCTGGCTGAAAAGCGGGGTATAAATTATGTAAATAAATACATAAATAAATAAATATGTAAACCAACTTGGAAATGTTATTTTTTTTGTACTACAACTCCCACTGGCCAGGCTGGCTAGAAACTTTGGGGGAAATGTAGACCAAAAAAGGGAACTATTCCCCCCTTTGCATTGCAATGTCAGATCATCTCAGTGTACAGTTCAAAGAATGCAGCTGGTAACTGACTCTGGGCCAAATCACCATTTTGTGCCTGAGGCTGCTGACTCATATGCCGCACCTGGCTCTGGTTGGTGGACCTTGGTGTTCTAGTAAAATAATAGAAATAACAACAAAATGGATCCTGTCATCTGGAAGTATGCCTTCCCATGCTTTGCTCCCATAAGGGTTACATATTTAATAATCTCAGATCTTGTAACCCGAAGCTGGTGGGAGATGAAGGCCAATTCATTTGAAAAGTAGGAATCTGCGTATCTCTGGCTCAAATTGATGAGACAGGTATGTTAGAAAACTTAAAGTGTCAGAGTTCATTAACATCTGGCCCATTATGGCCTAATGACTCGTTTCCTGACAGCAGGTATGGACCCCACTTGTCACCTTAGAGAAGTTGTTGGACTGCAACTCCCATCAGCCCTAGCTAACATAGCCAATGGTCAGAGATCATGGGAACTGGAATCCAGTGACACTGTAATTGAACATTTCTCACAGTTTCCTCCTTTTGTCTGGGTGGTGGTATACAGACAGCATCTCTCTTCTTTATTCCTCAGGCCACCAGTTCAAGACCCATGGCAAGCTCAAGTCCACATCCCCCTTCCTCCTTCTCTTGGTCACATATCTAACCCAGAAATACTCTTTTATCTTACCAGATGAGCAAAACCAGGAGCCTTAATCTTACAGCGGTAGGGCCTGCTGCTTCCGTCAGAGACCAAATATACACCAAACTCTCCCTGAAGCAGAGAAGAGAACAAAATTAACAGCTAAGGAGGAGAGGAGTTGGCAGGTATAAATGTCAAGTTAGGTTCAGTTTCTGAACTCTGACAAGTGTTGGCCACAACAGTTGCCAAGGATTGTGGGATTTGATCTGCAGCAGACATGCACATGCTATACAGAAATCTGTGACCCATCACATTATTTTGGAACACACTTCCCTTAATCCTTTACTGCTATAATTTCTGGAAGCTGTAGACTAGAAATATCTGAGGGACAATAGTTCCTCATCCCTGCTTTATAGAAAAGTCTCTTCAGGGAAGGGCTGGCCAAAGTTCTGTGGGCCTTAGAAGTACTCCTCTCTGTCCTTGATCAAATTTAACGCTGTTAAAGGTTGCAGTTTTCCTGATATAAATTTGCCTACACCTGAAATGTGAAGTGGAAGAGGGAGAAAAAATGTCCCTTGTGTACGCTCCTATATTTCCCCTCCTATTCCACTTCCCATCTCAGGTGTAGTCACATCCCTTCTGACTTATTATTTTTCTTGACTAAGGGAAAAAATCTTTAGGGAGGAAACCTGCAGAGAGCCTTATTGGGAATGCCAAAGATGTATGCAGGGATGACAGTCAAATGGCATATCCTGGAAGAAAGCATGCTTCCACACTACAGCATTTTGTTAAAGTCCCATTTGTTTCCTGTAATTTGGTGCTTCATAGATTGGGTACACAGATGTTATTGGACTTTAGCTTCGAGAAACCTAGACAACATGGTCAAGTGGGAAGTATTCTGGAAGCTATATTTCACCAACACCTGGGGGAATTCACAGCATTGCCGCCACTGCTCTTTGTGTAACTGAAGACTGCTTACCTTTGGGGCCTCAATGGCAGTGTAAGTAGCTCCAGGGGGTACCTGATAGCCTTCTGTGTACAGCTTGAAGTGGTGGATAAGGGCTTCCATGGAAGTCTGGAAAGAAGAGGGGGGAAATGGCTCTAGTATAGAATTTAGACAGAAGGCAAATTATGCCTCTCACAAGAGTGGAGATGAAAAGGGAAAAGGAGATGAAAAGAGAAAATTCTATTACCTCTTACTCACCCAATGCCCTAAACACTTATTATGCAAGAACTTTCTGTCACCTTTCCAACCTTAAAAATCTAACTGTTCCAAGATATTGCATCTTGTTCACTAAGGTGAGATGCAATGTCTTCTCTTCAAACTTACAAATGCATGACTACTACCTTGTTTGTTGCAGAAATGTTGTCTTTAACTGTAAAAATTAGAGAGATCAAATTATCAAAAAGGGGTCAGGCCAATGGCAACATACTGTAGATCTGTAATTTGAGTATTTACTCAAAATAATCTCCAATGTTGTAACCCAATTTAATAATTTAATTTTATGTAAGCTTCCCATATTTTTATGTAAGCTTTCTATTTTATATGATTTTAAGTTATATGTAATCTTTCTATTTATATAGTTTTACGTCATAGCATGGCTTGTCGGGCCTATTGACTGTAAATAAAGATTGATTGATTAATTGAAAAATCCCTCAGTTCAACAGTTGGGGGTGCTGCCCTCCTGGCAGCTCAATTTTACCTTCATCTCTGCTCTTTTTGGAGGAGAGATCTTGGCATCATCCACCTTGATCTCCCCCTCAGGCATCTTGTTAAGAGCTTGCAAGATGATGCGGAGTGACTGGCGCATCTCTTCAACGCGACACAGGTACCTATTGAGAGAAAGGCAGGTATGTGGCTGGTTGTAGGAACTAGGTAGGAACAGAGTAAAATTTCACATGCAACTTGCTACGTAAATCTAAGATAGACTGTAAGGATGTAGTTGGCCAGGTTTCTATATATTTGCCCATTAAGAGAGAGTTCCCCATTTCCTCTCTGGCCATTTTAGGCCCAGGAGAAGCCTTTTATCTAATAGGTAACCTAGAAATAGACTTCCTGGTCATTTCTTGTTGGAAAAGGGTCTCATCTTGTCCCAAAACAGCCCAGAAATGCTCTTCAAATCCGCAGGAATTATTTGGGGGCAAAAAAGCTGAATTTTTGCCAACACTTACCACAGATCCTATTGCTTAGGGGTCCAGGGCGTGAATGCCAATAATGCATAAAGGGCTATACATTGAGAAAAGAAGGGGTGCTTGCTTTACCTCATGATTAGGTTTTTGTAGGAGGTATCTTCTAGAAAAACCTGGCACATGTTCATTCACAGACCAGGGAAGAGAGAGAGCAGTGGTGATGACCGCAATTGCTTTTCTGACTAGGAAGCCAAGCAAAAATCTCTGGGCCCTTGCAAACACTATAGAAGTTGTACCTTGAATCCTGGAAACTTCAAATAAACCCAGTCCACATCATAGGACAGTACAGAACTTGGAATGGTATTTACTGAAAATAGTTTGTTACATAACTAATGTGTTGTTGTTAACTGCCCTTGAATAGATCTCAACTCATGGCTACCCTGCAGATGAGACATCTCCAGGACTCCGTCCTCCACTTCTCTGCTCAGGTCTTGCAGGTTCAGACCTATGGCCAATCTGGCTGAATCCAACCACGCGGCATGTGGTCTTCCTCTCCTTCTACTCAATGTCTTTTCTAATGACCATGCCTTCGATGTGACCAAAGTACAACAACCCCAATTTAGGGGCTGTACATACAGCCCCAAAGGGGCATCATGGAGCTGCCCGTTTCAGCTGGATGGAGCCATGGCAACCTCACACAGCAGCCCCGATCCAGTCTTTCCAGGACCCAAAATGGAGCCACAAAAAGCAGCTCTTTTTTGCGTCCTGGACAGGGCACCATAGCCATGGCTTGGTGGTGCTCCTTCAGCACTGTGTCATATGGATGCAGTGCCAGAGAAGCGTCATGACATTGCATGCTATGTGGAGTGCCACAGAACTGACTGAAGCCAGCCACAGATCCATCTTCAGAAATGCCAGCCATAGATGCTGGCGAAACATCAGGAACTAACTTTTCTAGTACATGGCCAGATAGCCCGAAAAACCCACAAAAAAACTATAGATGCCGGCCATGAAAGCCTTTGACTTCACATCTATGCAATTAACATTAATGTGTCACATTAATGTTAATTGCATAGAATTTTAGGCCGTACTTGTATATTTAAAATCACACCTTAAGATTAAAAGATGGCATAAAAAAATTAAATACTGTATTCAACTCAAAAGTACAATTTAATGTTTTTGTTAAGTCACTAGAAAATGTTACTGCCTAGTTACAATTCAAAAATAAAGCAAGCTTGATGTCATTTGGAATGGCAAGAACATAACTGCCATCCTCTGGCCTGCGAGGGAGTTGACCAGGCAGGCCCAGCTCCATCAGGGCTAGCCTGGAAGAAGAGACTCCTCCCTTCATAACTGCCATCTTCTGGCTTGTGAGGGAGTTGACCAGGCAGGCCCAGCTCCACCAGGGCTAGCCTGAAGAAGAAGAGCCCTCCCTCCGGTCCATCTGCCATGGTCCAGGCCTCAGAGGGAGAGAAGAATGCTGGACCTGATCCCCTGCCCCCCTCACCATTCCCTTCTCCTTTTGTGTCGTGTCTTTTTAGATTGTAAGCCTGAGGGCAGGGAACCGTCTATTATCCCCTCTGTTGTAAGCAGCCTGGATTCCCAGTGATTGGGCAGCATATAAATAAATCCTATCATCATCATCATCATCATCATCATCATCATCATCATCATCATCATCATCATCATCATCGAAACAGAGAGTACAGATAGTCGTTCCAAAGGAGGAGGGACACAGGGATGGAGGAGACTTTGAATGATCTACCATAGTATTTCTGATTTTCATACTATGGTAAGAATCTATTTCTTTTAAATGTCATATTGGAGGAGAGTTCTATAAATACCATGGAGTGCCAAAATGATCAATATATAGGTCCTAGAGCAAATGAACCCTGAACACTCCCCAGAAGCCAAAATTACAAAAGATATTATGGCTATATCATGAGACAATATGACTAAAGATAATACTTCCATAAAGAGGGAGGTTGTAAGAACAGAGGAAGACCCTATTATAAGTGGATAGACTCAATCAAAGTGTGCAGGACCTGAACAGGACAGTTGATGAAAGGGTGTCTTGGAGGCCTTTCTTTCATAGGGTTGCATTATTTGGCTGATTTGACAGCAATGAACAATGACAAACAACAAAGAAATCTGACACAGATTTTCAGAGTGAGTAGCATATATGGATGTAAATTCCCCTTCCCTCCCTGAATCAGAATCGCACCTGTCGTAGCAGTCACCCCGTGACCCAATCGGGACATCAAATTCCACCTGATCATAGACATCGTAAGGCTGGGTTTTACGAAGATCCCAGTGAATCCCTGAGCCACGAAGCATTACTCCACTGCCAAGGAAAGAGACATGATGTGAAGGAAGGAATAACTTTTGCCCCAAAGCCAGGTTCAAATGATTTTCTGCCTATTGTGTAGTTACATATATTCTGCATTTCCATTCATGAGTTCAAGAAGATGTACATGATTTTCCTCTTACTATATCCTGAAAAGTACCCCATCCATGATTGTGGTCAGGCTGACAGGGAGTAACTGGCTCAAGGTCACCTACTGAGTTTCATGGTTCAGTGAGACTCTTGATCTTTTGAGTCTCAGTCCAGCACTCTAACAGTTATACAACGCTGACTCAAAAGATGATACAGTAGGTGTTTTAGATAAATTATTCCCAGATGGATTGTCTCCTGGACATGGCACAGAGCACTAAACTACAGTGCTCACTGCGGGCCAGAATGAAAATTAAACTAAACTGTATTCCCAAAAAACTCATTCTCTCTTCCATCACTCTATCATGTTTCCCCCTTTAAGTTCTATGTTGTTTACCCACAATCTTGAAGCCTGGAGTATGCAACCATTGAACTGAGCTTCTCAGAACTCATACAAATACTAACACACAACCAGAGTCTTGTTCAAGTTATTCATTGTTATGTCTAAACACCTAATAGCCAGTGATTTTCTGCAAATCAGTTTGTACAACCATGTGTTTCAGAACCACAGCTCGAGTTGATGGTACTTAAGCTGCACTGAGAAAACCAAGGCTCAGGTCAGCTCCCAATTTCTCCAGCTTTTGCTTGCAAGTTGACAAGGGAACCATATTTAGCCAGAGGTAGGGGCTATTCTGGTGTACTAAATGTTTGCAGTCTGCACTTCCCATCAGCAGTTCCCATCAACTCCCATCAAAAGTGTTGCAGCTTAAAAAACAGCTAGAGGCCACAACTGTCCACATGTACATTAGCCTCTTTCTTTACATGCCCGCAGGGCACGTTGGTTAGCCTGGCAAGGCCAGCAACAGGTTCACTGTAAATCTGGGATCTTGGCCAGGGTAAGGTGACATTTGAAAGTAATTTAGTATAAAAATTATCAAACTTAAAAAAAGCCATGCCTCCACATTTATATGACATAAGAAGTGCCCATATTTGCAGAACATAATAAACCATATCTATATACCAGTGGTTCCCAACCTTCCTAATGCCGCGACCCTTTAATACAATTCCTCATGTTGTGGTGACCCAAACCCATGAAATTATTTTCATTGCTACTTCACAACTATAATTAAATAGGTGTTTTCCAATGGTCTCTGGCAACGCCCATGAAATGGTCATTCGACCCCCAAAGGGGTCCCGACCCAAAGGTTGGGAACCACTGCTATATACGAAGGTGGAGAACCTCAGGCTTCAGGGTGGGAAACCGTGGAAGACCAGGGAGCCACATTAGCCTCCCAGGAGGACTTGAGAGCAGCACTCCCTTATAATATATGTGCGTGCGTGCGTGCGTGTATGCTCTCAAATGCTCTATAGATTCATAGAAGCACAGAGTTGGAAGAGACCACAAGGGCCATCCAGTCCAAGCATATGTCAAGGAGGCCTTGAGGACATCACTCCCTTAAAACATACATACATACATACATACATACATGCTCTCAAATGCTTTATAAAAGGCATGGAGGGCATTTCCATCACGTTCTGAGGTCTTTCTGGGATATTTTATGCCTGGGAGAAATCTCTTTAATAACAGGAAGGAAGCAGAAGTCACTTCCTGTTTTAACAAAAGATCTCTCATGGGCCTAAATTTCCCTGGGGGGGGGTGGAATGTGGTGGAAATGTCCTTTATACCGCATGCTTTTGGGGGGTGGGTGGGTGGAAATTTTTCTTTGACCCACTGGAGGGGCTACATTTTGCCCACCCCTGCCTTAGAGGATGGCTACACCCTCTTTACCGTGGCACTGTTATTTGATGGTTTCCCGCTCTATATACTCTATTTTTAAAAAGATGAAATGCATCCCTAAGGCTTAACTGATGAAAGAAACATCTAAAGTAAATATATATTAGTATTTGGTTTCACCCTTTTTTCCTTTGAGCCCACTCATCTCCGGCAAGTCATCATTCCTGCCTGCCGTTTCACAGCTTAACCCCAGAGGCCCACTTTGAATGTTGAGTTTTCTACCTAAAGCCATAATTGAGGGCTTCCTCTGAGGTCACCACTCCAATATCGACAGTTCGGTTCTTCCAGATTCGATTGTTAGTGAGCATCTGCAGAGGGAAAAGAAGACATAAGTTTAGTCTTGCAACAGAGTGAGAAAGGAAAAAAAGCCCCAAATGAGCAGTTTTATCACCACCAGATCACCATCGCAAATGCCACTGCCCTGTCCTCAGAGGGAAGAGGCTGGAACAATTCCATCAAACCTAGGCCCAGGAGCAGATGAAAGTCCTTCTTTCCATCTCTACTGCCACTGCCCTGGCTGTGGAGTTAAAGATGAGGCAGGAACAGCTCTGTCATGTCTATGCTCAGGAGCAGATGAAAGGCCCTCCATCCATCCCAACGGTCACTGCCCTGGCGAAAACTGGCAGTATCTGCTGCACATAACCCCCCTTCCCTTTTCCTTGTGTGTCATATCTTATTTAGACTGTAAGTCTGGGAACTGTCAGATTAACTACCTCTAAACTGTTCTGAGAGCCTTTAAGGCCCACTGGGTATAAATACCCAAAGTAAATAAATAATTGATCTTCAAAAGGTGGGCTGAACTTCAGAAAGGAAGCAGTAAGGATGGGTTCCCTCCCTGCCCCGAATGTATTAATATTTTATTTAAGTCACCAAAAATACAAAGAGAAAGCAAGGCACACCACAGTGTAAGAGAAATAAATCAGAAACAATTTTGAGAGAAACTAAATGCGGAAAACAAAGATGCACACAGAGAACCGTTAACGACATTAAATCCACAAGATACATCCCAACATCAGATATTTTCAGAGATTGAAATTCATAGTTAGAGAGTGGCAACCATGACTATTATTATTGTAATTTATAGCTAGAGAGTGGTAAACATGACTATTATTTATTACTGCAGCACCTAACAAAAGGATACCAGTGTGGAGTTGAAGGCTTTCATGGCCGGCATCCATAGTTTTTTGTGGGGTTTTTGGGCTATGTGGCCCTGTTCTAGAAGAGTTTAGTCTAGTAACATCAGGAAGAAACTCTTCTAGAACATGGCCACATAGCCTGAAAACCCCACAAAAAACAAAAGGATACCAGCTTTTGTAAAATTGTCTATTTGATTATTTCTAGATTTTCTGATGCATGCTGTTAGTTGCTCCATGAGTGTTATACCTCAAAGTTTATTTAATCACACAGGCCAAAAAGCCCATCTTCTCCCTGGCTTTGCATCATCCTGTTTGGATGATGCAAGCGCCATTAGCCCCAGGCTGGGATTGGAGAGACTGGAGGTGGAGCAAGTCCAATCCCAAAGAGGCCTTAGCCTGGATCAAAATGACCCGCTGTTTGCCATAAAACTCCTCAGTGGCAAACCCTGGCAGATCAGACTGCCCCAGAGTCTTCTTACCACTAGTAAGTGGTAAGCTGCTAGTGAGAAGACACCCATCTCAGTGTCTGATGTGGAAACAAGGCACCTTGCCACATGGGTGCAGCCAGGTGCCCCATTTCCACATCAGACATGTGACGGAGGTCTTCTCACTAGTGGCAATGGCGGAAGGAGGTAAGGGGTGCGTGGCGGTAGTCAGTCCATGCCAGAGGGATGGGTAGGCATATAAACACCCACCCGTCCGCATTCCAGCCCAGGGAGATCCGGGTTGAGACCTGCGCCAAGATAGTACAAGTCCATGCTATTCTGGCCCATCTGATCAGAACCTAAGATTGTAGGAATTTAATAGTCTTTCTAAAATCTGGCTGTAACTATACTAATTGCTAAATACAGGGAGCAAATTAGTTTTTCATTTGGCAAGTTCTCCTTTTCTCCCCTGAAAATGTACAACAGTGTTAAACTAGGCAGTGAAATTACTTTCTGATCCATGATTTTAGAGATTTCTTTAAAAACTGAGCTTCAATATTGATTGGTAGCAGGGTACAACCACCACATATGAAGGCATGCAACTACTTCTTGTTTACATCTCCAACAGTGTGGGGTTTTTGTTGTTGTTGTTTTTTGGCTGAGATGCCATGGAGTACCATCCATATACTAAGTTAAGTTGCTGCAGAAGTTGAAAAAAGTAATTCTTGAAACCAGATTTTTGTCTATCTAGCCTTTCCTATGGAAATGTTCACGTCCCTTTTCCATCCCAACTGGTTTTCTTGATTGTCAGAACACATCTGTTTTGACTGGGAGGCAAATAAGAATGAATATTCTTTCCAGCCTTAGAAAGCGACCAAAAATACAGCTGTTTAGCAGTTGCTGGAGAAGTCACACAAAAACATAACACATGGAGAGCCAGTCCTGTTTGTCAAGAGAGCCTCACCTCTTCCACCTCATCTATCCGGATGGAGAAATTCTTCACAAATTCGTAGATATCGTCCATCAGGCCCAGGGGCATGTCCTGAGTGTTGGAGAAAAAGGAAGGCAAGATGAGAATAAATTGAAAATATAGTACAGGGGTTTGGAAAAGCAGTGGTTCCCCCACTCTCTAGCAGGCTGGATTAGGTGGCCCCTTCATTTTAATTCATAGAACCACAGAGTTGGAAGGGGCCTCCAAGACTATCAAGTCCAATTTCCTATTCAGTGCAAGAAATCCAGCTACAGCACCTCAAGCAGGTAGCTTTCTATCTTCTTTCTGAAGATGTCCAGAGAAACAGACCCCACTATGAACTCTTTCCATTCTTATATTCTTTTCTTTCTTACCCAATTCTTGTACTATATTTTATAGAATCATAGAGTTGGAAGAAACCCCAAGGGCCATCCAGTCCAGACCCCTGCCATGCAGGAACTCACAATCAAAACACCCCTGAGAGCTCTCCAAGCAGCCTCTGATTAAAGACCTCCAAAGAAGGAGACTTCACCACACTCCAAGGGATTTTCTATATGCAGTTTATTTCTTCTATTTACTCAAGACTTTAAGGCTTTAGAAAAATAAGTTTGTTTCAGCATTTGAATTAAACAATAGAGGGAATCATTTGTAGTCATTTAAACTGAATGCAATCAGAACTCAGTTTCTCCCTTCTCACTAATTCCCTTTGCAGTAAGTTGCAGAGTTTGACACATTTATATGAATTATCACTTAGTCATCAGTAGAAGTAACTCTGCAAGAAATTTCTTTTCAACTTTTAAAAGGAAATCTTCTTTAGCCAATATAACTTAAAAGTTAGTTTAAGAGAGCCACTTGGTCAGCATTTGCTTGCGATCCCCAACACACTTGCAAGGTAGAAATGTGGACTGTCTTGCTGGCAGTCTCTAATCTTCCTTCTTGCCTCACTTAGATGGCCCCTAAGTTGGAATTCAGTTGCCAAAATGGGAATTTGCAGTCTTAGGGAATCTCCTTCCGTTTCGCTATGCTTGGTGAACACTCCCTATGCCAGGGGGACACTTTTCTCCTCTCTTTTCCAAGAAGTGGCAATTGCTGCATCCTACTTCCCTCTCTTCTGTGGCTGGCATTAAAGGAGATCACATGTTGCCATGTTCCATGACCCAGAAATGACAGATGAAATTCTTCAAGCAGTTAAAGACAGATGAATCAGTTCAATTATAAATAACTGTTTCATCCTCTCCCTTCTGGTTTCAAAATCAACAACTGAATGTCAGCTTGTTACTGCCTTCATTGGAGTTAAGTCCTGCATATGACTCTATAAATAGAAATCTGTTATGGGCAAAACTGGCTAAAACAAATATTGACTGGTAATTTCTTTTTCTTATAAAGGTGTTATATATAGACACTTGATTAACCACATTTCTGTACTCCACTCTTATAGTACTGCTATTCCACTATTACTGCCCTGTTTGCCTCCTGTTGCATTCTGAGGTTGGTAATTCAATGAGGCCTTACAGCTCCCTGGCTGATAATTGTAAATGCCCCTCACTCAACTGTAAATCCCAGACTGCAACAGGAGGCAGCCAGAACACTAACAGTGGAATAGCAGCACTATAAGAGTGTAGTGAGGAAATATGGTAAGAGTCTGAACTGGAATGAATCACACACTAATGAAATTTCCACTTAAAAAGGGGTTCACAGGGCTATATCCTTGTTCCATTTCTCTTTAACTTTTATATTCATGATTTACGCTTCTACACTGGTGCTACCTTTGTACATTTGAGAAGGCAAAAGTAAAAAGTGACAGAAATAGAGCCAGAACCCTGAATGTTCAGCAACATATCTGCAAGGACAAACAGAACTACTATAATAATAAATGCAGAAAAATAGAAGATGACAACAAAAAAGGAAGAATAAGAGATCTCTTCCACAAGATCCAAAAAATAAAAAGGAAATTGAAACCAAGAATGGGGATACTCTACAGCCAGCAGGGAAACGCATTACATGATGAAATAGAAATAAAAAGCTGATGGAAACAATACACTGAAGAACTATGTAAAAAAGGTGAAAATTAATTGAAGGAAGAACCATTTGAAAATGAACCTACAAAGTGAAGTGAAAGTTGAATTCAGGGCATGTGGGAGAAATAAATCTCCACTGATGGCATACCAACAGAGCTGGTTCAAGCTAGTCAGATGGAATTTACTCTAGTTCTAACTAAAATCTGCCAACAAATATGGAAAACAAACAAAAAAAATGGTACACAGATTGGAAACACTCAAAATATATTCCAGTCCCCAAGAAAGGTGCACCAGAGAGTATAGTAACCACAGGACCATTGCATTAATCTCCTATGCAAACAAAGTGGTGCTCAAAATTCTATCATAAAGACTTATGGAGCAAGAAATGCCAGATATCCAAGATGGTTTTAGAAGAGGAAGAGGCACTTGGGATCATATTGCAAATATATGTTATATAATATAGCCCACCAAAGAATTTCAGAAAATAATTAATTTATGCTGTAGAGATTACAGCAAAGCCTTTTACTGTGTAGATAACGAAAAACTATGGCTCACTCTTAAAAAGAAATGTTTGTGTCACAACATTTGATTGTCCTGATGCATAATCTGTACTCAGGACAAGAGACTACCCTCAGGACAGAATGTGGAGAAATGAATGGTTTCCAATGGGCAAGGGGATTAGGTAAGGCTACATTTTATCACCCTATCTGTTTAACTGGTATGCTGAATGTATCGGATTGAAAACTGAAGCAATGAACATCAATTGTCAGGATATGCAGATGACAGCATACTACTAGCAGAAAATAGCAAAGACTTGGAGTAATCATTGAAGAAAGTCAAGGAAAAAAGTGAGAAGGTTGGTTTACAGCTGAACATTAACCTCCCACAGGTAGCCTGCTGAACACTGCTGTTCTGTCTTGTACTTTGTTCTCTTCTCCCTCAATTGTAGGTAGACACAGAAGATGGGTCAGCATGAACTACTATTGTCAGTGCTGGAATAGAGGTAAAGAGGGATTATCTCCTTTCTTGATTAATTTTGAAGTGTAGTTCAAAACAATGGTGCTTAATTTCATGAACCCAACTAATCTTAGGAGCTGAGTACTTGAAGGAATGCCTTTGTCCATCTGAATCTGCCCCACACTGCACATTGCATTTTTAGGTCCTCACACTTGACTGTGGTCAGGCAGATAACCACAGTGGAGATGACCTTCAAAATGGATGTATCTCACTCCAACTTTCCTCTTCCCCATACTCCCTGTGCAGTGACAGGTACAGATCTTTCCCTCTTCCCATTCGTCCGCTAATTGTAGGATGCCCCATCTCCTTCTACTTTGCTGATCACCTGTCTAGTCTCCATAGCAATCTTCTTACCTGATGGACTCCTCCTGGGCGGACATAAGCAGCATGCATCCGAGCACCAGAAACCCGCTCATAGAATTCAAACATCTGTAGGGAGAAAAAGATAGAAGAGAAAGAAAATATTTTAGCACAGTCCCAGGAATACCACAAGAATTGGGCCATTATGGAGATGGCCCTGTACCTGCTATCTATCATTAAAGATCTAACTTATCTTAATGGTGGGCCTGAGAAAAGGGATCTAGTTATCGAGACTGATACAATCTTCTTTGCTGCCTCTTAGACTTTTACCACCTCAAACACAGTTTGATCCTGATTTGAAATCAGAGTGCAGACAGAGAAACAATAGTTTAACAATTGCAATAAAGGAAAAGCAACCCAGTGGCCCTCCATACAGTTTGAATTACAATTTTCATGTCCCCTTGCTATTGGCCATGGTGGCTGGGCTGATGCAAATTCCAGTCCAAAAAATCTGTGGGCACCAGATTGCCTCAGAGAAAAGGAAGGAGAAAGATAGTGCTCATTTTTTGTTGGGGAATAATTTCATCAGACTGAGATTATAATATCTGGACTTGGGCTACTAATTTTATAGAGCTGGACAGACAAGATAGAGCTCCTGTCAATGTCCATCATTCCTATGCCTGTGTCTTATGAATCATTAGTTTTACAGACTTCTTTTCTTACCTTTTCTCTTTCCTCAAACATCCAGAAGAAGGGAGTCATGGCCCCAATATCCAGGGCATGTGTAGTAATGGCCATGATGTGGTTCAAGAGGCGTGTAATTTCAGCAAAGAGAACTGGCAAGAAGGCAGAGACAAGGATTAGTACTGTAGGTGTTTAGAATCTCCAAAAGAGTTGATGACAAGTATATTTAGCTCTCATATTCACTCTATACACCTTTTTTTTAAGCTTAAGGGATGCATAATATAGGCTTGAAACACGTGGGTGAAAGAGCTGCATTGAGGGGGATATGGCATTTATACTATGCACATGGCTGGAAGCCACACGGAGCCCATCTCAACCCAGAAGAACTGGACCAAAAAGAAACACCTCCCTGGCACAGTTCAGGAAGGAACTAAAAACCTTCCTGTTCAAGTTAGCATTCCCCGATATAAGCTCCAGTTAGTCTCCCCCCCTCTGACGGCAATGGCGAGCTGGCCAGAATGTACTTTTAATGTAAATTTTAATGTATTTTTTCTTATTGCATATTGTATTGTATTGTGTATCTGTTTATTATGCTGTACACCGCCCTGATTACAAGAAGGGTGGTATAAAAATAAAACTTTTATTATTATTTATTTTATTTATTAAACAGGAAAAAAACTCAGTTCCTTTTCGGTGGTCTCGCCCAAGACTACAGTGGCAACCCGGATTGGGACCAGGTGCATGCAGTTGCTGCGGTCCTGCAGCAATTGGGGTGGGAGCAGCCTCTGCCCACTCCTTTTGCCCCGTCTGCTTGACACATTTACTAGTTAAGGATGCAGGTATTTAGCCAGTAATACAGTAGGCCCTTGTTATCCACTGGGGTTTGGTTCCAGGACACCCCCCCCCCCGGTGGATGACAAAATCGATGGATGCTCAAGTCCCATTAAACACAACGGCATAGTAAAATGATGTCTCTTATATAAAATAGCAAAGTCAAGGTTTGCTATTTGGAATTTATACTTTTTTTTAGTATTTTCAAGCTGTGGATGCTTAAATCCGTGGATAAGGAGGGCTGATTGTATAATAATGTAGCTTTTAGTTGTTTCACTTTCTTTATAGGCTGTGCAAGGTCAGCTCATACTGAGGGATAGATAAGAATGTTTCCATCTTAGAATGCTTGGAAACTGTTCCTTTGTTAGTTAGGATGGGGTGATCTTCTCCTGTTTGGCCTGTTACAATGCCATCACTTTCCAGAACAAGGGAGAAAGAATATTTAAAGCTCAGGAAACATCAGATTCTTTGGTCTCATCTTGGTGAGGTGAATTCAGTCATCCTTTATAGTCTAGTGAACTGGCCTGTTGGGGAAGAATCTAATTCATTGTGGGGGCCATAGTGGGCAGCAGCTGAGATGAAGGGCTACTTTGATCAGCTAAGATGAAGAGGTAGAAGACATTAACCCTCCAGGAGACATTGGAGGGCTGCACCCCCCTTCACCTGCTTCCACAAAAGTAAAAACAATGTTTTTTTGGCTCCCAAATGCCTTGAAAGGAACATTGGAGAATGTTTTTGGGATTTCCTGGGCTGCTAGAGGGCATTGTGTGGCCATTAGAGGGGAAAAAAGATTTTGGGAACATTTTGCAAAGTTTCATTTGAGTCTGGAGCTCCAAAGATGGTGAAAACTAATTCTTGGGCATTTCAGAGCAAAAATGTTTTTGGAACAAAACTTTTTTTCATCCTTGAGGGTTCTGGAGGCCACAAAATTAGGCCCTGGGTGGCTGCATGCAACCCATGGACTGCACTTTGCCCATCCCTGAGCTAAGAGACGTGAACTAACCTAGCCTTTGCTTTGGTTTTATTGTTGCATACTGCTCAATGTCCCCATGTAATCAATAAACTGATGTTTGGGTGAACATGTGATCATGTTCCATTTTGATGTAGCCTTGAGCCCCAGCTGGCCTAGAAACTGCATGGATTAGGGCCCTGGAATCATGACAGCTAAAGAAATACAGAAACCAGGGATGCTGCAGGAAGGAGAAGGAAGACTGGGAATCAGAAACATGTTCAACAACACAATACTAAGCATATCTACTAAAAAGTGATCAAAGGGACATTTTAGGGAGGCATAGAATGTTTGCCAATTTATCCTTGTCAAGAAAAGGGGTATCCCATCAAACAAACTGGCAATAATTTCTGTCCCAGACACAAGCAATAACATGTGAAAGTTTGCTCAGTTTGTGCAAGAAGACTCTGTACAAAATGAATCCGCCCCCCCCCCCCAATTAAATCAAATACATCCAACAAGTACAAAAGGCCAGCATTATGGACCCAAAAGATGCAAACTACCCATCCAATGCTCCAATTTTTTTTAATAAAAAAAATTACACTACCGGTAGTCTGTTCTCTGCTGCTTCAGAGATAAGATCAGGTTGATTAAACATTAGAGGGAACTTCTTGACAGTAAGAGCTTTTGGGCAATTAAACCAAATGCCTGGAGAGGTGGTGGGGTCTCCTTTTCTGGATATCTTCAAAAAGAGGCTGGAAAGCTACCTTATGGGGATGCTTTAGTTGGAGATCCTGCACTGGGGGCTGGACTCTATGGCCTATAAGACCCCTTCCAGTTATATGAGTCGATGATTCTATGAAAAACCCTTCAGAAAACATACAAAAATTCTCTTCATCACTAGCATGGGGAAAAGTGCCAATATTTTTTCATTTTTGTGTGGAAGAATGAGATAAGATGTATACGCTAATACATTCTACACTAAGTGGCTTAAGATTTCAGCATAATACTGTTGCTTTCTGTTCACAGAGCATTTCAGACACTTAAAAACCACTTCACATACACTGGCTGGATGCATATAGATTGCTAACTTTGAATTGAGGACAGGGTCCTCTTAGGGCTGGCCCTACCATTAGGCAGTGTGAGACAATGTCTCAAAGAGCAGATTTTGGGTATCCCTGTAAGGCACCTTTGTTATCACTGCATTCGTATTTTATTTCTTTTCCTCATTTTGTTTCCTTTTAAACACTATACCATAAGAGAGCTGGGGATGTTTAGCCTGGAGAAGAGAAGGTTAAGAGGCGATATGATAGCCCTGTTTAAATAATTGAAGGGATGTCACATTGAGGAGGGAGCAAGCTTGTTTTCTGCTGCTCCAGAGACTAGGACACAATGGAGCAATGGATGCAAGCTACTGGAAAAGAGATTCCAGCTCAACATTAGGAGGAACTTCCTGACAGTAAGTGCTGTTCGACAGTGGAACACACTCCTTCCTCAGAGTGTAGTGGAGTCTCCTTCCTTGGAGGTCTTTAAACAGAGGCTGGATGGCCACCTGTTGTGTATGCTTTGATTGGGAAGAATGGGGTTGGACTGGATGGCCCTTGTGGTCTCTTCCAACTCTATGATTCCATGATTCTAAGAGGAAATTCAGTTGATGTGAAATTAATTACTGTAAACTGCTTAAAATGCAAGACAGAAAAGCTAACACAGGTCAGTGATCTGAACAAAAGTTTGTTGGGAGGATGTCACAGGAAATGGAAGCTTATTCTTATATATCATATTTAATCAATGATGAAAATTGAAAATGGAGAGAAGAGTCTTTTATTGTGCCCCCCCCCCCAAAAAAAAGATCTCCCCAAACCATGTCAGTGCACACTCTCTTTACCCCTGGTGTTAGTGAGTGAGTGAGTAAGCAAACTCACTTACACTAAGAATCAGGCTTCTGTGATATTATAGTAAACTTGTACAAACCAGGATCATAGACCAGCGCTAAACCAGGGTTTCATTAATTCATTTGTCACATTTGTATTTTAGCTTTCCTCCTAAGACTTGCCCAAAGTCAGTTTGAGTGAAAATGCCTGGCTCAAGCTCATCCCGTGCATTTCATCGTTTATCTAAAGCTTAATCCAGCATCCTAAGCACATTGAGTCTCTTACTGGTTTGTTGTTAATTAATCAATTTCATCTTGTCTAGACACATCTTATAATTCTGGAGCAGGGCATCAGGAAAACCTATCCATTCTTGTCTTATTTGTCTGTTTGTCTAAAGAGTGGAATAAACAGTCTGCATGCATCAGTACGATGATTGTTCACAACATGTGTTGCATAGATTTCATAGAATCATAGAGTTGGGAGAAATCACAAGCTCCTGCCATGCAGGAACTCACAACCAAAACACCCCCAAGAGATCTCCATCCAGCCTCTGTTTAAAGTCCTCCAAAGAAGGAGACTCAATCACAGCTTCCTAAGCTAACTGGCCCATGATAGTTTGTTTGCATACCTCGGATCCATTGAGCTCTCAGGGGCGGACGGATGTTGAGCAGCTTCTCCACTGCTAAAGAGTAGGCTTGTTCATTGCACATCATAGAGACATAATCAAGCCGGTCAAAATATGGTAGAGCCTAAAATAGAAATGATTAGTTTAATACCGATAGAGACAAGACCAAGAATCATGTGGTAATAGCGTTTGATGAGATTTTTTTTTAAATAAAGAAAATGCTCCCATTTTTAAACACTAAGCACTACACTGTTTCTAGAAGCAAAACATGATATAGATATGCACTCTGGAAAAGGGAAAAAAAGATTACAGAAGAGCTACAAAATTGTGGCAGATTAAACAAACTGCACTCATCCATCGACTACTGTAATTTTTTAAAGCACCAATTTATTTTTTACAGTTGTACTGTGGCTGTGAGAATCAGTGTGGTGTATTGGTTTGAGCATGGGACTATGGCTCGGGAAGCCAGGATTTGAATTCCTGCTCAGCCATGGAAACCCACTGGATGACCTTGGACAAGTAACACTCTCTTAGCCTCAGAGGAAGGCAAAGGCAAATCTCCTCGGAACAAATCTTGCCAAAGAAACCCCATGATAATTTTGCCTCAGAGTCACCGTAAGTCAAAAACAACTTGAAGGCAGCCATCGTTGTGGCTTTCCTCCAGGTAGATCAAGGTGGCATACATGACTCTATTTCTCTTCATTGTACAATACCTTCATGAGGTTGGGCAGACTGAGAAGGAATGACCCAGGGTCATGGATTGAGTGTTATGGCTCAGTGAGGGGCTTTAACTTGGAAATCCCAAGTTCAGTCAAATACTCTGTAACTATTACACCACACTGGCTTTTCTTTTACTTCATGAAAACCACCCAACGGAGTTACCTGGAGGTAGGTCTTATACTCTATCAGTTTCTCTGTGCCCCGATGAAGTAAGCCAATGTGGGGGTCACATTTCTTCACACTCTCCCCGCTCAGCTCCATCACCAAGCGCAAGACGCCATGAGCTGCAGGATGCTGTGGCCCAAAATTGATAGTCAGGTTGGAAACCTGCTTTTCGAATGGAGGATCTTTGTCTGTTTAGTCCAGAAGAGAACAGGTAAGTCAAACTGCTTGTAAGGAATGCAGGAAGAGGTGAATTTGAGAAAGTTATTACTCTGGATTAAAACCCTCAGGATCCCCTGCCATCAGGACCAGGGAGTTCAGGAAAGCAACTTTTCCCAGTTCAAAGAAAGTGGGCAGTTATACTGTATATGTGTCCATTGTCCATTTCCTCATTCTCTTTTCTCCTTTGACAGTTATAAATCAAAGAGAGAAATACCTCCTTTGTTTGGAATAAGAGAATATTCTGTGATGAATCAGGCTGATATAGTGATTAGAATATTGTCCTGGGACTCAGGGGATCTCTCGCTTATCTTGACCTACCTCACGAGTTTCTTACAAGGAAAAAGTAGGGAAGAGGAGAGCCTCAATGGAGAAACAGTAGGATATAAATGTAACCAACAAATATAGGTAAATTAATAATAAACCCAAGTTCAGTAGGGGCCTGAACAGACAGGCCAAAATAAAGTTGCTTCGGGTCACTTTGGAAGTATGCTATATAAATGACATATGCATGTTACAAGGCCAGAAGCTGCACCAAAGCTGTGCTTCAATCCTTAGGACTGGAGTGTGACTTTGGCACAGCTTCCAGCCTCTTATTATTATTATTAACCTTTATTTATGAAGCGCTGTAAATTTACACAGCGCTGTACATACAATCTTTTTAATTAGATGGTTCCCTGCCCTTGGGCTTACAATCTAAAAAGACATGACACAAAAGGAGAAGGGAGCGGTGGAGGGAAAGGGGATGAGGTTCAGCAGTTACTCTCTGCCTCTGAGGCCTGGACCAAGGCAGATGGGCTGGAGGGAGGGCTTGGCTTCATAATGGATGGTTATGTGTCTTAGGACACATGCACCATTTAAACAGCATACCTTCAAAGTGACCTGAAGCAGCTTTATTTTGGCCTGTCT
Organism: Sceloporus occidentalis; assembly: GCA_023333645.1. Lineage (NCBI taxonomy): Eukaryota > Metazoa > Chordata > Lepidosauria > Squamata > Phrynosomatidae > Sceloporus > Sceloporus occidentalis. The sequence goes on from JALMGF010000020.1 coordinate 10,194,697, forward strand.
GTTCGGGCCCTAGGTTAGTATGAGAGAGAAAGAGACTTGTCGACTCAAAGTTTACCTAGTGCTCAGGTTTTCCTAGCCCAATATTCTGTCCAACCCTTCTTAATGCAGTGCCCTCCATGCTTTAGATTGGAACTTGTACTGTCACTGAAAATTGGATAATAGGTGGGACCAATGGGAACTGCAGTGTAGAACATATGGAGGGCACTAGGCTGGAGAAGGGGGCTCTAACCACCACATTACAATGGCTGTCTGTCCTGGTTCCTATCACTGTACTTCTCAAACTGTAATAGCACAACATTGACAGACTATTACTACCTCCATATCCAACCCATTTATACAGTAACTATTTCAGGATCTCTCCAAGTAAGAAACTCACCGTTCCATGGAGGAGGAACCCATTTCTCTGTGTCTTTGCTGGGGTACATGACAGCACCTCCATACTGCTGGACATACTCCACATCAGGCTGCCACTGCTTTCCTCTGAAGAAAAGAAGAGGGAATGAGGACCCAGCAAGCAGCTCATGATGAAGGAACACATTCATTATATATATATATATATATATATATATATATATGGCATTTAGATGATCATTTTATTGAATATGTTACTGTTTTTAATATCTGGGTATACATTTTCTTATAATGGGACCTGGAAATTTCATATAGAAGCAGCAAAACGGATATTGTAACTTTGCTAATAAATCGAATAGCCTTGGGTGGATCCTGCTTCAGATGAACATAACCAGAAGTATCATTTAGCCGTTGGTATACTTCACTTTGGCCTGTTACAGACTGCCAAAATAAAGCTGCTTGGGGTCTCTTTGGAGGTATGCTGTTTAAATGATGCATGCATCCTAAGACTCCAGAAGCTGCACCAAAGCTGCACTCCAGTGCTTAGGAATGGAGTGTGGCTTTGGCACGACCTCCAGACTCTTAGGACCCAGGCATCATTTAAACAGCATACCTCCAAAGAGACCCGATGCAGCTTTATTTTGGCAGTCTGTAACAGGCCAAAGAGAACTATAGCCCTCCTTTATTTGCAGGGTTTATGATGATGTTCTTATTCCCTTTAAATCACATCACATCTCTACTTTTGAGAATGTAGTATTAAGAGACACCCAAAAACTTGAAGAGAACAATCCCCGCCGTTGGTGACATTTGTCTTGGAAGGAGCATAAAGCTCTAAAAGGTTTGCATAAAGCAGTGGCATTGCCTAGTCTTAATGATAAAGGATGTTGATTCCCTTTAGGCTTCCTTCCCAGATGAGGAGGCTAGGCAAGGGATTGAGGATACTTTAAACACAAGGGAGGGTTTTATTATACACATATTTAATTGTTCCGGGGGAACTTGCTGAGAGTAAGCTCATCTGTTCAACAGTGGAAGGTGCTCCCTGGGAGTGCAGTGGAGTCTCCTTCTTTGGAGGCCTTTAAGCAGAGGCTGGATGGCCCTCTGTCAACGGGGGTGCTTTGATAGGGAGTTCCTGCATGTCTGGTTAGTAACCCCTGGCCTGACGGAGCGTCGTATTGCTCTCTGGTTCTGCAAGGGCTGTATCTGCGTAGGCAGGGAAGGACAACCCCCCCGGAGCACGCTCCCTGCCAGGGCGAGGAGGGCCCGCGTTACCTGCTGGGCGCTGCCCCCAGCGCCATCCTCTGCAGCCATGACCCTGAAGGTGCCCTGCATCGCCACAAGGACCTGAGCGCCGCCATCTTCTTTTCCGGCGCCGGCTGACGTCAAGGCCGCGCGTCACTCCGACGCCGCCATGATGAGTGTGGGCATCGGCGCCCTCACCCGGGCCTTCGCGAGGGCGGTCGGCGTCAGGCTCGCGACGGCTGTTGCGCATGCGCACAGATCACCTTGGTTTGTTCATGAGAACATTCGCTTTTTTCTTCCGGTGTCTATTGCGCATGCGCCACAGCGCCCGGCTGTAGACTTTAAACTGTGGCGTCATTAAGGGGCGGGTTCAAACTGAGGCAGCAGCTCCGTGGCGATTTGAACCGCTCTACAGGAAGTGACGTAGAAACGGAAGTACTGGCGTCCTTTGGCTGCGTTTGGATTGAGGAGCGCTGACCTTTTTGGAGGACGCCGCCGGGCGGGTGGGTAGTAGCCTTGGGGCTCCTCCTGGGCCTGTGCCTCCGCACTGCAGACATAACCCACTTTGAGACCGCTTTAACTGCTGTGTCTCAATGCTGGAGAATTCTGGCAACTGTAGCTTTGTCAGACATGTAGCCTTAGCTGTCAGAGAGGTCTAGTGCCACAACGAACTACAATCCCCAGGGTTCCCGAACACTGAGGCTGCGTCCACACTGGAGGAATAACCCAGTTTGGCACCGCTTTAACTTGTCTGGCTCAAGGCTGTGGGATTCTGAGAGTTGGAGTTTGCTGTAGGCCAGCCCTGGACCCCACAACATACTCCAGCTCCCAGAATTCCATAGCCTTGAGCCAGACAAGTTAAAGCGGCGCCAAACCGGGTTATTTCTCCAGTGCAGATGCAGCCATGGTCCTGGAACCAAACCCCAGCAAATACCAGAGGCCCATTGTACTCAGAGGTGGTTTTGCAAGTTTCTTCCTCTGAAATATAGCTTACAGCACCTAATAATCATTTTTGGCCTCCCATTCAAGTAATAACCAGCGCTGACCCTGCTTAGCTTCCAAGATCAGAGGGATGTGATGCCTTTAGGGTATTCAAGCAGGCTGTAAGAGGCTTAATCTAATCTAAATTGCAAGGGTTCTCCAGATGCTCTTCAGATAACAAGCCTTTTATGAGGATTCATCTCACTTTTAAATGCCTCATTGCACTGTTTTGCTCATTCCCTTTTCGCTTTTTCAGAACTACTTGCCGAGATGGGCATCCATTTTGGGAACTTGGAACGGATGAGACATGTGATCACCTACAGCTTGTCTCCATTCGAACAAAAGGCTTTCCCCAACTACTTCTCAAAGGGGATTCTTAATGTTTGGAGGCGGTTTAGCTCCCAAGTCTTGCGTGTGGCACCGCGTAAGTGAAAAATGCTAGCTTGCTCTTTCAAGCTGTAACTGTCTTTTAAAAACTGTTATTTTTATTAAAATTTATCAATTACAAAAAGTGTCATATAACAAAATGACAAGAACTTACATACAGAATGAAAAAAACACCCATTGGTACCATATCAGTAAGAAAAAAACAATACATCGGTATCATACTTTCTCAGTGCAAGCTCATGACAAGACAGGATAATGCTGACAGCAGACATAGCTGTTACTCTTGAGGACTGGTGGGTTAGGTCTCTAAGGCCTGTTACAGACTGCCAAAATAAAGCTGCTTGGGGTCTCTTTGGAGGTATGCTGTTTAAATGATGCATGCATCCTAAGAATCCGGAAGCTGCACCAAAGCTGCACTCCGATGCTTAGGAATGGTGTGTGGCTTTGGCGTGACCTCCGGACTCTTCGGACCCATGCATCATTTAAACAGCATACCTCCAGAGAGACACGAAGCAGCTTTATTTGGGCAGTCTGTAACAGGCCTAAGATGAGTGTGCACATATATTTAAGGAACTGGAGCAACATATACAAGGGAGAAAGGCGGAAGCTGTGATCTTCAAATTTGCCATCACATTGTACAGAGTAAGAGGTCTCGATTTGTTTAGTTTGTTCATAAAAGACAAGCCTCTTGCTGCACAATGGAAGCACTAGAAGATGGATCAAGAAAGCAGAATAGGTTTAATCTCTCTAAATCAGTAGATGTGGTCTTTAATCTCAGGGGAAGGCAATGGCAAATCACCTCTGAACAAATCTTGCCAAGAAAACCCTTAGGGTCGCCATAAGTCAAAAACGACTTGAAGGGCAGACAACAAGAACAACAAGGCATGTTTTTTGTAGGCTGCTCTCTTCCACATATTCCTTATTTGTTTTATTTGTCTTGTAACCTGCCCTGTGATAAATATTATGAATAGCAATAGATAAATGCTTAATAGTACTGTATAAGACATTTATATTCCACCTTTCATAATATTATCTCAGGTGGGTTTCCAATGTGAACTCACTTTTCCCTACCCTATATCCAAAGACTTCATGATAGCATACATTAAAATCCATGACAATTTAAAATAGTAAAACTGTAAAAGATAATTTGTATCTGAAAGCATATTAAACTGTATAACAGTTACTCACGTACACATTTACAATCAGTTAAGCAGTACCTGTACAAATCTGGCAAAATATTTCGACCCCAAAGGTTTTAATTTAAAAGTATGTTAGAAATTGGCACTGAAATGAAGGCAGAGCCAGTGCCAGTTGGGACTCTGAAGGGAAGGAATTCCACAAGCTGCATTCCATACCTGAAAAATTAAAACAGAAGCAAATTAAGACATATTGTATATACAGTTGTCCCTCCTTATGTGCAGCTTTGACTTCTGCGAATTTGATTATTTGTGGTTTTGATAAATATGTTTCTTCTAGGAATCTCTAAGTCGTCTAGTCTAGCGCAACTCTGCCAGACGTTTGCCATGGAGTTGTGCTGGAGAACCTAGACATGCCTCGAGAAAACACTTATCTAGGCATTTGTAGGTCCTCCAGCATGACTCTATGATCAACCTGTGGCAGATGTTGGCCATAGAGTTGCACTGGAGGACCAGGAGATTCCTAGAGAGGTGTTCTCCTAGGTAAAAAGAATAGTGGTTTTTTTATTTGCAGTTTTTCCACATTCACAGGGATTCTTTACTGAATCATAGAATCATAGAGTTGGAAGAGACTGCAAGGGCCATCCAGTCCAACCCCCTGCCATGCAGGAAATCCAGATCAAAGCATCCCCGACAGATGGCCATCCAGCCTCCGTTTGAAGACCTCCAAGGAGGGAGACTCCACTACACTTCGAGGGAGTTTGTTCCACTGTCGAACAGCCCTTACTGTCAGGAAGTTCCTTCTAATGTTGAGGTAGAATCCCAGCAGCTTGCATCCATTGCTCCGGGTCCTAGTCTCTGGAGCAGCAGAAAACAAGCTTGCTCCCTCCTCAATATGACATCCCTTCAAATATTTAAACAGGGCTATCATATCACCTCTTAACCTTCTTTTCTCCAGACTAAACATCCCCAGCTCCCTAAGGCGCTCCTCATAGGGCAAGGTTTCCAGCCCCTTCACTATTTTAGTCACCCTCCTTTGGACACGCTCCAGTTTCTCAATGTCCTTTTTGAATTGTGGTGCCCAGAACTGCTAACCCCAGTCAATGTGGAGGGACCACTGTATATTTAAAATAATTGAAATAAAATAATACTGAAAGTGATTAATATATCGATTACTGGTTGATAGACAATCAGCATCAATTCCTTGCAGCTATCGATTACTTTCTTGCCCATTTTTGATAGGTGAGCTGGTTGCACCTATGCTGCTTCTCTCTGGCTGATTATAATCTTACTGCAATTGAGGCTGTGTTATCAATAAGTCATTAGCATAGATGGCGATGATGATAGTTGTGTTCCAAGTATTCAAAGTACTTCATGAGTTGCCGCAGTATTCCTTGCAACCGTAGGCGACAGAACCTTGGAGCTTAATACGAAAATGATATCAGATCAAATCTTTTATCAGTAAAATAAAACAATTAAGCTATCGGTTAAACTTGTAATTAGTAATGTATCCATTAAAAATAATAAATAAGTACAGTACAGTACAGTACAGCACAATTGTTAAAAATCCTTTCCCAAAAGCCTGTCAAAATAAGAAAATCTTCACCTGTCACCAGAAGGACACCTTGGGAAATTCCAGTTTAGCCTCTCTAGCAAGGGACATCCAAAGCATGGGAGCAGCCACCAAGACCTTTTTCTGCATTCCCATCAGATATACCAATGAAGGTGGTGGGACAAAGAGGAGGACCTACTCTGAAATTCTAACAACCTTAGGAATGGGAAAATGCAGTCCTTCAGATAACCTGGACCTGAACTGTATGCTAATCTGGTGAAGTTATTTTGGCACATGGTCTCACATCTACCTCTCTCTTCAAGACTTTAAGAAACAAAATCACAACAAATAAATAGTTCCCCGTTCATGACACCCATTTTTCCCACGGGGCTATTTCTCTGTACCAGGGAGGTCCTGATAAAAAAGAGAAAAATGTGCAGTTATTTAACTTACATAATTATGTTTAAGTTATAGTAGCACAGAGATGGACAAAGTGCAACTTTCCAGATGTTGAGCATTTTCCATCAGCCCTAGCTTCAGTAGTAGTAGTCCAAACGACAGGTAGAGAGCTGCACTTTGCTCTCTTGTGCAGCATACTATTTGGACTAAGTTTTGGGTCAAAGACTTATTGGGAAAGCTGAATCTGACTTGGTTATATGCTGCTAGGTCAGTCTCTCCTTATCTTGAAATATTCAAGAGAAAAATACATCATGAATTCAGAAGACAATTGTAAGAAGCTGCTGTTCACAACAAAATAACAACAATTCTACTTTCTTATACAATACTTAAATTAGATAGATTTATAATTGGCTGACTGTCCAAACCCAAAGGGAGCTCAGCAATGGCTCCTCTTCATCCTGGAGAGAAGTGACCAGTGGGGTCTCACAGGGTTCTGTCCTGAGCCCAGTGCTAGTCAACATCTTTATCAATGACCTGGATGAAAGAATACTGGCATGCTTATCAAATTTGCAGATGACACCAAATTAAGAGGAGTAGCTAATACTCCAGAGTAAAAGGTCAAAATTCACATGACCTTAATAGACTAGAAAACTAACAAAATGAACCTCAACAGGGAAAAATGTAAGATACTGCACTTAAGTAGAAAAAATGAAATGCAGAGATATAGGATGGGGGACACCTGGCTGAATGAAGCTACGTGTGAAAGAGATTTGGGAGTCCAAGTAGACCACAAGTTGAACATGAGTCAACAGTGCAATGTGGCAGCTAAAAAGGCCAATGCGATTTTAGGTTGCATCAACAGAAGTATAGTGTTGAGATTAAGGGAAATAATAGTGCCACTCTATTCGGCTTTAGTCAGGCCTCACCTGGAAGACTGTGTCCAGTTCTGGGCACCACAGTTCAAAAAGGATGTTGACAAATTGGAGCGTGTCCAAAGGAGGGCGACTAAAATGGTGAAGCGTCTGGAAATCGTGTCCTATGAGGAAAAACTTAGGTGGGATACAGACCGCCGCTTTGCGGTGGTCTCCCGCCGGCGCCATTTGCTCCACGAGGGAGCCGCAGCAGCCAAACTGCGCGGCTCCCGCGCGGAGCAAAAAAGAAGCTCCATTTCGGAGCTTCTTTTTGCGGCGCCTTTATGACGTCACGAGGCGCCGCTGGCGCATTCGCGACGTCATAGGCGCCGCGACACGTCTGGACGCTATGCGTCCAGTACGTAAACATGGCGGCCCCCATGTGGAAGGGGCGCCGCCATGTTGTACGTATTCTATATGTACTAGGGTTAGGGGGGTGCGGAAGCACCGCCCCTTCCTAACCCTAGTACGTATAGAAGACGTACTATATGGCGGTTTGTATCCCGCCTTAGGGAGCTGGATATGTTTAGCCTGGAGAAGAGATGGTTCAGAGGTGATATGATAGCCCTGTTTAAGTACTTGCAGGGGTGTCATATTGAGGATGGAATAAGGTTGTTTTTTGCTGCTCCAAAGACTAGAACACAGAACAATGGATGCAAACTACAGGAGGAGAGATTCCTTCCTAAACATTAGGAAGAACTTCTTGACAGTAAGGGCTGTTCGACAGTGGAACAAATTCCCTCGGAGTGTAGTGGACTCTCCTTCCTTAGAGGTCTTCAAACAGAGGCTGGATGGCCATCTGTCAGGGATGTTTTGATTGTGATTTCCTGCATGGCACAATGGGGTTGGACTGGATGGCCCTTGGGTTCTCTTCCAACTCTGATTCTATGATTCCATTTTTCTGTACATTATGTGGTGTGTTTTAATTCCTTTGAAGTTAGTTCAAGCAGAGTGGGATATTTTAAATTCAGATGGACAACTTGAAGTCCTCGAAATGTTGTATTGCAGTTCCCATCATCTGTCACTATTGTCTGTGGTGGCCTGAACTGATGGCTCTTTTATATACAGGGTTTACTTTTTAAACTAGCAAAACCAAAGAGGTTATATATTGTTCAGATGTTCTTTCCTGTTCATGACCTTGTAGCTTCATTTATAACAAAAATATGTTAAATTCATCATTATATTCTGAATTAACTGATACAATCTGTATGATAACTTTATGGAAAACCAAATTATATATACTGTATTTTATGCTTCTAAAGAAGCAGAATGATTTTTCAGTCTCTAAAAGGGTGCTAACACTGCATTATTCATTTTTTTTCTGAAAATGTTTAAAAATTGGACATTTTTCTCATGGCTTTGAAATTTCTGGTAATTTTGCTTTTTAGTAATAGATCTTAAGGAGAATGGCTGTCAGAGCACTTACAATATTTCAGGCTATTCTTCTAATAAAACTAATATGTATAAATGATGGGATCTTATAAAGCAGGGACTTGTGACTATAGATTCCACATCTCTTGTTAAAAGAAACAGTTTAACTATAAATATTTGGTGTAAGAATACTCAACAAAAGAATATTCTAGTATTTAGACATTGGAACAATTCTTAAGCCCTCATAACTTGGTTTAATAAAGGACTGATAGGAAAAACATGGATTTTGAGGAGGGAATTAATGGAAGTAACTGAACATACAAAACTCTTCCTGCTTTTAAAATAGCTAACTCTTCTTCTTCTTTTTAACCTTTTAAGCATTTGTCATCGCCTATGTTGTTTATTCCTGGGGAACCCAAGAATTTGAGCGTCTGAAAAGAAAGAACCCCGCCGATTATGAAAATGATGAATAATCTGATGCAAACAAAGAAAGTGCTTGCCAGCATTTACTCTTCCTTTCACCTCCTTGACATGCCTATTACAAGTATTTATAATACCATAAAGATAGTTTAATAAACTTTTGCTCTCTTCAAACCATGAAAGTAATGCCTGTTTTGTAAAAGGGGTACAAAATAATTGCATTTTAAGTATCCTTTGCTTTTCCCAGAGGGGTTTTTTTTTTAATTGTGTACTTGTTAAAATATTTATATCCTTCCTTTTGGTCCTGAAGGCAATTTACAGAAATCAGATTTTAAAAACAACAAATATCAGTAAATTAAAACAGGTGCTTAAAACAAATCAGATAAATAACAGAGAGCATAACAACTGCAATGTAAAGTAACAGAACAAATGTACTGAGTCACAAAGCAGCCTACCTAGAATATTATTCTTTTTATACCTAGAAGGGGCTAACTGGGCCTCCTCCAATAAGGAATTTCATATTTTAGGTGCTGTAACTGAAAAGATCTTGCCCTATGTTTCCAATATTATATTAATTGGGTGGGTAGCATCATGAAGTAGGGAAGGAAGAGTAATCTTGAAACATCTTAGTCTCAAACTACATGGATAGATCTTCCAGTGTAATCATCTGCACCAAATGGTCTATGAGGTTACATAGGAACTTCTGAGATCCAGATGCTAGTCTATGATGAGCCATGAAACAGAGTGAGCTTTTTCACAGCCTGGCTTTATCTACTTCACAGGCTTATTTATTTGGAAATATATACATCCCAATTTGAACACTTATGGATGGCCCTGCCCCATTGTCCCTAATGGCAGTGTTTGCATGCAGCTGTACACATAGCATGCCATCATTACAAACCATGGGAATTGAGGTCTCCTGTTTATGGCATCTGCATGGGCGTCCAGAATGGAACCCCTGAAGATGTGTATACTGTTTATACACCTGTATCTCAAACCCTGCAAATTATTTACACCAAGAAAGGTAAAATATACACAACACACAAGAGGTAGGTGTCATTTAGGAGTAAATAGTAAAGGTATGCTCAAATAAGGGGAAATATTACTATTGTTTATATAGTGCAATTGATGTAAATGTTTCCAAGTAAAACTTCCAAAAAGAGTGGGTCCTGCCAAAGGTTTACAATCTAAAGTGTGTGTATATATATGTGTGTGTGCATGTGTGTACACACACATACAGAAGGAAGGATGGAAGGAAGCACAAAACTATATACAATTGAAAGCAAATTATCTGGATGAAATACAAAACACAGACAAATAAAAATACAAAAAATAAAGCAAACTAACAAATACATATATCGTATATACGCGATTATAAGTTGGTGTCATGTATAAAAAGGGCCCAAGCTCGACTCAGGCTTGCATCCTTCCGAGGTCGCTAAAATGAGTACCCAGACTGTTGGGGGCAAATTAGCTTACTTGCTGTTCACCGCTATGATCTTTGGAATAGCGGTATATAAATAAAAAAACAAACAAAAAAACAAATAAGACAAGGGCAGGTTTTGGAGTCAAAATTAAGGAATTTGATATGACCCGTGGAGAAGTCAAGGGTAAAACTTAGAGGACTGTAACAAAGGATGCAAACAATGAAGCAAAGGGAAATTATGCCAAAGAACTGGCAAAATTCTGGCAGGCATAATGTTTGTGTTCACCATAAATTGGCATGACTGCTACAATCTCAACATGAACAAAAGCTAAAGAATAAAAAATAAAGTCCTTTACTGGATAAATGGGAACATTATTAACAGTGATGGAGAATGGCTGTTGTAAAGAAGGTTTTGAAGGGAAAATAAGCAGTCCTGTCTTTCCCATATTATGTTTTAGGTAATGATGAAGATACTTGAGATAATTTGTAAGATGTGTTTGTAATACAATGTTCGATGTCAGGAGAAAGTTCTGGACTGCATCTACATTGCAAAAAAAGAATGCAGTTTGATACCGCTTTCACTGCCATGGCTCTACGCTATGGAATCCTGGGATTTGTAGTTGTGGCACTAGAGCTCTGACACAACCTTTTAGAAGCTAAAGACCTTGTAAAACCACCAATCCCAGGATTCCACAGGATGATGCTACAGCACTTAAAGCGGTGTCAAACTGTACTTGACCTCCAGACACCACTTTAAATGGCGACCTGAAAGATAAGATGTGAACCAGCTCAGGACTGAATCAGTAAACCACCTGCCATTAAGAGAATCTCACGGACTGGATGGCCCTTATGGTCTCTTCCAACTCTATGATTCTAACAAAAGACCATGCTCAACTGTATCAAAGTCTACAGAGAAATCAAGGAGAATAAGGACTGTAGTAGGCCTTTTCACTTGGCCTGAAGGAGATTTGTGATTTACAAAGGAGCTGTCTCCACAAAGCCAAAGAGCGCAATCCAGATTGAAAAGGATCCATTACAGAAACATGAGAAAGGTAATACTCAAGGCAAGGTACATAAACAGCACGTTCTGAAAGTTTAGAGAGGAAAGGCAGCAGTGAAATGGCAACAATGAGAAAAAGAAGACGGATTAAAGTGAAGGCTTCTTAAGAACTGGAGAAATAGTAGCGGGTTTAAACTCAAAAGGAAATTAAACAGTAAAAAGGAACAGATTGGTAAGAGCATGGCAGGGGCAAAAGTGATGTAAGAAGGGACAAGGAGCAGGATCAAGAGAGCGGATAGAATGATTTGAAGACATCAACATTTTGGAGAATTCAAAGATATAGCCATGTTAGTCTGTAGAATCAGTGTGTAGAGAGATCTTATAGCACCTTGGAGACTCACTGAAAGAAAGAAATTGGCAGCATAAGCTTTCCTAGACTTCAGTCTACTTCCTCAGATGCTTCTGAGGAAGTAGACTGAAGTCTCAGAAAGCTAATATTGCCAACTTCGTTCTTTCAGGGAGTCTCCAAGGTGCTACAAGATCTCTCTATGTAAACGTTTAGGAGAGTTCATCTAACCCAGGCCACGGAGAGAAGAAGAACCAGACATTTGATATGTTGGTAATGAAGAAGGTTCAGGAACAGCAAGATCAGAATGGATACTTTCAAATCAGGAAGGAGCAAGCTTGTTTTCTGCTGCTCCAGAGAATAGGACCCGGAGCAATGGATGCAAACGACAGGAAAAGATATTCCACAAAAAGATTAGGAAGAACTTCCTGACAGTAAGGGCTGTTTGACAGTGGAACAAACTCCCTTGGAAAGCGGTGAAGTCTCTTTCTTTGGTGGTTTTGAAACAGAAGCTGGATGGCCATCTGTCGGAAGTGCTTGGATTGTGAGTTCCTGCATGACAGAATAGGGTTGCACTGGATGGCCCTTGGGGTCTCTTCCAACTCTGATTCTATGAGTGTCCTCTTCTCTGCCTTTCTCACTGTCCAGCTCTCATAGTCGTACCTGGTGATGGGGAACACAATGGATTAGGAGGACATCAATTCACAAATTATACAGACGTTTATCATGAACATTATATTGCTTTTTCCTCCACATGCAACACAATTTTAGGAAGGGAAGTCAAAGGCTTTCATGGCTGGCATCCATAGTTTTTGCAGTAAGAGAGGTAGGAAGCAACCACATTCTTGACGTTGCGACTTTTAAAGCTGTGCGTGTGTAATTGTGCGACTTCTATGGCGCCAGGACTGAGGGAGCGGCGAAGTCTCGCGCCAACAGGCTTTTGGGATTGCGCAACAACAGAGTGCCCAGTAATCACATTGGTCACTGGACGTGGTATTTCCACGTAATTGCGGTCAACCTTACGTTTTAATATTACTGTATATACTTGAATAAGTCGACCTCACGTATAAGGCAAGGGCAGATTTTGGAGCCAAAGTTATGGATTTTGATATGACCCATGGATAAGTTGGGGGTTAAATTAGGGGCATGTAATGAAGGACATAAAGGACAAAGCAAAGGAAAGCAATGGCAACAGATTCATAAAATCCCAGCAGGTGTAAATAACTGTTTGTATTCATACTAAAGGCTGAATTAGAAGGGGGTTAATGCTTCCAGGGTGGTTTAAACTCTTCCCTTTCATCAGGGGATGTTTTTTATATATCCAGTTGTCGCTCCCTTTTGACTTGCAATCTGCGTTCTTGTTCTTCGCAGGAGGGACAACAAGCGCCCATTAATAAAATGGCAGTGCACTCCTCTGTGTGTGGCCTCATTCTTTTCTATGAGACTCGAATATGTGCAAGTTGCCATTTTTGCAAAGGGGCCTGGAACGGATCTCCCATAGATATATGATTCAAATACTGTACAGTGCTTACATTGACCCCTGGATAAGTCCACTGAGGTGTTTTGGGCCAACTTCTAACCTACATTTCTAGCCTTATACACGAGTGTATACTGTAACTTACAGTTTGATATTAATAATATTAATGCTTTTTCAACATTTGTAAATTAACAGTTTTACTTCTGTCTTTTTAAATGACTTTGCCTGACTTCATAGGTCACCCATAATGCACATATAAATGAAAAGATTACATATGACCTTTTTCTTTTTATATTGGATTTATGTTATCCAGGGTTGCCATAACTGTCCACTATGACAATTATGGTCACAGTGGACAATTATGGCAATGTGCTTTATATATGTGACCCGTCATGGCATACAATAACTTAAAACATGTAAATTGAAAGATTACATAACCATCGTATGGTTTTTACTGAGGTGAGCCCTTGGTCTTGTTGAAGAGGTGGGATAGAAATAATAATAATAACAATAATGTTTATTATTATTATTATTATTATTTATTATATGTTATTAAGTGTTGGTTTGCCTTGACAGGTCAGTTACAAGATTTGGATTGACACCCTTCTCTGTCAGAGAACTCAGGTGCCACAAAAAACTACACTCCTCAGAATCCCGTGGCAGTTAAAGCGCTGCCAAACCGCGTTATTTCTGCGGTGCGAAAAACGTCGCCTCAGCCAAAGGGGGCGGGGCGAGGAGGGGCGGAGCCAAGAGGAGGAGCCCCGCGGCTGCCAATCAACGCGCGGGAGGAGCCGGGCGCGCGGACTCCCTCCCTCCTTCCTTCGCTCGCTCGCGCTTCCCAAACGGTGCCCTTTAAGAGAGTTTTGGACTCCATCTCCCAGAAGCCTCGGCCGCGTTGTCCAATCGCTTGGGATTGTGGGAGCTGGAGTCCAAAACCTCCTGCGGGGAGGGGGACCGTTTCTCGGCGCCTCTCTGTAGCTCCTCCCCTGGCGGTGGCGCGCGTGCCCGAGTCCGCAAGCTTGCAGCGCGGCTGCTGAGGTAATTAAGGCGAAGACTGACTGAGGCGGAACGAAGGCCGTTAGCGGAGGAGCCTCGTCCTCGTCGGCCATGGCGGAGCGAGGGGCCTCCAGCGGCGGCGGCGGAAGCCAACGCGGGGCAACAGCAGCAGCAGCAGCAGCAGCAACGGCGGCGGGGTCTGCTGCTGCTGCTGCGGCGGCGGCGGCGGCTTCTTCTTCTCCGGCTCCTTCGTCCTCCTCTCCTCCGTCCTCAGCGGCGTCGCAGCAGCAGCAGCAGCTTCTTTCGGCGCCTCAGCCTTCGCTCTCTCCGTCGTGCTCCTCCTCCTCCTCTCAGCCGCAGGCAGCAGCGGCGTCGGCCCTGGGCTCGGTGGGCGGAGGGCGCCCCGTCCAGATGAACCTCTACGCCACTTGGGAGGTCGACCGCAGCTCCCCCAGCTGCGTCCCCAGGTCAGCCTGGGAAGGAAGGAAGGAGGAAGGAAGGAAAGGGAAGGAAGGAAGGAAGGAAGGAAGGAAAGAAGGAAAGGAAGGAAAGAAGGAAGGAAAGGAAGGAAGGGAAAGGGAAGGAAAGAAGGAAGGAAGGAAGGAGCAGAGCCTCGCCCCCTTCCCCAATGTGGCTGCGTCCACATTGGAGAAATAACCCGGTTTGGCGCCGCTTTAACTCTTTCTCTGGCTCAAGGCTATGGAATTCTGGGAGTTGGAGTTTGTGGCCCACAACAAACTCCAACTCCCAGAATTCCATAGCCTTGAGCCAAACAGCAAGTTTAAAGCGGTACCAAACCGGGTTATTTTCTCCAATGTGGACGCAGCATGGCTTTCTCTTGGGGTAGAAAACCCTATAGGGTCGCCATAAAGGGAGATGCAACTGGAAAGCACATCTAGGAAGGGCCTTTTGCCTTCTTTTCTCTTCCCATACTCAAAATGCCCCTATTGCCCCTCTGCCTATGGAGGGCAGGGAATCCCATTGACTTTCCCACTTGTGGAAACTGTGCCAGGTGAGGTTTCTTTCCTTTCCAGGATGGATCTAGATGCTTTAAAAGGGATTGCTCTCTGAATGTGTGTCTTGACCTGTGTTCTTGCACACGTTTGCGATAAAGGTGGAGGAGTGAGGAATACGTAAAATGAATTAGCATCAAAGAACCGACTTATCCGTTAAGCAATGTCTCTATGGGGCTGGGGAAGGGTAGCTGCTTAGAGGCTGCGCTTTGATAGGTTTATATGCCCAGGTGGGTGTAGATATACAGCCTTAGGACTGTTACAGACTGCCAAAATAAAGCTGCTTGGGGTCTCTTTGGAGGTATGCTGTTTAAATGATGCATGCATCCTAAGAATCCGGAAGCTGCTCCAAAGCTGCACTCCGATGCTTAGGAATGGAGTGTGGCTTTGGTGCAACCTCCGGACTCTTAGGACCTAGGCATCATTTAAACAGCATACCTCCAAAGAGACCCCAAGCAGCTCTTTTTTGGCAGTCTGTAACAGGCCTTAGTTTGTATATTATGGGGACTTAGATGTTCCAGAGTAGGAGGTGGTGGTTCTTTACAGGGTCTCTTCTTTTACATAGTAATTATGGCAGACAGGATGGTTCTCTTTATCTACAATGTACAATATTCACATAGATAAAGGAAAACCAGCCCTCTTTAACTGTGTAGAATGGAGGACGAGTCAAATTATTTATCCTCCAGCAGCTGCATTCTTCTCACACCCATCCAAAGGAGTCATAGCACCGCTCTCTTACAGACACATAGACACAGCCCATTCTTTATCAGGGGAAAGGAGTGTTTGCTTTCCAGAGAGCACAGCCTTAGTCAGAAGTCTTCATGCCCTTTATTTGCAGCTCTCTCTGATTGTGTTGAATGAAAATCACAGTTGTCACAAAAAAAGAGAGGGAAAGATTTGTCTCTTCGTGGACAAACAGTATACACACACCCTTCTTCCATGAATGAGAAAGATCATTGCCTTACTGTAAGGCCGTGATGTACTTCACCTTAGTTGTTGAGGTTTCTTGCAGCCATACCTTAAGTAAAATCAAGCAGCTGTGAAGGAGATTGTTTTAGGAATGCGTAACATGTCCTTCATCTCTCTTTTCTACCACACCAGCCCTGTTGAGGGACATTGTTATTCCAAAAGACATAACTCTCTTTAGCTGGAACAGAATGACTCTTCCATGCAATGCATACAGATTAGATGTTACTGAAAATCCTTTGCTTAAAGTCTGGGGATATTTCAACCCTCTCTGCAGAACTGGTCCCTTTAGAACACTTTAGATTAGAAAATCTGGCAGAGAAAGCTACTTTCCAGATATGAGAAGAACCTCCTGGGAGAGGAAAACATCACTTCTCCTTCAAGATGAAGTTGATGGTGGAGGTGGGAATAGTTCCTCTAAAAATCTCCTCCTTTGTAAATGAGATATTTACTTAAATGTAAGCTAGACCAGCTGCTTCTCTGAATTGTCCTCTGGACAGTGGATTGAGAGGGAAAACTGCTTTAAGCTGTGTTCATTCTTTCTTTTTTTATTGTTTGTTGTTAATTGCCTATGAATGAGAGCCAACATCAATTCATGGTGACCCTATGAATGAATAAAATTATAGAATAGGATCATAGATTCTTGTGGAAGAGACACGAAGGGCCATCCAGTCCAACCCCATTCTGCCATGCAGGAAATCTCAATCAAAGCATACCCAACAGATGGCCATCCAGCCTCTGTTTAAAGACCTCCAAAGAAGGAGACTCCATCACTTTCCAAGGGAATGTCTTCCACTGCGTAACAGCCCTTACTGTCAGGAAGTTCCTCCTAATGTTGAGGTGGAATCTCTTTTCCTGTAACTTGCATCCGTTGCTCTGGGTTCTAGACCCTGGAGCAGCAGAAAACAAGCTTGTTCCATCCTCAGTGTGACACACCTTCAAATACTTAAACAGGGCTATCATATCACATCCTTCTCTTCTCCAGGCTAAACATACCCAGCTCCCCAAGTCTCTCCTCATAAGGCATGGTTTCCAGGCCCTTCACCATTTTGGGACCTTCATGTCACCACTACAATTCTATGATTCTAATAGCCCTATCTGTCCATCTGCAATGAAGTCTTCCTCTTTTCCTGGTACCTTCTACCTTGCTAAGCATCATTGTCTTGTCTGTTGAGTCATGTCTTTGCAGGATATGTCCAAAGTATGATCGTCTCAGTTTAGTCATCTTGGTTTTTAAGAAGAGTTCAGGTGTGATTTGCTTTTGGACTGATTTATTTGTCTTCTTAACAGTCCACCGTATTTGTTGAACTCTCCTCCAGCGCCACATCTCAAATGAGATGATTCTCTCCTTGTTTTCTTCTCTGTCTACTTTTCACAACTATACGTATATAGAAATTGGTAATTGCACTTCTCTGTAGACATCATGTCTATTTTCTTTGTAGCTGTCCTTCAAAATCCTAGTTGTCTTTTGATTTCTTGACTTCAGTCTCAATTCTGATTAATGATTGACCCTAAGTATGAAAAATCTTGAACTGTTTCAGTGTCCTCATCTTCTACAGTAAAGCTATTTTGATCATTTGTGGTCATTATTTTTGTTTTTTTGTTTTACTGTTCCAACTATACACCCGCCTTCTTACTTTGCTCCTTGAATTTCTTGAATAATTGTTCCAAGTCTTTACTATTTTCTGCTAGTAGTATGGTGTTATCCGCATATCTTGAATTGTTGCTATTCTTTACTCCTAATTTTCACACCTCCTTTCTCGAAGTATATTCCAGCTTTGCATATGATTTGTTCAGCACCTACATTAAAGAAACTGAGTGAAAAATGCAGCCTTGGCTAACTCCCTTGTTACTTAGGAACCATTCTGTGTCCCCGTATTCAATCCTAACAGTGACTTTTGTCCCGAGTAAATTAGGACAATCAAATATTGTAGTACATCCATTTTTAAAAGAGTGATCCATAGTTTTTCATGATCTACACAATCAAAAGCTTTGCTGTAATCTGCAAAGTACAGGCTTTATAGATGCTGCTTCTGAAATTCTTTAGTGAGTTACATTATCCAACCTGTTTGCAATATGATCCTTCATGTCTCTTCCTCTTCTGAACCCAGCTTGGACATCTAACATTTCTTGCTCCATATATGTTAAAAGTATTTGTTGTAGAAATTTGAGCATAACTGCATGTGTGGGAAATTAATGCAATGGTCCAGTGGTCGCTGCCATTCCTGTGTCCGCTTTCTTGCAGACTGGAATGTATATTGAGTGTTTCCAGTCTGTGGGTCATCCTTTTGTTTTCCATATTTGTTGACAGATCTTAGTAAGAATTTGAGTGGTTTCTGTCTCTGTTGCTTGAAACAACTCTGTTGGTATCTTTTTGAGGTGATTTATTTCTCCCAAATGCTTTGAGCTCAGCTTCCACTTCACTTTCTATAATCGTAGGTTTATTTGCAAATGGTGCTTCCTTGAATGAATCTGTTATCCTTACATCTCTTATGTATAGTTCTTCAGTGTGTTTCCATCTGCTTTTTATTCCTCTTTTTTCATGCCGTGTGTTCCTGTGTTGATCATAGAGTACCACCACTCTTGGTTTAAATATCCCTTTGGTTTCTTGGCTCTTGTAGAAGAGATCTCTTCTATCTTTTTTGTTGTTATCTGCTCTATCTCTGCATTGATTGTTATAGAGGTTCTCTTTCTCCCTGTGCATAAATCATCAAATGGTTGCGTTCAGGGTTCTGACCCTATTTCTGTTCCCTTTTATGTTTGCTTGAAGAGTTTCATCTGTCATTCATTGAGTCTTTTCTTTCTTTTTTGGCTGCAGATAATGTCTTTTTGCATTCTTCCCTGACAATGTCTGTCCAAAGTTCTTCTGGCTGTCAGTCAGCTAAAGCTTAACAGTGCAAATCTACTTTGAACCTTATCTAATGATCCAGGGATGTTCTTCAGGTTGTATTTTGGCACAGTAATTGATTTGGTGTTCTTCTTTAGCTTTCCTCTATGTTATGATATTAGCAGTTTGTGGTCTGTGCCACAGTCTGCTCCTGGTATTGTTTTTTTCAGAGAGAGTAGAGCCTTCTTGATATTCTTTTTCCAGTTAGGTAATCTGATTTTTATATTGGCCATCAGATGATATCTAGACAGTTGCCTCTGGTTGTCTGAAGAATTTGTTCACTTTACAGAATTCACACTTGTCCTCGACTAGACTGTAATATCCATTCTCTTTCCATACACAGAGAGCAAGGCCATGTTTAGTGAAAATGCATAATTAAAATGAAAACAAACCAAGTATAATTAATAATAAAATAACAAAAACTAGCAGCAACAAAATGCATAACCTGGTGGCATTAACCAAAACATGCTGAAGGGAATAAAGCAGTTTAAAGTGCATACTAAATATGTCCCCTTCACCTATGTTTATCAGCTGTTGACCCATCAAAGCTGTTTATTCTGTACCAAATGACCTAGCATAGTTTGTGAATTATGAGCTTGTCTCTGGCTGCATCTTTGAGCCCCGGCTGCATGAAGTTGGTTGTATCACCCCTCTTTTTCTGTCTGAAGGATAAAAGAGGTACTTCCTGTCACATGTCTTAATTTGAGTTATTTTTTGCATCTAGCTGCTGCTGTTCTGAGGACAGCTGAGATGGCAGGCAGAACTTTCTGTTTGGCCTCGTTGATGAGAAGTTAGCATAAGTAAGAAACAACAGTTGGGGCCTACATCTGCACTGCAGAAATAATCCAGTTTGACACCACTTCAAGTGCCATGGCTCATTGCTATAGAATCCAGGGATTTGTACTTTGTTGTGGCACCAGAGCTCTCTAACAGAAGGCTAATTATTTTTTAAAACTACAAATTCTATAACTCCATAGCATTGAGCCACAGCAGTTAAAAGCAGCGTGGAACTGTATTATTTCTGCAGTGCAGATGCAGCCCAGAAGATAAGCAGCTCTCTAAAATTATTGGTCACTGCTTATTTTTAGTCTGCCTAAATATGGCTGATCTTGAAGAGTCCAGGTGGCCGATTGTTATTCTTCCGTCAGACACAAACTAGAGATATGCTT
Source organism: Sceloporus occidentalis (assembly GCA_023333645.1). NCBI lineage: Eukaryota > Metazoa > Chordata > Lepidosauria > Squamata > Phrynosomatidae > Sceloporus > Sceloporus occidentalis. Next base: position 10,214,724 of record JALMGF010000020.1, read on the forward strand.
AACTCTTGTTAAGAACTTGCATGAGAAATGGGCAATATTTTCCAGCTAACAAACATAATATTTATATTTATTTAGGTATTTATATCCTGCCCTTCAGCCCTAATGGCTCTCATGCAGTCATGTTTATAATGTCACGTATGTTGTGTTTCTGATTGCTGGGACAATTCAGCTGCTTACATTCCAAGGGCAGCATTTTCCCTATCCATCTTTTAAGAATCATAGATATACAGCCATCCCTCCACATTTGCAGTTTAGCAGCTGGGGATTTGATTATTCATGAGTTTGTCTGGAGGGGGAGGCGAAGAAAGGACAAAAGGGAAAGAAAGAAAGAAAGAAAGAAAGAAAGAAAGAAAGAAAGCTGGCTTCTCTGCTGCACCTGGTCCCTGCAAGTGGTCCCTGGCTGTGAGAGAAAGGTAGGTAGGACAGACGAGTGGAAGAAGAGGCAGGTAGGGTGAGCAAGCCTCCTGGGGATCACGATGGTGGCAGCAGAAGCAGCTGGTGGATGAAGAGGGAGGGAGGGTGAGGGACCACGGTGGCATGGCACCCAGTCTCCCCATGCCACCCCCAAAAGGATATTGCTGAGGAAGAGGGGCACCATGGCTATTCGTGTTTTTTCCACTTTCATTGCGGTTCTGCCCCCTTGCCCCCTGCAAATATGGAGGGGCCAACTGTATTGCTGATCATCAGACAAGCTTAATAGAAGAATGTGTCTTGATAGCTGAGTGTTAATTTTCTGTGGAATGCCTGTTGTCTCTTTGTTTTGAATCTGAGGCTGTTTTTCTCTACTCAGTCCCCAATTGAGGGGAGGACCTTTTAAATACAGTACATAGTTCACATAGTTCTTTGGAAGCTTTGGGGAGTATTCCAAGCCAGACTTGAGCTGAAATCCATTTAAGAGCAATCCTCTTTGTACCAGGAAGGAAAAGTTAAAAGTTTTATATTGGTGTTAATTCCTCTGCCTCTACAATAATGCATAGGAACCGTACAACTCAGACTGCCCCACCATGTGTTAATCTATGATTCTTGTCATTCTCAACCAGCATTAGGCATTTGGATGAGGATTATGGGAGTTACAGATCAAAAAATATGCAGAGTTCCAAGCCCAGGAGGGTTGATACAGCTGACTTACTTATTTTGCTTATCTTCTTACTATACACTCCCCTCCCAGGGCTCCCTTACCTTGACATTGTCGATGTTACCAGTCCCTTGTTAGCAGTTGAGTAGTACAGTGCACCCTTGTTATACGTTGGGGTTTGGTTCCAAGATCCCCTGTGGATAACAAAATCCATGTATGCTCACGTCCCATTAAATATAATGACATAGCAAAATGGTGTCCCTTATAAAAAATGGAAAATCAAAGTAAATGTATATTTTTTGGAACATTTTCAAACCGTGGATGCTTGAATCCATGTATAAAAATCCGTGTATAAGAAAGGCCGACTGTATATCTTACATGACAGCTTTTGGATTTCCTAGCCCTGTTTCAATTGTCTGTTTCCATTAAAGGGGCAGAGGAATTATTTTGGTTCATCTTGCATGTGAAATCTATTCTCCACCTCATTTCTGAGGTGGCTGTGTGTATTACGGGTGAAGAATCTGCGTATGATGAAAACTGTGCTTATTGTTCCTGTATTTTTCTCTTTGAAAGCTTCGGCTATGGAGAGGAAATTGGTGTTAAGACCGCAAGAGGTCATAACAGTCACTGCCATATTTACTATATAAATAAAATATATTCTGGCCTATAGCAATAACTCGCAAGAGTGGAGAAGATTCAGCTGTTCTTATTTTTATTTATTTTTTGTCAGTCACTTGGTATCTCAGTTTTGCCAAGAGTTACTCCTCCCTGTTTCTGTTACCATTGTGCTTGATGCATCTTTGTAATAGCCAGGTAATCAGTTGCATCTGTTCTTACGGTTTTGAGCTCCTTTTTATGCCACCGGAAACTGTGTTGCATATTGTATGAACACAGGAATTTCATTTGTGTAATAGAGGAAATTGCAGAGCAGAACGTATACACTACACAAGTGTTGATACTGGCTGACTCCTCTGCTTGGCCATGTTGTTTTACAAGATTGAATCTTGTAACTGTTATGTTTGTAACTGGGTTTTTTTTTCCTATGAGAAAGCAAATATGTTCCAACAGCCTACAACTAAAACAGTATCTGGAAAAATTTTGGAAATAGAGTACCCAGCACAGTAGAAAACCCAAGTTAATATCTTTGCTTAAGGTGCGTGTGTGGTAAGGATCCCTAAATGAGTGCTAGTCTGACCTACGGAGAAATTACAGCTTCAGTCAGAACAATGGAAGCAAGCTATGGGAAAAGAGATTCCACCCCAACTTTAGGCGGAACCTCCTGACAGTAAGAGCTGTTCGACAGTGGAACAAACTCCCTCAGTGTAGTGACTCTTCTTCCTTAGAGGTCTTTAAGCAGAGGCTGGATGGCCATCTGTCAGGGATGCTTTGATTGTGATTTCCTGCATGGCAGGGGGTTGGACTGGATGGACCTTGTGGTCTCATCCAACTTTATGATTCTATGAGTCTATAATAAAAGTAACATTGTAAAAACAGAATAATGAAGTGTACATTGTAGGGGGGGGGAAAGGATAATTAAGGACCTGTGAATTTGATTTATCAGGCCAGATGTTTGCATTTTTTAAAACTCTTTATAGTGATGTAAAGTGAAAATGGATTGCTGTGGTGGGCATAATAGTCATTTTAGACTGCATCCGCACTTCAAAAAGAATCCAGTTTGACACCACTTTAATTGTCATGGCTATGGAATTCTGAAAATTGTAATTTGTTGTGGAACAAGAGCTCCCTGACAGAAAAGCTAAATGTCTTACCAGACTACAGTTCCTAGAATTTCATATCCTTGAGCCATGGCAGTTAAAATGTTGGCAAACTGGATTATTTCTGCAGTGTGGATCTTCCCATTCTATAGGATTATTCTAAGCAAGGGGCCTGTGGGATATAATTAAGTGCAGGCACTTCTACTGATATTTCATAATGAACACTGTTGGGATGGGAACAGTACCTACAGTGCAATGGATGTGGTAAGTTTATATCCTTCTTAATATTCTTGCCTTTTGTGTCTGGGGGAATGTGTTGTGCTCTTGTTTTTAAACATCCATTGCAGTTTGTGAATTTGCTGTGAATCAATCAGTGTAGTATACCAGATTCATAAAGACATTGATTTGTAGTTTGATCTAACTTGTAGTTTGATCTAATGTGTCTTCTCATTTTTCTTGAACAGTCATTAAAATACAAATGTCTTTTTTATAATTTAAACTTTTTTCATTATAAGGCAAGCTAGAATGTCTGTAGGTTTTTGCTACGGTATTCTTCCATGTGGAACACATGATAGAGTTGCTTAAAACATACATTTCTGACTTGAAAGTAATTTAAATGTGGAAAATACAATTACTAAATTAGAAATAGGTAGTGATAGGAAAAATTCCTCTGTTCAGGTGAAGTTAAAAATCATTGAAACATTTAGGCTATATAATCAGTTGCATTTTTGTAATTGTTGCCTGTGTTGGCTGGGTTTTGGTGTGGTGACTTGAGTTTGCAATAGCAGTTTATTTTCACCCACTGGAATCCTTTGGGTTTGGAGGATCATCTGTAACTCATCCAGACTATTCATCAGAGCAGAATTGATTTAATTATCCTTAAATATCTCTCTTACATGAACATAGAGTTAGAGCTCAGCTTTGCTGGGCTGTTAGCTGCAAGTATTGCACATCCTCCAACACCTTATGCATGTAGATCCCTAGACTGGAGGTGTCACCTGCCTTCGCCACTGACCAGAATTACTGCTACTGTCTTGAGACCTCCATCATTAGTTCAATCTATTGTTGGTTCAATCTACTGCTTTGACTATCCTGGCTACAGTGGCTGTGCATGTGGCTCTGATCTCGATAGCTCCATTAGTCCCTTCTTTAGCATTGGTGATACCAACCTCTTCTTTACAATCAGTATCAACATCCACACAGGAAATATTTGCACCTCCTTCAGTCAACACCATTCCAACGAACATGGTATCGGTAACTAAGTCAACACTCACAGAGGCTCTCCTCAGAGCAACATCCTCTGATTATAACTACAAATATAAATACAAATCCTACACTTCAGGTTCTCCATCACCTGACACTTCATCTCTGCCCACAGCGGTTCAGGATAATTTATCTACTTCACCACCAGAAGACAATAAGCATTTTGTGGACATTATAGTTGACAATTAGACATTTGCACCTGTTACTATTTTGTTCCCAGCTCTATTAAAATTTATCAAACAGCTGTGGGAAAACTTGCATGTCTTCCACTGATTTTAAGATATCTAGAAAACCTCTATCTCAGTGGTCCCCAAACTGTGTCCTTTAAGGGATTTTGAACTTCAGCTCTCAGAAGCCTCAGCCATGTTGGGCAACAGACTGAAATTCTGAGAGCTGAAATCCAAAATCCTTTAAAGTGGACAGTTTGGGGACTACTGCTATTAGATGAAGCAGGAAGGAGCCCACTTTCAATTCACTCAACATTTGCTAAATTCAGTAGTGGTCAAACCTTTCCGCCTCAGCCTCCTCCTCTGCCTCCGCCTCCCAGGCCCAAGGAAGTGCCCAGCGCGGAGGCGCACCAGGCGGAGGAGGCGGTGGGTGGCTGCCTGCCAGTGCTTGCTGCCTTGGCGCGCGTGCATGCACGCACAGGGAGCACCAAGCCAGGCAGGCACCTCTGCCTCCTCCTCCACTTGGCGCAGCCTGCAACGGAGAAGGAGAAGGAGGTGCGCCTCCTACGCGCGCCCGCCCGCGCCCCCCATCCCTGCCTCCCCCCGCGCACCGCCTCCTTCGCTTCCTCCACATGGCTGCACGGCCTGGAATGGAGGAGGAGGAGGAGGTGGGTGGCGCGGCCACGCAGGGAGGCAGGGGAAGGTGGGTTGGTGCCGCGCGGGCCCCAGGCTGGGGGCCGGACCGGGACCGGGAGGGGGCCACCAAAAGCGGGTTTGTCACGGGGGCCGCCGGGTTATAGCATCCCTAGTTACAATATAATAGAGAGCAAAATGGTGGCTGGATTTATAGGCAGCATACCCCTATTAACACAGATATTCTCTAACTTATCATGCTGGCCATGATGGAAGCAGTCTTCATCCAGTTCTTGGTCAAGTAGAACCTCCTGAGTTCATTATTCCTAGCATTTCCTATTTCATTTTTTTTTTTTTTTTTGCCTCTCAGATCCTATGTCTCTACCTTTTAGATACTCTTGCTTGTAAAATGGTAAAGTTATGCACTGTTGAAGACTTATTGAGTAATGAATAAATGATGCAGCATCTCTTCAGCCAACGTTAATGTACTACTTATGAAACTGCAATTACTGAAACATTTTATGAACTTCATTACTAGACGAATGACTTTGCAAAAATGGGCTCCTGAGGTTTTAGACATGAAAGAATGTGGAGGCTTTCATAAAATTTGCTCACTTTATATATTTATATTAAAAGTTGAACTCTTGTGGTTTGTTGAGTGCTATACAAAATTAAACCTTTCCTGATGACTATTTGCCGATAATAAAAACAATTGCCTTCACTCATTCTGATCAATAAAATTATGAGAAACATTGCGGCAAGTATAAGACAGCTTGATAAATGTATTCTCCATTTACTTACATTACTTTGATGCCTTCTGCATGTCCAGGCTAAATCACATATAATGCACTTGTGTTGTGCTGATCATGAATAATTATACTTAATATAATTGTATAACTCCATCAACATAGTAGCTTAAACCAGAGAAAAAAGTATGTGTTATGATGGAGTGAAGATAGGAAGAAAGAACATCAACAGTCTAAGATGGTGGATGACATGATCCTACTGGAGGAAAACATCATGCATTTGAACCAGTTACTGAGGAAAGCCAAAGAAGAAAATGCAAAGGCGGGCTTGCTGCTGAACATAAAACAAAAACGACTGCCATGGAATATCTACATAAATTTAACCTAGACAATGCGAGAAATGAAATAGTTAAAGATTTCTCATACTTTGGATCAAACATTGAACAGAAGGGAGACTGCAGCCAAGAGATAAGGAATAGACTAGGAATGGGAAGGGCAGCCATGAAAGAGCTAGAAAAGATCCTAAATGGTAAAGATCTACAATTGAGCCCCAAGGTTAGAATAACCCAATCCATTGTATTCCCCATCACTATGTACGGATGTGAGAGCTTGGACAGTGAATAAGACTGGATAAAAAGAAAATCAACTCATTTGAGATGTGATTCTGGAGAAGAGTGCTGAGGATGTCCTGGATGGCTGTGAAGACAAACAAATGGGTCATTGAACAGTTCAAGCCTGAAATATCCCTAGAAGCCAAGGTGGTCAAACTGAGGCTGTTGTACATTGCCCACATCATGAGAAGACGTGACTCATTAGAAAAGACAATAATGCTAGGAAAGGTTGAGGATAGATGACTTGCTTTAGGTCCTATAATTTCAGACCCGTGACCTCCCTGATTGAATATGTCCATCAGTTCAGTTCAATAGGTCTTTACTGTCATAGACCAGCATAGCCAAAGGTTACAGTACCTTAAACTTCATAAAATATATGAATGACTCATATGAAGCAGAGTGGCATTAAATGCAATATAATACTTAAAATTTAAAAATTAATAAAATTCTTTAATATTCTTAAAATTCTTGAAATTCCCTTTTTAGTTGTACAGTAGTTAGTAGTAAATCTAATTGTGAATAATCCCTCATGTAAATCAAAGTGCATTGTCTGCGTCCATGTGGAAAAAAACCCCTCCTTTGCAACTCCTGTGGCTGGCTGGTTCTTTATCGCTGTTCTCTACTGCTGGTTTATCAGCTGCCTATGAGTCGCAATGGCAGATGCACAAAATCTGGCAACCTTAGTTGTAATTTGTGTGTCTTGGTCAGCAAGTGGAAAATAAAAATAAAATGCTTCTTTTCTGCCTGGGATGTTTTGAATAATGGGTGTATTCAGAGCAAGATACATTTTGGCTTCCAGGGTGATGTCTGACTTTATCTGCTCAAGGATCTACTTGTTTATCTTTTTGGCTGTCCACAGTATCCTCAGCACTTTTCTCCAGCACCACATTTCAAAGCTTTCATAGCTCTGGATGTGTTGGTCTCTGTTAAAGTGTCTGTTACCTTGTTCACTGTATCAGTGATTCCCAAAGTAGATGGTATGCCCTGCCTGGGGGCGGTAAAAAGATCCAAGGGGGCAGTGAGGAAAATGGACGCAGCAGAGGGGCTTCAGTCAAAGTTGTGGTGTGCAAGAAAGACAAAGGGAACCAGCGGCTTTAACACCATGGTGGAGATGAGGGTTGCATGAAACTACTACCCCCCCATGTTATCAAATAGACCTCTGTCAGTACTTGCCTATGCAGATGACGTGGTACTTATGTCACTTACAAGATTAGGCCTGAACAGACTTTTAAGAACTCTGGCAATCCACTGCACAAACCATGCATTAAAAATCAACTATAATAAGACTAAAGTTATGGTGTTCTCTAAAAGTCATCTGCAGTACAAGTGGATTCTAGATAATAACCATATAGAACAGGTGTCCTTTTATAAATATCTAGGCATTACTTTCCATGACAAGGGAACCGCCAAATTACATCAAACAAATGCAATAGCAAACACCCAAAGAAGCATCCAGGCTTTATGTTCTTTCTTCTATAACAAGGAAGGCCAGTACATCCTGGCGGCTCTGCAAGTTTTTGTTATCAAGATACTAGCACAATTATTATATAGTTCTGAGGTCTGTACTTTTAACAGCCTTGCCCCCTTTGAGACTGTCCAGATGAAATTCTTAAGATCAGTCTTGGGTGTTTCAAACTGTGTCCCCAATGTTATCCTTCATTTAGAAGTAGGTTTGTTATCCATTGATGCATGCAGATGGTTGCGCAAATTTAATCAATGGCTAAAAATGTTGCTTACCCTGGTTGGTTTAGCCCTGCTAATCTTAACAGATCCTTTTCTTTCCTCTTGAAAGAAAGCCTTGACTTGTAAACTTTCTTCTGTTGGGCTTTTGTTAATGTTAATCTCGAAGCTAGGTTACGTCAAAGCAAAATCTGTAATCTCTCAGCGCATTAGAGACATTGACTTTCAAACTCATATAAGTTAATCGGCTCTGTATCCTATTGGGGAATCTGGCAAGCCTAGAGAGCATGCCAGATACCTGGAGAATTTGAATGTCCCAAAGTTCAGGAGGGCCTTTATGTTACCAAGATTTAATATTCTTCCATCATCCATCCTGGAAGGCAGATTCAAAAAGATCCCTTATCATTGTAGATACTGCCCCTACAGCTCAGAGGAAGTTGAAACAATCAGTCATGTACTTTTTCGTTGTTCCTTCTATACAGAAATACGTGCCTCTTATATAATCCCAATTATCCATCAATTTCCAGGTAGACAAGAGAAGTTTTATCTTGATTATCTCCTTGTAGACTTCAGCAAATGTATAACTTTTACAATTGCTAAATTCTTTGCAGCTGCTATTACTAGTCATAAAAAGTTTTTAAAGCGGATGCTGTAATCGATAATGTCATTTTATGACTATAATTGTTGCAGATAGATTATGTAATAATTGCCCTATCATTTAAATCTATACTATGCAACTTTGTTTAAATCGATTGATTTACAAGTTTTATATTTTAATAACTTTTTAATATAATAGGATAATCTGAAACCATGACCTTGAAATGTTTACTCCAAGAGATAGGTCTGTTTATCGTTATCTACCCATATCTACATTCTGGATCGGTATTGGTTTTGTTGTTGTTGAAAATATACCCAATTTACTTTTTGGATATTCTCTAGGTTGGTGTTGTAATTATACGTTGCTTATGCCATGTGTATATGAGCATATACTATTCTGATGCTCGGTCACTGTTTTTCTTTTTCTTTCTGTGCCGGCTGTGTGCCGCAATAAATATTCATTCATTCATTCATTCATTGAAACTACTGCACAGGCTCCCTGATCTCTTTGTGTGGTGCTGTCTCCTGCTCTTCACCTGCCCACATGAGCTTACTCTTTTCCCTACATCTTTTGCTGGTAATGGCAGTGGCGGTTTGTGAGGCATTGATTTTGTGGCTCAGAGCTGCACCATTTTGTGACTGACTGGCCAGAGCAAGGTGGAAGGAGAGAAGTGGCAGCTCCTGCTGTCTTTCATCGGACAGGCTGAGAGAAGAGTATAACAGAAGAAACAATATGTGTGTGTAAGTGGGAGACACTGCGTGGGGAAGACATGTCTCCAAGGAAGGAGAGGGAGGAATGTCTGGTATCAATTATTGGAAAGAGTCCTTCACTTTGGAGCAGCTTCTGTAGTTAAAATCTCTCCTTTTCTCCATCCATACCAGTCTCTAGTCCAGAGCATATGACCTCTGTAAACCCCGTACAGCCCCCTTCACTGCATTCTTCTCTGCCCCAGTAATGAAAGATTGAGAGCCCTTTTTCACCAGGGAAGGGCTTTTCCTTTTGCACCTGGTGAGCAGCAACAGAGGAACCAGTCAGCAGCAGCTGAGAAGCCTCTTGCCAATAGCGGCCATTGCCACAGGGGCAGCATAATCAAAAAGCTTCTTGGTCACTGCTCAGCCAGCTGCTCAGTTGTTGCTCCCAAGGTGACCAGGTGCAAAGGGAGCAGCAATTGAGATTGGTTGTTTTGAATTTGCAGTAGAACAGTAGACCTAATATCAAAAAATAAACTTGGAGGGAAGAACTAGGGTTGGCACCCAAAAGGAATGGCGTCGGTAGCCAGAAAAAGTTTGGGGACCACTGCCTTATATAAAGGATTACTTCTGAAAGGCTTGTAGCTTGTCACATTTTAAAGCCAAACACTATTACTTAGTATAATTGTCTCCCTATATGCAGGGGAAACTTCTTAGTCCTTTAAGTAAAGCAGAGATCTTACTTCTCATCTACTTATTTGGTTTTCAGTGGCTGCCCGGCACCAAAGGATATTGAGACACAGCATTCTCTTCTGATGTCAGAACATTCAAGTTTGAACAGATCTTCTCTTCATATTCTGATCTGTGAATTTCCTGGTTGCAGACTTAGGGCATGTTTTGACTTGATTTACTGTAATTAATTGCTTTGTCATATCTTGGAATTCAGTCTCTGATGAATATGGGAAGAAGGGCCCTTGAAACAGGGACGTAGCTAGGATTTTAGGAATGGGGGGGTCCAGACTAAGTGCCATCATTATAATGGGGCTTGGGTGCAGTGGCGCAGCAGCACACACCATTCATTTTTCTAATGGAAGGGGGGGGTCCGGACCCCAAGAACACCCCCCCTTGGCTACGTCCCTGCTTGAAATGACCTTGGTTTGAAGATATTCTGGGTTGGATGTTTTGTCTGATTTAAGAAACTGATGTAGAGAGATTTTGTAATAAATTGGTAGCCTGAGGTTTCGTAGACGTTCTTTCAGTTAGTTTCTTTTAGCTAGTTTCATAGGTGCTACAAGATCTCTCTACTGATTCCGCAGACTTATTAACATGGCTATATCTTTGAATTAAGAAACTAATGTGATTGTAGAACATGAGAGGGTAACTGGTCAGTGTCAATGAGTAGTTTCTGTGGTGGGAATGTATCCATTAAAAACACCGAAATTTCTAAATGCTATGTAATTTTGGAATATTTAAAACCTTGGACTAAATATTTTTGAAGAAGATAGAAAATACCATAAAGCATAAAATATAGCATACAGAGTACTTTTCAGTTATCCATTTCTTTAACACTGAAGCGAAGGAAAAGGAGCCAAGATTGAAGAGGCAGTCTTTTGAAGGAAGACTACCCAGTGGCCTCAAACATTTTGTTCTTGATTTGTTTGGCCTGCTGTGTTTAACACAAGCATCTTGGAAAGCTCATTTGTATGTTAGAACTTTCCTTGTTTGTATGATCTGAAGAGAAACCAGAGTACAGCTTTGTTAGCGGAGTCTGGACTGCAGAAATAATGCAGTTTGACGCCACTTTAAGCGCCATGGCTCAGTGCTATGGAATTCTGAGATTGTCGTTTTTTTAGATATTTAGACTTCTTTGTCAGAGAGCTCTGGTGCCATAACAAACTCCGAGGATTGCAAAACATGGAGCCCTGAGTTATTCAATTGCATTGATCCTGTAGTGTAGTAGATTCACCCCTTTTTGCCGTGAGTGTGGGAAAATATTTCGTACAAGAGCTTACAGTGCTCACATGTAGTTCACATTAAAAAACTTTGTCCAACTCTTACTTGTGATGGTGCTGTAATAAATATTTTTCAATTATTGTCCTATTCTTGAGGAACAAATAAGGTTTTGAGATAAAAACTTGATTTTGATACTTAATATCTAGTGACTTGCTTGTAACAGTGCTGTTACTTGACTTACTCATGCCTGTGTTTCACTTTGTACAGTAATTCTAAGTTGTTCTTTATGGTCTCTGTGTGCCACATAATTTGGTTTGTGCTTACACTGAAATTCACAGCAAGTTCTAGAGCTTGTAGTTTTGATGGGAACTCCTCCCTTTCCAGCATATAACTTAACCTTTGTGCAGAAGTTACTCCCCCTTCAGTTTTTTTATCCATACAAATTGAACATGAGTCAACAGTGTGATGCGACAGTTAACAAGGCCAATGCAATTTTAGGCTGCATCAATAAAAGTATAGTGTTTAGATCAAGGGAAGTAATAGGGCCACTCTATTCTACTCTGGTCAGGCCCCACCTGGAATACTGTGTCCCGTTCTGGGCACCACAATTCAAAAAGGACATTGAGAAACTGGAGCATGTCCAGAGGAGGGCAACTAAAATGGTGAAGGATCTGGAAACCATGTCCTATGAGGAACGCCTTAGGGAGCTGGGGATGTTTAGCCTGGAGAAGAGAAGGTTAAGGGGTGATATGATAGCCCTGTTTAAATACTTGAAGGGATGTCATATTTTTAAAGCCTGTAGCACAACTCAAAAGATGGGATTTGGTGTTCAGCCCTGATAGTTTTGACAACAAACCCCCTTGGAGGCTTCTCACTGCAGGCCTTACTGCCAATCAAAGTTTCACCAATCCTCTTCCTCTAAAAAGTCCTCCTCTAGCTCCAAGCATTACCTTTGACTAACCTCTGAATTATGTTTTCCAACCCGGAAAACTGTATTTTTAGTGGCTATCACTTTTGTGTGGAGAGAGCCAGCATGGTATAGTGGACTATAACTGTGGAGATCAGGGTTTAATTGCCCACTCGGCCATGGAAACCCATTGTGTGACCTTGGACAGGACACACACTCTCAGCCCCAGAAATCGGTTGCCATAAGTTGGAAACCACTTGAAGCAACAACAACAGTCACTTTGGTGTAATGAGCAGAGCAGATTTTTGCTTCTACAGTTGATACATGAGATTTGCAATCTGATATATCCTCCTTGCCCAAGGTAACATTTCCTTTCCACCTGTCCTGACCTATTAAGTTACCCTGCCAATCCTCTGTCCATCTTCACAGTGGATGTAGAGGCCTAACTTCGTTCTTTTGATGTTAAGAGGGACCTGGCTTTTCACATTAACAAGACAAAAGATTTTAGGAGGAATCCAAATTCTTTTTCTGTTATGAGGAGCCTAGGAAATGTACTGTCATATCTTCACAGAGTTTTTCAAAATGGATTGCCGATACTGTTAGATTGTTTTATAATCTGTAGCCACTCCACTAGAGCAGTGTTGACTTTGACTACATCCTTAGCAAGTGTGCCACTACTGGAGCTCTACAACTATCTTTCATTCATCCTATCAGTGACAGGAAGCCTCATTTGACCAGGCAGTATGTCAGTCTTTGTTGACATACTTCCCAGCCCCAGAGTATAGACATATCTCAGTTAGCAAAGCCTCTGACAAAGAAACTCTGTTTTACAAAGTCTCTGTGCTCTGTGTTACGCTTTCCCCCTTACCCTCTGTTTAGCTGGATGTTTTTAGCAGCATTGGCATTGGGAAGATTGGGAAGGAGGGATAGAGAAACACAAACTTTGGGTATCATATTACAGCAATGTGTCTACAGTAAGCAGTACAATAAAGCATGATCTGGGAAAGAGTGAGATTCTGTTCTAGCTAATCCTGCTTTAGCAGTATTTGCCTGCCTACAACTGGCAAGTTAAACGGTTAATTCTGAATTTAAAAGTTTGCTGACACATACTAAAGTGCTTATTTTTTATGGTTTAAGAACTTATCCCTGTTCTTTTCATGCTGTTTTTGCCTCTGGTACCAAATTTTCTGTTGAAGAACACAGCTACTTCTTTTACTGATGTATGTGTGAATCACAGAGACGATGAAGAAGAGCTTACCTGCAACTGTGGTTCTTCAAATGGTCATCTGTGAACTCAGCAACACCACCCTGCTCCCTATCATGTGTCCACTCATATACCCCTGCTGCAGGGCTGTGTTGGAGAGGAAGGGGCATGAAAAGTGCCAGGCATATACACCCAGAACAGTCAGGGCTATTGCAAAACACTCCTGGAGCTTTGGTAGGTTCCACATCTCTGCTGCACAAGCACAAGGATGACCATATTGTGATAATTTACAGATAGTTGCTTGAAGAACCATGGTTACAGGTAAACAACCTGTTCTTGTCAGTTACCCATCTGTGTGCTAAAGTAACCCAGCAGTGGCAATCTTATTCTGTACTTCATGCACAGGACATGGAGTCTAAACAGATCAAGCTGGATAAATGGATTCCTACTTAACTAGAATACAGCAAGAGCTGATCTTTTAGTAGCACATTTGGTATGATTTTTTTGTCTTCTGTTGTATTATTTTTATAAAATGGAAAGCTTTCTAGCAATTATAATATATTTTTGAGGGTTGTATTACAAAATCCAACCCATCTATCAACTACTACTTGACAGTATACACTTAAAGGTTGTCATCCTTCCTTGCTTAAATTTCAGTATGAGCCAAATTAATTCAGATTGTCACCTTATGGAAATTTCTTGGCAGATAAGGGACAGATATATCAACCGTATGTTGCCCTAATGTTCCAATAGCTAGAAGAACTGGATGTTATAGATAATTTTCTAGATATTGTTCATAATAGAAATACACAGCAAAAAAGGAATTTAAATAGCCTTCTTTGGGGATGTATGTGGCAGGAAGAGACTGTGCCAGACTGCTATGTAGTTAGAGGAAGGCAAACCTACCTCCTTTTAGAACCAAGCAATGGATAAATGTAGCTAGGTAAAAGTATATTTTAAATAACAAAGCAACTGATCTATAATCTGCATTTTTATGTTTCTTTCCTTTGGACAGATTGTTCAGTTTGACTTTGAAAAAGCTCATCATGCTGAAGGAGATGGACAAAGATTTAAATTCAGTGGTGATTGCTGTGAAACTACAGGTACGTATCTTGAGAGAGTGAGGAAGTTCAAAGCTGTCTACTGCCCTGAGCAGTTGCCAAGCTCACCAGTTCTGGGCACATTTTGAGAGAATGGTTTCTTATTTCCCAGCAGTGAAAGGTTGAACATCCTGAGATGGGTTGTTCCTTCCTCTTGTCCCAATAGGCAAGAATGGCACAGACCTTTGATCAGCACCTTCTTGTGAGAACAATTCCTGGTAATGTCAGTCTTCATTCCTGCTTCACGTTTCATAGGTCATGTTTTTCTTTTGCTTCTCTTTGCTTCACACACTCTTTATTACAGTAGCTGCTACAACAGCAAGAACATCAGCAAAAAAGAAAGCTTTCTATCTTCCCCTATTCTTTAGTGATACCCTATCCTGTGGGAATTTTCTATCACATGGGGAGGCCTGTTTACTTACTTTGACCATTCCTTATGGGCCAAAGAGGATAGGCTAGACATGGCATGTCTGGAACCTTGCCTTTCTCACTAAAGAGCCATTGGGGGAATCCATGCAAGGCTATCAGGTGAGGGAAATCCTTCTGTTCTGCAGCATATTTATACTGCCAATGACTAGTTTGTTAGGAGGCCAGGGACAAGCCTGAAGATCAGCCTAGCAGCAGCAATTAGATGAAATAAGCTCCCCCTAGCAACAGATGGAAAGGGTAAGACTTGGAAAGGGTGCTAGTTAAAACCCCATGAAGTATACTGCTGCCAACTTCTTTAGTTAGTCTAAAAGGTGCTACAAGATCTCGCTACATACTGAACATATGAAGGCAAAGACCAGCCTCAATAGGCCAAGAAAGCCTCTTCTCTCTCTCCAAGGTCTGTCTCCATTATGGCCTGAAGGAATTGCCAAAGGACTGACCAAGTAGCAGTCTTAAGACAAATTAGACCAAAAAATTGTTGCAAGCTTCCAGTCTTGTGTCTGATACCAGATCTTATGGCTTTCAGTTTCAATACCAAGGCATAGGACACAGCTCTTGCTCTGAAAGTTCAGATTTGATTAAAGCCTAGTGAGTGAAGAAACTAAGCTGTTGTCCCAGTTTGATCTGCCGTGCTTACATACGTTTGAGGATCTCTGAGAAAGTAGCTTCAAAACTTGGGAACAGTCCAGGGTATTCCCCATGATAGTACCGGCCCAGTTCTTCTCAGAGATGGAATAGGTGCCAATCCCTGGTATGGAATACAGGGGGGCCCTGGAGTCTTCTTTTTGATATGCCCTATCAGATTCCAGACCCATCCTGCATGGTGATGACCTACACATCGCTGACAGCCTGGGAAGTTGGAAGATGATGTTCTTGGAGACTTCTCACCCCTCTTGTCAAGCCAAATTGTTAGAAAAACGTGCAGTGGTTCTGACCAAGAAGTCATTACTTACTTGCACAGGTTGGTGTGCCCATGCAGGAGCTTCAGTGCTTGCTGCATTGGTTGTTTACCATAGTGGCCCCTTTTACATTGCAGGATCTCTCCAAGGCCAGTGTGAATATGTCCAGGCCTCTTTTGCTTACCACTTCCCATTCATAAATGGAAAATCACTTCACATGGATTTAACCTGGGAGGATCTAAGAGGTAATTGTTTCTGAGGTGGCTTTGGACCAGGTAGAGGAAGGAAGTAGTTTCCCTTTCCTACTGTAGTGCCCACTCTAATGGTGCCACTTGCCACTGAGGAAGACAGCTTGTGCATTCAATGCCAGGGATGCTGACCTTTCTTCTCCACAGCATCTGTTGCAGCTCTCATCTTCCCAGAAAATGAAAAGGGAAGCTTTACGTTGCTCCTTATACAGATGCCATTTTTTTGAGACAGAGAAGGGAGAAAAAGTGGATATTGGCAGCCATATTATATCCTGGTGCATGTTACACCTAATAGCAATGCATCCCACCTCCCGCAAATCTAGGATACACTCTAGGTGCATGAATCCCTCATGTGATGGCTGTTAGAGAACATGCAAGTAGGGAAACCTTTCAAGGAATAAGAGGGAGTCCAGGTCACCAGAGATGCAAGTCTGACGGGCTGTGGGCATCTCCTTGCCTATAACAGTTGGACAGCAAGGGAGGAGCTCACAGCATAAACTAGCTTGGACTCAGGACAGGCTCACATTCCAGTCCTTCTTTTCTAACTTACATGGTTTGATGTCATTTTGACATCAAAAAACATGGCCATAAAGGCACAGATAAACAGTAATGAAGGAATTTGCTCTTGCTCCCTCATGGCAGTGAACAGTAAGAAGGCAAGCTCCATGTGCTCTGGGATGGTCAACTGTTTATTTGTTTTAAAAAGCTCCAGCAAGTTTCAGCACAACGAGAAAAGGCCTCCTTTAGGGGGTTGAATACATAAGTATTTAAAAAGACAGAACAACAGTAAATTAACTATATCACATAAAATCACATAGGATTGTTTTATAATTCACTAGAGTTGAGAGCACTATCCAAAAACAGGATAATTGATTATAAAAAGAACAAATTCTACATAATTTAGTTATACATACAGTGGGCCCTTGCTTTACGTGGGGGATCTGTTCCGGACCCCCATGCAAAGCAAAAAACGCGTATGTTTGAGCCCCATTATATCAAATGGGTCTCATGCTTCACAAGCCCCATTGGATATAATGGGGCTCATGCTCACTGTGCGACAATGTGTGCACACCGGGCATTTGCCCATTTCCTGAGCAGCTTCAGCGTATGCTGAAAGCTGCCTATAAGGGGCTCGCGTATTCCAGATAATTCTTGAAAAGGAATAGCCAATGATGTATATTGGAATCAGTCTCAGGGACATCTGATGAAATCTATCTGGGTGATTACTCAGCCCATTCATGGCATTATATTCTACGCATGTACATTTATTCATTATGTTGCAATCATTTTATATTGTTCTATGAGAACCTTGCAGCCATCTCATCTGCTAGATGAGTTTTAGAGCCAGGGGCCATTTTGGCTAGACAGGAATTGGACATTTCTATCAAGACTCAATCATGTTGTCCCTAGATTCTGCATTCAGAAAGCAAATTCTACCTTTCACAGATCACAGGACTTGTGCCTTCCCTCCTTCTGTCCTCACCCCAGAGGGGCAGAATTTGCTCTCCCATTACAGTGGGCAGTTTAAACCTTATGTGCTGATTTTCCTGCCCATTGGAGGACATGGGAGGGACAACCCATCTTAAGCATGTCTTCCTACAACAGCAGAAAACACCCATATCATGGTAAGTAACCAACAATCATTCCTCTTTCCAGTTTTCACATGGTTCTGAAAATGGGCCAAATTAAATCAGCCAAACTGGCATGTTAGCATGCCATTTCTTTTAGTATGTTCTTTGGGTTGTATATATCCTAGCACTGTCTCCAACTTTGAAAACTAAAACTGTTATGCATATCTCTTTAGGGCTCAAAGAGAATCCTGAGATCCAATGAGATTGTCTTGCCTGTCAGTGGGCTTGTGGAAACAGAGCTGCAGCTAACCTTCTCATTACAGGTTAGTACAAATTTATTTATAGTCCTCCTCTCCCCAAAGGATTGGGGTTACAACCATAAAATACATCAATAACAATATAAAACAACATAAATAAAAATTACATAATCCCCTTAACCTCCTATTTTAAACTAAACAGCATCATTATAAAATACAATTAAGTTAATAAAATAGACACAATTAAAACGAGGTGTCATGAGGCAAACAAGGGCAAGCAATATCAATATCACAGGATGGTCAGTCAAGGAAGGCCTGCCGGAAGAGATCTGTCTTGACAGCCTTCTTAAAGGCGTTGAGAGTCGTGATATGATGGATCTCCTCTGGCAGGTCATTCCTTAGTTTAGGAGCAGCAAATGAGAAAGTCCTCTGGGTAACTGCAGCCAGCGTAGTCTTCATTGGCTGCAGTAGGTTAATAATAATGAGATATCCTGGTGATGGTACCCAAGTCTAAACATGAAAATAATTTATGCTTTGTATATACTTTATGCACATTACCTGAAGGTAATTTTATGCACAGTAATTTAGACAGTTTAGTGCATGAAAAAAAGTATGTGTACTTTGAACCATCAGAGGGTTCACTGTCAGAAATGTCACTGTCTCAGCCACCCATGTTTTGGATTTTGAAGTATTTTGGAATTCTGACTAAGGGATACTCAGCTTGTAGTATCATTTCTGGTTTTGATCATTTTATTGTTGTACAATTTAGTTCTCAAACTTTAGTCCTCCACATGTTTGAGACCAATTCCTAGCATTCCTGAGTGTTGGTCATTGGGACTTGTGGGAGTTGAAATTTAAAACATCTGAAGGACCACAGTTTCATAGCCATGGGTGTAATGTATAGTCAGTGTCATATGCTGACTGGATTGTGGGAAGAACTGTTAGTAGCATTCTCAGCAATCACATCCATATTTGTGCTTGATCAGCCCTGCCTCCTGATAATAAAAGGAGTTTGGAATGCAACAGTGAAATACACAGAAGTGTCCATCAGGGAGCATTAGGACTTGATCCATAATCATTTTTGAGCAATGAAGGTGTTTTGTATATACTTTTGACCAAGGATATATACTTGGAGGAGTTTGAATGGCCCATTTTTCTCCAACAATAGCATCTGGCACCACGACACACAAATAAATTAGTTTAGTGTTTTTATTTCAGGTTTTCAACAAGAGGTTTATAATGCTTGGGGATTTTGGAAGAGATTGCCGTGAAATTTGAAATCTTACTACACCCACATCTCCAATGTTCTGGGTTTTTTTTTAATTAAAAAGATTTATTTATTTATGGTATTTATACCCTGCTCTTCAGCCCTAAAGGCTCTCAGAGCAGCTTACAGATAGTTATTCAGATGGTTCCCTGCCCTCAGGTTTACAATCTAAAAACACATGACACAAAAGAAGAAGGGAATGGTGGTGGGAAAGGGATCATGTCCAATGGTTCTTCTCTCCCTCTAAATACACTTCCTTGTACTTTCTTTCCTGGGAATGTTACGTTGTTCTCCTTCCCTAACTGGAAAAGTGTAGTGTACTCACTAAATAGGGATGGGGTGGTAGGGAGAGTGATGGTGTACTCTTGGTTTCCAGAAAGGTCCAGACAGCACCTTTTTCTGGACCCAGCTATTTTGGGTGAGAAACAAGTTTTTGTGCCGCACAGTCTTTGGTACACTTTCAATCTTGTCCATCTTTCTGTCATGCTGATGGGGGAGTGATTTTTGAAGCTTTCTGACTCTTGAGAGATGGCAAGATACTAAGTAATTTTGTGATGCTCTTCCTCAATTTTTTAAAGATTTCTCATGGTGGTGTTATTCTTTAAAGCATAACATTCAAAAGGATAAAATGCATTGATGAAATGCAGCAGGTACATGGAGTTTAACTTCGGGCTGTTTGTGATTTTCTTCGCAGTAATCTGTAAAATATTTTTGCCTATCAGGATGCTACAATTTGAGAAAGATCAAAGCGGGGTTCTTGTGTACTATCACTGTTTTTTAAGCTTCTGTCAATAGGAGCAGATTAGTTTTGAGTCATTTTTGCTGGTCAGAAGCCTGAAATCTTGCAAAGTTGCTCTCCTTATGGGTATAATTATCATCTTGCTTTCATTACTATGGGAATTGGCTTTCGTTACTATGGGACATGGCTTGTATAAGTTTGGTCTACTGCTTTTTTTAAAAAGGTTAATTTCTTTGGCTTCTTTTTCTGCAGTATCCTCACTTCTTGAAACGAGATGCAAACAAGCTGCAGATCATGTTGCAGCGAAGGAAGCGGTATAAAAACAGGACCATCCTGGGCTACAAAACTTTGGCTGTTGGCCTTATCAACATGGCTGAGGTAATACAAGAGGAGGGATGAACAGTAGATGGTCATGATGGTTAAACATCCTAATATCAACAGTGTCTGGGGAAAACTAAAGATACCTTCTTATATCATGAAATCTTGAATGTTTCCAAGTAACTTCAAACACTGATATAGTCATCAGTATTCTTCCTCCTCCCTGCTTCAGGAGCTGACATATTTCCTTTTACTGCTGATCTTGTAACTGAGGCGAAACTGCTTAAAACCTCATGTTTCAAATTATGCATTCTGCAAGTGCACAAGTTATATGTGTGACAAACATGTCAATGCAGAGATTTACAGTTACTGGTCAGTAGCCTATTCTTATTTAACAAATTAAGTCCATTATTGACATTGTTGTGCCAAGTGAAGGTTTGAAGTAACTAGTTTTCCTGGAGATACTTGTCTCTATAATATTGCCAGTGAACTTCCCTTCTATCTTCACTAATCTGTTTAGTAATTTAAGGTCTGTGCAAGAAGAGCTTGCCTGTTTGTAACTGTAGTTCTTTGAGTGGTCATCTGTGAACTCACCCCCCCCCATCCTCCCCATATTGTGACCTGCTGGTCATTATGGTCATCAGACTCCATTGAACTATTTGCCTTCAGCAAGAAACCCCTTATACAGAGTTGTTGGAGGTGGGCAGGGCTACTGCCAAAATGCTTACATAATATTCTAGCAGGTTCCAATAGGCCCAGGATAACCCATTTGTGTGAGTGCACAGATGAGTGCAACCTGATCTTTCCATGACTGAGTAGGGATTCAGACAGTGACTCATAGAGTTGGAGGGTGCTTCATGGGTCACTGAGTCCAACCTCCTGCTCATCTACAGCTAAAGCATCCCCAGTGGCTAGCTGTCCAGCCTCTTTTTGTAGTTGTCCAAAGGAGACCCAAGCACCTCTCTAGGCAATTGGTTCCATCGTCTACCTGAGTCCTTGTTTAGCACTCAAACTACAAGATTATGTTGGTTCTTCATTAGATTGATAGTCACTTGGCTAAATGCTTGTCCACTCTGCTTTTGGGTTCTGTAGTTTTCAGGAAAATAATCAGGTGTCCTTTTTTAATATATATAAATAATTTTATTATATTAGTTAAATTTACAAAATAAAAACCTATAAATATAATTATTCTTCTTGGAAATGAAGTATTAAACAATGTATAGATTAGTCTAGAAATTTAGGTTAAAAGATTGACCCAAAAAAACCAGAGTTGACTTATCCATGGGTCAAATGTAAGTACTATACTTTAAAACATTCAAATATATATCCATCCATCCCCTGGTGAAAGGCAAGAGTTTAATCTGCCCTGGAAGCACTGATCCCCTTGTGCTCTCTTATCCACCCAGCCTTTTGTATGAACACAAATAGTTATGTCTGTTGGAATTTTGCAAGTTCTTTGGCATTGTTTTACCTTGTTTCATCCTTTACATCCTTCATCTTCTTCATGGTCTCTGCAAAGCACACAAATGGGTTATTCTACTGGAATCGCTAGGGAAGACTTGTCGGTGGTAGCTCTGCCCACCCTCTATATAGGCAGGAGGTCTTCCCGCCCCTTCTCAGTTCTTTTTGTCCGCCGTGTGAGCAGCTTAGGAATCTCGTTCAGGAATTGCTCCTTCCTTAACTTTCGCTTTCGTCTACTGCGTTTGCTGACTTTATTTGACTCTGACTACTCTTTGGATTGTGATTTGGACTTGGTTTTGGACTCTGATTAACGGTAACGACCCAGACCCCTCACAATTCTTTTGTCCTGCAGCCCTTTTTCAATGATGTCTGCGCACTCTTTTAAAAATTGCACCGAATGTGGAACCAACATCCCAGCTTTCAATGGACACTCTTTGTGCCTCCTTTGCCTCAGCGAGGGCCACGTCCCTGCCTCCTGCCCTCACTGCATGACCTTCACACCGCAGGCCAGGAAAAGTAGGGAGATGCGTCTCAGGTCCATGCTTTATGCACAAATCTTGAAGCCTCCCTACACCTCCAAAACCTCTGCCGAGGCTGCGGCCACTAAGGGTAAGCTCCCATCTCTGGCTTCAGGGGTCCCTGCCAAGGCTACTGCTGCCGAGGGCAAACACTCTCCGGAAGTTCTCCGTCACCGGGCAAATGGAGGTCCTCAGGCCAGGATGTGGCTGGCCACCCATCCTCACCCAAAGTGAAAAAGTCCTCAGACCCCAAACCAGAAAAGAGGAAGCATAAATCTCGGGACAAGTCCAAGGACTCATCCCATCACTTGGCAAAAAAGGCCCGGACCTGTCTGGACTCCGACTGTCAGTCCCATAACAACACGCCCGCCCAGCCCGCTGACACCGAACTGGGCTCGGTACTGTGCATCCAACCAGAGCCTGCACCTCAACTGTCTCCTCGTACCAACTCTTGGGCCCGACCAGGCTCCTTCCTTCAATTGGCTGAAACCTACCTGAGATTGTCATCTCAGCCTCAGAGGGAGCCAGCAGGCAGACCCAGCAACATCTTGGACTGCCTGAAGGAAGAGGCCCCTCCCTCCTCAACTGTCATCTCGGCCTCAGAGGGAGCCATCAGGCAGACCCAGCAACATCTTGGACTGCCTGAAGGAAGAGGCCCCTCCCTCCTCAACTGTCATCTCGGCCTCAGAGGGAGCCATCAGGCAGACCCAGCAACATCTTGGACTGCCTGAAGGAAGAGGCCCCTCCCTCCTCAACTGTCATCTCGGCCTCAGAGGGAGCCATCAGGCAGACCAGCAACATCTTGGACTGCCTGAAGGAAGAGGCCCCTCCCTCCTCAACTGTCATCTCGGCCTCAGAGGGAGCCATCAGGCAGACCAGCAACATCTTGGACTGCCTGAAGGAAGAGGCCCCTCCCTCCTCAACTGTCATCTTGGCCTCAGAGGGAGCCATCAGGCAGACCAGCAACATCTTGGACTGCCTGAAGGATGAGACTTCTCCCTCCTTTAACTGTATTTTTATTGTATTAACGATTTTACTGTACACCGCTATGATCATCGCGGAATAGCGGTCTATAAATAAAACATATTATTATTATTATTACCAACTCTTGGAAAGTGAAGAGGAAGCCTCTCCTTTCACCCAAGTGGTGATTCCAGACCGACTCTCCCAAACGTCAGAGGTCGTTTGCTTCGAGGACAAACAGAACTATGATGACTCTGTCTTTACTGAACCCCCTAGACAGGATGTTGTGTTTGATGAAGCCACAGGATCTTATTTTCTGCCTCTTGATCCTTCTGAAGTCAGTGGTGGCCGTTTTGTCTCAACTTTCCAACCAGTTGAACCTCTTCTACCTCCTGCAGTCTGCTGCTTCATCCATCCCACTCCAGTCTCACCCTTCTTCGGCTTCCCGAGTGGAATCAGTTCGACCCATTCAGACAACCTCTGCCGTCTCCCTGTAAGTACGCCCTGCGCTGCCAGTGCCAGTAACCACTCAGGCCCTTTCAACCTGTACACAGACCACTCCGTCTCTGAATATGTCCCTATCCAGCACTCTCAGGAGCTCTCTTCTCTCGACGCTCCCTCTCCTTCAGATGACATTTTTTCCTTCTCGGAACAGATGATCCAGATGGGCAAAGCCCTAAATATTGAGGCTCTACATTCAGATGCTGAAGCTCTGGATCCCATTGATGAGAGGGTTCGGGACAAGCATCCAACTCCGACCTCCGTTGCATTCCTACCCTCCATGTCTAGAATTGCTAAGAGCTCTTGGCTTTCCCTGTCTATGGTCCAGCCTTCAACGAAAAAAATCGACAATCTCTACCGTATTACACCCTCAGAAGAGATTTGGCTTTTTGAGCACCCTCACCCGAATTCGGCAATTGTTGAGGCCTCCCAGATCTGCTTGACCCCGAAAACAACTCTGACCGCTAATGACAAAGAGGGTTGCAAACTTGACACTATGACACAAAAATCTTACGCCTCAGCAGTTCTAGACCTTAAGATCCAGAACTACTCAGCATGTATGGCTGCCTAACAACAGCAACTCTGGGGAAAAGCTCTTCCCCTCTATGAAGACCTTCCTGCCGACAAGAGACGAACGGCTATGGCCATCGATACAGAGGCTCATGCACTTGCCTCCCACCAGATTTTGGCGGCCCAGCACTTGGCTGATTGTGCCTCCTGTCAACTTTCGGGCGCTCTGGCCCTCCAGCACCATGCCTGGCTAAGGTCCTCAGACCTCACGCCTCAAGCCAAACAGGCCATTGAAGAGCTCCCCTTTGATGCCAAGGGACACTTTCACAAAGACACTGATGAGAAACTTGACTTCAAAAATAAGACAAACAACACAGCCCGCAAATATGGTATGTCTTCTTCCTCCACCTCTCGCCCTTCCTTTTCTCAACGCCGTTCGGGATGGCAAAGGCCCCCCTACTCCCCCCAACCAGGGTAGATCAAACCAGTCCACGGACTACCAACAACAGCATTTCCCCCCTCAGCAACAACAAGGGAAACGCCAACAGAAACAAAAATACAAACAACCCTTCCATAAGGAGGATTCATAACAAGGCAAGCGTTGCTTCTGAGACTCCCCAG
This sequence comes from Sceloporus occidentalis, assembly GCA_023333645.1. Lineage (NCBI taxonomy): Eukaryota > Metazoa > Chordata > Lepidosauria > Squamata > Phrynosomatidae > Sceloporus > Sceloporus occidentalis. The sequence goes on from JALMGF010000020.1 coordinate 10,239,367, forward strand.
TGCACTCCATCCTGTCAACTCCCTTTGGCGATCATTTGGCCCACTTCCAACACGTTTGGGCCTCTATAACATCCGACTCCTGTGTGCTTTCCATAGTCTGTTGGGGTTATGCCCTGGAGCTTCAATCCTCACCCCCAAGGGCTATCATTCTCACCATTCCCCCTTCAGATACCCTTCTTGACAAAGTGTGCTCCTTGCTTTAAAAAGGGGCATTGAGCCCGTCCCTCCATCCCGGGCCTGATGTTGTCTTTTTTCAAGATACTCCATTGCCTTGAAGGCCTTTATGTTGTTAAAGTTTCACTTTATATAATTTAATCTTCATACTCCTTTATATTAAAATAAAGTGTTCGAAACACTTAGGAGGTGATGAAAAGTTCTCAGCCCAACCAAGAAGGGAATAACCTAGAGCTGTGAAACTTAAATGCTATTCCACATATTCACCCCAATGTTTGATGCACTTGGGATATCATTTCTTAAGCTACTTTGACTCTTTCCCAAAAAAATTCTGATGTATTGTTATCATGCTTTATTTATATAGTGCTGTAGATTTACACAGCGCTGTACATACAATCAATAAAATAGATAAAAACACAGTAGCTAAAAATAAGCCTGCCTATGTTTTGTCAATGATATATATATCTCTGCTGCTGCTATCACCTCTAAATCATTCAAAAATGTAATTCCTTTCAAACTCTAAGGTTTGGAAACAGGAAATAGCAGATGGAGTAAGATCTGGTGAATAAGTGGATGGTCTATGCACTCAGGTCCCAGATTCTTCAAAACACCCATCCTCTTACCAGCCCTGTGTGCATTGTCCTGCAAGAAGAAAACACCTTTCTGAGCTTCTCTCACTATTTTTCCTTCAATGCCTTCTTTAATTGGCACAGCAAGTTAAAGTAGTATTAACCATTTGGCCCTTCTGAAGATAGATTAGTCGTCAAAATATCTTCCTTACCCCCAAAAAACTGTGGTCATGACCTTTCCTGCTGACCTTGAGTCTTGAATTTCTTCACCATGGAGTACCTGAGTGATACCAGTGTGAGGACAGTTGTTTGATTTCCAGATCATGGTGATGTAACTGTGTTTCATCAACAGTGACAAATCGTTCCAAAAACCAATGTGTAGGTATCCACTTAATTTTGTTTCTGGTCAGCATTCAAACATTTTGGCACCCACTTGGCTAACAGGTTCTGCATAGCCAACTGTTCATGAATTATAAATCCAGTGCATTCCTGGGATATCTCTAGTGTCTCAGCAATTATTTTAGCTGAGGTTTGCCGATCTGCCAAAATCAGGGCATGGACACACTCAACAATTTCAGGAGTTGACACTGTTGAAGGCCTCCCAGATTTTGTTGCATTTTTGGCCTTAAAGTCTCCACACTACTTCTTCACAGTTGCATATGATGCCCCCCCCCCTCACTCAATGTTTGCATCATACACCCAGGGATTTTCTTTAGAGTTTTCTTCTGCAGGAACAGAACCTTCATTATGGCCCAGAGTTCAGCACTTGAAAATTCCACTTTTCATTGTTATGGTTCTAATCAATAATCTGTAAAAATTAAAAAGTTAGTACTATGATGCTGCCAGTTGGCATTTTACAATACAAAAGAATACTCTTTCAAACCACAGTGACAAAATTATGCTCAGATTTTGGGAAATGGGTTTGGAACTTTTCTCACCCCCTTGTAGTTAACATTGTATTTTGCTTGAGTTAAGCTTTCTGGGTCTTTTCTGAAATGTTCACTGTGCTTTTATTCTCTAGGTTATGCAGCATCCAAGTGAGGGGGCCCTGGTGTTGGGACTCCACAACAATGTGAAAGATGTTTCTGTCCCTGTTGCAGAAATTAAAATCTATTCTCTGTCCAGCCAACCAATAGATCATGAAGGGCTCAAATCTAAATTATCTGGTAAGGCATTCTAAATCTTCCTTTCACTCTTGAGGTTTGAGAAAGTCAAGCAGCTAGCCCAGTGATTCCCAAAGTGGGTGGCACGCCCCCCAAGGGGCAGTGGAAAGATCTAAGGGGTTCTTTAAAACCAGTATGCAGGCTCGCTGATTGCTTCATGTCATTGGTGTCTCCTGCTGTTCTCCTGTACACATCTTTTGCTAGTTGTGCTAGTTGTGATGCTTAGGCACAGGGCATTGATTTTGTGGCTCAGAACAGCACCATTTTGGAACTGACAGACTGGAGCAAGGAGCTAGAACAAATGGTGGCAGGAGAGAAGTGGCAGCAAAAAGGAGCTTTCACATTTGTGACCCTGCTTAAGCTTTGTGAGCTTTGCTGGGACTTGGCTGGCAGGTTATTTCTTTGCTGCTGCTCCTGCTTTCTTTCATCAGACAGGCTGAGAAAAATATAACAAGAAACAATATGTGGGGGGAGACACTGTGTGGGGAAGACATATCTCCAAAGAAGGAGAGGGAAGAGTATCTAGTATCAATTCTTAGAAAGAGTCCTTCACCTTGGAGCGGCTCCTGTAGTTAAAATCTCTCCCTTTCCCCATCCATACCAGTCTCTAGTCCAGAGCATGTGACCTCTGTAAACCCCATACATCCCCCTTCATTGCACCCTTCTCTGCCCCAATAACGAAAGATTGAGAGTCCTTTTTCACCAGGGAAGGGCTTTTCCTTTTGCACCTGGTCACCTTGGGAGCAGCAACAGAGGGACCAGTCAGCAGCAACTGAGTAGCCTCTTGCCAATAGCGGCCATTGCCACAGGGGCAGCATAATCAAAAAGCTTCTTGGTCACCTCTCAGCCAGCTGCTCAGTTGCTGCTCCCCTGGTGGGTGGTTTTTTAAGTCATTTGGTTTAAACCAAACTATTTTTAATTAGCCAACCCTGCTGTCTGTCTGTTTCTCTCAATCTGTGCAGCCCCGGAGAGTCCCATGTGCAGAATATTGGCCTCTGGACTTGTTGCATTTGTTTGCACTTTTGCAAGACTATTCTAAGTTAAATCAGAGCTTGAAAAGTTTGGAAGATCCTGGCAGCTGTGATTTTAAAAAGGAAAGTTCAGTAAAAGAATATAAATAAAAATAATAAATAAATAAAAAGGCAAGTTTTAAAGCTCTGGGTCGAGCTCTGGCAGCTCCAGCTGAAAAGTTGCCTGGGAGCAAAGTTAGGAAGGACCTCAGTCAGATTTTGGAGATTTGTTGTCAGTCACATTAGAGGTAGCCCTGGACTCCTGTTATGTTCTGTGATTCAAGGAGAGCATAATTGAGGGCCAAAACAGACTGCAGAAATAATCCATTTTGAGACCACTTTAATCACCCTGGCTCAATGCTAGGGAATTCTGGGCACTTGTGAGGCATTAAGCCTTCTCTGTTAGAGAGCTCTGGTGCTGCAACAAACTACATTTTCCCAAATTCCCTAGCACTGAGCCAGGGTGATTAAAGTGGTCTCAAAATGGATTATTTCTGCAATCTATTTTGGCCCTGAATCTCTTGTAGGTTGGTTTCAACCCTGTTCTGTGAATGTCATAGTACAATGCAGTGGGCCCTTGGTATCTGCTGGGATTTGGTTTCAAGATCCCCAGTGGATACCCAAATCTATGGATGTTCAAATCCCATTAAACACATGGGCATAGTAAAATCATGCCCCTTATTTAAAATGGCAAAATCAAGTTTTGCTTCTTTGAATTTATACTTTTAGAAAATATTTTTAAGCTGTAGATGCTTGAATCCATGGATTAAAAGTCCATGGATCAGGAGGGCTGACTATATCTATAACATGGATGCCAGAGTCATAATGGACGCAAATGAAAGCTACCGAAACAGGTTGAGAGCTGCTACTTGGGCCGAGTGGTTTTCCTTTTCCTTTAATGTGAATAACCCCAATGCTGTTTGGAAGCTAGTTCAATAATGTCCACTCTTTCACTGTGTCTTGTTTTGACAATCCCAGTTTATTTCTTTCAAACACTGCTATATTTAGCCTTATGTTTTGGAATTCTCAGCTTTATGATACTCTCTTCTGGATGGCAGCCTAGGCAGTAAATCTGGTTGCTAAGGAAACTGATGGAGATGTCAGCTCTATACTGGATTTATTCTGGTATTTTGGTTTGCTACCAACAAGGTTGTGTGTGACTGGATGGAAAAAGAGAAATCTGGGAAATGAGATGAAGTCATCATTTCAGGCACTAGTTCTATTTGTGCACATGCTGTTTCCATAGAATAGAAACTGCTCTATTTGAGCAGAAAGTATTAGATTTAATGTAAAAAATAATTGATTGTGCTTCCTTCATAGAGGAGAAAGAGTTACAATTCATCTCTTTTGAGAATTGGTGCAAGCCAATTGGGACAGCTCTTCTAAAATTACATTTATGTTTCATCCTTTCTCAAGAAAGGGATGTGAGTAATGTATTCCTCTGTATGAGTATGTAGTTATTATGGGGAGATGGGGTTTTTTTATTAGTGTGGGATAGCTTTGCCCCAAAATCTCTTTGACTGGGTTTCATATCTGAGCAGTATTTGAATACAGAGTTTTGAATCACCATCCAGTGGTCTTTCCATCCTATCTGTTCAGTCTATTGGTCTATCAAATCCAATGTGCGGTATTGACTGTTTCAGTTCCCAAATATAAAGAGGAAGCAATTAGAGGAACTATAAAGCTAAGCTATACTGCGTTTTCATATGTTCACAATAAATACGTTGAGCCTCATGGTAGCCAAGCGACCACCCATCTATACCCTTTACCTGATGGTACATGATAATCTGATATTGCTTAAGCCTACTCCTTTCTTTTATGCTGGGAAGCAATGATAGGGATATAAAATTCATATTCCAATCTAGGGGTGGACTCCTTTGGACAATTTTTTGCCCCTGCTCCCTCTGGGAACCACAGAGGGAAAACCCTCGAAAACATAACATGGAACAGGGTGGTAGTCCACTTGAGGATAGAAAAAACTGGGTGGAGGGGTTATGTGAGACAGTGCAGAGGGGCCTACAAGCTATTTCAAGGATGAAATCTTGTCCTTGGAGAGGCAATTTGCCTTTTATCTCCTTTTGGCAGAAAAAGGGAAATCTAGAGTGTCTAAAGGTTGCAAAAACAGTGTGCTGCACTTTGCCCACTTTACTGTAGTTTAAGGACACCAGCCAACGAACAAGTCAAACCTGGTGATCCCAGTATCAGTTTGAATACCATTGAATACACTCAAAATGATCTCATCAAAGCCTCCTCTTAATTTTATTCTAAATAGTCCATTTTCTATTTTTAATGATTCTTTATAGCGTATCCATTTGTAATGCTTCTTTCCTGTGAAATGCCTCATGGATGGAAATCCATAGGGGTATCCTAAACTATAGCTTATTTTTATATTTTAACCAAATTTTAACAACATTTTCCTTATATAATAGTCATTGAATTCTTTATGTTCTGTGCTTTTGTTGTACCATAGGTACTCGTGCCATCCGAAACGTAAGTTAAATCCTTCCAATTGAAGAAATTTCTTACTTTCTAATTTTATCCAATCTAAAAACTAAGATACACAGGATGCTTGATAATACAGTTTAAAATTTGGCAGTCCTAATCCTGCTCTTTCTTTCAAATCTTGCATAATTTTCCATTTTAGTCTTGGTTTTCTGCTGGCCCATACACATTTTGATAACTATTGCTGCCAATCTTTAAATGATCAATCATTTACTACTGTGGGAAGATTTTGAAATAAAAACAACATCTTTGGTATTCATTTTTATCATTGATATTTTGCCCAGTAGTGATAATTCTAATTTGTTCCATTTTCTGAGATCTTCATTTATTTGAATCCATTTTTCTTATAATTGTTCACAAATAATTCTGAATTCCTGTTAATTATCGTTATCCCTAAATAGTTGACTTTCTTTTTGACATTATAGCCTGAAATTTTCTTTAATTCTATTTCTTATTGGAAATATTTTTTCTTATTATGACAATTTTCTCTTGATTAACTTTAAAACTTGCCCCTTTTTGAATTCCTCTAAAATTTGCTGTAATCTTCCCATACCATTCAATAGTTCCTCTAAAAATATCACCATATCATTAGCAAAGGCATGTAATTTATATTTAAACCCTTGTATAACAGGGCCTTTAACTAGTTCATATTTAATGATCTTCCTAGCCAGTATCTCTAAAACTATCACAGATAACAAAGGAAAAAGAGGACATCCTTGTCCAGTGCCCTTTTTTATTTCACAAGGTTTCATTTTTTCACCATTAATTAAAATCAAGGCTTTGTTCTTTGTATATTGTACCTTTGTATATCGTACCTTTGACCCCAGTTCCATTTTATTTAATACTGCCTTCATAAATTACCAATTTACTTTATCAAAGGTTTTCTCCACATTCAAGAAGATTATAAAGCTATTTTTTTTTTCGTGTTGTGTTTTTCATAATATTCTACCATATTTAATACTATTCTTATATTTTCCTTCCTCTGGCTTCCTGGGAGAAAACATGTCTGATCTTCTTCAATCCAATCTTTTAAAACATTTTTCAATCTTTCAGTGAATATTACAACAAAAATCATATAGTCAATATTTAATAAGGAATAGGTCTATAATTCTGGGGTTCAGAGATGTCTTGGATGGATATTTTTGTTTACATTCATAGACCAATAAAAGATACCACTTACAAAATTTTAGAATCACATTAGATTAAAACAGTATAAAATTACAGTATAAAAACAACTTAAAATATAAGCTCATATGTTTATATGCTTATATGTTGTTTTCAGAGATATCTTTATTTTCCTTTGTTATCAGAACAATTGTTGCATTTCCCCATGATCCAGGTCTTTTTTGTTGTTGTTGTTAATCTTCACTATTGTCTTAGGTAAAGCGATAGATAAAGTTTATTCTAATTTCTTGTAATAATTCACAGTAAAACTATCAAGGCCTAGGGCTTTGACCATTTTGATTCTTCCAATTTCTTCTACCACCTCCATTACTGAAATTTGCGAGTTCAATTGTTTGACTGAAATTTGAGGATTTTTTTCTCTATCTTAATAATCTTCTATTTCCCCTTTCTCCTTAACTGATATTGGCTCCTCTTTATATAATTTTGAATAGAAATTATAAAAATATTTTTTGTTTTGTCTAGGTTGGTTTGTAATCTATTATTATCCTTTATCTTTAGATCAATTTATTTTTATTTCTATTTTCTTAATTTATGTGAGAGCCATTTGCCTGGTTTATTTGCATGTTCAAAGTTCCTCTGTTATGCAAATCTCAGAAATGTTTCCCCTGTTTCTAATTATGTTTCTAGGCTCAATTGTTTTTGAAGCTCTTTTATCTCTTTTGTAATACTATACTTTTATGCTTTCTTTTAGATTTTGTTCTTTAATTTCATCCAAAATTCTTTGTGCTTTTTCCTTTCCCACCTTTTCCTTTCTACCTCTTGCTGAATGAAAAAAAAAACACCTCTCATTACAAATTTTGAGGCTTACCAAACAGTCTCTATGGCTGTTCCCTTGTCTAAAATTTCTACAGAGTAACACTTAAATTCTTTTTTAGCCTTTTCTAATATTTTTTCATCTTACAACAGCAAATCATTAAACTTCCAATTATATTCTACTTTTCTACCATATAGACTCAATGGTACTGAGTTACGTTCTGAAAAAGTCTATGTTCTTTATTGTTTTACTCATTATTTTAGAGGTGAAAACCATGTCTATTCTAGACCTAGTCTGAGCCGGAGCAGACAGGCAGGAAAAAGTGGCTTGATCTTGCTTTTTCCCAAATTGAATCAAAACCCCTCTGCCCGCATGGCTCACTCCCAAGGCAGGCCGAATGCACATGGCCTGAACGCACAGCGTGGCATCAATTCCTCACTGAGTAATTTTTTTTGTTGCCTCCGCACCATACATGTGCACTGTCACATGAACACACCACCGCTGACACCAAGTACCTCCCATGTCTGCTCGGATGCTATCCCATTGCATGCATTTCAAATATCTTCTTCAGATTCTTCAAAGCCTGATTTCTCTCAGTACACTATTGAAGAGATATGCCAAAGAGCTGCTGCTACTGCCATTTTCCCCATCCGAACATTCAAAACATTCAGAAGCAGGCATAGAGTAGAGCAGGTGCTTTTCCTTTAGGTACTCCTAGAACAGACTAAGCTCTCATCTCTCACTACTCTACTCAGAGAAGGGGATGGTTCCTTTTTTGATAAGAATTTAATAGTACAATACTTACACTGACCCGTGGTTACTGTATGTACTTGACTATACGTCAACCTCGTGTATAGGTCAAGGGCATGGTTTTTGCCATGACCCTTGGATAAGTCAAGGGTAAAACTTGGAGGCTCCTTCAGCATGTGTATGTGTGCGCACAGCAAGAGGAATTCTAATTGAGGCTTTTTGCTTCAGCGTTTCAAGTTTGGTTTCACTCTTGACTCCCCAGACAGCAGTGGCCAGCATGGGAGGGAGAGGGGTTCTGTTCGCTTGTTTAACAGTAATCAATCACCCAGGACTCTTTCTGCTTGGCTCAAGAGAAAAAGAAACTGTCTTCTGACCGCATGGGGAAAACTGAAAGAGCTGCTATCATATTACCATACTGACTCGTAAATAAGTTGACCTCAGATTTTGGAGTCAACTTTGGGCATAAATTTTTAGACTTGTAGACGAGTATGTATGGTAAGTTGAGTCAGCTTTGATTCATCAATTGTTTGACTAAAATTTCTAGACTTATAAATTGAGTGTATACATTACCTAAAAGGATACTTTGAGAAACAGAGAACTCTGAGACATGTAATCCCTTCCCCACACAATCGGAAATTCTGTATTTTAGAATTCCTTGAAGATGTGGACCAGGGGTAGGCAACCTGCGGCCCGCGGGCCGGATGCGGCCCGGCAAGGCCTTGGGACCGGCCCCAGCCCAGTCCTGCCGCCGATTGCCGCCGGGGCCTTTGGGGGGCAATTGTCTATAGAAGCCTCAGAAACATGCAATTATATTAACATTTTTTTTAAAATCAGCAAAAATTTTTTGCATGTCCTCCATTTTTTTAAAAAAAGTGTCTTCCATTTGAAAATTTTGTCCTACATTTGTCCTTTTTTATTTATATATTTAATTTTTTTAAAAAAATATTTAATTATTTAGTTTTTGGCTTCAGCCCCCCAGTTGTCTGAGGGACAGCAACCTGGCCCCCGGCTCAAAAAGATTGCCTACCCCTGATGTGGACTGTACGGCTTTCAATAAAGGCTTCTTCTCCGCTTCTGTAACTATGACAAAACCCAATTCTAAACAATCTCACTAAGAGCCTAAATTGAAGAAACTGTTCTCTACTTCATCCTTTGAGCCAGTGGCTCTGTGAAGCAGTTCAGGTACAAACATGCTTGCTAACAAACCCTGTCGTTCAGGGATGTACCACTGTGGCGTCTACAGCTCTTCTTCAAGGTTCATCCTTACCAGACCTTTGTAAAGCTTTCACATGGTCTCAGCCACTGACATTCATATGTCATTATAGATTGGACTCCAGGGCTAGAGTGGACATTTTGGTATGCTGCACTTTGTTTCAGTGACGTTATGCCTATGATGAGCTTTTCAGTAATTTGGTTGTGTGAAGTAGAGAGAGGATGACGAAGAAGAAGAAGTTGCTTATTTGTAACTATGGTTCTTTGAGTGGTTTTCTGTGCCCTCACACAACCTTCTTTACATCACTTCTTTCTTTAGGTCCTTTTCTTTGTTGCAGTTGGCAGATTTGAAACTGATGAGACCTTAGGGGCCTTGAGCATGCACAGGATGAGGAGAGGGTTGAGTCTCTCACCAAGGGCTACTTAACTCTAAAACATTCTGAATGGGGGCTTTTTGTAGGCACAAACCCATTTGATTGAGGGCAGACCCACAGGGACAGGTGAGCAACCTATTCATTCTATAACATTGGTGCAGTACAGTCCGCCAAAAAATGGTGTACCAGCACCGGTATTAGGGTTAGGAAGCGCACACCATGTACACGCTCCCTAACCCTAATACGTGGCGGTGGCGGCGGCATAATGGCGGCGCCCTGTGTATACGGGCACCACCATTATGATGTCATGGCTGCACCGCATCCAAATGACACGCCGTGGGTATGACATGTTGGTGCTGCCCCAGGCCGCTTGTGGCGGCCTAACAGCACGGCGCTAGAAGGAGCTCTGAAACAGAGCTGCTTCTGGAGGGTGCCTCGTTCCTGCAGCCACAAAATGGCTGTGGGAACGATGCCAGGGAGAAAGGGGCCGAGTGGCCCCTTTCTCCTCTGGCTGCGCTCCCAGGGTGTCCAGGGGCACGAAGCCCCAAGGACACCCTTTTTCCAGGCCATGGGGAAGCAGCATTTTGCTGCTTCCCCATGGTGCGCCGGGTTGGAGCCGCAGGGGGTGCCGGTCAGGCTGCCCTGCCTCCAACCCGGCAAAAAAGGGGCGGTCTGTACCCCATCTTCGTTTTGTTGGATTTACAACCTCACCTATAGTTCACAAGGAAATGCCATAGTGATACACAGTAGGACTGCTGGAGTCAACTTTTTTGACTTGCAAAATTGATAGGCATAGAGCATGATGGTGGCAAGTGGGAAAAAGTGGATGACAGGTTACATACTCTCATAATGGAATAAACATAGCCCCTTTTCCATACTGTCTTTCTGTTTATACTTAAACTTTGTACGTCAGTTGTTTCTTGAATCTCTGACACCAGCTTAGTATGACTCTAGTTCTGTAAATGGAAACACATTACATTTTAGTAGAAATTTGAGCATATTGATTTCTGGTAATCTTAAATCTGTCTTCCAGATCGCTCTCCTGATATTGATAACTACTCAGAGGAAGAGGAAGAGAGTTTCTCTTCCGAACAGGAAGGAAGTGATGACCCTCTACATGGGCAGGTAAGCTTCTCTCTTTGTGTGGTCAGTTCCTTCTGCGATGAAATGCAATAGGTTGCTTTGTTGAAAGACTTCTAGAGGCGTTTGGGAGCCCTTGCAACTATACACTGATGTTATTATTAAGATTTTCAGTTATTGTATCACTTCATTATTGCATTAGTCACATTTAAACTTTCTTTCTTTCTTTCTTTCTTTCTTTTTTGAGCTGGGTACAAAGGTTAGCGTGGTGTAGTGGTTTGAATTTTGGCATGGAGACTAGGGTTTGAATTCCAGCTCAGCCATGCAAACCCAGTGGGGGACCTTGGCAAGTCACACTCTCTCAGCCTTTGAGGATTGCAATGACAATCCCCCTCTGAAAAAGCTTGCCAAGAAAACTCGTGATAGATTCGCCTTAAGGTCGTCTTAAGTCAGAAATGGCTTGAAGGCATACAGCAACAAAAACAAATGAAGGCTGGTGTGTGTGTGCAAATCTATCTCCAAAGGTTGCTCACCAAACTTGGCTTTAAGTTGTTGAAAGAAAATAAAGCGTAACAAGGAGAGAGTTTAGAAGAGTTAGCAACTTGGCACTTCTGACACTAAATGTCTGACTGTCTGAGTAAGTGGGTGTGGCTGGTGTGGTGGAACATGGCCTATTTCATTTGAATGCTTTTAATATAGGTAACTGAGGTGCACAGTTTTCTTAATCAAGTTTGCTAGTGTTAGTCATGGTCAGATATGATCCTGTTGCTGAGAGAAAAATCCCTAGGTCAAAATCACAGTCTGTTTAGAGCCAGGTCAAAAGGCATTATTACAAGATCAGACAATATACTGGTTCATTGAAATTGTAGAAAATAGACTGTATCCAGAATGGTTCTGTACATGCCTTGTTTTTACAAGACATCTGCTTGGAGATACTCCACAGATGACATGACTTTATGGCCATACATCAATCTACTTAGAAAGGTTAGCATCAAATACAGGGAGGGTTCCCACTGAAACTTTATGTTAATTATGATGGCAAAATACATACTCTCAGACTCTTCTTAGTCTGAAGTACAGATTCTGTTAGTGGCACTTGAATGGGATATATCTTCTCTTTCCTAACCTGCAGTAGAATCAAGTCCTGGGTATGACTTTAAAAATAGAAAAGGTTGGTATTATTCTAGAGCAAGCAATGGAGCTTGTGGAGTAACAAGCAAGATTCTCAGAATTAAACAAGATGTAAAGGGGACTTACGAAATTGTTTATACACATATGTGTCTAAAACCTATGTTGCAGTCTCTTTATTGCTTGAAATGTATTTCTTTCTCTTCCCATCTTCTGTTGGCACAGTAAGTTCTGATTTATTGTCGCTGTGCTTCACACAAATGGGCTTTCATGCCTGCACAGAGACCCTAATGGAATGTTGTAGGAGCTAAGTAACTTGGCAGTAATTCCGCTTTCCCTCATGTACCATGTCCTAGCCCACTAAGTTATAGTTCCCTTAGTTTCTTTTCATCCTCTTCATTTGCTCTAGTGTTGAGTAGCATTTTTCCTCCTTCTCTATTTCTTCTTTTATCTTAACTATTACCATCTTGAGTTTTTCTCCTTTCTTCTGTCTTCTACCGCACACCCTTCCCCTTTCCCTCTTATGGTCTCTGCTTCTCTGTCCAAATGCTGCTCCACCTGTGGATCAACATTTTGTGGTCAGACGCTCATTCTAAGTATCGGTTTTGCCTTGGAGAGTGACATATTGCTCTGTATCATAACAGCATTGCTCAGTCTGCCAAGGTTTTACAGTGGACCCTTGCTATATGCTGGGGTTTGGTTCCAAGGTCCCCCGTGGATAACAAAATCTGTGGATGCTCAAGTCCCATTAAATATAATGACATAACAAAATATTGTCCCTTAAAAAAAATGGAAAATCAAGGTTTGATATTTGAAATGTATACTTTTTTGGAATAGTTTCAAACCACGGATGCTTGAATCCATGTATAAAAAATCCGTGTATAAAAAGGGCCGACTGTACTATGTATGCCAGTGATGGTGAGCCTTTTAGAGACTGAGTGCCCAAACTCAGTGACGTTCCTGCACTGGGTGTCACCCATCGCCAGGAGGTGATGCCGTCACCCTGCCCCCCATGCCACTCCTTCCCCCACATGCTGCTCCTTCTACCCAGTCACCACATGTTTCTCTCTCTTCCTTCCCACATGTGCATCCGGGTCACCCCACGCATCTGCCTCTCCTTCCCCACGCACCTCTCCCTTGTCTTGCACGCTTGCTGTTCCTCCCCCCCCCCCCCACGTGCGAAACAGGGAGTGGCACATTTGTCACTGGAAGCCCCACCTCCAGAAGTTCCAACCGCCAGAAGTCCTGTTCCCTCACCAGATGAAACCTGATGCAGGAACGCCACTGCAAAGGAGGAGCTTTGCAGGGCAAGCATTTGTTTCTCCTCCTCCACCATCCATCCTTCTTCTCAGGAGAAAGCCAAGCAGTGGAGGAGCCTTGCAGGACGAGCTTCCGCCTTTCCTCCTCCTCCATCTGTCCTTTTCCTCAGGAAAAAAAAAACAGGTGATGGAGGAGCCTTGTAGGACGAGCATTTGCCCCTCTGTCCTCCTCTTCTTCCACATGGTACTCTCCTCAGGAGGAGGCCAAGTGGTGGAGGAGCCTTGAAATTGTTCCACATTCCACCTGAAATCCTTTGGCATCTTCCCCCCCCCCCTCTTATTTATAGTTTTATATTTTAAAAAATATGTTATTCTTTTAATAACTATCTGTTTTAATATTATAATAATTTAATTCCTTTTTAATGTACTTATTATTATTATTATTTAATTTACTTTTTATGTTTTTAATTGTACTGTTTTAATGCTGTGAAGCCGCTCTGAGTCCCAGTCCTGGGAAAAGAGCGGGATACATTAAGGGCTGTTCGACAGTGGAACAAACTCCCTCGGAGTGTAGTGGAGTCTCCTTCTATAGACCATTTGCCGAGGATACTTTGATTTAGATTTCCTGCATGGCAGGGGGTTGGACTGGATGGCCCTTGTGGTGTCTTCCAACTCTATGATTTTATGATTCTATGAATATATATATATATATATATATATATATATATATGATATGTTGTGCAGGCCTGGCCTAGGTGAAGGACAGAATGTTAACTTGCGTTCTTAGGCATCTGGCTCGGGAAAAACTGCCAGTCGTGCATGAATTCTCTCTTGTATGAACAGGCATTGAAAACAGTGAGGTCATGCCCATGTTACATGGTAACTGACAATAATGAAGACTTGAGATCCTGCAGTATTTAGCATCCACTGGGGAGAGGGGGTCCAGAATGAAATCCACACCAATATGGAGGACTGACTGAATTAACCTTTTCAAAATAGGCGCTATAATTTTATTGTGCGTATAAAAACCCTACTGATTACTCAGCGGTTGAGTGCTGCTTGCATTTCTAAGTAGGACATCCCACCTTATCTCCATAGGATTTGTTTTATGAAGAAGAGGACCTTAGAAAGGTGAAAAAGACTAGGAGAAAACTGACATCAGCTTCTGCAGTTACTCGGGTGAGTAGTGTTTCAAGCAAGTTTGTTGGGTAAGAGGTTCCATACCTTTCTTACCTTTTCCTTCTTCCATTCCACTTTGCAAGTTTTCTAAATGAGCATTTGTACTATGTTTTTATCTTCATAGTTACATTTTCAAAATAATTGTACAATGTTTAAATTATGGATGTTTTAACACGACAGCTAATTTGATGTTTTAAACTTGTGTATTATCAGTACTTGAGTGTATTTTGTTTTAATCATGTTCTAAGCCACCTTGGAGAATGTGGGATATAAAGAAAATAAACCAATATTTATTCCTCTTCATAGTTTCTATGCCTCACACCATTGTGTCTTAAACTTCTGCGGAGCCACATATGGAAAGTTCTAGAGTTGAGTAGCATTTGTCAGTAACCCTGCCACTGTGGCACATGCCTATAAGTGGCATCAAAAACTACTCCCCTCTTCATTTTTCCCCTAAAGTCTGGACTGTGTGTCTGCCCAGGCTTGGCTTCTCCTTTCACCTGTATAACACACTAATACTCACTCCTACCAAAGAATTGTGCCACTTCCACTCCGTTAACCAGATCACCTCTGTTCGTTAGGAAAAGACCTAAAATAGCTGATCCACTTGTTGCTTCTTCCTCCTTCTGATTTAGACAGTGAAATTGTGCAAGGCAGGTGAGGAATTTGTTGGACCTTATATTCTTTTCAGAGTTTGACTTCCAACAGATATCAGGCCAGTTGAAATGCAGCTCTACAGCTCTCCTTTCTGAATGTGTGATCATCTGTTCAACAAAAGCATTATCCAAATCCTCTTTCTGGAGACCTAAACAATGAAATCCCTGTTAAAATAATAGAAGCTTAGAGTTGGAAGAGACCACAAGGGCCATCCAGTTCAGCCCCTGCCATGCAGGAACTCAAAATCAAAGCACCCCCGACAGATAACCACCCAGCCTCTGTTTAAAAACCTCCAAAGAAGGAGACTCCATTACATTCTGAGGGAGTGTGTTCCACTGTCGAACAACTCTCACTGTCAGGAAGTTCCTCCTAATGTTTAGGTGGAATCTCTTTTCCTGCAGTTTACATCCATTGCTCTGTGTCCTATTCTCTGCAGCAGCAGAAAACAAGGTTGCTCCATCCTCAATATGACACCCCTTCAAATACCTAAAGAGGCCTATCATATCACCTCTTAACCGTCTCTTCTCCAGGCTAAACATACCCAGCTCCCTAAATCTTTCTCTCCCTCTTAATCAGAATCTTCCAACTTGCCTTCCTGGAATTAAGTTCTGGATCTTTTTGCAAGTGTAAATATCATATATCATAAATATGATATCATAAATATCATAATAAAATGCACAGATATAGGATGGGGGACACCTGGCTGAATGAAACTACATGTGAATGGGATCTAGTCGTCCAAGTAGACCACAAGTTGAACATGAGTCAACAGTGTGAGGCAGTAGCTAAAAAGGCCAATGCAATTTTAGGCTTTATCAATACAAGTATAGTCTCTAGATCAAGAGAAGTAATAGTGCCACTGTATTCTCCTTTGGTCAGGCCCCACCTGGAATATTGTGTCCAGTTCTGGGCGCCACAATTCAAATAGGACATTGAGAAACTGGAGCGTGTCCAAAGGAGGGCAACTAAAATGGTGAAGGGCCTGGAAACCATGCCCTATGAGGAACAACTGAGGGAGCTGGGGATGTTTAGCCTGGAGAAAAGAAGTTTAAGAGATGATATGATAGCCCTGTTTAAATATTTGAAGGGATGTCATATTGAGGAGGGAGCAAGCTTGTTTTTTGCTCTCCAGAGAACGGGACCCAGAACAATGGATGCAAGCTACAGGAAAAGAGATTCCACTTCAACATTAGGAGGAACCTCCTGACAGAAAGGGTTGTTCGACAGTGGAACACACTTCCTCAGAGGGTGATGGAGTGTCCCTCCTTGGAAGTCTTTAAACAGAGGCTGGATGGCCATCTGTTGGTGATGCTTTGACTGAGATTTCCTGCATGGCAGGGGGTTGGATTGGATGGACCTTGTGGTCTCTTCCAACTGTATGATTCTATAATGCTACTCCTCCTTCCTTCTTGTTTGTTAGCTTATACCTCTCTATTACTGCATTCCAGCTATTAGACTCACCCCACCATTGCTGCATCTGCACTGCAGAAATAATTCATTTTGACAACACTTTAACTGCTATGGTTTATTGCTATAGAATCCTTGGATTTGTAGTTTGGTGGGGCATTAGAGCTCTTTGACAAAACTGTCTCACAAAACTACAAATTCCAGAATTCTATAGCATTGAGCCATGGAAGTTAAAATGATGTCAAACTGCCTTATTTCTGCAGTGCAGATGCAGCCCAGGCTTCCGTGATACCTATTATGTCAGATTTGCTTTATTATCTAAGAGTTCACATTCATCTTGATTATTTTCCATGTGAAGATATCTAAGACAATGTGTAGTTCCTCCTAGCTGTTTATTTAAGGGGTATTTTTCTTCTCACTGCTTGGTTCTTGTACTGTTTGCCTTGTTTCCTCTATAATAGTGAGGTTATTATCTCTAGTACCCGATGAACTCCTTTCTACAAGAATACTGTCTCCCTCCCCTCATATAATGATTGTGTGTGTGTGTACGTTGTTAATAGTTTTTTAAAAGCAGTTATTTAGTTCTTGTTGTTCATGAAACCTGTGCTGGGAGAAGGGTAGGTTATAAATTAAACAAATAAACAAGTCTGTTTCCATTGGGTGCATTATATACTGTGATTGGGAAGCTCAGTTGCTGGAGACGTTTTATGTCCCATGTTTCCTGGGTTGTTTATGTTATCATTTTCAATGTGTCTTGCCCTGCTAGTATTTACATTTATCATATACAACATCTATACAATGTCTTAGCGTATGTCATACTTTTGTGAAAGATGCTTTTCTAACAAGTAAATGGTCCCTCTTTTTCACAGCAGCCAAATATTAAACAGAAGTTTGTGGCTTTACTGAAGAGATTCAAGGTATCAGATGAGGTAGGTCTGGCAACATTTATACAACTAGATTTGTATAAGTTTCTTTTTATTTTGCAAAATTTGTGAGAAGAGACAGGTTCTTCATGGCCAAAAAAATATATAGAAAATGTAGTTATCAGTATATAATCTAATAGGAAAGATTGAAATTCAGTGAAAATTTTGCATACAGAAGGAAGTACACTTTGAGTGTTAAGTATTTGTGCCTACGGTTAGAGAACAGCATTCCTTACTGTTTCATCTTAACTCTGTGGTTATGCAATTATGTTAGTTGTATTTCTCTTTAAAATAATACTTTTTCTATATGTTAAAAGCATGACAATATCCAATATACTTCTATTTATTTTTAAAATACTTTTATTAACACATAGCATTTCTAATTATAAGAACTACATATGAGGGATATATAGAACAACACAAAACACAGGGAACAGGGAAAAACACACATGACTTCCTACTATTTGACTAATTGTTATAAATGCTAAGTAATTTTAGAAACCATTTTAAAATAATAGTTAATGTCTTGAAGCACACTTTTTTCCTGCCTGTGATTGGAAAGGAAACACAAAATTTGCCAGATGTTTCCAGGTGAAATTGACTTGCATATTAATGAGAACAAGGAAATCCTCTTTGCTTGGAAACTGCTGGAGGTTCAGTATTGCTGAATGTTCTATGAATCAGATAATTCCAGTCCCCCCTTAAAGAATGAGAAGGAGAGTATTTGCAACATAGAAACTGTGAGAATCCTGACTGTTGCAACTTTCTCAAACAGGTTGGCTTTGGACTGGAGCATGTTTCTAGGGAACAAATCAGAGAGGTAGAGGAAGATCTTGATGAGCTCTATGATAGCTTGGAGATGTATAACCCCAGTGACAGTGGACCTGAGATGGAAGATACAGAGAGCATTCTCAGCACACCAAAGCCAAAACTCAAGTAAGCACAACCTGATAAGTTGGACTCATTCTTGTACAATCGTGTTGGCCCTCCTTATCCACCAATTCTTTATCCACAGATTCAAGCATCCACAGCTTGAAAATATTAAATATATAAATCTAAATTACAAAAATTAAATCTTGATTTTGCCATTTTATATAAGGGACATCATTTACTATCCACTATATTTAATGGGACTTAAACATCCACAAATTTGGTATGCATGGGGGGGGGGTCCTAGAACCATACCCCAAGGACCCACTGTATATGCAGCAATTTGGTATGCTCTTCTTTTACAAAGCTTTAGAATGTTCTTTGTCTGTGGGAAGATTCTTGAAGGCTGGATCTTGATGGTTTTTCACACCATCAATTTTACACCTTTGAGCACCAGCATGAAAAAACTGCAGAGCTGCCACTGTTATATCTTTAGGGCTTTTGTCCTTATATGCCAGGTCTTGAGGGGAGAGACTTGTCCATTTGCCTTTGGTAGTGGTGTTGCAGGCCTTATGCTGCTAGCCCTAGGACTTTGGGCAAAAGGGTGACTGCATTGTTGCATTTTATCCTTCACACTCCCGGGTTCAGAAAATCCTTGGTGTTAGGGATTGGAAGCAGCAATTTGAGGTGCTACTGCTACAATCTTCAGCTAAGGAAAGTGAAAACAAACCTTGCTTTGAACAAGCTAAACCTTCTGTGGATAATATCCATGCTCATCCACCCAATTCACTTTTACCTTAAGACACTGGACCTTTAAATACATAGCTTTAAGGTTTTCAAAAGGCCATATTCTGTTGCAAACAAAATGCCCATATTGTGTGGGCCTCACATAATATACTAATCCCTCAATATTTGGGTACCCTGTCCTTTTCAAAATACCACATTCTGTTGCAAACACTCTGTTGCACATTCTGCTGAAAACAGAACATCTATATTGTGTGGGCCTCACATACTATACTAATCCCTCAATATTTGGCTGCCCTGTAGAATATCCAGAACCATGTTCCATAGCACCAAGTATAAAACAAGACAAAGAAAGATCACATTTCTGTGTAAGGGGGGATATGTCTTCTTCTGGGCACTCTTCCTGGGAATTTTATCCTCTTCCTATAATAATTTTTCCCTATAGCTGCCAACTCACCTCTTTTGTGTGGTATGGAGAGCAGAGGAAATGAGCTTGGACCTTCCCAGTTTTAGGTCTTCCATTTCTTCTTTGTGATCTCTGATTCAGACAACCGAGGTGTTCAGCATCTGCACAGTGCATCTTTGGAACCTTCTAGAATGTTTACATAAACTTTTTTGGCAGTAGCTCTGCCCACCCTTTCTCTCTGTTCCCACTCATTTACCTCAGTTCCTTGTTGTCTGTCATGTGAGCGGTATCAGAGGAGCCTTTCTAGTGCCTGCTTTCACTTTTGGCTTTTCTGAACAGTCTTTTTGAACTAATTCGGCTTGTTATCAACTACTCTTTTGTCTATCCCTATGGCTAAGTTTATCCATTATTTTTCTTGTTTGACTCAGACTGTTACAGACCATTCTCTTAGACAGTCCTCAGCTTTGGTTTTTATATTCACAGTTTGACTGGACTGTTTAGTGTCCTTGCCCTGTTTGCTGGGAAATGGGGGTCTTCTTTCTTTTTTAACAGGCGTTCTCATTGCAGTGCTCTGTTGCCTGGCTGCAACGGCTGTTCTTGTTGTCTTTGTTGGGAAGATAAACATAATGTGAGTATGTGCATTCACTGGAGAGCCTTTACACTTCAGGCTTGGAAAAAAACAGGAGTCCTGTCTTAAAGCTCTTTTGTTCAAGCAGGCTTTGAAACTACACAAATTGCCAATGGCAACAATGTCTGCACCCCCAAGAACATCCTCTAAGCCTGCCTTTAAATGACCAACGAAGAATTCTCTTGATACCAACACACAGTTGACAGCTGTGAAACAGAGCGAATCAATGTTGGTTTCAAGTGTTGGCTCTAAACACATAGTTGAACTCCTGATTGCTTGAATGCCAGTAAGCAGAGATATCCTTCTAGCACTGGGGAGCACTCTTGCAATTGAGCACTCTTTTCCAAAGATTATTGAAGAGAAGAGGAAACAAGAAAAAGAAATGAGACAAGCATTTGCGTGGTGCAGTTGAACACACATCCATCCCATCTACCATTGCTTAAGAGCCAGTACAGATGGCCGCCTTGAATCCATCTGATTCACATGCCTGATCACCACCACAGCCCTTGCATATTGAGCTAGTCAATGTGGATCCATCCTCAGAAGGGGAGATCTTGGACTCCATGCTAATGAAAATGGTGCAACCTGTTATCAGGAAAATTCCAGGGAGTTTCAACATCACAGAGACTACTATGCTCAATCCTGGTTCTATTTCCCATACCATTTTCCATCGTGAGGCTTACTGTGAACACTGGTATGGCCACTACGTTGTAGACAAAATAACATTTTTGAGTTACCATAAAACCATATGATTGCCGAGCAGTTGCTTTGCAGGTTTATTTTTCTACAGTCACCTGCGGTATCAGTTACACACCACACAACCCCTATGCTGTGACCATTTTCAGGATTCTGAACAGCAGGTGCAAGGAAAATAGCAAATAACTGAGTGTCTCTTTCCAGTGCCTCCTAGGAAGGAGTTGCTTAAAGAAAAATAACTGCCGGATCTCCCTCAATGCCCAATCACCATCCCCTTCTCGACACCATAGTAAAAAACGAATCTGTGTCCCCTACCGACAATGTTCGAGCTTTCCTCAAGCAGATGCTTTGTATAAGCAATGCCCTGGAGCTCCAGGAAGTGGAACCTATGGAGCAATATACTGCCAAATTTAAGAAAAGGTCCCTACTTCAGCATCTTTCTGCTCCTACTTTCTTTGCTTAAGATCTTGAGGTGTTCGTGGACCATACCTTCAGCGATTCCTTCGATGTTGAAAAAGATTGATAATCTTTATACAGTGACAGACACAGATTCAGACTAGCTGTTAGAACACCCTAAGACCATCTCAATGTTGGTTGAAGCAGCACAATCCAGATAAGTTCAGAGATCACCTCCTGGAGACAAGGAAGGTAGAAAACATGACCTAATGTTAATTTTTTTTTACTCTTTATCAGTCTTCAGTCTTACAGGCCTGTATGGAAGCTTATTACCAAAATCTATAGGAGATGATTTTGCCAGTATCCGATAAGCTCTCTGAGGAGGAAATGCGGCTTGTGAACTCACTGGTGGAAAAGCATATAACTCAGCATTTCACATTCCAGAGTGTTCTGCCAAAGTAATTGCAGATGCCCTCACTCTCCAGTACCATGCTTGGTTATGTTCTTCTAGCCTCTCTCAGGCTAGGGCCACTATCAAGGATCTCCCTTTCAGTGAATCTGGTCTGTTTAGTAAAAACACAGATGAAAAACTTGAATTCACACAAAAGATGTGTTCCATTGCTCAGAGGTTCAGCATTCCCATGCACACTCGGGGCTGTAACAGATTGTGTTTTGGATGGCAAAGGGTGTTCTGAGACATTCATACACCCCCCCATCAATAAAAGACACCAAGCTGCTGAGTACGAGACCATGTTCAAGAAAAAGAGGCACAGCCAGGTGAAGAGGCATCTTTGACTCATCTTTCTCCCTTTCATCCCACCATCCTGTGACTTTTGGTGACAGATTAGCCCATTCTATCAAGCCTGGATTTCCATCACCTCTGACACCTGGGTCTTGAAGATTATCAAGAAGAAGTACCCCACTGAATTTGAGGAGTATTCCCTGAAAGGGATATACTTTCCAAGGCCCTGCTTGATGACATCTTCACCTTAATGCCATCGAACCTGTCCCCACTGGATTAGTTCATTGGGGGTTCTTCTCCTGAAATTTCATTAAACAAGAAAGATGGCCTTCATCCCATTCTGGATCCCAGAGATGCCAACTTTTAGATTTCACCGCAGTGCTTCTGAATGGTGACCTTGTCATCAATCCTTCCATTATTACAGAGAGGAGACTGGTTTGCTATGCTCTATTTCAAAAATGTCATATTTTCACATTGCAATTCGACCATTGTACTGTCACTGCCTGTCTTTTGTATTCAGGAGAAGAGAATTTCAGTTCTGTGTCCTTTCCTTCAGACTTCCCACAGCACCAAGGGTGTTTACAATCACATGGCAGTAGTGGTGGCTTGGCTGAGGCAGACAGTCATAGTTGTCTTCTCATACATTGACGATTGACTCCTAGTTACCTGATGAAGGAAACAAATGATGCAATATATTGAGTACATCTTGGACCTGCTCGACTTTCTAGGTCTGAATGTCAGTTTGGAAAAGGGATGTGTCTGCCCTTTCCAGAAAGTAAAATTATTCGGAGCTGTTCTCAATTCTGTTGTGACTGCAGCATATTTTCCAGAGGAGAGGTTCGACACCATAGTCAGGAACATCACACTTTCGAAAACTGCTTTCCAAGCAGTATATTTAGCTTGTGGTCCACTAGATTGCTAGATCCTTTTCAGGTGTACTGTCTTCAAGCTAAGTGTCACCCATCCTATATCTGTTAATTTCATTTTTATTGCTGAAGTATTGATGACCAACTGATCACAACATGGTATCCAAGCTCTGGGTCAATAAGGGAGATGCCATTCTGATAACAGGCCAAGACAACCATGGTGTGCTTCTCTTTTAGCTGTCTCGAAGAGTCTCCATCTGTCTGCTTTTATGTCAAGATTCCTTCACTGTTCATCAAGGTTGGGGTCAACATCCAGAACTGGAGACTTCCAGACTCACTGCTTGGAGGATTCAGCATTAATTTAGCTGCCTGACTCGGTGCAATGGGCCTTAGGGGCAGCTCACAAGCCATCCACTCAGAAGTCCTACTCTTCCAAATGGACTAAATCCATACCCTTTCTTAGGTTAAGAGGGCTCTCTCCATCCCAAGCCTAAATTCATCACATTCTAGAGTTTATTCTATCCCTCTCAGATTTGGGGCCCTCTTTGTCATCATTACGGTGTTGCCTTGGCAATTTCCTTTTGTCTCCAATTGAGAGGCTATCCTTCATGCTTCTATGGCTCATTTGTAAAAGGTTCCTTAGAGGATATAAACATTTACATCCTCTGAGTCTTGGGACCAACTCATGTATGGAGCCTCAAGTTGGTGTTGTCTCAACTTAAAAAAAAAACAACCTTTGAACTGATAGTATTGTGTGATGCTTGACTACTCACCTGAAAAACTTCCTTCTTCATTGCCATAATGCCTGCGAGAAGACCAGAGAGCTATGTGCTCTACATGTTGAGCAATCTTACTTTTTCACCAAGGCAAAATTGTCTTGTATCCTGATATTCCCTTCCTTTTAAAGTGGTGTCTATGTTTCCCCTGAACCAGGATATTGTTTTGCTGGCCTTTATGCAAAGCCCCACTTTTGAGCTCTACATTCCTTGGATGCTCATAGAGCCTTCATGTTCTACATCAACCGGACAGCAATTTTTATGGAAAAGCAGCAGTGTTGTTATTATTATTCAGTTTCGAAACTGTGCCTCTAGTTTCTCCTCAGCATTTCTCAAAATGGGTGGTTTCTACTATCCATCTAGCCTACGAACTAGCCGATAAAGTATCACCTACTCTCATTCGAGCTCACTCTACTGGAGCAGTAGCCACTTCCTATGCCTTTCTCATATCATTGGATGAGGTTTGCAGGGCTGCTGTGTGGGCAACAACTACTGACCTTTATATCACACTACAGACTAGGTGCTCGTTCCAGAACTGATGCATCCAGTTTGATGTAAAGTCAACTGTTTATTTGTGTTCTTGGGTAAGAGTCATTGTTTTTGAGGTCAATAAAGTTGCTGGTTGAATTATTGTCTATTGGGCTCTAGCATGACGCTCCCGCATCCATTTGTGAGTAGCTTGTGAGTACCCATTGTGTGAATCCCAGAAGCCACAAAGAAGAAGGACAGGTTGCTTACCTGTAACTGTAGTTCTTCGAGTAGTCATCTGTGAATTCACGCAAACCCACCCATCCTCCCCTCATTATGTGTCCTGTTTCCTTGGTCCTGGGGATGCTGTTAGGCAGTATCCTTGGGAACTGAGAGAAATGAGTGGGAACAGAGATAGATAGGTCAGTGGGTGTCCAAAGCTACCTCCAACAATATTTATAAATATTCTAGAAGGTTCTGAAGATGCGCTGCATAGGTGCAAAATAACCCATGTATGTGAATTCACAGATGACCATTCAAAGAACTGTAGTTACAGGTATGCAACCTGTCCTTCTCTTTACTCTGCATATTTGTTTCTGGCTGGCTTTTAAATGGAGCTTCAACTTGTTACTGGATTGTTTTATAGTTCTGGCAGAAATGCATCTTCTGAACTTCTGCTTGTGGTTTGCCAATGCACCTTTTTGGTTTCTGTTTTTCTTACCTAGATAATTGAAAGCCAAGCCTTTTGCATTGCATTTCTTTGAGTCCATTATGGTAACATGAGTGCTTGAGAAGTCACATTAGCATTAGTTGGGCTTTGGCAAATAGGGGAGAAAGTCCTTGGTTTGTATTAGGTGACAGTAGTGAGCACACTTGGATCCTATATGGCAATATTGAAGTTGGCTATTAGGTCAGATAAAAAACTAAATGCATACAGATGTTCAGCTGCCTCAATTAACAAATTTATCTTGCCTTTTTATATTCTGCTTGAGTTGCTAATAACAGTACAAGAAAATTTATGTTTATGAGGCAGCTACAACATTAAAAGCTATATGATAAAACAACTGAAATGTTATGCCCACCAATTAATCAAATACCAACAAACCAATTAAGCAACACTGAATGGAAAGCAAAAAGTGAAAAGATGGAACTCAACCAGGGAAGGAGATGTTTGAGACTTGGGGAACCTCAAGGCCTTCTGAAGCAGTACAATCTGCATTATTTGAACAGTTTAAATACATCTCTAGTCAACGGAAGACCTTTGTAATGTGGTTCATTTGGAGGTGTAGTTTATCCTGCTTCCATACCAGAGAGGATAAGTGGGGGGCACACATGTCCCACTCTCACAGCCTCAGGTGGGATCCTTTTAATGCCAGCGAATGAAGATGAAAGACTTTGTGAGAAGGTGATATTCTTGCAAAGACAAGTCACTTGATCAGACAGCTCTCTCCTCCTTGCTTTTGCCCTTAATTCAGCTGCATTGTTCTGTTACAGGCCTTTCTTTGAGGGAATGTCACAGTCAAGCTCCCAGACTGAAATTGGAAGCCTTAACAGCAAAGGGAGCCTTGGCAAAGATGCCACTAGCCCAGTAAGTAATGAGAAGAGACAGAAATTGTTTCTTGAAGTGAACCATAATTAATTGAATGGAACAGATTACAAAGATTTGTGATTTATATGGAAGAAAACATCTGAACTTGTTCCAGGATGTTATGGTGTTCTACATCACCATTATGGGTCATTAGCTGGCTGTACAGTCTCCCTGTCTCAGATGAAAGAAACATTCATATCTTGTGTTGATAAAAATTTTTCTGTCTGCATCTTGTCTAAAATGGATGAGTAAATCCATTTTAATAGAGTTATGAGTGAGATAGCATTTGCATTGCTTTTTTGTGGAACCAAAACCCTATGTGTCCTGAGGGTCCAATGTAATTGAAAAAGTAATCAATAAATGAAACAATTAGAAATAAGACATAGTAAGAAAACAAAACAAAAAGGTGGGAACAGTTGTCTCTGTCATAGAAGACCCTTCTAGGGACCCCGCTTCATTTCTTTGTCAACTGAAACCTTGAGATACATCTGTGAAATGGTCCGGACTCTGTGAAAGTTTATGTCAACCAAAGGTTGTTAGTCTTTAAGATGACACAAGACTATATCTTGCTTTTCCTGCAGCAGAGTGCCTTCACTCCTTCATTGCCAAATTTTGGGGGTTAGAAACTTTTGTATGAAAGTTGGGTTTCCCAGGGATCTGAAGGCTGTTTCATTCTTTTAGGGAGTCAAATGTTGCCTTTCTTGGTGTTATTGGGATCAGGCAGTAAACAGATATTCTTGATTAATGAGCTACCTAAATAAAGTCTCATCTAATAACTACAGACATGACTATTATGAGACATAGGCCTGTTCCAGACTGCCAAAATAAAGCTGCTTTGGGTCTCTTTGGAGGTATGCTGTTTAAATGATGCATGCAACCTAATAATCTGGAAGCTGCACCAAAGCTGCACTCCAGTGTTTAGGAACAGAGTGTGGCTTTGGCGCAACCTCCGGACTCTTAGGACCCATGCATCATTTAAATAGCATACCTCCAAAGAGACCCGAAGCAGCTTTTTTTGGCAGTCTGCTTGCCTCATTTGATTTCTTCTTTTTCTCTGCTGTTGTATCCAGATAGAAGCATCCATTGCGGACAAAATGAAACCCAGCAGGAATAAAAATGCAGACGACAGTATTAATGAAATAGATACATTGGTAAGCACATATGTCCTATTCCTGGTTGCCGACCTTCTCAACTAAAGAATTTCCCAAAACCCACGAAAAACTATGGATGCCAGCCATGAAAGCCTTTGACTTCACAATTTCTGTCTGTTCTTATCATAGAGATTAATTCTGAATGATCCTTCCCCCCCCCCTTGCCCTTTTACTCTAGGATGGCAATGAGCCAGATGCATTTGGGGACTCAACTACTTTAATCATCCCAGAAAAAGTAAAGACTCCCATGAAGACTAGCATGAAGGGAGAGCTTCAGAACATGGCATCACCTAGGTAATTATGGCTCATGTTTTGGTGGTGGTTGTTTTATTTTAATCCTATTCCTCTGGAAACTGCTCAAAATGCATAATCTCCTGATAGCTGTTGGAGATTTTCCCGTCCTCATAACAGGTAATTCTTTTGGAAGCCTAGCTGACCTGGGATATGGAAATGACCACACTGGCTCCTACTTGTCCAGTAACCGATAAATAATTTTCAGTTTCTGTGGCCTGAAGATAGGAACAGAATTCTTGGAGAAGGAGGATAACCAAAATGGTCAAAGGTCTGGAAACCAGGCCCTATGTGGAGAGGCTTAGGGAGCTGGGTATGTTTAGCCTAGAAAACAAAAAGGTTAAGAGGTGATATGATAGCCCTGTTTAAATATTTGAAGAGATGTCATATTGAGATGGAGCAAGTTTGTTTTCTGTAGCTCTACTGAATAGGAGCAATGGATTCAAGCTACAGGAAAAGAGATTCCACAAGAAAGTCACTAAAGTCCCACTTCTTGATGACTTGAAACTTTGCTAAATTCTTAAGAGTTTCTTAACATTCTCCATTCATGGCTGATATATTCTCTGGGGCATTCCTTTTTCTCTGTGTCAGTAATGTCTAGACACTTGGTTCTATAAATTTGTTGTTGTTTAAAAAATTAAAAAAACTGATACTTTATATGGTATACTTGTATAGTGAAGCTAGAAAGATTCCCAAACTTCACCGACTAAATGGAACATCTATCTTGATCATATATTATATATAAGAAAGTATCAGTTGTTCTTGAGATCCTGTGGGATCCTGTGTACTACCTTGAATAAATGCTTATGTTTAAGTTAAGTACCTCAATGTTTTCCTCCAGCTATTAGCTTGACTTGCATGATCTCTCCCATGATCAGTCAGTTAAGAGCACTTGGAGGATTAATACTGTCTTTCCTCTACTTAACAGCAAAATGGACAATGCTACGCACACACCACGGCAGAAGCGCAGCACGCCCCTCAAGGAGCGCCAACTTTCAAAACCTCTCAGTGAAAGGACCAACAGTTCAGACAGTGAAAGATCACCAGACTTGGGTCATAGTACACAGGTAATCTACACTGAAGGTCTCTATCACTGTGGCTTAACTTCTTCTTTGGGAATAAGGTTTAAGCTTGCTTACAAATATGCTGTATCTTTCCAGTTGTAGTATTCAGGCTTTCTAGTCCTGAATGTCTTCTGAACCAGTTATGAAAGCAGATATGCCCATACTTAGATATTTTTTTCCTTCCAAATTTAATGCTATGGTTAATGTAGATATTATTGCTGAGAAGGAAGTGGAATTCAAGCAGGCTAGAGTTGGCTGACTAACAAATGTAGCCATAATAGAGACAGGGCCCATGCCTGACCTGGAAGCTTGTCCCAAAGGGTCCTTTCTGCTTCTGAACTTTATTCAAATATATCCATTTCCATTTATTTTTTTAATCAACACTAATGGGCAGAATCTCTTTTCTCTTCAACTGTCCTGTAATCATAGATGTGAATAATGATTATAGTGATTTGCTGACAGGCTTATGTAAGAACAAATGGGTAAAGGATAGATGTTCTTTTTCATTCTGATTCAGTCTTAAAAATGATAAGAGCAGAAGAAAGTCTTACTCTTACTTGTGGGACATTGGGGATAATGCATGCTCTTTGATATTTACTTTACCATATGTTTGAGTTTAGAGTTATGGTGGTAAGTTATATTTTTAAAAGCCATACAATTTGCTTTAACAGATTCCTCGAAAGATTATTTATGACCAGCTGAATCAAATCCTTGTGTCGGACGCAGCACTTCCAGAAAACATCATCCTTGTGAATTCTATTGACTGGCAGGGTCAGGTAATAAGGAAGCTGATTATTGCTATGTCTCTGTTCCATTCTTTATACAACCAACAAAAGGAGAGGCCAGTTTTACAAGAGATTAACTAAGTGGAAGATAATAAATGTCTCATCCATAGTTGACATTCCTTGTTAAATGTAATGTAACTGCATAGTAAAATTCAGGCGAAAAATGAAAAGGAAAAAAAGCATTTATAAAGAATGGAAGGGAAGGAATGCTGATGTGTATCCCAAACTTGCAGGAACAGTGTAAGGAAAGATAAAGCTCAGAACAAGCTATAACTGGGTAGGAAAGAGGGAACAAAAAAGGAAATTTTTAGACATGTTAAGAGCAAGAAACCAAGGAAGCAGTGGGTAGTAAGAATAGTAAAATGCTAACCGTCCACAATGAAAAAGCAGCACTGTTCAACATTTATTTTGCTTCACTTTTCCCCTCCAAAAGTGAACTCGGCATCCATTCAGCAGAGACCTTGGTGAGGGATCTGAATTGCAAATCGAGGAGCTTGATGATGTATTCTTGGAACCACTTGCTGTTATTTTTGAGAAATCTTGGAGACATAAGGTGCCAGAGGACTGGAAAAGAGCAAACATTGTTCCTCTCTTCAAAAAGGGCAAAAGAGATCTGGGGAACTACAGACCATACTTCCCAACCTGAATACAAGGAATTTTTTAAGAACAGATTATAAAAGAGTCTCCAAAGGTCTGGATGACAAGGCAGTGATTGGTAGGAATCAGCATGGGTTTATCAAGAAAAAATCCTGCCAAAATAAACTGAATAATAATAATAATAATAATAATAATAGGATTTATTTATATGCCGCCCAATCACTGGTTCAATAGGCCCTCCATATCCATGGATTCTTTATCCATGGATTCGAACATTCACAGTTTGAAATATATATATATGTATGTATGTATGTATGTATTTTTGAGATTTTACAAAAACAAAACAGATTAATCTACTTTCCATACATATACATACTTTTATATCTTAGTCGGTTTTTTTTTTTGGTTGTTGTTTTTTTGTTTTACAAAACCCCCTAAATATCCCCTCAGTGCACCCCACCCCCGGAGCCATTCCCGTCTTTATACTCCATCCAAAATTTTAAATCCTCCTGTGGAGTGTTCGAAAATATTTTTAAAATATATGAATTCCAAAAAAAACCCCACAACCTTGATTTTGCCATTTTATTGGGAAACCAATGGCTGCACTTCAAACTGAAAAGAAACTTTGAGTGTAATGTTAAAGGATTCTGCCCTGGAACTGTCACTCTAACATTTTTATAAATAATGAGTTAGTTGATGGGGTAGAAAGAATTCTTATCAAGTATATGGTTGATACAAAACTAAGAACTATAGCTAACACTTTAGAAGATAGGAACAGAATTTTAAAATGCTTCAATAAACTAAAAAATTGTGCTGAAACCAATAAGAATGAAATTCAACAGGGACAAATAAAAAAGTCTATGTTTAGGTCACAAAAATTAATTGAATACGTATAGGATGGGGGATACTTGGCTTAGCAGTACGTGTGAAAAGGACTCAAGATTATTGTAGATCATAATTAGAACATTTTTTTTAATTTTACATAAATTTTATTTCTTACCAAAAAAGGCAGCGATCATAATTTGAACATGACCCAGCAGTGTGATGCCTCAGCAAAGAAAGTAAATACTATTTTAGCCTACATTAATGGAAGCATAATTTCCAAGACCAGAGAAATAATAGCCCCACTATTTTCTGTGTTAGTTGGTCCTCAACTGGAGTACTGCATTCAGTTCTGGGCACCCCATTTTAGGAAGTCACGTAGGAGCAGGTTCAGAAAAGGGGAACAAGAATGATGAGAGGTATGGCAAACAAAACCTGTGGAGAAAGGTTGAGAGAATTAGTCATGTGCAGCCTGATGAAGAAAAGATTGGGGGGTGACATGATTGCATTCTTTCAATATTAATAGGGCTGTCACAGAGAAGAGGGTGCAGGTTTGTGAAGTCCTGCTCCTGAGGGTAGGACTCAGTCTAATGTTTTGAAGTTACAACAAGGTAGATTTTGATTGAATACTGAAAGAGCCTATTGACTGTAAGAGCTATTTGACAATGTAACCAATCACCTAGGGAGGTGGTGGGATCTCTATATCTGGATGTCTTCAAAAAGAAAAAAGCAGCAGGAACAGAATTCTTCTGTTAGAGAGAGGCCTTGCCTAAGTTGGCTGTCTGAGGTTTGGGGATTCTTTGTCCCACTGAAGCCTATTTCATGTGGCTGTGGGGAAAGGGGAGATGGTTTCCTTAAAATAAATGAGGCTGTTAGATAGAATTGCATGTCCATTGTCACCCAGCACCTTGGTTATTTTTTTCTCTTGCTTGCTGGGCCAAGTGTAAGCTACGTCTCAGATTTCCATCATCTCAATTGTACTGGGGCATGTTAAGCTTGTATCCAAGGTGCTTAATGGTGCTCAGTTACCAGCGTTTTGTCTGAGGTCACGTGGCCAGTGATTTGCTGATCAGAAGAGAAGAGTTGGGTTCCTGATGACTTTCTTTTCCTCCTAGTATGTAGCTGATCTCCTTCAGGACCAGAAGAAGCCAGTAGTTTGTACATGTTCCACCATCGAAGTACAAGCTGTCCTCTCTGCAATCCTTACAAGGATCCAGCGATAGTGAGTTCACCAAACTGCATCAGTGGCATCTCCATGGTTTTTTAAAAAATGAGCTGCCTGCCTTCAGAATGTCTGTTTCTATATGTGTGTGTAGGAACGTATGTGAGAATTTGCTGAGTTTGGTTTGGTGTTGCCTTAGTAGACTGTCAGGATAGATGATGTACGGAGGAGAATCACCAGGGCTCTATGACATCTTTGTACATTTTCTCTACATATAAAAGCTTAGCCACCCCCTCTGCCCCCCCAATTCTCTTCCAGGATACGTAATAGTAGAAATGTATGGTTCTTCTGTTCACTTTAATGGGAGGAGCACAGATTGCCTGTGGCTCCTCTGGGTTTCTTTGCAAGCTTCAAGCCATAGTGAGCTGAGAGAGTTGGTTTCCCAACATAGTCCTGATTGCTGCCTCAAAGGAGGTTCCACGACTTGGCCGTGGCTTCTTCATCTCACAAGCAGTGAGGGGAAGTCAAGACCTATATAATTAAGGATATCTTTTGGGTTCCTTTGCTCCCTGGGCTCTTTGTCACTGTAAGATGCTTCTGTCAGGAGTTGACAGGGCACATTGTAAATTCTCCCTAGACTCTAGGGCCTAGAGGATTCACACTATATTCTGTTGTCAGTTTAATTGGAGTTAGGAGATTGCTTAATGCTAGGGTGCAAGCCCTGAAACATCCAAAGCAGTGTCTCTTGAGTGTGCCAAGAGTAATCATTTGTGGAATTATGGGTGGAAACCTTTTAGAGCAGAGGGACTGCAGGCTTGAGCTCCAGCACCTCTCATCTTAGAAAGTGAGCTTTCTCTGAAGCTGTTGATGGTGCTGTTAGTATCCAGCTTTGCAATAATATTCTCCTTGGGAGTATGTCTGCTGAAGTAGAGGGCAAGGAGAAATATCTGTGCTTGTGAAACTGGAGCCTTTTGCTTCATCTACCCGAGTTGTTGGTTTATTTATATAAACCTAGTTGGAGGTAAAAGCAGATGTCCAGGCTCCAAAAGAGTTTGCAGGTTTGCCTGGTCTCTCCACAACAGAAGTATTGCATTACCTGCTCTCAGTGTTTTGTTTGGAGGCAGCAATAGTTCATCTGTCATTGTGCAATTTTAATATGTGCTTCTCCAGTTCATGGGTGCCCCCTCCTGGCCCTTGTCTGCAGCTGGAACTTTGAAGCCCTGCTCCTTTGTTCAGTGTGACAGATACTAGGAATTTAGAAGTGGCTCCTTTCCATGACATTTATGTGACTCCTCAAGATGCTTGAATTTTTTAAAAAAAGTATCTATAAATTTTATAATATAAAACTACATATAAGGGAAAGACCACATAACTAACACACATTAAACAACACACAACAAACTATTACAATACAGCACAGTAACATGCAGTAGTAAACTAAAAAAGCGTTATGCAGTTGACTTCTTACTTGTCAGTCATTGGTTATAATTATCAACTTATTTTACTTCGTCTATAGTGTTGCCTTACATACTTTGACCTTTGACTTTGAACTTTTTATGACAGGCAGTGTGCAGTGCGCATGCAACTTGTGATAGTCAGTCATAATACACCCCTTAGTTTCAGTCTGAGGGAAAAGGCAAGAGCAAGGTGATTATGAATTTGTGAATGTAGAGCCCAACAGTTGGCTGTCATAATTTCTCTGTTTCTTTCCCTCTGCAGCTGTAACTGTAATTCCTCTATGCCACGTCCTGTGAAGGTGGTGTCTGTGGGAGGCCAGAGTTACCTCAGTTCCATTTTGAGGTTTTTTGTGAAGCAACTGGCAAACAAGACATCAGACTGGCTGAACTACATGCGCTTCCTTATCATCCCACTGGGTAAAGACTTGCTTGTTTGATAGGTGGCTGTTAAACTGAGCATTGGAAACCCAAAGCATAAGCTTAACTATGGGCTGAAACAGATGGCCCATTTAGTCCTGCTTGGCACTATCTTCGAGGCGTGGTGTTTACATGCACCACTCTCCCAAGACAGACAGAAGCTGGGCTGGCAATTAAACGCCAGCTGGCTTCCCTCCCACTTTAGATGCCACTTTCCCTAGAGCTGGCTTTTGGGGAGGAAAAGCTGGCTCTTTGGAAGAAGGGGCAGCTTTTTTCCACCCCAAAAAGGAGCAGTTCTTATCTGCTTCTTTTTGGAGTGGAATGTGGCTGGAATGGGGCCGTCAGGCATCTGTATGCCTTGACCCCAATCCAGATTAAAAGGGGTGGCTCTAAGACATTTGGGCTGTCCGTATCCCCCCTTAATGACTTAACATTTGAAATATTTTAACTTTGAATCTTAATTTCCTCAGGGGAATTTTTTTCTCTCTCCTGGGGTTGCTCATTGCAAGTGATGAGGCTTGTCTCAGTTGTTGGCAGCAAACCTCTACCTATTTGCTCTTGAAATTGTTTCTTTTCATTCTAATCAGTTACTGAAATTGGGACTGAAAAACGAAATATTTAATGATGGTGTTTTCTTTTCATGGTAAATAGCAGCTTTTGTTAACATGTTTTTTTCTCAACACCATTCCAATGTTTTAAAATTTGTCCTTAGCCTGCACATTACAGAATATGTATATGTATGGAGCAGGATCATAGAATCATATTATCATAGAGTTGGAAGAGACCCCAAGAGCCATCCAGTCCAACCCCATTCTGCCATGCAGGAACTCACAATCAAAGCATACCTGACAGATGGCCATCCAGCCTCTGTTTAAAGACTTCCAAGGAGGGAGACTCCATCACTCTCCGAGGAAGTGTGTTCCACTGTCAAACAGCCCTTTCTGTCAGGGGTTTCCTCCTAATGTTGAGGTGGAATCTCTTTTCCTGTAGCTTGCATCCATTGTTCTGGGTCCTGTCCTCTGGAGCAGCAGAAAACAAGCTTGCTCCTTCCTCAGTATGACATCCCTTCAAATATTTAAACAGGGCTATCATATCACCTCTTAACCTTCTTTTCTGTAGGCTAAACATACCCAACAGACCCTTCACCATTTTAGTCACTCTCCTCCTTCATCCTGGAGAGAAGTAACCAGTGGCGCACCACAGGGTTCTGTGAATATTAGGAGGAACTTCCTGACAGTAAAGGCTGTTCGACAGTGGAACACACTCCCTCGGCGTGTAGTGGAATCTCCTTCCTTAGAGGTCTTTAAGCAGAGGCTGGATGTCCATCCGTCGGGGATGCTTTGATTGAGAGTTCCTGCATGGCAGAATGGGTTGGACTGGACCTTGTGATCTCTTCCAACTCTATGATTCCATGAGAATGAGACACTTCATCCATATTTGGTCTAGGACTGACAAAACAAATTTTCCAGAAGAACCATGGGATAAAATTTGTCGTTCTATGGCTTGGGGAAAGATGGTTTCCTGATGCCAAAGGGTTTGTTGTTTCCTGATGCCAAAGGTTCAGTACCTATATGTCAGCTTTGGTGCTAGATTGACAGATGTCATCAAGGAAAATCATAGGAATGGGCCTTGTTTTTCTTTTCTTCTGCAGGTTCTCATCCAGTGGCCAAGTACATAGGCACTGTGGATATCAGATACAGTGGTATGTTTCTTGATACAGGTTGGAGAGAACTCTTCAGCAAGTCTGAGCCACCTCCAGCTGGTAAGAGTGGGTTATCGGTAGATGAATTTACTTTGATACCCCAAAGCAGGCCATAATGGCATTTGCTAAAACTAGGAATGCAAGATCTGACCACAGAGAGCTTTCACTGGTACCTGAATTTGGATCTTCCAACAGATGCACAGTTGGGAGCAGTAGTAAAATGCAGATAGTCAATCCAATAGCTGTGTTAATCTGGGAAATCAGTACACAAAGGGATCTGGTATCACCTTTGAAACTAACTGAAAGAGAGAAATCAGTAGCATGAGCTTTCATAGACTTTAGTGCACCTGAGGAAGCTCATGCTACCAACTTCTCTCTTCCAATTAGTCTCAAAGGTACTATAAGGTCCTTTTGCATAGCCCAACCAAGTTGGATAAGATATGTGAGGGTGACATCAGAGAGATAATGATACATTGGCAGTGATGTTTACCACATCAGGGTATAAATCATGCACCACCCTTACTCCGTGGTGGTTTGCTCTCTGCTTGTCCCCTTCATCCATTTCTTGGCTTGATACTCTTTTTGCTTTGGTGTAGCTCAGTGCCTAGTGCAGATCTCAGAGCTTGCAGCATAGAAAATCTCCATTCATCTGTCCTTAGTAGAGCTGAAGGTTCAGTGTTCTTTTCCAACTTGACATTTCTTGTGGGATGTACTCTTCTTGTTCTTCTTTTTCTTCAGACTCTTTAGATGTGGTTGGCCGGATAATGCAGTACATAAGTGGAGCAAATGTGACACATCAACTGCCTGTAGCTGAAGCCATGCTGACATGCAAACATAAATTGTAAGCTCCTACTTCTTTTATCTGTTACAGGTTTCATATCAGTGAACTATTTAGTATAGTATAATACAGTATAGTATAGTATAGTTAATATAATTAAGAAAACCCATATAGTGGGCTCTTGGTTTCAGGACCCCCAGTGGATACCAAAATCCATAGATGCTCAAGTCCCATTAAATATAGTGGCATAGTAAAATTATTTCCCTTACATTAAATGGCAAAACCAAGGCTTACTTTTTGAAATGTATGTATTTTTAAAATATTTTCAAGCTGTGAATGGTTGAATCCACTGATATAGAAGGCTGACTGTGTTTTTAGTATCTTCATTCATTAAAAAGTAATTACATTTTAATGTATACATTCCGTTTCACTTGCCTCTACAATGATCATGTCATACATTTAAAAAGCCACTGTAAGAGGCAAGTCACTGTAATCCTCATCCTCACCCCCCCCACACACAAAAGAGATAGTAGGTGACCCAAAGTTGCCAAGTCATGGTTTCTGTGAATCACAAAAAAAGTTATATATGCTTGGGCATTATTCAGAACCTTCTAGAGCTGTTACTGAATTATTTTGGTGCTAGTCGGACCAAATCTTCCAGGTGACCTACCAGCTTGCTTCCCACTTAAGCATTCAGTTCCCTTTTTGTCTGCCCCTGCAGCAACATCCCAAGAGATTCCTACTACACACACACACCCCGCCAGGCATGCCTGGCTTCCCTTCTCATCGTTTCTGAGTTCACTGAGAATTCTGGTCCCGATGCATATCCTTCTTGCACATTCATACGTCAAAGTTTCATCGCTGCTACAATCCTGTATCTGCATGTTAACAACTTTCCTCTGCATTACTTATGTTTTGTGAGAAAGTATATTTACCTAGGCTGCACTGAGGTAAAGCTAAATCCATTCCTTAGAGGAATACTGTTGAGTCTATACCACTCTATTGAGCCTAACTCACACTCTCATATGCATTGAGTGTTTTGTTTCCACTACTTCATCATGCTTAAGAAGGATGAATGTTGAGTCTCATCCAGGACCTTTGAAATGTCCACCCCGGATGCAGCAAGATTTCACTCTAGGTTCCATCCTTCCTCTGATGCAGAACTGTGACTGATGCACTACACTAGACCTGAAGGAAGTGTATTTTCACATGCATCAGGAAATTGTCAGGCTTTACAGCCTCCAACATATCCAACAGCTTGTCAGGCTTTACAGCCTCCAACATATCCAACAGCTTTCCCACTGATGAAAGAACAGTAGCATTGATTGAGGAGGTTAGGATGAACCAACACTTCTTAAGGCTACAGCTTGAAATCAGTGTGTTGGCCTTTGAGCTTGATCTTCCTAGTTGTATGAGCTGACCCTTATCCAGGGTGTATGATTCACATAAGGCAGACATTTGCATTTGCATCCATAAACATAAACACAGGCTGCTATAAATGTTCAGTTCATACTGTGGAGCTCTAGACTAATGTGCACTATCCCCTACAGGTACACGTAAGTAATCTGTTCTTCCATACAAGCTACAAATCATTAGGACTCTGCTTTCGTCTTAGAACAGTTGGGTCCATGTCATACTCTTTTTTTCAAGGGTTGACAACCTCATTATGGAACCACTGACATTTTCCATATGAAAGTTGTAATGGACTTGAGCCTTCAGGCCTCATATTCTCCTTGTTTAGGAGTATGTCTGTAGAATGTAAAAGGGGATGGGGGGGAGAAGGCCCTTGTTCTTCCGTAGCTCTTCTGTCCTACTTGCTGGATTTTAACTGCTGTTTCCTTTGCCCACAGCCAAGATGAAGATTCTTACCAGAAATTCATCCCTTTCATTGGGGTAAGAGATTCTCAATTTCTTTGCTGTTTCACCCCATTATTTGCTTTTGGTTTGCACAAATTGTATTGAATTGATCACTTAGATAACTTAGAGAAAATCAGCTTCTGAAAGCAAATGCTCATGCATTCCTTTTAGACCAGTGGTTCTCAAACTGTGGGGCAGGATCCCCAGGGAGGCACAGGGGTTGCTCAAGGGGAGTGCGAGACTTGGAGGCCCTGGTCCCTCCTCTTCCTCCTTCTCCACTTCCCAAACTGTTTCTGTCCTGGAGGGGAAGCAAAAGGCAAGGAGGGTGCTTAGAACAGCCACCTCTCTGAGAGAGGAGGAGGAGGAAGAGGAGGAGGAAGAGGGTGGGGAAGTTTGCTGGAACATGGACTCAGGCAGGGCCCATCTCAAGCTGCTGCTGCTGCTGTGTCCCTCACTCACCTGTCCTGTCACTGCTCTGGTTCTTGGGATGAAGACACTGCTGTAGCCTCAACCAGTGTGGCCTAGGCACACAGATGCCAAAGGAGAGTCAGGGTCTGCAATGGCCCCCAGTGATGGTGGAGGCCAGCGACACCTCTAGCTTGTGGTCCAGCCAGGCTCTGGCTGGACCCCCTCAGAGGCAGATAAGAAGTGGCCTTGGTGGCTCCATTCCAGAATGAAAGGCACATCTGACTGGCTGGCTGAGGAGGAGCAGTGCAAGTGCACCACTTCCTGTGAACCACTGGAGCAGAGGATGTGTCTGGGCTTGCTGCTACTTTATACCACCCTCCTCCTGGCTAGCCAGCCAGGGACTTTCATTCATAGGCACTAGCTCATGACAAGCTGCTCCTCTGGTCTGGTAAGATGGGTGGGTGGAGCAGGGGCTGGAGGGGGCCCAAGAAGAGGAGGAACAAACAAAGAGCCCTTTGGGTAGCTGTCTGGGTGGTGGAAGATTTGGGGGCCCAGCCCAACCAGCTTCCAAGAGGTCCCATGTCTCTGCCCCCCTGAAGCACTCATTCTCTCTTGCACTTAGTCACACAGTTTCTCTTGCTCTTTTTCTTTCCCATGCTCACGCCAATTTCCTGACCCGCTTACCTATTTCTTTGAGAAGAATTTATTTCAATCTCAATAGGTGATACACAGGATTCTTTTATCTCTTTGTTTATGACACACAAATCTTTCTCTGACACACATGTACGCACACACATGCTCAGCTGCTTGCTTTTTCTTGTTTGCTTTCTCCCTCATACCTTCCCAGCCAGTTAATTCTGTAGTTAATTAATTAATTGTGTGTCTAATAATCACACATACTCTCATCATATTGTCTCTTCCTCCCTCACAGACACTGATTCACATGTTAATTAACATGTTAATTAACATTCACATGTTAATTCTCTCTCTCTCTCTCTCTCTCTCTCTCACACACACACACACACACACACACACACACACACACACACACAATGACACTTTCTCTCAGTCACACACACATTAATTCTCTCACATTAATTCTCCTGCAGTGTGTGGGTCACTTTCTTTCACATACTAGTGATCTTTCACACACATTCAGTAATGCTTTTTTTCTGATCCCCTCCCCCTCAGATGCATTCATTCACAGTCACAAATTTTTCTCTTTCTTACACACACACTTAGTAATGTCTTTTTCTGACTCTCTCCCTCATATGTTCATTCACACACAGCCTCACACACAAATTCTGTTGCGCACACACCCAGTCGCACTCTTCATCTTTTTTTACATACTCGTATACTTGCCATGTACACGAGAGAATGAATGTTTCTGTTAGACTGTGTGTGTGAGAGAGTAAATGAATATGTGTTTGAGTCACAACGGTAAAACGTTTGAGAACCATTGTCATAGATACATTAAACTTTTGCAACCCATCTCATTCACAAGGCTATCATTCAGTTCTACAATGTCCCCTTCTCTAATGATGCTAAACAGGAGTTGTGGCCTGAAACGTCAGATGTGTGATTTAGCTTGACCAAATTTATCTTTCTGGGCTAAGATATAGGCAGTTAGTGGCTATACAGGCAGGTGGCTAAAAGCTGCCCGTCTTTGTCCCTGGATGCGCTCTCTAAAAAGAAGCCACTCTAGGCAGCTTCTTTTTAGGGGTGTCATTATGGCACTTGCATGCCATGATGACGCCCCTTCTGGAAAGTGCCGTTTGGGTGCTCTGATGCCCGTGCTTCATCATGGCGCACCGCTAATAGAGCTGGGCACATGTGGATGCCTGGCCCTATCTAGCCCTAATTTCGGGCCCAGCTTATGCCCTTGTAGTGTTCCAAGTGTGCACCTATTAATGATTTTAGTTTTGAAGGTCCTGTCACCTATATCTTTCTGTCAGTTTGTTTTTATTTAAATTCAAATCACAGCTTTCCCAAATGGATCTTGCAAAGGACAAAGTTCTCTTTTCCCACACAGCCCAGAGCTTTCTGCCTGACATTTCAGGCCACTGCCAATCTTCTTTCCTTTCTTTTCCTCTCCGCTCCCACTCTTAAATAAACACATTGGACTAGATTTGAGAAATTACCCTCTGCTTGATGGAGAGGGAGGCTCTTCATGATTAAGGAAAGCTGCTGCTGTTTGCTAATATGGCAAGATGCTGCTGGCCACTGGGGACCACTCTTTCCCTGCCAAGGAATTAGCATGCCTAACAGGAAACAAAATATTGGCCAAGAAAAAAGCCAGAATACTCAACTGCAAAACAAAATGAAACAAAGGGCCTGAACAGACAGGCCCAAATAAAGCTGCTTTGGGTCACTTTGGAGCTATGCTGTTTAAATGACACACGTATCTTAAGAGACCAGAAGCTGCCCCAAAGATGTGCTCCATTCCTTAGAACTGGAGCATGGCTTTGGCGCAGCTTCCGGCCTCTTAGGACACATGCATCATTTAAACAGCATAGCTCCAAAGTGACCCGAAGCAGCTTTATTTTGGCCTGTCTGTTCAGGCCCAGAGTCTCTTATTTTAAAAGCACAAGGGAAATGG
Source organism: Sceloporus occidentalis (assembly GCA_023333645.1). NCBI lineage: Eukaryota > Metazoa > Chordata > Lepidosauria > Squamata > Phrynosomatidae > Sceloporus > Sceloporus occidentalis. The sequence continues at coordinate 10,279,963 of JALMGF010000020.1, forward strand.
AGTCAACCTGAGCCAGGCAGCTGGGTTCCTCAGCATGCTGTGATCCACTGGTATGCACAGGAAATGCTGATATGATAGCAACCAGCTAAGGGTTGCTTAGTATATGAATTTTTAAAATATACTCAGCCACCTGTTTTTTACAGAAGCAGCTAAAACTTATACTTAATGGAGAACTAAAGGTAACTTGAAACCTTTAGATTTTGGGTTAGTGGTGGTCTTTTAAAATATTGAAAAGTAAATTTTGCTTTATATTGCAGTTTCCTGGGGTTGGGTGAAGTTTTAAATCAATGTTGTGACAGTCAAAATACACCACAGTTTCCTTGTGCAGCTTTCTCTGGTGGTATAGATAGCCTTTCCCCCCTTTTAGCTGTGGTGTACACTTCAGCTGTGGGTTGTGTATGTGTCAGTCATCATTAAGCCCTGTCAGTGTGCCAGCCACTCTCATTTCTGATATTCTTCCTTTCTTGGTGCATATCACATTTATGATCTGAAAGGAAAAGGCAGCACAGTAAAGGTGCTTCCTCAGTTTTGACATCCTAGTAGTTTCTAATACGGTGGCTACTCCAGGCCAGGGCTTCTGAGAGCCATATCCAAATCCAGATCTGGAGTGTATATTCTTCAACCCATAGTCAAGTCAATTGCTGGAGCCTGAAGGGCAGTACGGCATACAGAAGGTAAAGCAGTGCAGGTCAGGTAAAGGGAAAAGGCTAGGCTAGCATTTATACCAGGGTTAGACTAATAATTCAAGTGGTTTATAATGTCAGTGAATCACAAGGTGAGGTTGCATACTACAGTTTTCTGTCTCTACCTGTGGAAGGTTTGAGGCTTGAAAACACATATGACTGAAAACCTCCAGTAATTTGTTGTGCTACAGCTCCCAATTTCATGCTTCAAAGGTACTGCTTCAATCCCAAATAGTTGCTAATCCAGACCTGATGAGATTGCAAAACAAAGGGGAGGAATGGCACAGGTTAGATACTATGGATGCACTGTTTTCATTATAATACAGAATAGCCTGTTTATCTTCCATGGCTTTGAAATCAAGTTGCCTGCTTTCATTTGGTCAAAGGTTTTTAATTTGCGCCTACATCTATAATATTTTACAGGCTTTGTTTGGAATGATTCACCTTTAGTGCTCTTTTCCTCTTCCTCCTCCCACTCTTTCCCTCCCATCTTTGCTGTAGGTGGTTAAGGTGGGCCTCATCGAAGATTCTCCTGCAGCTACAGGTATAGCACACCTCACTGAACAAAAACCAGTTATTGTAAATGCTCCATATCCAGGAGCAGGGTGATTTGCTTAGCTAATGTGGATTAGGAAGTGATTGACCCTTCTTGACAACAAATGAAACTGCTTTTGTGATACCCCAGGATAGCTGTGTCCCCTAGTCTGTGCCCAAAACCTCCATGCAGAATTGATTCCATTCCTCTCTATCAGTGAATGGAGAGAGTTAACCTTTTGCTGAGCATGGGCGGTGGGCAACTGCAAAAAGTCAAGTTGTTGCACCCACCACTTTTCTTTTCCAACCAACCAAATAAATAAATAAATAAATCAGAGAACCAGTTCTGGTTTTGAAAAAAATACTGGGGCACCAAAAAGGTGCCGTCGTCATAGTAAAAATGGAGCCCTTGCAGGTTTCTGGAAATATTTGTCAAAATATTTTTTTTCAGCATTTAGGGGTTCCAGGTGACGTACAGGGAACTTTGAGGAGAGCTTATGTGGTCCGCTTGTTGTGTGCCTTCATGTTGTTTCCGACTTATGACAAACCTATCATGGGATTTGCTTGGCTAGATTTGTTCCTGGGGAGGGGGGTTATGAGGCTAAGAGAGTGTGACTCGCCCAAGGTCACCCAGTGCTTTTACAAGGCCAAGTGGGGAATTGAAACCAGATCTGCCAGTATCCTAGTGCAACACTCAACTACACCATGCTGGCTGTTTATGTGACCCATAGGCCGCACAATTTCCATTGCTGAGGCCCATGACCAGATTCCACTTTAACTGTGGCCTATGGAATCCTGGGTTTTGTGGTTTGGAGAGGGACTATAAGGGACATGGTGGCTTAGTGGTTAAGATTATCAGAAGGTTGGCAGTTCAAGGCCCGGTGCTGCATGATGGGGTGAGCTCCTGTCACTAGCCCCAGCTTCTGCCAACCTAGCAGTTCAAAAGCATGCAAATGCAAGTCGATAAAGTAGGTACCATTTGGTGAGAAGGTGACAGCACTCTGTGCAGTCATGCAGGCCACATGAACACCTGAGTCAGCTTATTAATGCAAATGAGCAACACCCCCTACAGTTGGTTATGACTAACTAGACATTCACATCAAGAGAAAACCTTTACTTTTTTAGAGCCCACTGACAGAGAATTCTAAATACCTGTCCCTAAATTGTATTTTCTAGGATTGCATAGGATACTGCCATGGCAGGTAAAGAAGAATCATATTGCTATAAGTGTGTAGTGTGAAAGGGTCACTGATCTATAGAGACACAGGTTGTGCTTCAACTGATAGGCATGCGGGAATTCCAGGAGCATCTGTGTTGTTCCAAAGCCATTGTCCCATTCCTAAACCCTGAATAACTGAAAAAAGGAGAACATGGAAATCAAATTGTCTTGCAGACAATTCCATTGTCCAAAAGGTGGAAGAGGCAACAAGGGGGTCGGCTATTTTGGATCTGATCCTACCCAACAGGGATGACTTGGTTAATGGGGTGCAAGTGGTGGGATCCTTAGGTGGGAGTGATCATGTACTCCTGGAGTTTGTTATACAATGGAAAGGAGAAGCCAAGCATAGTCAGACACGCATTCTAGACTTTAGGAAAACTGATTTTAGTACACTTAGAGAAATACTGAGGGTGATCCCATGGTCAGAAATACGAAAAGAAAAAAGAGTTCAAGACGGATGGGAGTTTCTTAAATAAATATAATAAAAGTTTTATTTATATACCGCAACCTTCCATAGATCAGGGCGGTTTACAACAATGAAAAAAAATACATAAATCAACAAATCGCGCGCAAACAATACATCAAAAGAAACAATAAAAGCAATAAAAAAATAAAACCCCAGTTAGCCCTTCCTCATGGCCACGGAAGAGGAGGGAGGCCCTAAAAGATGTTCATGGGGGGAATGCTTGATGAAATAAGAAGGTCTTTAAATCCTTCTTGAATTGGGCCAGGGAGGTAGTCGAGCGGAGCTCAGTGGGCAGCGTATTCCAGAGGGCCGGGGCGGCGATGGAGAACGTCCGCTTAGTGACGGAAGAAAGCCTAGCCCCTGGCACCTTCAGGAGTTGCTGCCCAGATGTTCTGAGGGTGCGGGACGGAATATATGGGGAGAGGCGGTCCTTCAGGTATCCTGGACCCAAGCCATTTAGGGCTTTATAGGTAATTACCAACGCCTTATATTGAGCTCGGAAGCGAATAGGCAGCCAATGAAGATCTTTTAAAATCGGTGTTATATGGCTGGTCCTGGGAGCACCAGTGACCAGCCGGGCTGCCATATTCTGCACCAATTGTAGCTTCCGAGTTTGGTATAAGGGTTGCCCCATGTAGAGTACATTGCAAAAATCCAATCTTGAGGTTACCAGAGCATGTACGATCGTTTCAAGGTCCCTCTGGGCCAGGTATGGGCGCAGCTGGCGAATCAGCCGAAGCTGATAACATGTGCTCCTGACCGTCGCACTCACCTGAGCAGTCAGATGAAGCGACGAATCCAGAAGCACCCCCAGACTGCGCACGGAGTCCTTCACAGGGAGCGTGACCCCGTTCAGGACAGGTGGAACCACCGCCATTCCTGGACCAGGGGAACCTATCACTAGTACCTCCGTTTTCTCTGGATTCAGCTTGAGTCGGTTTTCCCTCATCCAGCCCATTACTGACTCAAGACAGGCCACGAGAGGAGAGACACCATCCCCAGTCACTGCATCAGTCGGAGACATAGAGAAAATAATTTGGGTGTCATCAGCATACTGATAACCCCGCGCCCCATGTCTCCGGATGACCTCTCCCAGCGGTTTCATGTAAATGTTAAATAGCATGGGAGACAGAATGGCCCCTTGAGGGACCCCAGTTTTAAGGGGCCTCTCGTCGGAGCACACGTCTCCCAGCTGCACCATCTGGGATCTCCCAGAGAGGTAGGACCGGAACCACTGGAGCGCAGTGCCCCCGATTCCCACCTCCGCTAGGCGCCCCAGAAGGATACCATGGTCTATGGTATCGAAAGCCGCTGAGATGTCCAAGAGCACCAGCAGGGACACGCTTCCCCTGTCGATACCCAGGGAGATACTGAAGGCACAATTTCAAACAGTTCCAATGAAGAAGAAAAATGGGAGATGTCTCAAGAAACCAGGATGGATGACTAAGGAACTTTCAACTGAGCTAAGTTTTAAATGGAACATGTATAAGAAATGGAAAAATGGAGAAATCACCAAAAGGGAATTCAAACACATAGCTAGCATACAGTATGTAGGAGTAAAGTCAGAAAAGCTAAAGCGCAGAATGAACTCAGGCTTGCTAGAGAGGTTAAGAACAACAAAAAGGGCTTTTTTGGATATGTCCGCAGCAAAAGGAAGAAGAAGGAAACGGTAGGGCCACTGCATGGTGAAGATGGCAAAATGCTAACAGAGGACAGAGAAAAGGCAGAATTACTCAACACCTTCTTTGCCTCAGTCTTCTCAGACAAGGAAAAGGGTGCTCAACCTGAGGATAATGGAGCAGAGGACAGAATGGGGGAATTTCAGCACAGAATAAGTAAAGAGATAGTACAGGAATATCTTGTTAATCTAAATGAATATAAGTCCCCACGACCAGATAACTACATCCAAGGGTATTAAAAGAACTGGCAAATGCAATATCGGAGCCATTGGCAATAATCTTTGAGAACTCCTGGAGAACAGGAGAAGTGCCAGCAGACTGGAGGAGGGCAAACATTGTCCCCATCTTCAATAGGGGGAAAAGAGGATCCCAACAATTATCGTCCAGTTAGTCTGACATCTATACCAGGAAAGATTATAGAGCAGATCATTAAACAAAGAGTCTCTGAACATTTAGAAGGCAATTCCATAATCACAAAAAGTCAACATGGGTTTCAGAGAAACAAGTCATGCCAGGCAAATCTAATCTCTTTCTTTGATAAAATTACCAGCTTGGTAGATGAAGGGAATGCTGTGGATATAGTGTATCTTGATTTCAGTAATGTTTTTGACAGGGTTCTCCATGACATTCTTGCAAACAAACCAGTGAAATGTGGGCTTGACAAAGTACGGTAACTGTTACAAGGATTTGTAATTGGTTGACTGGCCAAACCTAAAGGGTGCTCAACAATGGCACCTTTTCATCCTGGAGAGAAGTGGCCAGTGGGGTCCCACAGGGCTCTGACGTGGGCCCAGTGCTATTCAAGATCTTTATCAATGACTTGAATGACAGAATTGGGAGCATGCTTATCAAATTTGCAGATGACACCAAATTAGGAGGAGTAGCTAATACTCCAGAGGACAGGATCGAAATTCAAAATGACTTTAATAGATTAGAAAGCTGGCCAAAGCTAACAAAATCAATTTCAACACGGAGAATGTAAGGTACTACACTTAGGGTGGAAAAATGAAATGCACAGATATAGGATGGAGGACACCTGGCTGAATGATACTACATGTGAAGGGGATCTGGGAGTCCAAGTAGACCACAAATTGAACATCAGTCAAGGGTGTGACGCAGCAGCTAACAAGGCCAATGTGATTTTAGGCTGCATCAATAGAAGTATAGTGTCTAGATCAAGGGAAGTAATAGTGCCACTCTATTCTGCTCTGGTCAGGCCCCACCTGGCATATTGTGTCCAGTTCTGGGCACCACAATTTAAAAAGGATGTTGAGAAACTGGAACGTGTCCAAAGGAGGGCAACTAAAATGGTGAAGGGTCTGGAAACCATGTCCCATGAGGAACGACTTAGGGAGCTGGGGATGCTTAGCCTGGAGAAAAGAAGTTTAAGAGGTGATATGATAGCCCTGTTTAAATATCTGAAGGGATGTCATATTGAGGAGGGGTCAAGCTTGTTTTCTGCTGCTCTAGAGAACAGGACCCGGAACAATGGATGCAAGCTACAGGAATAGAGATTCCACCTCAACATTAGGAGGCACTTTCTGACAGTAAGGGCTGTTCGACAGTGGAACACACTCCTTCCTCGGAGTGACTCCTTCCTTGGAGGTCTTTAAACAGAGGCTGGATGGCCATCTGTCGGGGATGCTTTGATTGAGATTTCCTGCATGGCAGAATGGGGTTGGACTGGATGGCCCTTGCGGTCTCTTCCAACTCTATGATTCTCTTATTCTAAATATAAGGAGCTGTCTTGTAGTTATAAGGCAGATGCCTGCTTGTTTTTCTGGAACTCATTCAATAAATTTTCAATAAATCTTTTTGAATATAAAAATATAGTGCTTCCAGTCAAGACAAAGGTAATAGGGTTAAGCAACAAGTGCCTCATTAAAATCTTGCATTTTAGGTACATGCCTTAACCAAGGTAGAAAGGGCTGTGGGAGAGGATGTGGAAATAAACATTGCTGCCAACTTGAAGCCAACTGGAACATGCCTTCTGCTCTTCCTTATTGCTGAGGATTATACCCTTACGATTTCCTTCCTTTTCAGGAGAGGGAGATGATTCCCCCCTCGTCAGCCTTACAGTTCCTTCCACTTCTCCCCCTTCTTCCTCTGGCCTTGCCAGAGACATCACTGCCACTCCTCCATCATCTCCTTCTATGACTAGTGGACTGGCTGTCATGGGGTAAGTCTGTGTGTATGGACTTACCAGGTGGACTTAAAAGATTATCAAGTTTTACAAGTTGGGAATCTGGGTTGTGTTTGGTTTGAAAAAGAATCCCAAGAATGTGTGTGTGTGTCTTCAAGTCAGCTGTCGACTTATGGCAACATGTACCGGTATTTCCTAGGGTTTCCTTAGGCAAGGAATCCTCAGAGGTGGTTTTGCCAGTTCCTTCCTCTAAAATATAGCCTACAGCACCTCACATTTGTTGGTGTTCTCCCATCCAAGTACTAACTAGATCTGGCCCTGCTTAGCTTCCAAATATCACACAGGATCTGTCTCATAAATGCCCACACTATAAATCAAGGAGAGCACAGTGCATCCCTCCAGAAGTTCTTGGACTGCAGCTGCCAAAGGTCCTAGCCATAGCCTGTGTTGAGGAATGCTTGCAGTTGCAGTTGAGTAACATTTGGAAGTGTCACACTTTGCCTTTCCATTCTGTGGATCTCTCAGACAGTGGACATGCTCTCCTTAAATCTTGACAATATACTTAGATTAGGCGATAAATGGGTGGCCACTCTTCTTCTTTTTTCCAGTTGTAGTTTGTAGTAACTCAGTGAATACGTGATTTTTCCTGAGAGCTCTTTTTCAGAAATTCAGAGATCTCACCACTACTATTCAAACTACGTATGTACTCTGCCAGCAAATCAAATCATCCCAGGAAAAACTGCTCCTTCCAATGCCTCTCCCTTCTCCTCCTTAAATGGAAAGAATGGAGACAGTCTAGCAGACATCAGTTGTTTGTCTTCCTCTTCCTCATTTGCAAACCTTTCTAATCTTGCCAATACTGATCCATTTTTAGGTTTCAAGAAGGAAAGGGGATCCTCTTGTACCTCTAGGTTGCCAGCAATGATGTTACGTGTCCTGATAGCTCTCTGAAGCTGCTGAAGTTGGTCCTGAGAGCTGCCAAACATTAGGCAACACACTCAGCCTTCTTGGCAAGCAGCTTTGAGTTTGTGTTTGTGTGTGTGTATACATACACATATGCATACACAGAGAGAGAGAGTCAAATGGTAGAATGTATGAGGTTTTCAGTGCTGTCACTGGTATGGTTTTAAAAGAGCTTTACGCTTATGGAGAGACTATTTCTTTCCATGTATTCTTAATCTGTGGGTCATGAGTGTGATTTAGCAGGACCGTGAACTAGGTGTACAAAATATATTTCCCCCTTCAGTTTCCTTCTTATTGTTTTGAAAATTGTGTTATATTCATTTTTATGTTAAGGCTTTAATAGCTTTCATGAGATTTTCAAAGGGATACATAATCCACCCACTGACCCCTCCCCCCCCCAAAAAAAATATAGAATGATTCCGGTTCAGAAATCTCTGCTTGTAGGGATGGTGAGAGGAAGCATAATCCTGTTCATATTAGTGAAATATCCCTACTAGGTGTGACAGATTTGCTCTGCAATACAAAATTTGCTCACATCACCTCCTTTTTCCTTTTTGGATTACAGTTCTCCCAATAGTCCTTATGGTGACGTCATTGGGCTACAAGTGGATTATTGGCTAGCCCAGCCTTCAGAGAAGAAGAAGGAAGGGGAAAAAAAGGATGCAAGTTCCAAAAACACACTCAAGAGTGTCTTTCGCTCTGTGCAAGTGTCACGGCTTCCAAACAGTGGGGAAACCCAACTGTCTGGGACTATGGCCATGACTGTTGTCACCAAAGAGAAGAATAAGAAAGGTGAGAAATAGGGAGTGAAACTTCCTTCATGTAGAGGTTTTCTGCTTGTGTGTGTAATGAAGTGATATTGCTGGGGTGACTGTTCTATCTCAGACTTCACCTGGTATATTATGTCTAGTTGTGAGTCCGTTCAAAAATGATATTGAGAAGCTGGAGCATGTCCAGAGGAGGGTGACCAAAATGGTGAAGGTCTGGAAACTATGCCCTATGAGAAGGGACTTAAGGATCTGGGTATGTTTAGCCTGGAGAAGAGAAGATTAAGAGTGACATGATAGCCATGTTTAAATATTTGAAATAATTTCATATGGAAGGAGCAAGCTTGTTTTCTGCTGCTCTAGAAATTAAGACATGGAGCATTGGATTTAATCTGCAGGAAGAGATTCCACCTAAACATTAGGAAGAACTTCCTGATGGTAAGAGATATTCTACAGTGGTGGAATCTCCTTTGGAGATTTTTAAACAGAGGCTGGATGGCCATCTGTTGGGAGTGTGTGCTCCTGCATGGCAGTATGGGGTTGGACTGGAAGGCCCTTGGAGTCTCTATGATTCTTTGATTCTGTCTGGATCTTTGTGTAGCAGCTAAGGAGATGGCTGGTTGTTGCTACACGATCAAGGTACCAGATGGCAACAGAGGCTTGCAGCATTCCCCTGTCCTACATGGCACACCACCTCATGTTTCTTGCCTTAAGATAATGGTTCCTTTTCATTGACTGGGGTCTTTGTGCTTTCTAGTTCCCACAATCTTTCTGAGCAAGAAACCCAAAGAGAGAGAGGTTGATTCCAAGAGCCAAATGATTGATGGAATCAGCCGGTTAATCTGCTCTGCAAAACAGCAGCAAACTATGCTGAAAGGTAATACTTGCTTCTTCAGTTCCTGTGTTGACTACCCAGATGAGTTCCATTGTAATGAGGGAACACAGTAAGGGCAATTTTCAGTGTGTTTTTCTTTATTTATTATTTTCCCACATTGATGGATGCTGTACAAATTTAAAAGGCTCTGCCCATGAATTTATAATCTAAAGGAGCATTCTAAATATAAAGTGGTACTGAAGAGAGGGAGCGCATGTCAAGCTGCATAGAAAAGCTATTTGTATATAGCTTTAGCTGTGTGTACAAAGTAGGTGCTTGTATCATAGAACAGGCTTACACATTTTGTGATTCACCATGCTAACTATTGCCCACCAGTCAAGTACTGTAGCTGGTGCCTGCTGCCTTTTGTAGTAAGATTTTTTGACTCCTTGAAGCAAACTAATACAGGTGTTCCTGGCATTCCCCCCTGGCATCCTGCCTTGCATAACTATTCTTTTAGGTGATTAGCTAGAATGCAGCACATGTTTTGGACTAAAGTGCCTCCTAGTTTTTTTAGCTGGCATCAAGTAGCAAGTGATGAGAAAGATCCCTGCTTGGGATGCTAGAGTCCATGGCCAGTGAGAGTAAATATAACTCACTGATAGTGTCCATGTTCTGCATGAAAAGGTCTTAGAGAGCCTTTTCAGTGGCTGCTCCCATCTTCTGGAATGCCTTACCTTGGGAGGCTAGGCTGGCCCTCTCCCTGCTGGTCTTTCGACGGCGAATAAAAATATTTATATGTAGGCAGGTATTTTATATATAATGCATAGCAGGGTGGTTTTTATGAAGCAGGTGGGGTTTTAGGTTTTTTAATATATATTTTATGTGATTTTATACTGGGTGTATATATTTTAATTGTTTTGAATTTTATTGAGATTTTAAGTGTTTTATCTGTGAGCAGCCTTGGGTTCCTCCAGGGAGAAAGACTGCATATAAATGAAACAAACAGGTTCAATCCCTGACACTTCTGGGAATAACCTTGTATGATGAGTTAGTCTTACCTATGATCCTAATATCAGTCAACATGGACAGTAGTGGGTTAGATAAACCAATAGTGTGACTCAGTATAAGACAGTTTTGATGTTTCTATTGGGCTTAATAGACCAATGATCAGATATGAGGCTGCTTATACAGTAAGTGTCTTTTGTTCTTTCTAGTTTCCATTGACGGAGTGGAATGGAGTGACATCAAATTTTTCCAGCTAGCTGCTCAATGGCCAACCCATGTGAAACATTTCCCTGTTGGACTTTTTGGTTCAAAGCCAGCCTGATGGTGGCTATGCATCTTTCCTGCATCCTCATTGCTCTGTGATGTGTCATCAACTCTATCCAAACCATCAGCCAAATTGAAGCTCTCCTGTGGTAACATCACCCATGTCACATTACTGTGTTTTGGTCTGGCCTCAATAGGGAGGGACCAGCTTCAGATGCCAAGAGAAATGCTACATTTTTGTTCTAGCCAAGGAGCATCCGCATACATTACTTTTTCATATTTTGCTGCCACGTTGTGTCATGGGTATCTAACACCCATCTGCTGAGTGTGCTGCATCTTGGGAATGAATTCCCCAAAGACTTCAGTTCTGCTCATCTTTCATTACACGTTGTGCACACTCCTTCCTTGAGCTGACCTGACACACCTGTGTCTTCCTGAAGAATGTGTATTGAGAACTAGCATTTTGAAAATCTGCCTTCATCAACATTGTTCCTGTTTGTTGCATTCTCACTTTCATTGAACCAGGTGAGAGCTTTGATTTCTTAAAGTTCTACTCAGCCTTGGTCTTCTCAAAAGCACAAAGCTACAAAGCCTGTTGGCTATGTTAGCTCCCACACTCAATCTCAACTTAGTTAGCCATTAACAGTTGAGACCCTTCCTCCTCTGCTGAAGTCCCTCCTATTTCACAGTCATAAGGTCAAACATGCCAAATTGTTGGAAGGAGCCTTAATGTACTGTACATGTGAGGTTGTTCTCTCATTGCCTGGATAAGGATTAGAAGAATCACTCTGAAGTGAAGTAGAAATTTTCTTTAGCAGTTCCATTCATTCTACTGGCCTAGCTATGTGCATTCGCTGTTCTGTAATGGTACTAGTCATTTCTTGTATATTTTTTAGACCAAGCAAGTGCAGTAACTAATTCTTCCCAAGAGAAGGTTTTTAAAAGCATTGGGGCATATTTAACTAAAATATACCTACATTCCAAATAATGCTCCATTTTCTAAGGTGATATTATAGTGGAGCAAGGAGTGGGAGAGGTTGTACATCATTGTAGGAAGAAAGATGATTTCACTGTGTAGCAGAGGTGCTCACTTTCAACTCTCAATACTGTCAACAGTGTTGAGAAGTGCATGATCCCAGGTGCATTCTGCACAAAAGCCCTCTGGGCTTTCATCTGCTGCTGAGACAGCTTTGTGGTATGATGCACAAGGATACTTGGAGCAGCCTATCCAAGCTTTTCTTCTACAGCCCACGTACCACTCTAACCTTTTCTAAGATGGGATCACAGAAGCATTCCTGCCTCCAAAAATCATTTGAAAAAGATCTGTATCACAGGGCATTTAGGAATATGTATGCCACCAGATGTCATAGACTTTGACAGATGTTCCATTTCCAAAACATCTGTTCAGAGAGGCAGGAGAGCAGCCTTTGCCCTGAAGTTTCTTTGTTGAAGGGAGTCGGTTTAATATTAGTGTACTAGTTTGGGCAGCCCAGTCTTTGTGACACAGGTGTAGTTACTAGCTGTCATACAGTGATAGTTCAAGAAGTGGGGGTTGGAGAAGAGTTGTTCCTCCAGAGTAGGTCTACACTTGAGTGGACTTTTTTTTTTGTATGACTGATAGGAACAACATTACCCCAAACACCTTCCTTCTCCAAAAATATGCACTCCTGTTTTTTGCTAAGATAAAACATGAAAGCAAGAAGCATCTCCACACACACACCAAAGGATGAAAAATGTCAGAGCCTTATTGCTTTCAGCTTGTTCCTAACCAGGAATAAAATAAACTATTCCCAATGGAATGTTTATCACTGTACTTTTGGCCCCATGACACCAGCCATTGACTTGGCTGAAAAGTGCTCTAGGCCATAATAATTTAAAAGCACTTATCTGCTCAAGGCATATGATGTGTCTCTATCAGAAAGTGGGGCATATGGCCTAGAGCCAATCTCATAAATGCCTTTAGCATTTAAGAACACGTACTTAGTGATAAAAAAAAATATTTTGGAGTAACTTTATGAAATAGTGGAATAGGATGTAGGAGGAACAATTTTGTCTTCCTAAAAGTGGTTGTGCTAGATTACAGTGGAAGGGGAAAGTTGGAGTTGCAGGTTAAAAGAAGGAAATGTCTGCATCTCTTTCCTTCAAGATGTTTCTCCTTGGGGCCAGTTCTTTCAGATCCCCTTCAGGTATGCCTTTGCTGTTTGGGAGGAAGAAGAACCATAGGAACAGAAACAGTAACCATATTCAGAATTCCTAGACAGCCTAAGGCCCATTTTTAATTCCTCTAAAAATGGGTCTTAGGATGTCTAGGAATTCTGAATATTGTTCTAGATTCTTACTTCAGGAGAAGATTCTTCTAAGGCTTAGAAGCCATGCATGGTGGCCCATCTAGAGTTAGATAAAGGGACTGCTTGGCTAACCTATTTTAAATGGTTTTGTTGAGTGCCTAGCAGGTTACAATTCATGGTGTTGGGCAAGTTCACAGTGCAACTCCAGGGTAAGGTGGTACTTGGGATTGATGAGATTTGTCAGTTTCCAGGAAACACTGCCTTTGTCACAGTTTGACTTTCCAATTCTCTAGATTTGCTCTTGTTTTTGTCCAATCTGAATGAATGTGAACGAAGCATAAGCTGTGCTTAGGGACCCATGACCTGTTGGGCTCTTTCAGAACACACGCACACTCCACCCACCCACCCCAGCCAAATTGGTGCGCTGCTCATACCATATGTGCCCATCCATCAGTCAGAAGGGCAGGAAGGTGCCTCACATGTGTCCAGTACAATGCATTTTACTCTGTGGACCTGGCTTCTCAGATTCATATTTGGCAAAGCCAGTCACATTCTTCCTTTTGCAGCTTTGGTCTGGGACAGAGCGGCCTTGTTGGAGCTTAGGCTTGTCAGGATTTTGGACATCATTAATGGTCTGGGGATTGGCAACTGGCTTTCTCCCTCCCTCCTTTTAAATTCCCTCGAGATTCCAATATTAACCCTCTCCTTGTCCACAGCATCAGAGGATGGTGAGGAGAGGTTCATGTTAGGAAGCAGCTGTCCAGATACAACTCTGGAGAAGTAAGTCCTGCAGCTGTTTTCTGTGGAACTGGGCTGTAAGTGAGCAACAGTCTCCCAGCCCAAGTGAGTAGTATTGTAGCAAGGATTCTGGCACTCAAGGAAGTCCTTTTGTCACTATCTGCTCCTCCCAGATGGTCTAGTATCTAGCAGAGTGGAAGGTATAAGCCACAGCATCCTAGCCTGGAATGGAAATCACCCTTGAGAATGTGCAAATCAGCATCTGAGCAAGCAATTCCAAGAACTGTATGCATACATACAAACATACATACATACCTACATACCAGCCGGACCCAACTATTATTTTCCTGGATTCTTCACACTCACCACCCCACAAACGGCTTTCTAAAGAGATCTACCAAAGAGAAGGATTTTGGCCAATGACTGACACTCCCATGAAAGAACTACAATTGGAGATAGGCAGCTCCAGAGCTCTCTAAGGTCTGTGTCTGTGTCCATTTGAGGATTATCGTGTATCCTGTTTTGCTGTGTGGATTTTGCACATTCTGAATTTTTTGTCAATAATTGAGATTGTTTGGATTTCTCTGTGTTCTTTTGTGCCGCTCACTGTACATAAATATGAGTTTTGTATATAATCCCATTTTTGTAAGCGTGTTGATTCTCTTTCATTCCAGTTTCATCCCTGAACTCCCAAATGGTCATATAGAAAATTCCAGCCTTAGAAGGATTTTGGAGCCTTATTGGTATTTAATGCATTTTATTCTTGGGGGTCTGTTGTCTCTTCCTCTCCGCCCCATTTTAGGAGTTTTTCATTAAATAAATTGTGTCTTTTTCTTAACAATTTTTGTTGTCAAGCTTGGTCACTTTATTCCTTCTCAAAGCCCTTCAAACACTGTCACAGTGGGAGAAATGGTTGAGGAGGGGACAGGATGAAGAAACTGACAGCTAAAATTGCACAAAAATGGGTTTTAACAATGAAATAAACACAGAAGTTAAACCATTCTGAGACTTTGGGCATGGGTAATGTAATCCTAGATTTAAAAGCTCTCTTATGCCCACCTGCAAGTCCTTTGAATTTACAGGATTTTGTCTAGGCTTAGGTGGCAATAAACATGGGTGTCCTTTACCTGCAGAATATCAAGAGAAGGGACTGTTGTCCCATGGATATATCCTTCACTGAGAAACAAATGCTCTCTCAAATACATGTTGAAAGCATCTCAGTGTCTCTTCCTGACAGGCTGGACAAAGTAAGATTCACAGTACATCAGCTTTAAAGCAACTATAAAGGCATGCACCATTACTACATGATTAGATCTATCTCCAGATTAAAGGAATCATAGAATCGTAGAGCTGGAAGAGACCACAAGGGCCATCCAGTCCAACCCCCTGCCTTGCAGGAACTCTCAATCAAAGCATCCCTGACATCCTAAAGTAGTTGTGAGTTTTGCTGTGTAAACTGCTAGGCTAGAACTGTTGCAAATCCTCAGTCTGACCTGTAAATGTAATCCAGTCACACTGTCAACCCTAACAAAGGAGCTGATGTAAGGAAAGAGTAGAGATGGGGTAAACAGTAGAGATGCAAGGGAGTGACCAGGCAGGCCCAGCTCCGTCAGGACTAGCCTGAAGGAAGAGGCTCCTCCTTCCATAACTGTCATCCTCCGGCTTGCGAGGGAGTGACCAGGCAGGCCCAGCTCCATCAGGGCTAGCCTGAAGGAAGAGGCTCCTCCCTCCATAACTGCCATCCTCCAGCCTGTGAGGGAGTGACCAGGCAGGCCCAGCTCAATCAAGGCTAGCCTGAAGGAAGAGGCTCCTCCCTCCATAACTGCCATCCTCCAGCCTGTGAGGGAGTGACCAGGCAGACCCAGCTCCATCAGGGCTAGCCTGAAGGAAGAGGCGCCTCCCTCCATAACTGCCATCCTCCGGCCTGCGTGGGAGTGACCAGGCAGGCCCAGCTCAATCAAGGCTAGCCTGAAAGAAGAGGCTCCTCCCTCCATAACTGCCATCCTCCGGCCTGCGAGGGAGTGACTAGGCAGATCCAGCTCAATCAAGGCTAGCCTAAAGTATAAGAGCTCTCCCTCCAGCCCATCTGCCTTAGTCCAGGCCTCAGACGGAGAGAAGAACCCCTGCACCTCATCCCCTTTCCTACCACCATTTCCTTCCCCTTTTGTGTCACGTTTTTTAGATTGTAAGCCTGAGGGCAGGGAACCGTCTAATTAAAAATAATGATTGTAAGCCGCTCTGATAACCATTAGGGCTGAAGGGTGGGGTATAAATACCATAATTATATAAATAAATAATGAGCTACTAAGAGAAAGGGCACATAATTGGATATATTACATGGGATGGGAGAATCCAAAGCTATAGCTGTGTTAGTCTGTAGAATCAGTACGTAGAGAGATATTGTAGCACCTTTGAGACTCACTAAAAGAAAGAAGTTGGCAGCATGAGCTCTCAGAGACTAAAGTATACTTCCTCATGGGATGGGAGAGCCATATATCTTCTTAGCTAAAGACATTTTGACAAATTATGGCATTTTCCAGTGATGGAGGTGGGAAAATCCTATATCGTGGCTTGCTTGCACCTCGTTGCTCTGAATAGGCAGGAAAAACAGACTTGAAGGAGTTGTCACCAGAGGGAGCAAGCTCCACCATCTCTCCATCTTTTACCTGCCTCGGCTCCAAGTAGGCTATGTTTTTCCTTTTCTTTGACTTACAGACTCATTAAATTATTAAATTCCTTCTAATATTTATTCTTCTTATATGCATGATCTGTTCTCTCCTGCCTTGGCAACTACCTACAAAAACAGCTATGTTTTCTTTAGTCTTTCCTCCATCCTTTTGACTTCCTAACCTTTTCTGCTGAAGCAAAGCCAGGCATGGAGGAACAAACAGTTCACAAGCCGCTGTGCTTTGAGGCATGTAGTCCCAACCCTGGCATTAAAGAAGAAGAAGACAGCCCAGCCATGTCTTGCTCAAGAGGCTGAAAGGCCAGAGGGCCCAGGCGCGGCAGACAGAGAAGGGAGATCCCTCTGGCCTTGACCAGATGCACTGTGCTGCAAATTCCTGAGCAGTGAGATGGAGAACCTAAAAGGAATTGGCGTGGTTGAGGAGGGAGATCCCCCGGTCCTTGACCAAATGGCACCGCGCCGCAGATACCAACCCCCGTGAGATGGAGAACCTAACAGGACTTTGGCATGGCAGGAGGAGGGAGAACCACCTGTCTTTGGCCAGGTTGCACCCCACTTCAGACATCAAACCCGGCAAAGAGGTTTGGGCAGTGAGAGAGAGAGAGAGAGAGGAGGCAGGTTTGAAGAGGTAAGTGGTGATCCGATTCCTAATCTTACGTTTGCAAGTTTGTTTCTGCCTTGCATCGCCAGAGACCAGTGCAACTCTGTGGTCAACATCTGCCAGAAATTGACCATAGAATTGCACTGGAGGAGCTACAAATGCTTAGTGGAGCATCATAAAAAATGAGCTGCCTGCCTTAGTGGAGCAAATGCTTAGGAATTTCTAGGTCCTTCAGTGTGACTTGGTTAAAGTTGACCATAGAGTTGTACTGGAGGATCTAGATATTCCTAGATAGAACATATTAATCAAATCCATGCATAATCAAATCCACAAAAGTCAAAGCTGCAACATTAGGAGGAACTTCCTAACAGTAAGGGCTGTTTGACAGTGGAACACATTCCCTTGGAGTGTGGTAGAGTTCCCTTCTTTGGAGGTTTTTAAACAGAGGCTGGATGGCAATCTGTTGGGGGTGCTTTGATTGTGAGTTCCTGCATGGCAGAATGGAGTTGGCCCTTGGGATCTCTTCCAACTCTATGATTCTAAATGGGAATGGCTGATTATTACTTGTCAGGAGAGGGATTCCCCTACCCTCGACATTAAAGCCAGGCCCTGCAAGTTCAGCTTTGATTGAATGAATGGCACATTAAGAATGTTCCAGAAATGTTGTTTAATCTAAATTCAATTTGTTAGTAGCAAGCAGAAGTGCCACATGTTAGTAGCAAGTGGAAGTGTCTGATGGAATATGAGGGTCCAAAAAGGAGCAGTTGTGTGATATTAGCAAGAAGTCTAAGCAGGTAGAATAGATTGGTGAGCATAGGACTTCTATGCCCATCTGCTAAAATTCTTCCCAAACCTTCTCTCATTTCATCATCTGTAGATACTTCATTTATCTTAGTTCTTATATTTGTATAAATATAAGCATGAAGTTAGAAGCCAGGTGTCTTCTAAAATGAAAACTAGCATGTTCTAGAGCCTGAGATACCTCTTTTTCTGTGCTGGTTACCATGTAGTAATTGGATGTTTCTGGGAATAGAAAAAAGCAGCAGGAACAGAATTCTTCTGTTAGAGAGAGGCCTTGCCTAAGTTGGCTGTCTGAGGTTTGGGGATTCTTTGTCCCACTGAAGCCTATTTCATGTGGCTGTGGGGAAAGGGGAGATGGTTTCCTTAAAATAAATGAGGCTGTTAGATAGAATTGCATGTCCATTGTCACCCAGCACCTTGGTTATTTTTTTCTCTTGCTTGCTGGGCCAAGTGTAAGCTACGTCTCAGATTTCCATCATCTCAATTGTACTGGGGCATGTTAAGCTTGTATCCAAGGTGCTTAATGGTGCTCAGTTACCAGCGTTTTGTCTGAGGTCACGTGGCCAGTGATTTGCTGATCAGAAGAGAAGAGTTGGGTTCCTGATGACTTTCTTTTCCTCCTAGTATGTAGCTGATCTCCTTCAGGACCAGAAGAAGCCAGTAGTTTGTACATGTTCCACCATCGAAGTACAAGCTGTCCTCTCTGCAATCCTTACAAGGATCCAGCGATAGTGAGTTCACCAAACTGCATCAGTGGCATCTCCATGGTTTTTTAAAAAATGAGCTGCCTGCCTTCAGAATGTCTGTTTCTATATGTGTGTGTAGGAACGTATGTGAGAATTTGCTGAGTTTGGTTTGGTGTTGCCTTAGTAGACTGTCAGGATAGATGATGTACGGAGGAGAATCACCAGGGCTCTATGACATCTTTGTACATTTTCTCTACATATAAAAGCCTAGCCACCCCCTCTGCCCCCCCAATTCTCTTCCAGGATATGTAATAGTAGAAATGTATGGTTCTTCTATTCACTTTAATGGGAGGAGCACAGATTGCCTGTGGCTCCTCTGGGTTTCTTTGCAAGCTTCAAGCCGTAGTGAGCTGAGAGAGTTGGTTTCCCAACATAGTCCTGATTGCTGCCTCAAAGGAGGTTCCACGACTTGGCCGTGGCTTCTTCATCTCACAAGCAGTGAGGGGAAGTCAAGACCTATATAATTAAGGATATCTTTTGGGTTCCTTTGCTCCCTGGGCTCTTTGTCACTGTAAGATGCTTCTGTCAGGAGTTGACAGGGCACATTGTAAATTCTCCCTAGACTCTAGGGCCTAGAGGATTCACACTATATTCTGTTGTCAGTTTAATTGGAGTTAGGAGATTGCTTAATGCTAGGGTGCAAGCCCTGAAACATCCAAAGCAGTGTCTCTTGAGTGTGCCAAGAGTAATCATTTGTGGAATTATGGGTGGAAACCTTTTAGAGCAGAGGGACTGCAGGCTTGAGCTCCAGCACCTCTCATCTTAGAAAGTGAGCTTTCTCTGAAGCTGTTGATGGTGCTGTTAGTATCCAGCTTTGCAATAATATTCTCCTTGGGAGTATGTCTGCTGAAGTAGAGGGCAAGGAGAAATATCTGTGCTTGTGAAACTGGAGCCTTTTGCTTCATCTACCCGAGTTGTTGGTTTATTTATATAAACCTAGTTGGAGGTAAAAGCAGATGTCCAGGCTCCAAAAGAGTTTGCAGGTTTGCCTGGTCTCTCCACAACAGAAGTATTGCATTACCTGCTCTCAGTGTTTTGTCTGGAGGCAGCAATAGTTCATCTGTCATTGTGCGATTTTAATATGTGCTTCTCCAGTTCATGGGTGCCCCCTCCTGGCCCTTGTCTGCAGCTGGAACTTTGAAGCCCTGCTCCTTTGTTCAGTGTGACAGATACTAGGAATTTAGAAGTGGCTCCTTTCCATGACATTTATGTGACTCCTCAAGATGCTTGAATTTTTTAAAAAAAGTATCTATAAATTTTATAATATAAAACTACATATAAGGGAAAGACCACATAACTAACACACATTAGACAACACACAACATACTATTACAATACAGCACAGTAACATGCAGTAGTAAACTAAAAAAGCGTTATGCAGTTGACTTCTTACTTGTCAGTCATTGGTTATAATTATCAACTTATTTTACTTCGTCTATAGTGTTGCCTTACATACTTTGACCTATATATGCATTCACTATTTCATAAACATCTATTTGACAGATGTCAAAGGGATAATTACCTCAATATCCCTTCAGTCACTCACTCTGTGTGCAGCAACTGAAGGAAGGGAAAGTGAGATTTTTCTTCAGTTTTGGGCCTAAACCATCCTTTATTTATTTATTTATTTATTTGGAAGTCTTCCGCATCGAGGCCCTTGGCTGTCTTTCTAAGATGGAACAAAAGGAGGCAAAGTTTTCGAAGAGAAAAAAGATAAAAAAAATATCTTGCACATGTATATGCAGATTCATGCAGTGAGTTGACAAAACAAATGAGAAGCAGCTAGAAGAAATGGGCCAAGATAGACTTTATCCATTTTCAGAGAGGCCAGAAAGAACCAAACTCAAAAAGCCATCTGTATTTACGCTCCCAACTATTGTGACTTCCCAGAAATGTACACCACCAAAAGAGCAGACATCTTTGTTTGCATTCCTAAAAGAGAGTAACGGAGATGTTGGAGGCCAAGAGCTTGCAGCTAGAGAATCGATTTGAAGCTCTTTCCCTTATCAAGGAGGATGAGGAAGAGCAGCATGGACAGACTCCAGGGACAGAGCAGGGAAGGCTGAGAGTCCCACCCGAGGGAACAGTCACTGCTAAGCCTCGGAGGAGGCGTGTGGTTGTAGTGGGGGACTCCTTGCTGAGGGGTACAGAAGCAGTGATTTGTAGGCTTGACAAGATGTCTCAAGAGGTGTGTTGTCTCCCTGGAGCAAAGATCCATGATATGACAGAGAGGCTGACAAGAATGGTCAAGCCTACTGACCAATACCCCTTCCTTTTGGTCCACGTGGGAATTTCATTTTTTTGCCCTAACTGGAGTACCTTATATTTCTCCATGTTTAATTTCATTTTGTTAGCTTTGGCCCAGCTTTCTAATCTATAAAGGTCATTCTGAAGTTTGATCCTGTCCTCTGGAGTATTAGCTATTCCTCCTAATTTGGTGTCATCTGTAAATTTGATAAGTATACCCCCAATTCTGTCATCCAAGTCATTGATAAAGATGTTGAATAGCACTGGGCCCACGTCAGAGCCCTGTGGGACCCCACTGGTCACTTCTCTCCAGGATGAAAAGGAGCCATGGTTGACCACCTTTTGGGTTCATCCAGTCGACCATTTACAAATCCATGTAACAGTTACCTTGTCTAGCCTACATTTTACAAGCTTGTTTGCAAGAATGTCATGGGGAACCTTGTCAAAGGCCTTACTGAAATCAAGATATACTATATCCACAACATTCTCTTCATCTACCAAGCTGGTCATTTTATCAAAGAAAGAGATCAGATTTGTCTGGCATGACTTGTTTCTCTGAAACCCGTGTTGACTTTTTGTGATTATGGAATTGCCTTCTAGATGTTCGCAGACTCTTTGTTTAATGATCTGCTCTAGAATCTTTCCTGGTACAGATGTCAGACTAACTGGACGATAATTGTTGGGATCCTCTTTTCCCCCCTTTTTGAAGATGGGAATAACGTTTGCCCTCCTCCAGTCTGCTGGCACTTCTCCTGTTCTCCAAGAAGGAGAAGGAGGAGAGAGGAAGGAAGGAGCAGGAGGAGGAGGGAGGAAGGAAGGAGGAGGAAGGAGGAGGAGGGAGGAAGGAAGGAAGGAGCAGGAGGAGGAAGAGGAAGAAGAAGAGTAGCAGCAGGAGGAGGAGGATTTCCATTCCATTTGTACAGGTCTGCTCTGTTTTAACAATGATAACATCCAAAGCAGTGTCTCTTGAGTGTGCCAAGAGTAATCATTTGTGGAATGATGGGTGGAAACCTTTTAGAGCAGAGGGGCTGCAGGCTTGAGCTCCAGCACCTCTCATCTTAGAAAGTGAGCTCTCTCTGAAGCTGTTGATGGTGCTGTTAGTATCCAACTTTGCAATAATATTCTCCTTGGGAGTATGTCTGCTGAAGTAGAGGGCAAAGAGAAATATCTGTGCTTGTGAAACTGGAGCCTTTTGCTTCATCTACCCGAGTTGTTGGTTTATTCTGTGTGTAAGAGACTTCACCCATCAGTCTGTACCCCCCCCCCCCAAACAGGTTGTGTGAGAAATTCAAACCTGGGCTTTAGGGGTTCTTCAGCAAGTGAAAATAATCTGGATTGAATCTGGGTTGAACTTTTGTTATTCACATGGATTTTGAATGCATCCAAAAAAAATCCACTTAACCCAGGATAATCAGGTTTTTTAAATATATATATATATATATATATTATTGAAACTGGACTGAGTATAATCATTGCAGCTCCAGACTCCTTCTGCACAAAATTTAGATGTGATTTGTTTGTGCAGAAAATAGTTTTTTCTATGCAGAAAACATCCTTTTTAAAATATATATGCATCGTCGGCAGTGTGAATAACCGAGGCAAATGGACCAGGGATAAAATTCTGCATGCCTTGAATGGGTTTCAAATATATTTGCATCATCGACGCCATCTTTATTTGAATCCTGACACATGTGAGCAACAAAACTTGCAGAGATGCGTAGAGATGAAGTTCCATAGTGCGATGCATGAGTGGGATTATTTGCATAGATGTGCTAAATGCAACAACGTCTGGATATTCTAACCAAGGTGTTTCTGTGTGGGTTGGTATGATAGGTGAGGAAGATGGACTGGTATTAAAAAGAGGAAGGGTGGAAGAAGAACAGATTGCAACTGGAAAGGAAGGAACAGATAGAACCTCGGGTTCCTTTCTATTCTGCTGTCATAGCAACATACAACTCTTTTAAGTCTTCTGTGTTCCGTTTCTTGAGCAAAGGAAAAGAGTGGAAGTTTTCCATTCATACTCTTACCTTATAGGAGCAGAGGTGGGTTCATCAGGATTGGTTGGTAGAGATGGGTGCCGTTAATAGTGTGCAAAACAAAGCATATACTGGAGAACCTAAGAGGACAGCAAATTGGTTATAGTTATACAGGTTGAATCTCCCTTTAATGAAATGTTTGGGACCAGAAGGGTTTGGGATTTTGGATTTTTTTTCTTTCAGATTTTGGAATATTTGCATATGCATAATGAGATATCTTGAAGATGGGAGGCAAGTGTAAACATGAAATTCATCTATGTTTTGTGTACACTTTATTCACCTTAGTGCAAAGTTGGTTTTTTTCACACTTTTTCCCTTCGCTGCTCAAGATTTTATTGTCAGTTTTTCAGCTACCAAAATATTTTGTTGTTGTTGTTGTTGAGTCATTTCCGACTTATGGTGACCCTAAGGTGAACCGATCATGGGGTTTTGTTGGCAAGCTTTTTGGCAAGCGGAGGTTTACCATTGCCTTCCTCTGAGGCTGAGAGAGTGTGACTTGCCCAAGGTCACCCAGTGGGTTTCATGATCGATGTGGGGAATCAAACCTTGGTCTCCAGAGTCACAGTCCAACACTCAAACCACTGTACCATGCTGGCTCTCCTTATTCACATAGCCTGAAGACAAGTTTACACATAATATTTTAAATAATTTTTATGCATGAAACAAAGTTTGTGTATATTAAAATGTGTCACTGTCACAGCCATTCAGGTGGACAATTTTGGAGGATCTTGTATTTTGGAATTCTGGATAAGAGAGACTCAGCCTGTAGTTCATGTCCTTATAACTAGCTTGCTGTTGCCAAGATTGGAAAAGAGGTCCATGTGATTTTCTTTCCCCTCCTGTACCTGAATAATTTGGCTGCCTTCCCTTTGACTTGGGTAGATGTGGAGCCATTTGCTGATCTGGGTCAGTCAGTAAGATACCTTGGACTGGTTCGAATGGAGAAAGGCAAACCCTGGGGTTGGCCTTGTTAGATGCAAGGAGAGGACTTGTCCAGCACCTGGACAGAAGACTGAACAGTCAGGCATAGATGGTACAGCTGGGTCACAGTCATCCCCATTATGCATCACGTTTTTATTGAAATGACCAAAACTATTTTCAAATTGGAATAAGCAAATACTGCCTCTTGTCCTGTCCTCTCTTTCCAGTGGCATGTAAGCAACAACCCAGCAGACACAATGGAGACCCATTTGGGATGGGATGAGCATGTATGAAATATTGGGGTCTACTGACATTTCTCTTCTTTCTTCTTGCAAGAGGTTTCTGTATGGAGCAGAATGTGAGCAACGTGAAGGAGCCCGGCATTACTAAGGTTGCCACAAAGCAGGTAATAAGCACAAGCTCTGGAAAATATATCAAGGTTATTGCTTAGACTCTTATCCAACCATCCTGTTAATAGTGAACCAGGGGATGCAGACAACGCTAATCTTAAACAGCCTAGTCTGCCCCTGATGGTCCTAACTCCATTTGCCTGTTCTCTATCTATTTTATAACTCGTATAACTATTGTAAGCATGTAATCTGTACTTCAGTGTTATTTTGTTGTCGGGAGAGGGTTGGGGATTGTTTTATTGCTTATTATGTTATTTATGCTTGATTATTATGCCATGTCATGTTATTTTAACATATGTAATGTGATATTGATGGCTGTTCTGCTGCCAGGGAAGTGCTGGGGATTGCCCTTTAAATAATTATGTTATGTTATGCCTCCATTATTATGCTATGTATTATGCTATGTATTTTAGATTTTGTACTCTGTATTCTTTATTTTTAATTCTTTATTTTTTGGTATAATTACTTTATTGTTATAATATTGCTGTGATGTATTGATGGGAGTGTATTTTGTATTTTTGATACCTTGCTTTGTAATCGGCTTTGATTCCTCAAGGAAAAGGCAGAATATAAATAAATTGTATTATTATTATTATTATTATTATCATCATCCCCCTCCCCAAAAAAAAGGCTATTAAAAGCAAGGATTAGCAATAAGGTTGCTCCAGATGAGGTTGGCTTGCAATTCCCATGAGCCTGTCCAGTGAAGCAAGTGGTTCAGTTGCTTCAGAAAAATGCAAACAGAGTGATGCTACCAAGAAGAAAACACTTCTGGGGAGACAGGGCTATGGATCTAATCTCTCCCTCCCTCCCTCCCTCCCTCCCTCCTTCTCTCTCTCTCTCTCTCTAACATACACATACACGCACACTTCTTGTTGTTAGCAGCCCTTGCGTCGACCCAGACCCATAGCAATCCTATGGATGAGACATCTCCAAGACCCCCTGCCTCCACTGCTCTGCTTAGGTCTTGCAAAATTCATGTTTCTGACCTCCTGAACAGAATCCATCCATCTAGCATGCGGCCTTCCTCTCTTTCTGTTTCCCTCTGCCTTTTCTAGCATTATTATCTTTTCCAGCCTGTCGTGCCTTCTCATGATGTGGCCAAAGTACAATAGCCTCACTTTGATCATCTTGGCTTCCAGGCAGATTTCAGGTTTGATCTGTTCTAGGACTCATTTGTCCTCTTGGGCATCCATGGTATCCTCAGCATTTTCTCCAGCCCTACATCTCAAATGCATTGATTTTCTGTTTATCCGCTTTTCTCATTCCAAGCTGTGGAGGCTGGCTGAGGCACATTGGGGTTGCTTCAGTTCTGCCAGCTGGGTCTAGGTGAGAAGGGATGCTCACAGACCCTCCTACCTTCAGGCTTGAAAGGGGCTGAGCAGGACCTATAAGGTTCCTGTTGCCAAACTTATACCCTCCAACAGTCCCAATTTGCAGGAACAGTCCGGATTAATTCTCCATCATTCCATTTTTCAGCTGCTTTGAAAATGCCCAGTTTCTCTCTCTTTCTCCCACCTTTGTCCTCAGCTGATTTCAACTGCCGCAAACTGAGTTCACACTACAGAAGTAGGTTCCATTCAGTTAAAATGCAAAAGTAGTTTGCACTCACTGGATAGAGAAGAGAGGAGAAGAGGGGACAAGTTTTGTCCTTCCCAGTAGGTTGAGACAAAAGGAAACTGCTGCAGCTTGTCCTCACTTGTTTCTTCTTCCTCATTAATAAACCTTTGCTGTCTCGATCACATTCTGATGTTGCTTGGCCAAATATGTCCCAAGTCAGAGTGACCAGACATCCTCCTTTTCCAGGACATGCCTTCAGTCTTTGAGGAATTCCACAATGTCCTCCATTTATATTTCTATGAGTGTTTTTAGCTGTTATTTGGTCTTGGCCTACATTTTTTCTTGAACACTCTACATGTTATGGTGCCTCGTCCTCCTTTGTGGTTACGACATCTGGTCACCAGGTAGAATATAAATGTGCAGTGGGCCCTTGGTATCATCTGCTGAGCTTTAGCTCCAGCCCCCCCTCCCCGTGGATAACAAAATCTGTGGATGCTCAACTCCCATTAAATACAGTAGCCTAGTAAAATGGTGTCCCTTATATAAAATGGAACATCAAGGTTTGCTTTTTGGAATTTATCCTTTTTGGGAATATTTTCAAGCCATGGATAAGGAGGTCCAGTTGTACACATAAATCAAATCAATCTCATCAGTGTTCAAACTGCATTTGCAGGATGAAGGAGAGAAGCTCACATCCGATGAACAGGTAGTCAAAGAGACAGTGGGACGTTTACTGCAGGATGAATTGGATAAGCTTCGGGTTAAAGAAGAGTCCAAGAAGGAAGGAGAACCATTAAAACCAGAGGAAAAAGGAGACAAACCCACAGTGGAGGGCGCATCCAAATTCATGGTGAGGGAAAAACCAGGAAAGAAATGGGACAGTCTAACTTTGCTGGATGAACTGTCACCATTCTCGGAGGAGGAGGAGATGGACGAGCAAAGCGACAGTCCCAGTTTGCAGGTTAGAGAAGTGAAGCCCACAAGTGGGGAAGGGGAAGAAGAAGATGAAGGCCCTGCAGGCAGTAGGGTCTCTAGGGTTGGTGTCACCTGGTGCCATAATTCCTGGTATCACCCCCCCTTCTCCATTGACCTCGTCCTATACCACACCACACAGAATCCTTAGTGATGTTATATATATATATATTTGTACTATCCATAAATCGTAAGTTCCCTCTGTCACTGAATGCGATGGTGAGAGCTGTGACAACAAAAAAATGCATTTTTTAAAAAATGATTCCTTTAAGATACAATATCATACGCACAGCCTAAATGTATTGGCTTATACAGTCAGTCCTCCACATTAGCGGCTTTGACTTTGATGGATTTTGCCTCACCGGGAACACTGTGTCCAGTTCTTGGCACCACAATTCCAAAAAGATGTTGAGAAGCTGGAGCATGTCCAGAGGAGGGCAAGCAAAATGGTGAAGGGTCTGGAAACCATAAAGCCCTATGAGGAGAGACTTAGGGAGCTGGGTATCTTCAGCCTGGAGAAGAGATGGTTAAGAGGTGA
Organism: Sceloporus occidentalis; assembly: GCA_023333645.1. Lineage (NCBI taxonomy): Eukaryota > Metazoa > Chordata > Lepidosauria > Squamata > Phrynosomatidae > Sceloporus > Sceloporus occidentalis. The sequence continues at coordinate 10,307,047 of JALMGF010000020.1, forward strand.
TAGGATAACTCTGTTTAAGTATTTGAAGGGGTGTCATATTCAGGAGGGAGCAAGCTTTTTTCCTGCTGCTCCAGAGAATAGGATATGGAGCAGTGGGTGCAAAGTACAGGAAAAGACATTCCATCTAAACATTAGGAAGAACCTCCTGACAGTAAGACTTTTTCGATAGAGGAACACACTCAGAGTGGTGGAGTCTCCTTCTTTGGAGGCTTTTAAACAGAGGCTGAATAGCCATCTGTACAGAGTGCTTTGAATGTGTATTCCTGCATGGCAGAAAAAGGTTGCACTAGATGGTCCTTGGGGTCTCTTCCAACTCTAGGATTCTAGTTTAATTCCTTTTTACTGTCATTTTTGAAAGTTTTTCATTGCACTGTGTTCTTAGACTGTAAGCAGCTTTGAATCCCAATTCTGGGGGAAAAGCGGGGTACAAATAAATATTATAACAACAACAACAACTTTGTAAATTCCAAATGTTGATTTTCTTGTCAGGACGATGGGCATGGAGTGGGATTCCTCTGACTTACAAAGGAAGACACTGAAAATCAGTCACAACTATAGCTCTTATATTTTTGGTGTCAACCTTTCCTTGGTAACTGCTCCTTTACTTTGGGTACCTAAACTGTATTTCTAAATGGTCTAAATAAAGTCTGAAGTTGCTGTAATGATAAAAATTTGAAGAGTGAAGGAAAATGTCATGGGGCGGTATAATTTAGGGGGGTGGCAATGTCCCCATTTGTTCCGCCGCATCGCTATACCCTTGATTTCTTACTTTGCAGGATGAAACAATGGAGGAGAAAAAGGAGGTGCACCAGGAGAAACAGATCCCAAGGTGAGAGAAAGGAAGAAATTTAAAAACAACTGAGCCCACCAACATCAGCCTCTTTCTATCTCTCTTCTACCCCAGTTCATCTCTCTCTCCCTCATTCACACACACACACACACACACACACACGTATATACTCGACTATAAGTCAACCATATATATAAGTTGAGGGCAGGTTTTGGGGCCAAAATTATGGATTTTGATATGACCCGTGGATAAGTCGAGGGTAAAACTTAGAGGTATGTAATGAAGGATGTAAAGGACGAAGCAAAGAAAAGCAATGCCAACGAACTTACAAGATTCCAGCAGACATAAATATTTGTGCACATACTAAAGGCTAGATAGATGAAAGAGGAGAGGAGGGTCAGTGCTTCGAGGACAGACTAAACTCTTGCCTTTCACCATACATTTGTATGTAATATGAGTTAAAATACAGTACTTACATTGACGCATGGATAAGTCGACTCAGATATTTTGGGTCTTATAGATGAGTGTGTGTGTGTGTGTGTATATCTATCTATCTATCTATCTATCTATCTATATATATATATATATATATATAGTGTGTGTGTGTGTATAGTATCCTCCATTTTTATTTTAATGTCCTCCTTATCCTCCTTTGTGGTGAGGACATCTGAGGGGGCCATTCACACTATGGAAATAAACCGGTTTGGAACCAGTTTATGTTCAAGATGTTCACACTTGCCCTGACTGCACTCAGTGCAGTTTGCAGGGGGTGGTGCGGCCAAATTGGTGCATTTGACACCAGACCCCTTAGTGATTCTTTTTTAAAGAGCTGCTACAATCCACATTTTTGGTGGTGTGAGTACGCTACCATATTGTTTCAGATTGTGCTGCATTGTTCCTGGAAATTGAGGTTCCTGGAAATGGCTCCATTGTAAATTGATATGGTGGCAAATGTGAACGGCAACAGGTTTAAAATGGCACAGAGAGATTTGATCACGGTAAACGTAGTGGGAACACCAAGGCAATTCTGGGTGTTCTGGAGCGGAGCGGAGATGCGAATCTCTCTATTCAAAAGAGTAAGTGTGAATGACCCCCCATGGTGACCCTTCAACCACCACTATGCCCTCCTGACAAGAGTTCTGAAAAAAAGCCTAAAAGTGAAAGCAAAAAAAATCAAAATATGACAATGCCATAACCAAAAGAACATTTTGTGGGCAGAAGAGGACACAAAATATTACTGGGTGATGCAGAAAGAATGGTGCAAAAGTAAAGATGTTCTAATTCAGTTTTGCACCGTTCTTTTTTAATCATCCTGTACATTGCATGCCATGGGCTCACTGTTCCCCTCTGCCTGAGCTGACATTGAAAATATTACTTTTCTGAACCACAGTTGCCCAAATCCCACCACTAGCATGGCCACTAGCAACATTGGCTAGGCGTTAGCTCAGAAAAATAGCTCTTTACAACCTCTGGATGGGTTCTGTGTCCCATGTGTTAAATTCTCAAAAGCATCATGACTGTCAATGGAGTTTATCACATGAACAAGACCGGGAGTTTATCCTATGTATATCCTGGAAAAATTGCGTAATTACACGTAACAATTTCACACACCATCTCACAAAACCCACCATTAAAGTGGTCACAAAGAAGCATTAATGTGCATCTTTTTACTTTTGGGATTTCGGCGACTGCATTTCTGATATCACTTTATTTGTACAATTGCGTGTGATAATCATTTGTGCAATTACATGCCATTTCCGCTTCATTTGCAGGATGCTTTAAATGCACTTTAATCTCTCTTTAATGCCAAAATCAGCCCCAGTGTGATAAACTCCTATGTCACATTAATGCTCCCATCCCAAACTCTACCTGAACGGAACAGGTATGGGTTCTCACATCCTTATCGTTGCAGTCATATTGGATTTTCTGCTTTGGGCGCAAGTGCTCAAATAGGTAAGATTCTCCTCTAAAACAAGGCAGGCCTCCTTCGATACCTTACCCCCACCCCCCACCCCCACCCCCGCCAATAAGTGGTTTTTGTTATTTCCACTTTTATTTGGAGAGGGTAGCCCCTGTTAACCATCGGGGGTAATGCCTCTCCACCAGTGACTGGTGCATGCCCATTCCTGTTTTAAGTACTGTATTCCTACTGTGTGTGAGAGCCGGCATGGTGTAGTGGTTTGAACATTGGTCTACAACTCTGGAGTCCAGGGTTCAAATCCCTGCCTAGCCATGAAACCTGACCTCTGACAAGTCCCACTCTCTCAGCCTCAGAGGATGGCCATGGCCAACCCCTTTTGAAGAAACATGCCAAGAAAATCCCATGATAGAATCACCTTAGGGATGCCGTAAGTCAGAAACAACTTGAAGGCACACCACAACAAGCAACAACTGTGTGCGAAGCAGCAGAACCTGGGTAGGAGGATCTGGTCCAGGAGCCAGAAACCCCGATACAACAGATTCTTCCCGCAGAAAGTGGGTGCTAGATTTTCCAGATTTTACATATGTTTGCATATCATTGTCTCGAAACCATTTCAGTTAATGGCTTGTTATTGCTGTCCCCACCTCTGTTTCTCTTAACTGAACTCCACTCTTTTCTGTCCCCCCCCCCCACAGGCCACCACAAAGCTTATGGTCTCAATGCAGAGAGGTAAGAACCTGGGGAAGACTGGGAGACCCCCATCCCACCATCTCAGCTCAGGCGCTGGCTTATGAGGAAAAGCAGAAGGAGCGATGTGAGACAGACTTGGGCATATTGTGTGAATGTCAATCCTTTTTATAACTTGATTCAATCTGATTTGCAGAAGTTAAGAGGTGGTTTGAGCACCAGAAGCAGCAGCAACCCAGATAAACAGAAGATATCCATTCACCCTTTTGGCTACTTTTCCAGGTGAGAATGTCTCTACATCTGTTTAGCTACATCTGTAGGGCTGTAGTACATCTCAGCCATTTGATCATGCTCTCTGTCCTACCCTTCATAAATCCAAATCCCCTCAGGTCAACACCACCTGTACCCTGCCAGGTCCATTGGGCAGCTCACAGCTACAGAAACTTCTCCAAAGATTCTGGCTCCGTGGAAGCCGCCAAATCGGTTTTCACCACTAGAAACCTTAAAAACATTTTAGCTGGTCAGCACTAATACAATTTTCGGAGGTAATTCTCCACCTGCTGAGATCATTGTGCATGGAGCATCATCCAACCAAATCAATAGATTTCAACCAACTTTGCATACTCTGACTGAGTGGTTTAGAGAATATCAAGATGGACCCATTCTTCCAGGGCTGGGCTAAAGCTTACGATGGCACATCTCTTCCCATGCTCCACATGCAGAGGATGACTGGCTATGGAGTAGAGATCCCTCACCACACCATAGGACAGTAGGCCACTTTACTGGCGAGAATGGGATGGTTGATGTGACCAGTTGATCATGGCCACTTCAGTGCAGGCATTCCAGGAATGCCAATTCCTCGTGGCAAGTTTAGCACAGCTAGATGATCACAGTCATCTTAAGGATGGAGCAAGCTTGCTTTCTGCTGCTCCAGAGACCAGAACCTGGAGCAATGGATGCAAACTACAGGAAAAGAGATTCCACCTCAATATTTGAATGATCTTCCTGGCAGTAAGAGCTGTTGGACAATGGAGGACACTCCATCGGAGAGTGGTGGAGTCTCCTTCTTTGGAGGTTTTTAAACAGAGGCTGGATGGCCATCTATTGGGAGTGCTTTGGTTGTGTATTCCTGCATGTCAGGGGCTTGGACTGTCTGACCCTTGGGGTCTCTTCCAAATCTATGGTTCTTTGATTCTATGATAGAGTGCAGCAGACGATTCAACACCATTCTTCTTTCAACATGGTGGCCATTTCAGAGCTGATTGGAGCAGACGATTCAACATTAATGTCTTTCCCACTCACCACCTTTCCCCCTCATCATCTGATCTGTTTCTCCACTCAACCCACTTCATCTGATCGTGTTTGGCTACTCCAGTGCCTGTGGTGAAATGGGCTTGCTGCTACAGCAGAGCTGAAACAGCTTTGCTGAAAGAACAGCGTTGAATCGTCTGCTGCAGTAAGTGCTGAAAGAGCTGCATTCAATTGACTATGCTGAAAGGGCTGTGATCCATTGGCCATGCTAAACTAACACTGATGCGGTCACACTGAAGCAGCCACGATGAACCAGGTGCAAAGAACCATCTCAGACCCTTTAGTTGAGTGGGGGAAACTCAGAGCCACTAGATGCCCTCCTTTTCAGGGATGCATCCTACATTTCAGCCTACTGTTCTGAAAATTCCTGGTGGAATTCCACAATGTCCTCCATTTTGTGCGTGACTAAGAAGCGTTAATTTATATATGAGTGTTTTCAGCTTTTATTTCGGAATTTCCTACACTTTTCTTGAAGATCCTGCATTTTGTGGTGTCTTGTCCTCTTTTGTGGCTAGGACATCTGATCACCCTGGGGAAGCTGTGTGGCACATAAAACCCTATCCCCATGTTTAGTTGTAGAACAAGGTGCATATTTAACTTGGGTTTTCTCTTTTCTTTCATAAAGTTTTGCAAAAGCCTTTGGCTCAGACAGTTCTGCTGGTCAAGGGAAGGTAAGCTTGTACACTTCCCCTCTTTTTTTGTTCCATCACTTGTTTCGTTTTTCCTGCCTTTACAATCCAGTCGGCCCTCCATATCTACGGAGCTGGCATCCACAGATTCCACAGATGTTTCCACTTGAAAATATTCCAATATTCCCAAAAGAAAACCTTGATTTTGCCATTTTATATAAGAGACACAATTTTACTGTGCCCTTGTATGCAATGGTACGTGAGCATCCATGGATTTTGGTATCTACAGAATAAAGTTTTATTTTCTGGAACCAAACCCCAGAGGATTTCAAGCGTCCACTATATATTTACATTTCAGGGAGGAAGGGCAACAGGGTTGCCTGGATAACTTTTCTGATTTCTTAAGAGTTTGGAGATGCAGGAGGAAAGCAAGAAAAGAAGGTCATATTACTTAAATTTTACAAATTAGTCTTGCCTAATTTGTACATCTCATGGCTCCTGAGAAACAAGAGAAAAGCACATGCTCTTTCTCTTGTAGATGCAAGTAAAGTTCATACTTATCATTGCCATTATGATGCAACTGTAGTTGTATCCACTATATGCACCATCCACGTTTGACTGTCTCCAGACAGAGGGATGCCTAGTAACCTGAGCTCCAGAGCTTTTAAAATTACAACTCCTGGTACCCTCTAACCAGCAAGTATGGCTATGATAGAAGGATTCTGGGGATTGCAGTTCAAACAAGTAATGTTTCCAAGTCCTGTTAGTAACTGTCCATTTGTTATGGTAAGAAGTGGCATTATACTTGTTTTTTCACTCTAATGGGAGTGTTGTGTGTACCTATATAAAAATGTGTATTAGCTCATGCAAAGAAAATAAGGCCATGCTGCTTAAATTGCACAAATTAATCTTGCTTCAAATTGGTGCCTCTTTTTTGTGATGTACTTGCACTTGGGGCACATTACCTTTTGTTCTTTTTATGTGCTTCCTTGGAAATATCTAACTGGTAGTTGGTCAAGATCCCTAGACTGTATGGATTTTTGCTTTCATGCAACATGGCAGATGTTATATAGAGGGGTTATTCAGATGGTGAAAAAAATCTGGGTTGAATCTTTGTTGTTCGCATGCATTTCAAATGCATCCGATTCGGTTTTTGAAGGGCTGCCAAAAACCCCACTTAACGCAGGATAATCGATCTTGGGGTTTTCCCAAGTATTTTTTTTTTAAGATTTGCATTGTCAGCAGTGTGAATAACCGATCCAAATAGACCTGGGATAAACCAGGCTAAAACTCACCTTGAAAATGTTTTGAATTCATTCTTGTATTCCTTGCATGCCTTGAACATGTTTCCAGTACGTTCACATTGTCGACTCCATCTTTATGCGAGTGCTGGCACATGCTAGCAACAGAACTGAGATGCACATAGATGCGGTTCCAATTTAAAAATTGTGTGAACAACAAAACTTGAATGTGAGAGTGAGATTATTCACATAGTCATGCTAATAATAATAATAATAATAATAATACACAACATTTGAATGACCACAGAAACATGTGAAAGCACAGTGGTGCTGCACACTAGTATGGATTCTTAGACACTGGGTCTGATAATCCAGTTATTCATAAGACAAGAAGGAATGATGGTGAACCTTTTAGAGACTGAGTGCCCAAACTACAACCCCAAAACCCACTTACTTATCGCAAAGTGCCATGTCCCTCTGGCTTTCTAGTGACAAACTCTAGTGAACTTTGTGTTGGGACAATGGTGCGTGTGCCCAGAGAGAGGGCTCTCTTAGTGCCACCTCTGACACGCATGCCATAGGTTCGCCACCACTGGATCATTTGTTTGAGGTCTGGGCGGTTGGTTGGAAAGAGAATTCTTTTTGCTAGGGAGTCACTTAAAATCTAAAAATGTTGTTACAGCAAATGTCAGATGAGGAAGCACAGCCACGACCACAGCCACGACCACAGCCACAACCACAGCCACAGAAACGCCATCCAATGTAAGAGACCAAGATGACTCTGGAATATTGAGCAGAATTTCAAATTCATGGGCAGGTGGAAGAATATAGAGGTGTTGCCAAAATCATAGAAGGGAAGAACAGAGCCTAGTGTGAAAATATTGCAGGATTAAGAGATCACCTTTTTCAGTTGTGACACTAAACAGTAAATACAGTCGGCCCTGTCTTATACACAGATTTTTTATACATGGATTCAAGCATCCATGGTTTGAATTTTTATTTTAAAGTATAAATTTCAAATATCAAACCTTGATTTTCCATTTTTTATAATGGACACCATTTTGCTATGTCATTATATTTAATGGGACTTGAGCATCCATGGATTTTGTTATACACGAGGGATCTTGGAATCAAACCCCAGCGTATAACAAGGGTCCACTGTACAAACTGAGTAATACAGAAAACACTAAATGACTAAAACTCAACAGGGCTCTGACTCTCCTATTCTCCTATAATGAAGGAGGAAGAAAAAAACCAAGAGAAGAAACATATTATTCTACCAGAAAAAATGCAAAGGTAGCTGTGTTGGCCATTTAGTAAATTCAAACCATTTGGTGGATTTTTGGTGTTTGGTGGGTTTTTGTTTGGATATTATTCTACCATTGCAAATCGAAATAAATAAACTCACTAAGGTTACAACAGGTTGTGTCTCCCTTATCCAAAATGCTTGGGACCAGAATTGTTTTGGATTTCAATTTTTTTAGATTTTGAAAAAGCTGGATTTGCATATATGCAAATAATGAAATGTCTTGGAGATGGGAATCAAGTCTAAACACAAAATTCATTCATGTTTTGGATATACCTTGTAAGATTTTATCACATGGACAAAAAAGATGAGAGTATAGCAGGATGCTCTCAGCAATAGTGCACAATAGCGTAAAGATTTTCACACAACACTATTGCACAATATTGACAGGAGCATCCTGCTATGCTCCCATCTTTTTTGTCTGTGTAATAAAGACCATACACATAGCCTGAAGTATATTGAAAAGTGGTTATTTATAGGTAGAAGTTACAAGTAATGGACTTAAGAAATTATACAATGGAGAATCTTTAAGTGATATGGAAAATAACAGCAGAAACACAAAGGAAGTTATTTTGCTACATAGAATTTAACTTTGGTTAAAAGTGAATACAAGGTTGATAATAAGATAATAGGATTGTAGAGGACAAAGAAGGGGATGCAAGATCGTAGATTATATTGTATTATGTATATAAGAAGTGCAAACTTGTAGGTTGAATGAAAAATTATTGTTTTTAAAAGATATTCCTGAATTTAGATGCATACTCTCCAAAATTTCCCCAATGAAACCTTGGACACGTGTGGCCAAACAACATCAGAATGTAGTCACAAAATGGCAAACGTTTATTTTAATAAGGAAAGACACAGCAACTAAGAGAGGTTACAGCAGTTTGCTTTTGCCTGAACCTACTGGGAAGGGAACGATTTCACAGACACGTTGCACTCATGAGTGCAAACTACGTTTGCACTTTAAACTCCCTTTGCAGCCGTTTAAGGTAGCAAAGTGGAAGGAGAGAGAAACTGGGCTATTTTAAAAGCAATTGTAAAGCAGGACAAAAGAGGATGAATGAGTGATATCCTTGCTAAATTGGGATATTTGGCGTAAAAGTAGATGCTGTCTTTTGGAAAGGTGCCTTCCTGAGTTGGCATTATCCCTTACGTCTTATCCATGGAGACACTCACATAAACAACTCTCAGGCTCTAAACCAATGCTCACAGTGCAAACCATCCCAGTCTTTAACAAGCCTCTTGTGCCTTATTTGCAACTGCAGATCAGGAATAATAGGAGCTGAATCCTTGGTTTGGTGGAAAACCTCCAGAGGCCATATCTAATCTGAGGGCCAGAAGTTTCCCGTTTATTTCTTAGAATCCAAATTAGGTACATGTGATGATAGACAAGCTTTTACTACATCCTCATCCTCATCATCATCCCGCCCTCTTCCCAAAACTGGGACTCAGAGCGGTTTACAAAATTAAAACAGTACAATTAAAAACACAGAAAAGTGCTACATTAAAACAGAATTAAATTATTACAATATTAAAACAGATTGCATATGAAGAATAAAATATAGTTAAAAAGAGAAAAGTGTTTAAAATGTGTTCAAAAATTACAACACCCAGCCCACCACTTTAAGTACTACTACTCAATGCTATGGAGTCCTGGGATTTGTAGTCTGACAGAGAAGGTGAAATACCTCACAAAACTACAGAATCCAGAATTCTGCAGCACTGAGCCAAGTCAGTTAAAGTGGTGTCAAACTGCATTCATTCTGCACTGCAGATCAGACCTTAGAAATCTCTTTGGCTGTATCACCACTTCAGAATTAATACAGTTCAACGCTGCTTTAACTGCCATGGCTCAGTGCTATGGAATTCTGGGATTTGTTGTTTGTTGTGGCACCAGAGCTCTCTGAGAGAGAAGGCAAAATGTCTCACAGAACTACAGAATTCCATAGCGTTGAGCCATGGCCGTTAAAGTGGTATCAAACTGCATTAATTCTGCAGTGAAGATGCATCCTTTGACTAGTAAGCAGCGAAGGGCATAGAGGTGAAAGAGAAGACATTGCCCTGAGGCAAGGATGTATTTTTACATGGTATTTCTTATGTTTTGTTTTTAAAAGGTTATCCAGATTGTTTACCTTCATAGTTTCTGATGACCAAACCAAGGTAGGCTTCTTCATTTATCTCTCGATTGGTAGCCCTGGACAGTGGGATTTCTTTATATTTAAACATGGGGAGGGGGTCAAGAATGGCAACCAGGTGTTGAACTAGAAAACCCTTGGATCAGGCCTAGGAGGAAAGTTATTCTTGACTTTAATATCCATGTTCATATGTCACATGAAGCTATTGTTTATATTGGCCAAGGATTCCATCTTTAGCCAAAGATCTTGGCCAAAGATTGGCCATTTGAACTGTGAATTTTCCTGCAGATGATCAAGCAAACCACAATTCATTTTGCTCATTTCTACCTACTGGGGTACATTTGGAACTGTTTTCAGTTCATCTTTATTACAGTCATAGACTGGCACACATTTGGAATTATGGGAAAGTACCATGAGTATTTTCATAGCCAGATGTCACAGGGATATGGGGGTTTGTTCATCCTCCAGATTGCTGCCATGGTGGACATGATCCATGTCAAAATACCCGTTTCCCAGAAAGCAAAATTTGGAGACTAAAATAAAAATGAGATGTTGAACACCACAAGGGCCACCCAGTCCAACACTCTGCCATGGAGGAATACACAATCGAAGCACTCCTAAGAGATGGCCATTGAGCCTCTGTTTGATAACTTCCAAAGAAGGAGACTCCACCACTCTCCACTGTTGAATAATGTTTACTATCAGGAGGTTCTTCCTAATGTTTAGCAATATCTCTTGCCATTGTTGCAGAAAGCAGTCCTGAGAAGACCAACGGTGTTTATGAGTGAGAACGTTGCAAGGTACAAGAGCCTGTTTACTTCGGTGCGCAACTGAGTTGGGATTGCACTAGGGATGTTGTGTTTGTACCCTGTCATCTGAGTTTCTGGTTTTGATCTTCATCGTTTTTAAATGTTATTGTACACCACCTTGAGAGGGCTTACCCTAAAACAGGCCTCGGGGACTGCAGTGGGTCCAGGAGTTGATTTTCTGCCTCTGAGAACCTCACAGGCCCCAAAATGTCAAAGGACAACAATGACAAGAAATGGCCAGAAATCCACATATCCTTATGCAGAACAGGCTTTTCTAAAAGTAAAGCAGCACGTTGGCCTCGGGGGTAGGTTGCAACCCATTTTGCCGCCAGACTGCTGCTCCTTACTGGAGAAGCAAGTCAATTTTTAATAATAATAATAATAATAGAGAATTATTATTATTATTATTATTATTATTATTATTATTATTGAGTCAAAGGCTTTCATGGCTGTCATCCATAGTTTCTTGTGGGTTTTTCGGGCTATGTGGCCATGTTCTAGAAGAGTTTATTCTTGACGTTTTGCCAGCATCTGTGGCTGGCATTTTAAGAGAATGCCAGCCACAGATGCATTCTGCAGTACAATTTCAACTGGTTAACCACTGGGTGACTGGGATTTATCCTGCAGTACAATTTTGCAACCTTGGAGAGGAAAGACCAGCCCAGGCTGCCTAGCCCTCATTCTCCGTAGGGTATGGTATTTCTCTGACTTGGTCCTTCTCTCCCTCTTAAAGCTTACCAACGACCTCAACTGACGATGCACAGGAAGGCCAGGAAAGCGTAAGCCTGTGAATTTATCTCTTCTTTCCCTTCATTATCCATGAATGGTGGGTCAACCAGGACATTTAAAACCAACTAAGGGCTCAAACAGACAGGCCAAAATAAAGCGGCTTCGGGTCACTTTGGAAGTATGCTGTTTAACTGACACACGCATCTTAAGAGGCCAGAAGTTGTGCCCAAATTGCGCTCTAGTCCTTAGGACTGGAGCGTGACTTTGGCACGGCTTCCAGCCTCTTAGGATGCATGCATCATTTAAACAGCAGACCTCCAAAGTGACCCAAAGCAGCTTTATTTTGGCCTGTCTGTTCAGGCCCTAAGATGGGCAGTGGATTTTCTGCTTGCTTGCCCAGAGTCCACACCTGAGAAATTTTTATGGTGAGAGTGGGCAGAGAAAGAATATATACAAGAATGTAAGAGATGGTAGAGAATTGGTTCTTCACCTTAGCCATGTTCTTGAACAGTAATTCCCAAAATCTGGTCCTCCAGGTTTTTTGGGCATCAGCTCCCAGAAGCTTTAGACATCTTGCCCAATGGTCTAGGATTCTGAGAGCTGACATCTAAAACACCTGGAGTGCCAGAGTTCAGGAATTACTGCTCTATATATTTGTGGCTTCTGGAGCATGAAGTCTAAAATATCCAAAGAGCCAAAGGCAGGGGTAGGCAACCCTTTTGAGCCAGGGGCCGGGTTGCTGTCCCTCAGACAACTGGGGGGCCGAAACCAAAAAATAAATAATTAAATAATTTTTAAAAAATTAAATAAATAAATAAACCGGGTCAAATGTAGGGCAAAATTTTCAAATGGAGGGCACTTTTTAAATAAAAAATGGAGGACACACAGAAAAATTTGCTGATTTTTTAAAAAATGTTAAGATAAATGCATGTTTCTGAGGCTTCTTTAGACAATTGCCCCACCATGCCCCTCGCGCAAGATGCCAAAGGCCCCGGCAGCAATCGGCGGCAGGACCAGGCTGGGGCCGGTCCCAAGGCCTCACCGGGCTGCATCCGGCCCACGGGCCGCAGGTTGCCTACCCCTGGCCAAAGGTTAACAACCTTTAGCTATGGAGGGGCCACTTCTCTGGGATGGGATTTGGGGCACTGTTCTACCATGGTTCCGGTCCTTCTTGAAGGGGCAAACTCGGGTGCTGGTGCTGGGGGACTCCTGTTCGATATCCAGGCCATTGACTTGTGGGGTCCCTCAGCTCAGTTTTGTCCTCCTTGCCATTTCTACATGCAACTGCTAGGAGAGGTCCTCAGAATTTGGGTGTTTGGTGTGCTGGTGACACCCAACTCTATCTCTCCTTCCTATCTGATTCCAAGGAAACTGTCTTGGGGGGATTACCACATGAGGTGCTAGTGATGGAATTGAAATGGAATTACAATCTACGATACCTCTCCTTTTCACATGACGTCATTACACATTTGTTACTGATCCGTCGCTGATCCGCCATCATACCATTATTATTGCACAATTTCACATTAACGAGAGATATCTGTCAATGCAAAATTATGTGATAATAATGGTATAGCAACAGATCGGCAATGGATGAATGACAACGTCATGTGAAAAGAAGAGAAATCCTAGGTTGTAATTCCACTTCAATTCCATCATTAGCAGCTTCTGCGGTAATCTCCTCGGCGTTGAAGCAACGTCTATTGTCAGTAATGGATTGGATGAAAGCAAACAAATTGAAACTTGATCCAGACAAGATAGAGATACTCCTGGTCAGCTGAAACACAGATCAGGGAATAAGGATTCCCCCTGCAATCTCAGGCTCACAGTTTGGGTATCCTCTTGTACTTTACTCTGAACCTGGATGCCCAGGTTTCAGCCGTGGCCAGGAGTGCATTAACACAGCTATAACTAGTGTGCCAGCTGTGCCCATTCCTTGAGATATCAGATCTGGATGTGATGACACATATCTTGATCACATCACGTTTAGAGTATTCTAACACACTCTACATGGGGCTGCCTTTGGAAACTGCTCCAAAACTTCAGTAGGTTGAAAATGCTGCTGTCAGAATGCTGACTGGGGCCTCCATTGTTGGAAAAACCTCATTGGCTACCAGTTCATTTCCAAACACAATTCAGAGTGTTGGTCATGGCCTAAAGTCCAGACTATCTGAAAGACCATATCTCTTCATACAAACCAGCAAAAAGTCTAAGATCTTCAGGGAAATGCTTTCTCTCAGACTTGCCATCATTATAGGCTTTCTTGGTGAGGACACAAGAGAGGACCTTCTCTGTGGCTGCTCCCATCCCCTGGAACTCCCTTCCACCGAAGGCTAGGCAAAGAATTCTTTATCTGATATTTACTTAATATGCAAGCAGGGAGGCTTTTCGTTGAGATTTGTGCTTTTCTTTTTCATTACCTTTTGTACATTTTTAATTTTGTGCTGTTTTAAGGATGATGATTTTAATTGTTTGTAAAATTGAATTGTTGTTTTTAATTGATGTATTTTGTGAGCTGCCTTGGGTCGCACTCAGGGAGAAGGGTGGCATATAAATGACACAAATAAATAAAATCTCTTCTTGTCTGTATTTTGCTGCAGAGAGATTCAGCAGTGGCTGTGGAATCTGAGTTGGAGGGGGACCATGCAAGGTATGAAACAGGTTTCCCAGCAAATGCTGCACTTTCAGTTCGTGGCAAGTCACAGAAGCAATGCCCTCAAAATCAGAGAATAGAGATGCCTTAAGACATCTGGCAATAAGTAGAAGGGAGAGGGAATATCCCACCTGTGAGAAAGTTCAAGAATCACACAGGAAGAGAGCATTAGGGGTTATTTTGACTTTTTTTTAAGTACAAATAATCTCATTCACTCATTCTGGTTTTGTTGTTCACACTTTTTTTGTATTGGAACTGCATCTCTGCATGTTCTATTGCTCACACATGTCAGCACTGTGAATACAGATGGAGTCTGATGGGGGGGGGGGCTTTATTTCTCTCATACCTGTACAGTTCAGACTTATGTCTTCTGGGATGTCCCACTTTCTAGTTTCCAGGGTGTTTCTTGCCACCCTCCAGGTTTTACAAGACGAATCTATGCATTATCTAGACTTCACCAGCCATCCAGTTTTGCTTAAGCATGTCATTTTCAGAAAGTCAGCTAAACTAGAGTTTAGAAGGAAAAGATGTTCTCTTTACAAGAATAATATCATTAGAAGAAGTTTCCCTGATGCAAAAGCATGAAGGTTTCTTGAGAAATTCAGTGTCCTCTGCCTACAAAGGGGTCTGTGGCCTCACAAAGGATGGCGACATATTGGATTGCAAAAGATGTCCCTTTTTTGTGTTGCAAATGGATGTTAAATTTCCTGGACTTTGAGAATCTCCCAGTAGCCACATGGCCAGAAGGATTAGGGAGATTATCACACCAGGGCCAATTCAGCAATAATCGTAGTAGTGGAAGCTAATGAAACAGTAATGCTATAGCACTCAATATTTTCACACAGTGGTGCAATCACACAATAAATGTCAAATAGTATCGAGATTGCATCCTGCATACATTTATGGATGAATCATCAGTACACTGGAACGGATCTTTAGTGCATGCTCCATTTCAGCACTACAGCACATGTCTGCAAAACATGTTTCCATCCCACACGGAATAAAATACAATCAAATAAAATTTATTACTTCCCCACATTCTTTTAATCCAGTGTAAAGAAAATTGTGCCCCATATCTCAACAGAAAACAGAAATCCACTGCAAAACTGATTCTGGCAATTTGATCGGATAGCCACCACTGAAATGCAGTCTGAATAAATGTCCCTGGTTGCGATTAACTTTTGCACTCACAGTTGCATTTCATTTCCGTTATTGAGAAGCTATTCACAGGACTTTCCCCATTATTGGCTTGTTGCAGGAGTATTCCAGGTTCTTCATGAGAGAAGTCCTGGATGAGCATGACATCATCTGAAAATATTCAGAGTGATTGCGTGATTATCCTGGCATAACTCCTGGGTTTTCCCCCCGGTCTGAAAATCTCCTAGGTGCCTGCCTGCAAGAAATACCCCTCCATACCATCTGAACTGAGAATAAAAACAGCAAAATGCAGGCCTATGACTAACACCTTCATTTTCCCCCTCCTGTATGGTTTTTAATACCTTGCCTGATGAAGAAGCCAGTGGAGCTTCAAAAGCTTGCAACGTGTCTATTGTGCATTTTGGTTCACCCAATAACGGGATCACGGTTTGGTGGATTTTTGATGTCATTGGATCATTAGAAGAATGATTGTATCATCGCTCTTGGCAATGACTGGTGAAATGGGGATGGGAATAAAATGCTTTATTTTCCTCCATCAGCTTGTAAACTGTACTTTTCTTTTGCTCCAACATTTCCAGGGGTCCTGAGATCGTCCTGCCTAGACCAGAGGACAACATCTCTGAGTCAACCAAAAAAGAGGTAGGGAGTTAATGGTAGCAGAGGGATGCATGTTTTGGGCGCAGCAAGCCCCTGGCTTTGCCCGCTTTGTGCCCGCTTGCACCTAAGACTCAGCTCTAGAAGGTGGAAAAATAGGGGCCCCAGACCAACAGAGTTCTTAGTTAGAAGGTGGTATTTTGAGATCCTTCTCTACAAGCCTGGCATCAGACCCAGAACTTGGGTAAGTTACTTGTTAGACCACCCTTCAAAGTTTATACTACAGTTGTAGAATTAAAAAATAAGTTTCCAACTTTTGGTTACTGTGTGTGACAACCTTTGGCGCTGCTACGATCTCTGCATCTTGATGGGGCTCAATGCTAAGGCCAGTCTCGAGAGACCCATCTAGTGCCCTCTACAAGAAATTAGTAGTTTTAGTATATTAATTTTTGTGTTATTTTGGTTTTTCCGTTTGTTTTTGATGCTAGCTGGCCTTTGTTTAACAGGCCAAGTAATTTGCTAAGTTGAGTATGCTTACACACTGTCTCACAGCTGTTTTTAAAAAGCATGCAACAGTTGAAAAGACAGAAGGCAAAGAGGACTGAGGAGAGAGGAGGAAAATATACTAATTCAGGCATTATTTATTGTTAAATAATAAATCTCTGTAAGCACTAGCTGGATTGGCCACTATTGCACAGAGCTCTGAAACAAGAGGAGCCAAATATTAGCCTGTCCCCATCCAGGGTGACCAGGCATCCTTTGTCCAGGAGCAAGTTCAAAATGTCCTCCATTTTGAGCATGACTTAAGAAGCATGAATGTATATTCATATGAGTCTATTTCTCTTTTATTTTGGAATGTCCTCAATTTTTCTTTAATTTTGCGATGCCTTGTCCTCCTTTGCGGTTAGGATACCTGGTCACCCTGATTCCATCACACTTTTCCCTTTGCAGCGAATGATGCCACATAATCCAAGCAAAATTAATAAATCTCATCCAATGTCTTTATCTCAAGAGGCTTTTCTCTCGCTAAAGTAGCATTGTACTGTATCTAAAAACACTATGCAATTGGGCTTGCTCTCTTTCCTTTCACACCTTTGGGGGCTCACAACAAGAGGATATCTGTTGAGCACTTGGATTACTTGAACGAGTTAGGTATTACTCTTGGCTTCTTGTTTTATATCTCTCTGCCTTGGCCCATGAAATCTTGCATGTCTACTGTAAAGGACTTTGTGTATGGAAAAAAGTCTTTTCTGCTCTTCTCTTTGTTTTATGCAACCAGGCCCAGAAGGCTGAAACATCTGCAAAAAGACGCGTTGCCCATAAACCCGAATATGACTCCTTTATCTCATATCCAGGTGAGGGCATAAGGGAGGAACAGGTATGATCCCTGAATAAACTTCTGGACCTGCTCTTGCTGTTGCAACTTGATACTGGATGAAAGGATGCTCTAAGAAACAAGTGGTGTCCAGCCTACACTATTTATTTATTTACTTAGAAAATGTATACCCTGCTCTTCAGGCACAAAGGAGATTATCACACGAAGGCTATTTACACTTTAATAATGCTATTCTATCGTTACTTAGCAAGAAAGATACAATGGCAAGATTGCAGCATTCACAATTGGGGAATTCAATTTATTTCCAGAAAGTTTAATGACAGACTTTCAATGGCGCTATTGAAACGTGATTGCCTTTCACACATTCGCAATAGCACTAATGCAGTGCTATTGGCAAGCCATTAATGCTTTTTGTCATTAATGAGAAGTTGCGCTAGCACGACACTTCGATGACAGGACAAGTACGGTATGTGCACGACGCCATGTGAAAATCTTCCTGTGATCAAGCAAACGACAGCATGGTGCTTTTCTCCTGTTTCTTTTCCCCATGTGATAATCTCCAAAGGCTCTCAGCCTCCTACAGATAGCTAATTTGACAGTTCCTCGCCCTCAGGTTCACAATCTAAAAAGACATGCCAAAAAAGAGAGAAGAGAATGGCGATGAAGAAGAGGATCACGTCTAGCAGATACTGCCTCTTCTCTCCCTCCAAGTCCAGGATGGTAGCAGTTAAGATAGAGAGAAGCCCACATTGCAAGGCTGTTCTGCTTTTAGCCAGCAGCAGCTGGCCGCCTCCATCCCAGTGGAAGAGTAAATTTGCTATTGGATTTAGTATAACTTTAAAGAAGCTATACTGAACCTCACTGTCACAATAGGTTCAGTGCCACAGATAAGTCCTCTAAAGGGTGGACTGAAACATCCAGCAGATTATTTATGGCCCCCAAGACCACCAACTGCCCCTGGCTGAAAGGGAAGCTGTCTTTCTTTCAGCCCTCTTTATCCTGAGCCTTGGGGAAAGTGGCATAAAAAATATAGACAGGGAAGACTCATCCTGGCGTCCATCCAAAGTTTGCCCTTCTATTCTCACAGTGGCTAAATAGTTGCTGCTAGGAGGTCTGCAAACACCCTCCTCCTTGTTGTCCCACCAGAACCTAATATCCAGAGAAGCGCTATACGTGGTTAGCATTTAGAGAAAGCTGTATTAGGAGATAATCACACTGCAGTAGTTTTTTGTGACTTTTTCGGACTGTGTGGCCATGTTCTAGAAGAATTTATTTCTACCATTTTGCCGGCATTTGTGGCTGGCATCTTCAGAGAAGGCTGGCATGGAAGTGAGTGTTCTAGGGCAATGGACATTAGGTTTTATTCACCTCCACAGCCGCCTCCTCCTCCTTTGCCAGCATCCCGGGCCACTCCGGCTCTAGAGGCACCTTGCTTGGGACCTTCTCCTTGCTTGGACCCTTACTACTGCAAGAAGGTGTGTCATCTGCTGCCATTGCCATATATCCCTCCAGTGGAAAGACGAGAAACCAAGAGAGCCCTGCAGCCACATTATTCTTTTATCTGCTTGAAACACTCTGATTCAGGAACTTGCATGTTATCTTCAAATATATACCCCACTCACTTCCATGTCAGCATTCTTTGAAGATATCAGCCACAGATGCCAGCAAAATGTCAGGAATTAACTCTTCTAAAGCATGACCACACAACTTGGAAAACCCACAAAAAAACTATGGATGCCGGCCATGAAAGCCTTCGACTTCATATCGCACTGCCTTTTTCCGTCCTTCCCTCCTGCCCTGGTGGTACAACAAATTACAATCTTCAGAATTCTCTAGTTTTTACCCATGGCAGTTAAAGTGGTGTCAAACCAGATTATTTCTGCCTTGTGGATGCAGCCTACATCATAAACTAAAAAGGGTTATTTTAATCCATCACTGCTGCACTCAAGAGCCAGGCTTTCTCTTCAAGTTTCCTTTTCTTCACCCTGGAGTTTATCACATGGGAGGAATTTCTCTTAATTTCGAATGAAAAGAAAATGGGGCCAGAATGCATTCACATGAATTCCTAGTTCAGCGAATGTACGTGAATTCAAATTGCTGTTCGAACTGACTTCTCATTGCTCGAAAATAGCTTGCCATTGCCCAAAATTGCGTGTGGTAGTCTATCATGCAGTAGCATGAAACCCCATGATTGCATTCGGACTGACTTCCCATTGCCCAAAATTGTGTGTGGTAGTCTATCACGCAATAATGTTAAACCTCATGATTGCGTTCGGATTGCCATTGGATTATACTTCCAATTTCCCTTGTCTGCTAAACTCTCTTTACTAGGCATTAGCAGCTCAGTCTGGAGCATGGGGCAACATATCACCCACTGGAAGATGGCTCACCATCGTGGGTATCATGCAGACCAGCTTACTCAGGTGAGTACAGATGGAACGAAGACTGGGTGCCCAAGGGACCAGCAAGAGGAAGAAAGTCAGGATTGATGGGTTGCATTTAAGGTATAGTCAGCCCTCTGTATCCACTGATTTGTTTTAGCCACTGATTCAAGCATCCATGTTTGAATATATTCATATATATATATATATATATATCCCCCCAAAGCAAGCCTTGGTTTTGCCATTTTATGTAAGGGGCACCATTTGACTAAGTCATTGTATTTAATGAGACTTGAGCATGCATGCATGGATTTTTGGTATGCATGGGGGTCCTGGAACCAAACCCCAGTGGATACCAAGGGCCCATTGTGCAAGCAAACAGACAGCACATGTTTACTTACTTAATCACTTACTTGATTATTTAATTAATTAAATTACCAAGCAATCACTTCTGTATTCATACCAGTGCAGGGGAGGCACTATTCGGGTTGGACAACAGAAACATGGTCCATCTTCAGGGGCAAGGAAGATGGTGGGACTCTGAATTTAGTATGGCTAAGAGATTGGGAGAATTTAGTATGGCTAAGAGATAGTGCTTTTAGGAAGAGACAGGCTGGTGATAGTGAGGGTTGTAGTTGAACTGATCTGGAATACATGATTTGGGCATGGATGACCTGGGGTGCATCTACACTGTTCCCCAGAGGAGAGGATCAAAATTCAAAAGACTTTAGTAGATTAGAAAGATGGACCAAAACTAACTTGAATTGAAAGAACTTCAACAGGGAAAAATGTAAGGTACTGCACTTAGGATGAAAAAATGAAATGCTAAAGATATGCATATAGATAGATGGGGGACACCTGGCTTTAAAAGACGAAATTTGAAAAGGATCTGGGAGTCCTAGTCGACCATAGGTTGAACATGAGTCAACAGTGTGATGTGGCAGCTTAAAAAGCAAATGCGATTCTAGGTTGCATCAATAGAAGTATAGTGTCTAGATCAAGGGAAGTAATAGTACCACTCTATTCTGCTCTGGTCAGGCCCCACCTGGAATATTGTGTCAAGTTTCTGGGCACTACAACTCAAAAAGGATGTTGAGAAGATGATGCATGTCCAAAGGAGGGCAACCACAATGGTGAAGGGTATGGAAACCATACCCTTTGAGGAGAGACTTAGAGAGCTGGGGATGTTTAGCCTAGAGAAAAGATGGTTAAGAGGTGATATGATAGCCCTGTTTCAGCATTTGGATGCAAGCTACAGGAAAAGAGATTCCACATCAACATTAGGAGGTACCTCCTGACAGTAAGAGCTGTTTGAAAGTGGAACACACTCCTTCAGAGTGTAGTGGAGTTTCCTTCTTTGGAGGTCTTTAAGCAGAGGGTGGATGGCCATCTGTCAGGTATGCTTTCATTGTGAGTTCCTGCATGGCAGAATGGGGTTGAACTGCATGGCCCTTGGGGTCTCTTCCAACTCTATGATTCTGTTATTTTATGTAGAAATAATGTAGTTTGACACTACCTTAACTGACATGGCTTCATTCAATACAATCCTGGGATGCATAGTTTTGTGAGGTAGCAGCACTCTTTGGCAGAGAAGGCTAAAAAAATCTTGTAAAATTACAAACCACAGGATTCCATAAATGGAGCTGCAGCAGTGATGTCAGAGCACATTATTTCTACAATGTAGATCCATCCTTCGAGTATCTCTTTTACTGTGGGGTTTTGAAAGACAGGGAGCCTGTGAACCCTAATTCTCTTGGCCTTTCTTTCTTTATAGGATAAAATTTACAAGTGCAGGCTTCTGAAACACGAGCGGGACACCAAAGCAGCCGTAAGTTTCTTTAGCTACTTCATGCTTTCTGAGGAACCTCAAGGCACAAAATACTCTGGTTCCTGGTCCATTAGGCTTAATAGTGCAAATCTTTTTCTTTTCTTTTCTTTTTTACACTGTCTTTAAATTCTACAGGGATGTTCTGGTTGTATTTTGGCACAATGGTTGATTTAATATTCTTCTTTAGCTTTACTCCTATTTTTGATGTTAGCTGTTTGTGGACTGTCAGGGAAGAATGCAAAAAGACACAACCTGCGGGCAAAAGAGAGAGAGAGAGAAAGAAAGGAGAAAAGGGGGAAAAAGACAAAAGCCTCATTGGGTAACAAATGGAAATCATCAAGTAGTTCAGGAAAGATGAGAAGCAAAAGCAAAAGGTGACAGAAATAGGGTCAGCAGGACCCTGAATGTAACTATTCAGCAACCTTATGCACAGAGACAAAGAAGAGTAGGGAGTTTATCACACAGGAGGCTAAGGGTCCAAATCCTGTGCAGAAACTGGATTTAAATCCCAGGAATATCCCACAAATGTGGAATCATTTTCAGACACATCAGGGGCATTGACCATTAATCCGACATTAACCCACACAGAAAGCGGACAAAAATCGGCCGCTTTTTATGTTCGGGAAAATCCACTTTCCACTTTCAGCCACTTTCTGTGTGGGTTCATGTCGGATTAATGCTCAGTGCCCCTTATGTGTCTGAAAACGATCCCACTTTTGTAGAATTTGTCCACTTTCTGTGCAGGTTAATTTTGGATTAATGCTCAGCGTGTCTGAAAACGATCCCACTTTTGTGGGTTTAAATCCTCTTTCTGCACAGGATTTGGCCGATTCCCACCCATGTGATAAACTTCTAGGAACTGGAAGTGCAGCTATGAACAAACTAGACAAAATCTGCCCGAAGTCATGTCCAGTGGTCACCTTTACCTTTGCATAAAAACAAGTGATGGACAAAAGCTTTGGACCAGAGATCTTTGGGCCATAGCCTCTCCATTCTTCACACTTGACTGAAGTGTTTTAAACTAGCATAGATGTAAACCTACTAAAAATCTCATATCTGAATTTAAGGTTGCAAAACTTTGGGATCTCAGCAAGGAGATGGAGAGAGATTTGCATGTATTTTTTTTGCATAGGTTTTTTATTTAAGTACCTGCCACAATTCAAAATTTTGGAATGTAAACACATTCCCTGCCCTGCCCTGGGTTTTAATGGGAAAGATGGACCCCCACAGCAAACAATGATGTTTCAAAATCTGAATTTCATTGCTATTAATGACCAAAGAGCCAGTGTGGCCTAGTGGTTTGAGCGTTGGACTAGGACTCTGGAGAGCAGGATTTGAACCTTGGCTCGGCCATATAAGCTGCTGGGTAACCTTGGGCAAGTCACACTGTCTCAGCCTGAGAGGGTGGCAATGGCTAACCCTCTCTGAAGAAACATGCCAAGAGAACCCTATTCACCTTAGGGTTGCCATAAGTAAAAAATGTAGTGGTTTAAACATCACACTACAGTTCTGGAGATCAGGATTCCATTCCCCATTCCAGCATAATTAATCCATGGGCAAGTCACACTCTCTCAGCTTCAGAGAATGATAAGGACAGAACCCCTCTGAAGAAACTTGCCAAGAAAACCCTATCATAGCTTTACCTTAGGGTCACCATAAGTAAAAAAACAAAAAAGACTTGGAGGCACACAACAACAACAACACCAACAATAGTGTTTGGGGTTTTTTTTTGCAGGACTTTTTCCCATGCAAACATTTAAAAATTATGATTTGAAAAGGTCTGGGGATTTCAGAATGTTCAGATTCAGAATCTATGGGAGAGAGAGGGGAAATATGCAATTTCAAGAGCAGGGAAAATAGTGGATTGCATTTATGATGGGGTGGAACGAGGATACTGAGCAAGTTTTCCAAATGTGACACATCCCTATTTTTCAGGTGCCACTGCCTCTCCAGGAAGTGATAGAGGAAGAAGTGCTGGCTATCTTAAAGGCTACTTTAGTAGGTGAGTAACAAAGAGGAGTTGGATATTTCAAAGTGAGGGCAGTGTGCTTCTGTGTTCACAAAGATGCATTGGTTCACCATATTGCCATGATAGAATTTAAAAAATATAGCCGTTTTAGTCTGTAGAATCATTATGCAGAGAGATCTTGTAGCAGCTTCAAGACTAAGGAGTATATCACACAGAGCTTTTTGGAGATTTTGCAGCTCAGATCTGGGGTGACTGCGGGTCCAGTGATGCGAATTCACCTCATAACATGAATGTGTTATCACATGCGATTAATTTCTATGAGAGCTCCTTCCGTGGTGCTTCTGCAGTGAATCCATAGTGGCTCCTCATTTTGGTGAATTCGGTACAAAAGTGATGGCCATCCAGCCTCTGCTTAAAGACCTCCATGAAGGGAGACTCTACTACACTCCAAGGGAGTTTGTTCCACTGTCAAACAGCCCTTAATGTCAGGAAGCTCCTCCTAATGTTGAGGTGGAATCTCTTTTCCTGTAGCTTGCATCCATTGCTCTGTGTCCTGTTCTCTAGAACAGCAGAAAAAAAGCTTGCTCCATCCTCAATATGACATCCCTTCAAATCATATCACCTCTTAACCTTCTCTTCTCCAGGCTAAACATCCCCAGCTCCCTAAGGCCTTCCTCATAGGACATGGTTTCCAGACCTTTCACCATTTTAGTCAACCTCCTTTGGACACGCTCCAGTTTATCAACATCCTTTTAAAATTCTGGTGCCCAGAACTGGACACAATATTCCAGGTGGGACCTGACCAGAGCAGAATACAGTGGCACTATTACTTCCCTTGATCTAGACACTATACTATATTGATGCAGCCAAAAATTGCATTGGCCTTTTTAGCTGCCACATCACACTGTTGACTCATGTTCAGTTTGTGGTCTACTTGGACTCCTAGATCCCTTTCACATGTAGTTTCATTCAGCCAGGTGTTCCCCATCCTATATCTGTTCATTTTATTTTTCTGCCCTAAGTGCAGTACCTTACATTTCTCCCTATTGAAATTCATTTTGTGAGCCTGGGCCCAGCTTTCCAATCTATCAAGGTCATTTTGAATTTTGATCCTGTCCTCAGGGGTATTAGCTACTCCTCCTAATTTGGTGTCATCTGCAAATTTGATAAGTATGCCCCCAATTCTGTCATCCAGGTCATTGATAAAGATATTGAATAGCACTGGGCCCACGTCAGAGCCCTGTGGGACCCCACTGGTCACTTCTCTCCAGGATGAAGAAGAGGAGCCATTGTTGAGCACCCTTTGGCTTTGGCCAGGCAACCAATTGCAAATCCATGTAAAAGTTATCTTGTCTAGCCCACATTTTACAAGCTTGTTTGCAAGAATGCCATGGGAAACCTTGTCATAGGCCTTACTGAAATCAAGATATACTATATCCACAGCATTCCCTTCATCTACCAAAGAAAGAGATAAGATTTATCTGGCATGACTTCTTTCTCTGAAACCCATGTTGACTTTTTGTGATTATGGAATTGCCTTCTAGATGTTCACAGACTCTCTGTTTAATGATCTGCTCTAGATTCTTTCCTGGTATTGATGTCAGACTAACTGGACAATAATTGTTGGGATCCTCTTTTTTCCCCTTTTTGAAATTGGCCTGAGCTTTCCTAGATTTTCCTAGCTAATCCTACCAACTTCTTTCTTTCGGTTAGTCTCAAAGGTGCTATAAGATCTCATTTCATATTGATTTTACAGACTAAAGGTTGGTCAATCTGAAACCCAAGGTCTCCTGATTATTTACATCATGATGCTGTGGGCACTAGAACCTGGATCCCAAGCTGGGATTGCTCTGCCAAAGCAAATGGTAGCTTATTCTTCCTTCTGTCCACATAGGAGAGGGAAGGGGGGCACCTGAGCCAAAGCTAGTTTGCCTGCTAAATCTTGTCTTTACGTTCAGTTCAGGCCAACAAAAGGCAGGGCTGTCACTAGGGGGTGCGAGGGGTATGGATTGCACCAGGTGACCCTCTAAGTGGGGTGACACCACTGCTCCCCAAACATCTGGACTTAGGAAGAAATGGGCTGTGGTGTTCACCTGCGTGCCTTTAAAACATTGAAGAGATGGGGTGAGTGGGGGAGGCTCAGTGGGAAGAGAAAAGAGAGGTCCCAAGTTTAAAAAAAACATTTTAAATTTTATTTATTTTTAAAAAGATTTTAAATAATTTTTTAACAATTCAAATTATTTTTAAAGTTTGTTTTAAAAGATCATACATTACAAAATGTTCACTTTAATCACATGAAACAAGGTACATGTAAATACGTTTAGGCTGTGTGTATATATTGTAATTTAAAGCTATACAGTCAGCCCTCTGTATCCACCAATTTTTTTTATCCACAGCTTCAAGCATCCACAGTTTAAAAATATTGAAAAAATGTATAAATTCCAAATAGCATGCCTTTATTTTGCCATTTTATACAAGGGACACCATTCTACTAGGCTATCGTATTTAATAGGACTTGAGCATCCATGGCTTTTGTTATCCATGGAGAGGTCCTGGAGCCAAACCCCAGCGGATACCAAGGGCCCACTGTAATTTTAATTTTGCTAGGTGTTAATGTCACAACTATTCCCGTTACATTCAGTGACAGACAGGAATTCCGATGTATAAATAACATTAGTACAAAAAACATTAGTAAGGATTCTATATGGTGTGGGATGGGAGGAGGTCTCTAGGAGGGTGGCACCATGAGTTACCGCACTGGGTGACACCAACCATAGTGATGCCGCTGCAGAAGGGTACTGCGATGTGCAAAATATTTTAAATTCCCTGTTTCTCACTCTTTCTTTCCTACCCCACCTCAGACTACCAGCAAAAACTAGGAATGAATAACCCCCTCACCATTCAAATGGAAGAAGCAGTGGACCGCCTTCATCTTCAGCTCTGTGCAAGATCAGTGATCTGAATAAAGCAATTGCACCAGAGACTCCCCCAGTTCCAGCCCAGCCCAGAAACCACAGTAATCTGGAGAACTAGAAATTAAATATATCTGCCTGTTGAATTACTGAAGAGTCAGTGTGGTGTACTGCTATGCGTGCTGGACTAGGATCTTAGAAACCAGGGTTCGAATCCCCGCTTGGCCCTATAAGTCCATAGGGTGACCTTGGGCAAGGCACACTCTCTCAGCCTCAGCGGAAAGCAATGGCAAAACCTCATCTGAATAAATCTTTACAAGAAAACCTCATTATAGCTTCACCTTAGGGTCATCATAAGTCAAACACAACTTGAAGGCATGTAACAACAACAACAAAGAATGGCATATATCTGGTTTCTCAGGGACTACTAATAGTTTCCTCCATCATTCAGGAGAATTTTCCAGGGCTAGTGTGCACTACCACAAAACACATTCACAAGTCTTATGCTGCCTTAACAACTAACCATTTGTTATGGAACACTTTTTTTATGTAAAAGCAAAATCCCAGATCCATTATAAGCTGATGCGTCTGACCAAGCTGATCAAAAGGAAGGCAGCCTAGCTCAGTACTAGAAGACATGTTTTGCAAACAGGTGCACTCCCTGCCACCTTTGTTTGGAAGGATAAGGTAGCAAGTGGCATGCAGTGGTTTGAGAGTTGGACTCTGGAGACCAGGATTTGATTCCCAGATCAGCTGTGAAACACACTGGGTGATCTTGTGCAAGTCACACTCTCTCAGCCTCAGGGGAAGGCAATGGCAAACCTCTGAACAAATCTTGCCAAGGAAACTCTGGTGACACACACCAAGCAACATAAACCCTCACCTGAGTTTAAAAGGCCATGACAAATGTAATTTTTTAAAACGGTATGATGAAAACTAGGTGGTCCCAGGTGTATCTCTTGAGAAAGGAAATTCCCAAGACCACCTCAACACTACCTGTCTCACTTCACTGAAATGCAAGACCTAGAGTAACATCTTTGATACCATGACAGGTCCTTGTGGGAAAAGGCAGACCATCAGTATATGCTGGGACTAGCAGTGAGGTATGAGAGCCAGGATGGTATGGATTAGGACTCTGGGAGACCAGATGCAAATTCCCACTTGGCCATAGAAACCCACTGAGTGGCCTTGGGCAAGTCACATTCTTGATTTAGGAGTTTATCACTTGGGAAGCATCCCGTGCAGAAACGGGATTTAAAACAGGATTAAAAACCTCAAAATAACCTAAGAAGACACACAAAAGCACAACTCATTTTCAAACACATTGATGTTAATGCAACATTAAACCGGCTAGAAAGTTAACAAAATGTGATTCTTTTTACTTTCGGGATTTTCCGGAAGTAAAAAGAACCATGTTTTGTCTACTTTCTAGCTGGGTTAATCTTATTAATGCACCATAACAGCAACGTCATCTAAAAATCAATTGTGCTTTTGCGTGTCTTTTCTACTTTCTGTCTGGGTTAATGTTGGGTTAACCCAGACGTTGTCTCATAATAAATCTGTTTTTGTGGGGTTCCCCCCCCCCCCACTTTCAACCCTGTTTTTGCATGGGATCCCTCCAGTGTGATAAACTCCTTAGAGAGGAGCGGCTTGTCATCTGTTGGGAGTGGTGTGAATGTATATCCTTGCATGGTAGGCAGGTGAAATGGGTGATGTCCAGTTCTGGGCACAACAATTCAAAAAGGATGTGGAGAAGCTGGAGAATGTCCAAAGGAGGGTGACTAAAATGGTGAAGGGTCTGGAAACCATGAAGCCCTATGAGGAACGACTTAAGGAGCTGGGGATGTTTAGCCTGGAGAAGAGAAGGTTAAGGGCTGATATGATAGCCCTGTTTAAATATTTGAAGGGATGTCATGTTGAGGAGGGAGCAAGCTTGTTTTCTGATGCTCCAGAGAACAGGGACAATGGATGTAAGCTCCAGGAAAAGAGATTCCACCTCAACATTAGGAAGAATTTCCTGAGAGTGAGAACTGTTTGACAGTGGAAGACACTCCCTTGAAGAGTGGTGGGATCTCCTTCTTTGGGGGTATTTAAGGAGGGGCTGGCTGGCCATCTGTCAATGGGGATGCTTTGATTGTGAGTTGCTACATAGCAGAAGGGGGTTGGGCTGGAGGGCCCTTTTTGGGGCCTCTTCCAGTTCTATGATTCTGTGACTTCACTAGGCATTTGTAGGCCCTCCAACAAGATTCTAGGATCAGCCTCTGCCAGACATTGACCATAGAGTTGTGCTTGAGAACCCAGAAATTCCTAGAAAGAAACCCACTTCTCTAGTCATTTGTGGGTCCTCCAATGATTCTAGGATCAACTTCTGTCCTATGTTGACCATAGAGTTGTACTGGAGAACCTAGAGAAAATACCTCTCTAGGCATTTTTGTAGGCCCGCTTCCTGCACAACTCTATGGTCCCACTTGTGGGAGGCGTGGACCATAGAGTTGCGCTGGAGGACCTGGAGGTTCCTAGAGAGGCATTCTCTGAGGTAAAAAAATAATAGGGGGCTTATTTTAATTGGCGGGCTTGTATTTTCTTCACAGCCAAAGCCGAAGGGAGCTACTGTCGTGGCGTCAGAATTCTTGACTCCCAATGCAATGGGAATTATTTATTGTCCTCCGACATTAAAGGAGGGAGCGGGGGTGGGAAGCTCCTCCTCCTCTTTAAGGTGGTTGTTTTGGGGGCGGGGCCAAGCGGGTGCCGGTGTCGCAGTGCATGCCGGGAAGGCTTGGTGGAGGCCTGAAGAGAGAAGAAAGCGGAGGTTGCTGCTGCTGCTGCTGAGCAGGTATGGTTTCTGAGGGAGGCTGCGTCCACACGGGGAAATAACCCGGTTTGGCACCGCTTTCACTCTTTCTAGCTCAAGGCTATGGCATTCTGGGAGTTGGAGTATGTTGTGGGGTCCAGAGCGGAGCTCCACTCTGCTCTGGGCCCACAACAAACTCCAACTCCCAGAATGCCATAGCCTTGAGCCAGAAAAAGAGTGAAAGCGGTGCCAAACCGGGTTAATTCTCCAGTGCGGATGCAGCCCCTGCAGAGAGGGAGACAAAATGGCGGGAGGAGTGGAGGGGCTTCCACCAATTAGGAAGAAGGGAGGCACTAAAGCACAGGAGAGTACTTTCCCATAGGGATACATAGGAGAACACTTTCCCATAGGGAGGCATTGGGGAAGACTTGCCCATAGGGATACATAGGAGAACACTTTCCCATAGGGAATCATTGGGGAAGACTTGCCCATAGGGCATCATTGGGGAACACTTTCCCATAGGGAATCATTGGGGAAGACTTGCCCATAGGGATACATAGGAGAACACTTTCCCATAGGGAATCATTGGGGAAGACTTGCCCATAGGGCATCATTGGGGAACACTTTCCCATAGGGAATCATTGGGGAAGACTTGCCCATAGGGCATCATTGGGGAACACTTTCCCATAGGGAATCATTGGGGAAGACTTGCCCATAGGGATACATAGGAGAACACTTTCCCATAGGGAATCATTGGGGAAGACTTGCCCATAGGGCATCATTGGGGAACACTTTCCCATAGGGAATCATTGGGGAAGACTTGCCCATAGGGCATCATTGGGGAACACTTTCCCATAGGGAATCATTGGGGAACATTTGCCCATAGGGCATCATTGGGGAACACTTTCCCATAGGGAATCATTGGGGAACATTTGCCCATAGGGCATCATTGGGGAACACTTTCCCATAGGGAATCATTGGGGAACATTTGCCCATAGGGCATCATTGGGGAAAACTTTCCCATAGGGAATCATTGGGGAACATTTGCCCATAGGGTATCATTGGGGAACACTTTCCCATAGGGAATCATTGGGGAACATTTGCCCATAGGGCATCATTGGGGAACATTTGCCCATAGGGAATCATTGGGGAAGACTTGCCCATAGGGATACATAGGAGAACACTTTCCCATAGGGAATCATTGGGGAAGACTTGCCCATAGGGATACATAGGAGAACACTTTCCCATAGGGAATCATTGGGGAAGACTTGCCCATAGGGATACATAGGAGAACACTTTCCCATAGGGAGGCATTGGGGAAGACTTGCCCATAGGGATACATAGGAGAACACTTTCCCATAGGGAATCATTGGGGAAGACCTGCCCATAGGGATACATAGGAGAACACTTTCCCATAGGGAATCATTGGGGAAGACTTGCCCATAGGGATACATAGGAGAACACTTTCCCATAGGGAATAATTGGGGAAGACTTGCCCATAGGGATACATAGGAGAACACTTTCCCATAGGGAATCATTGGGGAAGACTTGCCCATAGGGATACATAGGAGAACACTTTCCCATAGGGAATCATTGGGGAAGACCTGCCCATAGGGATACATAGGAGAACACTTTCCCATAGGGAATCATTGGGGAAGACTTGCCCATAGGGCATCATTGGGGAACACTTTCCCATAGGGAATCATTGGGGAAGACTTGCCCATAGGGATACATAGGAGAACACTTTCCCATAGGGAATCATTGGGGAAGACTTGCCCATAGGGATACATAGGAGAACACTTTCCCATAGGGAATCATTGGGGAAGACTTGCCCATAGGGCATCATTGGGGAACACTTTCCCATAGGGAATCATTGGGGAAGACTTGCCCATAGGGATACATAGGAGAACACTTTCCCATAGGGAATCATTGGGGAAGACTTGCCCATAGGGCATCATTGGGGAACACTTTCCCATAGGGAATCATTGGGGAACATTTGCCCATAGGGCATCATTGGGGAACACTTTCCCATAGGGAATCATTGGGGAACATTTGCCCATAGGGCATCATTGGGGAACACTTTCCCATAGGGAATCATTGGGGAACATTTGCCCATAGGGCATCATTGGGGAAAACTTTCCTATAGGGAATCATTGGGGAACATTTGCCCATAGGGCATCATTGGGGAACACTTTCCCATAGGGAATCATTGGGGAACATTTGCCCATAGGGCATCATTGGGGAACATTTGCCCATAGGGAATCATTGGGGAAGACTTGCCCATAGGGCATCATTGGGGAACACTTTCCCATAGGGAATCATTGGGGAACATTTGCCCATAGGGCATCATTGGGGAACACTTTCCCATAGGGAATCATTGGGGAACATTTGCCCATAGGGCATCATTGGGGAACATTTGCCCATAGGGAATCATTGGGGAACATTTGCCCATAGGGAATCATTGGGGAATATTTGCCCATAGAGAATCTGGTAATCATCATGTTTTTCTATGGGCAAAAGGTCCCCATTTTCCGAGGGCCAGTCCTGTCCCGCCTCAGAGGAGAGCCAGGGTGAACCCCCTCTTAACAAACCTTTCCAAGAAAGCCCTGTCATGGGTTTTCCTTAGCGTCTCCATAAATCAGAAGTGACTTGAAGGCATACAGCAACTTGGGCAAGTCGCACTCTCTCAGCCTCAGAGGCAAAACAAAAACAAAAAAACAATAGCCATTAGGGCTGAATAATAATAAACAAAAACCCTCTGAAGAAACTTGCCATGGAAACTTAGTCATAGGTTCACTTTATGGTTTCCATAAGCAGGAAACAACTTGAAGGCAACGAGCAACAACATGTTGGGCAAGTCACACACTCTCAGCCTCGGAGGATGGCCCTCTGAAGAAACATAGGATCATAGAGTTGGAAGAGACCCAAAGGCCATCCAGTTCAACCCCATTCTGCCATGTAGGAACTCGCATTCAAAGCATCCCTGACAGATAGCCATCCAGCCTCTGTTTATGCTAAGGAAACCCTGGGATAGGGTTACCTTAAATTGGAAAGTTGGGGCCAACTAAGGTCCAAAACACACTTCAGAAATAATCCAGTTTGAGACCGCTGTAACGGCCCTGGCTGAGTGCTAGGGGATCCTGGGAATTGCAGTTTGTTGTGGCCCCAGGGCTCTTTGGCAGAGGGGGCACAAAATGGCAGTTCCCAGAATTCCCTAGCATTGAGCCAGGGCAGTTAAAGTGGTCTCAAAAGTGGCTCATTTCTGCAGTGTGTTTTGGACCTGGAGTTGCATCTGCACTGCAGAACTAACCTATTTTAATACTGCTTGAACTACCACTGCTCCAGGCTATGGAATTCTGGGAAGTGTAGTTTGTGGCAGTTCAAGCGGTCTCAAAACCAGATTATTTCACCAGTCAGGATGCAGCCTAAATTGATGGAAGTGCTCTTCCAAAGCTGCAAGATGGTACCCTCTCTAGTTCTACCTGTAGTAAAAAGGGATCCTTGTTATGTGGGGAAGGAAAGGGTTCCTCAGATTCATATGGGTGATACATGGGACAGAGGGTCAACAAATATGTCATAGAATCGTAGAGTTGGAAGAGACTGCAAGGGCCCTCCAGTCCAACCTCATTCTGCCATGCAGGAACTCCCAATCAAAGCACCCCCGACAGATGGCCATCCAGCCTTTGCTTAAAGACCTCATTCTCCTTTTCTGGAGGTATTTAAACAGAAGCTGGATGGCCATCTCTCGGGGGTGCTTTGATTGTGAGTCTTTCCCCCATATGGGAAAATATGGGGTGATCAGGTAGAGGTTGGGTGGCTTTCTCCATCTTGAAGACTATGGGGTCTCTATCGGCAGGGGTGATGCTTCCAAATTTTGAGAGGTTTCCCTCTCCTTTGCCAGCACACAGAATAAATGAAGAAGGATGAGGTAGTTGGAAACATGTTTAGGAGTAGCCATGTTGGCTGTCCAGTAAAATACAACAAATTCCACAAAAGAGCCATGTCTTTATAGGTCACGAAGAGGGTTGATTTTCAGGAAAAAATGATGTTGAATGGAGCTACTGTTTCTGTTCCTGTAGAAATGAGTAAAGGTGAGAAAAAGAGCCAGCATGGTTTAGTGGTTTGAGCTTTAGACGAGGACTCTGGAAACCAGGGTTCGAATCCTGGCTTGGACACGTAAACCCTTGGGTGAGCCACACTCTTTCAGCCTCAGGTTGACCATGGCAAACCTCCACC
Organism: Sceloporus occidentalis; assembly: GCA_023333645.1. NCBI lineage: Eukaryota > Metazoa > Chordata > Lepidosauria > Squamata > Phrynosomatidae > Sceloporus > Sceloporus occidentalis. The sequence goes on from JALMGF010000020.1 coordinate 10,340,466, forward strand.
GAAGGAACTTGCCAAGAAAACCCCGCAACATGCCTTAGGGTCGCCCTAAGTTGTTTGAAACAAACAACTAGAAGTAAAGAAGTGGACAGAAAGAAATAAAAGCTCTCCAAAGGTGGGAGAAGAGAGCCAGCATGGTGTAGTGGTTTGAACGTTGGGCAATGGCTCTGGAGAACAGAGTTCAAATCCCAGCTCAACCATGGAACCCCTTGGGTGACCTTGGACACTCTCTCAGCCTGAGGGGATGGCAATGGCAAATGCCCTCTAAAGACACATACTATGAAAAACCCATGATATCTTCACCTTAGGGTCTCTTTCTACTGTGCTTGGAAAGCTTGTGGTGTTAGCAGTGGAATCGCTAAAATAGGGTAAAATGTAATTATTAGCTTCAACTTGGTCCAAGAGATGTCTTTCTTCTCCTCCAGCCCGAAACATGCAGAGAAACAAGGTGAGGGGCCCTACCCTGGCTCTTTGTCTGTTTCGGGCTGGGGGAGAAGAAAGACGTCTCTCTTGGACCAAGTTGAAGCTAATAACTACATGTTACCTTTATGGGTACCCCATGAAGCCTAGTGACTTGGAGCTATTTGTCTTTGTGTTCTCCTTGGAGCAAAGCAGAAAGAGGCTGCAGTATTTTTAGGTGCATAAATGTGAGGAGTGGATGAGGGACATGAGAAAAGGACTGGGAAAGGAAGAGAACTTCCTCTCCATCATGCTAATAATAATAAATCAGGAGGTAATTTTGCAGAGTTTCAGAGGGCATCAAAAGGCTCAGAAGAGGCAGAATTGAGGTCTTAAAAGCTTATAACCCCCCCTCCTACACTAAGGCGATAAACCTGAATGTATGGGTGGTTTTTTTTGACAGCCTAAATTATGAGTACCCAGCTTGTTGGGGGCAGTTGGTTTACAGATTGTAAACCTCTTAGAAAGTGCTGTATTCACTATTAAGTGGTATAGAAATGTAAATGCTAATGCTAAGTTATGGGAAAGGCATGAGATGAAGAAGAGATTGTAGGTGCAGAGGACAGCCTAAGTGCAAAAGGAAAAGGGAAATCTACAGTTAAGTACTGTAAATGAGGATTAGATAGGTCTCCTTTTGGTTGGCCAATAAAGATATCACTGTTGTGCTGGCCAAATGGCCGTAATAAAGTTATAAATAAATAAAGATATCACTGTTTGGTGGATTTTTGACTGGATTTGCTAAATGGCCAACATGGCTACTCCTGGATGTTCTCCCCTTCCCAAAAACCCTGAAGGTAGAAGGACGAGCAACAGTCCAAAGCTCTGGAAAGAATTCAAATGGAGGAGGAAGAATCTGAGGAAGTGAAAGGGTAAAGCCCCTCTTCCCATCTTTCCAACGATAAACCTGGCAAAGACAGGCAAAAAGTAAGAACAAGCAGACAAGAGGTCATAAATCATGGTTAGAGTAGTATGGATTTTCTGCAGCACACAAATATCTCTCTTTGCATCGTATGTTTGACTTTGGCAATGTATCTTTGCCATTCTCTGTGACTGTAATATCTGAAACCTTGGCCTGTGTGAATCCACGATGGAAGGAAGATGGGTTATTTTCTCCATAGTCTTAATCACAAACTTTGATAGTCCAAGTTTTATTCCAATTACATGCATGGCCCTTTTGATTTCTGAGAGGAAATGTTGAAAAGGCCAATCAAATAAAAAGGGATAGAAATATTTCCACTCGTCTGAAGAGCAGTTTTTTCTGGGGGTGTTGAGGAAACCTTGGGTAAAAAAAGAATCTGTAAAGCACTTGGCGAATTTTGCATGGGGGGGATGGTTAGAACAGATCCGCAAAGCTTTCCCTGACCTCCATTGCAGGATGAGTGGCTGGTAATTCATTCCTTTTTAAAGTTTTTACACTTTATAGAGAAAGGGAGAGCCTGAGAAGAGAGAGGGAGGGAGAAATCTGTTTCTAAACCAATATGGCTGAGGCTGTTATAGGTGGGTAGGATAAACAGTGTACATTGGCTAGGGTTCTCGTTGTGGTGTCCTTTTGGATGTTCACATTTCTCCATTTCTGGGTAGAAAGGAGCCAGGTTGTCATATCACAAAGGCAGTGTGGAGGGAAAAGAGTCTGATGACAGGCAAAATGATGCACGATTTTTGCTTTTATGTGTGGTTGGATATTTTGGATGAGAGTGTGGGTGGGTGGTGTGGGGAGAGAGAAGTGAAGTTTCTTCTCCTTGCACTGCTGCAGCCGAAATGGCTTGGTTTGCAGGGCACAGGACTCCACGCCGCATTGCGTCTCTGTTGTCCATGCCTGAAGCAGCCACCTGCTGGAGCAAGAGGGGAACTACATTGCCTGATGGACCTGAAAAGGGAGTAAAGTTATTTTTTCTGACCCTCTTATTTTCCTTGGATTCCTAAAATGCTGGGGAAGCACGCAGGAGCTTCAAAACACCCCTTCTCCTAGAGTCATAGAGTTGGAAGAGACCACAAGGGCCATCCGCAACAACCCCCTGCCATGCAGAAACTCACAGTCAAAGCATCCCTGATAGAAGTCATCCAGCCTGTGTTTTAAGACCTCCAGGGAAGGAGACCACTACCCTCCGAGGGAGTGCGTTCCACTGACAAATAGCCCTTACTATCAGGAGGATTCTCTTAACATTGATGTGGAATCTCTTTTCCTGTAGCTTCCATCCATTGCTCTGGGTCCTTTCCTCTGGAGTAGCAGGAAATAAGCGTCCTTCATCCTGAATCATAGAATCATAGAGTTGGAAGAGACCACAAGGGCCATCCAGTCCAACCCCATTCTGCCATACAGGAACTCTCCATCAAAGCACACCCAACAGATGGCCATCCAGCCTCTGTTTAAAGACCTCCAAGGAAGGAGACTCCACTACACCCTGAGGGAGTGTGTTCCACTGTCAAACAGCCCTTACTGTCAGGAAGTTCCTCCTAATATTGAGGTGGAAGCTCTTTTCCTGCAGCTTGCATCCATTGTTCCGGGTCCAGTTCTCTGGAGCAGCAGAAAACAAGTTTGTTTCCTCATCAATATGACACTCCTTCACATACTTAAACATGGCTATCATATCACCTCTTAACAGTCTCTTCTCCAGGTCAACTTCTCCTAGTTCTAGATGTCTTGGGGCTGGTTGGGTTTACTTGGAGGCAACTCATTGCATCTCTGTGTTTTAACACTTGACATCTTGAAGTGGCACTCAGGCATACATAACAGGTTTTGGGGCTCAGCTGTCCTTTGGTCAAGTGCTGCCTGTTATTACATTCGTGCCGCAAGTATTCAAAACCTAGCTGTGGCATGGGTTGTTCATAGCATACATCTCTGCACGTTTATAGAGACACAGGTCCTGCTGTTTTCATTAGGGCTTACTCTCCAGTAACCCTGTTTTGGGTTGCTACCTAAGGCTGCTGATCACAACTTTTTATGAAGAAAGCAGGAATACAATTGAAGGGTTTGAAGAACTTCACTTGCTTTGCACTATAGTTGGGTAGAAAAGCACCTTCGTCGTTGTCTGTTCAAATCCTTTTCTCAGTGCAGGGATCTGCAGTAGGGAATGGAGTACCAGCACCCCTGACATATGGCTCTCTGGCCTCTACTGAAATATCCATGGATGAAGAAAACCCTTCATCTTCTGAGGCTGTTTGTCCCACTGTTCAGCACCCCTTACTATTTGAAAGCCTCCCCTAATATTATGTAGCGAGATCTTGTAGCACCTTTCAGACTAACGGAAAGAAAGAAGTTGGCAGCGTGAGTAAACTTCAGATGCATTTAGTGTCCCAATATTGTCCTAATAATATCCTAATATTGTCTCTCTTCTCCCAAAAACAGCCATATTAAGGTAGGATAATGTGATTATTTGAGGATGTAACAAGTATTCAAAGTCTAGCTTGCGTATACATGGACCTTGGTTTCTGCTGGGGTTTGGTTCTGGGACTTCAGATGGATACCAAAATCCATGGATGCTCATTAAATACAATGGCATATTAAAATGGTTTCCCTTATATAAAAGAAGGAAAATCAAGGTTTGCTTTATAGAATGTACATACTTTAAAGATATTTGCAAGCCATGGATGTTTTGAATCTGTGGATAAAAAATCATTGGATCTGGAGGGCCGATTGTAACACAAGCCTGTGCATGTACAAGATCTTGTCTAGAATATCTACAATTGGCCTTCTGTATCCATGGATTCCTTATCATGAATTCAACCATCCATGGCTTGAAACTATTTTAAAGATATTTTTAATATATAAATTCCCAAAAGCAAACCTTTTTTTATAAGGAGCACCATTTTACTACACCACTGTATTTCATGGGACTTGAGCATTCATGGATTTTGGTATCCATTGGGAGGAGAGGGGGTCCTGGAACCAAACCCAAGCAGATACCAAGGGCTTTCAGAGAGACCTATCCATGAGATGCAGTATTGCGTAGTGGTTTTGAGTCTTGAACTAAGACTTAAGAGATCTTGTCTCCAGCTGTGAAACTCTCTTGGTGAGCTTGGGCTTGATAACCATCTTGGGGGGTATGGAGGAACTATTCATTTCCTTTCAGCCTGACCTACCCCTCAGAGTGGTTGTTAGAATGAAAGGAAGGAGGAGAGAAGAATTGGGTATCCTTGGAGGATGAAGATCAAGTCTTAATTGATAATAACCTCAAGCCAGGCCTGGTGTAGTGTGGTTTATGCCTTTTTATCAAGTTTTGGCACCATACTGATTCTTTCTCTTCCTGTTTTCCCCCCTCTTCCTGTTGCTTTTGAAGTGATGGCGACCATGTTGTACCTCCGTGAGGAGAAGATGAGCCAAGATGAGATTGTGCTAGGCACTAGGGCCGTGGTGCAGGGCCTGGAGACTTTGCGCACACAGCACCACTCACTATTGTCTGCACTCCTTGACACCGTCAACCGCATGGAACAACAGCATGAAAGCAGTGCTGCACAGGAGAAAGCCAGTCTCTTGCGGAAGTCTCTGGAAGCCATTGAGCTGGGGCTGGGAGAGGCTCAGGTAATAGCCACTAAGCCCAAAGGTCAGCCTGAATGTGACTTTTGGACAATTGAAAGAATACAGGAACCTGCATGTGCCACTTCAGATTGTTTGTCTGTGTTGTTCACTGTTGGTTTTTTGGGGGTTTTGTTTGATAAGTTGCAGTTCTTTAGTGTGATGGTCTTGCAAGTTGTTGCCTTCCAGAAGTTGTGGGATTCCTCCCCATCAGTGCTGGCCCTAATGGCTGCTGCAGTCCATCAATTCCTGGGGGGGGGGAGGGGGGCTGGCTACACATTCTTCACTCATACTTTAAGACCTTGGGTCAGGGAGGTCTTTCATATTTCCTGTCACCTGTTTTCCTTCTACAGGGAGATACTGGAAACCAAACCTTCAGCCTAGTGCACACAATGTAGGTTCTCCAGCTCTGAGTTTTGCTTCCAAACTATGAGAACTAAAGGAAAAAGCTAAGGATCACTAAATTAATCTGTTGGGAGTTGTTATGTCTTCTTGCTTCTCTGAAATACATAGGTGAGCTGGCTCTGTTTAAACTTGTATCCTACTTTTGGCTTTTGGAGCCTTTGACAATGAAGTATCATAGACTTTTTCCTTGTTGTTCCATTCAGCCATCATGTGCGGAATGCAGTAAATGAAAACAACTTCAAACTCATTGTGAAACAACAGTTTTAAAAACCAGCTTACCCAAACCACATAGCAAAACAAAACCCATAAACCAGTGTACAGAAATGAGCCATGATTATTGCATCCCAAATATTTTTTAACCTAGCATCAAAAGCAAACCAGTGCCAGAACCACTGAGAAGGCCTTGTCCTGCTTATCCATGTGGTGTATTTTTCTAGTGGTGGAACACAGAGAAGATGCCGTCAGCAGATCTAAATGCCGCCAGTGGCCATAAAGAGCTGGAGAACTGTGGGAGTTGTAGGTTATAATTTTTTAAACATCTTTCCAAGCTATAGGTGTGTATAGGGAGATACATTGTTTAGTTACTGAGGTCTCGGGTCACTTAGGATTTTTGTTTTCACACTGTCTCTGGTTATAGGTCATCATTGCTCTGTCCAGCCACCTGAGTGCAGTGGAGTCAGAGAAACAGAAGCTGCGGGCTCAAGTGCGGCGCCTGGTGCAGGAAAACCAGTGGCTGCGAGATGAACTGGCTAGTACTCAGCAAAAGCTGCAGCGCAGCGAGCAGTCGGTGGCTCAACTCGAGGAGGAGAAAAAGCACCTGGAGTTTATGAACCAGATTAAAAAAATTGACGAAGACGTCTCCCCATCTGTTGGTGGCCTTTCTTTCTTCCTCTTCCCAGCTTTTCACGTCTTTTCTCATTCTCTGTTCATAGGAAGAAGTACTTGGTGCAATTATTTTAAAACCTGATAAATCCATCCATCAAAATGCCTGAACTTGGCTTGTACCATTATAAGCTTGAATAATGGTTTGAAGTCTATACTCTATGATTAAGTAGGAATCATGGTTTGGCATGCTATTTGGATCAAGCCTGTGTTTGTCATTTCTGGCACAGGGTTGGGATAGAAAAAGCCAGCTCTCTTTCAGTTGACCAAAGCTACCTTACCTGGAAGAGATTTCCTTAACTCCAGGCTAGAAGTCAGTGTGTTGTTGGAGTTAGAGTGTTAGACTGGGACTTGGGAGATCTGGATTGTAGTCCCCTCAAATGCATGAAACTCACTGGTTGACTTCGGGCCAATTCTGCACCTGACCTGTCTCATAAGGTTATTGCAAGAATAAAAATGGAGAGGCATGTCTTGTGCCTTGGGATAACTGTAGAAAGGCAGGGTATACATGGAAATCATAAATAAGCAGGCCATGGTCAAAAGTGTTATCGAGCTTATTAGAATATAGAACAATTATCTTTTGCTTATCTATTTTCTGAAACGCCTCGTTGAATTTTTAAGTTCTGACTTTGTAAATGTATGCTCTGCTTTTTAAAAAACATTTTGTGCATGCCACTTTTAGACTTTTAAACTTTGCTCAAAAAACATCCTATAACTCAGGAAACATGTGACCCTCTAGAATAGATGTTCTTAAACTTCATTTCCCATTATCCTTCCCCATAGCCTCTGTCTGCTAGGGCTGTGTGAGTTGCAATCTGACAATGTCTGGAAGGCAGCATGCTCCCAATCCCTGCTGTAAAGGAATGCAAGCAAACTGAAAATGGTTTAATGAGCCTCCAAACTCAGATTAAAAATAGGCCTTGGTGGTTAGAATGAAGGTGGGATTTCTTTTCATTCTTGTCCCTGTGCAATTGTGAGGTTCCAGTCCTGGGTGTTGTCTTTCTGTCCAGGATGAGAAGAGTGGGGAATCTGCTAAGGACACCTTGGATGACCTTTTCCCCAGTGATGATGACCAGGGACAAGGTGAGCTGTGCCCAGTTCCCTGGAGCCAAGCTGATCCCTTTCAGCCTTTGTGACTTTTCACTTCTCCCACAACTTGTTTGTAGCCCATGCTGTAGTTCCTTTGACAGCTAAATGGTATATGGGATTTCTCTGACATGTGTAGTGGGCACTCTGATTTCAAGCTGATTTTGCCAAACTCTCTGCAGGACAGTCGCACAGTACTGGGGATGCAGCTGCCCAGCATGGTGGTTATGAGATCCCAGCACGCCTGCGGACACTTCACAACCTGGTGATCCAGTACGCCTCCCAGGGTCGCTATGAGGTGGCTGTACCACTCTGTAAACAAGCACTGGAGGACCTGGAGAAAACCTCAGGACATGACCACCCTGATGTGGCCACCATGTTGAATATTCTCGCACTAGTGTACAGGTATGAGTCTTGGCTCCTTTGGTGCAGTATCTTGGTTGTTGTTATTATTAAGCTTTATTTATATAGCGCTGGAAATTTACACAGTGCTGTGCATACAATTAATTAACATAGATAAAACGGACCTGCCTATGGTGCACATTCTACAAAAAAAATTAAATATAATACATATTAGTACATGACAACAAATTAAAATAACATTAGATAACAATCATGTAATGCCTGGGAACGCTTCCCTGAATAGTTCTTAATCCTTTCAGTAATTTGAATATTTAGAAGGCTTAGGTAAAGCAGTCTGATCCATACACTATCATTCCCTTCATGTGGATACAGAGGACCAGGAATAATAATAATAATAATAATAATAATAACAACAACAACAACAATTACTATCATTACCAGTAATATTCCCATCATATCCTGCCCTTTCCCCAGAGTTGGGACCGAAAGTATTAGCAGTTATAGTTGTAGTGGTTAGAATGTTAGTCTGGGACTTTAGAGAAACAAAGATAAGTGCCCACAAAACCATGAAAATCCCTGGTTGACTTGAGGCCAGCCCCACCTTCTCAACCTGATTTAGTTTACAAGGTTGTCATAAAAAAAAGGTAGAAGAGAGGATATTTCATCTCTGTGGAAGAAAGGGCAGAATGTACATGTAACTGCAATGAAAAATAAAATACATAGCTTGTTGAGAAGAAATATAATCCTTGGTATTGTAGCTTGCATGTCATTGAGAGAGCATTTATATGCACAAATAGTACAGCCTAGGAAGGAATATACAGTGTGCTTTTTTTGTATATTGTAAACGTGGCCTTTTTTTCAGGCAGAATTTTTTTTTCTCCTTACTAGGGACCAAAATAAATACAAGGAGGCAGCTCACCTTCTCAATGATGCCTTGGCTATCCGGGAGAAAACACTGGGGAAAGATCATCCAGCTGTAAGTGCCACATGAAATCTCAACCCTGTGCTCCAAATTTTTCCAGGTTCTGCAGTTTTGAGTACAGAGGCAAATAGAGTTACACTTAACATATCTTGTTTTACATTATGTTATATTTATAAACTTCCCCTCCCCAACACTGTTGGGATATTTTGGGCTTCATTAAGGTTGTGGGTGAACAGACATATGTGGAATGAAGTGCAGGAAAGAATATGTAGATTGGACAGTATTAGCTCTGCACATGTTTGTCCTTTATTTTTATTCACTGTCATGTTTTCTGGAGACTTCAAAAGCAGTATATGAAGCAACAGCATAGGAAGCACCAACATTTCAGTTGTCAAAGTAACTTAAAAGCTAAAACAGGCAGTCTAGTAAAAGTCAAACAGGAAGAAACAGAAACAGTGATAACTGCAAAGTGTTGCTAAGCACAACAGGATAAGATTATTTGTGTTGGGAATGCTGTTAAGAAAGTGAGATAATCAAGCAACCCATAGAATAATGTTTTACAGTTTAGGAGCAATCACCGAAAGGGTCCTACTACTGATGGAAAACAAACTGATTTCCATTTCAGGTAGAACTTGAAGTTGTCCTTTGATTACTTTAAATCCCGAGGCAGTTCATATGAGAGAGGTACTCTTTAAACTAGGTTTAGGGTGGGAAGTGTGGCACAGGAAAATCTGCTAAGTAAAGTTTCGTTCTTTTGATTTTGGCATTCATGACTATCCACTTTCTGGTTTCAGTATATCTAGTAGAAGCCAATTGGATGATTGTTTCAAGGTTTTTCCACAACCATGAGGGCTAGCATCTTTTCTATTAAATGAAATAAGTTATCACTCAGGATTCTGGATTTGCTACGTTTCTGTACCCATTTTGGAAATAGATTTCTGAGGTCTATGTGCTGGCAGTATGACAGTTTTTGAGTTGTGCAGTGTTTAACTAGGCCTTTTTTTCATATTCAGGTAGCTGCTACTCTCAACAATCTGGCTGTGCTTTATGGCAAACGGGCCAAATACAAGGAGGCAGAACCCCTATGTAAGAGAGCTCTGGAGATCCGTGAAAAGGTATTTGCAAATTGAAGCAATGGGCACTCCTCATTTAATGTACTGTATATACTTGACCATAAGTCAACCTCATGTATTAAGTCAAGGGCAGGTTTTGGGGCCAGAATTATGGATTTTGATATGACCCGTACATGTCAAGAATAAAACCTAGAGGCATCTAAAGGATAAAGCAAAGGGAAACAGTGCCAAAGAACTTACAAAATTCCAGCAGGCATCACTGTTTGTGCTCACCCTAAAGGTTGGATTGATGAGCAAATAAAGGGAGGTCAGTGCTTCCAGGACAGTTACATTCTTGCCTTTCACCAGGGGATGGTTCCTTTTTTTATAAGAGTTAAAATACAGTATGTACATTGATCCAAGGATAAGCTGACTCAGGTTTTTTCTAGTCTTATACATAGAATCAAAGAGTTGGAAGAGACTCCAAGGGCTATCCAGTCCAACCCTCTGCCATGCATAAATATACAGTCAAAGCACCCCGACAGATGGCCATCCAGCCTCTGTTTAAAAAACAGTATATGAGTATATACAGTATTTTAAAAATGTCACTACATTTTATGTCTCTTGATTACATTGGACGTCTGGTGTAATGTATTCTCTTTTTCCTTGCTTTGTGGTAGAGACATGATTTTGTCTTCAGTTCCAGTCATTTCCAATTAAAAAAGGATCAGGTAGCAGATTATGGGAAATAACTTCCTCTGTCTGTGACTAGGAAAGCTGCTGTCGTTCAGAGCAGATGTCATTGGACTAGATCAGGGGTAGGCAACCTTTTTGAGCCGGGGGCCGGGTTGCTGTCCCTCAGACAACTGGGGGGCCGAAGCCAAAAAAAATAAATAATTAAAAATTTTTTTTAAAAAATTAAATAAATAAATAAACCGGGACAAATGTAGGACAACATTTTCAAATGGTGGACACTTTTTTTAAAAAAATGGAGGACACGCAAAAAAAATTGCTGATTTTTTAAAAAATGTTAATATAAATGCATGTTTCTGAGGCGTCTATAGACAATTGCCCCCCTTGCTCCTGCGCACAAGAGGCCAAAGGCCCCGGTGACAATCGGCGGCAGGACCGGGCTGGAGCCGGTCCCAAGGCCTCGCCGGGCCGCATCCGGCCCGCGGGCCGCAGGTTGCCTACCCCTGGACTAGATAAATACAAGGGGGTGGTTATGCAAAATAGGATGGCACCCATCACTGGTCTGATCACATGAGATCAAATAATAATAATAATAATAATAATAATAATAATAGGATTTATTTATATGCTGCCCAGTCACTGGGAATCTGGGCGGCTTACAATAGAGGGGATAATAGACGGTTCCCTGCCCTCAGGTTTACAATCTAAAAAGACACGACACAAAAGGAGAAGGGAATGGTGGGGGGCAGGGGATCAGGTCCAGCAGTTCTTCTCTCCCTCTGAGGCCTGGACCAAGGCAGATGGACTAGAAGGAGGGCTCTTTTTCTTAATCGAGGCCGGGCCCGATGGCGTTGGGCCTGTCCTTTCACTCCCTCCTAGGCCAGAAGATGACAGTTGGAAAGAGGGAGGGGAGGGCTCTTCCTCTTCATAACAATAAAGAATGATCTTTGCCTCTAAGACCTCTTTCCAATTTTTCCCCTCCTATCTCTGCACATCTTTCTATCTTAACTTGTTTAGGTTATGTAAGGCAGGTTCTTATGTCCTAGTGCCGTGCTACTCAGGGTGGTGGGATATGGACCAATACTATGTGTGAACTCTGGCTGCCAGCCCATGGTAAGTTTCCAGGAACAGAAAGTGATGTAGTAAATGGGCACAAATATAATGCTCGTCTATGGCAGATAAGGAAAGAAATCCTGCCAGTTTCCCACATCGTATAGCTTAAAAAATAAAACAAAACGATGACTTGCTTGATCAACAAACATGGAAGAATATTGCCTTTGTATTCTTTCTCTCCAGACTCAAAATCATTGAACAGTGTCTCTTTTTCCTCTCCCTTCCTCTTCCTTTCCCCCACACCCTTAACTTACTCCAGGTACTAGGGAAGTACCACCCAGATGTAGCCAAGCAGTTGAACAACTTGGCCCTTCTGTGCCAGAACCAAGGCAAATATGAGGAGGTCCAGTACTATTACCGGCGTGCCCTAGAGATCTATGAGTCACGCCTTGGGCCTGATGATCCCAACGTGGCCAAGACCAAAAACAATCTGGTGAGAGGCTTTTGGATGGGGCTCAAGAAATTTGGAGGAAATGGGCTAAGCATACAAAGGAAGAAGGGGAAAGTCTGAGGAGCAAAACAGACTCTAGAAATGCTGGCATTGAGGTGGAGTGGGTGCATAGCGACTGCACGCCCCAACTCCACCCCGATGCTGGCTTCATGTTGTGCACCCCGATGCTGGCTTCATGTTGTGGGGGGCATCATGGCACTCCTTTGGTGCAGCATTTATACATGCTGCACCAAAGAAATGCCAAAAAGCCACTGCTATTGTGGCAAGGGCAGCTTTTTGCCGGTTCTAAAAGGAGCAGCATTTTGCCATTCTTTTTAGAATCAGAAAAGCAATGCATCGGGGCGCAGTGTGCAGTTTCCACAAACCTGATCTGGCTCTGAAAGGGGCAGTGGGAAGCCACTCTTTTGGGGGCTGTCTGTTGAGCCTCAAAGTTTAGAAAAAGTACTACATTGGATTAGTTTCCAGCGACCCCCAGCCAGCTTGACCAGTGCCTTTTGTAGAGAAAAGGCAACCTAAATACCACCAACTTAATGTTTTCTATTGGTTCCATTTGTACTAAATAACTAATAATCACTAGTTCTCATGAATTACTTCGAAGAGATTTTTTTAGGTTTTTAAAATTATTGCTTTGTTATAAAATAATTGTATGATGCCTAGGGAATTTATTTCTTAAACATCACATTAATACAAGTGATGGTGAATCTAGTAGCATACATGGTTGTTGTTCCTATTTTTATCCTCCCAACAGTCCTGTAATGTAGACTGAGGCAACTGATAGTGGTTGAGTGATGCTGGAGCAATCAGCTGCATAGCTGTGTGGGGATTTGAATCCAGGTCTCTCCAGTCCTAGAACAGCATTGCAAGGCTAGCCTTTGGTATGGTACATGTGCACTCACAGGGATGAATGAGGCTTATTCCTGTTGCTGCAGACCCTAAGTGTTACCCATTGGCCACTGCAGAAACAGAATGCTAGACCAGAGAGTCCTTTGGTCTAATTCAGCAAGATGAGGCTGCAGTTTGGGTCCACTCAGACATGGCACTTTTGGATTCAGTACAGCATAAATTTCTAACAAGATTTCTGAGTGTCCCCAAATCTACTCTCAAGGCTGTCATGTGAATGGAATCTGCATGCTGTTCAGTTAAAATGTTGGCTCAGAAAACAGCCATTTATTATTGGCTCAAGATAATTTTTCAGTTGCTCTCCCCTTCAGTTGTAAGAGCATATGAAGAAATGGGTCCAGACTCATGGGCTACAAAAATCTGTTACCTTAAATCCAATTTGGGATTTTCAGTAAACTGGTTGCAGAAGGCTATAATTTCGCCCGGCTGGAAATTGCAAGGCATTTAGCTGATACTTATTTCCAAGAAAATGCTGCACTAGTGAATACTTGTCGTTCTGTTACTTTGTATAAGAATTTCACCATTTATCCTGGAAAATTGACCCCTTATTTAGCCTTTTCTTGCCCATACGACCTTAAGACCTTACATCCACTAAGTGCAGATTAAACACTTTGCACCTAATGGAAGTTAAAGGGTGCTGTGATGGCTTACTAAACTCCAATAAACAGTGCCCATATGGCTGTAGAGCAAGTACATCAAGTTAGCTCTGATAAAAAGAAACTTTTCAGTTGTCTAGTGACAAGATATAATCTTAGTCTTATGTTTTATTACCAATTTTAATTGTCCCATTTTATCTATGCTTTAATATGGTATTGGATTGTTTTATGGTTGTATGCAAAAGCCTGGTCAGCTAATGTAAATCAACTTCAGAGCTTATTGCATGAACTTTAAAAACATTTCAAGCCTCCCAGGCTGGAGCTGGGAAAAGAGATGGAGGGTGGGGATTATCACATGCTAAATCGCTGCCTAATTGCCGCATGCCATCAGCCCAGGTCCCATCTGCGTTCTGCCCACACTTTTTAGAAACTGGAAAGCTTCCGATGTCTAAAAAGTGCTGGCGGAGCGTGGCTGGGACCCGGCTTGGACCCAAGCTGATGGAGGGTAGCGTTAGATGGTGATTTAACCTGCGATAATCCCTGCCTTCATCCCGCGTCCCGGCTGCAGCCCGGGAGGCTTGAAACACTTTTAAAATTCATGTGATAATACCCTTCTTTTTGTTGTTGTAATTCAGTGAGGCGCCTCTTTACTAGCCATAGTAATAACACAGTCAGTGACAATCTATTTCTGTGTACCAGTTGGGAGAGTGCAGTTGTATTCATATTCTGCTCATAACATCCAGTTAAGCCATTTGCTTGCCCATTGTGGGAACACTGTAGTGCACAAGAGACGGCTTTAGTCTTTTCAGGAACACATTTTCCCTGATGGGGCTGTTGTGTTGTAGGGACGGGAAGTAGCAGCTCTTCCATTGTGCTTAAATCCAGTTCCATGACCTCCTGGATTATATAACCTAGGAGTTTATCCTATTGAGAAATAAGCCGTTTTACCTCTTCTGGCTTGAATTCAGGATCTGGGAGGGCCCCAGATATTACCATACCTAAGTCGCCTATCTACCTAGCTGGGATGCCGTCCCCCGGATGCATCCTGGGTCGAAGCCTCACTCAGCCAGCACTTTTTTGGAGTCGGGGAGCTTCCAACTTCAAAAATTGGCTGGCTGAGTGAGACTTCGACCCGGGATGCATCCCAGGGGCAGCATCCCAGCTACGTAGGTGGTGATTTAGATACAATAACATCCAGGGGCATCCCAGAACCTGAATTCAAGCCGGAAGAGGTAAGACAGCTTATTTGTTAATGAGATAAGCTCCTTGATGAATCTAGTGCTTGAGCTTGCTTTTCTCCCAGTGCTTTTCCTATTTGCTGTGTTTGAGAGCGTAATCTAAAGCAGGGGTAGACAATGGTGAGAGTCTGGGAGCCCACATTAGCTTGCCAGGACATCTTAGAGGGCTGTATCCTCTGCACAAAGAAAGGCAGATTTTTGCCCCCAAATGCCCCCTCTTTGCCTTTTTTTTAGTAACGGGAAAATGGAAAGTCCACTTCCTGTTTTAGAAAAGGGGCACTCCTATGCCTGAAATTGTTGTCTTTATGGCCCCAAAACATGCTTTTATGTGGCAAAAATGCCTCCACGCACATAATAGCATTTTGGAGCAAAAATTAAATCAGTTATTTTTTATACCCCTGGGGGTTTGTGGGAGCCACAGAAATGGCCTTGGGGAGGCGCTTGTAGCTGGTGGTCTACGCTTTGCTCATTACAGGCCTAAAAGCTGGAAGTGAGGGGGAAGAGCTGTGTTATTTCTGATATTTCAATGTTTTTTTTCCTAGAGAAAAGGATAAGAATGCTTTGAATGAATAATAATAATAATAATAGTTATTATTTATACCCTGCTCTTCAGCCAAAAGGCTATCAGAGCAGCTTACAAATTGTTAATTAGACATTTAAGTAAATAATTACCATTTTGACTTCTTCTCTTACCTCTGAATATCCTCTCGCAGGCCTCCTGCTACCTCAAACAAGGCAAATACAATGATGCTGAGGCCCTCTTCAAGGACATTCTGACCCGAGCACATGAGAGAGAATTTGGATCTGTCAATGGTGAGTGTGGAAACTCATAATGAATGTGTGGATGCATTTTCTTTTTTCACGACCTATGTGCTTATTTACAAGGAGAAAAGAAGCTATGCAGAGAAGCTACACAATGAGCTACATTGATAATCATAGAAACAATAAAACTTCGTGCAATATCAATTGATGCTCTCTTGTGGTGCTCATGTTTGTTGAGGAGAACAGTTTCTCATGGATGGCAGAGTCTAGTTTGAAGCTGAAAGTTGCTAGACATTGTGAAAATGTCAGGAGGGAGGTGGTAGTTGTGAAAAAACCATCTATTGAGCTTAGAATGCTGCCATTTTGGCTTTGTGTATTATTGTTCTGAAGGTCAGAGGTAGTGTCAACATTTCTCTTCTGCTGCTTTCTAATTTCTTTACATACACATGCGCCACTCTTTATCAAAATTCCAGAGTGGTTTGCAAAATTAAAACTTTAACAATTAAATAATAGTTTTTTGTGGGTTTTTTGGACTACGTGGCCATGTTCTAGAAGAGGCCACATAGCCTGAAAAACCCACAAAAAAAACTATGGATGCCGGGCATTAAAGCTTTTGACTTCACAATTAAATAATAGAAAAGTCAACCATAAGAAATTCCAGAATTCATATTATGACAATACTTTTTATTGGGATGCAAATATATATACAGTACAAACTTTTTTGATCTCTTCATTAGGTAGGATGTTGCAGAAAGTAGGTTGGAGAATTTGAACATACATCATATAGTTTCTATGCCTTCTTGAGATGCAAAGAAGAGGAAGGGTCTGAAACCCCAGAGTGTGGTGGAGTCTTCTTCATTGAAGGTTTTTAAGCAGAGGCTGGATGGCCATCTGTCGGGGATACTTTGATTGAGATTTTCTGCATGGCAGAATGGGGTTGGACTGGATGGCCCTTGGGGTCTCTTCCAACTCTATGAAACTTTTAAATGAGGATTATCAAGTGAGACGTTGGGATTAGGTTTCAGACAGAGTCCTGGAGAGGGGCATGTTTGATTTTCCATTTTGAAAGTAGGAAAATCACATGTAAACTCAGAACTGTTCCATCTCATTTAAAGCTCAGGCACTTTTCTGTCTGTCAGTAGAGAAGTGAGAGTAATTTGGCAGTTTTCATGTTGACGTGGTTATCTCCCAGCATGCCGGTGCCAGGGAATCCAGTTGTGCATACCTTACCTGTGCACATCTAAGGCCTTTTTGCATCTGGCTGGCAGGGGTGGGGCTTGATCACCTTTGAGCTATGCCATAAACTTTTTCAGCTACATTCCATCAAGGGCAGGTCACTGGTCATGTTCTTGATCCTCACTTTGTTTTGATTAATCAGCTTCCTCTCCTCGGGGCACAATATGTAGCAGAAGGAGAGAGTATGAGTTCCTCTCTAAACGTTGTAGGCAGTGGATCTTCCATTGTTTCTCCCTGTCTAGGTTTGCCCCAGGGCCCATCGTAGACTTACGATTGACTGCTTCAGCTAATGCCTTGTTTAACTAATAATTGCTGCCCCCCTTCCTCACCAAGCAGCCTGGAGTTTGGTCTACACCAGGGTTGGGTAGATTCAGATTGCATGCATCCTTCCAATGGTAAACAACTAGTCACAGCCTCTAGGGGTGTTATTGGCCATTTCAACCCATCCTTCTCATCTGTATTAGGCAAATAAGTATAAAGTCCCTTCTAGTTTTGAAATAAGATCCCACCATTCCTAAAACAGAGTAAGGAGAAATTCCCAGTTGTTCCCCCTAGAAGATATGATTGGCCATCTGAAGGCCATTCAGATGGTAACAGAGGGGCACCACTCCAAATCCCCGGGGCAGATATGACCGTTGGCTCTCTGCAGTTTGTCCATGATTTGTGCATATTGAAGACACTACATGGTTCAGTCCCCATATGACAGCTGAGAAGGACCCCTGTCTGAAAGCCCAGAGAGCCAGTGAACTAGATGAACTGAGTTACTGACTCACTAGGAAGTGGGTTCTGATGTTCTTGTTGAAATGAGCTGTTTATTCAGAACCATGAAGACCGGAATTTTTACTTTCTTAGAGGAAGGAGTCATAGCACAAGACAAGGTTTATTTGATGGTATAAGGCAGTTTCTTCAGCGCTTTGAAAATTACTTTCAAAAGTACTTAGCTTTAGATACAAACCTAACACACTCAGTGCTTTGACTAGATCTTTTCTGCTGTCATTTCTCTGCAGGAGACAATAAGCCCATCTGGATGCATGCTGAAGAGCGGGAGGAAAGTAAGGTACCTCTGCATTTTTTGAAGGAGAAAGGAGCCAGAACTTTGGACCAGAATCCCAGCTGATCTGAACCCCTCACTGTAACCTGGGGTGGGCAGTTCTGAGGGCCAGGGCCAGTTTCACTCCTCCAACCCCAGCATGGGCCATATGCCACAAATAGCTCCGTTTTTCTCTGTGGTCCCTATCAAAATGGCACCAGGAAGCAATGTTCCATCACTTTGAAAATGAAAGTGATGGAACATTGCAGGGTAGGATTCCAGATTATTTCCAAACCTTTTTACTGTTTGCACCGAGGAAGGCCTTTTTGTTTGCAAGATTGAATGTACACCCCTCAAATGTGAGCAGTGGCAAATATTTGCAGACCCCATTTTTGAATTGTGTATGCCACTGTGATCAAGCTCCAGATGTTCTCTATCAAATTGTATTGCTTTGTCCAATGTATATAATTCTGAGGGGAAATTGTTAAGAAAGTTATTGGAAATGAATATCTGTTTGGATGGGTTCTCAGTGGAATACTTATTGGAAGATCAGAACCCACATATTGCCAGGCTAATGGCCAATTTTCTGGTGGAGGCAACAAGATTATGGCTTAAATTTTAATAACGATCCTGAAGTTTTATTGTAAATGTATGTTGTTGTTGTATGCCTAATAAAGGTTGACTGACTGACTGACTGACTGACTGACTGACTGACTGACTTTGAGAATGAATTGCAGAGGAAAATGTGGTATTTGGCAATAGTATGGTACAACCTCCATATACACAGGGGATGCATTCCTAGAGTTAGCTCAGATAATAGTTGAGGCTATATCTCCAGCAGAAGTTGAC
The DNA here is from genome assembly GCA_023333645.1 of Sceloporus occidentalis. Lineage (NCBI taxonomy): Eukaryota > Metazoa > Chordata > Lepidosauria > Squamata > Phrynosomatidae > Sceloporus > Sceloporus occidentalis. Next base: position 10,359,013 of record JALMGF010000020.1, read on the forward strand.
CATAGAGTCATGCCGGAGAACCGCAACTGTCAGTTGTCTAGAGAGACCATATTATTTTAGACGTGGGTACATAAAACTGTGGGCACCAGTTCTGTGGATATTGGGGTTGTACTGTACAATGTATTGGGATGGTGGGGGGTGGAGAGATTTTCTGTGTTTTCATAAGTTTGGGAGATATTTTGTTTGTGCCTGGTTTGAATGCATTTAAAAAAAAAATTAGGAGGGCTTGGTGTGGCTTATGGGGGCTTCAGGTGTCACAAAAGTGGGATTCATCCAGAGGCCATATGTGACCTGCAGGCTTCACTGTGCCTGTCCCTGTTATACCTTTTATCATGTGTTTTCCCTCAGGATAAACACAAGGAGAAGGACAGTGCCCCTTATGGAGAGTACGGCAGCTGGTACAAAGCCTGCAAAGTGGACAGGTGAGTACTGTCAATTTCCTTTGGGTGTGTAGAAAATGTCATGGGGTATGCCTTCAGCTTAAGGTCATACACCCTGTCTGCAGTGAACTGGCAGCCATGAAAGAGCAAGGAGGCCAGTGGGTCAGAATTTTTCATTGATTTGAACAATTATTGTGATAATGCTGTCTCTCCTTGCATTTGTAAGTATACCAGATTTTTCATTCCAAATTTTTTTTCTGTCAGCATTGCTTCTTCAAAAATGTTGCTATGGGTGTCTGTTTTTTTACCTTTTGAATATGAATATTTGGACCTTTTACATATTTTTACACTAGCTGAGTGCTTGAAATCAAAGGGAAGCCAGAGGCTTTGGAATTTGATGATGGATCCTATGAGCGTGCGGGTGTCATTGGAGTCATCTTCCCATCAGTCCTTACCAGAGTGGCTAATGGTCAGGGATGTTGGAGGCCATAACCCATCAACATTTAAACTACCACAAATTTCCCAGTACTGGTTTAGGAGTTAAATTTTCATATTGTTGCAAGTTAAGCTTGCTCTTGCTTCACTAGAATCAGAGGATCATAGAATCATAGAGTTGGAAGATACCCCAAGGGCCATCCAGTCCAACCCCCTGCCATGCAGGAAATCACAATCAAAGCATTCCCAACAGATGGCCATCCAGCCTATGTTTAAAGACCTCCAAGGAAGGAGACTCCACTACACTCCAAAAAAGGAGTGTATTCCACTGTTGAACAGCTCTTTACTGTCAGAAAGTTCCTCCTAATGTTGAGGTGGAATCTATTTTCCTGTAGCTGGCATCCATTGTTCCTGATCTTGTTCTTTGGAGCATCAGAAAACAAGCTAGCTCCCTTCTCAATATGACATCCCTTTAAATATTTAAACAGGGCTATCATATCACCTCTTAACCTTCTCTTCTCCAGGCTAAACAGTCCCAGCTCCCTAAGTCGTTCCTCATAGGGCTTCATGGTTTCCAGACCCTTCACCATTTTAGTCGCCCTCCTTTGGACACACTTCAGTTGCTCAACATCCTTTTTGAATTGTGGTGCCCAGAACTGGACACAATATTCCAGGTGGGATATATATCTCCCAGCTTTACTCCTTTCAGTGGCACTGATTGCCCCAATTGTGTGTATGCAATAGATAATTTATGTATTTAAAGCACTGTATGTATTACAGTCATGTCCTGCCCTTCTTCCATAATGGAACCCAAATGGTGGCATTCCCAGTCTATCTCCCATTCAAATACTAACCAGAACCAACCTTAGTTTCAAATAAGTGACTGTATCCTATGCCTTCACATAATGTCTTTTAACTGTGTGTTTTAGAAGAGTACATAAGACAGGCCCGGCAGGGACGTAGCCAGGATTTTAGGAAGTGGGGGGTCCAGACTAAGTGTCACCATTATAATGGGGCTTGGGTGCAGTGGCGCAGCAGCACGCACCATTCATTTTTCTAATGGACCCCAAGAACCCCCCCCCCCCTTGGCTATATCCCTGGGCCCGGGGAACCTTTGACCTATGCAGTGCTTTGGACTACAATTCCCAGAATCTTTTTGTTATTCACTATGCTGGCTAGGGCTGTAGGAGATGAGGTCAAAAACATTTGAAGGTCCAAATATCCAGAGGTTTTGCAATCCTGTTATAAAAGAGCCAAGAATAACAGTAGCAGATAATTATCAAAACATTAGAATACAAAAAGGACTGTAGAAGAGGAAAATTAAAAAGTACAGTGTTTATATTTTTAAACAAAGGAAATTTTGGTTTTATTATAACCTTCTGTGACCTAGCACTCTCTAGATGCGTTGGACTATGTCTCTCATAACCTTAAAACCAGCACAGCAGGAATTGTAACCTGGTGTATCTGGGGGACAGTTTTACAGCAGGTACACCTTTTTACTCTAAAGGACCAACAAGACATCTTACAAATATAACTTTATAAAACAAAATTTTGGGCAGAGTGTAACCAAATGATTATTGACAACGTAGCCTGTTTTTTGCTCTAATAGTTTGAACAATATCATAGATGCTAAGTGAAACCGAGTCTGTACTGAATATGTTCCATCATACATTTTGCTATTTTATATGCATTTTGTTAAGTCCACCCATGAAGCAAAATGGATTTTATATTAGTCTGAATATTGTCCTTTTGGTTTCTATGGTCAGTGGACTGGAATAAATCATAATACACACACAATTTTGAAACAACTAATGGGACAGAAAGGATTTATTTATATGCTGCCCATCCACAGGGAATCCGAGTGGCTTACAACAGAGGGAAAATACAAGGCAATAACAATAAACATGAATTTAAAAAAACCCATAACATGGCAATGCGTTACACAATAACAATAAAATAGTGATAAACAATAGCAGTAAATAAATGCTGCAACTCTGAATATTTTATCTTGGTGATTTCTCCTTAAGTTATCAGAAAGGCACAAGAGTGGGGTACCTTTTATTCCATCTGCCTTTACACTTTCCCTCACTCATAGCCCTACAGTCAACACAACTCTAAAAAGCTTGGGAGCTCTCTATCGGCGCCAAGGCAAGCTGGAGGCTGCAGTGACATTGGAGGAGTGTGCCCAGAAAACCCGCAAACAGGTAAGTGCTTTAACGTGGTTCCTGGTGGTGAAAGGATAGCTAGGTGTGTCTGAGCAGTGGAATGGGAGCATCCCTGTGTATGAGAAATAGCATAGACTTGGTAGTTCACTTGTTCACCTTAGATGGTTATGACCTTCTTTCAAGTGACCTAAAAAAGAAATATTTACTAAAAGGAAGAAAAATAAATGAATTGGGGATACAAAAATGGTGTCTGTAAGAGTGTCCCCCCCATGCACTGCTGGGATAGCAATCTGGGGCACCTTTGATCCCTCTTCTGTCCTCTGTCCTCCTGCTAGGGCATGGATGCTATCAACCAGAGCAAGGTAGTGGAACTACTGAAGGATGGGAACCACTCGGAGCACTGGCAAAACCGAAGGGGAGTTTCCAGCACCAACAAATGTGAAAATGGAAATGAAACAGAAGATGGAACAGCTGAGTGGTCTGGGGTAAGAGCCAGCAAGATGTGAAATAGCCTAATATGTTTGACAGCTACTTCATTTCATTTTGTAAAATGATAGCCCAATGTAAAATGATGTATAGGATGCCAGAACATAACAATATCAGAACCTTAACACTTAGTTTTCAAAGTGTTTCATGTACATCAAGGGAGCAGAAAGTCTACCATAGCTCATACTACCAGCTTCTTTCAGCTAGTTTTAAAGTTGCTACAAGATCCCCTTGCTGCCTGAAATATTAGAGATTGAATCTGGGAGTATGTATCTGAGGAAGTAGACTGAAATCTACGAAAGCTCATGCTACCAACATCTGTCTTTCAGTTTGTTTCAAAGACACTACAATAGCAGTAGTAATATGATTCCACAGACTAGCATGGCTATGTCTTTGAATTTTGAGGCAGGGCTACCTTGGATTCTGCTAGACAAGGGATTCAAAAGATGCATGGAGCGCATGTGCCCTGCAAGTGATTCCCGAAGCCTACTGAGCCACTTTCAAATCATTTAAAAATTTCAGGTTCATTCGGGGGTGTTTTTTTGCCTGAAAATGGCCCCACGACCCCAAATTCCTACAAATGTCCCTCTTCCAGTTGTGCTAGACATTGGATTTTTTCCAGAGTACATTTCTCATAATCCCTCTACTCCATCCCTTTCTTTTTCTGTCTTTTTATATTTTCCATTCTTGGGCTCACCATTTTCCTGCTTTCTCTCCCCCCCCCCCAAAAAAAAAACAAACAAAAACTTCACAGGTGGGCTCTGGGGCCCTGCAGCGCAGCAGCTCCTTTGGGAAACTGCGTGATGCTCTGCGACGAAGTAGTGAAATGCTGGTCAAGAAACTGCAGGGGAGCAGCCCACAGCAGTCCAGGAACCTTGGGTGAGTGTTAGCCTAATGGCTTCTCTTTAGGAGGAGGGCAGAGGCAGGTGTGGGAACTGTTGCAGACTGTTTCACACTTTTAAAAACACAAAAATTGGAGTGAATGGCTTCATGTAGCGCTGCCAGTGCTTGGCAGTATTGCATTCCAAAGAGTGAGTTTCTTGCAATTTGTCTTTTCAGTAGTGAAGATAAAAATATGTTGCACTGTAGTTGTAACTTGATGATAGACAGCTTCCCCCATTTTTTGCTATGTAACTGTAGCTCTTCCAGTTGTTTTTATAGTTCTAGTAGTGGGGCCTCACTGAATGAGTAATAATAGCACATGATTCAGGCACTGGTTTGCGGGTGTTGATCTGGTAGCAAGGCAGAAAGGGCTGTGTCACAAGCCAGCAACTTCCAGCACTTAGTGTTTTAAAGAAATTTATTTACTGTATTATTTATTTTTGAGAAACAGGAGGGTATAAGATTACTTTTAAACATTTTAACTACAACCTTAACTAATGACTTGGGGAACCTTTTAACTGCAACTAATTCCTTTTTCAAAGTGACTGTCCAGTTATGAGTTCTACCTTATTCTTTTTCAATATGTTCGGTACAAGGACTGCCCTGCTTGATCAGGCTCACAGGCTAGCATTTTGGTATGCAGCTTGCCATCCTCTCTTCTTGCCAATAGTCAGTGAGGTACCTCTGGGAGGGAGGTTCACAAGCAAGCATGAAAGTTTTTTTTATAGGTCTTCAGTATCTATTATTATTATTATTATTATTATTATTATTATTATTATTATTATTATCTACTATTATTTAAATTGACATCCCCACATACCAGTGGCATACATATGTCTGTGCCTCACTTCCACTCCACCAAATGCATCTGAGGAAGTAGACTGCATGATGCATGACACCAAGTTCTTTATTTCAGTTAGTCTCAAAGGTGCTACAAGATCTTTCTATGTACTGATTCTACAGACTAACACGGCTATAGCTGTTAATGCTATTATTATTAGTTATTTTATTCATTTATATTCTGCCTTTCTCCCAATAATGGGACTCAAAGGCATCTAACAAAATATTTTAAACAATAGAAATATACAAAAACATTAATAAAATATAAATATAAGATTTACAAAGCAGTTAAGTAATTTATACTTAAAGCATTAGACATTAAAAATCTGAAAATTCATTACATGAGTGTATATAAACCATAAAACCATCACTGCATAGCATGTGGAAGCTCAACCTTAGTTTGTAAAACCTCATGGTATAATTTTTTTTTTTTACATGCTGACAAAAGGAAATTAAGGATGGGGCCATCCTGGCCTCCCTTGGAAAGGAGTCCCAAAGTCTAGGAGCATCTCCTGAGAAGGCCCTCTCCCCTGTCTTTCCCTGCCTCCCCCCCCCAAAAAAAAAAGCCAGGCGGTGGAACAGAGAGCAGGCCTGGGAGCTCTAATGGCCTCATAAAGGGAGACATGGTCCTTCACATTACCTGGATCCAAGCTGTATGGGGCTTTATAGGTAAAAACTGACAGCCAGTGGAATTGTTTTAATAAAGATGCTGTGTGCTCCCTGTATCCAACCCCAGTTAACAACAGTTAACAGCCCTAGTCATGTCCTGCCTGTCCCTTGGCTGGCTAACTGGCAGTTTTAACAGGAAGCTCCTTATATCGAGACACCAGAGGTGCCAAAAAGCTTATGTAACATTCTAGACTCCAAATAGTGCACTGTGTAAGCACAGGATAACCCACTTATGTGAGTTCACAACTGACCACTCAACTATAGTTACAGGTATGCTGCTTGCCATCTTCCCTTCTTGCTTTTAATAATAATAATAAGAAAAAAAATTATCCCACTTCTCCAACGATCAAAGCGGCTTACACTAAAAATATCCATACAATACAATAATACAATAATGTTTTATTATATTCCAAACCCTCTCTAACCCTCCCATCCACAATGAAATACAATTAAATTATTGGACAGTTATTAAAACAATTATTAAAAACAGGGCAAAGGAATTTGGGCAATTGTCAAATGAATAGATACAAGGCTACTGGGAGTTAATTGTAATCTGGAAAGGCTTGCCAGAAGAGATGTGTCTTAATTGCCTTTTGTACCACCTGATTCTCCACCGCTGCCTTGTGTTCTTTGAGTGATGTCTGCCTCCCCATATGCACTTCTGCCCACTGACTCTTGACTACAAGCACTGCCCAACTGACAATGGTGTTTCCCTTTCCACACTTCTCAGCTTGGAGCCAGCAGACAGGTACATGTCCTTGTGCCCAGCTGGCAGCCTCTTGTGCTGAAACCATCAGGGAGATGTGACCTGCTTGCCCCTCTTCTGCCCAGGGATGATGCCAGGCCAAGGAACAGGGCATCCCACTGCCCTGTCCCTCCCCTAAACCATAGAATTTCACCCACCTGCCTGCCTCCCTCCTTCACTTCTCTGGTCTCCTCACTCTCTCACACACTTACACACAAAAGCTGTCTGCATTCCAGGTCGAGGTCCTCCATCTCCTTCATTCCAGACAGAGGTCCTATCTCAGATAGCCATTGACTGCTGCAACAATGAAGTTAAGGATTACACTGCTACTTTTAAAGCCAATTGGCTGGGGCACCTGGGGATCTTCTGTTATTTACCAAAAATAAATAAATGATTATGTGTATTTCCCCTGTCTTTTTGTGGATCATAGGTTGAGAAACACTGATGTAGATGTTAAATAGCATAGGGGACAACCCTGAGGGACTCCACAGCTCATTGACCAAGAAGTTGAGCAAGGATTCCCCAGCACTGCCTTCTGAGAGCACCTCTCCAGAACAGAGCCACTGTAGAACAAGTCCCATCCCAGAGAGGCAAATCAGAAGGATACCATGGCGGTACTAAAAAGCACAAAGAGGTCCAGCAGAACCAACACTCTTCTTGTCCAATTCTCTGCGTAGGTGACCAAAGCTTTCTTTGTGCCACAGCCAAGCCTAAAAACATGGAAGTGGAACTAGATAATCTGCCCTATACAAGAACCCAACCAGTATCTAGTACCTGAAAGTTAACTGTCCTTGAACCTGGATGCTTGATTCTTGACTGTCATGGTTAATAATGTGATGAGTTGAGGTGATATTCTGTACTCTACAACAGTAATCAGCATTCTCCTCTTTGGAAAGTCTGTTTCCTCTCTTCGCAGGCTTTAAACTTAACATCTCTGCCTTTTTTTGGTCTATGCACAGGATGAAGCGTGCCAGTTCTCTCAACTTTTTGAACAAGAGCATAGAAGAGTCAAGTGAGGTATGCACAGATTGGAAGGACAGCCTGCATCAACTTTTGCATTGTCCTTGTTTTGTGCTTGTGGGGAGAAAGTAGTGGTTGCTTCACAAAAACAGGATGTTCTTTCCCAACTACTTCCAGGCTTGGTCTTAAAGAGTGGAGAGAAATCTCTCTGTTGGTTTCTAGGCAACTGCAAAATGTTTTGGTTTATACTTGACCATCCTATCCCACTCCCAGCTTCAAGGTTTCATGACTAACTGCTAGATACGTTGTGTGGACTATGGAAGGGAAAATACAGGCTTGTGTAGTTCAGTTTCTAAATGAAATTAGGAACAGTCCAGTTTTATCCTCCTACCCAGTCAATATCCTTTCCAAAATATGAGGTAAAAATGTACTGAGGGAAAGAATGAGAGGCTGACTTGCTGGGAGCAAAGAGCACCAAACAAACAACAGGATCATAATGGGGATCTGAATCTAGATTTCCTTAGTAACAAGGCTCCCAAATTTCTGCCCCCAATACTGTGTCAAGCTTTTGCTCTGAAAATGGTTTCCTTGACAGCTTGTTGGTACTCTGACAGAAAGGCCAAGATCATGATGATACTAATATTAAAAACCTTCTAAAAGTGAGAATTTTCTTTATCCTAAAACTTTTGTGCATGAGGAAGAAGACTTGAAACTGCCATGCTCCCTAATGCATGAAATAGTAGGAAAATAATGGTATGTAAGCTGCTCTGAGAGCTTTTTCAGCTGAAGTATGGTAAAATGCTTTTATTAACAGTGTTATAGAACTTATGGTGTTTTTGAATGGTATTCCCAAACTATCTCTCCCAGCCTCATTTTGAGGCTGACCAGGGCATTCTGGAGCTCCAAGCTTTTAGCCTTCCCTTGATCGCACCACTTGGCACTGATATTTTTCTCCATGATTTTCCACGGTGTTAATAGTCATCTCTTCTGTTCCTCCTTCCCTCCAGGTTTCTAGTCGTCTATCTGACAGCCGGGGCTTTAGTGCAAGTAATGTAGACCTCTCCCGGCGTAGTTCTCTGCTGGCATGAAGAGAAGCATCTTGGCCCATGCCACAGGATTGTGAAGAACTGGACTGCATTGGACCATCTCTCTTCTCTATGAACATGGAAGGCATGAGGAGAGCCACCCTCAGTTACAAGGTTATGCTTGCCCAGTGCAGGGGGAGTGTCTGCCTTCTCTCACTTCATCAGATATATGCCCCCATGCATGAATGCACCACACATCTTCCTTTCCACTGTTGTCATATTGCTGCCATCGTTGTGGCTGTACTCTGCTACCAGAAGAAAGTATTGTTAGCACAGCGAGTCTGGCGCATAACTCTGCCATCTCTCTGTCTCCATCACCACCCAGGGCATCTTTCTGCACTTCAGGCTCTTATAAAGGAGCAAATTTGCTTCCGAGAAACACAGCCCTGCAATCTTCATATATGCATATACACTGTCAAATTGTCCCTTCTTCTGAGAGCTAAGAATTGTATTGAGTAACAGGGATAAAAGCAGGGCCAACTCAACAGTCTAAATTGTTTATCTGTTAAAGAGGGAGAACTACAATTCCCTGGCTTCCTTGTAGCAGCATTTTGTCACGTGAACCTTCTTTAACCCAACCTGTGTGATATTTTTCTGTCTTGTTCCTGATTTACTGTATGTTTTTGGCCTCAGGGAGATGCTGTTCTTTTCAAAGTTCTGATCCTTTCTCTGATCTTTACTTCTATTTGTGTGTCTCTGCGCAACCACCTCCATGCTCTTACTCTCCTTCTCTCCCCATTTTGTCTGTTTCTCCTCCTTTTTATACCTTCATTGTGGTACGGCAAGGGTGGCCTCTTTAACAATTATCTGTTTACCTTTGACATTTTGGCCAGTGCTATTTTGTTCATTTTGTTCACGTGTCCTTTGCACATTCCCTGCCTCCCACAAAATAGGAGTTTGAGGGACAGAGGAAGAAGACTGGGTATCTCTTTACAGTTATCAGTGTCATAGATACTGGTGGCATCACTGCAAGCAAAGGTACTGCCAGGTTTCTTCTTAAGAGTGAATGTGTGTGAGATTTGCTGTCTTCCTTTCCAGCCAGATTGAAAATAGCCCATGTATTGTTGGGGAGGAAAGGTTAGGATACCTAACACATCAGCCATGGCACTTTCTGTGCCTGTGCTGCTTTTATGGGTCCTTCCTCACACTGAATTCTCTGAAATTGTTGCCCTGATCCTACTGTAACTTGTTCTTGTTTAGAAGCTCGTTCCTTGAAGGGTCTCTGGGTTGATAGGCACATGGAAACAAGGAGAATGAGGGTAGGGGCCATCTTGGATTGGAAAGTGAAGATTCGTCTTCCTGATATGTCTGTGCTGAGGAACATCCACCAAACCCTCTTCCCTCCTATGCAAGAAGCATGCTGGTGTGTACATATGCCCTATGCATTTGTTCACAATGTCTCTGGAACTCTTAAGCACTACATACAGCTGCCTTATTTCCTAGTGAGGTTTTTCATTGCAGCTGAAATTGGAGGTGGAAGTTAGCAGGAAGGAAGGTGACCTGTGTATATTGTGTACCTGTCATTTGCCCACCCCTACAGAGAGCACTTGTATTTTAAAAACACTATCTTCCCAGCTCCCACTACTATAGCTGGTGTAGACATTCACAAACTCCACAGTTGTCTCTTCTCTCACAAAGGAAAAAAAAGATCATATGAATGGGCAGGGCCCATGCCAACTTCCATCCCTTGAGACTATATGTGTGTGAGACCATGGCTGTTGTTGGGGAGGCAAGGTAGCTGTTGCAGGAAAGGATGAGAGGAAGGGGCAAATTTTGTGCTGCATTTAATTATGTTGCTGTAGAAATAAAAGGAAAATCTCTTGGGTTTTTTCTCTCTTTTATTTGCTCTTACTTAGAAACTTAGACCTGGAAGAGGCCCCAAGGGTCATGCAGTTTATCCCCATTCTGCCATGCAGGAAGACACAACCAAAGCACTTGCAATAGATGGCCATCCAGGTTCTGTTTTAAAAACTCCAAAGGAGGAGATTCCACCACGCTTTGAGACAGCATATTCCACTATTGAACAGCTCTTGCCATCAGGAGTTCTTCCTAAATTTTAGGTGGAATCTCTTCCTGTAATTTGAATCCATTGCTCCATGCCTGAGTCTCTGAAGCTGCTGAACACAAACTTGCTCCATCCTCATCAATAGGACATCCCTTCAAAATAAAAATTCTACATACTTTTACAGTGGCTGAGTGCTTGAAATCAAAGGGAAGCCAGAGGCTTTGGAATTTGATGATGGACCCTATGAGCGTGCGGATGTCATTGGAGTCATCCTCCCATCAGTCCTTGCCAGATTGGCTAATGGTCAGGGATGTTGGAGGCCATAACCCATCAACATTTGAACTACCACAAATTTCCCAGTACTGGTTTAGGAGTTAAATTTTCATATGGTTGCAAGTTAAGCTTGCTCTTGCTTCACTAGAATCACAGGATCATAGAGTTGGAAAAGATCCCAAGCACCATGCAGTCCAACCCCATTCTGCCATGCAGGAAATCACAATCAAAGCATTCCCAACAGATGGCCATCCAGCCTCTTTAAAGACCTCCAAGGAGGGAGACTCCACTACACTCCAAGGGAGTTTGTTCCACTGTCAAACAGCCCTTACTGTCAGGGGGTTTCTCCTAATGTTAAGGTGGAATCTCTATTCCTGCAGCTTGCATCCATTGCTCTGGGTCCTAGTCTCTGGAGCAGCAGAAAACAAGCTTGCTCCCTCCTCAATATGACATCCCTTCAGATATTTAAACAGGGCTATCATATCACCTCTTAACCTTCTCTTCTCCAGACTAAACATCCCCAGCTCCCTTAGTCGTTCCTCATAGGGCATGCTTTCCAGACCCTTCACCAGTCACCCCCCTTTGGACATGCTCCAGCTTGTCAACATCCTTTTTGAACTGTGGAGCCCAGAACTGGACACAGTATTCCAGGTGGGGCCTGACCAAAACAGAACGGAGTGATACTACAGTATTACATCCCTCAGTCTAGACACTGCACTCCTATTGAAACTGCCTAGGATCATATTAGCTTTTGTAGCTGCTGCATCACACTGCTGGCTCACGTTTAACTTAGCTACTAAGACCTCGCTAAATCCTTTTTACATGTACTGTTGTTTAGCCAGGTGCCCCCCATCCTATATCTGAGGCTTTAATTTTCCCTGCCTTAGTGTAGTACCTTGTATTTTTCTCTGATCGTCATTTTCACTTTATCCTGTCCTCTGGGGCTTTAGCTACCCCTCCTAATTTGGTGTTACCTGCAAAGGATACCATGCCTTACAATTGTCTCTGCTGGTGAAGGCTGCTGGCAGTTACAATCCAACAGCATTTGGGGAGCCTCATTCTTTCCCATAGGACTTCAGCCTAAGAATGTAAAATGCATTCAATTCATCTCTGGCCTGAAGTGGTACAGTTCCCTCTTAATTCTTGTGCCTAGAAAGACTGACTAAGGTTAATAATTATTGTGCACCTTCAGGTTGTTTTTGACATATGTCAGTCCTTGGCAAGATTTTTCAAAGGTTTGACTTTCTTTGAGAAAGGGAGAATGTGTCTTGCTCAACATCACAGATGGATTTCCATGCCTGAGCAGGGATTTGAATCCTGGTCTCCAACCAATGCTCAAACTACTACACCCTTCTGGTTCTCAAATAACTGTTAAAACCAAATAAGGAACTACTGAACCAGATGCGCCTGGGAGGATTGTAATAGAATTTCTGGCAGCTGCTACTTGTCCATTACACCCAAAATCCAGAGAAAAGTGGGACTGTAGAGATAATGCATATGCTCTCTGTATAAACACATGTGCAACAGAATCATCGAATCCTAGAGTTGGAAGAGACCCCAAGGAGGGCCATCCACTCCAGCCCCAGTCTGCCATGCAGGAACTCTCAATCAAAGCATCCCCAACAGATGGCCATACAGCCTCTGTTTGAAGAAGGCATGTTGGCCAAAGGAAAGCTAAACACACTTCATATACAGTCATGCTTTTTAGGTCTAATCCACACTGCGGAAACAATCCACTTTGAGACCACTCGAACTGCCCTGGCTCAGTGCTAGGGAATCCTGGGAATTGTAGTTTATTGTGGCACCTCAAAACTACAGTTCCCAGAATCCCCTAGCAGGCATTGAGCCAGGGCAATTACAGCGGCTTCAAAGTGGCTCATTTCTGCAGTGCTTTGGGCCTGGACGCGCCTGGTCCCCTTGGCTGCAGTAGGCCTTGGTGCTCAGGGGCTCAATGTCAGCGCCTGAACTGCAACTCCCGGCAACCTTTGCGCGGGCGGGTGTGCCATGAAGTGACGCAGGAGGCGCGGGCGCGGCACTCCCTTTTCCGTCAGGAAGCGGAGGGAAGGGGCCCGCAAAGACTACGCCTCCCGTCGTCCTTTGCGCGGAGCGGCGCCTGCGCAGTGATAAAGTCGCAGCTGAGGCGAAGGGAGGAGGGGGCCGCTGCCGCCATCTTGTGCGAGGAAGCGACCGGTCCAAGAAGGAAGGAAGGAAGGAAGGGAAGAAAGAAAGGAAGGAAGGAAGGAGGAAGAAGGGCGGAAGAGAAAGCCGGAGAAGCAGCCAGCCATCCATCCATCCGCCCAGAGTCCCCGCCGCCTTCGCCATGAACCCCGAGTAGTGAGTGTCCCCGGCTCAGGCCTGGCTCCTTCCTCTGGGGAAGGCTGGGAGGGAGCAGCCAGGGCTGCCTGCCTTGGCCTCTGTCTCAGGCCCCGGGAGCAGAGGCAGGCAGGCAGGGAGACAGAGAGAGAGAGAGAGAGAGAGAGAGATCTATACTTAGATCTAGAGATGCACTTAGATATATGTCACACTTAGATATAGGTATCTATATATACTACTTATGCTTATACTATCTATACTTAGATGTATAGGTACACTTATCTATATATACTATATATGTGCGATCTATACTTATACTGTCTATACTGAGGTATATAGATGTACACACACACACACACACACATATATATATACACACACTCATCCCTCCATATTTGTGACTTTGATATTTGAGGATTGGATTAATATGTCCTCTCTAGGAATCTCTAGGTCCTCCTCCAGTGCAACTCTGTGGTTAACATTAACCAAAAGTTGCACTGAAAGACCTAGAGATTATGCCTAGAGAGGTCACTCCACTCAGCCTTTGTAGCTCCTCCAGCGGAACTCTATGGTCAGTGTCTGTCAGACGTTGACCACAGAGTTGCCCTGGAGGACCTAGATATCCCTAGAGAGGCCTTTGTAGCTCCTCCAGCGGAACTCTATGGTCAGTGTCTGTCAGACGTTGACCACAGAGTTGCCCTGGAGGACCCAGAGATTCCTAGAGAGGCCTCCTCTCAGGTAAAAACATGGTGCTTTGGTTATTTGCGGTTTTTCCATGTTCACGGAGGTCTTATCTATATATACACTATCTATACTTATACTATTTATACTTACATATACTTATATTATCTATACTTCGATATATAGATATACTGTACTTATCTATCTATATAGATAGCAAACAAAATAAAATGCAAGTTTTACACAAGGAGAGGCTTCCTGCCTATTCCTCAGCTGTAATCCTTAGTAACCCTCTTCCCCTCTTCTGTATGCTGTTCTTATTGGGATGGATGAAAACAAATGACAGCACTTGACCACAGGGAAACCATGCTTTCCCATAGAGGTACATAGGGGAATACTTGGCTATAGGGAAACATTGGAGAATACTTGCCAATAGGGGAACATGGGGAATGCTTGGTCATAGCAAAACAATGGAGAATACTTGCCCCTAGAGATGCATAGGAGACTGCTTGCCCATAGGGAAACATAGCAGAATACTTAGACTCATAGAGTTGAAAGAGAGTCCAAGGGCCCTCCAGTCCAATCCCATTCTGCCATGCAGGAACTCACAATCAAAGCACCCCTCCCCAAGAGATGGCCATCCAGCCTCTGTTTAAAGACCTCCAATACAGGAAATGGTTCAATAAAACAGACAACAAAAAGAACATCAAAAAGCAAATGATGATCACACAATACTTGGGAATGCTTCTCTGAACAGGATGGTCTTCAGCTCCGTTTTGAAGCTGGTTAAGGAAGTGATGGCCCTTGCTTCTCACGGGGGAAGAAGGTTCCAGGAGTGAGGGGCAGCAAGTAAAAAGGGGCGAATCCGAGATAGGGCAGAGAAAATCCTGGGCTGGGACAGCCGACCTCGACTACCAGAACGGTAGCCTTCAAGTTGTTTCCATCTTACGGCGACCCTAAGGAGGTGAACCCATCATGGGGTTTTTCTTGGCATCTTTCTTCGGAGGGAGGTTTGCCATGGCCGCCATCTGAGGCTGAGAGAACATGACTTGCCCAGAGTCACCCAGAGAAGGGCTTCCATGGCCCAGTCGGGATTTGGACCCTGGTCTACAGAGTTATAAGTCCAAAATGCACTTCAGAAATAATCCAGTTTAAGACTCCTTTAACTGCTCTGGCTCAGTGCTAAGGAATCCTGGGAATTGTAGTTTTTGTGGCACCTGAGCTCTCTGACAGAGAAGGCTGAGTGTCTCACAAAACTTCACTTCCCAGAATTCTCTGGGATTGAGCCAGGGCAGTTAAAGCAGATTATTTAAAGTGGTGTGTTTTGGACCCAGAGGCTACATCCACACTGCAGAAATAATCGTTTGACTCTCCTTTAGCTGCACTGGCTCAGTGCTGTGGAATTCTGGGAATTGGAGTTTGTTGTGGCACCAGAGTGGAGCCAGGGCAGTTAAAGTGGTCTCAAACTGGATTATTTCTGCAGTGTGTTTTGGACCTCAGTTGCAGTCACTTCCAAGTTAAGATGTCTAGAGAGCCAAGGATGGTGTGGTGGCTTGAGTGTTGGACTAGGAGACTGGGAGACTAGGATTCAAATCCCAGCTCAGCCAGGGAAGCCCACTGGGTGACTTTGAGCAAGTCACACTCTCAGCCTCGGGATGGCCATGGCAAATCCCCTCTGAAGAAATGTGCCAAGAAAACCCTATGATAAGCTCGCCTTAGGAATACCATAGCTCAGAAATGAGTTGAAGGCACACCATGCCACCATCACAAAGATGTATAGAATCAGGATATAAATGGTTGTGTTTCCCTTTAATGTCCAGTTCAGACACTATATCTCTGATTAATATCAACAGTTCCTTTTCTTCCCAAAGCTTGTGCCTTGCCTCAGGGGCTCCTGCAAGACACCTGAATATATTCTGTTAGTTTGAAAGCGGAAGTGGCTGCCCAGCTGGGCAAGTAGTTGAAGCAAGTCTGTCAAATCCTCTTCATGTTATATACCTTCCCCATTTATATTTCGGATCACATCGAGATTAGACCTCCAAATGCGTATTATATCTCAAACATGTTATCCATTTAAAGCACAGAAACACATGTGTTTGCAGTGTCAGATTAATAGGGCTTTCCCTTTGGAACTTTATCTTATGTAGAAGTTATGCAAGTGACCTTGCATTGCTTCAGGCTTCTGTGAAAGGTTCCTGTTCATTGAAGTCTAGGGGCTTACTCTAGAGTTGTCACTGGTAATAAATTCTTACAGCACAAATAGTCACACCTTTGTGGTTGTGTTACCCTACAAAGAGAAAGGGGCAGCATCTTTTGGCTAATAAGTTCTACACAAAAACAGCTGCAGTACAGTCAGCCCTCTATATCCACACATTCCTTATCCACAGGTTCAAGCATTGACTACTTGGAAGTGTTTTTAAAAATACTAATTCGCAAAAGCAAACATAGATTTTGCCATTTTTACACAAGGGACACCATTTTACTACGCCGTTATATTTAACAGGGCTTGAGCATCCACAGATTTTGGTATCTATGGGGGCGTCTGGAACCAAGCAAATACCAAGGGCCTCCCTCCTGTATACACATTTGGGCATTCAATTTTCTACAGAGAAACTTCTGTCTCTTTCTCTCATATCCTGCTGAACATTAATGATAACAAAGTATTGAGAAGATGATTTGGTTAAATGGAGTTAACATTCTATAAGCAGCAGCTTTAAATGGTAAACAACAGAGTGTTGCGGATGTGTCAGACTGTATCTCCTGTCATGGAATTGCCTGATGCCTGTGTTAATCTGTTGCAGCAAAAAGAACAGAGTTTTGCAGCGCTGAAAAAGAATAAGCTTATTTGGCATAAGATTTCGTGAACTGCAGCTCCTTTAATCGGATGCAGTTCTTATTTACTATACTGGTTAGGAAGGCAGCTGTTGCTCAACACATCTGGAAGATGCTAAATTAGATGGCTGCAATATGCAGTGTTCTGCACAGGTATTTTGGGGCATCTCTCTTGCTTATGTATGCAAAGCTAGTGACTTAGAGTCATAGAATCATAGAGTTGGAAGAGACCTCAAGGGCCATCCAGTCCAACTCCATGCTGCCATTAAGGAAGACACCATCAAAGTACCCTTGACAGATGGCCATCCAGCCTCTCTTTAAACACCTCCAAAGAAGGAGACTCCACTGCACGCCAAGGTATCATCTTCCACTCTCAAACAGCTCTTACTGTCAGGAAGTTCCTCCTAATGGTGAGGTGGAATTTTTTCCCCTGTAGTTTGTTCTGGGTCCCATTCTCTGGACCAGCAGAAAACAAGCTTGGAAATTTCCATAACTTGGAAATGATTTGAAGGCACACAATACACACATATGGCCTAGGACAAGATGTGTGTTCTCAGCCTTCCAGCTGCAACTGAGGCTGGAATGGAACCTCAGAACTGATCTGCCTTATAGAGCTGCTGAAATGGTAATGAAAATGGCCATATAACTTGAACGCTAAAAGCTCTATATCTTAGTGCCTGGCTGTGCAAATTCAGTGAGTGTCACTTGAACTCTCTAGGAAAAAAATATCCTGGAGGAAATCTCAGGTGCCTTGAGCCTGAGTGTAAACATTTCAAGCTGGTAGAATCAGAAGAGACGGTCTTGGTTTTGTACAGGCCCAAATCTTAAATATTTGAAGTGGTTTTCTTTCTTTGGAAGGGAAGCCTATTATCTCCTACAGAGATCTGGGATTCTGAAAAAAGGGAGCACTGTCCCAAAAGAGTATGCATGCAAGGTTTGGTTTTAGAAGGATAGTTGTGAACAAATGGTCCTCTTCCAACAAGCCCTGAGTGTGCTCCAAGGGTTTATCTCTGGCTCATCAAATATGATGGGATTTATTGTTTTGCTGCCCTTAATTTTCTAGGACACCTGGTCCTTTCTGCTGGGTTTTGTTGGCTGTCTCCACAGCTGCTAATTTCCTCATCAGGGAACTGGAAAGTGATAAGAGACCTGCTTTTGGGTGCTAAGTTGTGGTGCAGTCTGTCAAGTAGGTCAGAAGTACATTATCTACGTGAAGCCTGTAACAATATGCTGAATGTAGGGTAAGCGGAATAGGAGTTATTTCTGTATGTGTATGTGCCTTTTAAGTCGCCTGTCGACATATGGTGACCCCATGAATTCCCTAGGGTTTTCTTAGGCAATGAATAATCAAGAGGTGGTTTTGCCACTTCCTTCCTCTGAAATAGATCGTATATATACTCAACTGTAAGTCAGCCTCATGTATAAGTTGAGAGCAGATTTTGGGGCCATAACTATGCATTGTGATATGAGCCATGGATAAATGACAGGTAAAACGCAGGGACATGTCACAAAGGAACTGAAAGGTGAAGCAAAGGAAAATGATGAACTTACAAAATTCCGACTCGCTTAACTGTTTGGGCTTATACTAAAGGCTGGATGGATGAGAGAGTAGAGAGGGCCACTGCTTCCAGTACAGATTACTCTCTTGCCTTTCACCAGGGGATGGTTCCTTTTTTAAATAAGAGTTGAGGTACAATACTTACATTGACCCTTGGATAAGTTGACTCAGGTTGTTGGGGTCAATACTTTGACTAAAATTTCTGGACTTATACATGAGTATAACCAGCTGGCAGTACAGCATCTGACATTCATTGATGGTCTCCCATCCAAGTACTAACCAGGGTTGACTCTGCTTAGCTTCCAAGATCAGACAGGATATTGGGTATATCGGCTCTGGGGTTGTGTTTACCTGAGGGTAAATACTTGAAGAGGTTCTTTGCAGTCATGCTGATTATGAAGACGGGAGTTTGGAAAGAATTCAAAGATATAGCCCTCTTAGTCTGTAGAATCAGAATGTAGAGAGAGCTTGTAGCACCTTTGAGACTCGTTGAAAGAAAGAAATTGGCAGCATGAGCTTTCATAGACTTCAGTCTACTTCTTAGCATCTGAGGAAGTAGACTTTAGCCTAAAAAAGCTCATGCTGCTAATTTCTTACTTTCAGTGAGTCTCAAAGATGCTACAAGATCTCTCTGTGTACAGAGTTTGGAAAGTTGTTTTTGTCCCATGCTGTTTGAGGGATTCAAGCTGTAGTAGTCCAAAGTTGTCCCATTTACAGCCTCTGAGATCCAGAGTATATAGACATGTGTCTGTGAGACTGAAGTGCCTAACTGATCAAGAGTAGCTGTGGCTGAGAGTCTGTGGCTGGACTGAAGAGGGATAGGCACTCAGGTTCAGCTCTCCTGCCCTGCACTCCCTTTGCAAATGGCATTGCCTTCCCCCGCTTTCTGAAGGTTAGGGATTAGGAAGCGTCCCTCCCTTTGGTGCTCAATAGGAAAAGTGCCAGCACACCATCTCGTGACTCGCCTGCTTCCTGTCACCTCTCCCCACACTAGTCAAACACTCCGCTTAAGAAACTTCCTTCCTTCTGACTGTTGGCTGTACTTGCCCAGTACATGGGAGAGAAGAGAGGGGTATTAAGAGGCCTTGTTAGCTTTCAGGGGGATCCCAGGCAGTTTGCTGTGATGATGTTGTGGCCCAGCTGGGATGTTGGTTTTACTTCATTGGTTTTGAGACTTTATGCCTGATATCTTTTGTAGCCTTGAAGGGCCTGCTAATAAGCTGGTGGTCACAGAATCATAGAGTTGAAGAGACCCCAATTCTGCCATGCAGGAACTCTCAATCAAAGCATCTCTGACAGATGGCCATCCAGCCCCTGTTTAAAGACCTCCAAAGAAGGGGACTCCACCACTCTCCGAGGGAGTGTATTTCACTGTCGAACAGCTCTTACTGTGAGGATGTTCCTCCTAATGTTTAGGTGGAATCTTTTTTGGTGTCGCTTGGGTACACTGTTCTGGGTCCTATTCTCTGGAGCAGCAGAAAACAAGCTTGCCCCATCCTCAGTGTGACACCCCTTCAAATATTTAAACGGGGATATCATATCACCTCTTAACCTTCCCTTCTCCAGGCTAAACATCCCCAGCTCCCAAGTTGTTCCTCATAGGGCATGGTTTCCAGACCTTTTACCATTTTAGTTGCCCTTCTTTGGACACGCTCCAGTTTCTCAACATCCTTTTTGAATTGTGGACACAGTATTCCAGATGAGGCCTGACCAAAGTAGAATAGAGTGTCACTACTTCCCTCAATTTAGACACGATTATTATTATTATTATTATTATTATTATTATTATTATTATTATTATTTCTATTGATGCAGCCTAGAATTGCAATGTCCTATTTAGCTGCCACATCACACTGTTACTCCTGTTCAAGGTGTGGTCCCCTAGGACTCCCAGATCCTTCTCACAGGTAGTCCTGTCAAGCCAGGGGTCCCCCATCCTAAATCCACGCGTTTCATTTTTTCATCACAATAAAAGCCAATTAGGCTTTTGATGATGGAAACCACATCTCTGGCCTGGCTGGCAAACTGAAGTGGATTTGCAAACATTGGTCAAGGTTAATTTCTGTTGGCATTAGTGCTGCTAGTACAGATTGGACATCCCTCATCCAACATGCTTGGGACCAGAAATGTTTGGCTATCCCAGAGTTAGGATATTTTGAATTTTGGTATACACAGCTGGTGTAGTACATACCTGTACTGTATTTGTGAGGCAGGAGCAAGATGTGAGGATGTGTGAAATGGCAGGAGGTGTGGATTCATGCTAAGCACTACTTTTAGATTCCCATCAGATTTCACAGATCCTCTGTCTCTGTCCAGCCTTGCATATTTTTGCTGTCAGCTGTCCACCTCCACCTTCAAGGTGGCTTCTTCTCTTTCATCTCCCTCCAGTCTCATGTCTTGTTTGTTTGCTACTGGTGTTGTGTATATGAAGAGAAGCTGGAGAGAAACTGAGAATCTGAGAGATGAATAATCAGGAGTACCACAGCCATTACCTTGAAGGTGAAAGTGGATGGCTGGTGGCAAAAAGTTTTGCTTTGAGGTTTCAGATTTCTGGATTAGGGATGCTTAGCCTCTATAACATTCATGCACAGTTTAGTTGCAGAGAGTGAAAGAAGGGAGAAACTTGGGGAACCGGTGTGTAGAATGTAGCATCCCTAGCTGGAATCCTGTTGGTTATTTCCAACTAGAGTAGACTGAATAAGTTGTTGAATAGTGAATCAACACACAAGTGAATCCTGTTCATTCTGTGGTTCTAGTCTTTTGCTGTTATGTACGTTCAAGTTGTTGCCAACCTACAGCAACCCCAAGGCAAACCTATCATGGCATTTTCCTGCCAAGATTTGCCTTCTTTTGAGAGAGAGTGATTTGTCCAGGATCAACCATTGGGTTTTGATGAGTGGGGATTTAAACCTTGATCTCCAGAGGTGTTCAATCCACTACACCACACTGGCTCTAGCTCTAGTCTACTTAGGGCTAACAATAGGATTTAGGCCACTGTCTTGCTTCCTGTCACATTCCCACAAGTAATTCGAGATCTTTATGGTTTTACTTTTTGTATTTGATGGTTAGTGCAGTTTTCCCATTATCTCTCACCACTGGATATGCTGGATGACAGAGGTTATAGTTCAACAACAGCTGGAGAGTCCTGATCTAACTGAAGTCATTTTACGTAGCATTCCGTCTTGAAAATAACTGCTAGCTGAAACATTTTACGGCATATTTTGATATTGGAGCATTTGAGTTTGGTCAAGGAAGGGGGAGATTCAACTAAGGAGTTTATCAGACAAGGGAAATTGGAAGTATAATCCAATGGCAATCCGAACGCAATCATGGGGTTTAACGTTATTGCGTGATAGATTACCACACGCAATTTCGGGCAATGGCAAGCTATTTTCGGGCAATGGGAATTCAGTTTGAATGCAATTCGAATTCACATAAATTCGCTGAACTAGCAAATTCACATGAATGCGTTTTGTCCCCACTTTCTTTTCATTCGAAATTAAGAGAAATTCCCCTCGTGTGATAAACTCCTATGGGAACAGGAAATGCAGACATTGAACTCTGAGGACCCTGGTGTGGCCTGATCTAGGTTTCTGTATGGCAGTGGGTTAGGCTGGGTGGCCCTTGTGATCGCTTCCATCTCTATGAGTCTATGATTGATTAGTATAAAGTATATAGTATAAAGAGATCAATCAATAGACCTCAGTTTAATTTCTGCTTGATCTTGGGGTACAGAGAAAAGTCACTAAGTTGAATCTCCAACTCTTGTGACCATTGCCTTCCTGAACTCTCCCTGTTGTTGGATCGAGGCGGGTTTCGTGACTCAGAGGATCTGGATTGTCAAAGTTTCAGGCAAACATTCTCGCCATTGCATCTGATAGTACTTCTGTAGTTAATCACTGTCATGTCTTTAAATGTTTTTTGTGGTCATAAATCTACTCTGTGTTGTTTTCTTCTCTCCCTCCCCGCCCCAAAGACTTTGTCAAAGAGCTAGAATTTCTGGGGAGGCATCTATGCTCTTAGCATTCCTTGGAACAGTGTCCAATTAGGAAGCAGATCAGTATTAATGAAGAGATGGGAAAGGTTTGGTCTTTGTATCCATATAAACCTCCATATGATGTGTCTCTTTTTTCAGTGACTACCTGTTCAAGCTGCTTCTGATCGGTGACTCTGGTGTGGGAAAGTCTTGCCTCTTGCTACGGTTTGCAGTGAGTATCTAGTCCCACCTGAAGTGGCAGCTTTCCTACCATTCTTTGGTCTGTTGCAGTGGTCCTCAAACTTTTCAGCTACTGTTCCCTTTCCTTTTGGGCAACAACCCTAGTGTCCCCATGTGTATTTCTTGATATTAGGTCTACTGTGCTACTGCAAATTCAAAACAACTAATCTAGAATGCTACTCCCTTTGTACCCAGTCACCCTGCAACCTAGCAGCTGGCTGACCAGCAACCAAGAAGCCTCTTACCCATGCCACTCTTCCAGCAAAGGCCAATGAGGGCAAGAGGCCCCTCAGTTGCTGCTCAGCCAGCTGCTTAGTCACTGCTCCCTTTTCATATAGAAGTCCACCCTTGTCTGTCCTCCCTGTGCTCTTTTCACCAGCCTAGCACAGGGTAAAAATGTTTTGCTTACATTGTATTTCTCAATACATTGGCAATCATTAGCCCTTACCAATGTACTGAGGATCATCCAATAGGCCCACATCTATTTTCTGCCCACTCATCTACTAGTTATTGTATAGCCTCATTTAATGCATGGACTCTACAGTCATCCTACACTGATGTTATTCCTTGTCAAATGGTGTTCCAGGCCTATATTTACAGCTGTCCCATGTTCTGAGCCCAATCAATCAAATTAAATTCAGTTACTTTAAAAATGTATGTTGCTCCTGTTTGGTGAGGGTTTTCAAAGTAAAGAGTGGGGGTTGCATTCTTCCCTACCCTCACGGGTATAGGAGTGATTGCTATCTCCCTGTTAATTGTGAAACTCCTGTCTGTTTCTCATGCTGCTAGGATGACACCTACACGGAAAGCTACATTAGCACCATCGGCGTGGACTTCAAAATCCGCACCATTGAGCTGGATGGCAAAACCATCAAACTGCAAATTGTGAGTGTCATATTGCCAAGCCAGTCGGCCAGTGACCAACTTCTTCAAAGGCTCCAGAATAGGCTATAGGAACAAGAATCAATGTAGGACCAGAGGCTTCAGGTCAGATGTAAAAGGAGCTATGTGTATCCCCTGTGTTACCTACTTTTGCTTAAAGCATGTTTCTTTTATCCTTCAGCTGAAAAGGCTTCCAAAATTACTAAGGGAAAAGGGAAGGGGGAAAAAGATAGAAAAACTTAGGTACTAGTGACAAAGCACAATTGAAGTGCTGCTGTTTCCTGGCCTGTTGCAATTACATTTGGTAGCTGGAGAGAAGAGGTAAGTGAAGAGTAGTGATGAAGTGGTAGAAGGGTGAACCCTTCAAAAACCTTCACCCCAGGGTGAAGGATCAAAATTCAAAATGACCTTAATAGATTGGAAAGCTGGGTCAAGATTAACAACATCAATTTAAACAGAGAGATATGCACGGTACTGCATTTAGAGCAAAAAAATGAAATGCATAGATATAGGATGGGGGACACTTGGCTTAAGGAAACTACTTGTGAAAGGGATCTAGGAGTCCTAGTAGACCACGCTGAACCTGAATCAGGAGAAATGTCCTGACAGTAAGAGTTGTTCGACAGTGGAACACACTTCCTTGGAGTGTGGTGGGGTCTCCTTCCTTGGAGGTCTTTAAGCAGAGACTGGATGGCCATCTGTCGGGGATGCTTTGATTGTGATTTCTTGCACGGCAGGAGTTGGATAGGATGGCCCTTGAGATCTCTTCCAACTCTATGATTCTATGAAAAATCCCTTGTCCAGAATCTCAATCTTTGCCCCAAACTTGCTAGGTAGCCTTGTGCAAGATACCGTTTCTCAGTTTTAGATCTATCCTTCTCTACAAAATAATAATACAGTTTATTTATAGACCGCTTTTCCAAAATAGATCAAAGCGGTGTACAACAGAACAAAACAAATCAATTCAAAATAAAACATAACATTTTACAATCATAATCAAATGATAAAAATACTAAAATTACAATTAAAAACTATTAAAACCATACAACTATTAAAACCCAATACAAACTAGCCTTAGATATACCATTTAATATCAGCTATCAAGGTACAGTGGGTCCTTGGTATCCACTGAGGTTTGGTTCCAGGACCTTGCCCCCCTTGAATACCAAAAGCTGTGGCTGCTTGAGTCCCATTAAATATAAATGCCACCTCATTTCTTCTTAGATTCTCATTTCCCCGAGTAAAACACTGTGCAGTTATCTGCTTCAAAATTTCCCATTCCCATCCTCTCTTTGTTTGCTCACCCTGAGTATTATAGTGTTATATGTTCCATTTCTTCTTTTACAATGTCTAGTTTCCCCAATTTATGGTTCTCACATTCAGTGTTCCTGTAATGTGTGTTATGTAGCTTTAGACTTGCCTTTCACCTCTGAGAACATCAACAGGTGAATTTCTTTTGGCTTGAGTCCAGTTGTGTCATTAGCCACAGCACTGGTCACAGTTGTCCTCTGCTCTACCCCAGTAGCGAAAAGTCCCTTCTGATCTGGGAGTGTCATCGTCTGGCACCATCTCTTGTTTCATTTTGGATCGTCTCCTCATAGAATTTTCATTCAGTAGGGTTTACCATGCCACCTTCTGCACAGTATTGACAAGTATTGTCTTTGAGAGACCCTCAGCCAGTCTCACACTCCACTACTACTGCTGCCCAGTAGCTGTTTGGCACATTCAGTCTGGCTCTGTAGCAAAAGCCTATCTGACATAGGATACCCTACCAGCAGCACTGCTACCATCAATCTTCCCTCATAGGAGCAGGCACTGTTGAAAGGTAATTTTTTTTTAGAAATCTAAGTTCACAAGGCATACAGCTTCTTCCATGACATAGCAATAGCAAGTACATTTCTGTACTGCTTATCAGTCCACTTAAGCACTCCCTAAGCGGTTTACAGTGTGTAGCTAATTGCCCCCAACAAGCTGGGGACTCATTTTAGCGACCCATGGAAGGATGCCAGGCTGAGTCGGCCCTGAACCCCTGGCTGGTATTGAACTCACAACCTTGTGGTTTGTGAGTGAGTGGCTGGAGTACAGGCATTTAACCAGTGCGCCACCAGGGCTCCTCATGGTGCTGAGATTAACTATCTTCTCCTTTTCACTCTCCAGTGGGACACAGCGGGGCAGGAACGATTCCGAACCATCACATCCAGCTACTACCGAGGGGCACATGGCATAATTGTAGTATATGATGTAACAGATCAGGTAATGGATCAGCAGCTCTGTGTGTGTATGAGAGAGAGAGAGAGAGTGATTGATTGATTGATTGATTGATTGATTGGAGCATAGCTGAATGTGACACTGAATGTGACAATATCATGTAGAGACATCTCAGCATTGGAAGAGCGTGCAAGTCTGGTTGTCATACGCACAGAAGCTGAAATCCCATTGGTGTTTTACACATGCTTAAAGTTCCCTAGTGTAAATAGCTGGATATTTTTGATTCAGGAGCAAAGTAGAGTTGTGCATGTAGTGCCATTGCGCATGCAAAGCTTCTTCTCAGTAGATGAATATCCATCAGCCACTGCTGAAATTTCCTGCAATGCTCCTTCAATTATGCATTCAGCTGTATGATGTTACCATTCAACCCAAGAAGAGTCATGCACCATCGTCAATGTATAGTTCTGTGGTCAGAGGTTTATACTAGGCAGACGATGGTCTGTGTCACAAACCAGATCTATGGAATATTGCTCTATGATTTGTTGGAAAAGGTGCTCCACATATATTTTTAATGTTTCTCCATATCCATTTTATATTTAAAACAAGTGTATATTTTATTTTTATGTTTTTTATTTAATGTACCCTACTCTCTTGTGCTTGTCTGTGACTATAATAAAGATTTATTCAGTCACACTAGGCAGCCCCAGTTTAGGATCTCAGTCAGGATATCCAGTTTTGTGTTGAGAGGAAGGATTTTTCTAGGTCATCCATCACTCACAAAGCAGTGTTCCAGTTTTGTTTGGATGCATAAAAGTACATAATTTTATTTATGCACATAAAATTATGCATCCACTTTAGAACTAAAATAACAAAAACAGTAGTCAAAAAAACTGAGTGAGATTAAAACACATTCTTCAGCAAATTCTTGGTGTCACCAAGTTAAAATAACGAGGCAAAGAAATAAGTGTTTTGGCTTGGTACAAGAAGAATAAAATAGGAATTCTCATTGTTTCAAGAGTAGATTCCCACATTGGGGTGTCGCCACATAAAAGCCTCTTTTTATTATGTCTGCATAAAGCACCTTTCCTACTGAGTTAACTTGGGAGAAGGGTCTGTTGATTCTAATGCCTGGGATCAAAGAAGAGGTGCTCTTTCAAATATTTGGGGCTTTGGGTGTTTTTGGGGGATATGCAGAAAGTATCTTAAATCAAAAGGCCTTTGTCCACCTAGAGGCTGTAGAATGCACACGTGTCATTTAAAAAGAGTAAATGTTCATAATGATGACAGCAGGGCTCTTAATGGCAGCGGAGTGTAAGTGAATAAAGCTCTATTCTTCACAAAGAAGTTGTGACTTCAGTCCTTTATGGTAGCTCCATCTCACTTGTTAGCTTTAACCATAGGTCTTCTCCTCTTGTGGAGCTTAGGCCAGTAATCATGACAACTAGGAAATTCCGTAAGGCTAAAGCACTTGGGCGCACTGACCTTGCTTTTAGTGTTACACATTTTTATGAAGAAACTGCTATCAATCCAGAGTTTATCATGGTGTCTTAATGTCATCATATGGTTTGGCTCGTCTGTGCCTCATCCTGTTCTCTCTTTTATTGAAACTGCAGGAATCCTACAACAACGTGAAACAGTGGCTGCAGGAAATTGAACGCTATGCCAGTGAGAACGTCAACAAGCTCCTTGTGGGCAACAAATGTGACCTGACCACGAAGAAAGTGGTGGACTACACAACTGCCAAGGTTTGAACAACTGAGGGCAGGACTGGCACGGGCAAATCCTACCAATTTGTAACCTCTTTCATCCTGCTGTCTATCTCCTTAAGGCCTTAGTTGTACTCACAGGAGAATCATGTGATAGGATGGATTATATACTTCAGACTTCTGATGAGTCACTTTTGCATACTCCTCCACATTATTTTTTTTACAGACATAGACCTCCTTGCATGCAAACACAAACAGAAAATGGATTTAATAGAGAAATTAATGAAAGTCTTTATCCCAGGCATTTGCCTGCTGTGCCGCCATTCATTTTAGCCTTCTACCAGTGCTTTCCTCTGATTCCTCAGAAATTGAATTACCAAAGAGTTCAGGAAGGCAATGGTCACAAGAGTTGGAGATTCAACTTAGTGACTTTTCTCTGTACCCCAAGATCAAGCAGAAATTAAACTGAGGTCTATTGATTGATCTCTTTATACTATACAGTAAATTACCAAAGATTTTCTTCCCTCTCAATTGCTTAATAATAGCAGCAGCAAAAGACATTTCTTTGCCAGTGGAGAATGAGCCATTCAGGCAAGGCAGGTAATCACATGATCTAAACTGAGACTTTTTCATTGGATCCGTAGGTCCTCTACACAGTTCTTTCACCTTGCCTTCACCCACACCTGGTCATATCAGAATTCCTCCACTGTTTCTTGGCCAATTTAGTTTCATACCTTATTGCTTTTCTTTTCATTCAGTTCTGGATCTGAAGTTCATAAACAACATGAAGATAAACATAAATAGTTCATCAGCTACAGAAAATTTGAAATGGAATGTATCCATACCATCCAAGAGCAGCCTATCCAAAGTAGCAGTGCATATTTTTTCTTCTTTGCACAATTTGTTGCCTGGATATCCAACCCTCTGAGGCATTCAACAAACTCTGCACAGTACGCTTGGCTGTCTTGCTACTTACAGATTCATGGTCATTTACAAGAAGAGTCATCTTTGGACCACCTAGCAGTTGATTGACCTGGCAGCTCTGGTAGATTTGCAGACAGGGTTGATAGCTCTATCTCCAAAGTGAATTGGAAACACCCACTTTGAAGATCTGATGGCTCTTGCACATCTGTTGGACATCTTGGTTTCATGCATTCACTTAGTCACCTGACCACAGTTTCATTGTCATCCTCTTTGGTGGCTGTTGACACACTTTCAAGCTCATA
This sequence comes from Sceloporus occidentalis, assembly GCA_023333645.1. NCBI lineage: Eukaryota > Metazoa > Chordata > Lepidosauria > Squamata > Phrynosomatidae > Sceloporus > Sceloporus occidentalis. Next base: position 10,387,560 of record JALMGF010000020.1, read on the forward strand.
TTGCCACTTGCTGACATCTCATAGTTTATTTCCCCCATGAAGTCAGGTTTTCTCATCTGTGGTGGATGAGGAAGTCTTAATTTGTATGGAGGGGTTCCTCTCACTTTACTTTATCAGATAATCTTCATTACGGATACCAGTCTCTTGGACTGGGGGCTCGCTGTCAGGGCCTTTTAGCTCAAGTGGCATGAGATCTCCCTAAACATGATCACAACATCAATTTGTTGGAGCTATGGGCAGTCAGGTTGGAAACAGCTTCACTTGCAGTGTATCATCACAGATTCAGTAATGCTGATCTGGTGGAACAACCAGGTAGCCAAATCTTACTTGATTAGATGGGGGGAGGATCTCTTTAGAGGGAGACTTGTCTGCTCCTGACAATGGGCAGAGAGGAACATCCAGTCCATCGTAGCCCAGTATATATAGGGGAATCTGAGCAAGGAGCCAGACTTCCTGAGTTGCCAGACTCTGGACCCAGGGGAGTGGAGTTAAGACATGGGAGTCTTTCTCATGTTCAGCTTTGGTTCGGTTCTCTTGAAGTAGATGTTTTTGCATCCAAGAGAAACACCAAGATTGCGTTTTCTCAGTTCTGTTCTCCCAGAGCAGAAGCCCTCTTCATCTTGGCTTCCTGGCCTCCCTTTCCCCTTCTAACCCTGCCCCCCCCCCCAATCTTGAGGTTTCTGAGGAAGATCAAGCGGGTGACTGTAGACATTCTCAACTGGCAACCACAGTGGTTGCATCTGCTAGTTCTAGCATGGTTGCCACCTCCTCTTCCTCACCTGTTATTACAAGCTCCAGTTCTACATCCAGATCAGCTCCACCTAGCTACAAGGCTTCTGAACACAAGTTTGTTTATACCTTTCTTTCTTCCTGATGCAAAATGCACCATCAGAATCTATGAGTTCACCTGGAGATTCTGTCACCAGTAGACTTTCAGGATATCTCTTACACTGTCTTCAGTAGGGTAAAAGAAGTCCTGGAGTTTTTTACAGTTAGGGTTAGATATGGAACTTAAGACTAACACACTTCACACCTTAGCACTGGCCTCTGTCTTGCCTTCTATCAACAAAGCTTCAATATTCTTTCACTCACATATAAAAAGTTTTTGAGAAGTATCCTTGCTTTATCCTATGGACCATCAATTTCCATCCTAAATGCTCCATGAAGTTCTGAAAGCCCTTATGAAGCCCCATTTGAACCACTGCAGACAATTTTCACTTGCACGCCCTCCCTCAAAGTCCTCTTTCTCGTGACCATCAGTCAGCCAAAAGAATCTCTGAACTGGCAACTCTCTCAGTAGCCTCTTCTCAGTACGGGTTTGACTCAGATTCTGTGGTTCTTTGCTTGGATCTGGGTTTTTCTCCCCAAAAGTGAACTTGTTTGTTTTTTTACCTTCCCCATTTATTTATTTATTTAGTCAGTCTCCATCCTTCTCATGCTCTGGAAAAGGAATGGCATAACTGGACCTCCAGAGAGCCTAGCAATCAGAGGCCTTTTTAAATTTCTTCCTATCTCATAAGGCAAAAAAGGCATCTGTTTCTATGAATATGAATACTAGATGATTTAAAGCATGTATTTTTACAGTATATAAGTCTCTTGATATTCCTAAATCACAAGTGGTTACAGCACAGGCAGCCATATCTGCAACAATTTCTACTAATGCACCTTTGGAACAGATTTGTGGAGTAGCTATTTGGGCTGATCCCTCCCCCTTCACCAAGCATTATAAATTGTACAGGTTTGCATCTGCAAGAACTTCTTTTGGCAGGAGGTTTCTCCAGCAAGTAGTCCTAACCTAGTTTTCCTGCACTTTATTTTGCTTGCCACATGTTCTTCCCTAAACAATAGAGGCTTGGGTATATGGTGGATGGTTCCTTCTCTGCTGAATGGTACATTGGAAGCTTGTTGTGAAGATCTGTTCTTGCCCAGAAGGAGACATCCTGGCCCACTCTTATGGTGGCAGTTTTCTTTTTTCTGGCAGTCTTTCCTGTTCCCCTCCCATCTGGCTTCTGTAGGCAACTGTGTGGAGGATCTTGGCAACAAAACTAAAAAGTATTTATTTAGATCACATGATCTTGCCTTGCAAGAGGTTAACTCATTCCTGTAGAGTGGCGGAGTCTCCTTCTTTGGAGGTTTTTAAACAGAGGCTGGATGGCCATCTGCTGGGAGTATTTATTTCATTGTGCATTTCTGCGTAGCAGGTAGTTGGACTGGATGACCCTAGTGGTTTCTTTCAAATGTATGATTCTATGAAATTTTCTTCTCTTTGGGCAAGAATGGACCTTCATAGTAAGTTCCCAATGTACCATTTTACTTCCTAAATCAGGCTGCTTAAATTAAGAAAGAGGAGTGTGAAAGGGATCTAGGAGTCCACGTAGATCACAAATTAAACATGAGTCAACAGTGCGATGCAGCAGCTGAAAAGGCTAATGCAATTTTAGGCTGCATCAATAAAAGTATAGTGTTTAGATCAAGGGAAGTAATAGTGCCACTCTATTCTGCTTTGGTCAGGCCTCACCTGGAATACTGTGTCCAGTTCTGGGCACCAGAATTCAAAAAGGATGTTGAGAAACTGGAGCGTGTCCAAAGGAGGGCAACTAAAATGGGGAAGGGAAGGTTAAGGGGTGATGTGATAGCCCTGTTTAAATATTTGAAGGGATGCCATGTTGAGGATGGAGCAAGCTTGTTTTCTGCTGCTCCAGAGAATAGGACACGGAACAATGGATGCAATCTACAGGAAAAAAGATTTCACCTCAACATTAGGAGGAACTTCCTGACATTAGGAGGACTGTTCAATAGTGGAACACACTTCCTCAGTGAGGAGTCTCCTTCCTTGGAGGTCTTTAAACAGAGGCTGGATGGCCATTTGTCAGGCATGCTTTGGTTGAGATTTCCTGCATGGCAGGGGGGTTGGACTGGATGGCCCTTGGGGTCTCTTCCAATTCTATGATTCTATGTGATAGGAATTGGTTATAAGCTCCAGTTGTGGTGGTCTTAGCCTCTTGTTTTGCATCTTGTTCTGGTTAATGCATCATGGGATTGTAATGAAAAACACGGTGCTTCATGGAAGCCTAAAATCTGCCTGCCCCTGCCCAGCCTATCTTCAGAGGCGATTGGGAGCCTCCATGAACAGGAAAGGTTCTCAGCAATTTATCTTAGTGTTTCAAATTGCGCTCTACCTTTATAACAAAGACCACATATTAAAATAATCTCATTAGATATCAGATTGATCTGGGAATTTTGAGACCCTTCCCACGGATGTCATGATGACTAGGCTGAAATATTGCCTTAGGTACAGAGTAACAGATTGAGGTTCTGCTCTTCAATTGTTCAGTTTTCAGACACTTCCAACCTTAGAGCAGCCACAAGGACCAGAAGCAAGTTTCTTTAATTTGGTTTGATTAAAATAATAATAATCCAGTCCTTGCTGATCTGACATTTGAAGTTCTTGCCGTTAAAAAGCCAGCCATAAAGTTCAACTTCTCGACCTGAGACTTTGGATTCCTTTCCCCAATCTTCTTCTCTTCTTTCTCCTCCTGAAGGAATTTGCGGACTCACTGGGGATCCCCTTCCTGGAGACGAGTGCCAAGAATGCCACCAACGTGGAGCAGTCCTTCATGACAATGGCAGCGGAGATCAAGAAGCGCATGGGCCCTGGAGCTACTGCCGGTGGAGACAGACCCAACCTGAAAATTGACAGCACTCCAGTCAAACAAGGAGGCGGTGGCTGCTGCTGAGGGACATGACAGTGATGGCGGCGGCTGTGGGGGGGAGGGGGGCTGGAGCCTGGGAAGAGAAGGATCCTGCCCTTCTCTGCTAGTATCCAGCCCCTGTTCTGCTTTTTTTCTTCTCTGAAGGTGGCTTTTCCCGGATGATACCTCAGCGGAGGGGGACGGGGCCTCCCTCCCCTTCCAGCTCAGCTGCTCCAAGTGCTGTTGAGCAGCTTTGGCCTATTCTTTTTCCCCCACTGTAGGTTGGTGGTGTCCAGGGTGGGGTGGGGAGAGACAGTGGGTTTGTGGGGGGCGGGAGACAAGTCAGATGCTTCCTCTGCCCCATGGTGATGCCTGCCCATCTGCCTTGGTAGGATCCACCCTACCTCATAGGCCAGGTTTGGGCAACGGTTCTCTTTGCTGGTTTTGTTTTGCTGTCCTTGCTGTTTCCTTCCATTCCTCCTCTTCCTGCCATCCCCTGGTTGTGATTTTTCTAAAACAGGGGAGAGCTTTTGTATTCTTCCGTTTGGTTTCCCCTGTGCCTGCTGCTCTACAGATCTTTCCGTCTTTCCTGTGGGCAAGCCTAAGCTGCTGTGTGTTTCTCTCCCCCGCCTTCCTCAGTCCTCCCATAGACATTTGGTCAGTGGTTCACCAGTGTGTAGGTTTTAGATGGCGCCAACGGCTGGGCTGTACATGTACATCTTTTTCCCTACCCTTCTGCCCCCCCACTCTTTTTGGGGTGAGAGGGGCTGTGAGCTATCACACTTACTCCCCATATGTGATGACTGCTTTCTTTTTGACTGTGTTGGGGACTTGGCGTCTCCTGCTGAATTGTCCCTCAATTCCTACCATGGTCTTTCCCCTCCATATCACTACATCACATTCTCCCACACCACTATTCCTGAAACTCCTCCTCTCAGGGCTTCTTTCCCCAGCCATTCCACAGCCTGCTCTAGGAATGGACATTTTTTGGCCTCTAGCAGGATTACCAATGGTATCCTCTGGCCTCCCTCCCTTCCTAGCATTGATGCTTCCTCTCTCCTAACTGGTGGATGGTGTGTGTCAAACTAACACGGGAGGAAGGGGAGATTTTGGGGTGGACTGGTGCTGTGGCTTCCCCAGCTTCTGCATTCTGTAGTCAATGAATGTATGTTTGGACAGCTGGGCACTCTCTGCACTACGTGAACAGCTTCAAGCATGGGCCTGTCGTGGCCCTGATCACCTGCAGCCATCTCAACAGGCTTCAGAACCAAACTTTCTCCCACCCATCACTCTGTCCGTTTCTGGTATTTGCAGGGCCCTGTAGTTGCCCCCCCACCCTTTTTTTTGCTACACTTTTCCTCCTTTTATCAATGACCAAATCAAGGCCCATCCGTCCACCTGGTGCTGGGCTCTCGCTCCCAAGAAAGCTGCATTGCGTGTGTGTGTGTCTCTCTCTAGCACCAAGAAGCTGGGGTTTTTAAATTGCCCCACTGCCCCATTTTCCCCATTATCTCTCTTCCCTTCTCTTCCTTTTGTCTCTCCCCTTCACCCCTATTTAAGGAATGTCAGGGACCCCACTGGACCAGGCAGTGGGTGGAAGGTTTTGTTTGTCAGCTTTTTTTCACAAATGAAATTAAAAACACAAATGAAAGGAAAAGGTAAAAAATAAAACATAATAAGCCTCTGCAAAATGAGGGACTTTCAGGCGTGCCTATGTAATCTTTGTTTTCCTTAAATGGATGTGAGTGGCGGGCTGAGGATTACTGGGGAATAGTTGAAGGCGATACAGTGGCTCCCTTTTAAAATGTTGCACCTGGGGAGGGAAATGTTAGTGCCCCTAGCCTTCCTAGCCATGGAATGACTTTAACAATGTCACCCACTCTTCTTCCCTTCATAGTTAAAAGCCACCACCATTGGCAGGGAACAGGGAGAGGACTTGCCACCATGTGGCAGTTCTACTTTGAGCTGCAAGAGGCTCTTGTCTTGTCCTGGGTGAATTGAGAGGAATTGTCTTGCGTTGCTTTTGGTCTTGAGCATCTTTCCTCTAAAAGATGATAACAGACTGGGAAGGTACTCCAGCTTTGCTTTGGCCTCTTATGACAAATATGCTCTCCAGGTGATGGTGCCAGGTGTGTGTTATTTTTATATGGTATAGCCACTGCTGTATGTCTCTTTTACATCTAGCCAGGGCTGGGAGAAATACTCCCCACCAGTGACTGATTTTTACTATACAAGCCAGAAGTGGACAAGCTTTAGCTACTTGTTTCTCTTGGTCTCCATAGTATTGTGCTAAAATGGCAGCAGGGGCAGGTGGTGGTGGAATAGTTGGTTAAACCAATCTTCACTGCTGAGGAAGCAGGAGAATGCAAGGCTATTAGTTGTGCTAGACAAACACTCCAGAAGGGAGTGTAGAGGAGTGATTTCACTATCAAAAAATGGGGATCTTTTCACCATGTCTGAGGGTAATTGTGGTGGTTTCTGACTGTTTTTTTAAGGGGTCTCACAGTCTCGCTCCCTACGACTCCAAATTGCACAGTTTAGTGTGATGGAATGGGACTTGCAGCAGGGAGTTTTCAGTTCCACACTCTGCTGTGAAGCTCACCTTTTGGTTTTGTCAGTGTTGCCACTTCCCAGCCATGCCTTAGATTAAAGGCTGATTTAGCCCACCTGGGTTCTAGTGGAAAGAGGAAGAAACCTTAACTTTCTTCCCAATGTATAATGTTAGGCTTCTCATGTCATATCCATGTCATACCCTGGTATGTGGTGGTTCAGTGGTTAAGATGCCAATTCTGATTATTATAAAGTTGGCTTTTTGAGGCCCAAGTTATGAACCTTCAAGGCAACTTCAAGTTATGGCGACTCTCTTGCGGAGGTTTTTTGACAAGATTTATTTGCAGGAGATACTGCCTTCCTTTTGGTTAAGAAAGTATGACTAGCCCCGAATTACCAGGGGGTTTCATAGTTGTGTGGGCATTCAAACCCTTTTCTCCCAGAGTTTTAGCCTAACAGGCAAACCACTGCACTTGTTCATAACTGCTCCATATTCATGGCCCTGAGCTCCATGGTGACCATGAAGCAGTAACCTTGTTGTAGCTGAGTGGTTCTGAGTCTGGTCACTGCTTTAGATTTATGTTGAGCAGAAGAGAAAGGGACAATATAACAGAGATTGGTGGGTGCAAGGAAGAAACAGGAACTTAAAATGGGGCCTGAGTGACAAAAATGCTGAGGCTGGAAGAGAATAAGGCATGTAGCAGCCAGCAATGAAATGAAATACAGTGGGTCCTTGGTATCCGCTGGGGTTTGGTTCCAGGATCCCCCCCCCCCCCCCCATGGATACCAAAATCTGTGGATGCTCAAGTACCATTAAATGCAGTGGCATAATAAAATGGTGTCCCTTTTTGGAATTTATACATTTTTTGAATATTTCCAAACTGTTGATGCTAAAATCAGTGGACAGAGATGGCTGACTGTATACATCTGCCGGGAGGGGGATGACCATTGTCCAAGTATAATGTGCTATCATATTTCAGCCCACAGAAAAGCTATACTGTCGGCCCTTCTTATACACTGATTTTAATACACGGATTCAAGCATCCACGGTTTGAAAATGTTCCCAAAAAGTATAAATTTCAAATACCAAACCTTGATTTTCCATTTTTTATAAGGGACACCATTTTGCTATGTCATTAAATTTAATGGGACTTGAGCATACATGGATTTGGTTATCCATGGGGGATCTTAGAACCAAACCCCAGTGTATAACAAGGGTCCGCTGTATTTCTGAACATGGATGTTAATGGAATTGTACATAAAACTTCTTTTAAAAAGCAGCTTCTAGAATGGAGCAAAGAGCCACGCCACGTATTTAAAGGTTAGCCACTGACAATGCTTGGTTTGTTATCCCTTTGGAGACATTAGTTGACAGTGGTTCTACTGTTTCACATCTTTCATGGGAGTTTGCGAAGAGGTGGGTTTGTAAGTTCCTTAAATTTAATCACCAGGCTGAGGCCTAGAAATCAAATGCTGCATCCAGTAGTATTTCTGCACTTGCCAAGTGCACAAAAAGTGATCTCAGCTAATTGGAAAATGAGGCATTTTCTACCAGAAAAGGGAGCTTTGTGTCACCATGAAGACTAACTTTTTTATTTCAGCATCAGATTTGATGGACCACAGCCCTCTAGATGTGTGGAGTACAACATCTATGGAGAGCACGCAAAGGTGGGGGAGAATGTGGCATGTAACAGAACTGCAGCACATGACTGGCATGGCAAGAGTAGTTTTAATGGTGGGCAAAAAAGTAATTAAGAAGACAAAGAAGAGTAACACCTGTTACATCCCAGCAGAAGTAACCCTATGTATGGTAGTCTGGGAGATATATTAAGTTGTTAATAATAAAAAAAATAGTCCTTGTAAAACAGATGGAGACTTTTTCTTGGAAAAAGATATTTGTACAGTTGGCCCTCCCTATTTGCAGATTTGATTCCAGCGCAACCTTGCCAGGTTGACCATAGAGTTTTGCTGGGGAATCTAGAAGTTCCTAGAGAAAACACTTTGTAGGTTCTCCAGTATGACTCTATGATCACCCTGTGGCAGATGTTGACCACAGAGTTGCACCGGAGGACCTAGATTCCTAGAGAGGTGGTTTTCTCAATTAGAAAGAATGTTTTTTCATTTGCCATTTCTCACATTCACAGGGATCTTTCAGCCCTAACGCCAGCAAATGTGGATGGACCGCTGTATACACAAAATGAACTACATTGGCAAAACGCAACCACAGCCTCTGTGCTTTTGCATCAGGAAAAGCTTTAGTTGTTAAGGTTAAATATGCCAATGCAGTCCCATTTTAAGAGAAAAAAATGTTTTATCTTTTTTTGGGGGGCTGGGGGTGGGGGTAGAAACCATAAATATTAAAAGTCCCATCCCCTTGGCTCTCTTTTAGGATTCCTCATCCAGATAACACATCCAGGGGTAGCCGTGTTGGCCATATAGCAAAGTACAATATCCCAAATCCACCAAATAGTGATACCTTTATTGGAACAACCAAAATGCACACTGTACATGTTGCAAGCTTTCAAAGCTCCACTGGCTTCTTCATCAGGCAAGGTGTTCAAAACCATACAGGAGAAAGGGAAAAGATGACTGCATTGGCATGTTTTACTTAACAATACTTAAATGTTTCCTGATGCAGAAGCGTGGAGGCTTCCAGAGAAATTCAGTGTTCTCTTCCTAACAAAGGGGCTTGTAGCCTAACAAAGGATTTGACACAAACTGGATCCCAAAGGCAGTAGCTTCTTGTCTTGCTCGTGGAATTTAAAGTTTATTTCCTGGACTTTAAGAATCTCCCAGGATCTAACTGACCAGAAGGAGGAGAGGCCCACCCACATGAATACCCTGGGATTCGAATCCTGGTCCCCAAAGTCATGCGATATTCAAACCACTACAACCCACTGGCCCTAGTGGGTGGCAAATGGTTGACAACTGACCGGCTCCCACAGGACTTCTTGACTACTTGCAAAGAAGGCTAATTATTATTATTATTATTATTATTATTATTATTATTTATAACTGAGGTGGACCTTTGTCCCTAGGAATGTCTTAAGGCAGACCTACATATTTTACACTTCATGCCTAAGCAGTTCTGAATATGTTTTCACAGCTCTGCAAATCTGAAATACTTTAGTGATACAGCGTAAGGTCTTTGCGCAGAGGCAAAAGGTGAACAGGGCAGATTTTTCCCATATGGACAAATCTGGATGCAAATTTTCTTGTCTTCTGTATGACTTTTTCCTACTCCTTTTTCCGGAGTTAGAACATTATCCCAAAAATATGATAACAATTCATGTTGAACCCTTGCTGCTCTTCTCCCCGCCTGCTTTGTTTGTCGTGTGCCGTTTGAAATTCCAGGGCAGAAGCGCTAGGCAAGAGTCCAGGGAACCTGCAAAATTAACCGATCGATTTGCAACATAAACCCCAAGGTATTTGGGGACCTCCCTCTGCTACTTCATCAGTGCATTATCTGTTGTGATGTTGTGACCCTTCCTTATGCAAAATTCAAATTGTACCAAGATAGCACAGAATTATACCAAAGGCCCCAGATTTTTTTAAATTAAAATTTAAAATTAATTTTTAAAAAATCACACTTTACCAAGTTTTCACTTCAACCATTTTGCCATCTTCACACAGCAGTCCTATCATTTCCTTGTTTTTCCTTTGGCTACAGACATAACCAAAAAAGCCATTTTTATTGTTTTTAACCTTTCCAGCAAGCCTGAGCTTGTGCTGTGTGTGTTTAATGAGTTACGCTGTAATAATATTATACAATAATATAAATGCATTTGCAGGGTGGGGAGGCTTCCCAGATCTTGTTGGATGCCAATGCCATCATTGCTGATGGGAGCTGGAGTCCAACACAATCTCGACTTTCCAGTCTTGGGGAAATATCATTTTTCTTTGAGTATTCATAGTTTTGGAGAAGGCTACTATATTGTGAATAATCTTAGCTTTGGAGGGCTGCATTGAGACAGTCTTTCAAAAACTGAAGCTTTATTTTAGGCTGGATGGTCTTTCAGCATAGAATGGATGGCCATCTTTTGGGGATGCTTTGATTGAGAATTCCTGCATGGCAGGAGGTTGGACTGGATGGCCCTTGGAGACTCTTCCAACTATGATTCTATCGTAAGAGAAGGGTTAAGAAGTGATACGACAGCCCTGTTTAAGTATTTGAAGGGGTGTCGCATTGAAGATGGAGTGAGCTTGTTTTCTGCTGCTCCAGAGAGTAGAACATGGGACAATGGATGGAAGCTACAGGAAGAAATTCCAGCTCAACATTAGAGTGGAATACACAGCCTTTGAGTATAGTGGCATCTCCTTCTTTGGAAGTCTGTAAACAGAGGCTGGATGGCCATTGGTTGGGAATGCTTTGAGTGAGAGATCCTGCATGGCAGAATAGGGTTGGGCTGGATGGCCCTCCTTGGGGTCTCTTCCAACTCTAGGATCTAGGGTTCTAAAACTGTGCTGTACCAATTGTTCCTAAGGGAGCCAGCAGAGGGCGCTGGTTCACTAGTGATATCTTAACATTCCTACTTGGGAGGATTGCCCCATTGAGTCCAGTTTGCTTTGCAGGAGGCAGGCAAGGAAATGAGCCAGAATGGGAGAGGAGAGTTTGCCTTCCTCAGCACTACCTGCCATCCCTCCCTCCCTCCCTTCCTTCCTCTCTGGGGCTCTCAGAACAGCTGGCAAGGGACCAACGGCTGCCACACAACAGACTATTTCTGCTGATGGTGATCTATGCCATTGCTTCATTTCTTGCAAAGTACAGGTCTCTTGTTTTTATCTGGCAGGCAGCAAAAATTAAGGTCAGTTCAAGGCAATGAGAACTGCCTCAGTGTAGCAGAGGAGCACTTGCTGGATTTTCTTGGTTGGTTTGTAAACCATTTCAATGTTGTTTCTTCACCGGTTTTCCTATTCTGTCTGTGACTCCTTTGACGGATGTAAAAATACCTTTGGTTGTCTTCACACCTACAGATTTCTCTGGCTCTGGCAGCACTTCTGATATTTTTATTGCCTTACAGTCTCCATTTGAACCTCTCAGCAAACTTTTACAACTTTAATAAAAGGTATTACTTAATGACTGGAGTCATCCTAAACACGCTTACTAAGAAGTCATTCATATCAGTGGGGAATGCTGCGATCACAGACTTTGAGGCTGCCATCGTCAGTGCCCTCCTGCACTGCCAGCGGAAAGACGTTCAGAATTCATGTTTGGAGAATGGCTCAAACTTTTCCTATACAGAACTCTCTGGCAGAAGATGACAGCCTTTGAAAAGATGTTAGCCAACAAATAATGGGTGGTAATTGGTTGACAGGCCAAACCTAAAGGGTACTCAGCAATGTCTCCTCCTCTTTGCATGAAGGAATAGAGGGCATGCTTATCAGATTTGCAGATGACACCAAATTAGGAGGAATCGCTAATACTCCAGAGGACAGGATCCAAATTCAAAACGACCTGAATTGACTAGAAAGCTGGGCCAAAGCTAACAAAATGAAATTCAACATGGAGAAATGTAAGGTACTGCACTTAGGGTGGGAAAATGAAATGCATAGATATACCATGGCTTAACAGGATGACATGTGAAAGGGATCCTGCAGTCCAAGTAGACCACAAGTTGAACATGAATCAACAGTGTGATGCAGCAGCTAACAAGGCCAATGCGATTCTAGGCTTCATCAATAGAAGTATAATGTCTAGTTCAAGGGAAGTAATAGTGCCACTCTATTCTGCTTTGGTCAGGCCCCACCTGGAATATTGTGTCCAGTTCTGGGCACCACAATTCAAAAAGGACATTGAGAAACTGGAGCGTGTACAAAGGAGGGCAACTAAAATGGTGAAAGGTCTGGAAACCTTGCCCTGTGAGGAACGACTTAGGGATCTGGGGATGTTTAGCCTAAAGAAGAGAAGGTTAAGGGGTGATATGATAGCCCTGTTTAAATACTTGAAGGGATGTCATATTGAGGAGGGAGCAAGCTTGTTTTCTGCTGCTCCAGAGAACAGGACCCAGAACAATGGATGCAAGCTCCAAGAAAGAGATTGCACCTCAACATTAGGAAGAACTTCTTGAGAGTAAGGACTGTTTGACAGTGGAACACACTCCTTCCTCAGAGTGACTCCTTCCTTGGAGGTCTTTAAGCAGAGGCTGGATGGCCATCTTTTCTTTGATTGTGAGTTCCTGCATGGCAGAATGGGGTTGGACTGGATTGCCCTTCTTGGGGTCTCTTCCAACTCTATGATTCTATGATTCCTTTATATCTCTATGCATCCACATGAACTTGGCTACTTCAGCAAACCCAGGAACTTATCACAAAGTGGAGGCTTTATTTAGTTACCAAGGCAGCTTAAACTGAGTCTCCCCCATCCCCATCCTGGCTTTTCCGTTGTGACACGGTCTTAAAGCTAAGATCACGCGATGATTGTTTCCTAATGTTCTTGCTTTGGTCTGTTTGTCTGGAGGGAATGCGACAGTGGGTATGGATGCTGTCTTTGTACACAATTCAAGGGCCGGGATTACTTTCGTTGCATGAAAGAGCGGTTACAAAATGTAATTACAAGTAAAGAAGGATTTGCGGGGGAAGATGTGAACTACATGTAAGTCTGAGTTGGGCCAACAAATTGGATGTGCCACCAGCAGATAAGGCTTAAATTCCAGGGATTTGTTTAGAGATCAGAGTTGCTGTTTTTAAGGTCCTTTCTATGATGAAAATGGAGATTTCACCACTCCGAATGGATGATCAGACGTTTGGTTAGCAGATCGCTTGCACATTGCAATAAGTGAAAATATCAAATCAACAAATGCAAACACAGAATGATCCAAATGCGTACGCTTGCTGTCTACCATTGTTTCCACCAGAATTTGTGAGCACCCTCCCTCCTGCAGTACTTCCCCCCATCTACCCTTAAATCATAGGGTTGTACTTAGTATTTGAGGTTTGTGTCTTCAAGAAAGGTAAAACGCTTCCCTCCTAAAATTGGGACTGCATTGGCACGCTTTCCCTCAACACCACCGAAAGTTTTCCTGATGCAAAAGCACCAAGACTTCTTGAGAAATTCAGTGTCCTCTGCCTTTCAAAGGAGCCTGTGGCCTCACAAAAGATGGAGACATATTGGATTGCAAGGGAAGCCTCTTTTTGTGCTGCACATGGATGTGAAATTTCATAGACTTTGAGAATATCCCACTTGCCATTTGACCAGAAGGAGGAGCTGCCAGCCTGCAAGAGATACCCCTCCATTCCATCTGAATTGAGAACAAAAACTGCAAAATGCAGGCCTATGACTAACACTTTCAGTTTTTTCCTCCTGTATGGTTTTTAACACCTTGCCTGATGAAGAAGCCAGTGGAGCTTCGAAAGCTTGCAACATGTATATTGTGCATTTTGGTTGGTCCGATAAAGGTATCACTGTTTGATGGATTTTGATGTTACTGCCTTAGAAGCATATTTTGGATGCCATGGATGGTTACAGGTGGAAAAGTGGTGAAGGATGCACCAGTTCCATTGGTGTTGTTTACTGGAGTGCATTGCTGGATTCAGGTCATAGTGTTTTGATTAAAATCATAGAATCATAGAGTTGGAAGAGACCTCAAGGGCTATCCAGGGCCATCCGCATTCTGCCATGCAGGAATACACAATCAAAGCACTCCTGACAGATGGCCATCCAGCCTCTGCTTAAAGCCCTCCAAAGAAGGAGACTCCATCACTGTTGAACAGCTTGTACTGTAAGAAAGTTTTTCCTAATGTTGAGCTGGAATCTCTTTCCCTGGAGCTTGCATCCATTGTTCCGGGTCCTGTTCTCTGGAGCAGCAGAAAACAAGCTTGCTCCCTCCTCAATATGACATCCTTTCAAATATTTAAACAGGGCTATCATATCACCTCTTAATGTTCTCTTCTCCCGGCTAAACATCCCTAGCTCCCTAAGTCATTCCTCATAGGGCATGCTTTCCAGACCCTTCACTATTTTAGTTGCTCTCCTTTGGACACGTTCCAGTTTCTCAATGGGTTGTGTATTCCTGCATGGCAGAATGGGGTTGGACTGGATGGCCCCTGGGGTCTCTTCCAACTCTGTGATTCTATGAGGTTTGCCATTGCCTTCCTCTGAGGCTGAGAGAGAGTTTCATGGCTGAACTGGGACACAAACCCTAGTCTCCAGAGTCGCAGCTCAACACTCAAACCATGAGAATAAATTGGGTTTAACTTGAAGAATAAAACACAGGTAAAAGCCAAAAAAAACCAAACGAACACAAAAACAAAATCTCAGACATCAAGATATGTTTCCTCAAGATAGTAAGAAATAGATACCCAGAGCCACCTTTCACAATCAAAAAGCCAGGCCTGTCCTGCATTTTCAGATGTCAACAGAAACGTGCAGTTTAGACTTTTCAGTTGTAGGTGGAAGTTTTGCTCAAAAGATCAGTGGAGTGGGAATCACAGTTTAGATAACTGAATAGTCATTGTTTTTCTGGAGCTACCTACTGATTCACGGAAGGAATATTCTTAATTAGTATTAAATGTGCTATTGCATTTCTGTTTTACATTGAAAGAGGGGGAAGAACAGCTAACCACTACTTCCCTATTTTAAAATGAAAACAACAACAAAGACCCAGCAGCCGAAGTAGACAGCTCCTTCTGTCAACCGATCAATGCTGATGACAGACAAGAACATTTTGTCAGTTTCCATAAATGTGGGGAGAGACAGGCAATGGGATTGCGTACACACAATTGGCTGTCTTTTTAGAGGAGAGAGGACAGATGTGATGAGAAGGGCTCTTCCCTCCCAATGAACAGGACTGGATCTGGAGCATTCATTTGTTTTCTCAAGGGCTGGCTCAACCATTAGGTAGACTGAGGCATCTGGCTCAGGTAGCAATTGGGGGGACTCCAAAGGTGTGTGTCTATGTGTCATATGGCCACACATATCCTGATGCCCCAGTAAGCCTCTAGCCTAGCGAGAGATTGTGTCCTATTCCCAATCTGGTCAGTTTCTGTGTGTTGATGGGGAGGTATATGTGAAAGCCTTTCACAAGGTCCATCACAATATTCTTGCAAAGAAGCTTGTAAAATGTGGTCTAGACGAGGTAACTGTTGCATGGATTTGTAACTGGTTGACCGGCCGAAGCCAAAGGTTGCTCAACAATGGCTCCTTTTCATCCTGGAGAGAGGTGACCAGTGGGGTCCCACAGGGATCTGTCCTGGGCCCAGTGCTATTCAACATCTTTATCAATGACTTGGATGATGGAATTGAGGGCATACTCGTCGAATTTGCAGATGACACCAAATTAGGAGGAGTAGCAAATACCCCAGAGGACAGGATCAACATTCCACATGGCCTTAATAGATTAGAAAGCTGGGGCAAAGCTCACAAAATGAACTTCAATAGGGAGAAATGTAAGGTACTGCACTTAGATGGGGGACACTTGGTTGAATGAAACTACATGTGAAAGGGATTCCACCTCAACATTAAGAAGAACATCCTGATAGTAAGAACTGTTCAACAGCGTAAGATGCTCCCTTGGAGTGTTTTGGAGTCTTGTTCTTTGGAGGTCTTTAAACAGAGGCTGGATGGCCATCTGTCGGGGTGTTTTGACTGAGAGTTCCTGCATGGCAGAATGGGGTTGGACTGGATGGCCCTCCTTGGGGTCTCTTCCAACTCTATGATTCAGTGAGTGCCATCTTGTCCTCCACTGCAGGCAAACCCCCTAAAAATGTCTGATGCCAGCCATTGGTAGGGGATTCTGTGCATTAGATAGTTCTAACAACAGAGGACATATCTGTGTCGTTCTTATAAAGCCCACGCATACATTGTGCTATATTGTGCACCTATCTCACATATGCATTCTTGTTGGATTTAAAAAAGCCTAAAATGCCAATGCACCAGATCATTTAAGGTCTTATAAAATCCCTCTTGTTCTAAAATGCACCCCCCCCACACACACTCACCTTCTGTACTGGCTATTCACACAGGTTTTCTTATGCAGCTCCCTCAGGCTTGGCCGCACTACTTTCCCTTCACAATTTTATTATATTTTTGAAATATTAATAACTACCTTTCTTTATGGATGTAGTACATCCAAGGCTAAAAAAAACCCTTGCAAGTATTAAGCACAAGAATTTAATCTTGTAACAAAACTTTAAAACTCAGAGAAGTTTCCTCTCCCTTGCAAAGCATATCCAGGCGCCTCAAAAGGCAGCTACCCTGGCATTTCATCTGATTCCCTTTCCTTCACTCCTACACACTCCATATGCTATTTACACACGCAATCGCATTTCCTCTTTCCCACCCAAACCCTTTTTGCTGTGGTTTTGACCCATTTCTCCTAAAGTCTCCTACACAGTGTGTGCGCCTCTCTATGGAATATAAGGCTGTGTGTGTCGGTAAGCGCAGTGGAGCATGGAGATACGTGTGGCAAAGAGAAAGGCCACAAGGAACCTGAACAAGAAGGAGCTGACTGAATGTGTGTCACTGGCTGCATCCACACTGGGGAAGTAGAATCAATATGACACCCCTTCAAATATTTGAACAGGGCTATAAAATCACCTCTTAGCCTTATCTTCTCCAGGCTAAACATCCCCAGCTCCCTAAGACAGTCCTCATAGGGCATGGCTTCCAGACCCTTCACCATTTTAGTCACTCTTCTTTAGACACGCTCCAGTTTCTCAATGTCCTTTTTGAATTGTGGTGGCCAGAACTGGACACAATATTCCAAGTGAGGCCTGACCAAAGCAGAGTACTGTGGCACTATTACTTCTCTTGATCTAGACACTATACTTCTATTGATGCAGCCTAGAATTGCATTGGCCTTTTTAGCTGCCGCATCGCACTGGTGACTCATGTTCAACTAGTGGTCTACTTGGACTCCCAGATCCCTTTCACACATATAAGTCTCTCCTTCAGCCAGGTGTCCCATCCTGTATCTGTGCATTTCGTTTTTCTCCCCAAGTGCCTTTCATTTCTCCGTGTTGAATTTCGTTTTGTTAGCTTTGGCCCAGCTTTCTTGTCTATTCAGGTCATTTTGAATTTTGATCCTGTACTTTAGAGTATTAGCTATTCCTCCTAATTTGGCGTCACGTGCAAATTTGATAAGTATGCCCCCAATTCTGTCATCTGATGGTCTTAGGTGACCCCTGTGAAAGGATGATTCGACCCCCAAAGGGATTGCAACCCACAGGTTGAGAACCGCTGACATAGAGAGAGTCTGAGAAGGCAAACTTTGTCTTTATGAAGTATGTGTGAGGCAGGGGTGAGCAAGACACAAGTGTGTGCGTTTGTATATGGGCTGCGCATTCTCATGCGTGCTTATCTTAGAGTCATAGTCGGAAGCTTTTATTTTTCTTGAGCGCCATTAGCCCATCTTCATTATTGATCTCACCCACTTTCCTCTGAATCTCTACATCTGAGTGAAGCTCCCTTCTTCAAAAGCACAGGCTTCCAGTCCAGCGAATGTCACAGCTGACCTTCTCAGTTGTTTTGACTGTTTCAAAGCATGATTAGGACCAACTCTGGCAGCTTCCAAATTCTTTGTCGTTGGACTAATTGAACTCTACTGCGGTCGCTTTACTTTGCAAGAAGGAAATAGGATAAAATAACTATTTGTTTAGGATTTAAGATTACAGGATAAGGTCCTTTTTGTCCCTTATACAAAATGGAAAATCAAGGTTTGATGGTTGAAATGTATACGTCTTTGAACATTTTCTGTCAGGACCAAGGTCAAGAGGGATGCGGCCACTAGGGGGAGCTGTTGCGGAAGCCATGGGCAGCTCTAGCGGCAGTTAGATGTCTCAGCATTTAAACAGAGCGTCAATGGAATGTTGATGCAACTGTCACTGAGGAGAGTGAGACAGTCTGCGCCTCAGAGTGGGTTGTCACTGGTGTGGAGGGTGTCGATGTATATAGTGTTTTACACAGTGGAACTTCTTCTATCTGAGAGAAGATTACAGCGTCTCTTTGCTCACTGAGAAAGCAGCAGCTGTTTCTCCAGCTCAGAGGTGGAGAATCTGGCGCCATACGTAGACGTGTTGCCTCACGCGTTGCGCAACATCAACATCAAAAGCGTTTTAACATTTTCAAACCGTGGATGCTTGAATCCATCTATACAAAATCAGTGTATAAGGAGCTCCTCGTTCTCTCATTTGCATGGCCCCGCCCCCTCTGGCCCCGCCCCTCGCGTCTCTCTCTATCTGTGGGACCCTACTGTTCCCCGGGCATCCGCTTCCTGCAGGACCAAGGGGCGGGGCTTACAGCTTCCTCCTAACCTTGCCTGGCCCCGCCCCCGCGCCTCTCTCCCTCTCTTTCCCTCAGTTGAGTCAGGCACTGCTCTCCAGGCGCACGCGCTTCCTCGAGGCCAACAGCCAAATTGGGCGGGGCTTCGCTTTCCCCCTCCCTTGCATGGCCCCGCCCCTCCACCGCCCTCGCGCCTCTCTCTCCCTTTCCCTCAGTCAGACTATGCTCTGCCCCGCGCACGCGCTTCCTGGAGACCAATATCCAAAGGAGGCGGGGCTTTTCTCTTCCCTCCTTTGCATGACTCCGCCCCCTCCGCCACCCTAGCGCTTGTTTCTATTTCCCTCAGACAGACCGTGCGAAAGGGGGCGGGGCTTCCATCTTCCCTTCTTTGCATGACCCCGCCTTCTCCACGCCCTCGCGCCTCTTTTTCCCCTCAGACAGACCCTGCTATCCTTGCGCACGCGCTTCTTCGAGACTAAGAGCCAAAAGGGGAGGGGCTTCCTTCTTCCCTCCTTTTCATGGCCCCGCCCTCTCTCTGCCTTTCCTTCAGTCAGTCGGCGGCGGCGGCGCCGCGAGGATGGAGGTGGTTCTTCGCACCGTGAACCTGTGAGTCCCTCAGCGCCTTCGTCCGTTCCTCGTTTGCAGGGCTGCCCTCGGCCACCGCCGCCGCCGCCGCCGCCGCCCTTCCTCGCCCTCCTCGTGAGGCAGGAGGCCCCCTGCCCGCCCTCTCGCCCGCCCGCCATGGCGTTCACCTTCGCCGCCTTCTGCTACATGCTCACCTTGGTCCTCTGCGCCTCCCTCATCTTCTTCGTCATCTGGCATGTGAGTAGAAGCTCCTTCTGTCTGGCTCAAGGCTGTGGAATTCTGGGAGTCGGAGTTTGTTGGGGGCCCAGAGCGGAGCGCACCCCACAACGTCCTCCAACTCCCAGGATTCCATAGCCTTGAGTTAAAGCGGTGCCAAAACGGGTTATTATTTTCCCAATGTGGATGCGGCCCAGATGCCTTTTGTGGGGGGGGGGGGGGGCTATAAAAGCCAAGGAGGTCTTTTTTGTGGAGCAGGTGGGGGAGCTCTAGGAGTCATGGGGGTCTTCTGTGGGGCTTAAGCTGGGCTATAAGAGCCTTGGGGGGCAGGTAGGGGGCTATAAGGGCAAAGGGGGGGTCTTCAGTGGGGCTAAAGGTGGCTTCTAAGAGCCATGGGGGTCTTTTGTGGGGCAGGTGGGGGCCTATAAAAGTAAAGGGGATCCTCTGTGGGTCTTAAGGTGGGCTCTAAGAGCAAAGGGGCAGGTGGGGGAGGGGCTGTAGATGCAAGGGAGGTCCTTTTGTGGGGCTTAAGGTGGGCTGTAAGAGCCAAGGGGGTCTTTTGTGGGGCAGGCGGGGGCAGCCTTTAAGAGCCAAGGAAGTCTTTCTTGTGGGGCAGGTGGGGGTCTATACGATAGGGCTCTTCTGTGGGGCTTAAGGTGGGCTCTAAGAGCAAAAGGGTTTTTTTGTGGGGCAGGTGGGGGGAGGGCTGTAAATGCAAAGGAGGTCTTCTGTGGGGCTTAAGGTGAGCTATAAGAGCCAATGGGGGTCTTTTTAGGGCAGGTGGTGTGGGGCTGGCCCTTGGGGCAGGTGGTGGTGGGGGGGAGATGTCAGTCCCTGCAGCTCGATGGAAGTCAGTGTGAAGGGCAGGGATGCATGGGTGGGAAGTGCCAGTGGGGCACCAGGTGGGTGCAGATGTGGGGCTTATGGTGGGAGGCCTGGAGGCTGTGGGGCTAGGAGAGCCCAGGGAGATGGACCATTGCTCATCAATGAAGAGAGAAGCCTTTCCCTTTCCCTTGAACCCAGAGCCAGATGGAGAGTGGGGATTTGAAGCCTAGAAGATCTGGTCCAGCACTGCAGAGTAGTCACTCTTTAAGCCAATTGCCCCCAACATGCTGGGGACTCATTTGACCAACCTACGAAAGGATGGAAGGCTGAGTCAACCTTGGAGCCTTGCAGGGGCCTGGCATCACCAAAGTGTGGGGCAGAGGCTTCCTGATGTGGGGTTCCATTCGAGAATGGAAAGGGCAGGTATAACAGGTGTGTGTGAATCCTATGCAACCAAAATGGATCTAAATGTGCAATACTGTAAGCAGCAGGTTTATATGGCAGGTTTAGTGCTTTCTTTTAGATGGAGTGCTATGTAGCTTAACAGGGCCTAATGACCCAAAGGCACCAGGTCCCATATGGTCTTGGAAGCTAAGCAGGGTCAGCCTTGGTTAGTATTTGGATGTGAGACCGCCAACAAATACCAGGTGTTGAAGGCTATACAGTGGGACCTTCTTATCCACTGGGGTTTGGTTCCAGGACCCGCTGGGGATACCAAAATCCGTGGATGCTCAAGTCCCATTAAATACAATGGCATAGTAAAATGGTGTCCCTTATGTAAAATTGAAAATCAAGATTTGCTATTTTGGATTCATACTTTTGAAATATATTTTCAAGCCGTGGATGCTTGAATCCATGGATAAAAAATTTGGGGATAAAGAGGACCAGCTGCATTTCAGAGGAAGGGGCTGGCCAAACCCACCTAGGAGTATTCCTTACCTAAGAAAACCCTATGGAATTGATGGGGTTGCCATAACTTGACAGGGGACTGGAAGAAACATTACAGAGACAGGTATGTGATGTAGAGATTTGAGCTTGCTGTTTGGCTAAGGATAGGATGAATTTTTTAAATGGAGGCGAAGCACATGGGTAGGAAGGTTGAACAAAATGCAGATGTGGATTCTGATTTTTTGGGGGGCTGGCTCATGTGTGGGAGTTGAAAAGCCCTCTGGGTTTGGAGTCCATAAGTATTGCATTATGGATTTTTGTGGTGCCATTTTTGAGCCTGGGCTCAGCCTGCAGTGTATGGGGTCAATGGGGGCCCTTAACATTCAAAGAATCTACTTTGGGGGAATAGTGTCAGGGCACCTTACCTTCACTGCCACTGCAAACTATTACATTTCCTCTCTCCTTTGCTTTCCATATAATAATTAATAAAGGTTTATTTGGGGTGAGGGGGAGATATATTGCGTCCTGTAGCTTCATATTTGCCATTCTTTTCATTACCTTTCCCCCTTTCACTGGAAGATTTTGACAGAAGAGGAGGAACAGAAGAAAGAGAAAGAAAGATGGAGGTAGTGGGGGAAAGAGAAATAAAATCCATCCCCTTTGTGGTTCTTATCACCCTTCCTCCAATTTTATTGATATCCCTAACTGACAGCTTCTCATTGAATGTAATTCCATCTAAGGAATTGGGTAGAATATGTGAAGTAGGAAGGTGGGTAGTAAAAAGGTGTGCTTCTTTATCATGCACTTTGGTTGTGCCTTTTCCTGGGGCTTCCTCCCTGGGGAGTCTTGATCCCTTTTCCCTTCCCACCATTTTTGTTGCTACCTTTTCGTGACACTTCCAGGGATCCCAGAAAGAAGAAAGGAAAGAAAAATCTCCTCCCTCTCTTGCTCCATTCTCTGCCATCCATCCCCTCTAGATTTGGCTTTGCCTTCTCCCCCCTTCCATCTGTAACTAAGGAACCTGGCTCTGGTTGCCATGGGAACTACATATGTTTACAAAATGATGTTCCCGACTAATAGTCCGGAGCTACCCGTCTTTTAACCCCTTGGCGGTGGCGGCGGCTGCCTTGTGTCTTTGTTCCCTCCTTCCAGTTCTGCTTGTTGGATTCAGACAAAACAGACCTTCCATAGGTGTTCATGGATCTGGTAAGATGCCAGGAGGGGGGAAGTTATGTATTATGAGGTGGAAAAAGGGTTGTCAGGTTCTGCCCTACAAGAATCCAGAGGGATGAAATCCAGAAATGCAGATCAGACTAAAGCATGGCAAGAAATTCTCACAGTGCATGGAGGCTGTGCATATTGAAGATCAGATCATGCACCTGTGGTCATACCTAAGATCCCTTAGCACAGCTTGGTTACCGCCCTTATTGCTGTTTAAGGACTCATCCGTTGGCCCAATTTGACAGGTGACTTGAAGGAAGGTACAGTCGCCTGTCAAATTTGGCCTAATTTCTTTTTTTTGCGGGGGAGGAATCTTCCCCCACCAACTTTTAGTGCCACACAGTCTGGAGAAGTGTTCTCTGAAGATGCCAGCCACAGATGCTGGCGAAACGTCAAGAATAAACCCTTCTAGAACATGGCCACATAACCCGAAAAACCCACAAAAAACCTATGTTCTGGGAGAACCTCAAAGGTCACACAATTTTTTATTTTTATTTATTTTATTTCTTTGGCATTTAAGCTGGTCCTGAAAGCTATTGACCATCACTTTCCCCCATTTTTATGGACTGGTATAGCCATGTTGAAACTGTAGTAGCATACAGATGGAGATACCCCCACCTCAGTCGTTTTAGGGCATACATCAGGATTTTGGTCTGCCTTGATAACTATGTGTAGAATTATAAGCTAGAGGACATACTTCTTTTGGGTGGATAAACCCTTTATATGAGGACGAGAATGAGGAATCCTGAGCTTGGCCTTTTTTCTAGAATCATACAGTTGGAAGAGGCCCCAAGAAGGGCCATCCAGTCTGACCCCATTCTGCCATGCAGGAACTCTCAATCAAAGCACCCCCGACAGATGGCCATCCAGCCTCTGTTTAAAGACCTCCAAAGAAGGAGACTCCACTACACTCCGAGGGACTGTCTTCCACTGTTGAACAGCTCTTAAGGTCAGGCAGTTCCTCCTAATATTTAGGAAGAATCCATTTTCCTGTAGCTTGAATCTATTTCTCTGCATCCTGTTCTCTGGAGCAGCAGTATGACACCCATTCTGATATTTAAACAGGACTATCATATGAGCTCTTACTCTTCTCTTCTCCAGCTTCCTAAGACTCTTCTCATAGGGATTGTACTTTCCAGATCCTTCACCATTTTGATTGCCCTCCTCTGGACATGCTTCTCCTTGTCAGCATCCTTTTTGAATTGTGGGGCCCAGAACTGGACATAGAATTCTAGATGTTTAGTTAGTGGCATGTGTGTGTGTGTGTGTGTGTGAGAGAGAGAGAGAGAGAGAATGTGTGTGTGTGTGGACACGCACATACACAGTTGATTGGCACGACCCTTAAATTGCAGTTAAGCTTCCACTGAAAGGCAAAAGTGCCACTGAGCATGAACAGAGCACCCCTCCTTTACTCCTGAGGCTATTTGGTATGGGGCCGTAACTCCATGTTATTTCTTGCATGCAGAATGTCTTACATTTTGGCATCTCTAGTTCGAAGCTGCTCAGTGTTTAGGCAGAATAGTTTGATGTTACTAACTGCCTTCAAGTCAACTCTGATCTCTGGTGACCCTGTTAACAAGAGACCTCCAAGTCACCCTGTCCTCAACTGCCCCACTCAGATCTTGCAGCTCCATAGCAGTGGCTTCTCAGATTGAGTCTATCCATGTAGAATGTGGTCTTCCTCTTTTCCTATTGTCTTTAGTAGTAGAAAATAGGAAAAACCTGCCTCTGCATAAAACCCTGGAGAGCTGCGGCTGGTTAGCATAGACAGTACTGGGAATACATAGACATGTGACAGGTTTCATCCCTTTTTCACATGTGAGGCTTAAATGGCCCTTTGAAATGTGACTTTCTGTATCACTTACATTAGCCTTCTCAGCTTGTCCAGAGGGGGATGATGAAAATGTTGAAGGGTATGGAAACAGTGCCTTATGGGGAGAGACCTAGGGAGCTGGGGATGTTTAGCCTGGAGGAGAGAAGGTTAAGAGGTGGTGTGATAGCCCTGTTGAAGTATTTGAAGGGTTGTCACATTGCAGATGGAGCAAGCTTGTTTTCTACTGCTCCAGGGACTGGGATCCAGAGCAATGGATTCTAGCTCCAGGAAAAGGGATTCCACCTAAACATTAGGAAGAACTTCCAAACAGAGTTATTTGACAGTGGAATATGCTAACTGGGAGATTGGTGGAGTCTCCTTTAAGCAGAGGTCTTTATACAGAGGCTGGATGGGGTGCTTTGATTGTGAGTTCCTGCATGGTAGGGGGTTGGACTGGATGGCCATTGGGGCCTCTTCCAACTCTATGATTTGCACAAATGGAAGAGAAGCATTCCATCATGTGGATCTGCCTTCTGACCACCATGTTTGCTCACAAGCCTCTGATGCTTATAAATGAAATGATCATTTATACAGTACTGTAGAGAGGGTTGAGCTAAGCAGAAGAGCAGACATCTCACATGTGGGGGTTCCCAGGATAACCCCCAGTTAAATAAAGATTTCAGTTGGGTTGGAGTAACCACAGTGGACTAGATGAGTCCCCTTGATTTCCTCCTTTTCCCTTTGTACATATCTCTTCCTGCCTGTCTGTGATCAGGGAGAAGCTGAGGGGGATAATGATCAACAAGGATGGATTTGAAGTCCATCATTTTTCATTTGAGAAGCACTGGGTCGTGGTGACATGCTAGCTTTAGCAGGCTGTGCTGATGGGGAGTGAATCAAACTGGTCGCTGCTGTGGCCCGGTTCATCACAGCTTACAGCTAAGGAAAGATGCTTGGAAGTTGCATGAAGAATAAAAGCTGTGCATTGGAGGAAAATCTGGCTCCAGTATCCCAGTCAAGCCATTGTGTGGTTGCTTTTTCTTTCCACTTCCCTCCCCATTTGCCTCCACTCTCTGAAAGGTTGCAATATTAGCATGGAGAGCCTCTCTTTGCAGGTCATCTCAAGCCCAGGTTCAGTGAAGGTGTTTAACCTGTTATTGAATCTGAACTAAGTCATATTTCAATTGTTAAAAAAGAGACAAGGACACTTCACTCACCAGGTCAGAGAAACATACAGAGAACTGCCACTCTGCCATTCTAAGCATTGCTTCCCTGCCACCCAGGGCCTCCTGTTGTATTTGTAGTGACCCCATAAATGAAAGACCTCTGAGAGTCCTGATCATCAGCAGTCCCATTTAGGTCTTGCAAACTCAGATTCATGGGTTCCTTCTTTCATTTAATCAATCAGTGTACACATTTTTTAAAAAAAGTGACTTGCACATCTTTCAAATTCTTTCCCTCATGGATTAGAGCAGGGCTGACAATCCTGCAGGCCTTGTATGGCACAAACACATGCGCGCACACATAGGTTTTTTTTCCAGGTCCTGGACTTTGAGGAATCCTGCCCCAAACCCCCAAACCAGGTAGGGAGGGATGGCTATTTTTGCTCCAGGAAGCCTCCAGCTGTGTCAGGTCAAAAGCTTGCATTATGTGTTTTATCCATTTTAGATGGCCAGTCAAGTTATCGCTCCTTTGCAGATTTTGAATTTTAATTTGCACTTTATTTGTTTTCAGGATGCCAGTAATTTGTGGGTAAACACCAGCAGCAAAATCAGTTATGCAAGATAACCACATATTAATGTGTAATCGTATTCCAGTGGTTGATAAGTAAACCATACATTTATCATTCGTTTATACTTCTAGCATAATCATAGAATCACAGAGTTGGAAGAGACCCCAAGGGCCATCCAGTCCAACCCATTGTGCCATGCAGGAACTCAAAATCAAAGCATCCTTGACAGATGGCCATTTAAAGACCTCCAAGGAAGGAGACACCACCGCTCTCCATTGAGGAAGTGTGTTCCACTGTCAAACAGCTCTTATGTCAATAAGTTCTTCCTAATGTTGAGGTGGAATTTCTTTTCCTGGAGCTTGCGTCCATTGTACTTTCTACTTTACTCCATTTAGGATGTGTAATTTGAATCAAATATGCTGGGGTCCATATACATTATTAGAATACCTGGTAGAATCATAGAATCATTGAGTTGGAAGAGACCACAAGGGCCATCCAGTCCAACCCCCTGCTCCCTGGTAATGCTTTAGCAGTTCATGTATGGAGTGAAAAAGAGATACAGAAGTGGTCCCATATCCAGGTTCTGAGCCAATCTCCAACCAGTGTAGATTCAACATGATTCTTACATCCCATGCTTTCCCAAAACAGTGCCCTACTGCTCCAGGGCATCCCCTTTCAGCAGGTGAGGGAGAACTTCTGGGGCAGGGGAGGGATTGGACCTCATGGTCTTATCTCTTGTCTTGCCCAGCCTTTGCAATACATTGGAAAAGATAATTGTGTGAATGAAGGGAACTGTGCCCTTGGAGATCACGAGCAAAACATTTGTGCCTGCTGGGTATGTTTTTAACTCACTGGGTCCCCACATTTAGCAGCTGTAGTTGCCCTGGCAACCAATTGTACCTCTTAGGCCTAGGATGTTGAGGTGGAAGAAAAATGACATTGTTATCCCCCCCTCCGCCTCTTCTTCCTCTTCCATTTCTCTCCTCTCCTTAAAGAATTATGAGGAAGCTTCATCTCTCTTCCCACCACCTTAAAGGAAGTTTCTTCTGTCAGTGAGAACAGGGAGACTGTTTATGGGGGTGGATGGCAATGTAACAGCCACTGAGTTCCCAAGCCTTTGATATTTGTTCAGGTTGAAAAATGGCTTGATGTGAAATTAATGATACTCAGGGTACTCGTCGCCCCCAGTTCTTGGATTGTTTTGGCCAATTTAGCTCCAGATTTCCCAGTAGTATATAGGGAGGGGATGATAAAGAAACAGAAGGGGTATCTCGTGATCAAGGACAGAAGGAAAGGGAGTCAGAAGACACTGGATTGTGTGGTCATTCCATGCTGTATAGTCTGTACATTGTGTGAAAAAATGCCAAAGGATGCATAATGTGAGCAACTTTTAACTAATCTGGAGAGACAGGAAGCAGAAAAACAGTCTGATATGTTCTTATTAAGTAAAAGAACATAAGAAAAGAAGATCTGTATCCAAAAGGTTGATCTCATTGAGCATTCTGTTTCCTCAGTGGTCAAGCAGATGCTTAGGGGAAAGCTAAATTCAGGACCATTGAGACGCCCTGGAGATACTACATAGACAGCATGACAATTGACCACTGCTAGTCTTTCCTGCTGTGAATTTGTCTAAACATCTAAAACTATCCAATATGTTGATTTCTCTGTATTTTATGATAGCGGATTCCACAATTTAACAGTGAGTTTTGTGAGGAAGTGCTTCCTTTTTATTTACCCTGAGTCCCTCGCCATTCATCTTCAGCAGATGACTCCTTTTGGAGTTGGGACACTCAATCAACTGTAGATCGATTTAATCAAGAAAGCCATTGCCATAGGTTGCCATAGGTCAAACCAGCTTTTTGCAAATTGTGCATAATTTTATTCCTCTGTTCTTTTTTTTTTTCTTAAAGAGTGTCAAAAGTTTTTATCTTTCCCTCACATAGAAGTTTCTTCAGTCTCCTCACTCCATTTTGGTTGCTCTTTTCTGCATCCAGATTTAACCTCCTGTGGTTGTGGTGAAAGGCTGCAAGACCGAGGGAGTATCTAGAGCTAATACATAGATGATATCACCACCAATCTGTTTGTTATGAAGAATTGGCCTCCATTTTGTCTTACACTTTTATGAAAGAGCTTTGAATTGTGTACATGGTGTCTCTATGCTTTCATCTTCACCACAACCATGTGAGATCAGGATGAGAAATGGGACATAGCCTGTTCATGGATAAAACACTGTTCTGTATGTAAAAGGTCCTTGGTTCAAACCCTATCATCTCCAGGTAGGGTCAGAAAAGACCCCCATGTCTAACTGTATAGAGCTTCTTCCTATCAGTATAAAGATGGGGAATTTTGGTCCTTTCAGTTACTCTGGACTTCATTGCCTCTTCTGTGATTTTGGTCCCTCCAGGCCCTATGAGGAATGGCTTAAGAACTGGGTATATTTACCTTGAAAATGACTGAGAGATGAAATAATAGCTGTCTTTCAATATGTGAAGGGAAGGGACGTGAGCAGCTTCAGAGACTAAGAGAAGAATCAATGGATTCTAATTACTAGAAAAAAAGATTTAAATTCTAGGCACCCCACTCAGTATGACTGACAGTAAGGGATTCTGAGGTCCAAAATATCTGGTGAGACAAAGGATGTGGGATTGAGGCTATATTTGAATTGGGGACTAATCCACCCTACCTCTCCAAGCAATGGACTGTAAATGTTAAACCTTAGATCAGGACTGGGATTTATGCAGACCTTGATGTTGTCAGACTGCACCTTCCTGCAGCTCTAGCCAGTATAACCAGTGGGGAAGAATGATGGGACTTACAATTCACCAACATCTGGAAGGTTGCATATTTCTACCTTGCTTTAGCTATCTGCACAATTTTCTCCTCTCCCATTTTAGTCATTTCTTCGAACTTTCAACTTTTTTTTTATGGGACCTAAATATCATAAAGGCACCAGATCCTATTTGATCTTGGAAGCTAAGCAGGGTCAGCCCTGGATGTGAGATCACTAGCAAACACCAAAGAGCTATAGGTTATATTTCAGAAGAAGCAACTGGCAAAAATACCGCTGTGTATTTCTTGCCTAGGAGAACCCTATGAAATTCAGTCGACAGATGACTTATTATTATTATTATTTATTTATTTATATAGCGCTGTAGATTTGCACAGCGCTGTACATAAAACAATAAATATATAAGAGTAAGCCTACCTATGGTGTACAATCTAAGATATAATAGGATAATACATTATTATTATTATTATTTATTATTAACCTTTATTTATAAAGCGCTGTAAATTTACACAGCGCTGTACATACAATCTTTTTAATTGGGCGGTTCCCTGCTATGAAATACATAGCAATACAGGAAATGGTTCAATAAAACAGGCAACAAAAAGAACATCAAATAGTAAATGATAATCATATAATGCCTGGGAATGCTTCTCTGAACAGGATGGTCTTCAACTCCGTTTTGAAGCTGGTTAAGGAAGTGATGGCCCTTGCTTCTCACGGGGGAAGAAGGTTCCAGGAGTGAGGGGCAGCAAGTAAAAAGGGTCGAATCCAAGATAGGGCAGAGAAAATCCTGGGCTGAGACAGCCGACCTCGACTACCAGAACAGAGGGCCTGAGTGGGAATGTGAGGAGAGAGAAGGTCTGATAAATAAGGAGGGGCCAGTCCATGGAGGGCTTTAAACGTTGACAGCAGGAGCTTATACAGTACTGAATGTGGAAAGGGAGGGGGAGCCAGTGAAGGGATGCCAACACAAGAGAGATATGGTCACAGCGGTGGGCAGATGTGATAATGCGTGCAGCTGAATGCTGGACAGAAATTAAAGGACGGAGGTGAGAAAGAGGAAGCCCAGGAGGATGTTACAGTAACCAAGTCATGAGACCACTAGGGCATGGACCAGGATCTTGGCAGTAGAAGCGGAGAGAAAAGGTCGGATTTTGGCAATATTGTATAAAAAGAATCTACAAGCCTTGGCTGTGGTCTGAATCTGAAGGATACACAACAGAAGAATCAAAGATAAAACCAAGACTATGGGCTTGCTGGACTGGTTGAATAGAAATGTTGTCCACAGAGACAGAAAGGAGTGTTGAAGAGTGGACTTAGGAGGAAAGACAAGAAGCTCCGTCTTGGACATGTTGAGCTTCAAACGGCGATGGCGCATCCACTGCGAGACAGCCGTGAGACATGATGAAACTTGCTGTTCAAGGCTTGGAGAAAGGTCAGGGGTGGAAAGATACAACTGGGTGTCATCGGCATACAGATGGTAGGAAAACCCAAAAGAGCTAATGAGTTTACCTAAGGATAGTGTGTAGAGAGAAAACAGAAGGGGACCCCGAACAGAGCCCTGGGGAACTCCAACAGATAAGGGAACGGAGGGCGAAGTCTGACCACCTGTGACCACTGCAAAAGATCTGCCTGACAAATAAGATCTAAACCAGTCGAGAACAGAGTCAGAGAACCCAAGGTCAGAAAGTATATCAACTAGATTTGAAGGCACACACATGAACAGAAAGATTATGAAGAACCTCTTTAGTGTAAGATCTTTTTTTACAGCAGAATAGACTGCCTTGAAGGATGGTGGGCTCTCCTTTTTTGGCGGTTTTTAAACAGAGGTTGGGTGACCATTTTTTGGGAGTGTTTTAATTGTGGTTTTCTGCATGGCAGGAAGTTGGATGATAGCCCTTGCAATCCATTTCATCATAGTGATTCTGTGACATAGCCAATGGCCTGAGATTATTGGAATTGAGGTCCAAAACATCTTGAGGGCCACAGATTCTCCTCCACAGTATAAGGAGTATGGATTTAGGTCAGGAATCATTCAGCCTAAAGAGCATCTTCCTACATTTGAATCTGGCTGCTAGCATACCAGCTGTGGGTTGGCTTTCCCTGGAACTGAAAACGTCACCATTTTCCTTTCCCTTTCCTTCTAACATCCTTTTAGGGTGTTTGTGTATGTTATTGAGTATTAACCACCTATCATGCATCTGGCCCAGCCATAATACCCTTCTCCAGGACACTTATTATAAGCTGTTTTGACATGAGCAGACCAATTTCATTTATTTTCTCCTGCCACCTCCCATTCTTCTTCCAGTCTCCAATGTTATAAATACTCTGGAAACACCCAGAAAGGAGGAAGTTAAATGTTCTTTTTTAAAAACACCTCTTTTGGCTTGTGTACTTCCATATACATAAGGAAGCCTCCTGAGTATGTATTGTTTGTTCATTTATTTTATTTATACGCTTTCTCCCAGACCAGGAACCAAGGAGGCTTCCATAGCGTATTAAAAATATTTTCAAAAAGTTCAAGACAAATTTTAAAAACACCACATTCAAGTACTGTAAAACTGATTTAAAAACTCAGAAAATGTAAAAACATAAAACATACATTTATGTTTAAAACCTTCCCTGATTAAGCATTAAAAAGCGTGCTTAAATAAGAATGTTTTTGCCTGTCGGTGGGAGCAGCCACCAAGAAGGCTCTCTCTCTCTTGTGATGGTTGCGGGACTAAGAGAAAACCTTCCTGATGATCTTAAAACTCTGCCAGGTTCATATGGGAAGATGCGGCTTTTCAAATAAAACCTAAGTTATTAATCACAACTAGCACTTTGAATTGTGCCCAGAAAGAAACCTGGTTGCCAGTGAAGCTGTAGGAACTGCTCTTTTTATTTTTGTATGGTAATGTTTTATTCCCAGATTAATTGCATTTTAAAAAATTGATATCTCACCTTTCTACTGACATGGAGGCATGAAACACAAGACAGGTTACAACAACATCAATTTGTTGTATCAATTTAAACCAAATAACCAAAAAAGTTTAGAAGAACAATTAATTAGCCGTCATGTCAGTACTTCATATGCCCTATGATGTTTAGCCTGGAGAAAAGATTAAGCGGGGATATGATAGCCCTGTTTAAATATTTGAAGGGGTGTCACATTGAGGAGGGAACAAGCTTGTTTTCTGCTGCTCCAGAGAACAGGACCAGGTACAGTGGATCCAAGCTGCAGGAAAAGAGATTCCACCTCAACATTAGGAGGAACTTCCTGACAGTAAGGGCTATTCGACAGTGGAACAAACTCCCTCGGAGTGTAGTGGAGTCTCCTCCTTTGGAGGTCTTTAAGCAGAGGCTGGATGGCCATCTGTCGGGGATGCTTTGATTTGGATTTCTTGCATGGCAGGGGGTTGGTCTGGATGGCCCTTGTGGTCTCTTCCAACTCTATGATTCTATGATTCCATTGATTTTGACCACAGAATTATAGAGCTGGAAGGGATCACAAGGCCCATCCAGTCCATTTCCTGCCATGTAGGAAAATGCAGCTATAGTACAGCTCTCCAGAAAATGACTATCCAATCTCTGTTTAAAGACATTCAGAGAAAGGAGAGTCCATCAGTTTCCCATGCAGTCTTATTGTACTGTCAAACAGATCTTGTTGTTGGGAAGGACTTCCTAATGTTTATGTGGAATCTTTTTTTTTTTTTTTTGTAATTTGAATCTGGTAGTTTCTGTTCTAGTCTCGGGAGCAGCAGAAAACAAGGTCACTCCATCTTCTGCATTACATTCCTTCAGGTATTTAAATATGGCTATCATATTACATCTCTTCTCCAAGCTAAACATACCCAACTCTCTAAGCTGCTCCTGTTAGGACTTAGTTTCCAAATCTTTTAGTATTTTGGAGTCTCTCCTGTGGATGTTTTGAATAGTGAACCACATGTTTTGAATTGTGATGCCAAGGACCTGACCGCACAGTCCAAAGCAGAATAGAGTAGTACTATCACTTCTTTTGGTCTGGCTGCTATCCTCCTGTAGATTCAGCCTAGGATTGCAGTGGCTTTTTAGATTGCTGCATCAATTTGTTGACTCATGTTTAACTTGTACTCTACAAAGTCCTCTGGAACCTTTTCAGATGTACTGTTATCAAGTCAAATGTCACCCCTCCTGTATCTGTGTGTTTAATTTTCCCTCCCTAAATATAGTACCTTACATTTATTCCTATTGAAATTTGTTTTGTTAGATTTAGCCTAGCTTTCCAATTGGTTAAGGTCATGCTGACTCCTGATTCTGTCCTCTTAGGTCATCTGAAAATTTGAGAAGCATGCTCTCTATTTGGCCTAAGATAATTTAGAAAGCATAACAATAAAGATACAGGTGCAACACACATACCTTGGTTCAAACCTTATTGCAGAACTAATTTGTTGCTAAATGTCAGTTTAAATAAAAATATTTCTATTTGTCAAGGAAAGGAGAGGAGAGGAGAGTGGGAGACAGCCTAGACTCTGGACGGAATTTCCCAGCCTGAGTTTTCAGTTTCTTGAGTTTGATATTAAGGGGGAACAAGGGTTCACTGCAATGAAATGTTGCATTCGGTGAACAGTGCCACTTCCACAACACTCCATTCTGCTCTCAACCCCAGTTTTTCAAATGTTTATTCTTGGTGTTGCTGTTGTGATGCTTGGAGTTTTTTTGTTTGGGAGAAGTTAGAATCATAGTGTTGGAAGAGACCATAGGGGCCAATCAGTCCAGCCTCCTGCCATGCAGGACTCCACAATTGAAGCGCCCTCGACAGATGGCTATAGAGCCTCTGTTTAAAAACCTCCAAAGAAGGAGACTCTATCACCCTCTGAGTGACTATTTTCCACTGCTGAACAGCTCTTAATGTCCGGAAGTTCCTCCTGAGATTTAGGTGGAATCTCTTTTCCTTGTAGTTTGAATCTATTGCTCCTTGTCCTAGTCTCTGGAGCCGTGGAAAACAAACTCTAGAAAATAAGTTGGCTCACTACATTTTAATATTTAGAGCTTTTTTTGTTCTTCTAAAAAAAAAAAACCCATCTAGATTTCCACTAAGGGCTGGAGCAGATGGGCAGGAAAAAGCGGCTCAATTCTGCATTTTCCAAAAGCAGATTGAAACCCCACTGCCCACACGGCCTGCTCCCAAGGTGGGCAAGATACCCCCAGGAAGATCACATAGTGTGGCGTCATCCATCATGCATGCGCACAAATCCACCACCTGCAGCCTCCAAGTACCTCCTATGTCCTGCCCAGATGCCATTCTATTGGATGGCTGCTCCTTTGAATGATCATACAGTCGCATGTGCGATGCTTCACTGGTACAGAGAATCATGCCCCTTTCACCCCAGCCCCCCCGCCCCAGTTGGGCTGTTTGTTTTTATGTATGTTGTAAATACATTCATTTGAGTTGTTGCACTTTCTTTTTTTCTTTCTTTTTTTGCTTTGCTGCAGCCATGCATTGGCCCCGGCTGTTTATATGCAGGTGGGAAGATAACAGCATCATAGAGTTGGAAGAGACCACAAGGGCCATCCAGTCTAACCCCATTCTGCCATGCAGGAAATCACAGTCAAACATCCCCAACAAATGGCCATCCAGCCTTTGTTTAAAGATCTCCAAAGAATGAGACTCCATCACTCTCCAAGGGAGTGTGTTCCATTGTCTAACAGTTCTTACTGTCAGGAAGTTCCTCCTAATGTTGAGATGGAATCTCTTTTCCTGTAGCTTGCAACCTTTGTTCCGGGTCCTATTCTCTGGACCAGCAGAAAACAACATCCTCAATGTGACACCCCTTCAAATACTTAAACAGTGCTATCATATCACCTCTTATAACCATCTGTTCACCATACTGAACACACCCATCTCCCTAAGTTGCTCCTTATAAGACAAGGTTTCCAGACCGTTCACCATAATGGTTGCCAACGTTCTCCAGTTTGACAACATCCTTTTTTAATTGTGGTGCCCAGAACTGGACACATTGTTCTCGGTGAGATCTGCCCAAAACAGAATAGAATGGCACCATTACTTCCTTTGATCTAGACACTTCTATTGATGGCAGCCTAGAAGCTCATTCTGTTGATGCAGCCTAGATGTGCATTTTCCAGGCTAAGCTGGAGTATCCCAGTTTCTTTTTGCTCTAGTTTTTAGCCCCAGAGTGCAGCTTCATTTCAGTTTCCACCTGCTTTGGAGGCTTGCATCATCTAAACACCCCACCTTGAAAGTGGCTGGAAGCTGCTTTATTTTGCCTGTCTGTTTCTCTTCTAAGTCTTGTTTTTCAGTGTGATCTCATTTTGTGTACATTTGTGTTGGCACCCATTCCCTGAGTTCACTATTAGGAATTATTAGGAGTGCACTGGACTACCTTGCAGGGTGTTTGTAAGGATTAATTGGATTACTTTCAAGCATTATATATATGTATATGGGTATGTGTATGTATGTATATATGTATGTATGTATGCTCCAAAAACTGCATATATATTTGATGTTAATATAATTATTGACCATCAATAATATTGGACAAGATAGGGAGAGAGAGAGAGAGATGCATTTTTGGTACATTCAAAGATCCTAAGTTGATGTATGTAAGTTTACACTAACCCCAGGCTGTTAATGTTTTTATGCAGAATACCCGTTTTATTGGCTAATTATATAATAATTAAAAAGCAAACAGTCCTCTCCTTTTCCCTCTGTCTTTTCAAAACAACTGGGATCCTTTCATGTGGCAGTGATGCCCCCACTCCAAAAGCCCACAGTGACCCACATTTGCAGAATTCCAGGGAGACTGGGAAATGTTTGGAGATTCCTGTGAAATGCTGTTTAGTTAGCACAACTGTAAGAAGATGCTTAGCTTAGCTGCAAAGGAAAAGAAAATAAGATAATTTCTGCCCTAGGGTGGGACACCATTTGATCAAGGGTTTGCAGACTCACTTTCAAGATATGTTTTTCAGTGCCAGGGCTCAGTTCTGAAATGTGTGAAATAATAATGCTTTATTAGCATTAGGGAGTTGGTTGTTATGAGGTGCCTGGATGCTTTTCAGACTGAGTTAGACAACTTTATGCAATCTAGTTCTCTTGTTGGCTGTGGCTATGATAGATGAGAATGTCACCTCCCATTTGGGAGATGAAGATAATAAATATAATGACAATAATGAAGATAATATCAGCATTCAGTTACTTGATAACCAGAGGATAGATGACTGCATTTTGTTTTAAGCAGCAGAAGCTAGTCATCTATCTCTCATGTGTAATTCTGAGAAGCACCTGCCTTGCCATGAAGTCCGGGCTTTCAAATAAAATAAAATAAAATCATATTGTTGATCATTAACAAATTTTCCTTGAACATGTGCAGAATGTTTTTATCCGTACCAACAAATAAGTTGCTGTATTTTTATCTCCTTTAAGGCAGGGCTGTGACTGCAGATGGGTGTGGGTGCAGATCACACCAGGTGACACCTCAGAGGAGGCATGTCCCCCAGTGCACTGGTCAGAAGGGGTGCCAAAGTTTTGGTGACTTTCTGGCTGGCAGGAAAAGAGTCTCTTCCTTCTTCCACCCACACAGTAGCTCTGTCAAAAAAGACTCCTGGGCCAGCAGGAGCAAGTGATGAAAGTCTGGGTGTCCAGGTCTTGTGGCTTTGGTGGTGGGAACCAGAAAGGGAATCCCCTCCCTCTCTTGACTGATCAGCACCTCTGTCTTCTCCTCTAGTCCTTTGGTGGTAGCAGTAGCCTGGTGGCTCAACCCTGCACATACTTCTGCTATTGCTGCACGTTCCTTCAAGGTGCTGTGGGACCCTGAGGAGTTGAACGACAGCAGCTCATCTCTTCCCTCCTGGCATTGCTCATCTGTGCAGGGCACTATGGTGCCCCAAGGAGATGAGTAACATTGGCAACAGCACTCAACCTTTCCCCCACCTTGCCACTGCCACTGTTTGTCTCTTTGGGGCACCACAGCCCCCCAAGGAGATGAGTGGCAGGAATGTGGAGAACTTGGCCCTCCACTGCCAACGTAATGGACTTGGTGAGTTTTTAACTTACACACATATACATGCTCACACCTGTTTTGTAGGGGATGTTAAAAAAAATGATCCACACTAGGTGTCAAATAAGCCCATTATGCCACTGTTTTAAAGAAACATACCATATATATTTGACTGTAAGTTGACCTCATGTATAAATCAGGGGCAGGTTTTGGGGACAAAATTATGGATTTTGTTATAACCCATGGGTAAGTTGATGGTAAAACTTAGAGGCAAGGAGCTAAATAAATAAATAAAGTTGCTAAAGGATGAAGCAAAGGAAAACAATGCCAAAGAACTAACAAAATTACAACAAGCATAACTATTTGTGCCCAAACTAAAGGCTGGGTGGATGAGAAGGTAAAGGGGGTTCGGTGTTTCCAGGACAGATGGCACCAGTGGATGGTTCCTTTTGTATTGAAGTTAAAGTACAATTCTTACATTGACTCATGGATAAGCCGACTCAGTTTTTTTGGGTCAATTTCTTGACCAAAATTTCTCGTCATATACATGCATATCTACAGTAGATTGTGGACCAAAAGGTGTTAGCTTCTGAGTTGTGTTGACCCCATTACTTTCATTGTTAGTGGAATCTGGGAGCAATGCCTCAATGCAGCACACCTACACTATATAACTGTTGTAAGTGCTTTCTTAGTTGAAACTGTTCATCTCTCTACTTGACAGTTGGTATTCTTGTGCAAATCTTTTGTCTGAAACCATGACAAGCCATAAAAGCAACACAGGCCCTCAACCTTTGGTTCTGCAGATGGCTCAGGTTCTGCAGATTTCACTTCCCAGAAGCTCAGACAACATGAGCAGTAGTCAGCAATTATGAAAATCCAAAACATCTGGAGATCTAAGGTTGAAAACTGCAGGTGTCAGTGATGCTGCCGCAGATGCACCAACAGTCAACCTTTGTATAAGGCCACTTCCTGGGTTCTTATTGTGGGAAAGGCTGTAGTCTCAGGTTCAATCCAGTCGGACTCTGATGAGAGCAAGTCAAAATCTGTGAGAAAAGAATTAAGATTCAAATAATTAGATTGTCCTTACAGCAGGTACAGTACTGCAAATCCTCAAAGGCTGTAATTTTAAAGGCTTAAATCTAATTGTTATTCCCCACTAGAGTAGACCCACTGAATCACTGGGAACATGGTAGTATTTATGTAAAGATTCAGTGAATGTACTACAGTGATGATTAGCAGTTGGATTGAGACTCAGAGCACCCAGTCCCTCTTTCATCTCAAGTTATACATATGGGATTTCTAGGCTACAAGCTTTATTCTGCTTCCCTCCCTTGATCTATGTAGTTCCATAAAATGTGAGCCAGTGTGGTGTAGTGGTTTGACCACTGAACTACGACTCTGGAGACCAGGGTTCAAATCCCCACTTGGCCATGGAAACCCATTGGGTGACTGCGGAGTGGCACCATAGCTGCTGCTGGGTGGCTTGATCACGCCACTTTTGGCACAGAGCCGTTTAGGTGCTATGCCAAAATGATGTCAGCATGGCACAAGCTGTCTGAACGGTCGCGTAACAAGATGGTGCCCAGGCAGCGTGGGGAGGACTGTGAGTGTAGGGACGCTCAGCCCTCACCCCACTCACAGGACAGCACTTTTTGCTATATCCATGTTCCATAAAAAGAGCTAGCAGGTGTCCCTATAGAATGGAATAGTCAGTGTTTGGCCCTGAGGCTGCATGCACCCACAGGCTGTTTTTGAGGCCCTCCATTCCTCCAAGGTCCCATGGCAACACTTTTCCTAGCTAGAAAAGGAGGAGAGATGGATTGCCTCCTAGAAGCTTTCAGGTGCAGACATTCATATTTTAAATAGATTAGCAGGGGTCTCTTAAATTCACATTTTAGATAGATTAGTAGGGGCCTCTTGCTCTATCTGTTCATAAAAATCTAATGTTTCAGAACCAGCAATGGGCTTCCAAGTCCTTGTTTGACAGTTGTTGGCAGTCCCCTGAATGGTCTAAGTTAATGGTTTCCAAAGTTTGGTCCTCTAGATATTTTGGACTTCACCTCCCAGAATTTCTGACTGTTGGCTAAGATGGTTGGGACTTCTGGGAGGTAAAGTCCAAAACACTTGGAGGACCAGAGTTTGGAAATCACTGGTCTAAGTGGTAGGAAATTGGCCCCAGATCTATTGCACTTGCTTCCCTATCCCTCTGTATAGGTAATGGAAAGTAAAATCATAGTCTGTATCCTGAATATATTTTTTAATTGTCTGGGTTCTTGGTAATATTTTTTTTAAAGCCAACATTGATTACATATTTTCCAGTTTTGCCTCTTTAGTGTGATGGCTAACAATTTGCTTCTTGAATATTGTTGCACACAAAATGAAAAGAATGCTGAATAAGATCAGGTTGTGGACTTCAGTGCACAAAATAAACAAGAACCTGAAAGTAAGTTCATGCAAAATCAATGTATTGGATACAGAAGCCTTAGCTCCTTTTTGAGACCCAGTTTTCTCCACCCCATATTGGGATAATGTTGTTGTTCCAATCTCTTTATCTTTTGCTTCTGGTGAACAGCCCCATCCTAAGGGGTAAAACAGTTTTTGGAAGTGCCTTGTCATGCAACCACCAATATTTTATATCAGCAATGGAATGGTTCCATGGGATTTTCCCTCACTGTGCCAGATCTTGATCTATTTTACTTTAAAAACATTTTATACGTTTTTTTTATCATTTATCAGAGCTTCAGGGCAGTGTGCAGCAGACAGGAATTGCAAGAAATGAATAGTTTCCAAATTGTTCCTTAGAGAAGGACAGACCTGAGCCAAGTCTGTGTAGTTGTTTTCATTGACTCAGGAAAAGTAGTTGAATGCCAGAGCATGACAGGCCCCATATCCAGTCTCTGTCTTGTGCAATTTAAAAGGCTCAGGTAAAAGATGAGGGGGGAAATCCTGCACCTAGATGGAACAAAAATCTGGTCTCTTCAAGTGACTTCTTGCTCCCCTTCCCATGCATTTGTCTTTCAGTGCCGAAGAATCTGGGGGAACTGTCCATAGTTCTGAATTTACAGATGAACAGGGAAGTGTTGTTTTCTGCCTGCATTCTTCCTCAGCGTGCCCCTTGGAGGAAGCCCACTTTCAATTTGGAATGGTTTACATCCAGCTGAACACAGAATCATAGTTGGGAAATTCCCCAAGGGCCATCCAGTCCAACCCCATTCTGCCATGCAGGAATATACAATCAAAGCACCCCTGACAGACCCAGCCTCTGTTTAAAAACCTCCAAAAAGGACATTCCACCACACTCTGAAGCAGCAAATTCCACTGTCAAATAGCTCTTATTATCAGGAAGTTCTTCCTAATGTTGAGGTGTAATCTCTTTCCCTGTAGTTTGAATCCATTCCTCCATGGCCTAGTTTCTGAAGCAGCAGGAAAAAAAAGCTTGCTCTATCTTCAGTATGACATCCCATCCAGCTTGTCAACATTCTTTTTTGATGGATGCAGTATTCCAGGTGAGGCCTGACTAAAGCAGGATAGAGGGGTACTATTGCTTCCTTCCATCTCAACATATTTTTTTTTTAATGCAGGCTAAAATCACATTGCCTTTTTAGCTGCCTCAGCACACTGTTGACTCATGTTTAACTTGAGGTCTGCTAGCATACCTAGATTATTTTTGCATGCTGTGACTCTTTGACAGCAATGGTAGAACCTTCCCCAAAACCGCTCATTTTTGGTGTGCAAAGATTATTTCGTATGGAGAAAAATATAGCCCAAATACGTTGTTTTCCCACCACAGTATGGAAGAGGCCAATGGAGCCTGTTTTCTCTCGATTTGAGTTATAGTCCTATCTTTTTTCCTAGGTCTGGAGAAACTTTGTGCTGGAGTATTGTGCAAGATGTTTTTTCAACAGTGATGCATTTCAAGCAGACAGGTTATTTACAACCTGGAGGCTTCCTTTCTTGATTCCTGATTCTCTGCTAGATTCTGGACTGGATAGGTGTTTGTGTTATTACTCCACTGTGCTTTCCCTTTTCTTTTATCTTGCTATGTGGCCTCTTCACCAATAGCTCTGATGTTTCCACTTGGCACAGAAACTCTTCTGTTGCTACAGAATAAAAGAGGCTGTTGAGTGTGACAAACTGAGTTTGATCTCTGACCCTGTGGCTATCATGCTTGTGTCCAAACTCTGCACAAATTCTGGGTTTAAAGTCTGTTGAGGGAGGCGTAGGAGTCAGCTTCTCCCATTCCTGCCCCAGAACAGCCTCTGAATTCAGTATGGCAAGATGTAGTGATGGGGACCATTTAAAAAGGGGTTGACAACTGTGTGGAGAAAACATCTATTAATGGCTCCTAGTTATGAAGGTTGTTATATTAATTGCAGTGTCAGAGTCAGTGTGACTCTCAGTATCACTTTCTGGGGAGCTTGACTATGTACTCATGTGCTACTTGTGGTCATACGCATGGAGGCTTATGGTTGGCCAGTGTATGAACAGAACACTGGACTATATAGACCTTTAGTTTGATACAGAACAGCTTTGTTTGTCTTATTATGTGACTAAGTCTAAACCAGATGGGCCTCTTGATGTTCTTGGGTTTATTGTTGTGATGTGCCTTCAAGTCAACTCCAGCTTATGGCAGCCCTCTACTACAGTAGTTTCCAGCCTTTGGTCCGCCATTTCTTCTGGACTTCAGACCCCAGAAGCCCCAGATAACTTGATTAATGGTCGGGATTCAGGAATTGTGGGAGCTGAAGTCCAAAACATTGGGAAACACTGCTCTACTAGGATTTTTTTTAGAAGATTTATTAAGGGGAAGACTTGCCTTAGGCTCCTTCTAAGAGATAATGTGATTTGCTGAAGGTCACAGAGTTTATTTATTTATTTATGTTATTTATAGCCTGCCCTTCAGCCCTAAAGGCTATCAGAGCAACTTACAATTATTATTTTTAATTAGACGGTTCCCTGCCCTCAGGCTTACAATCTAAAAGACATGACACAAAATGAGAAGGGAATGGTGGTGGGAAAAGGAATGAGGTCCAGTGGTTCTTCTCTCCCTCTGAGGCCTGGACCAAGGCAGATGGACTGGAGGGAGGGCTCTTCTTCTTTGGCTAGCCCTGATGGAGCTGGGCCTGCTTGTTCACTCCCTCGCAGGCTGAAGGATGACAGTTATCATGGAGGGAGGGCTCTCTTTCTTCATGGTAGCCCTGGGGGAGCTGGGCCTGTCTGTTCAAAGAGTGAGTTTTCAAAGCTGAATGGGGATTTGAACTCTGGTGTCCCAGAGTCCTAGTCCAACACTGAAACATGTGTGGCCATTGTGTGGCATTTCCTATAGCTCCTTGCCATTGGCTGTGCTGATTAAAGGTGATGGAAATTGCAATCCAACAGAATTCCCGATGCATGGACTAAAAATGTGTATTTCCACCTTTAGTCCTCCAGATGTTTTCAACTTAAAATCATAGAGTTGGAAGAGACCACAAGGACCATCCAGTCCTTCTCCCTTTCCAACTCCTGGAAGTCCCAGACAGCATGGCCAGTTCTCAGGAACTGTGAAAGTGGAAGTCCATTCCCAGAAATCCATAGCACTGAGCTGTGACAATTAAAGT
The DNA here is from genome assembly GCA_023333645.1 of Sceloporus occidentalis. Lineage (NCBI taxonomy): Eukaryota > Metazoa > Chordata > Lepidosauria > Squamata > Phrynosomatidae > Sceloporus > Sceloporus occidentalis. The sequence continues at coordinate 10,429,660 of JALMGF010000020.1, forward strand.
GGCATTAAACCGGATTGTTTCTGCAGTGTGGATACGGCCTCCATCATATTCCCCCCCCCCCCCCCGCCCCATCTTTTCACTTCCTTTGAGATCTATGCTGATATCTATCATCTTGCTGCCTCTGGGTGTGGGGGTTGGTTTTGATGTTTGATGGACGGGGAAGAAGGAAAGGAAAACCCATGAATGGTGAGTGTTTCTGGGGGGGACAGGCTGAGACAGGAGAGGAAGCAATCCAGTGGCATGGCATGCCTTCTGCTGAAAACACACACCAGCATGAGAGCGTCGCTAAGCAACTCCAACTGGTGCCTGTAGCACACAGTGGGACTTGACAGGTGACAAGTGCATTTGGTTGCCACTGGAAAAGGAAGGGGAAATAAAGAAAGGACAACTCTGTGTGTGTGTGTGTGTGTGTGTGTGTGTGTGTGTGTGTGTGTGTGAATCAGGGGCTGCTATTCTAATGAGCGTTATCATTGGAACTGTAGTTATATCAGTTCAGGGCACTGTATTTGTCTTAACTTATTTCTGCCTTAGGCTGCATCCACTCTGCCGAAATAATCCAGTTTGACACCACTTTAACTGTCATGGCTCAATGCTATGGAATTCTGGGATTTGTAGTTTGTTGTGGCAACGGAGTGGAGTGGAAAATAATAATAATAATAATAATAATAATAATAATAATTTTTCTTTATATCTCCCGCTTCTCCCTTCGGATCAAAGCGGGATTACAACAGTAAAACATAATAAAATACATAGATAATACAAAATACATCAATCAAAAATAAAAAGGGGAAGAGTTGTTACAGTATTGCTCACAGTCGTAAGAATTGAGTCATCATATTCAGATGTTCAAAATCAGATTAGAGGAGATCTGTTGGATAGGCCCACCGGAAGAGATCCGTCTTCAGTGCCCTCTTGAAGGCTCCCAAAGAAGGTATAAGACGGATCACTCCGGTAGGTTGTTCCAACCTAGGGGCCATCACAGAAAACATTTTACAAGAGGTGGTTTTCAACCTGGTTTTGGGGTGCTCTAATATTTTTGTGCCAGATATCCTGAGAGTGCGGGGCAGATTATGTAGGGAGAGGCGTTCCCTTAAGTAACTCGGGCCCAGGCCATGTAGAGCTTTATAGATAATAACCGACACTTTTCATTGCGCCCGGAAGCTAATCGGCAGCCAATGTAGAGATTTCAACACCGGTGTAATATGCTCTCATCTCGTGTCCTGGTGATCAGTCTGGATGCAGCATTCTGAATCAATTGGAGCTTCTGAACTTGGTACAAAGGTAGCCCCATATAGAGCGCATTACAGAAATCTAAACGAGAGGTTAGCAGTGCATATACTACTGTTCCAAGCTCCCCCTGAGCCAGGTAGGGACTCAGTTGGCATATCAGCCAAAGTTGACACCAAGCACTCCTGGCTATCGCCTCCAACTGAGATGTCAACTGTAGAGACGAGTCCAGGAGTACTCCCAAACTGCGAACTTCATTCTTCAGGTGCTGAAGATACCACGGAAAGCCAAAAAGACAAACAAATGGATCCCCAAAACGATCAAGCCAGAAATCTCTCTGGAAGCCAAGATGACAAAACTGAGGCTGTCGTACTTTGGGCACATCATGAGAAGGCAGGACTCACTGGAAGAAACAATAATGCTAAGAAAGGTCAAGGGAAGCAGAAAGAGAGGAAGGCCACATGCAAGATGGATAGAGTCTATTAAGGCCATGGGTATGACTTTGCAGGAACTACCATATATACTCATCTATAAGTCTAAAAATGTATGCCCAAAAATTGACCCAAAAATCCCAGGTCGACTTATTTACGGGTCACTATGGAAATGTGATAGCAGTTCTTTCAGATAGCCCAATGCATGCAGAGAGGAGTTCAACAAGAAAGAGCCAAGCCGGATTATGGCAAAATCCATAATTTTGGCCCCAAAACCTGACCTTGACTTATGCATGGGGTCAATTTATAGCTGAGTATGTATGGTAAGCAGAACAGTAGAGGACAGAGAGTCTTGGTGATGTTTCGTCCACAGAGTCACCATGGATCAAGACTGATTTGAGGGCAGTTGATAATAGAGAAAAAACAAAAAACAAATTCAAGTCTCCAGGGCCAGATTAACTATATCCAAGGGAACTAATTGTTGAAGAAAAGAGATACTTCTAAACATTAAGAAGAATGTCCTGACAGTAAGAGCTGTTTGATAGTGGAAGATGCTACCTTAGAGAGTGGTGGAGTTTCTTTCTTTCAACAGAGGCTGAATGGCCATCTTTCAGGGTGCTTTGATTGTGTATTCTTGCATGGCAGGGTGTTGGTCTGGATGGCCTTTGGGGGTCTCTTCCAACTCTGACTCAATGATTCAGTGGAGGACAGGGATTCTTGTAGCTGTCTCACCCGTAGTGTCACCATGGGTCGAAATTACTTGAGAACAATTAACAGCAAACAACAAAAGTACAGTCGGCCCTTCGTATCTGCGGGGGTTCGGTTCTAGATTCCCCCCCCATGACCAAAAAAAGGACCTCAAGTCCTATTCTTCTGAATAGCATTGTGCCCTGCACATGTTTGCAAAGGTATGGCCATGTACACAGCCACCATTGGGGAGGACAGGGCAGGGCCATCTGTGGATGCCCCAGTCCTCAGATGGCAAACTGTGGTTGGTGAGGGCTGACTATATGATTGTTAAAAAATGTTTGATTTTAATTGTTTCTAACTGTCCTTTTGATTCATTACTTTTTTTATCTTAATTTGACTTTTAGCTATATTCATCTTTTATCTAAGATTACTATGAGCCGCAGTGAGTTTAGGAGAAAAATGTACTATACATCTCATTTGTGTGTGTGTATTTATATCTGTATATGTCTCTATCTCTATATATCTGCAAGCGTCATTGTTGCCTCTGGCCTACTGATGTCTCACTCTTTTCTTCATATGATATTGTGCAAGGTTGGACACACATCCCCTACGCTCAGACCACTGTGGTGGTATTATTAATGCCTATCAGCTGGGGATAAAAGTTTAAATTTTTTAAAACCTGGCTAACCAGGTTTAACCAGACTATCCTTGTCTATGTAATGTTGCTATATTTAATATGTTATATTTTTATAACCACCTTTTGATTTCATTGTATTTATGCTGTTGATTTGAAGGCCCATTGGTGCTATTTTAAAATGTATTTAGCACGGTGTTCAAGTGGTGTGTTGACGGCACAAAAGTAATGAGAATGAGACAGAATATAAATGTGGATCTACTGGTAAGATCTCTGGTTGATCTGCAGTGCATTGGTAAAGATTTTTGTTTTGCAGTTGTTTAACAATAGCAGGGATAAAATCACTTCCTTCCGGCTCAGAATTATCCCTTTGGAATGCCTTTGAGTGAATGTTTGTGTGGTAGGAATATAAGCTTGATTCCGCTCTGTTGCTCAGAAGAAACTCTGGATTCAGCATTCCCTCATTGTAAGGGTATTTCCCTCCCAGCCTCTTGCTCATGGATCTTGTGATTCCAGAAGAAAATGAAGTTGATCCCACAAGTCTGAAATCTGCCTGATAATGATATATAGTGAGATAAAACAGGTTTTACCCAACATTCAAGATGTTGAACTGCACCTCTGATCCTACCTAGTCCAGAAGGGCTGGGGGAGGCTATTTTCCAATGCAGTGGGAGGGCACAAGTTTCGAGAAGTCTGTGTAAAAGGATCCCAGCATAGCAGGGGAGGGGAATATGCATAGAACTATAGCTCCCATCAGCCCTAGCCAATATAGCCAATGATAAAGGATGACAGGAGATTCAGTTCAGAAATATCTAGAGGACCATAGGTTCCGCTACCCTTGCTGCATGGATATAACAGGAAGACAAAAATTGTCTCCCTAGGAATGAGTTGTCAAACAGGAGTGATGTATGTCTCATATTTTTGTCAGGAAAGGATACATCATTTCCCTTGTTGATTTTTGCATACCAATCCCCCACAAAAAAACCCTGCTAGTCCTGTTTCTTTTAGTCCTGTCACTGCCTAGCTGCACTTTACAAACCATAGCAGGTTGCGGTCTTGCTCAGAAGAGATTATGGTCTACATTTCACAACAAATTTAAGAAAGGGAATGCAAAGGTGGAGAGGGGATGGCTATGCTTTCAGGTCAGTGATATCAACATGAGCTTAGCGAAAGTGGGAATGTGGAGATGGTGGGGTTGTGCCAAAGGTTTCATGACAATGATGGATTTTGAAGAGGCATAAGGAAAAAAGAGAGCCAGCGTGGTGTAATGGTTTGAGTGTTGGACTGGGACATAGAAACTTAGTAAGTGATATTGAGCACTCTCTCATCCTCAAAGAAAAGCAAGGACAAACCCCATATGAACAAATTCTATGATAGAGTGGCCTTAGGGTCACCATAATTTAGAAATGACTTGAAGACACAAAGCAATAGCAACAATAAGGAACAAGGACTCGCTGCAAAAGGCTAAGGCCTGAAGTTCACTCCAGCCCACTTATTGCCTCCTTGGTCAACAAGCCCTCTGGCATTGGCATTGCTCTTCAGTCAGTTTCTATACTGCTTGGAGAAGATAAGATTGTGGTATAACAGCCATGTTTAAATATCTGAAAGCTTGCAGTGTAGAAGATGGATCATGTTTGTTTTCTGCTGCTTCAGAGAAAAGGGCAGAAACTGATAGATTCAAAATAATAGAAAGGTGATTCCATTAGGAAGAACTTCCTGAAAGCTAGAGTAGTTCAACAGTAGAACATACTGAAAACGTATCTGGGGGTAGCCATATCAGCCATATAGCAAAATACATATGATGAACATGGTCATTTTTACTTCTTTCTTTCTCCTGTATGATTTTTAACACTCTTGCCTGATTAAGCTCTAGTGGGGTTTTGAAAGCTTGCGACATGTTTAATGTACATTTTGATTAGTACAATAAAGGTATCACTGTTTAGTGGAACATACTGCTTCAGAGGGTGGTGGAGTCTCCCTCTTTGGAGATCTTTGAACCAGAGGTTGGATGGCCCTTTCTGGGAGTGCTTTAGTTGTATTTTCCTGAATGGCAGGGGGTTGGACTTCATAGCCCTTGTGGTCCCTATCAGTTTTGATTTCCTCTGTTTGCTCCTTGCGAGTAAGCGAGTGTCGTACAAACAGAGTCCACACAAATGGAAGGGCAACTGTAATTTATAGAGATCTTGAACAACATTGAGCCCAGGACAGAAACATGAACCATTCATCTAGTCACTTGTCTCCAGGAAGAGAAGAAAAGTAATCATCTGGGTTCAGGCTTCAACCAAGTACAGATCCACCTGATTGTAGCACTGTATAGCCCACACAGCATCAACTTGGCTGCAAGAATGTCATGGGAACCTTATAGAATCATAGAGTTGGAAGAGATCACAAGTGTCATGTTATAGTATCTAGTTACAGATTTCTTAGATATAGGTTTTTCCAGGTACAGAAAGAAAAAAACAGAAGCAGCAGTCAGGCAATTTGAGTGCAAATACCGTAGTTATCTGCCTCCGCAGCAATCCCTCAGTCTGAACAAAGAGGGAGGGTAGGAATCAAGGTCACTCTGGTACCTTGAGTTTCTGTAACCATAACGTTTTTGAGCCCCAAGTCAAGACTTACTGGCTGAGTCCATGTCCTTCTTGAAGCCGAGTAGGGAAGATAATGGACTAAAAGATAATGGTCTAGAACTGTTGCACTGGTATGTTGTGCATTCTGTACATGCCCTGGAGGGCCATGACAATCTTGTAGTGACTGGCAATCCAGCCCAATCCCCTGCAATGCAGGAAAACACGATCAAAACACTCCCGACGGATGGCCATCCAGTCTCTGTTTAAAAACCTCAAAAGAAGGAGACGCCACCACCCTCCAAGGGTCTTCCACTGTCAAACAGCTCTTATTGTCAGGAAGGTCTCCCAATGTTTAGGTGGAATATCCTTGGATCTAGTTCATCCGGCCCTGGAGACTTGAATTTGTTTAGAGTAACCAAGAATTCCTGCACTCCTTCTTTTATCTTTTCTGTGCTGGATTTCCCTTACTGTATCATCTGCTCCATTTCCTCAAGTTGAACACTATAGTATTTTCATTTTGGGAGAAGTTCAAGGAGGGTAAGAGGGTGCTGAGCAGTCAAAAAGCCTTGTTAAAAGCCTTAGTGAAGTCAAGATAGCCTATATCCATAGCACTCTCCTGGTCTACCAAGCTTGTAACTCTTATCAAAAGAAGAGATAAGATTAGTTTGACATGCCTTATTTTTGAGACATTCATCCTGGCTCTTAGTTATCACAGCATTTCTTTCTAAGTGCGCATAGACTGATGGTTTAAAGATCTTTTCTAGAATTTTTCCTTTCATCAACATCAAGTTAACTGACAAGTCACTGTCCAGGTTCCCTTTTTTCCTGTTTGAAGATGAGGACATTTGCCCTGCTCCAATCTGTTGAGACATCTGTCCTCCAAGCTTTCCAAAGATTATTAACAGTGGCTCTGTACTGCAGGTCTCTTGGTTACTTGTGGATGAGGTTAATCCAGCCTTGGAAACTTGAATTCAATTACAGCAGCTGGGTCTTCTTTTATTATCTCTCTACCTATTCTGGACTTCATGGCCACAGCATCTGTTGTCTTTTCCTTCCTGCCACCAATCTTGTACCGATGTACTTCACAAAAAGTGGAATGATCCTTCCTCACAGTTCAGCCGAACATAAAGAAAGCATGAAAACACACATATTTAAAACTGTTAGTCACAAAAGAAGGATTGTGCATTAAATATTTGGATGTTAGGAAGAAGGGACAGTTAAAAATTCTTACATAAGCAATATATATTTTCTGGACTAAACTTTCCGTGAGTATGTGGGAAATGTATAATTGAGATTAGGGATAATATTAGAGACCCATCCCCAACTAACATGAAGAAATCAAAGACATAGTCATGTTAGTCTGTAGAATCATAAAGCTAGAAGAGACCCCAAGGGCCATCCAGTCCAACCCCATTCTGCCATGCAAGAACTCTCAATCAAAGCACCCCTAAGAGATGGCCATCCAGCCTCTGTTTAAAAACATCCAAAGAAGGGGACTCTCCAAGAGAATGTCTTCCATTGTCGAACAGCTCTTAATGTCAAGACGTTCTTCCTAATGTTGAAGTGGAATCTCTATTCTTGTAGTTTACATCCATTGCTTCGGGTCCTATTCTCTGGAGCAGCAGGAAACAAGCTTGCTCCATCCTCAATATGAGATCCCTTCAAATACCTAAACAGGCCTATCATATAACCTCTTAACCGTCTCTTTTCCAGGCTAGACATACCCAGCTCCCTAAGTCTTTCCTCATATGGCATGGTTTCCAGTATGGTTATCAGTATGTAGATAGATCTTGTAGCACCCAGGGACGTAGCCAGGATTTTAGGAAGGCGGGGGTGTCCAGACCAAGTGCCACCATTATAATGGGGCTTGGGTGTGGTGGCGCAGCAGCAGACACCATTCATTTTTCTAATGGAAGGGGGGGTCTAGACCCCAAGAACCCCCCCCCCTTGGCTATGTCCCTGTAGCACCTTTAAGGCTAACTGAAAGAAAGAAGTTGGCAACCTTTCTTTCCGTTAGTCTCAAAAGTGCTACAAGACCTCTGAACATGCTGATATGAAGACATATAAGGAAATGTATATCATGGGGTAAATATACTGTGCATGGAATTTTGCTAAGTTTTCACTTATGTAAGATTGTTTAGATGGTTTTACTGCTGTAAAATAAATAATAAAATATATTTCTTTCAAAAAAGTTCACAGAAAAGTTTTCTTGACTTTGGATGCTGGGCACTGAGATTCTCAAAGAAGAAGCACAATAATCTGGGTTTGTTCTTTCAAGCAATTACAAATTGGTGGCCATTTGGCTAGCATAGGGGCATGCCCTCTGGGCGTCTCTGGCCGGTGCCACCAGAGCCACTGGGGACTCTGGGCCAGCATCGCTTTCCCACCCCCGCTCCACAAAGGGAAATTTGTCACTAAAAATCCCGGATGACTCACCCAGTTTGGCAGCTTCCTGCAGGCCACCTTGTTCCAGAGAAGCTGCTTTGAGTAGGATGCCATATGGTGCTGAACAGAAAAACGAGACACCAGGGGTTGTGAGCGGGCGCGAGGCGGGGGGGGGGGGAAGAACAGTACATTAAGGTAAATCACAGGGTAATTGATTCCACTTCCTTCAGCCTGGCAAACCTTCTTGACATCCGGAAATCTCCTTCACATGATGTAACAGAAACATGGGAAACAGATAACTTTTGAATGGGATTCAGAGGAAGAAGATGATAATGAGTCATGTATATCCTACCTCTCTCTCAGTAATGAGACTCAAGGTGGCTATTTAAAAACAATATAGATAAAACCTTACCATTTTTTTTAAAAACAAGAATAGATAAAGTTAAAAGCATTCGTTGGAAGAGACTACGAGGGCCATCCAGTCCAACCAACCCTCTGCCATGCAGGTATATACAATCAAAGCATCCCCAACAGATGGCCCTCCAGCCTCTGTTTAAAGACTTCCAAGTCACATTAAAAACAATACAATTCATTAAAAGACAATGTTGTTTCTGATGTATGGTGACCCTAAAGCCTGTCACTTGTTTTTTTGAGGCTGAGAGTATGTCACCCAACCATTTGGTGTCGGTGCAGGAATGCACAATCAAAGCACTCCCGACAGCTTTTGTTTAAAATCTCCAAAGAAGGAGATTCCACCACATTAAAAACAATAACATTCATTAAAAGACAATGTTGTTTCTGACTTTTGGCGACCCTAAGGCTTGTCACGGGTTTTTCTGAAGCTGAGAGTGTGTGACTTGCCCAAGGTCAACCAGTGGGTTTCAATGAGTGAGTGGGGAATTAAACTCTGATCTAGAGTTGTAGTCCAAAGTTTAAACCATTACATCATGTTGGCTCTCAAAGACAACATACAAACCAAGCTGCACTCCTTTTTCTTTGCATTATAGAATTGTTGGAAGAGGCCTCAAGGGCCATGCAGTCCAACCCCCTACCATGCAGGAACTCACAATCAAAGCACCCCCAACAGATGACCACCCAGCCTCTTGTTTAAAAACTTCCAAAGGAGACTCCACCAACCTCCAAGACAGCAGTGTCTTCCACTGTCAAACAGCTCTTACTGTCAAGAAGTTCCTCCTAATGTTGAACTGGAATCTCTTTCCCTGTAGCTTGCATCCATTGCTCCATGTCCTATTCTCTGGAGCAGCAGAAAATAAACTTGCTCCATCCTCAATATGACATCCCTTTAAACACTTAAACAGGGATATCGTATCAGGCTTACAAACCCTGGTGCATGCATATCCCTTTTTAAAAAGCAAAGCATATAATTTTTCGTTTGGAAAAAGAGTTTCTCACTGAAGTCTGAGCAGTGGGTTGAAGAAATGCCAGCCCAGGCAACACATATGTGGGCAGGCTTTCTTTTGGAGGGGAGATTCCTGATAATGTTGGAGCCATATGGAATGGCTTCCTCAAAACTTATGGCAAGTTAACACTTTCTGGGTTTTGTGTCACTTCTGTTTTGTTGTTGACATCAAAGACACCATCACTCTGAAGTTTAGTTAATGAAGAGATACACTGTGTTTTTTCTTTCTTATTTTCAATTGTCATGCTGCTGTAGGTCTCTGATGAGTTAATATTCTGCCATTCAATCTGCAAAGTATAATTTTTTTATTGTCTGTTGCAGGGATGAGTAACTTGCAGTCACAGGAATGTATGAGGCCTCAGTCTATCTCCAGTGCTCTGCAAGCAGACGGTTTCTAGGAGCAGGACTTTATTCACACTATGCAGTCATAGCTCTTTGGTGCCACTTTTAGCTACTCCTATAGAATTCTGTGATCTGTTGTTTTCTCAGGTACTTAGAATCCCCCGCCAAAGTACTCTAGGAGCTGCAGCACTAGAGAATTCTAAATGATCAACAGAGCCTCAGATCTCAGCATTCCTAAGATGGGGATGGAGCAGTCCCCATGTGTTGGCATGGGGAGAAGGGTTACAGACAGAGATGGGGAAAGAGTTACAGAAAGACAGGAGAGAATGAAGGACAAGGGGTCAGGGAGGGAGAGGAGTAACAGATGCCCTGTGAGTTTAATGACTCAATACAGGACCAGTTCTGGGCGTCACAATTCAAAAAGGATGTTGAGAGGCTAGAGAGTGTCCAAAGGAGGGAAACTAAAATGGTAAAGGGTCTAGAAACCATGCCCTATGAGGAGAGACTTAGAGAGCTGGGTATGTTTAGCCTGGAGAAAAGCAGGTTAAGAGGTGATATGATAGCCCTGTTGAAGTATTTGAAGGCGTGCCATATTGGAAATGGAGCAAGCTTGTTTTCTGTTGCTCTAGAGAATAGAACATGGAGCAATGGATGCAAACTACAGAAAAAGAGGTTCCACCTCAACATTAGGAGGAATTTTCTGACAGTGAGAGCTGTTCAACAGTGGAAAACACTCCCTTGGAGTGTGGTGGAGTCTCCTCCTCTGGAGGTTTTTAAACAGAGGCTGGATGGCCGTCTGTCAGGGATGCTTTGATTGAGAGTACCTTCATAGCAGGTGGTTGGAATGGATGGCCCGTGTGATCTCTTCCAACTCTATGATTCTATGAATCTGGATCTTGAAAGTCTCCAGTCCTGTATCCCAGTCACCACTACACCACACTGTCTCTCATCAGTGATACACTTTTATTAATGTTTGGGAATCATGCGTGCTCCTTACATCCAAAAATGTATGCAAATGTTTGCTTATTTATTTAGTAGACTGGAAATGGCTCCCAGCCCTAGCTCCCCAGGTATAATAGCTGGGCACTGAATTGTTTAAGTTTGCTCTGTCTCCTTTGCTCACTGATGGAGCTCCTCTTTGCAGAGAAGCACAGGAAAGAGGGACGAAAGAGGCTGGGTATAAATGAAGCCGTTGAAGAGATGGCATACAAATTTCCATGATTTACATAAACACCTGCACTCAGGGCTTGCTGATTCTTGCATCTCAGACTGACAAGTCCTCTTTTTCTCTCTCCTCCTCTCCATTTAGATAATCGCCTTTGACGAATTGCACATGGACTTCAAAAACCCTATTGACCAGGGCAACCCAGCCAGGGCAGTAAGTCTATACATGTCATGTCAGAGGTGTGTCTGTCTTTGTGTTCATACGTTTGTCTTCCCATTCCCCAACTCCCACTGCCTATTCACCCGCCAAGTCTAATCTTTGCTTCCTCCCTCTGATCTAGACTTAGTTTATATTAGGAACCAGCAAAAATGCCTGTCATTATGAAAGGCAGAGTGTTTATGGGAGAGACAGAAAAGGTGCAGTTCTGTATGTACCTTGTCATAGCTTAGTGGTACAACACTTGTACTGCATGCAGAAAATCCCAGATTCAGTCCCTAGCATCTCCACTTAAAGTAAGCTTTGCCTGCCGCTCCGTGAACTCACCAAGGGCTGCTGCACTGCTGGTAAAATTCAGCAGCTGCCACCAAAATTGCCACAACTGGCATAATACCAGCAGCAGCTATGGTGGCTCCCTGCGGTACATGTGGCTACTAAAGGTCTGCTGTGTATTTCCTTGACTTTCAGCAATGAATGCTGTAAATCACAAATGGGCAATTTTGAGATCTCACAGACCACTGCCCTTGGAGCCACCACAATTGTATCACCCCTTACTGCAAAACCCAGAAAGGGGCAGAAGTCCTTTTCTAATTTTGGAGAAGTTTTATTTTGGACATTGGGGGGTGGTGGTGGTGGAGGAAATAATGCATGTGGGGGCTCTCTGCATTGGTTATTGTACTAATCACATTTCCTCAAATGAAATTCTTCATGCTTTACCTCTTTATATGGGAAGCTCATTAAAACAAGAACAGGGCCTCACCCCTGTTGTAAAGTTTAATTTTCCCTACAGTGGTGCTAAATTTTAGCAGTGCATTTTTATAAGCAGTGGGGATTAGGGTATCACAAAAAAAGGCTGTGGTCCACATGTTACTCAACCCACCTCCAAGATTATCAAGTTATCAAGGCTTGTGAAGATTTTGGGCAGTTCAGCGTAGACAGTACTTAGCTAGATAGATCCCACTATACAACAGCATCATAAGGTTCAAGTATCTGTCAGTCATCAAGGCTTTTCAAGATCATCAAGGCCCCCAGACTGTGGAATGACCTGCTGGCAGAGATGTGACAATGTTAAACGCTGACAACATTTAAAACAACCCAGTCAATTTTAAAGCATGATTTTTTTAATTTGTATATTTTAAAGAATGCACCCATACGAATGTACTTCAATTGTTATATAGTAATGTATTTTAACTGTTGGCTTTATGTATTTTCTTTTTAATTATTTGTATTTTAATATGCTGTACTTCGCATCAAATCATGAGGAGAGGTAGGAAAGAAATAAACATTTATTTTTACTACTACAACTACTACTACTCACTGGCCATGAGGTAGGAACAGGTGTTGGAAAGGTTCTTGCAACGCAGTGAGAGAAGACTTTCTTTAGCTGCCAAAGAGCTCAGCTTTGATTGCTGCATCTTCAGGAAAATGTCTCCCGTCTGAGACTCTGAAGAACTGCTGTCCGTCATTGCAAATTATACTGAGCTAGATGGGCCAACAATCTGACTTGGCCTAAAAGCAGATTCCTTTTTAAATCAATGATCCTTCATTTAGGTCCATGGGACTCTGACTTTAACTTAAGAGGAAGGTGTCATGGCTCAGTGGTGGAGTACCTGCTTTGCATGCAGAAAGCTCCAGAGTCAGTCCCTGGTGACTCCAGGTAGCACTGTGAATAATTCCTGCCTTAAACACTGGAGAACTGCCAGTCAGTGTAGCAGTATTGAGTTACTGTGGCCCAGTGGTTTGAGGACAAAAAAAATCTGAAAAACCCCTCCAGTTGGAGGAAGCTACTGTAAAGGTTCCCCACTTGAAAAGAGTAAGTGTATTCAGTAGTTCAACAACCTGAGTGTTAAACTGTAGGGATTTAGTTGGGAATTAGCCAGAAATCACCTAATTAACCTGTATGTGCCTTTTAGATACTTGTCAACTTATGGCAATCCATGCATTTCATAGAGTTTTCTTAGGCAAAGAATACTCAAGAGTTAAATGAGTTCAAATCTGCAGGCCAGATGAACTGCGTCCCAGAGTACTGAAGACACGTAGCCTGAAATCAATACCAAGAAAGATTCTAGAGCAGATAATTAAACAGACAGTCTGTAAGCATTTAGAAAGGAATGCCATAATCACAAAAAACCAACATGCTTTTCTCAAAAACAAGTCACACCAGACTAATTTTACCCCCTTTTTTGATAAATGTATCAGCTTGATAGATGAAGGAAATGCTGTGGATGATAGCCTTTAGGGCTGAAGGGTGGGGTATAAATACCATAAATAAAATAAAATAAAATAAAATCTTGAGGCCCAAACAGACAGGCCAAAATAAAGCTGCTTCGGGTCACGTTTTTAGGTATGATGTTTAAATGACACACGCATCTTAAGAAGCTAGAAGCTGCACCAAAGCTGTGTTCCAGTCTTTAGGACTGGATCGTGGCTTTGGCATGGCTTCCAGCCTCTTAGGATGCATGCATCATTTAAACTGCATACCTCCAAAGTGACCTGAAGCAGCTTTATTTTGGCCTGTCTGTTCAGGCCCTCGATTTCAGTAAGGCCTTTTACAAAGTCTCCCATTATATTCTTACAAACAAGGTAGTAAAAGGCAGGCTAGACAATGCTACTGCTAGGTGGATTTGCAAATGGTTGACTGGCTGAACCCAAAGAGTGCCAGCAATGGCTCCTCTTCATCCTGGAGAGAAGTGACCAATGGGGTGTAACAGGGTTCTGTCCTGGGCCCAGTGCTATTCAACCTATTTATCAGTGACTTGGATGAAGGAGTAGAGGGCATGCTTATCGGATTTGCAGCTGACATCAAATTAGGAAGGGTAGCAAATACCCCAAAAGCAAGAGCAGCTTCATTTATATACCACTTCATACCACTCTAAGCAGTCTCTAAGCAGTTTACAACTGTAAGCTGATTGCCCCCATGAAGCTGGGTACTCATTTTAGAGCATTGGAAGGATGCAAGCCTGAAAACTGGCTGGTATTGATCTCGCAACCTTGTGGTTTGTGAGTGGCTGCCATACAGGCATTTAACCACTGCACCACCAGGCTCACCAGAGGACAGAATCAAAATTCCAAATGACCATAATAGATTAGAATGCTGGGCCAAAACTAACAAAGTGAATTTCAACAGGGGAGAATGTTCTTAGGCAGAAAAAATGAACAGATATAAGATGTGTAGAGCAAGGAAAGTAATAGTGCCACTTTATTATTTTTTGGTCAGGCCTCACCAGAAATATTGTGTCCAGTTCTGGGCACCACAGTTCGATAAGGAAGTTGACAAGCTGGAACATATTCAAAGGAGGATGACCAAAATGACGAAAGGTCATGAAACCATGCCTTATGAGGAGAGACTTAGGGAGCTGGGTATGTTTAGCCTGGAGAAGAGATGGTTAAGAGAGAATATGATTGCCCTGTTTAAGTATTTGAAGGGGTGTCCTATTGAAGATGGAGTAAACTTGTTTTTTGCTGCTCCAGAGAAAAGGGCATGGAACAATGGATGCAAGCTACAGGAAAGGAGATTCCAGCGCAACATTAGGAGGAACTTCTTGACAGTAAGAGCTGTTTGACAGTGCAACACACTCCCTCAAAGGGTGGTGGAGTCTTCCTCTTTGGAGGTTTTTAAACAAGAGGCTGGATGGTCATCTGTTGGGGGTGCTTTGATTGTGAGTTCCTGCATGGTAGGGGGTTGGACTGGATGGCCCTTGAGGTTTCTTCCAGCTCTATGATTTTATTTTTCTGTGATTCTGTGCTATCATTTTTGAAAAAAATTGGAGGATGGATGAAGTGCCTGAGGATTGATGATGAGCAAACATGGTCTCTCACTTCAAAATGGACAAAAAAGAAAATCCAGGGGATTACAGGCCAGTCAGCCTGTCAGTCTTCTTTGGCTTTGTAACAGAGATGAGCACTGCCCCCTGCAGTCGGTCACAACTATACAATCTAGTCAAGTGAAAACCTTTACCTTTACCTTTATCATGTTGATAAGTAGGAGCGAGCATGTGCTAGTCAAGAACAAATCCTGCCAAATCGTTTTGTGATCAGGTCACTAGTTTAGTGGATGCTGGGAATGCTGTGGATGTCATATATCCAGATTTCAGCAAAGCATTTGATAAGTTTCCAATAATATTTTGATTAGTGAACTGATTAAATATGGCATAAATGGAAACACCATAAATGGTTGTTGGAAAATTGTGCCTAAAGAGTCATCACCAGTGGCTGCACTTCAGACTGGAAGGAGGTCTCAAGTGGCGTGCCTCAGCTTTCTTTCCTGGAGCTGGTACTCTTTGACATTTTTATTAATGACTTAGATGATGGGCAGAGGGAATCAAATTTGTGAATAACACAATACTGGGAGAGGTTGCTAACTCATTGCAAGATAGGAACAGAATACAAGGACCTTGGTAAACTAGAAAATTGTGCAGAATATAAGCCAAAATTCAACAGAGGCAAATGCAAAATTCTGCAGTTAGGTCACAAAACACAAATGCACAGATATAGGATGGGGGATAAATGGCTGCTCATGCAACCCATGAAAAAGGGAACTTGGGATTGTTGTTGATCATAAATCACACATGAGTCAACTGTGTGATGCTGCAGCAAAAAGGTGAATGGTGTTTTAGCCTGCATTAATGGAACTGTAGTTTGCAAGTTACGGGAAATAACTGTCCCACTAAATTCTTCACTGGTCAAGCCTCATCTGGATTACTGCATTCAGTTCTGAGCCCCTCATTTTAAGAAAAATTGGAGCAGGTTTAGAGAAGGTTGATAGAGAGGATAAGAAGTATGGAGAACAAAATATATGAGGAAAGGTTGAAGGTGCTGGGCATGTTCAGCTTGGCGAAGAGAAGACAGAGGTGATATGAATGCACTCTTTAAATATCTCAAGGTATTTAAAGCACAAAAAGAAGGATGCAGGCTTGTTCTTTGCTGCCCCACAGTGTAGGACCAGATCTAATCGTTTTAAATTACAGGTGGTAGATTTTGATTGAACATTAGAGGAAACATCTTGACAGTAAGTGCTTTTTGACAATGGAACAAATTGACTAGAGAGCTGGTGGGGTTTCCTTCTCTGGATGTCTTTAAAAAAAATGCACAGACCTACATGCTGACGATGCTGTTGCTGGCTGGGTTCAATTGCATATGAGCCCCCTTCCAACTCTGTGGTTTCTGAACACAGAAATTGTGAAGAGGGAGAATGATAGCAGTGCATTCTCTCACTGGGATTCTGGCTGCAAAACTGCCTAACCCCTCCCTGTTTACAGATTATTCCTAATTTACAACCTCCAACATGGCAGGCACTAGTTGAAGGAGCTGGTTTTGAGGGGAAGGAGGTGCTCAGCATCTTTTTTTGTTTTGTTTTGTTCCAGGGCTTTGGAAAGTGACTTGGGAAAGTGACTTTTTTTGAGCTGCAACTCCCTCCTGCCTAGGGGGATTCTGGGAGTTATCATCCAAAAAAAACCCCAAAACCCTTCCCTAAACTCTATGCATTCCCTTCACTTTATGGGAATTCGACTACAGGTTTTTTTTGTAGGAATAAACTCTTCTAGAACATGGCCACATAGCTCGAAAAACCCAGAAAAAACTATGTATGCCGGCCATGAAAGCCTTCGACTTCACACATTCGACTACAGTTTGCATTCACAACTGCCATCATGTCTAGATGGGCTCTAAGTTAGCAGCATCCCCACAGTCACCACTTTTTTCCTAAGAAAACTGTTCTGTTTCTAAAAAGAAAGAATGAAAAGCTGCCAATGTAGTCTTTGGCTACATTAAGACCTGAGCAGAGTTGTTAGTAACATGAATTTTTGGAGATCTCTCATTCATAGGATTGCCATAAATAGAAGCCAACCTAATGGCACATACTATAACAACAAATGTCCATCTCAGTAAACATGACAGTTGTAGAAGTGGCTCATGGGCTGAGTTATGATGGGGGCATGTGCTCAGCCCAAAATTAAAAGATTGATCTGGTCATGAACTACCTATGAGTAGTTCCCCCCCCCCTCCAATTCCATGCTGGTTTGGGTACATCTAAAGAAGAATATATTTCACTATATTTTGTTTCTTTGTGTATCTCTGTGTGTTTGTGTCTGGTTGAAATCAGGTTTGAACCCAGTGATACATTTCACCTACCTGTATTTCACATCCAGACCAGGACGAGAGTATGGGTTGTCTGAATGTGACTGAGAAGGAATGGGATCAGTTGTTCATTTTGTATATCTTTCCCCCCACCCTCCAAAAATGTTACTAAAATGTATTGACAGACCAATATGTGTTTATACCCTGCCCTATCTATCTTAGAAATGTATGAACCTGGTATGTTAGGTTAGGCTTTTATCTCACAGTTGCCGTGCCTCAAACTTTTCTAGCTTGAAAAAATTACTTTTGGATTTAGCACTTGTCCAGTCATTGTGGGGAATTGTAGTCCAAAAGTAACTGTTCCAAACTCTACCTGAAACACAGAACTTCTTTTAGCAAAAGGAAGGGTCCAGGTTGCATGGGTCTGAATTCTACTGTTAGTCCCAACTAGAGGAGACCCACTGAATCAGTGGGACTTGGATGATTCTTCAATGAATCTTCTCTAGTCTGTCACATGGTAACTCAATAACTCATGGTGTCACCCGCCCCATTGACCTCCTCCCATATCACACCATACAGAATCGTTAGTCATTTTTTTGTACTAATGTTTGTCTTTAATCATAATTCCTATATATTACTGAATCTCATGGTACAGTTGCAACATAAACAACTAGCAAAAATAAAATTATACCTTCCAATTGCAGTATGTGTGTGGCCTCCATACATTTACATATACGTAGTTTCATGTGGTTGAAGTGAAAATTTGGTAAAAGGTGATGTTTTTAAAGAAAATGTAAAAAGAATATTTTTTTAAAAAATAAAATATTTATTAATTCATTTAAAAAACAACAACTTTGAGCCCTCCCTTTTCTCCTCTCACTGAGTCTAACCCCACTCACACCATCTCTTTAGCATTTTAATGGGTCAGAGGCAAATCCACAGCCCATTTCTGCCAAAAAGTAGATGTTTCAGGTGTCACCTACTCTTAAAGTGTCACCTGGTGCAGTGTGCACCCCCCAAACCCTCTTAATGATGCCACTGCCTCTAGTTGGTACTAGTTGTTGGTACTAGCAATTACTTTGTTGTTTTCTTATGGGGAGAAATTATGAAGAGAAGGCAGAATATCTCCCACATCCCATTGGACTTGTGACACTCATAGTCCTCCATTTGAAGCCATCTCTGTTAAGAATGTTGGCTCACCATGCCCAGATGTGCCAGCTCTGATTGGCAGCCATTCTTCAGTGGGTTTCCAGCTGGGTTTCTCTTTCACCAGCTACCTGATCCTTTTTGACTGGAGAGGCTGTAGACTGAATATGGAACTATTCTCAGCATACAAAGCAGGTGTTCTCCCAAATGAACTCTGGCCTCTCCCCCAAGATGGTTTATTATCAAATAAAAGCAACCATCAAATCAAGTGATAAGGATAGCCGCGTGAGAGGTTTAAAAGGCAGTTTTCAGCCAGAAGAAAATTTATCCTTGTTGCTAAATATTATATTTATTTCTATAAGGACCTTCTTTAGCATTTTTATGTATGCAGTCTGGGTTTGTAGGATGAAGCTAGTATTCCAAGACCAGAGGAAAATAAGAAGAGGTGAAGGAGAAAAGGGAGGGTCAGTGAGTGGGCAGGGAGGAAAGGGAGGGAAAGAGCTGCTTTTTCAGAAGTCAGCGGGATGGTTGCAATGCAATTGCACTTGCTTTCACCAGCCTATGAAAGAACACAAAGCAATAGTAGGAGTTGGGAACATTCAGCTACAGGAACCTTTTGAAATCCCGCCCTAAAAGTGTCACTCAGCAGCTTCCTGTAGTGATGGTGGCAGCAGCAGCAGCAGGAGGAGGAGGGGACCACTGCATCCCTCAATCTTTACTACCACAAGTCCTGCCACAAGTCCTCTTTACCTCTCTGTATTGTCACAAGACAAGAGCAGTGGACAAAAGCCTGACGGTGTTTATTTGTTCGTTCATTCTTTTCATCCACTTGTGCAGTGTAACATGTCATCCAGTATGACAAACAAAGCACATACATAATATCTAATCTAGATAGGAATCATATCAAATGCCCCCCTGCCATGCAGGAATACACAATCAAAGTACCCCCGAGAGATGGTCATACAGCCTCTATTTAAAAAATGCCAAAGGAGATTCCATCACAGTCTGAGGGAGTGTGTTTTGCTGTTGAGTAGCTCTTAACTCTCACGAAATTGGAACAAGGAGTCCTCAGGTGTTCTCACTTGCCTGGTCCCTTCACTGTCAGCCCTCGCCACTGCTTGACAAATTTCACAGTCTCCTTGACTAGCTCCCCTACACTGGTCAGGAACACTTATCCTATCAGGGTGCCAGGGTTGTCTCTTGACAATGTTCACTCAAAGATGTCTGGCTGCAGGCCATCTCAGAAGTGCTGGATTTGGTGTCCTTGGACCCTTGCTGCCAACTGCTAGAACTTTTCAGCATACTCGGTCACTGACTGGGAACCCTGCCTCAGGGTCATAAGGTGCATGCAAACTTTCTCCTGTCAAAATGGGTCCTCAAAATGTTCACCTAGGCTTATCATGAAATCTTGCAAGTTGTATAGGTGCATTGGCTATTCTGCTACCTTTCCTTCAAGATAATACACCTCAACACGGCTGTTTTAGGCAGGAAGATGTGTTTCCACTTGTGCATAAAGCCTGCCACTCCAGTGACGAAAAACGGCAGTCTTTCTTTGCTCCCATTAAAGGTGACACCCAAGCACTACTTGCCATGCAGTTGTGGGGCCACCAGTGCAGGTGACCACCTTCCATCTGGAATCATCAGAGGTGGCTGTTGGCCCAGTTGCCCAGCCAACGCCAGCCCCTCAGCCACCTACCAGCACCATCCTGGTAGTTATCACCATCCCTCTCTAGCAAGAGAGCCTGCAAAAAACTGGACAGCATCTCCACTTCCTCTTAGAGTTTCTGCTCAGCCTCCCTTTTCTTGGTTTCTAGACCTCTTGAGGCAAAGGACTCCATTATGTATGCATCCCAGTCTGACAAGCTTCCAGCTCTTTGATGCTCTGTTTGGAGAGGTGATGCCATCCAGTACCAGGCCACCCTTGGTTGGTGTGGTCCTGGGTGTTCAGAAGTTGGTGGAGGCACCTACCCCCTATATGCATCTCCATTCGTCCCTGTGAGTAACTGTGCCTAGGCTGGACTCTTCAGGCCCATGTTTGGTAGAAGCAGCAGCTTCCAGTCACCTTGTGTCTGCCTCTCCTCCATTTCCAATTCATTGGCTAGAGGGCCCATTTCTAGATCCGTTTCTGCGTCAGTTCAGTCCTGTAAGAGGAGTTCTGATATACTGTCATGTACTGGCTCACATCACTTCAGCGATATAGTCTTCAGTAAAACAGAAAAGCTTTATTCAGAAACTAAAGGTGTTCCCAGCATGGTGTTATTGTCAGACCTGAGGCGCTTCTGGTTACAGTGTACATTAAAAGCAATTAGCAATGCAAACATTTTTGTCCACTCACCACCCAATTGTCTTTAAACTGAAACATTTCCCATTCCCAGCATTACCTTTCCTTCTCACTTTGTACCAAGCGTTCCCATCAAATTGGCCTTGATATATATAATAATTTTAATTGAAAATGTAACTTTATAACATGAAATTATATATATGGAAAGATCACTACATAGCACACAACATAAAAACGATATAACACTACAATCAATACAAGCTTAATTTTTTATCTTCTCTCTAGAACGAAGGGGAACCTTTGGTGAGCACCTTTGGGTTCAGCTGGTCAATCAGTTACAAAATCCACCTAACCTGCCTTTTACTAGCTTGTTTGCAAGAATATCATGGTAGACCTTTGTCAAATGCCTTACTAAAATCAACCTGCCATCTAGCCAGCCTTTTAGTAGCTTGTTTGCAAGAATATCATGGGGGATCTTGTCCAATGCCCTACTGAAATCAAGATATGCTACATCCACAGCAATCCCTTCATCTACCAAGCTGATAATTTTATCAAAAAAGAGAGATCAGATTAGTCTGGCATAACTTGTTTTTGAGAAACCCATATTTCCTTTTAGTCATTATCACATTCATTTCTAAATGCTTACAGACGTAATCACATATATTATATCAATAAGTTCTTTCAATACTATAGTATGCAGTTCATCTGGCCCTATAGATATGAACTCTTTTAGGTTAACTAAGTGATTTCAGATTTATTATCAATTTCAGATTTGCAATCTTGATCCCTTGGCAAGATCTCTACTGATGCATGGAAACACACAGTCCTCTTTGGGGGGTGGAGAGAGAAGCAAAATTGGTATTGAGCAGTTCCGCCTTTTAAGATCTGTTGACAATTTATCATGCTTGCTAAGCAACAGCCTTGCCATTTCCTTCGTCATTCTCTTGCTTTGAACATTTGAAAAACCTCTCTTCATTGCTCCTTGCTTGCCTAGCCTATCTCAGCTCCTTCTGAGTTTTAGCTTTCTTCTAACTATGCCTGTAAACTAGGGCTACACATCTGAACTCTTCCTTGGTGATTCATCCTTCTTTCCATTCTTTATACATGCTCTTTATTCTTTTCATATCCCACCACCTTGTCTTAGATTGGTGGTCTGTGTAAACTCCTACCACAGTGGTTTTTAGGTTATTGTTTTTGTTTTTTTCACCAGACAGTGTGGCCCCTGGACTGCATGTGTCTTCTGGGCTCCTGTCTTTATGACCCCCTGTAAGGTCATAGATACAGACATGATTTCTGGCTAGATATTAGATACCATGTATATGCTTTGTAATACTGGATGATGGGTTATGCTACACAAGTGGTGATGCTGGATGAAATTCATGGTCATCTTTCTTGAAGCTGGCAAATGGGCAGATGTCATGGAACCATTATTGGTTGGAAAACTGTGCTCTCAAAGAGTTGTCATCAGTGGTTGGAAGGATGCCTTGAGTGGAGTGCCACAGGGTTCTGTCCTGGGAATGACACTCTTCAATATTTTAATCAGTGATTTAAATGATGTGGGGGAGGGAATCCTTATTAGATTTATGGATGATCAAAACTGGGAAGGGTAGTTAACACATTGTAAGACAGGAACAGAATTCAAAAGGGCCTTGATAGATTAGAAAACGGGGTGGAAATTAATAAAACGAATCCAACAGAGGCAAATTCAAAATTTTGCATTTAGGCCACAAAAACCAAATTCACAGATGGCTCAGCAGTACTACATGTGAAAAGGATCTTGGAGTTATTGTTGATCATAAGTTGAGCATGAGCCAGCAGTGTGATGCTGCAGCAGAGAAGGCAAATGTGAGCTTAGCCTGCTCTAATATAAGCATAGTTTCCATATTGAGGGAAATAATGGTCTCACTATATTCTGCACTGGTCAGTCCTCATCTGAAGAATTGCATTCAGTTCTAGTACCTCATTTTAAAAAAGATACAGCCAAGATGGAGCACGTTCTGAGAAGGGCGACAAAGGTTTTAAGAGGTATGGAGATAAAAATATGTGAGGAAAGATTGAAGGAGCTGGACATTTCAGATGAAGAGAAGAATGAGAGGTGACATGACTGCATTCTTTTAATACTTCAGGGGCTGTCACGGAGAAAAGGGTACAGGCCTGTTCTCTGCTGCCCCAGAGAGTAGTGGTTGTGGTGATGATTGTTATTATTTCTTACCCATCTCTCCTTATAGATCAAGGCAGAAAACAACAGAGTACTGTACAATACAATACATAACATCTGTTTAAAAGAATATATAAGACCAATTTAGAGCCAGTGTGGTGTAGTGGCCTGGGTGTTGGACTAGAACTCTGGAGACCAGGGTTCAAATTCCTGCTAAGCATGGAAACCCACTAGGTGACCTTAGGCAAGTCCCACTTGCGCAGCCTCAGAGGAAGGCAAAAGCAAACTTCCTCTTAACAAAGAAAACCCCATGACAGGTTTGCCTTAGAATCACCATAAGTCAGAAGCAACTTGAAGGCACACAACAATAACAACAAATGAGACCAATACATATTAAAATGATCAGTTCATATTTAAAATCCATAATTTAAAATTCACCTAGGTAGGCCTGCTGGAAGATACTAGTCTTTAATGCTGTTTTAAATTCAGACAGCATAGGCAACTGTTGAATCTCTTCCAGCAGGTTCTTCCCCAGTTTAGGGGTGACTGCAGAAAAAGTCCTCAGAGTGACAGTTGCCAACCTAGTCCTGGCTGACTGGAGTAAATGTCCCCCAGAAGACTGAGTGGATTATAAGGGAGGTGATGGTCCTGTAGGTAACCTGGACCCAAACCATATACGTAGTAACGAACACTTTGTGCCTTGCCTGTGTAGGACCATGTCTAATGATTTGAAGTTACAGGTAGGTTGATTTTGATGGAACATTAGAAGTAACTTCTTGACACTGAGAGTGGTTCTGCAATGGAACCAATTGCCTAGAGAGGTGGTGAGATCTCCATCTCTTTATGTCTTCAAAAGGAGGCTGGACAGTTACCTGCTGGAATACTATAGCTGGAGATTCTGCACTGAGTAGAGGATTGGACTCAGTAGCCTATAGATCCCCTTGTAACTCTAGGATTCCAAAAGTGGTCCCCCCACATTCTCTGGGGTTAGGGGTGAATATGGAAAAATGGCAAATAAAAAAACACTATTCTTTTTACCTTTCTAGGAATCTCTAGGTCAGGGGTAGGCAATCTTTTTGAGCCGGGGGCCAGGTTGCTGTCCCTCAGACAACTGGGGGGCCGAAGTCAAAAAATAAATAATTAAACAATTTTTAAAAAATTAAATATATAAATAAACCAGGACAAATGTAGGACAAAATTTTCAAATGGAAGACACTTTTTTAAAAAAAAATGGAGGACACGCGAAAAAAATTGCTGATTTTTTAAAAAATGTTAATAAAAATGCATGTTTCTATAGACAATTGCCCCCCAAAGGCCCCAGCGGCAATCGGCGGCAGGACCGGGCTGGGGCCGGTCCCAAGGCTTCGCCGGGCCGCATCTGGCCCGCGGGCCGCAGGTTGCCTACCCCTGCTCTAGGTCCTCCACTGCAACTCTGTGGTCAACATCTGCCAGAGGCTGATCATAAAACCATGCTGGAGGACGCACAAATGTCTAGAGTAGTGTTTTCTTTAGGAACTTCTAAGATCTCCAGCATACCTCTATGGTCAACTTCTTTTCAGAGTTGCGCTGGAGGACCTGGAGATTCCTAGAGAGAACATATTAATCAAAACTTCAAATAATCAGATCAGCAAAAGTCAAAGCTGCAAATGTGGAGGGCATCATTGAGAGCTTGGAAAAATTCCTTTGGGGGTGAGAACAACTCCCAAAATCCTGTGAAGTTTGGATTGCTGTTGCCCAAAAAGAGTAAGTTTTTAAAGCTCTTGTTCTAGCTCAAGATGAAAGAACGTATAACCCTCTAGATGCTCTTCACCTACTGTCAACCTCCACTGGCATGTGGTAAAGGATTATTGGTGTTGTAGCCCAAGAACATTTTGAGGTTCTATAGATTCCCTTGCTAGCCTTTGGGCTAGTCATTCTGAAACCAGGCCCTCCTCAGGTACATTAGACTACAGATCCCATTATCAGCCAGGGATCGGGGAAGAGATGCCACTACATTCTGGGAACTGTGTATTTGGGAAATGAAGAACTTTTTAACAATCAAGGTTTTGTTTTTGTTTTGTTTTGTTTTTTAAAAAAAGCTATTGTACATCGCTTGGAAAAGGAAAGGGGAGTTTAAGGGCTCTGCAGGCCACTTGACTCTTAAATCTGGCCACAAATAGCTCCTTACAGCAGGGAAGAAACCCTGAAGAGAAACATCCAGGTTGATTGGAGAAGCAAGGTGGAAAAGCAGACAACAGAGATAGCGCTTGGAGCAGGGGAAGAAAAAGTAGGTTAAATTCTGGGATGTCCCTGTTACTTCCAAAACACTTGAGAGGTATGGCTGGCATCATACCAAGGAGGTGACGTGCCTTCTAGGTTGCCCCTCCCGTCCTGCAAATATAAATAGTTTTCTTTGACCTTGATTTCTTTCTGTGCATCACAGAGGCACAGAACGTACGGTGCAGCAAAGGCTGTCCCCCTGGATCTGGAAGAATACAGTAGGAGCACAGGGACCCTGAGAATGTTTTGAGGGCCCAGAACAACCTTTTAGAAGTGGTCCCCTTCCACACACATACCCAAATCCATTCTCATATATACAATCTCAAGAGTCAAGAAAAGAAATGGTTATTCTTTAATACTGTAATTACATTTTCTGCATTTTGACCCATGTGGAGGTAGGTGGGAGAAGGACTGCTTTCTGCAATGGCTACCAACCTCTATTCCCCCGATTTTTAAAAAACACAACTTGCAGAGTGAAGACATGTCCTGCCAGAACTTGCCGACTATGTCATTGCATTTTAGATAGCATCCACCCCGGTCCTCAGTGTGCGTGGCCCAGTATTGAGAGTGTATTCTCTCCCCTTCCCCTCCCTCCCCACTGTCCCACCATCCTGTCTCTGCATAAGAAATTATTGGGCTGGCAGCTCTTGAGAGCCAGAATGATGTAATGGTTGGAGTGTTGGTTTTGTTCAATAATAATAACTATAATAATTATTATTATTTCCTGCTTCCCCCCATGGATTAAGGCAGGGGACAACAACATTTAATAAACAAACAACATCAGTTAAACACACACATCAATTTAAAAGTACAAATAAGATGTACACATATTAAAACAATACACATTAAAATTAATAATTTAAAGTTCACAATTAAAATAAAACACCTCTGACTAAGCCTCCTAGAAGAGACTGGTTTTTAATGCTCTTTTAAATTCAGGCAGCGTATTCAGCTGTCAAATCTCTTCTTGGCAGGTCATTCCACAGTCTAGGAGTGGCTGAAGAAAAAGTCCTCTAGCTGACAGTTATGTATCATGAAATTATGTATTGTGAAATTTGCTGTTTTTGGTGAAGGGGGAGAAGGCTTACCTCAGGCTGAAATATGTGTTGGGCCAACAATGGGTTAGAACATTTCCAGAAGACGACTTAAATGCGTTCCAAGCCTCAATCACAGGACCTAGAACTAGGCTTGCCAATGTGAAAACTCTCTTTCCTCTACCTTTAAAGGTTGTATAGAAGAGGAAATTTCAGTAGGTGTTATCTGGTCATGAACAGTTGACCTGCGACAACTAAAAAGGCCAATGCGATTCTAGGCTTCATCAATAGAAGTATAGCGTCTAGATCAAGGGAAGTAATAGTGTCACTCTATTCTGCTTTGGTCAGGCCCCACTTGGAATACTGTGTCCAGCTCTGGGCACCACAATTCAAAAAGGATGTTGAGAAACTGGAGCGTGTCCAAAGGAGAGCAACTAAAATGGTGCAGGATTTGGAAACCATGTCCTATGAAGAACGACTTAGGGAGTTGGGTATGTTTGGCCTTGAGAAGAGATGGTTAAGAGATTATATGATAGCCTTGTTTATTTGAAGGGATGTCATATTGAGGCTGGAGCAAGCTTGTTTTCTGCTGCTCCAGAGAACGGGACCCAGAACAATGGATTCAGAGTACAGGAAAAGAGATTCCAACATTAGAAGGAACTTCCTAACAATAAGAGCTGTTTGTCAATCGAACACACTCCCTTGGAGAGTGGTGGAGTCTCCTTCTCTGGAGGTTTTTAAACAGAGTCTGGATGGCCATCTGTCAGGGATGCTTTAATTGTGAATTCCTGAATGGCAAGGGGTTGGACTGGATGGCCTTTAGGGTCTTTTCTAACTCTATGATTCCATGACCTAACACAGTGGTCTGGCTTACCCTTCTCTAGAAAATATTGATCTTTCTTGTTCTACCTCACCCACAAACAATTCTGCCCAAGGAATATGTGGGCTCAAAGCGAGAAGACTGTTGTGACAAAGGAGACCAGATCGAGGCAGTCTTTTTGTAGAAATATAAAGGTTGCTGTAGACTGGTAAGGACAGGGGGTTCTCCTCTGGACCTGGTCAAGCAGAAGGGTTTCTGCATCAAAGGGTACATTACCTATTGGCTGACCTCTTGGGGTTCAGGATTTGTGAGGCATCTGCTGAAGCTTACAAAATAATTACTACCAATTAGTTAAAAATACAATTTGGGGATTAAGGGCTGCAAACCAGATAAGGGCAGCAGACTGGATAAATATAATTTCTGAAGAGTTCATTATCCCCATTTGTTGGCAGATGTATTCCCCACATATCCTGGCAGATTACATGGCATTTCGTATTCGAGAAAGCAGCCTTATGCCACTTCTTGTTGGAATCACTTTGTTGGTGTCAGGATTTGGGGCAAGAGGGGGGCAGAACAGTAGGAGTCCTTGTCAGCTAGAATGTGACTGGTTCTGCATATTTTTGAACAGTGGGCGCCCATGGTGGCTTTTAAAAAGGTTTTATATCCTGGTGAGCTTCTCTCCATCTTCTTTAGGATTTAATTATTCACCTGTTTGTCACCTTAAGGTTGCCGTTAAGTGGAAAATGACTTGAAGGCACATAAGACACACTACAACTCCTAGAATCACATTGCCAGCTTGGCCACATGGAGCAGAACTCAGCACACATGAGAGATCTGATAACACATTTAGAGTTGGAGTACACCCATGAGTTCAAGGAAAGGGAGGCAGAGCAAAGATGGAAGGAGGTGGATTGCAAACTGGAGTTCAGGAAGATGGAGGCAGAGTGCTTGAGGCAGATGGACAAGTGTGCCCTCTTGCAGCAGGAACGCCTTGCTGAGCACCCTAATGGCATGGATCTGGCCCACCTAGGGTGGTGGTGAAGAGAGTATGTCGCATGGCATAGGACCAGGGATCAGGCCATTGCCTCTGGGAATGACATTGACATAGACATCTAGGAAACCTCCCATGGAGGCATCGGCACACACACACACACAAAAAAAAACCCCACACACATTTTGTTTTATTTATTCATTTACAGAAGTTTTATTAAATTTTATAAGATCTGGGCAATTTACAGTAAAATCAGAACACTTTAAAATGTAAGATAAAACAAATTTATAATAAAAAATAATGCAGAATTTCTAAAATAAATATTAAAGATTGCATAATTTTGAAAGTTAATGTTAACATTAAATTAAAATCATGTGAGGTGAAGTCTTTAGGCCCCAAATACTATTGTAAAAAGCCAAGTTTTAACATAGCACCCAAATGAGGCCAGCTTTAGTGCCAGTTGGGCCTCTAAGGACAGGGCATTTCACAACTAGGGCACTACAGCTGATAAGACCGTAACTCCATGTCCTCAACAATGTATTGCTCCCAGTGGTGGGACAGAGAGGAGTCCCCGTGATGATTGGTGATGTTTTAAAAGTAATAAATAATTATGCTGCCTTATGAGGGATGCAGAGGCTTAGTGGTTAAGATGCCAGTTCTGATGATCGGAAGATCAGAAGGTTGGCAGTTCGACGCCCAGTACTGCATGATGGGGTGAGCTCCTATCACTAGTCCCATCTTCTGCCAACCTAGCAGTTCAAAAGCATGCAAATGCAAGTAGATAGACAGGTACCACTTCTCAGTGGGAAGGTAGCAGCTTTCGGTGCAGTCATGCTGGCCACATGAGCACCAGAGCAGAGTAATACGGGACTACTTTTATCTTTACCTTTTTATGTTTAACCTCTACAAATAAATAATTGTTTTTGTCTTTATAAACCTTTGGCTGCTGACAGTGCTATCTGCATGAAAGGGTGGATTCAGAAAAGATGTCTGTGTTGTCAGCATTGAATATAGATGTGAGGTATCCATAGGAATCTTGAGGGCATTTGGATGGTCCAATGGAGCCCTGGTGGCACAGTGGTTAAATGCCAGTCCTACAGCCACAATGTTGTAAGTTCAATCCTAGAGGAGGGCTCCAATGTCAGCCTTCCATTCTTTCATAGGTCAGTAAAATGAGTACCCAGCTTATTGGGGACAATTGGCTTACACATTGTAAACTGCTCAGGGCATGCTATCTAAGTGGTAAGTGGTATAGAAATGTACTTGCTATTGCTATGGTCCCCACAGTAGGTGCCACACAAGGGAGACAGGAAGAAGTGCTTACATTGTGGTAGAGGTGAGGAAAGCCCTAGCTCTTGTTCATTGCAGTAAACACCATGGAAGTCTTCACCTTTGGTGAGTTAAGAAGTAGAAACCCCACATTTGGCCACAATGGGGAGATTTCCTGAGGAGAACCCCCACAGTTGGTGGAATAACGGTGGAAAAAGCTGAAATGTGATGGCTTCTGTGGGACCTTCCGTGGAAAGTCACGCCAGCCACCTCCCTGCTCTCTTTTCACCAGCAGCTGAAGACATTTTTTATTTAGCCAGGCTTTTGGTGGATGAATTTTACTTGTGTTGTTTGCTGTTTTAAGGTTTTAATGGTTTTTATTGGTTTTAACTGTGCTGCTTAACTTATGTTTTAATATTAGTAATATTTAATAATGTTTTAACTTTTGTAATCCATGTTTTAGTTTTATCTTTTTAAATTATTATAAACTACCTTGAATCCCATTTTGGACAAAAAGCGGGATATAAATCCCCTAAATAAATAAATAGCCTGGTGGGAAAATCCTCACAGACCCCTCTAGCAGTTCTCAGTCCTCAAGGTTCCCCAGACACTTTAGGACTTTAAATATCCTGAAGTCCAGATATGTATTGTGAGCCAGTGCAATTTCTTTTTAACACAGTATATATGGTCTCTATAAGCTGATCCTGTCAGCAGTCTAGCTGCCGCAGTTTTGTATTAGCTGCACTTCTGAGTCATCTTCAATGGCAGCCTCACACAGAATGCATTGCATTTGTCTAACTAGAAAGTTACCAGTGTGTGAACTAGTGGGATCAGGTTATTACTGTCCAGGAAAAGCTGCAGCTGGCCCCAAGCGCTCTGAGCCACAGAGGCCACATGGATCTCCTGTGGCAGATATGGAGTACTCGCAAGCTATGCGTTTGCTTTTTCGGGGGGAGTGCAGCCCCATCCAAGGTGGGTCACTTACTCATTTTGCAGACCTAGGGACCACCATTCTATATTTCGTTGGAATTCAGCTTCAGTCTACTGGGCTTCCTCCACTCTAAGCACTCTGTGCAGTGGTTTAGTACCTGTGGAGCCCTAGCTGGCTCCAGTGATAAGGAGAAGTAAGGAGAACATCATCCATATACTGATAATACTGATAGTGACAGCAAAACCCCTAATGATTTCCTAATGACTCTATTCACTGGCTTCATATAGATATTGAAGAGCGTAGAACAGTGGTCCTCAAACTGTGCTCTTTAAGGGATTTTGGACTTCAGCTCCCAGAATCCCAGACTACTGGCCAACATGGCTGAGGGTTCAAAATCTCTTAAAGAGCACAGTTTGGGGACCACTGGCATGGAGGATAAGAAGATCCCTTTGACATCCCACAATTTAATAGCCATGGAAATATTGTTGCAGGTCCTACATGTTCTCTTCCCATTTCTGATCTCCCTTTCTGCCCACTGTTTCCTGTAGCACAGTGGATAGATTTAATACCCTCTGGTTACATTAACACACACCCAGTCCTTGTCTCCTTCCTCCTCCATCTTATCCCTTTCCCACCCTTTCAGTCTGACTCCCTTTCCTCTTTCTTTCCTCTTATATTTCTGTACAGAGAGAGAGGTTGAAAAACATTGAACGTATCTGCTGTCTCTTGAGAAAGGTGAGTATTTGTGTCTCCTCTTTTCTTTTCTTTTTTTGATCATATAAGCTCTTTTAATACTCTTTATTGAACCACTTTTGCATCCCTGGAAGCTTTGTCAAGAATATTTGTCCTGTAGCCCTATGGTGAGATGAATTAGGTGGGTGTCTAGTTAATGTAACTTTACCATTAAGAACTAAGTCAACCTTAATTTAAAACTCAAGGAAAATCTATAGCTGCCAATCACCTACTAGATTAAAGAGCTCTACAACTCATATGTATTCTTCATCAGTTGAGGGAGACAGCTAAAGAAACCAGTGAAACTTCACTAGTTTCATATAGTTATCCATCCACCCCATTCAAGTGTTAGCATCCACTATCTCAGGGTGCCTTCAAAATGGACAGCTCCTAGCATTACCCATTTTTCCTTCATTCAACCAGTAAGTAAATAGATGAAGAAACAGAGGAGTAAAACACAGCAAGCTTACCAGTTGAACATGATGTTATCTGAGCCAGTGTGTCCTGTGCTCCAGTTTGCAAGTGTCCCAGGAATCTGGTGCATAGAATACAAGAGCTATTGAGCAGTTAATTCAGACCAGGTCAGTATCCAACAGGATGAAGCAAGAGGGTGGTCACCAGTCCAGATAAACAAAGCCACCAAGAAGTGAAACAGGGTTGTGAATCCTATCAAAAACACATACACTAGAAAGTACAGTACTGTTAGTTGCCAAGAAAGGACTGTTGAAAGCAACAGGAGACCGGAGAGTTACTGGGAGATTTGTAGGCAGCTGTTTCAGGACCCCAGGTGCCTAATTAGTTCAGCATCTCCTACTTAATAACCTCTGGGAGCAATGCCATCTTAAAGAATTTCATCTTCACTGGACGAATGATGGCAGTTGTCCTTCAGCGTTCTGCAGCTTCCTGCTGGGGAGTAATCCTCAGTTCTACATATAGAGCATTGTGATCAGGAGCTGCAGATTCCTGGTAGTCTGCTTCCTCTTCATTGTCAGAATTGTCTGATTCCAGCAGGTGAGTTATGACATTGTGTAAAATTTTGTGATGAGGTGGAATGATGGCCTGGTGAAAAGCCTGCCCTGAATGTTATTCAGGAAAGACCTGCTGGCCTGGACCAAAAGCCTCAGCATTGTGTTCACAAACCTAGCTGCTTCTGGGAAGCCCACTAGCAAGACATGAGTACAGACCCCCCGCGTAAGGCGAATTCCGCCTATGCTCGAGCCCTTTGCGCCCCGTGTATAGCGTGCCCACGTATAATGGAGGTGCACTGTACAATGACTTATTTCAGTAACGGATATCCAGGCGGACTGATGTCTGATATGACTAGTAGCCATTGTTACTTTATTCTCGAGAAAATTGTCTAACTTATCTTAGCTGACAGACGTTGCTGTAGCCTATTTGGACATCATCCAATGTGGTTTAAGTAACTCTCAGGAGGAAGGGGAGTTTGCTAGATAACTAGGAAACTGCAATTGTGAATCATACCGAGAGTTTTCACAGACAGTGGAATAATTCTCTCCAGGCTCTCACCCTCTTTCATCTAATGAAGTAGACTCAGGTCTAATCCACATTTCAGAAATAATCCAGTTTGAGACCACTTTAACTGCCCTGGCTCAGTGCTAACGAATCCTGGGAATTGTAGTTTATTGTGGCACCAGAGCTCTCTGACAGAGAATGCTCAATGTCTCACAAAATGACAGTTCCCAGAATTCCCTAGCATTGAACCAGGGCAGTTAAAGCAGTCTCAAACTAGATTATTTTTGCAGTGTGTTTTGGATCTCAGCCTACAAAGTTTTATACTACTAATGTCTTTCTCTCAAGTCTCAAAGGCGCTGCAGGATTTCTTTGTATTTTTATGCTGCTACAGACTAACACAGCTGTGCCTTTGAATATCCTTGTTATGTGTCAAGGGTGATGGAAATGAGTAGGACACAAGCAGAGCTAGCTTCCTTCCTTGTGTGTTTTAACAACTCCTGAGCAGGTCTTATATACTGAGGATTGCTCTGATTAAATAATTTGTGATTTTAGTAGTTATTGAGCTATACGTTTGTAGTGATCTTGTTTTATAATGTTGTCAAAAGTGGTGGTGTTCTTGTTACCAGCTATGTGAAGGACACTGTATGGAGAACATCAAAAAGCCTGGATTGATTTGATTTTTGATGTGAGCATTTCTCTTGCAGCTTGTGGTTCCTGAGTACTCCATCCATGGGCTTTTCTGTCTAATGTTTCTCTGTGCGGCTGAATGGGTGACCCTGGGACTTAACATCCCACTGCTTTTCTACCACTTGTGGAGGTGAGAACAAATTCAAACCTCACCACTCTGTCACCTGATATTTTGGTCTTGCACTTCAGGGTGATGTGAATTTTACACTAGATCTGATTTGCAAAACAAGACCCATATTTCAGTTGTGCAAGAAGCTAAATCTGAAATAACTTTTTTCAAAAATCTCACTGTTAAAATGTCTTATACAAGGTAAGGACTTAGCTGCAAAATTAAGATTTTTCAGTTTCAAATAAAGACGCAAACGGTAGGTCTTTAGAAGCTCACTTTGGGATTTTTCCTTGGTTTTTTGGCAAAGTTTGTATGGTTTTATCTGTTATTTTAAAAAACATTTGACCTGCTTTTCTCTTTCAAAAAGGAAGTTTCTCCAATATCTTTCAAATTTTTAAAACTCCAATTATTGAAGATAAAAATTAACAAATAACCAGTAATAACATGTGCCATCATCAATATGACGTTCTTTCAAATACTTAAACAAGGCTATCATATCACCTCTTAACTGTCTCTTCTCCAAGCTGAACATACCCAGCTCCCTAAGTCTCTCCTCCTATGGCATCGGCCCTTCACCATTTGGACACATTCCAACTTGTCCACTTTCTTTTTGAATTGTGGTGTTCTTCCAGGTGAGGCCTGACAAAAGCAGGATAGAGTGGCACTGTTACTTCCCTTGGTCTAGACATTACGCTTCTGTTCATGCAGCCTAAAATCGCATTGGCCTTTTTAGCTGCTGCATCACGCTGTTGACTCATGTTCAACTCGTGGTCTACTTGGACTTCTAGATCCCTTTCACATGTAATTTCATTCAGCCAGATGTCCCCCATCCTACATCTGTGCATTTTATTTTTCTGCCCTAAGTGCAGTACCTTACATTTCTCCGTGTTGAATTTCATTTTGTTAGCTTTGGCTCAGTTTTCTAGTCTATTCAGGTCATTTTGAATTTTGATCTTTTCCTCTGGGGTATTAGCTACTCCTACTAATTTTGTATTATCTGCAGATTTGATACCCATGCCCTCCATTCTTTCATCCAAGTCATTGATAAAGATGTTGAATAGCTCTGGGCCCAGGACAGACCCCTGTGAGACCCCACTGGTCACTTTCTCCAGGATGAAGAAGAGGAGCCATTGTTGAGCACCCTTTGGGTTCGGCCAGTCAACCAATTACTACTCCTAATATTTTATTTTTATCCTGCCTCTCCATCAGGATTGAGGCGGCTTACAACAGCGATAAAATATAACAATACAAAGTAAAACCCATTATCCCTCTCCCCAAACAAATTCTTATATAGCAATAATAAAATAACATCTAGCCATTAAAATAATCAATTGGTCGGCAAGAGACATCATATCCATATCAACAAATGACCATGTGAGCTATTCAGGGAAAGTCTGTTGGAAGAGATTGGTCTTGACAGCCTTTTTAAAGCTATGCACCTAAAAATTGCATTGTCTAGCCCACATATTACCAGCATGTGCACGACTCTACCCCTTCTTCCAGGTTCCTTCAAAGATCCACTTTTTTTACTTTTACCACTCCCTATCTTTTACCTTTTACCAGAGATGTGGGTATACCTATCCATAGAATTTTTTCCACACTAGATACACACACACACACACACACACATCCATCTGGGCTGTTGTACTGCAATCAATTATGTTAGAGGAGCTAAATTTAGGATATTCTAGGACAGTTATTTTTCCAAGGGGACCAGCATTACAGTAATGTCAGAATAACAGAGTTAACAAATGTACCACTAAGCTTGTTTCTGTTTTGCAGAATCTCTTGTTTCTCAATCATTCACACAAGTACAAGCAGTCAGGGAAAATATACTTAAGCTTAAATGTGTCCACAGACACACATCCATCCTTTAGTGCAAGAGTGGGCAAATGTGGAATGGTAGCCTCCTGGGAGATCCACTCCACCCACCACCCACTTTGTAATTCTCACAAAATTAACTTTTTTGCCCCAGATACCATCTAGGGGACAAGGAGCATTTTCATCATGTTTAACTTTTGGGGGCATTTTGAAGCATTTTCTCCCAATTCCCTGGGGAGCTTGAGGATTACAAAAATGGTCCTGAGGTTCACATATGGCCCACAGGCTGCACTTGCCCACCCTTGCTTTAGTGATACAGAAAGTTCAGTCAGTTGTACTAAATCAGATTTTTTTTGCTTGAAATGGAACTCATCAGTAGTACAAAATGTGAGTTCATGAAACCAAAGTTATTACAGTAAAATTGTTGATATAATATATATTAGTTACTACTATAGCTAAGCCTTTCACTGCATAGATCACGAAAAGCTCTTAAAAACACGACAGTGCCAATATATCTGATAGTCCTGTTGAGAGAAATGTTTACTTAGAACAAGAGGCCACTGTTAGAATATGAAAAAACAAAATGGTTCTCAATTGGGAAGGGGGTTCATAGAATCATAGAATCCAAAAGTTGGAAGAGACCACAAGGGCCATCCAGTTCAAACCCCTGCCATGCAGGAACTCTCAATCAAAGCATCCCCGACAGATGTCCATCCAGCCTCTGTTTGAAGACCTCCAAAGAAGGTGACTCCATTACACTCCGAGGGAGTTTGTTCCACTGTCGAACAGCCCTTACTGTCAGAAAATTCTTCCTAATGTTGAGGTGGAATCTCTTACCCTGTAGTTGGAATCCATTGATCCGGGTCCTGTTCTCTGGAGCAGCAGAAAGCAAGCTTGCTCCCTCCTCAATATGGCATCCCTTCAAATACTTAAACAGGGCTATCATATCACCTCTTAACCCTCTCTTATCCAGGCTAAACATTCCTCAGCTTCCTAAATCTCTCCTCATAGGGCATGGTTTCCAGGCCCTTCACCATTTTGGTCGCCCTCCTTTGGACATGCTCCAGCTTCTCAATATCTTTTTTGAATTGTGGTGCCATGCCACAGAAGCCGACAGTGACTTAAGGGAATTGCAGAGGGCAATACTGTACCAGTTCCAGATCTTGTGGAGGAGGAGGAATAATGTGAGATGGAAATAGGTCAGGAAGCTGTTGAGGATCATGGCATGGCCAGCAATACTGAGGAGTCATACAAGATACTGACAGAGAGTCTTACCTCAAGTGAGACCAAATTGGAAGTGCCCAAGCAGGCATATTTATAGGGCAAAAACTGTCCCAGGACAGAATTCAAGGTTGACGTGGAAGTTCCAGGAGAGAGGAATAGGGAGGAAATAAAAAAGCAACAGTAGCTCTTCCCACATTTTAACCCTTGATTATCTAGGAAGAAGGTTCTGATAAATGGGGGGACTCCCATTTGTCACAGGACCCTATTGGGCTAGACTAATGAATCTGATCTGGAGCTTCCTGTTGGGAAAATGTAGTCCAAAAAGGATCCCCTCCAGGTTCCTGTTGGGTTTCCAGTAGAAAAGAAAGCAGGCCTAATGTTTGACTATTGGGCTAGACTGATGAATCTGATCTGCAGCTTCCTATTGGGAAAATGTGAGGAACTGGCAACTCTAACTGCAACAAATCTTCAAACACTCAGTGGAAGATAGTGGAAGAGCTCTGGATGCTTTGTAGTATATAGCAAACAGTCAGAAATCATATCTGCTTTCCTTTCCTCTGGAAACCCAACAGGAGCCAGGTGCAAAATACTGACTCAGGTGATAAATACAAATTTTGGGGGAAAGCGTTTCTGAGCACATGCACAACACTTTTAGGAGCTAATTTTGTCCTATTATTGCCATTATTTCATGATTCAAATTATTTATTTTATACCAGTGTAATACAACTATTTTTTCTTGGGGGAGGGGGGCAAACACAACCGTACGTTACTTTAATAGTGACCAGATCATATGTAATAGTTCCTTTCTGTAGTATACTGGTAAAATCGCATTTGGTGCTGAGCTCCAAAAAGTACTGTATAGCTTTTTTCCGGAAATATTTTTACACCGAGTAGTATATGTAGGCACATCTACTTAAATTGGTTACAGAAGGCATAGGAATATATTCTGTTCTGCTAAAAAGCTGATAAAATCTGCCATACGATAACCATTATAAGACTGTGCAATGCTGTGGAAGAAGCCATCACTTCATACAACTACTGCAGAAGGGAAAGTGAGCCTGCATTAATATGCCAGAATGGCAAAATTAACTAGCTTTATTGGATTTAAAGTAGGCCAGCAAAGATATGGTAACTCTCATACACATCCCTAGAAGCTCTTCACTGAGTATTAGAATAATTAAGAGACTAGTTGATATGATTGTTCAGTTTTGTTACATTGTAGGTATCACTTTCATTAGCCAATTTAATCTGTTTCTTAATGCAAGATAGCTGTTATACGAACTGTAACGTACTGTCTATCTTTAAAATATAACGTCTTCAAAAAGGAAAAGTGAGATATTAATTTAAAAAGATATGTAACCCTTTGACTGCAGGACTTCAGAATGTTGTGAGCTGAACCTTGGATAAAATACAAAACAAAACCACCACCAAACAAATAAAGAAACAAACAAACAAACCCCAAACCCCACCTGACTCTGTTTTAGTTTTAAAATTATCTTAGCATGGCTTGTTTTTTTAAAACTCCCGAGATAAATAGCTTGAGGGGGACATTGTATTTCTTGCACTGTGACCAGCCTGAAAGAATAGATAGATTATTTTCTATTCCTGGACATCTCTGTAGGTTTGACGTATCTGTCCTGGAAATTAGCGCTAGCAGGAAATTATACAAGGGTTGGAAGAGGAGGGGAAGGAGAGACATTGTCCTTTTTATATTTATATTCAAATTAAAACTTTGCCAGGGCTCAACAAATCTGAGGGGGCCTTAGTGGCCATCCAGGAATGAGTGTCCATTACCAGGGTATGCCCAAACCCTAAAATGGTGGGGTCTTGTCTTTGACCTAGTGCTGCATCTTTGAGAAGGAACAGTGGACTAAGGAAAAAAACAAAGCCCTACTGCCATCCTCTTCCATAGAAAGCTGCCAAAAGTGGTGGGCTGTTTAAGATCTCTGCATCTATCTGTTGCTTGGTCTCCCAGAGCGAGAAACATGACTTCTCTGGACTATAGCTCCTAGACTCACCACCACCACCCAGCCAACATGGCCTGAAGAGACTGGGGGATAATGTCCTTATGCATGCAAAGCAGTTGAGCTACAATGCTTTTCCAGCTGCTTTAGTCTCTCTCTCCCTCACTGACCATCTGTTTCAGTACCAAATCTATTGATAAACTGGCAGTGGTTTTCCAGAATCTTGGACAGGGACTGAGACTTGTCTCCTGAATCCTTTTAACTGCCAGCTGATGTCCAGATTTTCAGAGGAGACATCTTTTCTGCAACGCTCCTGGAGATGCCAAGGATTGAACATGTAAAATATGTAGCCTGCCACTGAGCTGTGGTCCTGTGACTTGGCATTGAATTTTGGCTTCAGCCCCAGTTTAGCCTGCCACATTTTTAATCCCCATCCACCTGCCCAGAAATGTTACGTTTGGAGGATGAGTTGCATGGGAGAGCTCTTTTAATATTAATGCTAGAAGGTGAGATCTTGAATTCAACTAAGTCAATATATATTTAATATTCTATTATTCTTTTAATAATTAAAAAACACTGCCAGTGTCTGCCAGTCAGTTATACCAGCAGTGTTGCCAACAAGCCTCAAAGATATTCCCCAGAATGTTTTACCAAAATCCAATATCCCCGGAATTCCCCAATATTTATTATTATTATTCAGTCAAAATCCCTGGAAAGAAATTAATTAAATTCCACGGATTCCGAATTCCCTCGAAACTGGCAACACTGTATACCAGTGCCTTTGCTTTCATTGACCAATATTCTGGAAACTGAAAGCAGTTGGCTTCTAACTGACCAATGAATCAAATCCTGTCTCTTCCCCTCCCAACCCAACACCTTATATATCTTTGCATTCAAGACATTCAGGGGTGAAAAAACAAAGAAAGAAAGAAGAAAAACCCTGTCACCCAGTTAAGAAAATCTCAGTCAGTTAATTATGGATTTTTGGTGCTTAAACCTGCATAAACCGGAATATACATAAAGCAAGATTCTTGAAAGAAGAGAACAGTGGCCACAATATATGAAAACAGAGCTGCATCACAGAATCATAGAGTTGGAAGATACCACAAAGGCCATCCAGTCCAATCCAATCTGCCATGCAGGAACTCTCTATCAAAACACCCCTGACATGATGGCCACCCGGCTTCTGTTTAAAGGCTTCCAAAGAAGGAGACTCCACCACTTTCCGAGGGAGTGTCTTCCACTGTTGAACATCTCTTACTGTCAGGAAGCTCCTCCTAATGTTGAGATGGAATCTCTTTTGCTGTAGCTTGCATCCATTGCTCCGGGTCCTGTTCTCTGTAGCAGCAGAAAACAAGCTTGCTCCTTCCTCAATATGACATCCCTTCAAATATTTAAACAGGGCTATCATATCACCTCTTAATCATCTCTTCTCTAGGCTGTCATACTTAAATCTGACAGAGCCACCCCCACCCTCCAAACAAACCCTATCTTTTCAGCCTAGCAGCATCCCAATTAAAGGGTTTCCGAGGCACTGCAGATCAGGGCACTGAGGAATGATATCTGCAGCACTCTCTTGGTTACAGGACATATCAAAGAACAGGCAGCTGAAGAAACCCTTTGGGGTCCTGCCACAACTGCTTGTCTCCAAACTCCCTGTAATTGGGAGAACACTGGATGTAATTTCCCAGTACCCCTTCTGCAATGCCCCAGAAACCCTGTGGTTGAGACACTGCCAGGTAGATCTTTGCATCCCCGTTCAGTCATTAACAATAAATGTGAATCCCAATGAGACCATAAGTCCAGCTTATGAATTGCATCACTAATGAATGGGATGCCAGTCATTCTCTGTTTTCTTCGTGGAATTAACCTTTGCTAACCTGACACTTTCCTCCTATGTTGGAGGAGTCTCCCATCCCTCCAGTCAACAAATGAGGGGGCCAGGTTGGGGAAGCTGTATTAAAAGCTGCATGCAAAACATTGTAATTTCATAGGACAGGCATTCATTACCATGTAAGAGAGAAGAGGAAGAATGTCTTTCGATGTCTATAACCTGTGGATTTTGGGGGGTGGGTGGCGGTGGGGTTTACATTGTGTTTAAAATCATTTTAAATTATTTTTAAAAATAATTTTTAAAAAGTCTTGCTCAATTGATCAGACACACCTTTTTGTCTATCATAAGGTTTTCAGTTAATTAAGTTAAAATTCAAGGAAGAGGCCTGAAACATCTCTTTTTGGAAGGTGCGACCCAGCTGTTCTTTCTTCCCCTCCTTCCAGGTATTTCCATCGCCCAGCAGACGGTTCAGAGGTCATGTATGATGCTGTCTCCATCATGAATGCTGACATCTTAAACTACTGTCAGAAGGAGTCCTGGTGCAAACTGGCCTTTTATCTGTTGTCATTCTTCTATTACCTGTACAGGTGAGCTTTGGTATCATTAATGTTATTTAAATTTGTAGCCCACCTTTGTAACACAAAGTACTCCAGCAATAAATAGCAAAAGGCCAGGCCTCATTGCACCAACTGCCTCAGGCTGCAGATGCTGGGGAACAGTATCCCCATTTCCTTCTGTTAGAAAACAGACCTGTGTGAGTATACTTCTTTTTTGGACTGCCTCTCCCACACTCCTTTAGCCAACATGGCAACTGATCATGTTTCCTATGGGATTTTGGAAGTAAAGTCCAAAAAAGGTATTTTTTCTAGGCTCTGGGCCTGTTATGGTCTTCTAGACTGACCTGCTACCAACCAGGTATGATAGACGATGCTATAGCATCACTAGTATTGAAGTAAGTCAGCTTTCTCTGTGTGAAATGGGAGAACAGGAGACATCTTGTCCGTTGCTCCAGATGGCAAAATGAGCTTGACTCAAATGACACAAATGGAAAATAAACATGATAATTAAATAGAGTAAGTAAAATATAATAAAATGGAAGCTAAAATCTAGGTAAGGTACCATTGGTTTTAAAAAGCCAATCACTTAAAAAGATCTTCAACTGTTGATACTTAAACAGTATCAGTTTATGGGCCAGAAGCCTATCTAATCATCTTTTCCTGCCAAGTTGAGGTATAAAAAGGATTTGACAAGCATTTCCTAGCAAGGAATTTTGGAGAATGCAACCTGTTAGGTAGCAGTTGCCTCTGGAAACATTGATGGGATAAAATATTAAGGATTCTTCCAGATGTGACAGCATAGATCACACACACAAAAACCAACAACAACAAAAAAACCCTACAACAACAACTATGGATGGCTCTTAAGGACATGGGAGTGCCACTA
Organism: Sceloporus occidentalis; assembly: GCA_023333645.1. Lineage (NCBI taxonomy): Eukaryota > Metazoa > Chordata > Lepidosauria > Squamata > Phrynosomatidae > Sceloporus > Sceloporus occidentalis. Next base: position 10,470,988 of record JALMGF010000020.1, read on the forward strand.
CATCTGATAGCACTGATGAGAAAGCTGTGCTTACGACAAGAGGCTACGGTTAGAACAGAACATGGAAAAAGGAATGGTTCCCAACTGGCAAAGGGGTCAGGCAAAGCTGCATTTTATCACCCTGTTTGTTCAACTTGTATGCAGAAAATATCATAAGAGCAGGCTTAGACTCAGAAAGAGGAGTAAAGATAGGAGGAAGGAGCATCAATAAAAGATATGTGGATGACACCATACTACTAGAAGAAAACATCACAGACGTGGAGCAATTATGAAAGAAGGTCAAAGAAGAAAGTGCAAAGGCAGGCTTAATGCTGAACAAAAAGAACACAAAACACTGCTCATGGAGGAGCTACATACGTTCAACCAAAATAATGAGGAAAACAAAATAGTAAAAGTGTTCCATCAGTCAGAATGGAGACTGTAGTCAAGAAATCAGAAGAAGGCTAGGCATGGGAAGGGCAGCTATGAAATAAGGACAAAATCATTTTGTGTAAAGATATATTCCCCATCACCATCTACAGATGTGAGACCTGGAAAGTGAAGAAAATGGATAAGTAGAAACTCAACTCATTTGAAATGTGATGCTGGAGAAGAGTGCTGAGGATAGAGTGGAGGGCCAATAAGACAAGCAAAAGGATCCTTGATCAGATCAAGGCTGAAGTCTCCCTGGAAGCCAAGATGACCAAACTCAGAGGTTTATCACACGGAGATTTTTGGAGCTTTTGCAGGTCAATTCCGACATGACTGCGCTTCCAACGATGCACATTCACGTCATAACGTGAATGTGTTATCAGGTGCGATTCCTTTCTATGGGCGCCCCTTCTGGGGCGCTTCCGCAGTGATTCCAAAGTGACTCCTCATTTTGATGAATTCAGAAAAAAATTGAATTCACAGAATTCGCATTCAAGCTCACTTCGATTTCACTTCAAATTGGTCTGGTGTGGAAAACCACTCCGATGTCACCCCCCCTTGACCCCCTGCGTCCTGCTCCATCATTCCCCTCCTCCTCCTTCACCCCATCTTGCCACCCTGCCACCCATCCCATCATCCTCTCCCTTCTCCTGCATCCCAATCTTGGCCCCAGTGACCCCTAGCGACCTATTCCATCATCCCCTGCCTTCTGCATCCCAATCCTGGCCCCAGCGACCCATCCCATCATCCCCTGCCTTCTCCTGCATCCCAATCCTGGCCCCAGTGACCTATCCCATCATCCCCTGCCTTCTCCTGCATCCCAATCTTGGCCCCAGCAACCTATCCCATCATCCCCTGACTTCTCCTGCATCCCAATCCTGGCCCCAGTGACCCTCAGCGACCTAATCCCATCATCCCCTGCCTTCTCCTGCATCCCAATCCTGGCCCCAGCGACCCCCAGTGACTCATCCCATCATCCCCTGACTATTCCTTCATCCCGATGAAATATGACAGCTAAGGAGGGGGCAGGGAAGGAGGACAGCGTCCAGAGCCCCACTGAGCATGCCCAAGGGTGGTGATTCGAATCGTTGAACCCTCTGGTGTGGTAATACAATGTGCACTCGCTCTGCTTGGCTTGGATCCGCATCACGTGACTTGCTTGGAATAGAACTGACTTCGCTTCCCCCTCAATTCAGAATGGCAACAGAAAGGCAACCAGGTGTGGTAAAACATCACATTTTAACCTTAATTCACATTGCTAGACAGAAGTGACTCTGGATCTGGTGTGAAAAAACATCACGCTTTGCATTGCTAGAACAGGAGTGACTGTGGATCTGAGCTGTAAACCCCCCCACCCCCCCTCCATGTGTGATAAGGTCCAGAGACTTTAGCCACACCGTCAGAAAGCATAATTCATTAGAAAAGACAACAGTGCTAGGAAAGGTACAGGGAAGTAGAAAGTGAGGTAGACCATATGGTAGATGGATAGACTCAATCAGGGAGGTCACAGACCTGAATCTACAAGACCTAAGCAGAGTAATGAAGGGTGGGGGGCTTAGTGATGTCTCATCCACAGGGTTGCCATGAGTCGGGGTGACATCCAGATGGAGGACCTCTATTGTTTCTATTGAGAAGGCACTCTTTACCTAGTTTGCCTAGTTACACTTTTCCTCCATTAGTAATGGTTTTTTGTTTTTTGTTTTGGTAAGAAAGCAATTGGAAGAAACAATGCAAGAATATGGGAGAGTTACGAATGCAAGGTAATCTCTGTTGGATCTCCTGGTAAATGATGAACAAAGAATCATAAAATTGTAGAGTTGGAAGAAACCTCAAGGGCCATCCAGTCCAACCCCATTCTGCCATGCAGGAACTCTCAATCAAAGCATCCCCAACACATGGCCATCCAGCCTCTGCTGAAAGACCTCCAAGGAAGGAGACTCCACTACACTCCGAGGGAATGTGTTCCACTGTCGAACAGCCTTTACTATCAGGAAGTTCCTCCTAATGTCGAGGTGGAATCTCCTTTCCTGCAGCTTGCATCCATTGTTCCAGGTCCTATTCTCTGGAGCATCAGAAAACAAGCTTGCTTCCTCCTCGATATGACATCCCTTCAAATATTTAAACAGGGCTATCATATCACCTCTTGATATGAGTTGCACATACTCCCTTGATGAGAGTTTGCACAAAGAAAGACTTATCTGGAAACACCCCTCCAGTCTGTCTGCAGCATAAAGGGCTGCCTCATGAAGGATGTTTACTGTGCTGTGTACAGTTTATAGAAATGTGGCTCTACTACTTCTGCCCTTTTCAAATGACAGTGATTTTGTGTGGGAAATACCCAGTTGCAATTCTCTTGGGGAGGGGTTGATTTTCAAATTCCCATCCTCTCCCAGTCACTGCATACATTTTCAGGGAACTGCATGTTTTACATTTAACTCACTGGACAATTATGCAAGCATTACTTACCTCTGTAAACAAATAATAACTACATAAGAAAACCTGAACCTAACTGCCCTTGAGTTGACTCCGACTCATGGCAAACCTGTAGTTGAAAAACTTCCAGATCCATGACCTCCGTAATTGAGTCACTCTATCTAGTATTCAGTTTTCCTCTTTTTCTGCTGCCCTCTACGTTTCCTAGCTTTATTATCTTTTCTAATGAGTCATGCATTTTCAAGATATTTCCAAAGTGTGACAGCCTCCGTTTTGTCAACTTGGCTTCCAGGAAGATTTCAGGCTTGATCTGTTCAAGGACCCATATCTAGGTTGGGATCCCAGTTCTCATAGTGGCCAACCAGAACTAGGAAGAGCAAACATGGCATGGTGTTGGTGACAGTAGAGAGAGGGTCTGCCCCCATGTTTTCCCTCCCACATTTGTACAGCATGTGGGGATAATGTCTGAATCCCCACTGGGTATGACTCCAAATCCTAGTGTTCAGAACATTGGAGGAAGTAAAGGTTCTCACTTCACTTTCTCTACCGCATGTATAATTTTATATTGCTGAATCATGTTCCCTCTTACACAACATAAGAAGAGAAAGATGTATCAAAGTGGACACTCCTGAGCTGGGCTAAAGATTCTGTTCTATTCTGAAGTGGACACTCCATTATTCTCACCCACAGATACCTATTTTAAATTAGTCTTTAAATTAGCCCTGATGGCCTTCAGGGCGAAAAATATCAAGTGTTTCTGAATATAAAAGCCTGAATTGTATAGTTACTCCCAGCTACAGATGTTGAATCAGGGAGATTTGACTCACCATTTGACAATTAGTTCAACATCTAGTTTAGACTAACCAATATGATTCAAAACCAAGTAATTTTTTCTTGCCACAGGTGAGTGGTTCTTCATACATTTTGGCCATTGTTACCAGTTTAGGTTGGAATCATCTTGGGTTATGTCAACGTAAATGGTTTTTGAGTGTTGCCAACAAAAGTCCTTGCTCTGACTATGTAACTGCAGCTGGATGGCCAGTTAATCAGTGGCCAAGAGTGGAACTGTACCCTGGTGCCATGCAGGTACCAGTGTGCAACCAATGAAAGGTACAGCTTTCCTGGGTCTTCAGTGTAACTATGCAGGTGAAGCTTTACATAGAATCATAGAATCATAGAGTAGGAAGAGACCATAAGGCTCATCCAGTCCAACCCCATTCTGCCATACAGGAACTCACAATCAAAGGATCCCCGACAGATGGACAGATGACAGTGGTGGAGTCTCCTTCTTTGGAGATCTTTAAACAAAGATCTCCAAAGAAGGAGACTCCACCACTGTCTCCAAGGGAGTGTGCTCCACTGTCAAAAAGTTCCTACTGTCAGGAGATTCCTCCTAATGTTTAGGTGGAATCTTTTTTCCTGTAGCCTGCATTGTTCAGTGTTTTAGTCTGTGGAACAGCAGAAAACAAGCTTGCTCTATCATCAGTATGGCACCCCTTCAAATACTTAAACAGGGCTATCATATCACCTCACCTCTTAATCATCTCTTCTCCAGGCTAAATGTACCCAGCTCCTTAAGTCTCTCCGCATAGCGCATGGTTTCCAGCCCCTTCATCATTTTAGTCCCCCTCCTCTGGATGTGCTCCAGTTTCTCAATGGCTTTTTTGAATTGTGGTGCCCAGAACTGGACACAGTATTCCAGGTGAGGCCTAACCATAGCAGAATAGAGTGGCACTATTACTTCCCTGGATCTAGATACTATACTTCTATGCAGCCTAAAATTACATTGATCTTTTTAGCTGCTGCATCACATTGTTGACTTGTGTTCAACTTGTGGTCTACTAGGACTCCTATATCCCTTTCTATGGTTCTATGATTCTTTGATTATATGATTCTGGCAGATGTTGACCATAGAGTTGCACTGGAAGTGTTGCATTCCTGTAGCAACAGATATGAACCTGGGATCCTAGTTTATTGCTGCCCAAATCAACTAGTATTCATAAGCTCTTAACCTGTCATTGATTTGTGGCCCTGACTTGTTTTTTTGGGAAAATCCAGGGTCCCAAAATTGGACAGAAGTTGAAGCAAATTCTTTTCTGACATATGGGAAATTCTGGCTGAACTTTCTATGAATGTTGCCATTGACAGTTTCAGAATTAACCATCCAATAAAAGCAGTCAGAAATACTGAACTAGTATTTATTAGACATGGCTGAGTTTCTTTTACTGTGGGCTGGAAGGAGAAAAATCTTGTCACTCATCTTTGCTTGCTGTCTTAGTCATGGTTTCTCTCTTGTGATGGTTTCTTTCTTTCTTCCTTCCTTTCTCCCTTTCTCCTTTCTCCCCATCTCCTGCCATTCAGTATGGTTTATACGCTGGTGAGTTTCTAACAGAGCCTACGGAAGACGGGCGGGAATCCTTAAACTGGTTCCCAGTGATTCCTTTGAGACATACGCCTCACCTGGACTATGACAACCTTCTGTGCTAGGACTGTGGTGGGTGGGATGGACTCGCAACCGGCCTGAGGCCGCCATGTCTGAAGCCAATACCACTGCAAGACTGTCTTTTTCTGGCTGCCTTGGACACTGATATTCTGCTGCCTCATACCAGATGGGGGCTACCATACTCCCCACTCACATTTCCAGCCCCAGGAGTAACATCCACCGATTCTGTATTTTTGAATAGAAAGCCTGTGATCTCTCTTTGTCACTGGACTTCCCAGTTTATATTCCATGTGAAACCCATGTTTGGGGAATTGAGGCAGGACCTGGTGACTCTGTGTGTAAAGCAAAATGAAGTTTTCATCAACTCCAGTCATTAGGGTGGACATTTTGTTAAACAGGGGCTTCTGTTCTTCTACAGCTTTGTTTTTTTGGGTTTTTTAAATCTGGGGAGCCCCCTTCCCTCACTCACCCATCCAGTTGTAAGGTCTGGGGGTAGTGCCCTTGAGATACAATTAGCCCATTTTTTTGTAAGTGTAGTGATAATAACTGAGCAAATTCTCTTTTTAAAAAGCCATAAGGAAGACGATAACTATAAAGAATAAATTTGGCAGCCATTTTATAAGTGGCACAGTTGCAAAAGACTTTTGCGTGGGTGTGTGTGTGAGGCAGTGGGGAAGCTTTGTCCTGTCTTTCCTTCCAAACCCAACCCCCCAAATAATAATTCTACAGGGAGTCAGTATTCAATATGTTCGGCTGCCCTTTCTTTTCTTCTGAATTGTGATATTGTCAGATGTGGAAGGGATGCTGAGATTGGAAGTAGTGGAGGTACTCTGTTGTCATGGCAACACCCAGGCCTATCTTTTTGTCCTTTGGCTTTCGGCGCGTGTGCGCATGTGTGCACACATAAACACACACATATACACACAATTTCCTCAGGCCTTGCTCCTGGCAGATGGGAAGGAAGGAAGAGGCCTCTGTGTTACATCCCTTTCTGTGGAAGTCAGAATCCTGACATTATATTGCCTTTTTGTGGTCGAAAAGTACTCTCCCCCCATAAAAACAGCACAAAACAGATACGAATGCACCCAAAACAAGAATGTAAGCAGAACCTAAAGCTGGTCTACTCTGGCAACCGGGAATTTATGGCCTTCCAGATGTTGTCGGACTGCAACGTCTATTGAATTTAGCCAGCATAGTCGGTGGGAACTGTAGTTCAGCAACATCCGGATTAACCCAACTTCATGATTCCATCAGCAATCAGCTAAATGTTTAGCTTACACATTGTAAACCGCTTAGAGACTGCCTACTGCAGTGTAAAGCGGTATATAAATGAAACTGTTATTGCTATATTTCTGGGTGGTTGAAAAGCATTGGAGACATTACTTCATCATTTGATTTTCTGGGTATCTGATATTCTAAGAGGTAGGCTCCTTCTATATATGAACGCTCCATTTACCTGTCATTGCCAACAAATGTCAATACAGTATGTAGAGAGGTCTTGTAGCCCCTTTGAGACTAACTGAAAGGACGAAGTGTGCAGCATGAGCTTTCCTAGACTTAAATCTACTTCCTCAGATGCATTTGAAAAGCTCATACTGCCAACTTCGTTATTTCAATGAGTCTCAAAGGTGCTATAAGATCTCTCTACATACTTATCCTACAGACTAACACAACTATATCTTTAAACATGAATACACTTATCCTACCTCTGGACTGCCTACAACTCAGGGTTGTAGCTACCAGAGGGAGCAAAATCCATTGCCCCTCAAAACAAGAATTCTGGCCCTCCCAATGAAATTCACCTTCAATCCCCAATTTTTTATTATTGCAGAGAGTGAGACATTGAAAATCATCCATACCTAGAACTTTTTATATTTAAGATGTTATCATCCCCCTGGTCACTTTGCTGGCCCCTTTTTTGGATGCCTAAACTATTCCCCCCCACCCCAAATATTCAATGGAAGTTTTAAATTACTGCAAGGTTAGTAATTTGGAAACTGAATGAAAATTTCATTGGAAGGAGACAAAATTCTTACTTGGGACTATGCCCTCATTTGCCTAAGCCCATAGGGACACCATTGTCCTTTTTCTAAAATGCCATATGAGGGCAAACCTGTGCAAGTTAGTACAGGCCACAGTTCAGTAGGTAAAGAGCATCTGTTTGCATGGAGTGGGTCCCAGGTTCCCAGGTATTTCTTTGTACATTCTTTATACATTTCTTATTTTTAAAACTAGAGATGGCCGTAAGGCCCTAAAGGTGCAGTGTATGGAATGAACAACCATTTAAAACAATAATAAGAATTTTAAAAGAATAGAACAATGAGACATCCAACAGAGTAAAAATGAAACAAAAAGCTAGTCAACTCTTATTTAAAAAAGCAACCACAATTGAATGCTGTCTTTCATGTCCACTGAAAAAAATGAAAGGCTAATCTAGCCAACGCAAATATTCCAGAGCTTGGAAAGTTACTTTTCAAAAATGCGAGTCCAAGGCCCTGAAAGTTCTCAGACTTTGGTCTTCCAGATGTTTTGGAATTTAGCTCCCAGGATTCCTAATGGTCACCCAAGCTGGCTGGGGCTTCTGGGAGTTGAAATCCAAAACACCTGGAGGACAAAAGTTTGGGCATCACTGCCCTGAAAGATAGCTGCTGTTCTAGGCTGCATTGACACTTCAGAATTAATGCAGTTTGACACCACTTTAACTTTCATGGCTCAATGCTATGGAATTCTGGGATCTGTAGCCATGTGAGGTATTTAGTCTTCTCTATCAGAGAGCTCTGGTACCATAACAAACTACAAAGCCCAGGATTTCATAGGATGGCACCATGATGGTTAAAGCAGTGTCAAACTTCATTAATTCTGCAGTGTGGCAGCAGCCCTAGTTAGTTTCATTTTTTAAAGCAACTTTCCAGGTTCCTCAGGTGTAACTAAAGTAGACACTATTGGTAACCTTTGTTTAAAAATCCCATCTTAATGCTATTCACAGTTGACATATGGCACAACTCCTCCCTTCCCCACATGCACAACACAAGAAGAGCCCATACTACAATCATGCGCTGTTTCTTTTCTACTATAAAGTGAGGTCACACTCTTGTAGTATAAACTGACCTCATGTATAAGTCAATGGCAGGTTTTGAGGCCAAAATTGTGGATTTTGATATGACCGTGGATAAGTCAAAGATAAAACTTTAGGAGCATGCAACAAAGGATCTAAAGAAAAAAGCAAAGGAAAACACTGAGAAAGAACGTACAAAACTCCAGCAGGCATAACTGTTTGTGCTCACACTAAAGGATGGATGAGGAGGGAACTGTGGTAAAATTGTGACTGTGTGATGTGTGGGGGAGGTGACATGGCACAGGTGGGTCTAAGAAAATGTGCACATGTCAAAAAGGATGAAAAGACAAAGGAAAGAAAATGGCGCCTCCATTAGCAGTGATTACAGCCTTTAACTTTTCTGTAATAACTTTGCCTGATTTTAACCCACAAAAGCTGACAAACATATATAGATGTCTTATCCAGATTCTTCCAAGGCTAATTCCTCTTGGTGCTCCTTTGAGGAGACGCGCCAAAGAGCTGCTCCTGCCACCGTTTTCCCATCCAGGCGTTCAAAAAGGTCAAAAGTGGCACTATGGTGGAGAAAGTCAAAGGGGTCAGTGCTTCTTTTAGGTGCGCCAGGGACAGATTAAACTCTCACCTTTTGCCACTTTACTCAGAGAAGAGGATGGCTCCTTAAAGAATTAAAGTACTTCCATTCACCTGTGGATAGGTCAACCAGCGGTTCTTTTGGGTCAATTTTTTGACTAAAATTTCTAGACTTATACATGAGTATATACAGTAGTTTAGAAATTAAGAGATATATTGCAAAAAAATATATAGGGTAACTAAACATTTAAAACATATCTGTCATCAGAGTAAATAGAATTCTCTGCTGGAGAGATCTAGTGCCTCATTAAAGTACAAATCCCAGGAATCCACAGAATGCAGCCTTGGCAGTTTAAGTGGTGTCCCAGTGCTATAGCTCTGAAGAGTGAAAGAAGCCTTTATATCTTTATTGCTGCAACCTATGCCAGCCTGGTTACTGCAGCCAGGGTCCGAAAAAGTAAAAAACCCCAAGCTCCGGATGCTGATCCAAGACGGGCCAACATTCTGATTCAGTGTTTCGGCAACTTCCTACATTGCAAGTGCCCCATGTCTTTCTTCGAAAACCGATTCTGCGTTAGAATTTGTTAATAAATCTTTAAAGCTATCTCAGTAAACTTCTTCTGTTGTCCAAAGGGGCTACAAATACTATATTACATAATATTGTTATCTTTAATCGAAAATAATTTCAACCAGGCTTTCTTTTTATTTTCAGTGCTCCATGGTGGTTTTTCTACCCAGCCATGTGGCCCTCTGGTTAAGCCCCTTTTTTAAATATTGTTGTGTGCCTTCTGGTCACTTCTGGTTGATGGTGACCCTGTCATGGGGCTTTCTTAGCAAGATTTATTCTCAGGGGTGGGGCTGTCTTTGCCTTTGCCTCCCTCTGAAGCTGAGAGAGTGTGACTTGCCCAATGCCACCCAGTGGATTTCCAAGGCCAAGTGGGGATTTGAAGCATGGTCTCCAGAGCCCAGCGCTCAAACCACTATACTACACCAGCTCTGTTAAGCCATGCTAAATGCTACTATATTCATGAGACTTAAGCATAAATGATTTTTTACGGATTGGGATCTGAACATGGTAATCCTCTTACTTTATGAATCTTCTTATAAATTGATTAATTTGAGAGAGAGTGCATATATATGTGTATACACAGAGAGAGAGTGACATGCACAATCTTTCAAAGAATGTGTTTATATCTACATCTGTATGCACCACAACCCAGTGTCATGCATCCAATCGTGGAACTTCTGTCAGAGGAACTAAAAGGAGAGTGCCCTTCCCATGCACCCCAAAAACCTTTTCCGGTAAGCCTGGAAACTCTCTGGAACTGGTTTCTAGGCCACACTGAGAGTGATGGGATGGGAAGTTCTGTACTGCAGCTGCTTGTGGTGGACAAATTGCAGCCCTCCAGGTGTTGAACTGCAGCTCCCGACATTCATACTGTACTAGGGTCATAGGGCTTGCAGTTCAACAATATCTGGACAGCTGCAGTTTGGGCACCTCTGTCTCACTGAAACACATACTTCTGCATGTACTGTATATACTCGGCTATAAGTCAACCTCATGTATAAGTCAAGGGCAGGTTTGGGGCCAAAATTATGGATTTTAATGTGACCTGTGGATAAGTTGAGGGTAAAACAGGATCGGTTAACAAAGGGTCTAAAGCCATGGTTCTCAGCCTCTGGTCCTCCAGATGTTTTTGACTTCAACGTCCAGATTCCCTTATCATTGGCTATGCTGGCAAAGGCTTCTCGGTGTTGAAGTCAAAACAGCTGGAGGATCAAAGTTTGAGAACCTCTGGTCTAAAGGATGAAGAAAAGGAAAATAACTTCAAAGAACTTACAAAATGCCAGCAGGCATAACTGTTTTCACATGAAAGGCTGCATGGATGAGAGAGAAGGGGTTTGGGGTCAGTGCTTCCAGGACAGACTACATTCTTGACTTTCACCAGGGGATGGTTCCTTTTAAATAAGAGTTCAAGTATAGTACATATACTGATCCATGGATAAGTCGACTCAGGTTTTTGGGTCAATTTTTGACTGAAATTTCTAGACTTATACATGAGTATATACAGTAGTCAAAGAGAGATGTGAGCACCCACACCAGACCTGGTTTGTTGTTTTGTGTGCCTGTCTCTGTGCATTTTGAACCCAAGAGTTATCAAAAAGAAAAACAGTCTGGCCTACTCCTGTTGCTGTACTGGCAATTTGATCTTGATCTTGATCTGAAGATTTGATCTTCAGAAACCAGCGGGGAACAGTTTTCACAAGAGGCTGATGAGACTCAAGCTGCAGTGATAGGCTTAGGAACAGAGGGAGGCAAGTAAGTTGACTACCTATCTGTAGCCTGGTTCAATAATGATAACACTGACAACAATAATTATAATAATATAAAGACGACCACTTATTATTTTATTGCACCAGCCTCCAGTAAGCTGTCTTTTCCTATTTTGCATCACCGGCTGAATGCACATGTTCTACCTTGTTTAAGAAGAAGTGTGTTGTTGGGGAGAAATCTGACTCTGCTGTGCTTGGAGGTGAATAAGAACAAAACAAACATGGAAGAGATAGGAACCAAAATTCTGAAATTGGTAGTGGTGAGAGTCATCATCCTATTACTATTAATTCCTTCCTTCCTTCCTTCCTTCCTTCCTTCCTTCTTTCCTTCCTCTAAATTTTTTAAAAACAAAATGGGCACTCCATTTCCACTCCCTCAGGGACTGTTGTAAAAAGTTGTGTTGGAAATTTTAAGAAGCTGAATATAAACAATACTTGTAAAGGAATACTTGTAAGCGAAAGGTCAAAAAAGCTAAAGTTTCAAATGAGCTCCAAACTCACTAGAGAGATTAAAAATAATGGGATTTTTGGGGTGTGTTTGGAGCAAGAGGAAGAACAAGGAAACAGTAGGGCCACTATATAGAAAGGTTGGTGAAATACTAACAGGACGGCCAAACTGAGTCTTTATACCTTGTTTTCCCTAAAGTAAAATGGTGGCGTAACCGGTGAAAATAGAATAAACCATGTAGCCCAGAATAAGTGAAGAGGTAATAAAGGAATATATAGCTCCAAGGTTCGCAAACTTTTTATTCCTGTGACTCCCCTTCACATCTACATTGAGACATTGCACACCTCCCTCTGCTCAGTGTAGCACAGTTGTGTCTCAGCCCACACATCCTGGGAGGAAAGGAGCCCTAAGCTGCATTCACCACCCTCTCCTTCTTCCAACTACATGCCACTTTCAAAGCTTCCCTCCTTCCACGATGCAGACAGTGTCCTTGCAGCAACACTTGGGGCACAACATGATGGAAGAGATTCCACCTCAACATTAGGAAGAACTTCCTGACCGTAAAAGCTGTGGACAGTGGACTATACTGCCTCAGAGGGTGGTGGAGTTTCCTTCTTTGGAGGTTTTTAAACAGAAGCTGGATGACCATCTATTGGGGGTGTTTTGCTTGCGTTGTCCTGCATGGCAGGGGTTGGACTTGGTGGTCCTTGAGGTCTCTTTCAACTCTGGGGTTCTGTGAACAAGTATGTGCCACCTCTCTTGTTTCCTTCCTTTGGTGTCTTTTGGGAGGAGGAGGGGGGGCTAAGTGAGTGATGGCAGGGATCTAAACTGAGATGTGGTGACTTAAAGTTTTATCACATGGGGCTTTTTGCAGCTCAGATCCAGTGTGACTCCTGGTTCAGCTATGCGAATTCACATCGTAACATGAATGTTTTATCACACCTGGTTGCCCTTCCATTGCCCTTTTGAATTGGGGAATCGAATCCAAGGCAAGTCACATGATGCGGATTCAAACAAAGCGGAGTGTGTGCAAATTGTATTACCACACCGGTGCATACCATGCGGATTCAACAATTCAAATTGGGACCCTTGCGCATGCTCAGTGGGGCTCTGGACGCTGTCCTCCTTCCCTGCCCCCTCCTTAGCTGTCATCCTTCATTGGGCTGAAGGAGCAGTCGGGGGATGATGGGATAGGTTGCAGGGTGGCAGAGAGGAGGAGATGGCATGAAGGAGGAGGAGGGGGATGAAGGAGCAGGACACAGGGGGCCAAGGGAGGCGACATCAGAGTGATCTTCCACACCAGACCAATTTGAAGTGAAATCGAAGTGATCTTGAAAGCAAATTCTGTGAATTCACTTTTTTTCTGATGTCACCAAAATGAGCAGTCACTTTGGAATCATTGTGGAAGCGCTACAGAAGGAGCGCCCATAGAAAGGAATCTCGTCTGATAAAACATTCACGTTATGACGTGAATCCACATCGTTGGACCCGGAGTCACCCCGGATCTGAGCTGCAAAATCTCCAAAAAGCTCCGTGTGATAAAGACCTTAGTGGTTAAGATGCCAGTTCTAACAATCGTAAAGTCAGCAATTCAAGGCCAAAGTGCCGCATGATAGAGTGAGCTCCAATCACTAGTCCCAGTTTCTGCCAACCTAGCAGTTCGAAAGCATGCAAACACAAGTAGATAAATAGGTACCAATTTGGTGGGAGGGGAATAGTGTTCCGTGTGCCATGCTGGCCACATGATCACAGTCCTCTTTGACAACGCTGGCTCTTTGGCTTAGTAATGTAGATGAGCACCACCCCCTGCAGTTGATTATGACTTGACAGTCATATCAAGAGGAAACCTTTACCTTTAGGGATCTAAAGATGGAAGGCTGAGTGGACCTTGGAGCCCTCCTCTAGGATCAAACATACAATGTTGTGGCTGCAGCACTAGCATTTTAACTACTGTGCCACTAGGGCGTCTTTCAAACTGACTCAAACTCTCACAGGACCCTCGTGCTGCATGCTTGTGTCTTCCTTACCATTCAGCTCTCACAATTTCTTTCTTTGGAGGTCTTTAGACAGAGGCTGGATGGCCATCTGTCAGGGATGTTTTGATTGAGAATTCCTGTGTGGCATAATGGGGTTGGGCTGGATGGCTCTTGGGGTCTCTTCCAACTCTTATCGTTTGATGATTCCACTTTCTTTCTTCACTCCCCCAGCCCCATCTGAGAAATGCTTTGTGGTTGGTAAGGGGCATGAGCCTACTGTGCCAAAGATGGAACATTTGGAGAAACTGAATGGGAAATCCATTTTAAAAAGGAAGCCAATTTTTCCTATGTCCCAGGTTGAAGGAAAGCATAATGGGAAATGCGCACAAGGCAGGTGTAGGATCTTTTAAGCAGCCACGTTGTCCTCCTTTCTTCCTTCTTGAGCCTTGTAGGCTGGCCTCTGCATGCCTCAAGCCAGGAAGGGTTTGCTAGGGTGCTTTTCAATATTGTGCTTCCGCACTCCTGCCCCTCCTGACCCCCAGATTGGGACACTGGGGTGTTTGTGCAATTGAGCAGATCATCAGAAAGCAACCCAGCCACCTCTGCCTGGCCTGAGGCACGCAAAGGAGGAGGGAGTGCAGTCTCTTCTTCCTCTTTCCTTCTCCCCTGAGCCAGGCAGGCTGGCCTTTGCACACCATATGGATGCTAAGGGGCATGTGCTTACTGTGCCAACAGTGGAAGATTCGGAGAAGTTCGGTGGGAATTGCACATATAAAAAAAGACTTAGCATGGCTCTTTTGCAGGAACCTGTCAATCATCAGTGGTGTACACACATATGCACACCCCTTTTCACATTTGGTGTGCTTGCAGGCTGACAGAGAACCATTGACCTAGCTATTTGAAATGAATTCAGGTCTCCAGGGTCAGATGAACTGGACCCAAGAATACCAAAGAGACTTGTAAATGTAAGCTCAGAACCACTGTCACTAATCTTTGGGGTTTGGAGAACAAGAGAGAGAACCTAGCAGATTAGAGGAAGGCAAATGTCTCCAATTTAAAAAAGGAGGACCCAAACAACTACTGACCAAATCAGTTTGATAACAATACTAGGAAAGGTTCTAGATCATTAAACAGTTGGTCTGTGTACAGTTAGGAATTTATATTATTATTATTATTATTATTATTATTATTATTATGCCAAATTAATCATATCTCTGTTTTTTTGTTGTGGATGAGAGTTACAAGCTTGGTAGATCAGGACAGTGCTCTGAACATAGTATTTCTTGATTTCTGCAAGGCTTTTGACAAAGTCCCCATGATATTCCTGTAGGCAAATGGATGAAGTGTGGGCTTAAACAGTTAGGTAGATCTGGTTGACAGACCAAAGCCAAAGAGTGCTCACCAATAGTTGTCCTTCATTCTGGAGAAACATACCCCAGGGTCCTGTCCTGGGACTCAGGTTGTTGCAGATGACACCAAATTGGAGAAGTAGCTAATACCTGAATAGTATTTACTAAATCGCAGTCAGAATTCAAAATGAGTCTTTAAACAGAGGCTGAATTGCCATCTTTCAGGAGTGTTGGAGTTGCGTATGAAGTGCACTGAACTAGATGGTCCTTGTGATCCCTTTCAGCTCTGCGATCCTGTGCTTCTATGAAAAAGGTAAATATGATATAATATAACAACAGCAGAAATGTTAAATGTCTCTATAGAACAAGAGCAGCAATAATGTCTGTCAAGAGAGCGACGCATTGTAGACTAATGGCTGCAGACTGAGTTGCTTATAATGGAGGAAGAAGGTTGGTTTAAAAGAAAAAGAAAAATCTAGCAACTCTACTTTAGTAATGTTTATACATTATTGTAATAATACACAGTTTTGAATAGCGCTTTTGAATGTCCAAGGGATTTCATGTGCTTTATCTAGTTGTAAACTCATTAAATCGGAGAATTGTAACACTCACCATCTCTTTCCACTGGTAATGCAGCCTAAGGCAGATGAGAATTGCAATTGAACATCATTGGGAGGGCTACGTGTTTCACAGATCTGCCAAATCCTGTGACAACAAAGAGTCCAAGGGCCAATTTTCCACCCCTGTTACCTATTGTTGAAAGTGGAAGGGACCAGATGTTTTCTCTGAGTTTCCTAAAATCTCTTTTGTTGGCATCCAAGAGTGTCAGTTTTCCTTTTTTGGCCAAAATGGTTTTTTTCTAGGTAGAAGGGGGGAGATAGCCAAGGGATGAGGAAAAGGTGTGGGCCCTACGGTCCCTCAATTGTCCATCTTTCCTTTCATGTGAAATGTTAGTATCCCACATTTTGCAGACAGAGAAAGCGAGGCTGAGACTACAGCCCTTCCATGAGTTGTATTTACTAAATCACAGTCTTAATTTCAGTGGTAGAAAGAAGGTAGATCAGCAACAGTTTCTAATGCCCTGTGGTTTAAAAAATGACAACAGAAGGTTTGTCTTTTTTTTCTGAATTAGATAAGAAAGTCTGGCAACAAGAAAACAGGAGTAGATTTGAGTGTGAGTCCCCATTCTAGTACTGAAACAAAGTACAGTGGAACCTTATTATACGCGGGGGATCCGTTCCGGATCCCTCCGCATATAAAAAAATCCGCCTATGCTCGAGCCCCATTGTTTCCAATGGGGCTCGTGCGCGGCGGCACAATGGGTGCGCGCGCCCATTCAATTGAATGGGACGCGCCGCCCCGCGTGCGCCGGCGGCTTTGAGCGCCTATGCTCAAAGCCGCCTATAAAAAGACCGCGTATGCGGAGGCGCCACTGTATATGCCTGGGCTCAGCATGTGCTCTGGCACATTTGTTCCACAAATTTCTAACCTAAGTACTTTGCATTTGGCTTTCAACTGAGTTTCAACTGAAAAAAACCTTTTGACGAAGGTTCTTCCAGAACCTTCTGCTAAGTGTTTGAAGATCAGTTGCAGGTTGAGTTGCCAACTTCAAGTCAGATAATTTATCAGTCTATCCCAATATTACCCATTCTGACAGCAGCTTTCTGTTTTAAACCATTAGGTTCCCTGGTCCTTTAGTTGTGATCCTCATCCAGTGCACTTTATTTTTGCTTCAGTGGGTCAGAAGGATGAGATTTGGAAGAAATGGTAGAACCATGCTGCTTAGGATGAGGAACATGTGGCACTCCAGCGAATATTCTACTGCAAGCCTCATTTAACCTAGCTCAGATAGCCAAATTGTGTGGCAACATGGGAGTTGCAGTGCAACATCACTTGGAGCCCCACAAATTGCTCAGCCCTGACCTGGATGTCCTGAGAAGAGGTGCCAAGTGTGAAAGATTTTCAAGGGAGAATCTGTGCACTCAAGATAGATTCATTCACTTTTGATATGGCACAAGCTGCTATCATTCCTTTGCAAGCGTTGCATAGATGTCTCCCACATATCACTGTGCACCATTAAACTATTTGATGAATGTGGAAATTTCAAGTAGCCCTCTTGGAAGAATTCAAAGATATAGCCATGTTAGTCTGTAGAATCAGAGGTACAGAGAGATCTTATAGCATCTTTGAGACTAACTGAAAGAAAGAAGTTGTCAGCATGAGGTTCCGGAGACTTCAGACTACTTTCTCACATGCAGACTTAAGTCTAGGAAAGTTCATGCTGACAACTTCTTTCTTTCAGTCTCAAAGGTTCTCTACACCTCTGGGAAGGTAAGAGTCCATCTGAATTTTTCCTTCCTAAAGAAGCTAGCCAACCCACCTAGGAGTTTCTCACACAGGAGGAATTTCTCTTAATTTTGAATGAAAAGAAAGCGGGGCCAGAACACATTAACGTGAATTTGCTAGTTTAGCGAATTTACGTGAATTCGAATTGTGTTCAAACTGACTTCCCATTGCCCTAAAATAGCTTGCCATTGCCTGAAATTGTGTGTGGTAGTCTATCACGCAATAACGTGAAACCCCATGAATGCGTTCGGATTGCCATTGGATTATACTTCCAATTTCCCTTGTCCCAGAAACATCATTGCCTTCAGGTTCTTTCTAAAGCATCAGAGAGACATCTGCTTCATTTCAGACAAAGCACAAATCTGATTTTATTCAGCCAGGTGAGTCTCCATCTTCCCATTCCCCCAGTCTCTCATAGAAACCAGGTGCTTTGCCACAGGGTAAAATCAGCTTCAACCACCCCACTGCAAGTACACAAAAGACCACAGATGTGTGTTGTTTTTTTGTGCCTGGGGCACATCCCTGCGCTTTGTAATAAAAGGTTGGGTTTTTCTATCCTTGCATCAGCACATTAAGCATTTAAAAATTAATAGGAAGCAGCGCTGTGTGTGTTTTTAAGTGAACAAAACAGTAGCACTGGGACATCACTGATCCTTGGCTCCAGTTATAAATAGGAAGGGATTTACTGGACAGAGTGGTAATTTCGTTAGTGTTTGTTCATGAGTAGAATGCCCCCCCCCCCAATTACACACATTTGATTTGAGATGTACATTTTGAGAAGTCAAGCAAAAAATGCTTGCTCCTGTGGTCTTGTAATGTTGCAGAATCCGTTGCAAGCATTACCTCTGCCCAAAGAATCCTAGGTGGCCATCCAGTATTTCCTTACCTTGTGGGCCAATTGTTAAGACTCTCTGTGAAAGAACATGTTATGTGTGGGCAAAAGCAATATATAAGACTCCCTCATAGAAGTGCTGTGAACAGATAACTGAGAGAAAAAAGAAAAGATAGAGTCATAGAGTTGGAAGAGACGCCAAGGGCCATCCAGTCCAACCCCCTTCCATGCAGGAACTCACAGTCAAAGCACCCCTGACAGATGGCCATCTAGCCTCTGTTTAAAAACCTCCAACGAAGGAGACGCCACCACTCTCCAATGGAATGTCTTCCACTGTCAAACAGCTCTTACTGTCAGGAAGTTCCTCCTAATGTTGAGGTGAAATCTCTTTTCCTGGAGCTTGCATCCATTATTCCAGCTCCTGTTCTCTGGAGCTGCAGCAAAGAAGCTTGCTCCCTCCTCAATATGACACCCTTCAAAAACTTAAACAGGGCTATCATATCACCTCTTAACCTTCTCTTCTCCAGGCTAAACATCCCCAGCTCCCTAAGTCGTTCTTCATAGGGCATGGTTTCCAGACCCTTCACCATTTTAGTGGCCCTCCTTTGGACCTGCTCCAATTTCTCAACATCCTTTTTGAATTGTGGTGCCCAGAACTGGACACAATATTCCAGGTGGGGCCTGACCAGAGCAGAATAGACTGGCACTTCTACTTCTCTTGATCTTAGACACTATACTTTTATTGATGCAGCCTAAAATCACATTGGTCTTTTTAGCTGTTGTATCACACTGTTGACTCAAGTTCAACTTATGGTCTACTAGGACTCCTAGATCCCTTTCACAGTACTATGCACAACCTACTGTTCCCATATCCATTAATATATGCAGATCTTTGCTTGGTAAGATAGAGAAATTAAATTTAGCGTTTGAAGGCTGACAGCATCTCCATCTGTCTGCAGATCTCGTTCCTGCTCCATCCCCTTTTCTTTCCAAGGCTAAACATAGTCAATTATTTTCAACTTTTCCTTCTTTCTGCCTTGTTGCAACAGGGCTTTCTTGGTGGCTATTGTTACTCTGCTCCTCACATTTCATTAGTCATGCCACAAACTCATGATTGTGGGCCAGATCTGAGAATCAGCTACTGAGTTCGATGAAAAATTAAAATTAAAAGGCAGCAACCTAAGGCTAGGAGTTCAAAATGGAAGGCAGCATAGAGGCCAAGCAGAAAAGTGCTATGCGTATGCAGGCTGGAGCCTAGACATTAGACTAGGCACCAAACCTGCATGAGTTTGACAAAGAGAGAGTATGTATAGAAATCTAAAGAAATCTTAAATGAGAAACTGTATTTAAAATGGTGTGTGTGTGCCTTCAAGTCACCTGTTGACTCATGGTGGCCTCCAAGAATTTCATAGGGTTTTCTTAGGCAAGAAATACTCAGAGATCATTTTGCCAGTTGCTTCTTCCGACATATAGCCAACAGCATCTGGTGTTTGTGGGTGGTCTCATATTCAGGTACTAACCAGGGTTGACTTGCTTAGCTTCCAAGATCAGGCAGGATCTGGTGCCTTTATGGTATTTAAAAGGTAAAGGTTTCCCTTTTGACAAAGCTGTCAAGTTGTATCCAACTGTAGGGAGTGGTGCTCATCTTGGTTACGAAGCCAAGGGATTCAGCGTTGTCCAAGACAACTCTGTGGGTCATTGGGACTGACTGGCATGCTTTGCCTCTACACCACCTAAAGTTTTCCTGATGCAAAACATGAAGACCTCTTGAGAAAGACAGTGTTCTCCACATAGGAGTGTGTCACTTCACAAAGGAAGGAGACCTGCTGGACTCCAAGGAAATGTCTTCTTTGAATTGCAAATGGACATTAAATTTCCTTGAAGCTGAAATTGTACCAGTGACCACATTGCCAAAGGGGGAGGATGTTGGATTTGCTATATGGCCAACACAGCTGCCCCTAGATATCATTCACAGTGATTGGAGTACCCAGTTGAACTCCAAAAAATCTGGCAGGCTACAAATTTGAGAAAAACTGGACTACATGACAATGTCTGGTTTCCACCTAATGCATGCACCCACATATGGTAGGGTTAATAGGATAAAAATGCTAATATAACAGAGGGCATGTTTCAGAAGGCACTTAGCACACAAACTTCACACACCCCGCTCCCCATGCACCGTACCCTGCTAGCTACTCACTGGCTAGGATTCTGCACCAGGAGATCATACAATCACAGAGTTGCCATTGCATCCAACCCTATTCTGCCATGCAGGAATTAAGCACTCCTGAAAGATGGCCATCCAGCCTTGGTTTCAAAACCGCCAAAGGAGACTCCACCACACTCCAAGAGAGTGTTTCACTCTCAAACATCTCTTACTCCATCTTCAGTATGACATCCCTTCAAATATTTAAACAGAGATATTGTATTACCTCTTAATCCTCTCTTCTACAAGCTGCTCCTCATAGGGCAGTTTCCAGACCCTTCACCATTTTGGTTGCCCTCCTTTGGACACATGGCTCCAGTTTCTCAACACCTTTTTGAATTGTGGTGCCCAGAACTGGGCACAATATTCCAGGTGAGGCCTGACGAAAGCAGAATAGACTGGAACTATTACTTCCCTTGATCTAGACACTATATTTCTATTGATGCAGCCTAAAATCACATTGGCCTTGTTAGCTGCCGCATCACACTGTTGACTCATGTTCAGCTTGTGGTCTACTAGAACACCTAGATCCTTTTTACATGTAGTCTCCATAAGCCAGGTGTCTCCCATCCTATATCAGTGCATTTCTTTTTCTTTCTTTCTTTCTTTTTGGTCCTAAGTGCAGTACCTTACATTTCTCCCTGTTGAAATTCATTTTGTTAGCTTTGGCTCAGCTTTCTAATCTATTCAGATCACTGACCATCACTGATCACTTCCCTTTCAGACAGTGGCTGTATTGCTGGGGGTCACTGGGTAACTTACAAGGGGTGTATATGTGTGTACTTTGAGGGGGGGAAGAATGCTGACTTAAACAAGGAGCAAAAAAGTGAGTTGCAATATCATAAGACAGATGCAAAACATTGCAACTTATAAAAGGATGCCCAAAATGTTAACTGTAAGAACATCCTTACAGGGCAACATATCATTATGTTGACAAATCCAGTGACTTAACACACACACCAACTTTTTACACAGAAACAACACGGGACTGACTACAGAGGTGAAAGGAAGATTTTATTTGTCTTATTTCTCCTTCTTCCTGTCAAGTGTAGTGTACATGGCCACCAAATAGCTACATACATTAACAAGAAGCAGTTACAACAGGGAATTTGTTATCAACTGTTTTCCCCGTTCCTCTGCATTACTGGGGAGATGGGGGTGAGCCCTGACTCTAGCCCAACTTTATCCAGCCTGGTACGTGAAAATTTAATGTCACCTGGGTTTTCAAAATCAGTATTTGCCAAAATTTATAAAGTTCAAATGAAACTGGCAGACTTGACCATCCATAATCAGTGTCCTCTAAGTTGAGTTGGGCTTCTCCTAACATCCCCAGCCAGCATGACCTCAGGGATGATGCAGGTTGTTGCCCAACTCATTGGAGAGACCCCTGGGTTGTGACAAGGGTTGCCTAGCATTGTGTGTTTCTACCACAAATCTGTCTGAAAACTTTGTAGGACCATAGGAAAGGGGAAACCTTTTGAGAGAGGCAAATCTGCATCGCATCATGGCAAGCAAGGCTTCCAATCCAGGTGAGGGAACAGTGCTATGAGAGTCACGCCTGAAATGGATGTTGCTATATTTAAGATAATTTCCCCCCCAAAGCCAATGACAAACTGGCACTCTGAAAAACTTAAGAATCAGGAATGACACAGGAAGGCAGTATATTTGGAGATGGGAGAAGATCAGGGTGGACAATCTGTAGTCTTCTCAGAGTTGTCTGAATTTAACTCTGATAAGGGCTGCAGGACACTTCCTTCATCCTTGATCTACTCAGTGATTCCCAAACTCTAGGCTCCCAGGTGTTTTGAACTTTAGCTCCCAGAATCGCTGACTATTGGCCAAGATAGCTGAGGCTTCTGGCAGCTGAAGTCCAAAATACCTGGAAAACCAGTGTTTATAATTGCTGATCTACATTATCAAGAATAAAAAGCAATACTCCAAGGGGGAAGGCTAGTGGAGAAGCCACTGATGTGCCAGAAGATGGGAAACCTGTGGCCCTCTAGATGTTGGAGTGCACTTCCCATCCTTCCTGGGCAACAGCTGTGCAAGCTGGACTTTAAGTCTAACAACCTCTGGAAGGAGAAGGCTCCTCACTAAGAGTGCTCTGACCACATTTATCACAACCGGTGAAGATGTTGCGAGGATGTCTTGTTGTACCAGCTCTAGCTTGGTTCTCTCTTTTTCAGGCACTTGCTGAGAGATTGGCTGATGTTGCAAAACAGCAAAAAAGGAGAGACAAGGTCTCCAGTGTGTTTAAAAGCTGCATTGCCCTGGCCCTAAGTTTACAAAGCTGGGAAGATGGCCAGCAAGTGCAAGAGTACTTAAACTTTCAACTCCCCCAAGAACAAATTCTACTCCTGTGTGAAGTTTCCATGTAATTAAAAACAGCAAGCAAAATGGTTTTCCATTTCAATGGACAAGGTATTTTTTAAAAAGGTAAAAGTTGGGGTGTTTATTTTAGCACAGCTAAGTGCAGTCAGCCCTCCACATTCACTGGAGTTAGGGGGGCACAGGAGCCATACGAAAGTGGGGAAATTGTGAATAACTCTAGGCACCCCAAACCATATTAAGCACACAAAAAATCACGATTTAACCCACCATGGATGCCTTTGAGGCAGTGGGGTTCCTTTGCAAGGCAGAAGCTGGTGACTAGCAGGGCTTGCTGCTGCCCAACACCATTTTTAATAGGCACTTACAAGCCTTGTTGCACATTTTCAGTTTTGCAAGACTTGCAACCCCTATTTAAAATGGCATAGGACAACAGCAGAGGAAACAACAAATAATCTGTAAATAATCAAACCCTCCAAAATTAAGCTCGCAAATGCAAGGGCTGACTGTACTGCTAAGGACAAGTAAGTCCTCTTTTCAGCAGGTCTTTGAGGTGGCTACTGCCACTTACTGGCCACTATGAGTATAGTCTTAAGATAAATTAGAAGGATTACTGAGTAGGAAAGACTGTGTGAAAGAATTGATGATGCAGAGAAACTAGCCAAAAATAAGTCACATCAGAGGAAGTTACTTTCTTTGGACACCAGCTCCCCAAATCTCCAAGCCAGTATGGTCACACTTGGCATATGCACAACAAAATGCCAAATGTATACTCTAGTGTGGTTCTTAAAAAGCACAGAAACTTTGCCAGAGGGGAGGGGAAAAAGACATTGAAACTGGCAATCGCACAGAAGGAGAAATCATAGAGACACAAATGCACAGACATGAACTGCTGAGCACATCTCCTGGAGGTTGCAGTTTTTGTACAGTTCTCATTGTTGTTTCCAACAACTAACCCTCTCAGAAAGAGATGGGGTGAAAATCTAAAACTTGTCTTGCCTTTGTGGATCTTTATTTTTTTAAATCTGTCTACCATCTGACTGTCAGTCTGGATTCAGGAATAGAGCCTTTTAAAAACACAAACTGACAATGCTCAATATACATGTGAATATATATTGAATGAAATATATACTGAATGAAAACAAAGTGACATATCTGACAATGCCTCAGCAATTGAGAAGGAGTGACTAACAAGAGAACGCTCCTTGGGAAAAAAAGGCCTTGCTGCTCTGTTCTACAAAGGTGAGCTGCTGATGCTCTGGGAGGAGGTCAAGCATGAGCCCTTACATAAGGGAGGCAGCTGTGAGCTGAAGAGAGATGGAGAGGGGACACTGTTCCAGAAGGCAAAAGAAGAAGGGGCAAAGGGGCAATTCTGCTCTTAATGACTTATATGGTAAAATTGTTCCTACAGACTAGAAAGACTCCCGATCAGCTCTGTCCTGCCCAGTTCTCTGTGTTCCCATCCAAGCAAGGACGGGGGGGGGGGGGTATGACCACTACTAGAAATGAAACACGCAGCCCTAGGACCTCACCTTTGGGCCAGTACTGAGTCTGGATATTTTAGCAGTCTTTGCTTCCCCTCTGATGACGTTTCTCCCTTACTCTACACCTCTCCTCCTGGGGAGAGTACTAGATCCATCCATTTGTCCTCCTCCTCCAAAGCCAGGACTATATTGGGGATGGGAGTGGAGAGTTGAGCCTACACTTTGTCAAATCTGAAGAAGTGGGCAAAAAAAGGCAGGAAGAGGAGTTCCAGCAAAGCATTCCAATGGCCGTGGCGCAGTCCTCTCCTCAGTGTAGTTTCAGTGCACCAGCTGCACTGTCAGCCAATAGAGAATCAGGGGCTGGAAAGCCGCAGCCGCCAGCATGATGTACATCTGCGCCCGCCCGCTCGGCCGACTCAAGCCCTCTTGCACCATGGAAGGGAGGATCTTCATCCGTAAGGAACGTACCTGAGGAGTATCAGAGGATTGGTAAGAAGGTTGCTCTCATTTCCTTTAACTTTATTGGACATGAAGGGGAATTTCCCCCATTAATCAGATACAGGACTACTACAACCTCCATCAGCTCTTGCCTGAATGGTTGAGGACAATGGGTGCTCTAATGTACTTGGTTAGACATTTGTCCAGTTATTAAAGTGTGCAGAAATATCCCTGTTGAGGGGCACCAGAGTCTTGCTGTCAGGCTTGGTGGGGGGAAACTTTCTCATCCCCTCCCCAATTATCCATCTATCTGTCTGTCTGTCTGTCTGTCTGTCTATAAAAATATTGTAAGGTTCCCAGTCTCTTGGCTTCTGAATTGGGTAGTGGTGATGGCAAGTCGCAACTCTTTCACCTAGCTTCTTATATTAACCTTTAGTGCATTCTTTTTATTCATTTTGTTCTCTTGATTTATTGTTTTGTTTTATGATTTGTTATGCACTGCTTTGGAGCAAAAAGCAAAGCATAGAAATATTAATAACAGTAAATTTGTCCACCCAGGGAGTTTCTCCCTCTTCTGGTTATCCATAGCACTAGACCTCAAGAGTTGTTCGTTGACATTGACATCCCAGAAACACCAGGAGCCCTGAAAGAAGCACTGCCAATACTGCCCTCCCTCATTGTCACGACATTTTCTCTTACTCCGTCCTTCACCACTTTTTGCAGGCTTTTTATGGTTCTGCTGGAAAGGACCACAAAGACCACATAATCCAAGCCCTGCCGTGCAGGAATGAACAAATAAAGCACTTGAAGCATGGCCAACCAAACTCTTAAAAATGTCCACAGAAGGGACAGTCGACCACCTTCTGAGACTGTCTTAACTACTGAAGAGCTCTTACAGTCAACATGTTTTTCCTAATGTTCAGGTGAATCTCTTTTCATTTTTGTACTTGTTTTTGGGAGCCCTGGAAAATTCAATTCATCTTCACCTGGGATGTCTTGCTCAAAGCTTGGAAATAACACATTACTTGCATTTAGTTCCTTCTCCCCACAGGAACAAGTTATGACTAAAGATGCATCCGCACTACAGAAATAAATCTGGTTGACACCACTGTAACTGCCATGGCTCAATGTTGTGGAATTCTAGGAATTGCAGTTTGTTGTGGCACTAGACCTCTCTGACAGAGGTTAAATGTCTCACAAGACTACAACTCCCAGATTTCCATAGCAATGAGCCATGGCAGTTAAAGTGGTTATTGCTGCAGTGCGGATGCAACCTAAGTTGTTCTCAAGTTATAACTTGGTGAGGGATCACACTTCACTTTTCTAACAACTGTAGGTTCTTGATCACTTCTGCAGCTACAGGAGTGTGGCCTTAATAAACGGTGAGGGAGAAAAAGCAGATTGTTCAAATGCTCACTTGTTTGGGCTTCATGCTCTGTTGTGTGTGTATCAGAGGCCATACCCACCAAATTCCTCTCTCACAAAAGGTACTCACCATGAAATACATAAGTGCACAAGAGGCCCAGGCCAAGGCAATATAATAGCCATTGCTGCCAAAGATCAGACCACCCACCACAGCGAGGATCATCCTGGGACAAAGAAATTTCAAGGGTTAGTATGGTACAAAGGTTAGGGTGCCATACTAGACTTGGAGAGTTCTGGGTTCAAAACGGCACTCTCATCCTAACTCTACCTCACAAGGTAGTGTGGAGGATCAAGAAGGGAGAATTTCATATATCACTACTACCTCTTTTGAGGAAGAATTGGATATTAACCTGGTAAAATTAATGCTCAAGTCCCACCGTCAAAGATGCCATAGGCATATGAAATACCAAGATTCACAGATGGTAAAATATATGCCTTCTCAACATGGGGCTCTTTGTGTGTTGAAAAGGTCTAGATCAGCGTAGGCATACCTCAATTTAGGAGAAAGAATAGTTGGTGCTTACTGCGAGATGGTCTTTCTGTGTAGTGTATATACAGAGGACATCCTGACCCTCTGCACACTTTGTAGTCATATGCTTTGGTGTAAAGATGCCTGGGTTTTCCTGCTGTCCAGGTCAGCTAATTTTGCTTTTCATTTTGGAGAAGTTGATTACTGCTATATCCCCGGTATCTAAGCAACTGATAAGTTGAGTGATAACAATTCCGTTCTTATGGTTTTTTTCTTTTTTGCTCCTTCTTGAATAAAATCTAGCTCCGTTCTTTTTTCTTTTTTGCTCTCTCTTGAATAAAAAGTCCACAGAGGCCTGCCTTCAAAGTATCCTATAATATGGCTTCCATGATATTAGGCATTTTATTTTCCAAACAAATTTTTTTTAAATGGAATCTTCTATTTGGGTATTAAAGTTTTTATTGATGATGAGAGTAACGTTAAATCTCCCTATCTGCTTTTTGTGTATTTCTGGCCCATGTTATCAGGCTAAAATGAAAGCTCATGCTGCCAGCTTCTATCTTTCAGTTAGTCACAAAGGTGTCACACGATTCCATTGGATGTAATATGTTAGAAATAACTTTAACGTGTAACGCGCTGCTTTTTTGGCCAAATGACCCAATGGCGACCAGTATCATTATCCCTGCCATGTAAAGAATCATAGAATCAGAGTTGGAAGAGACCGTGGCCATCCAGTCCAAACCCCATTCTGCCGTGCAGGAACTCATAACCAAAGCTGACAGATGGCCATCCAGCCTCTGTTTAAAAACCTCCGAAGGAGGAGACGCCATCACTCTCCAAGGGTAACACTGTTGAATAGCTCTTACTGTTTGTTTACTATTTTTACTCATTTTTAGAGGCTAAAAATACTTTCTTGGGGCATTCAGAGTTTTTGCCCCCTAAAATTCAGACCAGGACCTTGCTTTTTAAAAGCAAGTAAAAAAGAAACTAAATAGCTGCGATAACATGACAAGTAATGTAACAAACTACTTTTCTGCGGTGTTTAACAAGTTACCGAATGGGGTTCTTTTAACAAATTTCACCAATTACATTTTGAAAAGTAACTTTCCAAGCTCTGCACTTACCCAACATATTTGTAGCCACAGTAAGCAAGCAAATCAAAAGTGCCCAGATCACTCTGAACTGTTGCCAAATACAAACCCAGCAAGAGCGCAAGAACCTCAATGACCACCCACACAAAGGCTGTGCTTGCACACATTCCAAGGACCTCCGGAGAGAACCTACGAGGGAGCAAGGAAAGCAAGAGTTTTCAAAACGCCGCCTTGAGTCCATATAGTGGGAAAACGTTGGGATATAAGAAAATAAAATAATAATAATAATAATATGTATTTCCCCCTTTTCTAAACTATGTGTTTGCATTTCATTTTCCAATGTGCAGTTTTCCATGTGCAGACAGACAGACAGACAGATAGAATCAAAATCGTAGAGTTGGAAGAGACTCCAAGGGCCATCCAGTCCAACCCCATTTTGCCATGCAAGAACTCTCAATCAAAGCACCCCGACAGATGGCCATCCAGCCTCTGTTTAAAGACCTTCAAGGAAGGAGACTCCAACACTCTCTGAGGGAGTGTGTTCCACTGTCGAACAGCCTTTACTCTCAGGAAGTTCCTCCTAATGTTGAGGTGGAACCTCTTTTCTTGCATCCATTGTTCTCTGGAGCAGCAGAAAACAAGCTTGTTTCCTCCTCAATATGACATCCCTTCAAATATTTAAACAGGGCTATCATATCCCCTCTTAAGCGTCTCTTCCCCCAGCTAAACACCCCCCAGCTCCCTAAGGCGTTCCTCATAGGGCATGGTTTCCAGGCCCTTCACCATTTTAGTTGCCCTACTTTGGACATGCTCCAGTTTCTCGACATCCTTTTTAAACTGTGGTGCCATAACTGGACACAATATTCCAGGTGGGGCCTGACCAAAGTAGAATAGAGTGGCACTATTACTTCCCTTGATCTAGACACTATACTTCTATTGATGCAGCCTAAAATTGCATTGGCCTTTTTAGCTGCTGCATCACATTGTTGACTCATGTTCAATTTGTGGTCTACTTAAGACTCCCAGATCCCTTTCACATGTATAAGTGTCTCATTCAGCCAGGTGTCACCCATCCTGTATCTGTGCATTTCATTTTTCCGCCCTAAGTGCAGTACCTTACATTTCTCCGTGTTGAAATTCACCCAACAAGCAAATGTGGGCCCCCCAATGTAGGTTAAATTCTTAACAAAAACAACTGCAACAATCAATGGTAGAAAAGGAACACCAAGAACATTATCAGTGAGTGAATGTCCACACAAAAAGGCATGTTTCATTGGAAACTGAGCAGAGTTTCTGCCTCCCTAACTTAAGGAAGAGAGTTCCAAAGTATGAGGGCCACCACTGACAAGACCCCACAATCATGAAGTTGCAATTGTAGAATAACCAATAGGACAGTTATTCAAACAGGAACATTTTTCCCCAAATGATGTGTGCTGTTAATTAGATTTCAAGGCTAGATCTATATACATCATTTCTGAGAAGAACAAATTGGGTAATTTCACGTGAAAATGCATTTCTCACACATCCCTAGTCAGGAAAGTGTCCCCTCCACATTAACACTCTAGTTTGGAAATGTATTCCTAATAATGTCAACAAGAAGTAGTGGGGACACCCCACATTCTTACCTTTTCTGTAGGCCAAGAGCCATCCCGGCAAGCAGGATATAGGTAATAAAGGCCATACCTGAAGGATAAATAGCATCATCATCATCATTATCACCACCACCACCACCATCACCATCATCATCATCATCATCATATCTCTTCTGGCAGTCAAAAAGGTCCTTTGGGAAACTGTTGCCAGTCCTGGCTGGTTGGAGCCAACATTTCCCAGATGACCTAAGTATACAGAGCAGATTGTATGAGAGGAGGCAATCCTGTGGGTAACCTGGACCCAAACTATATAGGGTTTTTAAAGGTAATAACCAACACTCAGTACTTTGCCTGGAAACTATTTGGTAGTATAGGCAAATTACTCTTGGTTGCCCAAATTTGCACTATCAGGATAGTATCATTCCACACTGCAGGGAATATGAACTATCATCTTGAGTACAAAATCTTACTGCCACTTCTGCTCCTGAACTGGTCACAATTCCAGACCTCTCCGTAACTTTGTTTGATACTGAATGCTAGCAAACATTATTGCTATAAGGTAAGCTTTGCTGGTGGCAACTGAAGCAGTAGAGGATTTACAGCACAGAAGTTTTCCAGTCTTTTCTCTGATGGGGTCCAGCATTCCCACACAGCTAATAGGCCCCATAACAACTAATTCTGCTCAAGCTATCCCTGGTTGGGGGTGTACTCTGAAAGGTGGACTCCCAAGGGCTACACACAGCAGAAGAAAACAAAGAAAAGTGTGCAAGTGGGATCTATTTCCTTCCTCTCAAAGTTATGTGCAGCCAGGTTAGTAATATGAAAAAAAATGCATTCCCCCCAGTCCATTCAAGCTGCCAAACTAATGCAAAAAGTGTCAAAAACAACCACTAAATACAAGTTGACTCTTTCTATACCACTGGACAACGGTGGACGTTTGGACATGAAGGACGGGAAAACCCATCTGCCTGATGGCAGAGGCCCAATCTGCTACACTGCCTCTTTCAATCTTCTCTGTTACAACTGTCTATCAGAAGAAAGCAAAATTTAAAAAAGAAGTTACACATTTTTTGTTCAAACAAGTCCTGAAACGTACTTCTTGGGTTTTCTCCTCAAACCCATACCCATGTATTTATCTGCTTTTGTTTGTACTTTACTTTCAGTTCTTGGAGCTGGGAGTCATAGAATCCTAGAGTTGGAAGAGACCCCAAGAAGGGCCATCCAGTCCAACCTCATTCTGCCATGCAGGAACTCTCAATCAAAGCATCCCCGACAGATAGCCATCCAGCCTCTGCTTAAAGACCTCCAAAGGAGGAGACTTCACCAGATTCCAAGGGAATGTGTTCCACTGTTAAACAGCCCTTACTGTCAGAAGTTAGGCCAGGTAACTACATAAAGTTAGTACCAGGTGTTAGGCCAGGTAAACTACATAAAGACAAAAAGCATATAATATCTCCAAAGGCTATTTCATACTCACTGGGAATATAGAGGTCAGGTGCATTGACATCCTGTCTGGGAGTAAGAGGCACGTCTCGATGGTAGCGAACCTCCCAGTTCTGAAAGAAGAAAGATCACCACATTTGTATGTACATTATCAAACATTGCCTGCCAGAGCACCATTTTGAAATACACTTGGTTCCCCACATTTGTGGCTTTGGTTATTTATGGATTTGATTAATATGTTCTCTCTAGGAATCTCTAGGTCCTCTAGTGTGACTCTATGGTCAACGTCCACCAAACGCTATGCAGGAGGACCTAGCGATTCCTAGAGAGAATACTTCTCTAGGGATTTCAATCCCCTTGGCCACATATTTCCCCATTGATCCATCTGTATATTACCGTATAACCAAAACGCCCATTTTATCATACCATCTTTAACTTACACAGATACACAAATACCATCATCTTTAACTTGTTCTTCCATTTCAAATTTCAATGGAAATATGTACATTTTAAGAATCACATTTGCCATCTGTACACAACTGCATTTCACATTTCCTTATTTTTGTTCAAAACTGTAGAACTTTCTTTATTCCTTTTAAATCTTTCCAGTAGGAAAGCCATTGAAAACTATAACCGTCTACTGTAGATGTGTTTTTATCCATTTTAAATATTTCCAACAACTATAACACAGAAAACCATTGAAAACTGTAATCCTCCACTATTAACTGCTCTCTTGAATTATTTTTATTTTCTCCTTGACAAATCTCCAAGAGGTACTGATACGCTAACCATCTTTCTTTACCTATTGTTTCTCTTCTATAAAAGGCTTCCTGTGCTAAGAACCATAAAGGCATTTTGGAACACAGCCTGGGTTTATATTTATTCCATATTACCAATAAGGCATGTCTCAAAAAAACTTTTTTTTAAACCTACATCATCATAGAATCATAGAGTTGGAAGAGACCCCAAGGGCCATCCAGTCCAACCCCATTCTGCCATGCAGGAAATCTCAGTCAAAGCATCCCCGACAGATGGCCATCCAGCCACTGTTTAAAGACCTCTAAGGAAGGAGACTCCACTACACTCCAAGGGAGTTTGTTCCACTGTCAAACAGCCCTTGCTGTCAGGACATTTCTCCTAATGTTGAGCTGGAATCTCTTTTCCTGGAGCTTGCATCCATTGTTCTGGGTCCTGTTCTCTGGAGCAGCAGAAAACAAGCTAGCTCCTTCCTGAATATGACATCCCTTCAAATATTTAAACAGGGCTATCATATCACCTCTTAACCTTCTCTTCTCCAGGCTAAACATACCCAGCTCCCTACGTTTCTCCGCATAAGGCATGGTTTCCAGGCCCTTCACCCTTTTAGTCACCCTCCTCTGGACACGTTCCACCTTCTCAACATCCTTTTTTGAATTGTGGTCCCCAGAGCTGGACACAGTATTCTAGGTGAGGCCTGAGCAAGACAGAATAGAGGGGCACTATTACTTCCCTTGATCTAGACACTATACTTCCATTGATGCAGCCTTGAATCGCACTGGCCTTTATAGCCACCGCATCACACTGAGTAAGGTTTTTTTTTAAATGCTTAAGAAATAAATTGAATAAAAAAATTAAAAAGGGGGAGATAAATGGAATAACGTTTTTTCTTTATGTAAAGTGTTATTTCTGTTCAACTTCTTAAAAATAAAATAGTGATTAAAAAAAGAAATGGAGCAATGAGAAAAATTTAGACAGTGAGCTTTTCAGATATCAGGAATACTATAACAGAAGTGGTTTTAGACTAGAAAAGTGTACTTTATAAATAAAAGTTAATAATAATAATAATAAATACTATAGAGGTTCACTATATTTTGCTTTAAGTTTCCTGGGATGGGAGGGCAAGAAGTTCAATTTTAGTTAAGATTGTTATATGTAGTTATTTGGTTTAGGTTAGTTTCATTTAATATATATGTAATATAGTGTTTTTTAAGGAGAGGGACAGAGAGGGGAAATCAGGGTTTTTAGATTATTTTTAGATTGTTAGGTTATTTGTGTGTGTGTTTTGTAGTTGTGCTGTATTTAGATATTTTGCTGTTGTTTGCTTTTTTAATTTCTATATTATGATTTACTTACAAATAAACAATTTAGACTCAATGAGTGAGTTCTTCTGGGTCTTCTCTACGTCTCCTTTCTTTGTCATCATTTTAAGATTAATTTTAAGATTAATTTTTCAGTTTGTGTATTATGTGGGCTCCACTCTGGGCCCACAACATACTCCAACTCCCAGAATTTCATAGCCTTGAGCCAGAGCAGTTAAAGTGGTGCCAAACCGGGTTATTTCTCCAGTGTGGATACAGCCCAAGTTTCATGACTGTGATTTGCCTGAAGGCTCTTGCATACGTACCAGACATTTTTCTACAAAGAAACCATCTAAATTGGCCACTTCCAAATAATTCAATAATCATCTTCAAAGTGTCAGACAAAATTGAATCTATGATTTAAAAAAAAAACAACCCAGATTTTTGTAGGTGTTGAAAAATATCAACCTGAATTATTTGGAACTTTATGCAATTTCCTAAGGTACATCTCTCTCTCAGGAAATGCGCCAAAAAAATAACTGAACACTTGAAAGGACTAAAATCATATTTTGAGAAGTACTTCTCAAAACCTGGGGAAAAGAACTGGTTTGAAAGTCCCTTTGTAGAAGAATGCTTCCAAGATGGCAGATTATCAATCAAGGGAAAAGAGAAACCGATTGAGCTTCTGATTGATACAACAGTACTCTAAAAGCTAAATTTAAATAAAAATCCATTATTCACTTTTGGGCAGACATCAGCAGAAACTATGAACAGCTTTCCGACAAGGTGCTTATGGTAAGTTTCTGTTGCCACTTTCAAATGTGGAGCTTGTGAAAAGGGCTTTCTCTTGTTATATATTAATATATTTATATTTATATATCTTTATATTAAAAAAACAAATACCGTAGTAAACTGAAAGAAGTTCCAGATTTCAGACTGTATCTTACATCACTTTGAAAGTGACTACAAAAACTATGTGCCTCAAAGCAAGCTCTAGGATCACACTAAATATTTGTCTGCATAAAATATTTGTCGTATGCGTTTTTATGCACTCTCTGTTCATCATATTATTCAACTGCTTTGTAATTCCGTTATTGGGCTATTTATTTACAGTTACAACACATACATTTGAAATAACAACTACATCATACGCAGGCACTTTTTACGTGGCTTTCATTTTACGCTAAAGCCACATGACGGAAGTTGATTGACGCGCGCGCCCGTGATGCATGAGCTCCATTATTTTCAATGGGGCTTGAGCATACACGCTACTTGCCTTATGCAGAGGGGTCCAGAACAGATCCCTGCATAAGGCACAGGCGCACTGTATATTAATTACATACGTTTTGCTAGTGAGAAAAATACAATTTATGGAAATGGGCTGCTAAAGGTTACTCATGTGAAAAAAGGGTCGGGAACCACTGCACTAGATATTAAAACATCCAGGTATCAGCAGATACTAACAAAAGAAATCAGAGAACCAATCATATTAATTATTGTTCATAAATGCCCAGGTAAACCTACCCATTTCATCCTGATTAGGTGCCGGTAAAGTTGGTGCTAGGCATACATCTCGGGGCATGGCCTTCAAGACTCAGGATGCCACTACAGAAAGGGCCCTTCTCTTTGGCCACCGTGGGAATAGAGAACGATGGGTGAAAGAGGCCCTTTGACTGATCCAAAATGCTCTTCTGGAGGGTTACCTCTCCTCCCTTGCCATACAAACCTGAAGTCACTGCAGAGACGTTTCTTAGAGACGAAGCAAGAGCATTTTTAACAGTGGCTAGATCCCACTCTTCACCCACAGTGGCGGATGGAACCCAGCAGTGTAGGCTTCTCAATGGATGCCAATCCACTCACCAAACCCCAAGAACCTCAAACCGAGACTAAGGGTATAAAATGCCATCTGTACCTGATGCATGTAGGGGAAAACCAACAGAACCAGCTTCTTCATCACGTAAGTGGTGTCCACTGCAAAGAAGTACTTCAGGTTGTTAATGGACATGAACCGGTGGATCTGATGGAAGCAAGAAGCAGAGAAGGCAGTATGTATGTATTCCAACATAAAACTTACTTATGCATTGGTTACTTATTATGTTTGTACTGTGTGCCTTCAAGTCATTTCTGACTTATGGAGACTTCTGGGAACTGTACTTTTGTGAGATAACTGGCTTTCTCAGTCAGAGAGCTCTAGTAAACTCTTAATAAACTACAAACCAAACAGGAGAAGAAGGGGGGAAAAACAATTGGAGATGTTAGTCCGATGCCCTCGTGTTGCTTCAGTCCTTAGTAAAGATGTTATGATGGGGAGGATATCTTTTATAACATCTTTACTAAGCACTGAAACAACATGCAGGCATCTGACTAACATCTCCAATTGTTGTTGTTTTTCCCCTCCTGTTTGGTTTGTAACATCCTGTCTGATGAAGAGCTTCAAAAGCTTGCAACAAGTATACTGTGCATTTCGGTTGGGCAAGAAAGGTATCACTGATGGATTTTTGTTTGTATTTGTTAAATGGCCCACACAGCTACCCCTGAATGTTTTCTGTATTGTGAGAAACAGCTAGCAGTCTGTCTTACAACATTGTGCCTCACTTTTGGAGTCATTGCATAGGTTGAAATTCCCACCCCAAAACCCCCATCTTGTAAGATATACACCTTCCTCAACACAGCCATTCCTTTTCTGGGTTACCATACAGCAGCAGTGTCCAAGCTCTGGTCCCCCAGGTGTTTTGGACTTCAGCTCCCAGAAGCCTCAGCCAGCTTGGCCAATGGTCTGAGATGCTAAGAGGTGAAGTCCAAAACACCTGGAGGGCCAGAGTTTGGACATCACTGTCATAGAGTGAGGGGATGAGCAGTGATAGATCCAGCTATTTTTCTTTACTGGGTTATACTGAAAGATATAATCTGCAGGGGCATCCCAGAAAGCTCAGCCAGTGACTGCTGCAGCATGTCCAGCTAAAGGAATGCAGCTAGACACATCATGGATCATTTCTTCCCTTTTCAACAACCCACAAATGTCTGTGCTGAGGGCTATGTGGCTTACAAGGTAGCTTTTCGGGTGGGCGAGACATAGCTACAGAGATGTAGCTACATGCAGCAGGTATTTCTGATATAGGATCTCAGCCATTATTTAAAAGAGTGGGCAGCTCCACGTTTGGTCATGAATCATTGAGAGGAGAGAATAAAGTAACCATTACATAGAATCATAGAGCTAGAAGAGACCTCAAGGGCCATCCGGTCCAACCTCTTGCCATGCAGGAAATCTCAATCAAAGCATCCCCGACAGATGGCCATCCAGCCTCTGTTTAAAGACCTCCAAGGAAGGAGACTCCACTATCTCTGAGGGAGTGTGTTCCACTATCAAACAGCCCTTACTGTCAGGAGGTTCCTCCTAATGTTGAGGTGGAATCTCTTTTTCCTGGAGCTTTCATTCATTGCTCCATTGGGTCCTGTTCTCTGGAGCAGCAGAAAACAAGCTTGCTCCCTCCTCAATATGACATCCCTTCAAGTATTTAACCAGGGCTATCATATCCCCTCTTAACCCTCTCTTCTCCACAGTCAACTTTATAGAAATAAGACTACTCTCTTCCTTACCTCCTTGTGCACTATGTCTTTCCCCTGAGACGCAATTGTGGTGCCATAGGCCATGGCAACGTTGGCCACTGGGTCAGCAAATATCTGGTTGAAGCCCATGTCAATCCCTGGGGCAGGGTAACCTGGCTTCTGCAGACCATACGCCGAACTGGTGTCATCGAACAGCTGCGGTGCATTTGCGTTTTGCGGCATGGGAGGGATCCTTGCCCTGTGTTTGGAACCTGCAGCAAGAGGACAGAAGACAAAACAAAACAGGAATGGGATCAACGTCTCAGAGAAAAGCCATAGATTCATCCCTCCTCTTGTCTTCCTATGGACTGCAAGCACATGGTTTTAAATTGTTACGACTTTTTAAACCTGCCTTAGGTCCAAAACACACTGCAGAAATAGTCCAGTTTGAGAGTGCTTTAGCTGCATTGGCTCAGTGCTAGGGAATCCTGGGAACTGTAGTTTGTTGTGGCACCTGAGCGCTCTCTCTCTCTCTCTCTCTCTGACAGAAAAGGCTCAATGTCTCACAAAACTACAGTTCCCAGAGTTCCCTAGCATTGAGCCTGGGGCAGTTAAAGCAGTCTCAAGATGGATAATTTCTGCAGTGTGTTTTGGGACCTAGGACTCTGAGGCCAGAGTGGACTGGGCCCACAACAGACTCCAACTCCCAGAATTCCATAGCCTTGAGCCAGAAAACTTGTTTAACTTGTTGTCTGGCTCAAGGCTATGGAATTCTGGGAGTTGGAGTTGGTTGTGGGGCCCGCTCCGCTCTGGGCCCACAACCAACTCCAACTCCCAGAATTCCATAGCCTTGAACCAGACAACAAGTTAAAGCGGTGCCAAAGCGGGTTATTTCTCCAGTGTGGATGCAGCCTTGCTCAAAATGGGGGGCATTTTGGGACTCCTCCTGGGCTGAAGGGGGGAATGGAGGACAGGTCCTGGAAAAGGAGGACGTGGCTGTCCTCCAGGCCTCCTTACCTGGCGGCCCATAGCCAGGAGGGAAAGCCATGGCGCCTCCCTTCTTCCTAAGCAGCTGAGGACCCACTGGAACTTCCTCCACGCGTTGCTCCAGCCACGTCCTCAAAGCCCCAGCCTGGACCCGCCCATCGCGCGCCCCCATTGGCTCAGACGCGCAGACTTTGCAGCGTCCTTCGCGGCCATTGGCTGGAAACATGTCCATTTGTCACCAGCGTTCCAAAGGGGCGGAGTTGATCCCGCCTGTAGAGAAGCCACCTCCTTCCTCCAATGCCCCAAACTGCGCTCTTTAAGAGACTTTGGACTTCAGCTCCCACAATCCCAAGCCGTTGACCAACATGGCCGAGGCTTCTGGGAGCTGAAGTCCAAAGTCTCTTAAAGGGGCACAAT
This sequence comes from Sceloporus occidentalis, assembly GCA_023333645.1. Taxonomy (NCBI): domain Eukaryota; kingdom Metazoa; phylum Chordata; class Lepidosauria; order Squamata; family Phrynosomatidae; genus Sceloporus; species Sceloporus occidentalis. Next base: position 10,508,686 of record JALMGF010000020.1, read on the forward strand.
TTGGGGACTACTGCTCCAAAGTCCGTTCGGCTTAGCGCTTGACATATACTCTTAAAACGAGCTTTAAGGTTGCATTCTGGGAGTTGTAGTTTAAAAAGGGCGCTTAGACTATTCAGGCAGAGCTTTAAGCCTCACTGAACTACAAACCCCAGAATGCACCAGGAGTCAGGCACGGCATTTAAAGTGCTCTAGCCCCGTTTTAAGAGTGCAAACGTGTCTGCACTGCAGAAATCATCCGGTTTGACACCGCTTTAATTGCCGTGGCTCATTGCTATGGGATTGTAGGGGCTGTAGTTTGTTGTGCTGCGATGTTTTATCTCCTTTTAGCTTTCTAATTGTTTTATATTGTTTTATGTAATGGTTTTTAATTTAATTTAATTTATTGTTCTGCTTTGTTTTGAAAGCATAAATCCCAAAGCAAGGACAATAAAGTCCCTGCCTAATACGAGGCTGTGTTCACACTGAAGACATAATTCAGTTTAAGTGGCATGGAGCTCACAACAAACTACAATTCCCAGAATTCCACAGCACTGAGCCATGCCACTTAAACTTGAATTATTTCTCCAGTGTAAACACAGCCTGAGACTGGAAACTGATTTCCTACAGCCACAGTGCCATCCCTGCCCAAGGTGTCACCCAGTCGGTGCAAGGAGGCAGGGCTATATGGTTTAGCTCCAGACTATTTGAAGAACCATATCTCCGGGCGCATATGAACCTGCCAGAACACTCAGATCTTTGGGGAAGGCTTTCTCTGGGTCCCACCACCGTCACAGGTTCACTTGGAGAGGACATGAGAGAGGGCCTTCTTGGTGGCTGCTCCCACCTGGAATGCCCTTCCATGGAAGCCTAGGCTGGTCCCACTCCCTGCTTGGTTCTTTTTATTTAAGCAGGCATTTGATATATATTTGTCCCTCCACATTCGCTGGGCTTAGGGGCCCAGGACTCCCGTGAAAGTGGGAAAACCACAAATAACAAAAACACAGTGTTTTTACTGAAGAGAACACCTCTCTAGGAATCTCTAGGTCCTCCAGTGCAACTCTGTGGTCAACATCTGCCAGACATTAACCATAGAATTGCACTGGAGGAGCTACAAATGCCTAGTGGAGTGTTCTCTCTAGGGATCTCTAAATCCTTCAGCGTGACTTTTGGTTCAGGTTGACCATGGTCCTAGATATTCCTAGAGAGAACATATTAATAAAATCCCTGAACAATTAAATCCGCAAAAGTCAAAGCCACAAATGTGGAAGGATGTGTATAATCACATATGGTTTTATGGCGCAGCATGTGTGTTTTAGTCATGCATTTAACTTTTGTACATTTTTATAATCTTGCAACATAACCAAGACCTGATGGTCTTTCTAGAGAATCGACAATGGGATGCCAAAATGACTGGTGGGTTTAACTTCTGAGTAACAAAGCCAGCTATTGGATTTAGAACAACCCCAAGATACATGGATAGTGAAGCTGGCTGAGAACATGGCAGGGGGCAGGTAGGAAGCATTCACTGGCTTACTGAGAGGCCAACCTTGTGGAAAAAGGAGCCGCGAAACATAGCTCCTATTTCTCCCACTATAGAGGCGCCATATGCACCCTGGTACAGCGCTATGATGCCTCTCGTGCACAGCGTCCAAATGGCGTCACCATGGTGTAAATGGGTGTGTGCCAAGATGGCACTCCAGTGGAGGAAGAAGGGCTAGGAGCATGTAAACACTTCGCCATCCCTCTGTGAACACAGGCCAGCGTAAATTGCCGGTCTATATTCCCCCTGACTTTGACTTTTCTTTTTAGTGTGTGAGAATATGCAGAGATCCTGGGAGGCAGGACGGAGTGATCAGAAAACACATTTAACCTTTGTCTTCGTATTACCCAGGGCCTTCACAAGTCTTTGGGTCTCCATGCCCTTCCCATGGGAAATTTACCTGCTTTTCCAAAGGTCACTCTTAGAAGCATGCAATTGCCTCAGATAGGAAAATATAGATATCTCAAATATAACTTATGTTGGGTATGCTAACAGTTTCCATGGCTGAGCAGGGATTTGAATCCAGCGTCACAGTCCAACACTCAAATCACAACACCATACGAGCTTTCACCAAAAGTCTAGCCAGTCCATTTTCTTCCCCAGATGCCCAGCTAGGTGCAAGGGAAGTCCACAAGTAGGATAAGAATACAGGAACACCCTCCCATCCGTGTTCCCCAGCAACGTATATTTGAAGTAAACAGTGCCCTGAACAAGGAGGTTCCACTGGAGGTTTAGGCTGTGGACTCTTGTTTCCCTCCAGTGGCCAACCAGATGCCCACAGAGAAGCCACGAAAGCATCTGCATCCCTCTATTTATGTTTTCCATTAGTCAGTAATGATAGGAATGCTGTCTCTGATTCTGGAGGTACTATATAGCTGTCATGACTAGCAGTCGATGTCCAAAAATTCTGTTATTCTCATTGTCATTTGGTTAGAGGGTGGTTTAAAAGTGCAAATGTGTTGTTATTGTAACACCATTTGCGTGCATGGTGCCTTTGGGAAAAGAGGAGAAGCTTCTGTCCTGAGGATCTTACAGTCTGAGACTTGACACAGAGACAAACAGAAGAAGGAGACAAATGGAGATGGAATATGTAATTTTTTAGTCATGATTATTATGTTGGCGGCTTGTAGGTTACTCAGTCCAAACCCCTGCCAGATGTAGGAAGTCCAGAGTTGGAGTACAGAATCATAGAACCATAGAATTATAGAATCATAGAGTTGGAAGAGACCGCAAGGGCCATCCAGTCCAACTCCATTCTGCCATGCAGGAACTCTCAACCAAAGCATCCCCAACACATGGCCATCCAGCCTCTGTTTAAAAACCTCTAAGGAAGGACACTACACTCCGAGGAAGGAGTGTGTTCCACTGTCGAACAGCCTTACTGTCAGGAAGTTCCTCCTAATGTCGAGGTGGACTCTCTTTTCCTGTAGTTTGCATCCATTGTTCCAGGTCCTGTTCTCTGGAGCAGCAGAAAACAAGCTTGCTCCCTCCTCTATATGACATCCCTTCAAGTATTTAAACAGGGCTATCATGTCACCTCTTCTCCAGGCTAAACATCCCCAGCTCCCTAAGTCCATCTTCAGCAGACATGGTTTCCAGACCAGACCATATTATTAGATTGCTCCTTTGAAGTAAGAATCTTGTTCCTTTGAAGTACATAAGTCCTCCACTGCTCTGCTTAGGTCTTGTACATTCAGGCCCATGATCTATCTGTCTGGCAAGCGGTCTTCCTCTCTTTCTACTACCTTCCACCTTTCCTACCATTATTGTCTTTTCTAATGAGTCTTGCCTTCTCATGATGTGGCCAAAGTACGACAGCCTCAGTTTGATCATCTTGGCTTTCAGGAAGAGTTCAGGCTTGCTCTGTTCTAGGACCCATTTGTTTGTCGTTTTGGCTGTTCACAGTATCCTCCGCACTCTTCTCCAGCCCCATGTTGCTGCTTTGATCAAAAGTTGGAAAAGCGGGATAAAAATAAACTTTTATTATTATTTTTTATTATTAAATGAATTGATTTTTGTCTGCTTTCTTCACTATCCAGCTCTCATGTGCATCCATAGTGATGAGAATAAAGTGGCCTGGATGCTTCTAACTTTAGTGCTCAATTGTTTATCTTGACTCTTGAGGATCTCTTTTTGTTCTTTCATAGCTTCGCTTCCCATTCCCAGTCTTCTTCTGATTTCTTGGCTGCAGTATCGTTTCTGATCGATATTTGATCCAAAGTATGGGAAATCCTTTTACTATTTTGATGGCCTCGTCGTCTAGCTTGAATACATTTTGGTCCTCTGTGGTCATTATTTTATTTTCTTTTTGTTGAGCATTCATCCTGCCTTTGCACTTTCTTCTTTGACCTTCTTTAATATAGTGGGCCCTTGGTATCTGCTGGGGTTTGGTTCCAGGACTCCCGTGGATAACAAAATCCATGAACGCTCAAGTCCCATTAAATACAATGGCATAGCAAAATGGTGTCCCTTATATAAAATGGAAAATCAAGGTTTGCTTTTTGGAATGTACACTTTTTTGGAATATTTCCCAAGCCGTGGATGCTTGAATCCATGGATAAAAAATCCATGGATAAGGAGGGCTGATTGTAGTTGTTCCAAGTCTGTGATGCTTTCTGCTAGTAGTATCAGGCAGTAGTATGGCATTGCAGCAGTGCTAGTGGGTGAATTCAGCACCTTAAGGATTTCTGCTTTCATCCTTCCATTCTCCTTTTTTGGACAGTTGCTAGAATTCTCCTCAACTTTCCAAATGTGACCTTACACTCGATTTGCAAAATTAAAGTATGGGCTTCCTTAATTTGTTCCTCTCATTCTTTCCTGATGATCTCTAGCATAGGATGTGATGTTAATATCGTACATTGAGTTGACATTATAATGGAGTGATCCGCCATGATCCCAAACTCTCTTTCCTGGTTACTCACCACACAGTTCTGGTCCAACTGGTTCCAAGAGCCTCCCATGTCTTCCTACCAGAAGCTGTCATAGCACCATCAGGTGATCTTGGGGTCTTTTCATTCCTGGTTTCAATGCACAGAAATATATATGCACAGAGTCTCTTGGCATTTGATGAAAAATGCATGACTAATTTCATCTCCCTTCACCCAGATTATACTGGCTTTATCTTCATTAATTTCACCTTCTCTTCAGTAAACCTTAGGGATACGTCTCAGGCTCTGTTGCCACAATCTGTTTAGGAGCTGCAGACCTCCATCCCAGCAAGTGATGTTCTAGTTCTCCCTTTTGCTTCCAACGCTTCCTACCATCTGCGCTCAGAGAACAAAAATCCTTCAGGACATCTTAAATGTGTGATCGAAAGCATATGGCCTGTAAAATAAGCCCAAGCAAACTCCGTGGCGGCACCAGTGAACTTAAGCAGCTTGAAATCTGAAGTCACGTCTTCTTTTAAAGTGTAACCTAAAGCTGGTTCCAAAAATGAGATGGTACAGACATGCAACAATAGCAGGGAGTGACTGAACCAGGCTGCTGTGTGTGTTTCATGTGTGTCAATTTTTCAACATAAATCTTTATTAAAAGCTGTGAGGTTTTTTCCTCAGGTTAAATGTTCATGGTTTTAACTGTTTTAGCCTTGTCTGATGTTTTTACTTGGGGGAAGTATAGACTGCCCCAAAGGGGTGGCCTATAGCCGCTTCTTTTCACGCTGGATAGGGGCCAGTTCAGCCTCACTGGCAGCCCTGTGGCCCCAATCCAGCATTTTTCTGACTGGGCAAAATGCCGCTTTTCCATGGGCCAGAAAAGGGGTGCCCTTGGGGCCTCATGCCCCTGGACACCCCGGTGCTAAAGAGGAGAAAGGGGCAGTTCCTTTCTCCCCAGGATCAATCCTGTGGTCATGCAGTTGCGGAGCTCCTTGCTGTGAAGTCACCAGGCCGCCGTAAGCTGCCTGGAGTGGCGCAAAGATGTCACGCACGCACCATGCTGTTTGGAAGCAGCATGTGTGTGACATCACCAATGCGTACCACATATGGACAGCACCACGAAAAGACGGCGTGTGGCAACCCAGGCAGCAAGGGTCATCCAGTCCAACCCCAAACTTCTTGACAGTGAGAGTGGTTCAACAAGGGAACCAATTGCTTAGAGCGGTGGTGGGGTCTCCTTCTCTTTATGCCTTCACAAAGAGGTTGGACATCTACCTGCTGGGAATGCTTTACCTGGAGACCCTGCACTGAGCAGTGGGTTGGACTTGATGGCCCATGAGGCCCCTTCCAACCCTATGGGCTTTATCACACGGGGAAATTTGGGGGTCTAAAGAGCCATTATCCTGTGAAAATCACGCCATCAGGTGAATGATTTTCACACGACATCGCGATTGAAGAGACATTATCCTGGGAATAAGAAGAGAATAAAAAGCAACAGGTGATTCACGGGGAAATCTCATGAATGGTTTGTTGCTTTTCATTGCCTGAATAATGGCTCTTTGAACCCCCAATTTCCCCCCCTGATAAAGCCCTATGATACTGTGATACTTTGGGAGAGGAGCAAAGGGTGTGTGTGTGAGAGAGGCACCAACTCTAGTGATGCCACTGCTGAGGGGCTCTGGAGGCTTTGGCTGTTCTGGGGCAGTGGTGTTACTAAGGGGGTGGACTGCACCAGGTGACACCCCAAGAGGAGTGGCACCACTGCTCCTCAGACATCATCCGCATTGTGACAAAAATGGACTGTGGCAAGTGCCTCTATCTCTTTAAAATGCTGAAGAGATGGCGCGAGGAATAAGGAGAGGCCCCAGAAGGGTTTTTTTAAAGACAAATTAAAATTTCAAATTTTAATTTCTAAATTTTTGAAAAATGTAATTAAAAATTCTTTTTAAAAAATCTCACGTTACCACTTTAACCACACTTTTAACCACACAAAACTGTCACTTTAATTGCACAAAACTATGTACAGTTAGCCCTCCGTTTTGGGGGGGATCCGTTCTAGACCCCCTGTGAAAACAGGGGCCTGTGCTTATTCAAGTGCCATGCGCATGACCCATGCATGCGCGCCATTGTAAATAGCAGAGTTTGCCCCTCCGTGCATATTCAAGAACGTGGATCTCAGGTCTGCAAATTAGGAGGGGCGACTGCATATGTAAACACGTTTATTCTGTGTGATATTGTAATTTAAAGGTATGCTCATCACTCCACCTTCGCTGGGTTAGGGGCACAGGACCCCTGTGAAGGTGGGAAAACCACAAATAACAAAAATGCTATGTGTTTATCTGAGAGAAATCCTCTCTGGGAATCTCTAGGTCCTCCAGCGCAACTTTGTGGTCAACATCTGCCAGACATTGACCATAGATTAAGGATGACAGAATTGGGGACATACTTATCAAATTTGCAGATGACACCGAATTAGGAGGAGTAGCTAATACTCCTGAGGACAGGATCAAGATTCAAAATGACTTGAATAGACTAGAAAGCTGGGCCAAAGCTAATCAAATGAAATTCAACATGGAGAAATGTACACTTAGGGCAGAAAAATGAAATGCACAGATATAGGATGGGGGACACCTGGCTTAAGGAGACTCTGTGTGAAAGGGATCTAGGAGTCCCAAGTAGACCACAGATTGAACATGAGTCAACAGTGCGATGTGGCAGCTGACAAGGCCAATGCGATTCTAGGCTGCATCAATAGAAGTATAGTGTCTAGATCAAGAGAAGTAATTGTTCCACTCTGTTCTGCTCTGGTCAGGCCCCACCTGGAATATTGTGTCCAGTTCTGGGCACCACAATTTAAAAAGGATGTTGAGAAACTGGAGTGTGTCCAAAGTAGGGCAACTAAAATGGTGAAGGGTCTGGAAACCATGAAGCCCTATGAGGAACGACTTAGGGAACTGGGGATGTTTAGCCTGGAGAAGAGAAGGTTAAGAGGTGATAGGATAGCCCTGTTTAAATACTTGAAGAGATGTCATGTTGAGGAGGGAGCTCACTTGTTTTCAGCTGCTCCAGAGAGTAGGATCTGGAGCAATGGATGCAAGCTCCAGGAGAAGAGGTTCTACCTCAACGTTAGGAAGAACATCCTGAGAGTAAGGGCTGTTCAACAGTGGAACACACTCCTTCCTCAGAGTGTAGTGGAGTCTCCTTCTTTAGAGGTCTTTAAACAGAGGCTGGATGGCCATCTGTCACAGGGGATGCTTTGATTGAGAGTTCCTGCATGGCAGAATAAAGGGGTTGGACTGGATGGCTTTCCTTGGGGTCTCTTCCAACTCTTCTATGATTCTATGATTCTATGATGCAATTGCCCAGTAGAAGGCTCTCTCTAGGAATCTCAGTCTGGGTCTTTCTGTGCAAGTTTTGGTGAAAGTTGAGCATAGAGTTGTGCTGGAGGACCCAGATCTTCCTGAAGAAAACATGTATCAATAAAATCAATGAATAATCACATCCGCAAAAGAAATGTGGAGGGATGAGTGTATCTTTAAATGCTGTGTGATACTGTAATTTAAAAGTGTAACTTTAATTTTGCTGTTGTTCCTGTCACAACTATTATCCATCCAGTGTCATGTGGGAATTAAGATCTGTAAGACTATAAGGCTATTTATTAGAGGGACTGTGGATCTGCCCCATGAACCTCCTTAGAGCCCTGAGCTCCTCAGGAGGAGGCCTCCTCTCTCGGCGGCTGCTCCTGCCCTTTGCCATGGATGCCCTTTGGACAGAGTTCAATCCGCACACAGTTCTCATTTGCAATCCGTTATTGACACCGATTTTTTCTAAACCGATTCATGAATTCGAAGGAAGGGGGTGTTCCCACTGGCTTCTACTCCGTGTTACAAATCGAATCCAGGGTACAGCCTTCCTATTGGAAACCGAATTAACTCTAGAACATGTCCTTTCAACCCGGATCATGCTCTAAAGGCAGAGGGAGAAGCAAGGCTGGCTCCCTCCCTAATCCTGGGGCGGCTGTTTGCAACCCAGGGTGGCTATTATCACGGTTCCAGGGTGGGTTTTCATGTCTGTCGTGTTGTATTGATTTTAGCAGGGCTGGGGAGCCGGAGTAAGAGTCAGGTGTAACTCAGGAGGAAGAGGTTCCTACAGGAGCTGGAGTAGCCAAATAACCTCTCATTCCTCACGCCTGTGATTTTGTTGTACGGTTGTTGTTGTTGTTGTTGTTGACTGCTGCCTTGGAGTTGCTCTCAAGGCCTGGCGGGGCTGCTCCTGCCCAAGAAGGACAACGACGATCAGGAGGAGGAGGAGGAGGAGGAAGGCGGAGCTGCCGGAGAGGAGCGGCGGCGGCGGCGGAGGAGGAGGCGGCCGTCGGAGGGCGGTCGGGCGTGAGGGTGTGCTGCTGCCGATGCCGGTGCCTGGGGTCCCCCGGGGGCGTCTCCGTGGCCTTCGCGGTGTCCGCGGGCCCTGGCCCCCGGGCTGCCCCTAGAGCCATGCGCCCGGGGCGGCTGCGGGCGGCGCCACGCGGGAACCATGCCGGGGGAAGAGGCCGGGCAGCATCCGCAGCAGCCTCAGCCTCAGCAGCAGCAGCCTCAGCAGCCAGGGGCCGGGGAGCGTCCCACCCTCCACCCGGATGGGGGTCCCCCTCGGGAGGAGGTAAGCCAGGCAGCGGCCCCGGAGCCGGAGCGGAGGGAGCCCGGCGCTGGAAGCAGAATGCAGCCCCAGGCGCCCCTCTACGGAGCCCCCTTTCTCAGGACTCAGGAGACACCAGGCGTCCTCCAAATGGAGGACGCTCTTAGAGCACCCCCTGCTTCTTAGTCAGGATGGAGGATGGAGGACGACCCTCAAAACGCTCCGATGAAGATCATGAGTCCGTGCCGCTTCTTAGTCGCGCGGAGCATTGGATGACGCTTTGGAATTCCTCCCGGACGGGAGGTTGAAATGGAGGACGCGTCCTGAGGGGGGAGGGGTTACGACGACCAAGAGTCCTCAAAAGAGAGGACGGTCCGGGAAAAAGGGAAGGCGCCCCCCCAAAACACAACCTCAGGCGCGCTCCTCTATGGAAAAGCCCGCGCTTCTTCTTAGGGCGGAGGGCGTTTTGGAATGGCTCCTGGATTAGGCTTGGGATGGAGGGCGCGTCCGGGAAAAGGAGGGCACTCTCCGCGGGGAGGGGTCCAAACATGGCCCCCTCAGCCTCCCTCAGAGGCGGAGGAGGAGCAGGGAGCAGCGCCGCTTTTGCTGCAGGGCCTCAGGAAGAGCTCCGCCTGGGTTTGGCAAGGAGGGAGGGAGGGAGCGAGGGAGGGAAGGGGCCCCCAATCTGTACCTTTCCCTCTTAGAAATGTCCCCTCGCAAGGGTCCCTTTTTTCCTCACAAACGCTCCATTTCCCCTCACAAATGTCTCTTCACAATTCTCCCCTCAGAAACCTCTCCCCCTGCCCCCTTTTTCCCTCATCAAGGTCCCCTCCTCCCGTGTGAGGGAAAAGGGGGAAAGGGGGCCAGGTTGGGGTGCCTTCTTTGCCTTGGGCGCGGCAAAAAGAGGGAGCGCCCCCCCCCCCAAAATGGACTCCCACTTTGGAGTGAAGGGGGAGGGTAAAGCCTCGAAGTGTTTCTCTGGGTGGGTGTTTAATCTCGTTTCCCCGTGAAGGAGGGAAGGAAGGAGGGAAGGAGGGCGTCAAGGCAACGCGGGGATGATGGTGGGTGGGGGGGGGGGGAGAGAAGTTCTGCATTGCAGCACAGCCCAGGCTGCCTCCTCTCCTCCTCTCCTCCTCGCTTTGCTGCTTTTCCTGCTGGTGGCTGCGGCTCCTGAGGCAGATTTGGAGGCTGAGGGGAAGAAAAGAGGGGAGGCACAAAAGGGGGACAGAATAGCTGCATCCAGAGCGGGGAAATAACCCGTATTGATACTGCTTTGACCGCCCTGGTGCTGGTGCCACAACTAGCTACCATTCCCAGAATTCCATAGCCTCGAGTCAGGGCGGCCAAAGCAGTATCGAAACGGGTTATTTCCCCTCTCTGGATGCAGAGATGGGAGGAGAGGGCAAAAAGGTACCAAAAAGTTCCCTCACAGCCGGGAACCGGCTCCCCTCCTTCTTCATAGAGTCATTATTGACTCTAGCAGAGGGTTGTCCTAAGTTTGAGTCAACATATTAGCAGCAGCAGCAGCAGCAACAAAATGGCTAGAATTGCAGAGTTGGAAGAGGCCCCAAGGAGGGCCCTCCAGTCCAAGCCCCTTCTGCCATGCAGGAACTCTCACTCAAAGCATCCCCATTGACAGATGGCCATCCGGCCTCTGCTTAAAGACCGCCAAAGAAGGAGACTCCATCACTCTCCAAGGCAACATACTCCACTGTCAAACAGCCCTTACTCTCTCCTAATGTTGAGCTGGAATCTCTTTTCCTGCAGCTTGCATCCATTGTTCTGGGTCCTGTTCTCTGGAGCAGCAGAAAAAAAGCTTGCTCCCTCCTCAATATGACATCAAGTATTTAAACAGGGCTATCATATCACCTCTAACCTTCCCTTCTCCAAAGTCGCTTCCTCCTCCTCTTCCTCCTCTGTCACCAAGTTTGGCAGGTAGACTCAGTCTCTTTTTAAAATTAGAGTTGAGCAAACCATTTCCCACATTTCCCTTCCTTTCCAGGGAAAATGAGAGAGAGGTAGGGAGGGAGTCCATCCTGGGCCTCCCCAGGTAGAGTGTCTCCATGATCTGCCTTAGAAGAGAAGGCCTATTCTATGGCCTTCTTCCTCCGCTCCATAAATGTCTGGGAATGGGCTGTGCTTGTGGGTGAGGTTGCGCTGCTCCTCACACTCCGCCAAGGAGACTGTGGGTAGTATTTTCTGGATGCTCAAAAGGACCTGTTAAGCTTTTCTGGGTCTTGAATCAGGTTCCCTTCACTGCTGGTGTGTGTCTTTAAGCCATTCCTGACTTATGGTGACCCTCAGGTGATCCTCTCCTGGGGTTTTCTTGGCAATGTTTGTTCAAAGGTGGTTTGCCATTGTCTTCTCCTGTGGCCGGGAGCATGCCCAAGTGTACGGTTTAGGTTAGTGTACATTTGGTTTGCCATTGCTTTCCCCTGAGGCTGAGAGCATGGGACTTGCCCAAGACCACCCAGGTTCCCTTCCCTCCCAATTCCCTCTACCAGTCATGGTTGAAATCTGCCAAGGAAGTAGTGGCATCAGCCAGTTTTAGGCCCAGGACATGGCTTGTAACTTAACACTCATGGGATTACATCACGCTTGCACAGTGTTGCTTAGTCAGTTGAGTTGTTGTGCAACCAATGCATAATGCACATGAGTGTTCAGTGCATCTCTGTGCAACTTTCTGCAATGTGGATTCACATCCATGTGCAATGCCCAGCTATGTCCAGTGGAGCCATATCATCACTTCCACTGGCATGAACAGAATAGAGCTGTTCCTCATGGGACAGTAATAATAGAATCATAGAGTTGGAAGAGACCCCAAGGGCCACCCAGTCCAACCCCATTCTGCCATGCAGGAACTCTCAATCAAAGCGTCCCTGACAGATGGCCATCCAACCTCTGTTTAAAAACCTCCAAAGAAGGAGATTTCGCTATACTCCAAGGAAGTGTTTTCCACTGTCTAACAACTCTTGCTGTCAGGAAGTTCTTCCTAATGTTGAGGTGGAATCCCTTTTCCCGGAGCTTGCATCCATTGTTCAGGGTCCTATTCTCTGGAGCAGCAGGAAACAAGCTTGCTCCATCCCCAATATGACATCCCTTCAAATACCTAAACAGGGCTATCACATTACCTCTGAGGAAGTAGACGGAAGTCTTGGAAAGCTCATGCTGCCAACTTCTTTCTTTCAGTTAGTCTCAAAGGTGCTACAAGATCTCTGTACCTTGTCCTGAAAATGTAAGAGCTTGAGAGGATCCTGTCAGGTCCAACCTCCTGCTGGTGGAGGAACCCACGGCTAAAGCATCTCTTATAAGTGACCAACCAACCATGGATTAAGAACCTCCAAGAAAAGCATGTCCACCACCTTTCAAGGCAGTCAACTGGTTCTTACCATCAGGAAACTGTTCCTAATGTTTCTTTGGAATGGCCATGCCTGTCATTTGAATCCATTGGTTTGGGTCCATAGCAGAAAACAAGCTTGCTCAGTCTTTCACCCGACATCGTTTCAACTTAGGACACTGGGAAAACATTGGCCCAAACCTAGCTTTCCACACTGGCCCTATGGGACTTTCCATCTAGTACTGAAGAGGATGCTAAGCATTCAGCCTTTCTGGAAAGGGGCAGGCAGGCCCTAAATTAGTGCCAGATTTCTACCCAAGCTAAGCTGAAGTTTATGTGCAAAGAAGAACAGGATCCAGGGATCCTCCAGGCTTTATTGTGGCCTCTGAAGTTCTCCAGTCCAAAACCAGTGGGGCATAAGGGAAAGGCCACTTGATGTACCCTCTGTGCCATCCCTGCTTGCAGCTGGAAAATCCCTGTTTTCTTGATCTCCTGGTTACCTAGAAATTTAATGCTGATATTTCAGGAATATAAAGTGGTTTTGCAATACAGTTGCTTATCAGAAGTCACTTAAGCACACAACCCAAAGGTGAATCCAAACATACAAGCAGCAGGGTTGCTCCATGCTAACAAATCGGTTTGGGCAATTTTTAATCTGCTGGTCTTTAGTCTATGGTCCAAAATCCATTGCAGAAATCATCAGAGGCCGCTTTAAGTGCCCTGGCTCAGTTCTAAGGAATCCTGGGAATTGTAGTTTATTGTGGCACCAGAGCTCTCTGACAGAGGAGGCTAAACATCTCACAAAACTACAGGTTCCAGAATTCCCTAGCATTGAGCCAAGGCAGTTAAAGAGGTCTCAAAAGTGGCTCATTTCTGCAGTGTGTTTTGGACCTTAATTGCCCATGCAAGGCCAAGCCACCGAAAATACATGCTGGTACCTTCTTATCAGAGATGTTGCTGAGGAAATCTATTTCCTTCTGCCATTTTAATGGTATTAGCTTAGATCCGGGGAACCAGGGAGCTTGAAGAGTGTGAGAGATAATGTTTCCTCTGCTAGTCAAAATGGTCTGGCCATTTGATCCTTTGAGTCACTGAAGGTTTGTTGTTGTTGAGTGACTTCAAGTCCTTTCCGGCTTATGGCGACCCTATCATGGGTTTTTGTTGGCAAGATTTGTTCAGAGGAGGCTTGCCATTGCCTTCTTCTGAGGCTGAGAGTATGTGACTTGCCTGAGTCTACTGCTTTTAAAAAGACACCCCAAGCCCTCATGGTTGGCAGAAGGGAGCTGTCCGTGGTGCTGACTCTTCAACAGCCTCAGCATTTCCAGATGGCTCCTTTCAAGTTGAGGTTCAAACTCCTCTGAGAGGGTTCAGGGCCCCCTTCATATGGGAATCCCCGGCGGCCCCTGCAAAATCCCCTACCGATTTTTCATTGTTCCTCCCATCCCAAACACACAACCACAGATGCAGCACAACCTGGTTTGACTGTCAAAAGTGGCACAGATGACTGCCATGTTGCACTTTTCTATCTAGTATATGTATTTCCTAGCATGGATAGAATCCTGCTAAAGTCGGCCCAGAAAAGGGTTTCCAGTCACTTCCCTTAACATTTGTGAAGAGGGGGCAAGGAGACGTGGGACTACAGTTAGCCCTTCACATTTGCAGCTTTGACTTTTGCGGATTCGATTATTTGTGGTTTTGATTAATATGTTCTCTTTAGGAATCTCTTTGTCCTCCAGCGCAACTCTGCCAGAGGTTGACCATAGAGATGTGCTGGAGAACCTAGAGGTCCCTAGTGAAAACACTTCTCTAGGCATTTGTAGGTCCTCCAGCATGATTCTAGGATCAACGTCTGGCTGATGCAGACCATAGAGATGCACTGGAGGACCTGGAGATTCCTAGAGAGGTGTTCTCTGAATAGTGTTTTTGTATTTGTGTTTTTTCACATTCATGGGGGTCATTCATCCCTAACCCCAGCAAATTTGGGGGGATCACTGTATTAATAGGACTTAGATCACATACGGGGCTTATGTGTGTCCACTAAATGTTAAAGCTACTCTTGGAGTGCAGCTGTGAGCGTGTCGGTGGGGAAGGTCACATATTCAAAATGCACTTTTGATAAAACAGCCATATAGAAAGATAGCCTGCTAAGGAGCAGACTTAAATGGTATGTTTTCCCTTGTCTTTCTAGCTTTTTAGATGAGACTCCTTTTTAGAAATTGTTGCTGTCCTTCTCAAGACATCAAACATCTCAAGAGAGCATCAAGCTTGTCAAAGTGTTGTTTCTTTTTACCGTACAAGGAGCGATATGGCCATTGCAGAGAAAGAGAGGGATTCAGCCCCAAAGACAGGAAGGACACCAGACTGAAGTCTTCCCTGTGACTTTACACATCCCAGCACATTTGAGATGCGTTGTACCACCAAGTCCCTCAGCCAGTCTTTGGGAATTGCAGTCCAACATATTTGAAGGGCATCAGGTCAGGAGAGGCTGGTTATGGACACTCCTGGGTTGCTTCTGTTTTTATTTTTCAAGTTCTGGGAGTAGAGTCTCAAGATTTGTGGAATGGTGAGTGCAAAGTCAGGACTCAGGATGGAACGAGGAGCGAATAATTTGCATCCAGTCCCTGCTATAAGAAGGGAAGGAAGAAGATGGGAGCTGAGTATGTTTAGCCTGAAGAAGAGATGGTTAAAGGGTGATATGATAGCCCTGTTTAAATATTTGAAGGGATGTCATATTGAGGAGGGAGCTTGCTTGTTTTCTGCTGCTCCAGAGACTAGGACACATAGCAATGGATGCAAGCTCCAGGAAGAGAGATTCCACCTCAACATTAGGAGGAACCTCCTGACAGTAAGAGTTGTTAGACAGTGGAACACACTCTCTCAGAAAATGGTGACATCTCCTTCTTTGGAGATTTTTAAACAGACATGTTCCCATTTAGTGGCTTTTCAGCTTTTGTTCTAAAAAGGTGAAGTGTGAAGCATAGTCTTTTGCTTTTAGCTCTGCCCAGGAACCTTTCTGAAATTGAATTTGGCTGAATCGGACTGAAAGAGCTGTGAGCAAGCCATGGCTGAGCCATTCTTGATGGCTGCTTCCCATATTGATAAGTCTCTAGTCTCACAGAAGGAAAAGAGTGTTGCTGATGGGCCTAGAAACTGGGACTTCTGTGTGTCCCCCCCCCCCCCCCAACCAAAGGATAAATGAAGCTAAGGGTCCAAATCCCGGGCAGATTTCAGGGAATTCCCCAAAATAAAAAGCGGCCGATTTTGTCCATTGTCTGTTAGGGTTAATGTCGGATTAATGCTGAGCCAGAGCATTTAAAGCGGTCTCAATTTGGGTTATTTCTGCAGTATGTTTTGGACCTTAGAAATGGGAGGGAAGATCCCAGGAGTATATTTCTGTCTCTTTCTCTTTTCTGCTGAACCCTGGCGGTTGGACAAGAGTGGGATATCAGCGGTTAAAAACCTTCTCCATCCCATCAAGGATCCCTCTCTATCCCCACCTTTTGTTCCATAAACCCATGTTTCCCTGCATTGTGTTATTCATGCAAAGGGATGGCCTGCTTGAACACAGTCTTCTGCACCCACCTCTTGCTCCCCATAGGATTGTTCTAAAATCCATTTGCATTTGGCCCCTTTCCCAGAGGCTTTTACCAAGGGAGGGGGAGAACGGGGCAGTGGGTAGGGCCCAGAGAAAGGTGCAGGGTTTAAAAACAAACAAACAAACAAACAAACCCCAAAAGTGTTATTTATAGTTAAACCAGTTTTTTTCATTAATGTTTTAATGAAAAATATATATATCCTGCATATTATGTCAGTACTGTGAGACTTTGTTTTATGTATTTGAAAGCTTGGCCAACCAAGTTTTAGTACTTTCTAACATTAACAATTCAAAGGTATTAGGCTTTGATATGATTTACATCTCTCAATAAAGCACCAGTCTGTTCCTGCTTATTATTCCTATTAAATCTGAATATATGTTGTTGTTGTTAGCTGCCTCCAAGTCGACTTCGACTCATGGCGAGGCTGTGGAATGAGATACCTCCAAGCCCCCCATCATCTGCCTTTCTGTTGGGGTCCAGTAGGCTCAGGCTCATGTTCCCTCTGATTGAATCTATCCATCTGGCATGTGGTCTTCCTTGCTTTCTTCTTCCCTCCACCTTCCCAGCATCATTCTCTTTTCTAATGAGTCATGACTTCTCATGATGCGTCCAAAGTATGATAGCCTCAATATAGTCCTCTTGGTCTGTCCTAGGACCCATTGGGTTGTCTTTTTGGCTGTCCACAGTATCCTCAGCACTCTTCTCCAGCACATCTCAAATGAATTAATATTCTTCCTCACCACTTTTCACATCCGTACATAGTAATGGGGAATACAATGGCTTGGAGGGATGTTTAGCCTGGAGAAGAGAGGGTTAAGAGGTGATATGACAGCCCTGTTTAAATATTGGAAAGGATGTCATATTGAGGAGAGAGCAATGGATGCAAGCTGCAGGAAAAGAGATTCCACCTCAACATTAGGAAGAACCTCCTGACAGTAAGGGCTGTTTGACAGAGGAACACACTCCTTCCTCAGAGTGTAGTGGAGTCTCCCTCCTTGGAGGTCTTTAAGCAGAGGCTGGATGACCATCTGTCAGGGATGCTTTGACTGAGAGTTCCTGCATGGCAGGGGGTTGGACTGGATGGCCCTTGCGGTCTCTTCCAACTCTACGGTTCTATGATTCTGATTCTACATGCTCATTGTCTGTATATCTTATCATCCTTCTTGCCCTCCTCTGAATTCATTTACAGTCGCCCGTCCTAACTCACGGATCTTGGATCCGTGCCCTTGAATATCTGCAGAGGGGCAACTTCCGCTATTTCTAATGGTGGCGTGCCGGGGCATGAAGTTTGAATATGTGGGAGCCTCCATTTTTGTGGGAGGGACTATCCCCCGTGAAAGTGGAGGGCCAACTGTATATTCTTAAAATTAGGCATCCAGAACTGAACATAGTACTCCAGATGAGGCTTAACTAATGCAGAATATAATGGGACTATTTTGTTGTTAATTGCCTTAAAGTCAACTTTAACTTATGGTAACCTTATGAAAAAACGTCCTATCATCAGTAGCCCTGCTCAGGTCTTGCAGACTTAAAGCCAGGCTTCCCTGACTCAGTTCATCCATCTGGAATATAGTCTTCCTCTTTACCTATATCTTTCCCCTTTACCAAGCGTTATCATCTTTTCCAGTGAGTCATCTCATCTCATTGTCTTCCTAGCAGTCCACTGTATCTGCAGAACTCTTTTCCAGAATCACATCTCAAAGGAGAGTTGATTTTCTTCCTATCAGCTTTCTTCACTGTCCAGCTTTCACAGCCATCCATAGTAACGGGAAATACGATGGCACAGACCATCCTGACTTTAATATTCAGTGATGTGTCTTTACACTTCAGCATTTTGCCTAGTTTCTTCATAGCTGCCCTTCTAAGTCCTAGTCTTCTTCCGATTTCTTGACTACAGTCTCTAATGGCTGAGCCAAGATATGATAAATCTTGAACTATTTCAATGTCCTTTGAATGCAGTTGCCACTTCACTTGCTAAAATGCTGGGTTCATCTTCAAATGGTTCTCCCTTGAATAATAATAATAATAATAATAATAATAATAATACAATTTATTTATATTCTGCCTTTTCCTTGCCATCCCTTTATCTCTTATATAGTTCTTCTGTGTACTATTTCCAATGTCTTTTTACTTGTATTTGATCATGTAATAATGTGTTCCTTTGCTGGGCATAGAACATCCTCACTCTTGATTTAAATTTCCCTTTGATTTCCCAGATCTTGTGGAAGAGGTCTCTTGTCCATCCTTTTTGTTGTCCTCTTCTGTTTCTCTGTATTGCTTATTATAGTAGTTCACCTTAGCTCTCTGCACAAGTCATTAAACAGTTACATTCAGGGTTCTGGTTCTATTTCTGTCATCTTTTTGCTTTCCTTCTGTCCTTGACTGAAGAGTTTCATCTGTCTTCCTTTCAGGATTATCTTTCTTTTTGGCAACAGAAAATGACTTTCTGCAGTCTTCCTTTTATTTGGAAACTATGCTCCTTTTAATGTGGGGTGATTTATTTATGCTTTGCCTACAACAATAATCCCAAGGTCCTTTCCTTATGTACTACTGTGAGCCAAATATCCCTATTTGTGCATTTTTGTGGCTTAAATTAAATTTCATTCTATTAATTTCAACACAGTTTTCTAGTTTATCAAGGTCCTTTTGAATTCTGTTCCTACCTTTCAATCTGGTAATAGTCTGGTTTGACACCACTTTAAGTGCCATGGCACAGTGCTATGGAATTCTGGGGACTGTAGTTTGTTTCAGAATTCCATAGCATTGACCCATGGTGGTTAAAGTGGTGTGCAACTGGATTATTTCTGGTGTGTGGATGTGGCCATTAATAATGTTGTCATTTCTGCAGTGCGATGTGTTATATTTGCTTTTTTTTCTTGGGGATTAAAAATGCTTTCCTGAGATATTGAGAGAGCCAACTTGGTATATAGTGTTTGAGATTGGACTATGACTCTGTAGACCACAGTTTGAATCCTTACTCAGCCATGGAAATCTGCTGGGAGACCTTGAGCAAGTCACATTCTCTCAGAGGAGAGCGAACGCAAATTCCCTCTGAACAAATCTAGCCAAGAAAATCCTGTGATAGGGTTGCCTTAGGGTTGCCATAAGTTGGAAGTGACTTGAAACCACACAAGTTATTTTAGGGTTTCATTGTTAAGGCTATCTTTTTTGGTAAGCTATTTTTCGTTGGAGATAACACATAGTGACTCCGGAGGCTTTGTAATAAATCACAGTGGTATTACTTTTTCAAATAAACTTTCCAAGTTCTTCAGGATCTATACAGATCCTGTATAGGTGCATAAGTAAAGCTTGGGGAAGTCGTTTTTCAAGACTGTAACTCCTAGAATCCATCTTGGCTATACCAGCTGCCAAATGCAAGGAGTTGTAGTCCTAAGAATTACTTTTCCCAGCTTTGTACATAGGAGTAAGCTAGCAGGCCATTTAGTGGCGGTGGCTATGGCTGAATGAGACCTCTGTGTTCAGAGGCAGTGTATCTCCATTGTTAGGGATTGGCTATTGCAGTCATAACATGTTTCTGACATTCCTGAGACACACCGTTCAAAGCCCTCTGGGAAAAGGATGCTAGGTTACATGCCCCATTTTCGTCTGATCCAACTGTGATGTTGCTTTTCACATTTATCTGTTGAAATAAACATTGTTTGATATAGTTAATGGTTTTTAATATAATTACATAGATAGAATACTTTTCATTCATTGTTGAACTTATGGACCAGAACATTGTGGTGTAGTACCGTCTACTTATAATGTTAGTTGGAATTCTCTCTGTGTGTTTTTTTCATAATGGCCTATGTTCTACTGCTAGTCCCAACCAGAATATATCTACTGAACCAGTAGATTCACCTTTGTCTTCATTCACCATTCAAACACTGATTCCCTGGGTTATTATTTGTCATTGGAAATAACCCTCCTGATTCTGGTTAATATCTTTGTAAGCATGACCACCAGAAACTTGATGTGCCTGCTTTAATAAAAGCTAAAAATCCAAAGAAGAAACAACAATACATCAAAGCAGGAGGGACAGACTTGTAATGTTCCATTTTTCTTTCTTTCCCTCTTTCTCTCTCCTGCGATGAGCAGCAACGCCCTCTCAAGCAATCCCTCAGCAGCTCCCTCTGCCGTGAATCGCACTGGAAATGCCTGGTCCTTACCCTTCTGATGTACGGCTGCTTCGGTGTCATGGCTTGGTGCCGCCTCTCAACAGTAACCCGCCTGAATTATGACAGCTCCTACCAGGGTGCCTCCGTAGTGTACCATGACAGCCCCTGCTCCAATGGCTACATCTACATCCCTCTGGCCTTCCTGGGCATGCTCTATGTGGTCTACCTGGTGGAGTGCTGGCATCGGTTTGCCAAGGGCCAGATGCAGTACCGTGTGGACACAGCCAGTGTCTATGAGAAAGTCCAGCGCATGCAGCAGGCCACACCGTGCATCTGGTGGAAGGCCATCAGCTACCACTACATCCGCCGCACTCGGCAGGTCACCCGTTATCGCAATGGGGATGCATACACCACCACCCAAGTCTACCATGAGCGGGTCAACACTCATGTAGCTGAGACAGAATTTGACTACTCAGGCCACGGGGTAAAGGATGTCTCCAAGGAGCTGCTGGGCCTCTCCGATTACCCAGTCACCAAGCTCCGCTTCACCAAGTGCTTCAGCTTTGCCACTGGGGAGGCAGAAGCAGCCTACCTAACCCAGAGGGCTCGGTTTTTTGGTGAAAATGAGGGCTTGGACGACTATATGGAGGCCCGTGAGGGGATGCATCTCAAGAATGTAGACTTCAAGGAGCACATGTTGGTTTTTCCTGACCCAGGACGCCCGCCTTGGTACACTTGCCGCTGGGTCTTCTGGCTCGCTTCCTTCCTGCTGCTCTCCTGGCCACTCCGAGTGCTGGCCGAATACCGCATGGCCAATGTCCATTACCATGTAGAGAAACTTTTTGGGGCAGATGATGGCCCCAGTCCTCTGGACACCTCGGCAGCTTACGGCCGGCGCATCTCCCGTGTCAACACGGTGGACATGACTGAACTGGAGTGGCACATCCGGTCCAACCAACAGCTGGTGCCCAGCTACTCAGAGGCTGTCCTCATGGATTCCACTGTGGTGGCTGGCACAGCCTACCTCCGCAGTTGCCAGCGCTGCCGCCGGACTGTCAGCAGCAATTCCCTGCCTTCCCGAGGCACCCGGGCCCTCTATGCCCGCCTCCCCTTCAGCTGCAGCCGCTTCTCACTGGGTGGCGCTCGCCGGTGTGGCGGAATCCTCCGCAGCCTGAGTGGCAGCCATGTTGGCAGCAGCACCGAGACGGAGCCTCTGGAAAGCCCCCCTTGCTACCAAGATGCTTTGTACTTTCCAGTCCTGATAGTGCATGGAGGGGAGGGCTGTCAACGTAATGGGCAAAGGCCTGGCCCTGCAGAGAGGGCATCAGGAACCCCACTGTGATCTGAGGGGAGAATGGGTGGTTGAAACTGAGCCCCCATGGGAGAAAAAGAAAAGGGAAACAGAGAAGTCCACCCCTTCTCCTCTGCTGACCCATTTCCTTTGCCCTGGCCTAAAACTAGGCTCTAGGCCCTATCTTTGGCTGACCTTCTACCTGTTCCCCACCCCCAATGATTCTCTGAGAAAAATGAAAAATACCCCCCTTCTCTCCTTTTTTTCTGGAGTGGCGGTGTAGGTGACACCAATGGTCAACCTTGGCTTGTTTCTCATAATTCATTGCTTCAAAAATGCTGTTAAAAAGAATGTGATATGCTTTTTAGCAAATATTCAGAGAACCGATGAAGGAAAGTGGGGAAGGTACCTGGACTGGGGCTGAGCAATTTGTGGGGCTAAGGCATGCTCACCCCAGGAAAAGGAGGGTCAAGGAGAGTGTGGCAACCGACACGTTGCTTCCCGGTGGCTAAGAATGCTGACACCATTCTTGCTTCTAAGAATTTTTTTTTAACTTAGTGATGCTCACCCATCCACAATCATGAGGACTAGAATCATGCTTAGAATGTCAAATTCCATGCCCACATGTGCTAGAGCTTGTGCTTGTGTTGTGGATGTGGCAGACCCACTCCTTTGGTGGCCCGTAGATGCTTTAGAGGTGTGGGAGGAGGGAGGGAATTTCCCCCAAGACTTTGGAGGGAGATGGGCTATCAGAATTTTTAATGGTCTGAGTGTCTGTGCCTTTGTGAGAGGCAGAGGTCAAAATGCACAACTTTATTGCCAACCTCTCCCCAGATTTCTCTCTAGCATAAAGTATAAGTTGGTTGCAGACTTCTGGCAGGTAAAGGTTATTAATAGTTATTAGCTGTTAGGATACTGGAATAGAACTTCCATAGCCAGGAGAGGTATATCAGAAAGTCATGTGCTGAGATGGTCTGTGGCATGTATATCCTGGTGGGATTCCTAGAGGTATTTGGTTGAACACTGCAGGAAACGGAATGGTTGATGTTGCTCTTTTCCAACAGGGTGACCCTCAGCCACCCAGAAGATGGCTCAGAACTTGCAGTCAAGGCAGGTCGAGACTTCCTTGCTTTTGACCTCAAAACCAGTCGAGGAATACATTTCATAAGAGGATCAGTGGACCAAGTGTTATGAGGAAGGGGAGATGGGAAAGAGCAGCATCCATAATAATTTGGATGAGACCAAGTCTCAGGGCTGGTCTGTGCATTAGACAGGGAATGTGGTGGCTGCTTCAGATGATAGAGCCAATGGTGGCAGAATCCACCATTCCAGAGAACGCCAGGTAGTCCCATCCTTGCTTTTGCTATTCTGGGCTGGCCTTCTGTCTCGTTAATTGCCTTCTTTCAGTACATCACATAGAGTAACATTTGGAGAAGACCCCTGAGCAAGCAAGCAGGCCAAGAAGCAGGTAGGAAAGCCTCCAGCTGGCATCGCTCTGATCACAGGGTGCATCCTGGCATTGCTGCCATGCGGCAATGGAGCAGGTGGAGTGGAGATCAAGCAGAGGTGAGGCAGTGGAAGGAGAAGAGAAGAGAGCTCTGTGGCCCCTTATATGCTAAGCTCAAATGCGGTGTACCCACGTTGCAGTCGGATTGATCTGCCACTTTGCTCATTTAGCATCTGTGGAATGTAACTGAGTTGGTGCCACCTTGTCCTTAGGCAGGGAAATATCTTGGGCTGGCCCTGTTCCAGTCTTCATGGGGTAGCGTTAGTTCAGGGCCCTGGTGGAAAAGGAAAGAGTGATCAAGATGAAAACAACCACAGCCCTGACAGTATCAGGGCAAAAGTCCGATCATTGCCAGAGGCTGGTTTTACACTGGAGTGAGATTGGTGCAGGAGGGTAAGCAACTGGGGGCCTGAGACAAGTTCTCTGTTTAATCTTAACATAGTTGTTGGGACACCTACATGTGTAAGATGTCATAAACCTTCTTTCTTTCCCTCATAGAAACTGTCAGGGCATTAACTGCAGTCCTCTGAGGAGAAAGTGGTGGCCATAGCCCCAAAGTGATCTAAAACCAATGTAAGGTTGTGGTATAACTCTGTCACAGAAGAATGTATCCATGTTCCTGCTCCTTCAGTGTCCTGGTGTCAGGCCATTGCTCCCTCTGTCCTTCTAAAATCTATACTGGATCAGATGTCTTAAGCGGAGCAGAGTATCTTCTGCTCTATACCTATGGAGAGGTGGAGCTTTTTTCCTCCAGATTGTGTCTGGACTGTGCCGTTTGTAACAGTTTTCCTCCCACCTTGTGGAAAAAACATGGATGTGAACAGATGGGCTAATGGGGTACTTCTCGGCCCCTCCATCCCATTCTGGTTGGGGTTTCAAGATGTGTGACAGGTCAGTGTTCCAACATCCCCATGTTGTTTGACTTACATGTGATTTGGATCAAGACCTTGGTTTCTTTTCTGCTTCCTGAGGAAGGGGAACAAAAGATAGAAAACACTTCTTCCTTTTCTCAGGCACAATATAGAAGAAACCCAGTTGTACAAACAAAAATGTGGTGGACAGAAGGAAACTAATCAAATAAAGGGATGAGTTTGGTGACATTGGGATCAGACCCATAGATGTTGAAACAAAATAAAACCGAGCCCCTTGCTTTGGGGGCAATAAAGATCTTTCAAAGTGCATACATGTCTCTTGGTATGTCCTTGTGGAAAGGTGGAAAGGTGGGGTGTGTAGAACAGAAATCACGTCAAAGAAAAACACAGACAAAAGCATACAGCCCAGTCCTGGGAAAATCAACAGCGAACATTGGAGTCTCAGAGAGAGCACTTCACTGGATCTGTTTTTAACTAGATAATAAATATGGGGCTTCTTGTGTTGTGCTCGGCTATTTGAGGTGTGTCTTCTGCTCTGCTTGCTGGTAAATTTGAAAGGCAGTCACTTACCATGGCTGTCCTCATTTCCATCCTACCAAGGAGAATCCAAAATGCTGCATGTGTCTATATTGACAAAGCCGTTCTAGTGGGTTTCATCTCCAAGTTAACAGGAGAAGGCCTTTTGTAAAGGTAATGAGTCTTGCCTCTAGTTACTCCCTCATGACCAAGCCAGCCTAAAATGTGAAGTCAAAGGTTTTCATGGCCGGCATCCATAATTTTTTGTGTTGGGGAGAGGGTTATTTGGCCCAAAAAATCCACAAAAACCCAGCCTAAAATGTTTTTCATTGCTCAGGAGAAACAAGTCTTAAGGGAGGCAGGTGGTGCCATCATCCTTGTTAATAAAGAGTCCCAGTGAGTCCTCCATCATCCACTACAATCTTGTTCCTGACCCCTTTGAAAAGGTCTCCATGCTTTGAATAGAGCAGAGGGATTTGCAAGGCCTGCTAACACAAATTGGATCAAGGCTCTTATGGCTTTCTAAGGCTTCAGCCTTTGTTAAAGAAACAAAAATATTTAACTATCAAAGATATCAAAGCCAAGCCTGTTAGGGTCTAGTTTTAAATCAGCAGAGTAAGAGAAAATGGTCTAATTGTGCTTCTCTAAGAACTGAGACTGACTCAAAAATAACACAAGCAACTTGCAGTTTAAACAAAGGTTTACTAATGGCATTAATCTACATATGAATAGAGGCTATATCCTCATCAAACTAATGAATTGTTCAGGTAAAGAAGAAATCTTTATCTCACCATCTTTGGAAAAATGTTGAGAGAGGAGAAAGATGGAGAACCCAACAGTTCAGGAGAAATTCTTTGCATGTGTGTGTGAGGAAAAAAACTTCCCATAAGTGTGACCTGAATCACATGCTTTGTTTACCCATTTGCAAAGTTTTTGCCATGTGATTCAGTAGTTGCAAATGGGATGTTTGCAAAGAGGGGAGACAGCAGGATTTGCATGCAGGAAAATCTAAGGAGGGGAAGAGATAATGCAAAAAAATAATAATCTTCCAACAGGACTTACCAATGTTCAACCACTGACTTGTTGGAAAAGAAATATGGTTTACATTATTGGCCTTTCTCACTTGGTGCTATTTTGTACCAGTGGCTTTCAGAGACTGTTGGGCTTGCCAAATCCTAGAAGCTGAACCAGGACGTTTTGTCATATGTATACGAAGCTTGCTTTCTACTTCTGAGTTTTGGTGTTTCCAAGTATGTATATATGTTCAGGGTCCTACATCCCTGAATTCTGGTCCTGCAGTTATGAGCTGAGATCCTGCATTGAGGTTGGACAGTGTATATTTCAGCATGAGAAATTATGGATTCATTGTGCTATGGAGGCCTAGTGTTGAATGACAGAAGTTGAACCAATGAACTAAGACATCAAATGGACAACTGAAGGCAGCACCAAGTGGGTATGTGCATTGTTGTGCTGTGCACATCCATGCACAATGCATATGAATGCACAAAGTACCTGCAGGCATGTTTCACATCCGTATACAAAAACAGTCCATGCACAGTGGCGCACTGCGTGTGCAACTCCACCTCTGTGCCCTTGCACCGAGTGCGGATATTCCTCACTGGGCAGAAATATGCAACCACTTCCCTGGGGAACCAAATGCATGCATAAGTCACAGGATTCTGGTCAGTGAGTGCTTCACTTTCTATGCTTGGGATAGAATCTGAATCTCTCTGTCAGTGAGATTGATTATTGGTTGTTCTTTCTCCCTATTATTTATATTGACTGGCTGGATCTTTCCCTGCCCTACTTTGAGGTGCTGGAAAATAGGCCTGAGACTTGCATGCAGAGCAGAAGCTCTGCCTCTGTACTGCAAATGTTCTTCCCTAAAAATAAGACACCAGCTTATCATGGTAAATATAAATAGGAACACAGCTGTCTTAGGCTTTAAACACACGTTGCTGTTGTTTTAACCAAGACAACGTGAATAACCTCACTCAGGCATTCTGGCTTTGTCACTCACACCGTAGAATTGCATCTTTCCAGGAACTGCATCACTCTACATCTCTGCGAGTTTGGTTGGTCACATGTTTGCGCACTCTTCCCTTGCCCCAGGACCCACAGACAAAGTGGGTCGGCATCCCTTTTTCTCTTCCTTCCTTTTCTCTCTCTTTCCCCTTTTATTCCTCGACCGCCTGGGCTGTTGATGCAAGTGCATTTGAAACTTGTTAAAAGTGGGGAGACTTTTATCCCAAATTTATTTGGGTCTATTTGCATTGTTGTTCACACACAGCTGATGAGACAAATCTTTTGTAAAAGCTTGGGAGAAAGCTTGTTATTGATTATCCTGGAATAAGCGGGTTTTATTATGGCATCCCTCCCCCCAAAAATGTAATCAAGTGCATTCAGGATTCTTGTGAACAGCAAAGATTCATCTCAAATTCCTCCTGGATTATTTTCATCACCCTTAGACTACATCAGGTCCATCTAGCTCAGTAAATGCTACACTGACTGGCAGCTGATGTCCAGCCATGGGTTATTTCCCAGTCCTGTCTAGACTTTCTGGGGGCTAGTCTTGTTCTTTCAAAAGCACATGCTCAACATCTGGAACACACCAGTGTTTTAACTTCCTAAGTCCTCTATAAATGCAAAAGTGGACTAAATGGACATAAACCCCAACTCACCCACTCTGGAGTCCCATAAACCCCAGTCAGCTTTTGCCAATGCATCAGGTTGTTGCATAGAGACATAGGCACCTGTTATATCAGCTACATTCAAAAGTAACATTTTTTTTTAAAGGCAAAGATTTAAAACTAGGCAAAACGCAGTCATAATCGGTGGTGGCAATTGGCTAAAAACATCATTGTTCTGCCCAGGACTGGCTGTGAAAACGCCAGGAAGAAAGCGCTGTGAATGGGACATGCCCCGGATCAAGCACAGTTTGATCCCCAAATTCTTCTCCTTTATTTTGATTATTATTTTATATTTATAGCAGTACACCTTATTATCTGTCTTACCTTATTTTTATATATTGCCTTATGCTCTGCACTAATGGGCTATATAATCTTTATTTTACATTACGTTTATTATTATTATTTTAATACTGCTTAATGTTATTATTATGTCTTGATCAATATTTGAAAGCAACCAGATCAGCAGGGCCTGGCCAGCAGCGGATCGCATCGCTTCCCTGGTTCTGCCGCAGCTGCTACCACAAAAGCAGCTGCAAGGAGAGACCATTCCACTCTGGCAGCAAGCAGATGGAGTTGATGGTTTGGAAGTAAGTCGTTTCTACTCGGCTGGTAGTGGCTGCAAGGGAGCCTGCTGTCCGATCCGCCACACGCCTGTATGCCTCCAAGCATCCGCATCCTTCCAGCATCACCTTGGAGACCGAGGCAGAGCAGACGCGGCATAAAAGCAGGTGCTTCTTCCTCTGCCCCAGATTTATGTGGTCCCTCCACTGTCCAGGGGATTCCCATTTATTCCCCACCCTGCAGATTTGCTGGGCCTAAAATGCAAAGTTATAGCCGTGTTAGCCTGTAGAATCAGTATGTCGCCCCTTTGAGACTAACTGAAAGAAAGAAATTGGCAGCATGAGCTTTTCTAGACTTCAGTCTACTTCCTCAAATGCCTTTGGGGAAGTAGAATGAAGAAACTGAAGGATGTAGACTGAAGCAATTGGCTGCAGGAGCTTTCCTAGACTTCAGTCTATGTCCACAGATGCATTTGGGGAAGTAGACTGAATGCATCTGAGGAAGTAGGCTGAAGACTAGGAAAGCTCATGCTGCCAATTTCTTTCAGTTAGTCTCAAAGGGGCTACAAGATCTCTCTATGTACAGGGCCTAAAATGGACACAGTGGCTTATGGACATGGTTAAGACTTCAATTCTGAGTATCACAAGGTCAGTGGATCTGCAGTTGGAGACCCAAGTGCCACATAACAGAGTGAGCTCTCATCACTAGTCCCAGCTTCTGCCAACCTAGCAGTTGGAAGGCATAGAAATGCAAATAGATAAGTAGGTACCAATTTGATGGGAAGGTAACAGTGTTTTGTCCATGGTCACGCTAGCTTCATGACCATGGGGTTGTCTTTGACAACGCTGTCTCTTTTGCTATAGTAATGGAGATGAGCACCTCACCCTACAGTTGGACATGACTAGGCAATCATGTCAAAGGAGAAATCTTTACGTTTTATTAGGGCCTAAATAACCTAAAGGCACCAGATTCTGTCTGATCTTGGAAGCTAAACAGAGTCAGTCCTGGTTGGTACTGGGATGAGAGACCACCAAAGAATGCCAGATGCTGTAAGCCATATTTCAGAGGAAGGAACTGGCTAAACCAGTTCTGAGGATTCCTTGCCTACGAAATTCATGGGGTCACCATAAGTTGACTTGAGGACACACAGACACACACATTTTTTTAATTAAAAAAAATCTTTAAAAAGATCACATTTCACTTAGTATGAGCTATGTATATGTAAATACATTTTGGCTGTGCATATGATATTGTAATTTAAAAGTACAATCTTAATGGGTCTAGTTTTTTATGTCACAACTAATACCATTAGATTCAGTGATCCAGGGGAATTACGACTTATGAGTAATATTAATACAAAAAAGCTCCTCTAAGGATTCTGTATGGTGTGGAATAGGAGGAGGTCAATTGGGGGGGGGGGGTGATACCATAGAGATTATCAGATGAGGGTACCTGATCCTTGTCCTGTCCTTGTCCCGTCCTACCAGCGCAATTGCGGGAAGGACTTTCACATGCCATCATGCTTATCTGGACATTGTCCTGTCCGGAAAGTGTAATTGATTGCAATTGCGCAAAGAGCTTTCAGATGACGTATTGTATTGTACATATTGTATGTACAGCGCTGTGTAAATTTACAGTGCTTTATAAATAAAGGTTAATAATAATAATAATAATAATAATAATAATAATAATAATGACGTCGAGCTTATCCTCTCATTGTCCCGTCATTGAAGTGGAATTGTCCTGACATTTTATATTAACGGGAGCTCGGGTTAATACAATTCCACTTCAAGACAGGATGATTGTGACATCTCTGAAACGCTTTCATGCAATCGGGACAAAAAAGGGAGAAGGACAGGAGAGCAATCCACTTCGCTCCCGACCTCGTCCTGTCCCCGGTCTGATAATCTCCCATGAGTTACTGCACCAGGTGACACCAACCCTTGTGACTCCATTGCTAAGGCATACTGAAAGATGATCACGGTGTTGGAAGAGAACACAAGAGCTATTTAGTCCAACCCCATTCTGCCATGCAGGAAACCTCAATCAAAGCATCCCCATTGATCAAAGCATCCCCTCCATCCAGCCTCAAGGAAGGAGACTCCACCACTTTCCAAGGGAGTGTGTTCCACTGTCAAACAACTCTTACCGTTAGGAGGTTCTTCCTAATATTGTGGTGAAATCTCTGTTCCTGTAGTTTGCATCCATTGTTCCTTGTCCTATTCTCTGGAGCAGCAGAAAACAAGCTTGCTCCATCTTCAGCATGACACCTTTTCAAAGCTGCAGAAGTCAAAGCCGCAAATGTGGAGGGTTGACTGCAGACTGAATTGCTATTCTCCCTGCTAAGAGGAGTGGGCTGAGGAAAGAGGGAATCATCGAACTTTCCATTGCCTTCGCAGGGTCGTAGCCAAGGGAGGGGGGTTCTTGGGGTCCGGACCCCCCTCTTCCATTAGAAAAATGAATGCTGTGTGCTGCTGCGCTGCCGCACCAAAGCCCCATTATAATGGTGGCACTTAGTATGGACCCCCCCCCCCCTTCCTAAAATCCTAGCTACGTCCCTGGCCTTTGCAACATCACACATGTCTCCTGGGCTGGTGTGGAGCAGAACTACTATATTTATTTTTCACTTGAACCCAAGGCCTGCCTACCAGAGATGCAAAAGTTGCATCTCAAGCAGGTGCCCAACATTCAGAACAAAAGTGCCTCTGAGCACAAGCTTGGTCCAAGGATTTTGTTTTCAGTACCAAAACAAGCTAGCACACTAATCTTTTTGCTCACAAATCTACAAGCTTTCTTAATACAAAATCATCATTTATTGATACGGTGCTACAGTTTAGTAGCAGTGCCGGTAACAGATCAAAGCATCTTTCTTTACAGAGCACCATAAATACATACACAGTGGTTTTATACATTTTATAAATGGACAAAAATCAAAAGATAAAGTCCTTGGCCCCCAAGGAGCTTACAATTTAAATATAGTGAGAGGAAAGGAATAAAAAAAAGGGGGAAAGGCCCGGGATGAATATGAACAACTCACATATAACTATGTATGTGTTATTTTGCTACTAAAGAGGCTAAACTCAAGACTTTGTGGCCATAGTGATTTCACTCTACTCCAGGAGAGGATAACTTATTTCTTGGGGGTTCTAGTCTGGCCTTCTGCTTTACCAAAAGGCCATGTTCCTTTCCCATTACGCCATCATTTGTTGCTTTCTCAGCTTTTGTACAAGGACTTTCCCCATTTTAAAAAGTTGAAATGCCTTTCTTCAGGCTTAGCTACTGGCAGTAAGAGCTTAGAGCTGATGTTTCTGGGCCTATAACTTTGCCTTTGGCTCCATCTCCTACTGGAAAGTGGACCATTGGAATATATTTGAAATTGAATTCCCCTCTAAGAGTGAAAGAGGTTCCCCAGCCTTCAAACTACCAGACCTTTTGCACATATCTGGCCAAAGAAAACTTACACTCTTCTCTGAAGATGCCAGCCACAGATGCTGGTAAATGTCAGGAATAAACTCTTCTAGAACATGGCCACAGAGCCCAAAAAACCCACAAAAAACTATGTACGCTCTTCTGTCTGGAGGGAAATAAGTGGTTGCAGGAAATCAAATGGCGACTGGTGCTCATGTTTTAGCTAGATGTGGCTTTATTTGTCTTTCTTTTTATCTCGTAAGCCAACTTATGATCCCATGTCTTGGCGGGGAAAGAAGGCTATAAATAAAAAGATAGACCGACAGATTGATTGTATGTAATAAGCTGACTTAAAGAAGTTCAAAACAAGATCACGGAGCATTTTAGGTACATAATCTCTTGCACAATATTTAAGAGAAGTGACTGGATCATAATAGTAATAATCAATCCTGACCCTCACCACAGGTTCCATGTTTTATTCCTGATATTTCATACCCTCTCAAACACACCTTATACACTGCTAAAACACTGCAATGTCCCGAATCTAATTTCTCTGCCTTCCATCCTCCATACGACATGCTTGGATTTTCACATTCTTGTCTAACCGTATGTCCCTGACCGTCTAAAATATTCCACCTGGGACACTTTGTGGCACAAGGAGAGCCTTTCCATCTAACTGGCATATCAGACTGATGGGACGTGATGTGAGTTTTAATTCAAACTGCTGAGAGATATGCAATAGTACATATACCATGAAAAAGATATATCAGCTGGGGGAAAAACACACCTTGATTTGCACAAAAATGCATATGCTCATTGATACAGATCGTTCCACTATGTCACATGTGAGTAGGAAAGACCGTAACCAGGTTCTTGTCCATTCTACTATCAAGCTGATGATAACTGAGTTCTCCTTTCTTAGGTTTCTTTCAAAACACCTGGATTTGATAGCGCTTTAAATAGAGGACACCTTCAGACACAAAGCTGTCCTCTATCAAAGCACATCCCAGTGTGAAGTTAAGAACTGAAAGACACGGCAAGTCATTTTTTGCAAGCTATATTTGATGTAGCAGAAAGACAGAGACCTAAGAGAAGAGTGCATCAGTATCTTAGGCTCTCACTCATCGGAGTTTATCACACTGGGGCTAATTTTGCCATTAAAGAGAGATTAAAGCGCATTTAAAGCTTCCCGCGAATGAAGCAGAAATGGTGTGTAATTGCACAAATGATTATCACATGCAACTGCGCAAATAAAGCAATATCACAAATGCTTTTTTGCTGGAATCCTGAAAGTAAAAAGATGTGTGTTAAGGCTTCCTTGGACCACTTTAATGGTTTTGTGCAACGTCGTGTGAAATCATTTCATAGAAGCATAGAATCGTAGAGTTAGAAGAGACCGCAAGGGCCATCCAGTCCAACCCCATTCTGCCATGCAGGAAATCACAATCGAAGCATCCCCAACAGATGGCCATCCAGCCTCTGCTTAAAGACCTCCAAAGAAGGAGACTCCATCACACTCCGAGGAAGGAGTGTGTTCTACTGCCGAACAGCCCTTACTGTCAGGAAGTTCCTCCTACTGTTGAGGGGGAATCTCTTTTCCTGTAGCTTGCATCCATTGTTCTAGGTCCTATTTGAAAACAAGCTTGCTCCATCCTCAATATACAGTAACATCCCTTCAGATATTTAAACAGGGCTATCATATCACCTCTTAACCTTCTCTTCTCCAGGCTAAACATCCCCTGCACCTTAAGTTGTTCCTCATAGGGCATGCTTTCCAGACCCTTCACCATTTTAGTTGCCCTCCTTTGGACACGCTCCAGCTTCTCAACGTCATTTTTGAACTGTGGTGCCCAGAACTGGACACACTATTCCAGATGGGGCCTGACCAAAGCAGAATACAGTGGCACTATTACATCTCTTGATATATATACTTTTATCGCATTGATCTTTTTAACTGCCGCATTGTTTTGCACAATTATGCAATTTTATTGGGATAGTCACAGGATAAACTCCCAATCTCCTTTGTGTGATAAACTCCATGGAACTGAAAGATACCTCAAGGGCTGTCTGATCCATGCCACAGCCAGTGCAGGAACTAAAGCGTCCCTACAAGTCAACCTCCAATGAAGCATAGCTCACCACCATCGTCAGGAAAGTCTTCCTAAAGTTTAGTTAGAATCTCCTTTCTTGCCATTTGAATCCATAGGTTGAGGATCTACCCTTTGGAGAAGCAAAAAACAAGTGTGATCCATTTTCCATTTGACAGAGCCAGTGTGGTGTCATGGTTTGGGTGCTGGACTATGACTCTGGAGATCAGGGTTCACATCCCCGCTCCAGCATAAAAACCCACCAGTGAACTTCAGCAAGTCACACCCTCTCAGCCTTAGAGGATGACAATGGTAAACCCTCTCTGAAGAAACTTGCAAAGAAAACCCTATGATAGTGAGGGTCGCCATAAGTCAAAAATGACCTGGAGGCATGCACATAACAATAGCAACATCAAAGTATCTCCAGGTCTTTCTTCTCCAGGCTAAATGTATCCAGCATCCTCAATCTTTTCTCATAGTATTTGAGGAGTACTATTATTCCCATTGATTTGGACACTATAGTGCTGCTGACATAGCTTACAAATGCATTGTTGTTGTTGCTTGACTGCTGCATCACACCATTGAGTCACTGAGGCCTACAAAGAAACTTGGGAGATGCAGGCAACTCTGTCCTTCCAATAGCCCACCCTACAGCATCTTATCCCTTGAGGCAGCTGCTTCATGCTGCCTAAAGGTAGGGTTGGCCCTGACTAGAATGCACGGAAGCCAGGAAAAAACCCTCCTCCCTTCCTAGCATTTCTGCCACAAACCCAATCCGCACCTGTCATTCTTTAAAACTGGTTTTCATTCCACTTTTTAAAATGTCAGTAAGGATCCTTAGGCATCTCTTCTATACCCATTCTTCAGTCTCCACACTTTCACATCCCATCCAGCCATGTTTTGTTCAACAAAAGTCATTCCGTGGCTCAGTCTTCCCAACTCTTCACTGCTCCTTGGCTGTCCTCATTTTTGCCGGTGGGTGATGTGGGATCCTTTTGCTCACTGGGTGCACTGCTGTCCCCCAACAGACAAGGAGTGATGTTCAGGCTCTCAGTTCCAGAAGAATGGAGAGGCTCTTTAGGATGGACAGACAACTCCTTTTGCAGCCTAGCAAGGAATAGAAGGATCAGACCAGGGAAGAGCTGGGGGGAAATGATGTGATATAGCACTCTGTCTGTCTCCCCTCCCCACTGTTTGAAAGCAGTCTAGTGAGATCTCTTGTACTTATTGAATATAGCAAATTTATCCCACCTCTCTTTCTGCAAATGTCGCTAAGTCATACTGTACAACTTGCATTTTAATATACACTGGCTTTACACTTCCAAGGGAAATGTGACATCAATCCATTGCTTACAGTAAAAACAAGTAAAAGAATATTTTGGGTTTAAAAGACTAACAAATTTACTGGACATACATTTATGTCTATCAGAGTCATCTATTAGATGAGTAGTTCTCAACCTTCCTAATGCGACGACCCTTTAATAC
This sequence comes from Sceloporus occidentalis, assembly GCA_023333645.1. NCBI lineage: Eukaryota > Metazoa > Chordata > Lepidosauria > Squamata > Phrynosomatidae > Sceloporus > Sceloporus occidentalis. The sequence goes on from JALMGF010000020.1 coordinate 10,543,178, forward strand.
AGTTCTTCATGTTGTGGTGACCCCCAACCATAACATTATTTTCATTGCTACTTCATAACTGTAATTTTGCTATGGTTTTCCGGTGGTCTTGGGCGATCCCTGTGAAGGGGTCGTTCGACCCCCAAAGGGGTCATGACCACAGGTTGAGAACCACTGTACTAGAGTCTTTCCCAAGTTGGTGTTCTCTAGATATATTAGAATACTATCGCCATTGTTTTGTTCTGGGGGTTGGTATTTCTTGGAATGAATGCATCCCGCAGACTAGATGGCAGCCCACATATGTTTGTGTCAAACTAGATGTGTTGGTCTTTTTCATGGCACGAGGCTATTGGTTTTACATGAGTCCTGACACAACACACACAGAACAGAATATAGAAAAATTACTATTTTGGACTATACTTTTTCTAATCCTTTACGGTAGCTAGGAGATTCTTGGAGTTGTAGTCAAAAAATAAACTTTTCCCAGCAAGGTTATCAAGCCCCCAATGGTGCTCACTATGTTCATCTCTGAGGCCCTGTGCTTTTGCAGTAGGCCTTCCTTGCAACAGTACAAAGGTTTCTCTCACCTGTGCTTGGCTGAAGCGGCCCGGTCTCTCTGTCGACGGTTCTTGAACCAGTTCCCTACTTGGGTGGGAGTGAGCCCAGTAGCTTGGGCTAGGTGTCTCTTGCGTGAAGGGTTGGGATATGGATCCTGGAGGTACCATTCCCTTAGCAGGTTCCGGGTCCTTTCCTGTGTGGAAGAAATAATCTGTGTTAGTACACTGAGCAGATGGCACTGGACCATGGGGAGCCTGAAATACATACTGAAAGCCTATCAACCCTAGTTTTTGACCATGGAAGGAGCTGTCTTGAATGTGGAACAAGAAAGAGGAACTCAAGAGATACAGTCGGACCTTGGTATCCATGGGGGATCCGTTCTGTCCCCCCAGTTCCAAAAAAACACAGGACCTCAAGTCCCAGTGTCCCTACTAATGGTATGACATGCCCATACCCACTAGTGTGGCCTTGTGTATGTGCTGCCAGTGGGGGCAACAGGGCTTGCCATCCACAGATAGTAAGGCTCCACTGTATGTCGCTTCAATTTCAGTTGTAATTTGTGCTAGGAAATAGTTAAAAAGGCGGTATTAGGAAGGGAGGGTGTTCTATGAAGGGGGAACTGTCATGAGTTTCTGGTGAATATAGGCCAAAAAAGTCACACCAAACCAAAATTAAACTTTGCAGAGTTGGGGAGTCTTTCAGGGATTGACAAAAGGGTTTGGAGAGGTCTCAAAAGTGGGACCTATTAGGTCCATGTTCCCATCTGTTCTGCTATTTTTTTGTCAAAAGCAGGGGGGGGGGCAAAATTACCAGCACATTTTAGCTTAAAATGCTTACTACCAGTCATCATGCTTTAGGATGTACAATTCAACATTTTAGAATGCTTTATGGCATTCTTTCAGTGCTGCGACATGCAGACACAGTGCTAGAGGAGTACTGTGATGCTGCACACCATGTATTGTGGCGCGCAGCATCATGCTGCCCTGGGGGCGGAGCTGGGGTGTGCGTCATATGGACGCTACACCCCAACTCTGCCCCCAAACTGGCCTTTCCCACTGGTGTGCACAGCCCCTTAGTTCATCCTGGGAGCACCTTAAAAAAACACTGACCCCCTTCTACTCTCTCCACCATGGTGCCACTTCTAACCTTTGTGAATGCCTCAGCAGGAAAATGGTGGCATTGGCAGTTCCTTGTCACTTGGCAGTTGGACCACCAAGAGGAATTAGGTTTGGAAGGATTTGAATATGACAGTTGTGTATGTTTGTCAGTTTTTCGGGGTTAAAATCAGACAAAGTTATCAAATTAAAAGTTAAAGGCTATGATCAAAGTTGCCATTTAATTTGCTTTGCCTTTTCATCCTTTTTGACACCTATGTGTTTTCTTAGCTCCGCCTGTGTCTGGTCACATCCCCCACACACAGCACAACAACAATATATCGTAGTTTCCTCCACATCCAGCCAGTGGTGTCCCTGTGCAGGGTGTCACCTGTTGCGGGGAGGTGGGGCTTCTGGGGATGGGGCTTCTGGGCATTCCCCCCACCTCACTGACACAGTGCATAGAATTGTGCCACGGCAGCGAGGTCAGGAGTCCACTCGGCCTTCACAGCAGCCCTCCGGCCTTCCGGACTTGGAAGGCCAGGGGGATTGGGTGACTACCTTTAGGGACCAGAAGGCCAGGGGGGACCATTGTGAGGGTTGAGCACCCCCCCAACCTTGCTGCTGTGGTGAAATTCTATGCGCTGCGGCAGTGAGGTGGGGGGGAGGGCCCTTTTGGCCCTGCCCCCCAGAAGTCCTGGCCTTCCAAGTCCTGCAGAACTATGGCCACACGGGACCTAGAAGTCAGCCCCCACCCCTGGCCTTTCAAGTTCCATGGTCATGAGGGACCTGGAAGGCAGCTGCCTACCCCATCCCCCTGGCCTTCCGAGTCCCACATGGCCAAGCCTGCATGGGATCCTGGGATGTACTACCCCACCATCTGACACCCCCTTCTGGAGGTGACACCCAGTGTGACCCACCCTACTGCACACCCTAGTGACACCACTGCATCCCACCAGCCTTTAGGGTGAGCACAAATAGCTACGCCTGCTTTTTCTAACTTAGAATTTTCTAAGTTCTTTGGTGTTGTTATCCTTTGCTTCATCTTTTACATTCTTTGTTACATGCCCCTAAGTTTTACCCTCGACATATCAATGGGTCATATCAAAATCCGTAATTTTGTCCTCAAACCTGCCCTCGACGTATGCGTGAGATCAACTTATAATTAAATATATATGATAATTATAGTATAATAAAGTTCTAAGTTAGAACATTAAAACAAAATTGCGGGTTTGGCTCACCTTGAAGCCGTTTGCTTTCTGTTCACTGTCTTTTGTAGACTCCTTCACCAAACCAGGGAGTTTCTTCTGAGCAGGCAACTGGTCTGGCAGAAACCCAGAAAACTTCTCTCCTGGGCACAGTGCCCCAAAAGGTTCCAGATGGTATGGGGAGGAGGCCTGGTTACTATAAGGTGCCAGCCAAGTGGCTGAGGGCAGGGGGCTTCCCAGCAACTCCAAATCATGGCATGTGGTGTGAGCACAGTTCAGGCCTTCGGCGTGCCGGAAGGCAAGAGATGGTGGCAGAGACCACAAGAAACGGGCCAGGCGTTCAAATTCTCCACTCTCCTGCAGGGCCTCACAGACCCGGGCCACCTGGCTTGGGGAAAAAAGGGAGACGCTTGGAAGGGGTAAGGTCATTGTAGGGCAGGCAAAGCGACACAGTAGGGAATGTTCTAGATGTAGGCCTATGGGATGAGGAAGAACAAGACGGCAAAGCCACTAACTGTAGAGGAAGTCTATGGGGCAGAAGGGCTGCACAGCATTGGGACGTTTTGAGTAGATGGGTGAGGAAGGGAGAATAATGTTGTGGAGAAGGGCAGGGATACAAAATAATAGATATTCAGTCAGCGATTTCATTCATTTTCCATTAGTGATGTCCACTTTTTGATGATGTATTTTTTATTAGTGATGCCCACTTTTTGATGATGATGATAATAAGGATGATGATGATAACGACAATGTTTATTTATAATGCTCTTTCCACCAAAAGGCGGAACATCAAACATATACAATAAAAATGGACAATAAAACACCAGACTATGATAGCAATAGCATTTTCATTTCTATACATTTTAATACTTCTTACCAGTGAACTCATTTTACCAACCTACAAAAGGACAGGTGAGTCAACCTGGAGTCCTCGAGTCAAACTCAGAATGTTGTGGCTGCAGTACCGTTGCGCCACCACGGCTCCTATAACAGGCTATACTACTAAATTAATGTGCTAATAAACAAATCCCTTATCAGTCAATACCCATCCTGATATGCTTACACTCATTTTTCCCCAATGAGATCAAAATAGCATGCCTGGCTATTTTCTTCACTTTATCCTTCCAGCAACTCTGTGGGAACTGCAGACCTCCGGTGCCACAACAAACAACCGTTTCTAGAATTCCATAGAGCCATGGCAATTAAAGTAGTGTCAAACTGGATTATTTCTGCAGTGCAGATGCAGCCTGAGAGAACAAGAAAGGGACTGGCCCATAGACACCTGATAGGTATTGTAGCTCAATGGCAACTCAAACCTAAGAAGACCTTTCACACTACATAAACATAGCACTATGATTTCATTTTATGATTCTGCCTATGGAATCCTGGGATTTACAGTCTGGTGGCATACTTCGAATTCTCAGCCAGAGAGTCCTAGTGCAGACTCCAGAATATCATAAGATGGAGTCATAGAATCGTAGAGTTGGAAGAGACCCCAAGAAGGGCCATTCAGTCCAACCCTCTTCTGTCATGCAGGAACTCTCAAACAAAGAATCCCCAACATATGGCCATCCATCCTCTGTTTAAAGACCTCCAAGGAAGAAGCCATGTTGATATAAGTGAAATCATAGCACTCCTTTGATGTTGTGTGAAAGGGCCCCTGATCTCCCAAATCCCTGTCCAACATTAAACCATCTGGGTACTTAGAAGCATATTCATAACAGGGGATGAATAGATGCTACGTGTTCTCCCCATCCCCCCCCCCCCCCAGAAGATTCCACTTCCACCCCTTTGAACACTTTCTACAAGTTTAAAAAGGATTATCATATTTGGGGACAATAGCCTGAGAAAGTCTGTTAATATTTCATTTGAACCAAAGTGATGTGCTTCAGCCAACAGATATTATTTTACAATAAAATCATTATCATCATCATCATCATCTACATAAGGTTATATTTTAATTATACTAGTATATAATATACTATTTATAATACAATGGTCCCTCCACATTCACTGGGGTTAGGGGATGAAGGGCCCCAATGAATGTGGAAAAACTGCAAATAACAAAGCACTATTATTTTTACTTAAGAGGACACCTCTCTAGGAATCTCCAGGTCCTCCAGTGCAACTTTGTGGTCAGCATGTGCCAGAGGTTGACGAGAGAATCGTGCTGGAGGACCTACAAATGCCTAGAGAAGTGTTTTCACTAGGGACCTCTAGGTTCTCCAGCACATCTCTATGGTCAACCTCTGGCAGAGTTGCGCTGGAGGACGAAGAGATTCCTAAAGAGAACATATTAATCAAAACCACAAATAATCGAATCCGCAAAAGTCAAAGCTGCAAATGTGGAGGGCTAACTGTAGCCCCACGTCTCCTTGCCCCCTCTTCGCAAATGTTCAGGGAAGTGACTGGAAACCCTTTTCTGGGCCGACTTTAGCAGGATTCTATCCATGCTAGGAAATACATATACTAGATGGAAAAGTGCAACATGGCAGTCATCTGTGCACCTTTTACAGTCAAACCAGGTTGTGCTGCATCTGTGGTTGTGTGTTTGGGATGGGAGGAACAATGAAAAATCGGTAGGGGATTTTGCAGGGGCCGCTGGGGATTCCCATATGAAGGAGGCCCTGAACCCTCTCAGAGGAGTTTGAACCTCAACTTGAAAGGAGCCATCTGGAAATGCTGAGCCTGTTGAAGAGTCAGCACCACGGACAGCTCCCTTCTGCCAACCATGAGGGCTTGGGGTGTCTTTTTAAAAGCAGTAGACTCAGGCAAGTCACATACTCTCAGCCTCAGAAGAAGGCAATGGCAAGCCTCCTCTGAACAAATCTTGCCAACAAAAACCCATGATAGGGTTGCCATAAGTTGGAAATGACTTGAAAACACCCAACAACGACAAACGTTCATGTTCTAGTGGGTCAGGACTCAAAGGACTACTTTAGGGCCTGCCTGCCTGCCTTCAAACAGGGTGAATGCTTAGCCTCCTCTTCAGTAAAAGGTGGAAAGTCCTATTGGGCCTGTGTAGCGAGCCAGATTTTTGGCCAATGTTTTGTCAATGCCCTAAGCTGAAACGATGTCAGGTGAGTTGTGCTGGAGGGCTTAGAGATTCCTAGAGAGAACATATTAATTAAAACTGCAAATAGAGTAGCAGCCCAAGAGGACTGCCAGGAAAGCAAGCATTGAAAGATATGGTCATTTAGTCTGTAAAATCAGGATGTAGAGAGATCTTGGAGCACTTCTGAGCCTAGCCAAAAGCTCATGCTGCCAACTTCTTTTTTGCATTCCATCTCAAAGGTGCTACAAGATCTCTCGACATTCAGGCAAGCATCTAGGGACACTTCAGTTACTTCTTTTTTTTATTTGGAGTTGCCATAAGTCAAAAATGACTTGGAGGCACACAGCAACAAATGTACGGAAAGCGATGGAGTTACCGGGATTTGAATAATTTCACCCCACCATTCACCGGAGATGGTAAAAGGCCACCCAACATATTCATTTGACAGAATACATGGAAATATTACTCGAACCTTATATCGGAAACCCAGGAGAAGGCCTTCTGTGTGGCTGCTCTCAGATTTGGCAACTCACCCCTGGGTACTTTAGAAAGGCTCCTTCTCTGCTATCTTCTTGGCAGCAGGTGAAAATCCTTCTATCCCACCAAGTCATTGTAAATTGATTATTAACAAGAAAAGGGCTTCTAATGATGTTGTATTGTTTTACCTGTTAGAGTCCGGAGACACTGAATGGTTTCCAACTGGCAAAGGGGTCAGGCAAGACCCCGTTCACTCTGTCTCTTCAACTTATATGGAGAACATTTTATAAGAAAAGCAGGCATGGAGATAGAAACAGGAGGGGTGAAAATAGGAGGAAGGAATATCAACAATCGTAAGATATGCAGATGACACCATACGATTAGCAGAAAACATGAAAGATCTAGAGCAACAACCGAGGAAGTCAAAGAAGAAAGTGCAAAGGCAGGCTTACTGTTGAACATAAAGAAAGCAAAAACAATCACCACGGAGGATCTTCACAAGTCCAACCTAGACAATGAGGGCCTAGAAATAGTAAAAGAGTCCCTATACCTTGGTTCAAACATTAATCATTAATTGCAGTGAAGAAATCAAAAGACTAAAAATGAGGAGGGCAGCTATGAAAGAACTTGGAAAGCTAAAGAGCAAAGATATACAACTAAGCATTGAAGTTAGAATCGTACAAGCAATTGCATTCCCTGTTTGCATGCATGGATGCGAGTTATGAAAATGGACAAATAGAGAATAAATTCATTTGAGATGTGGTGCTGGAGAAGAGTGCTGAGGATCCCGTGGATCATGGCCAAAGAGACAAACTGATGGGTCCTAGAACAGATCAAGCCTGGAATTTCCCTGGAGATAAAGATGACTGAACTGAGGCTGTCTTACTTTGGGCACGTCATGAGAAGACATGACTTATTCAGGAAGACAATAATGTTAGGAAAGGTGTGGGGAAGTAGAAAGAGAGGGAGACTGCCTGCTAGATGGATGGATTCAGTTAAGGTGGTCATGGGTATGTATTTGCAGGAATTTAGGAGAATAGCGGAGGACAGAGAGTCTTGGAGATGTCTCATTCACAGGGTTGCCATGAGTCGAGGGTGTTTAACGACAAACTGTTTTAAACCTTTGTTTGAAAGCAGTACTTTAATTTTTTTTTTAATTCTGATGTTAATTTAATGCTGTTTTAATCTCATTTTTGTATGCTTTTTTTAAAAAAAAACAACAATATGTGTTCTTGTAATTTTTGTAAGACAGCTTTTGCAAGTCTGGTAAAAAAGCAGGGTATAAAATACCTTTCGGTAGTGGCTGTTGGACAGTAAAAAGACTTCCTTGGAGTGTAGTGGAGTCTCCTTCCTTGGTCTTTAAGCAGAGGTTGGATGGCCGTCTGTCAGGGATGCTTTGAGTGAGATTTCCTGCATGGCAGAATGGGATTGGACTGGATGGCCCTTGGGGTCTCTTCTAACTCTAGGATTCTATGATTCTATGATTGCATGTTCCTGTGAGCCAAGAGACTATGCTGTTAGTAGCAGTGCTGCTTGCTGCTGAGGACCCAGACTAAGGCTGTAGAAATAATCCAGTTTGACACCACTTAATTGCCACAGCTCAATGAAATGGAAACATGTGGCACTAGGGCTCTCTGACAGAGAATGCTAGATGTCTGCAAAACTATATTAAAAGATCATTGACGATGATGATGATGATGATGATGATGATGATGATGATGGGGCACACTTGCTCCCCAACCTGTGACTTCAGATTATATTTGGCTATTACTTAGAAGCTATGATAGTTCTGGTTCTTCTGAAGCCTAAATTCAAATAATAATCATCATAACTAGAGTAGAACTAGTGTAAATGAATTTTATGTTAAGTATTGCTTTACCAAATCTCTGTAGCTTCAGTGGGCTGCTACACTAGTTCGGATTAATAATGGGGTTTAGTTAAAATTAGACACAATATACAACCCTAAAATGCCTGCCCGCCTTCTTCCCGTCCTTAATGCTTTTCAGTTTCAAGAACATGACTTGGCGTGAACTGCCCGCTTCCAAAGCCTCTTTGCCCACCCACACCTCGAGGGTATTAGCAAGGGGTGGCACTGATCTCTCCATGCCCTCCAAGGCATGCTGCTGATATCCACAGACGAAGTTGCTGTTTAAAGGCACAGGTGCAGGCCAGCAGCTTTCCTTCTGGGCATTTGGCAACCTGGCCCCCGGTTAAAATCAGAACCAGAACTTCCTCAATCTGACGATCATGCCAGTCACAGATGCTGGCAAAACATCAGGAATAAACACTTCTAGAACGTAGCCACATAGCCCGAAAAACCCACAAAAAGCTATGGATGCCGGCCGTGAAAGCCTTCAGCTTCACCTCCATAAACTAATTAATGATCATCCCAACAGTTCTCCTAGTCTAATTCTATATATTTATCTGGTAGAATTCAAAGATATAGTTGTGTTAGTCTGTAAAATCAGTATGTAGAGTGATCTTGGATCACCTTTGAGGCTAACTATATGCATCCAAGGAAGCAGACTTTGGTCTAGGAAAGCTCATGTTGCCAACTTCTTTATATCAGTTAGTCTCAAAGATGCTACAAAATTGATCTATCTATCTATCTGTAAAGGTTTTAAAGCTTTGCTTACCTCTCTGCCCTTAGGATGTCTTACACAACCAAGGCACAACTGAGAACATCAGCACCTGGGAAGGTCTGGAGTTGTGGATGCATCCTCAAAAGCATCGCCAGTTCTCTGCCTAGGAAGAACCACCAGCTCCTTGAGCAACTGCAAAGGCCTTTTTCTGCCTGTCTTGAATCTGGATCGGTTTCTTCTGAAGTGCTAGGCTGCAGAAGGCTTGAGGCTTTGGCGCTCTGGTTTCTGCGAGCTAATCGTCCTCCGGCCAGAAGGCTTTAAACAGCTCAAGGAGGCTGATGCCTCGTGAACTGGCTCCAGGCATTGACATCTTAGGTGTCAAAGGAGTTTAGATTGGACTTAGCTGGTTGGGAACTACTGAGGCTCCTGTAGGAATGCAGATCTGCCGAGAAAAGGACCAGCCAGATGGGTGGGTGGGATTTGGAGACCTTGGCTACCCCTCCCTGTGAATTTGGGATTTGCTTTCTACTATGGTCAGCCCTCACTTTTAGCCCATCAGTGTAGCCAGATCTCAGCTTAATCCAAATCAAAGGTGGTCAGAGTGTGGCCCCGCAGACCCCTCCAGACTCTGCAGACTGCCATTTCTTTATTAACTCCAACACAATGGTAAATTCCTTCTCTTCATAGGCTCCAGGAGTGAGGATTCGCCTTCCAAATATATGGCAGGATTCTCCTAGAATCAGAAAATTGGAAGAGACCCCAAGGGCCATCCAGCCCAGCCCCATTCTGCCATGCAGGAACTCACAAGCAAAGCATCCCCAACAGATGGTCATCCAGCCTCTATTTAAAAAATCTCCAAAGGAGGAGACTCCACCACCTTTCAAGGGAGTGTGGCCCACTTTCGGACAGCTCTTACTCTCAAGAAGCTCTTCCTAATGTTGAAGCAGAATCTCTTTTCCTGTAGTTCAAATCCATTGCTCCAGGTCCTATTCTCTGGAGCAGCAAAAAACAAGTATTCCAGGTGAGTCCTGACCAAAGCAAAATAGAGTGGCACTATTACTAGTCTTGATCTAGACACTATACTTTTATTGATGCAGCCTAAAATCACATTGGTCTTGTTAGCTGCCGTGTCGCACTGTTGACTCATGTTCAACTTATGGTCTACCTGGACTCCCAGATCCCTTTCACACGTAGCTTCATTCAGCCAGGTGTCCGCCATCCTATATCTGTGCATTTCATTTTTCTGCCCTAAGTGCAGTACCTTACATTTCTCCCTGTTGAAGTTCATTTTGTTAGCTTTGGCCCAGCTTTCCAGTCTATTAAGATCATTTTGAATTTTGATCCTGTTCTCTGGAGTGTTAGCTATTCCTCCTAATTTGGTGTCATCTGTGAATGTGATAAGCATGCCCTTTGAGCTAATAATTCCCCCAACATAACAAGGAGATACTGACACTATTGGTGGGGATCCCAAGACCTCCTCACCTTATAGGGTAACAATATTAAGAAAACAAAAATAAAGTTAATAGTCACTCCAACAAATGCTGCGCTCAGTGAAGGACAGGAGAGACCCTCTCACAGCTGCAGGAGTTTAGCGCATAAGATGCAGCTGCAGACAAGTCTACATAGGGACCACCAAACACAGCGTCCAAACATGAATCAAGGAACATGACAGACACTGCAGACGGGGTCAGCCAAAAAAATCAGCAGTAGCAGAACACGTTATAAACCATCCTGGGCATAAAATGCTGTTTGAAAATACTGAAATTCTGGACCATGCTAACAACTCAGAATGCACAGGGATGCCATTGAAATCCACGATTTTTCAGGTTCCTTTTTGTGCTTGCAAAGGGGCACCATAGCTGCTCCCATGCAGCTTGATGACGTCACTTTGGCGCAGCACCAATTGGGCATTGCACGGCACCAAAGGGGCATCATCATGGTGTGCACTATCTGAATGAGTGCACACCAAGATGGCGCCCAGGCAGCGCAACGAGAGCTCAGCTCTCACCCCACCCACAAGACAGCATTTTTGGCCCATCTGTACCAGGCCTATGTTTGGCTACCAGTTCTGAAAAACATGGCCACAGTGCCTGAAAAAACCACCAAAAAATTATTACAGTCACTGTTTACCACTATGCCACTAACTCCCCACATTAATCAGCATTTGTACACTGTGTTAAGTATGTGTATATGTATGTCATCTTTCCCTTTGCTTCAGACAGCAAAATGTTGAACCATCCTGGGGTGGCACAGAGGCAAAAGGGGCAACAGAGGGGAAAGGGAGTGATTTAAGCAGCTGAGAGGCTGGTGGCTGCAAAGCAGATTGGAGGCATCCAGGGTGAGTGCCAAGCGGCAGCTGTGTTAAATAGCCTTTTCCAGGATCAAATCAGGAAGAAGCTTCCACCAAAGGAGGAATTGATGAGCCTTAAGGGATTAGGTTGACAACAGCCATACTGATCAGCCACTTAGCATTTCTGCACTGGTTTAAATAACACCCATGTGGACCTGAGTCTTTGCTAAGCTGCTGTAAAGAGCCACAGTGGTTCGGCATCATGACCATTCGAGAAAGGGGTCTTTAGGGGGGATAGAGGATTTTGGACACCAGACCCACACCACAACCCGTCTCACATGGAGTCACACAGAACTGCACTTGCATATTGCTCCTGGCTTGTTTACTGGCTTTGATTGAGAGTTCCTGCATGGCAGAATGGGGTTGGACTGGATGGCGCTTGAGGTCTCTTCCAGCTCTAGGATTCTATGATTCTATCACCTTCACTAACACTTCTGTGACTCCATTTCCCCCCCTCTCTATTTCCCGGCTTCCATCAGTAAAGGAGTTCCATCTTCTATGCTTTTGATGCATTCTTCTTTTCAATGTGATGTACTTCCCTGACTTTGCAGCACATTTTGGGGAAATTACTTGTTTGGACTGCAGCTTCCAGAATCCTGGCTGGAGAATTTTGAGAATTGCAGTCCAAAAAAGGGACTTTTCTAAGAAAAGCTAAAATGGCAACCATTCTTCCAGCACATAACAAAGAATGTATCATTCTGTGGATTGGTTCTGTCCATTGATCTTAGTTGCTGGTCAAAATCAACACTGAAACAACTGGCAAACTGGATTCATTTGTTCCGTGTTCAGCAAAATTCGTGCCACCATGCACTAAATTATGTGGGACAGATTTAATGCATCCTTCTGTATAAGACTGATTTTGTGCTCTACTTTGTGTCACAATGAAATGACTGAAAAGATAAGTTACATACCCTCCAACTGTCCTGATTTGGAAGGATCAGTACTAGTTTTTTGAGTTATGCTCTCAAATAACCCTGTCCAACGTTGTTGTTTTTTAAAAGAATGTTGGGGTCCAATTCCACTCATCATGTCGGATTACTTCCTAAAGGAAACTTCACTTAGATGCAGCACCTAACAGCTGCAATTATATGTTTGTTATATAGTTACATATAGTAACATTACTGGCTGGTAAATGTCAAACAGATATGCCCAGAACCAGAACAACCAAATTTTGGGTAGAACACTGGCATTGTCCAGCTCTGATTCCATACCTTCCAATCATAGAAGCATAGAATCATAGGCTAAGAGGTGGTATGATAGCCCTGTTTATATATTTGAAGGGCTGTCATATTGAGGATGGAGCAAACTTGTATTCTGCTGCTCCAGAGACTAGGACCAGGAACAATGGATGCAAGCTCCAGGAAAAGAGATTCCAACTCAACATTAGGAGGAACTTCCTGACAGTCAGAACTGTTCAACAATGGAAGACACTCCCTTGGATAGTAGTGGAGTCTCCTTCTTTGGGGGCTTTTAAATAGAGGCTGGACGGCCATCTGTCGGGGATGCTTTGATTGAGAGTTCCTGCATGGCAGAATGGGGTTGGACTGGATGGTCCTTGGTGTCTCTTCCATCTCTGTGATTCTTATTCATTTTATTATCTTTTGTTTGCCTGTTTTTCTTACTGTTATAAACCTCTCTGGAATAATTGTTTCTTAATCCTGAGCAGTGATAGAAAAATGGTTTTGCGTAAATAAGTAAACTTTGTGTGTGTGTGTGTGTGCACTAAATGGCTTTTGAAGAGTAAAATGGCTTTGGAAGGGAGGTGGCATTGTGGGCATGTTGGGAGGGACGGCTCTTTCCTAGTGAGCTCCTGGGGTGGTAGGAAAGCAGATTGAGCTAATTGGGTTCCCAGCTGGTGCTGGATAATTGTAGGGAAGGGAATGTGGGTTGATCAGAAAAGGGGATTGGGCACGGGAGCTGATTTAGAGGGGCTGAATCATAGCTACTTCTTCTTGGTATTTCTGCTATTCTCAGAGGTTATTCAGGGCCCAAACAGACAGGACAAAATAAAGCTGCTTCGGGTCACTTTGGAGGTATGCTGTTTAAATGACACATGCATCTTAAGAGGCCAGAAGCTGCGCCAAAGCTGCGCGCCAGTCCTTAGTACTGCCCCGTGGCTTTGGCATGGCTTCCGGCCCCTTAGGACTCATGCATCGTTTAAACGGCAACTAATTAATAATAATAATTTTAAGCCTCTCTAATAACCTTTAGGGCAAAGGGCGGGGTATAAATACCATAAATAAAATAAAATAGATTAATTTTGCTGAAAAATGTAATGCAAAATCTTTAAATGAGAATAAAAATGAATATGTGAATGAATATATGCACACTAAATAAAATATTTTAATCCATATATTACATTGAGTTGCGAGGGTACAACATTTGCATGTAAAGGAGGGTCCCAAGGGTAAAAAGTCTGAGTACCATTACCCTAAAGGCCTCAGATATGATCTTGGAAACTAAGCATGGTCAGCCCTGGTTAGTAACTGGGTGGGAGACTGCCAACAAATACCAGGTGCTATAGGCTATATTTTAGAGGAAGGAACTGGGAAAATCACCTCTATTCCTTGCCTAAGAAAACCCTCTAACATTCATGGGGTCGCCATAAGTTGACCAGTGACTGGAAGGCACATATAGGGACACGCAGGTGCATCTTGTGCAAATCCGTGACCTCTTTAGATGTGAAATCGTAAGTTGCCACCTGGGTGGGCAGCAATGGAGACACATTTAGCTGCCTCTCCCTGAAAATTGTGGAAGGGGGAGGCAGGTTCGAGATGGAGAGAGCAGCGGGTGGGAGAGGAAAATCCTTGCTGGCTCCCTTGAGTGCCTTCCTGCTGGCAGGTGGATTAGGAGCCTCGTATCAGACATTTGTCTTGATACCAAGAGTGATCTTAGCCATGGAGATTATTCACGGGTAAAAGATTAAGCAAACTAAATATGTCTGGCCCAACCTGGCGACATGAGAAGCATCTTCCATTTGACATGGGGGAAGGGGGGCACAGCATTAGACAAAGGTACCAAAAACCGAATGAGCAAACTACTGAGGTCAGGCAAAGGATGGGAGAGTAGAGAAGGGATGGAGTAACACTTGACACTCCACTGCACAGGTTTGTATTTCAAGATGTCCATCACCTGAAAGGTTTCAGTACAAGGAATCAAAACCTTAAATACTGTAAATGGCTTTTGACGGCTAGTGGCTAGTAACTATGAAACGCATCTGCTCAGAGGTGAGGCTTGATGCTCAATTTGCTCTTGGTATCCACTGGGGTTTGGTTCCAGGATACCAAAATCCATGGATGCTCAAGTCCCATAAATTCAATGACATCGTAAAATAGTGCCCCTTATATAAAAATGGCAAAATCAAGATTTACCTTTTGGGATTTGTATTTTTGGGGACATTTGTGGATGCTTGGGTCCATGGATCAAAAACAAACAAAGGGCGGATACCAAGGGGCAATTCTGATTAATTCTGAGTGAGTCATAGAATCATAGAGCTGGAAGAGACCACAAGGTCCCTTATAGTCTGGAGTGCAAAACAGTCATGAAATTGATTTGATACTCACTGTACCCAGTCATGCGTTGCTGTGGCTCAGTCTGGTTAACTGGAAAAGAAAGAAAGAAAGAAAGAAAGAAAGAAAGAAAGAAAAGAGAAAGCGTTTCTGAAATATTTAATTTCACAGTGCTATTTTTGTTGTTCCATTGTCTGTGTAGATATAGAGATTGTGTGGTTTGCCAACTCTAGAACACGCAACATGTAATTGTCCATGTGAGAAGCAATCCGTGTCTAGATCTAAACCGCACAATTCTAAAGATCTGCCCTGAGCTTTGTTGATGGCGATTGCAAACGCCAATCAAATATTTAGTGTAGCGTGTGTTGCTGTGACATCCAACAGATGGCGCTGTTTTCTAAAAAAACATATTTTTACCTGTCTCAGGTATGACATCTATATAATAGTAGGCATATTATGTAAAAACATGCGCGTCTTTGAATGGAGCATTGTGTCAAAATTTCAAAGCAATCAGTGAAGAATCTTTGGAGATGTAAGATTTTGAACAAACGAACATTTGCATTTTCATTTATATAGATTTTCCTTTTGCAGCTGACAGGCGTGTGTGCATGCATGTGCGTGAAGGTAAGTAAAAGGGACATTCTCTTTGCTTCCAAGGGTAATGTGGTGTTTTAAAAAAACATACCAGTGTTCAGGATGCCAGCTTGCTCTTTACCCTTTGGAGCTTGAAAATAAATGTGTGTGCTGCACTGGGAATCTGAGGTGAATTCAGATGGTGAAAATAATCCAGGTTGACTCTCCATTGTGCACATGCATCTGAATGCACCTGATTAAATTGGGGGGGGGCGCCAACCCCCCCCCCCTCACTTAATCCAGGATAATATCAGGATTTCCCAGGAGTTTTAAAAAAGACCCACACCATCAGTAGTATGAATAACTGGTGCAAACAGACCCAAATAGACCCGGGATAAAACTCTGCATGCGCTTAAAGTATTCCAAGTGCATTTGCATTGTCAACTCCATCTTTATTCAAATGCTTGCATGTGTGAGCCAGGGAACTTGCAGAGGTGCGCATTGATGTGGTTCCCTAACAAACCTGCAATGTGTGAGTGAGATGATTTGCATTGTGGTGCTGGTCATTCAGAGGTCTCCTGTTCCTGAACTGGGGGGCTCCTTTCCAAAGTTACAAAGGCTGTGCATATGACATTGTAACTGTAAGGTATAATTTTAATTTTGCTGGTTGTTTATTTGGAAAGGACTATAGGACGTATAATAGGACCCATAAACCTACTAGCCTTAAAGATCCTACCAGACTCATCATTAATGTCTCAGCCTATCCCTTGTAGGAATCCTGACCCAGATTTAGAAGGCAAATGTGGCAATGGGGTTCTTCTGGGGAGGTTGCTCCTTTCCCTCCCGCCTTCCCTCCCTTTTCCCCACAAATGGACCATTGCACCCGTGCCTAAGGCCTGACAGCAGTCTATTTCAAGGCAGGCCTGGTGAGGTACAATCCAGCTTATGGTCCCAGGCTGTGGCTAAGCTGCTAACTGTGGGGGATCCTAAGGACTTAGTGACAAAGTCAATTAGACTCGGCTGCCTGTTGTACACTAACACAAGATGTTATTGAGGGAAGACGATTAACGGTAACAGAAGGCTGGAAATACAAGGGTAATTCCAACTGATACATTGAGGACAGCCTACCATCCAGACCTGGCACATTAAGATACAGGCAGGATTAATTGTTAGGCTATGAATGCTAAGGAGCAGGGGCCCAGTCAAGGCTGACACCCGTACGGCAGTGGCATGACCCAAAGTGTATCTTCTGATAGGAACGTATCGCTCTGTACAGAAAGGGGCCTTAAAAGAGCCCCACAAATCAGGGCAAAGACTGGTCTTGTCCAGTTTGGAAAATATGCCAAGGCTTGTGCCCTAATAAAGGTCCATTTGGAGGTGATTCTGCACTCAAATTTTGTTTGGCACAGATGGGGGAATTGCATGTGGTGTGGTCCTGCCAAAATGAGTGACTCAGTTTTATCCCTGTATGTATTTTGATATCATGTGTTTTATTGTTAATATGGTCAGCTGACTAATCAATAATCTTGCTGTTGTTGTTGGTACCATCTACAGTTGTCAGAGGGCTCCTGTACCTTTATCGGTTGTGTAGAAGCATGAACTTGGGCAGATGTTGCTTGTTACCTCATTGCATGACAAACCACAATGTGAAGTTGAAGACTGTCATGGCCGGCATCCATAGTTTTTTGTGGGTGCTTTGGGCTACATGGCCGTGTTCTAGAAGAGTTTATTCCTGATGTTTCGCCTGCATCTGTGGCTGGCATCTTCAGAGGCATTCTCTTATGATGCCAGTCACAGATGCAAGGGAAACGTCAGGAATATACTCATGGTTAAGTCTAGACATTTTAGTCAAAAGATCAACCCCCAAAATCTGGGTCAGTGTAAGTACTGTACTTTAACACTTCTCAAAATAGGAACCATCCCCTTCTCTGATGTCTAGACTTTTGTATGAGTATATACAGTACGTTGATTGATATATTGAGTTTTCAATGTGTGGGCATGGGGGAAAGCATTTAAACAGGGGTTCCTTGAATCCACCATCTGAAGCGGTACCTGGGTTGCCAAACTGAAATCTGAAGAGGGCTCCTGTACTTTGAATGCCTCTGAAGATGCCAGCCACAGATGCAGGTGGTAGACTTAAGTCTACTTCTTCAGATGCATTTAGTCTCAAAGGTGCCACAATATCTCTATAGCTTTAAATTGTATTACTGTATTGTTGTTATTAAGTGAAAGAAAGAAGTTGGCAGCATGAGTTTAAGTAGACTTCAGTCTACATTCTCAGATGCATTTGGTGGAGTGGAAAGCAAAGGGACAGACCTGTATATGCCATTGGTATGTGGGAACGTCAATTCAGATTCAACATCCTTTGCGTGTGGAGATGAAGTAGCAAGTCCAGTTTTAACAATGGTCCTTAGTGAATAAAGGCATTGGGAACTAGCCATTGCGTTTGGAGATGAAGCGGCAGGATCTGGCCTGTAGTTGGGGAGAATAGAGATGCGTATAGGATGGCCCCTGAGGATGGGGTCAGATAGTGTCGAAACGTGTGTAGTGAGCCAAGAAGCCATTTTCCTTGTTCAAGCCATGGCTGAGAGACTGTATTTTGTGAATGAACTCCAATTCTGCTGTTTCTCTTTCCAATCTACCTTTGCAGTTTTTTTATTCAAGGACCCTATGTCCAGAGTTTTTAACTGGCGCACTGCACTGGCTTTCAATGTGAATGATACATTTCCACAAGAAGTGGTGATCTTGCACAAGAGACAGAGCTCAACAGTCACACACACACACACACACACACACACACACACACACACAGAGTCAGACTTCCTTATCCACAGACTTTTTATCCACAGACTCAAGCACCCATAGCTTGGACATATTCAGAAAAAGCATACATCCCAATTAGCAAAATTTTTCATTTTATATTTTGTTATGCCATTGAATTGAATGGGACTTGAGCATCCACGGATTTTATTATCCATGGGGTGTCGGTGTGTGTGTGTGTGTGTCCTGAAACCAAACCCCAGCGGATAGCAAGGGCCCACTGTACAACCCAAGTGCACTTATTGACAAAATTGGGCTGACTATGGGAGAAGAAAGAAGGCGCAAAGGGGAGACGGATGGAATGACATGCTTCCATTAATGGCAGGGCACTTTGAGGAGGAGTCCTCCCCGCTGCAACATTTTGTCGCAGGGTCTGTTCTTCTTTCTCCTTCAACCAGAACAAAGCCATGAAAGGGCCTGAGAACTATACAGAGCATCAATTTTGAGAGATTCAATGCTTCCCCCATGTGGCCTAAGCATGCTCTGCATCCATACCTTTAGTGGTCAACTGGGACAAGCCAAACATTAAAGGTTTGAATCATAGGAGTTTATCACACTAGGGCTGATTTTGACATTAAAGAGAGATTAAAGCGCATTTAAAACATCCCACAAATGAAGCGGAAATGGCGAGTAATTGCGCAAATGATTATCACACGCATTTGCGCAAATAAAGTGATATCGGAAATGCATTGTCGCTGAAATCCTGAAAGTAAAAAGGTGCACATTTATGCTTCTTTGTGATCACTTTAATGGCAGGTCATCTGAAATCATTACATGTAATTATGCATTTTTTCTGGGATATTTAATGGGATAAATTCCTCATTTCCTTTGTGTGATAAACTCCATAGAGCCATAGGTGTTATTCAGACTTTGTTTTTCAGTGCGACTATGCGAATAATGTTACTTGTGCATTCCAGTTTTGTTGTCTGTGCTATTTTTTACCAGAACCACATCTCTGTGCATCTATGTGTGTTTGGTTGCTCACACGTGTCAGCACTGATGGCGCCAACGTCGGCAAAGGGATATGCACTGATGCAGATAGATAAGAACAGATAAAGGGAAGTGAAGACAAATAAATGTGAACGTGCACTAAATTGCATCCATGCACATAAAAGACACACATGTAGACAGGCCATAGAGGAGTTATACCACAAAGGGAGTGGATTTTTCCCTCCTTGTTTTACAATCACTTAGGTATGTGGTCATTTAGGGTTTAGAGAAGTACAGTCAGCCCTTCTTAGGTACAAAGAAATAATGATATTTTTATATTTGCGGTTTTCCCACATTCATGGGGGTCCTTTGCCTCTAACCCCAGCAAATGTGGAGGGACCACTGTACAAATTACAGGTATTCCTCAGTTAACAAAGCCTCTGTCCAAAAAGTTCCTTTTTACAAAGTCTTTTTATGCCTTTCCGCCTCCCCACTTTTCTTCCATGTCCTCTGTCGACCTGGACATTTTTAAAACAGCAGAGGCATTGGGAGGGTGGTGTTTCAAGTTGGAGAAACATGGGCTTTCAATGTGGGATTTCATCAACATGTCTGCCAAAAAACAATGCAGTGAAAATCTGAGCTGGGAAAGAGTGGGATTTTGTTTGATCCAATCCTACTGGAGCTGTGGGTGCCTGCCTCCATAACCCTTGGTTAAGCATTCAGGAACATCAGAACAGGGAATGGGGAAAACAGATAACCCTGACTCACCAGCTGCCTCCAGGATGTTAAAGAAGCATAGATTTATAGGTCTGGCCACCAAAACGAAACGAAAAGTGGAGCTGGTGAAATACAAGATTATAGAATTATAGAGTTGGATGAGATCCCAAGGGGCATCCAGTCCAGCCCCATGCCATGCAGGAACTCACAATCAAAACATCACTGACAGATGGCCGTCCCGCCTCTGTTTGAAAACCTCCAAAGAAGGAGACTCCATCACTCTCCAAAGGAGTGTGTTCCACTGTTGAACAGCTCTTACTGTCAAGAAGTTCTTCCTAATGTTGAGATGCAATCTCTTTTCTTACAGTTTTAATCCATTGCTCCAGGTCCTGTTCTCTGGAGCAGCAGAAAACAAGCTTGCTCCCTCCTCAATATGACACCGCCTCAAATATTTAAACATAGCTATCAGATTACAGAGTTTATCAGACAAGGGAAATTAGAAGTATAATCCAATGGCAATCCAAACGCAATCATGGGGTTTCACGTTATTGTGTGATAGACAGCCACATGCAATTTCGGACCATGGCAACGCAATTCGAATTCACATAAATTCACTGAACTAGTGAGTTCACATGAATGCGTTCTCGCCCCACTTTCTTTTCATTCGCAATTAAGAGAAACTCCTCCCGTGTGAAACACTCCTACCTCTTAACCATCTCCTCTCCAGCCTAAATACACCCAACTCCCCAAGTCACTCTTCATAGTGTTTCATGGTTTCCAGACCTTGCAAATTTACAACGCTATAGAAATAAACTCTAATAATAATAATAATAATAATAATAACAACAACAACAATAACACTTAAAATTGAAGCAATGCAAGTCAAGTAAACATTACAGAAGCAATCTGGTTGCTTCCAAACTGTGTTACACATTTGGCAGTGGCCATTTGAGGGCACTGTTTCTCGCTTTTTCAGAATACAAAATTCACAATCATGGTTTGTGCAAGATTTCTTCTTTTTGCCTTCTTATTGTGTGTCTTTCTGCCACAACAACACTTGGGGTCTCCACAATGAAAGTAAGATGGGAAGGGGGGCAGAATATACATAAACCAAACAAAACCAAAATGAAATCCCTCTCTGTCTTTCGTTCTCACTGTAGAAATAATCCAGTTCGACACCACTTTAACAGCCATGGCTCAAACTGGATTATTTCTCCACTGTGGATGCACCCATTGTCAGTTTCTGGCCTAGGATGCTGATGCTTTTCAAAGGCCCTGCCTGGAATTTGCAAAACCATAAGCAATACATTGGTGCTGCAGCTGGCAAAGGGAGGCAGCAGCTGGAGGCAAATGCAAAATAGTGTCATGCAGTTTAGCACTGGAATCCTCAGCAATGATTTATTATCCTTATACTCTCTCTCTCTCCTCAAGGACACAAGGTTGTGAGTCAAGTGCAACTGCAAGCAAAGCTTGCAAATGATACCTTTTTATTAATCTCCAGCTCCCATGTTTTGAACTACAACTCCTCATGTTGGTTGGAGGATTCTGGAAGTCCAAACATGAATTTTACCCCAGTTTATTTTAGCCTTACTATCTGCCTCTCACTTTTAAGGAGAGAAGAAAAACGTTTGGAACTACAGCTCCCTTGTTCTGAGCTATATCTCCCATGGCCACGCTGGGCTGGCTGGACAGTTCTGGGAGACACAACTCATTGCTAGACTTGATTTCTCTTCCTCTTCTCTCTCAGGAGGGAGGAAAACTGCAGCTTTCTGGACTACAAATCCCATGTTTTGAACCACAGTTCTCATGACCATGCAGGCTGGGGAATTCTGGGAGTTGTACACATCTAGTCTTGTTAAGCCAGGTGTCCCCCATCCTATATCTATGCATTTCATTTTTCTGCCCTAAGTGCAGTACTTTACATTTCTCCATGCTGAGATTCATTGTGTTAGATTTGGCCCAGCTTTCTAATCTATTAAGGTCATTTTGAATTCTGATCCTCTCCTCTGGACTATTAGCTACTCCTCCTAATTTGGTGTCATCTGCAAATTTGACAAGTATGCCCCCAATTCTGTCATCCAGGTCATTGATAAAGATGTTGACCAGCACTGAGCCAGGACAGAACCCCACTGGACACCCCACTGGTCACTTCTCTCCAGGATGAAAAGGAGCCATTGTTGAGCACCCTTCCCCTATTTCAGCATGTTTAAATGGAGGACAAGTTAGATGAGAACGTCTGTAGCATCAAGAACTCTTAGATGACCAGGTATGTATCTCAGGTAGTTGCTACCAAGGAAATCATGGCCCGTGTTTATCCAGTAGAAGCAGCAACTCGGTACTGGTTTCAGCTTCTTTTGGAAAGTCAATTCTGTTACTCATTTTTGCAGTTGAAAACATATTTTCTTTTAAAAAGAATGAGGACAGGTGTGAGACTCCAGAAACAGCCTGTTGGAGGGCATGGACTGGATTTGGCCCAACCCCACCTCCTCTAGTAGAAGATATCCATTCCTATCTGCAATGCAAAAGCTGATAATGATTTTTCTCATTCTTTCCTTCACCACAGTCTGCTTTGATACTTATAAGATTCAACCCATGTCTTAGTAACAGGGGTAGTATTTGTGTGACCGTCTAGCTGTTTTTGGATTTGTTGTTATGTTTGCCGCCTTCACGTCGACTTTGATTTGTGGCAACCTTATGATTTAACATGTATATATTTTATATGATTTTATAATATATTTTATATTGTGTATGTTTTATGAGATTTTCTATAGAGACATTTTAATTGTTTGAATTTTATAACCATTTTAAAAGTTTTATCTGTGAGCCGCCTTGGGTTCCTCCAGGGAGAAAGGCGGGATATAAACAAAATAAATAAATAATGAATATAAATAAATAGCATTGTTGGTGATCACCTTTTCGCTTTGCCACATTCCTGTACTGCATTGGGCTGTTTTTGCGCCGGTGCAATGCAGAGGTTTGCCAGGTTAGTTTGCAATGCGATAAAGCTCTGTGTTTCATCTCCAGAAACAGACACCTTTGTTCTCAGGCTACAACTTCCAGTTTTATTCTTCAACCACTGAAGCAGATTTGAAGAGAGATCTGTTAAATTTGGGGGAGTGTTTCTTCCTCCCCTCTTCCCCAGGACTTTATTAATTTTTTTAAAATGCCACTGAGAGGTTGAATTTGGTTCAAACCCTTGACTCACAGTTGACTCGCTTTGTGGTCTGGATTTTGCTCTCCTGGGAAGAACATGGTGCCTTCTGTAGCCTCCCCACAAAAGAACCCCCCTGAAGAGAGTCCATCAGCAGATTGAGTTCTCCCACAAAATTCTCCTTGCTCCCTTAGCGGCACAAAAGAAGCCAAAAGAATTTCCTGTGTGTCAGTGAAACAGTTGTTTGTGCAAACTGTTGAGCCAGCAAAGACTAGATGCATGAGTTGGTTCTTCAGCAGGGCTTTTGTCTAGGGCAGACAAGCATCTACAGGTTGGGAGGTCTGGGATGAGCTTCTTCCAATCCAGAAACCCTAACTGACTCATGAGAGGGATCCCAGATGTCGACAGGGCTGTTGTTCGGAGAAACGTGGCTTGGCGGAGACCTTGGCCTCTTGCACCAAATGTACTTCATTTGACCCAGTTGAAAGATTGCAAAGGAGTGGGCAAGCATTCATGTTTTTCAGATTGCCCAGGTTCCCCAGAGCCTCCATTGGTATGCAACTTAAATATTTCAAAGTGCATACAAATATGACCAACCCCCCCCCCCCAAACAATTCTCTGGTGACCTAATTTCAAAGGAAACTGAACCTTGGTAAAACACTATGACCCTGGGATACCTTACAGTTTGGAAAATTAGAGTTAACACCCGATGCATTTAAATAAAAATAACCACCAAGAAGAAAAGACATCCTAGTTAAGGGAATCAGTAGGTGCACATCATACAGACTAAGTATGAAGAAGAGGGTTGGCTTTTTCTGAGGTTGCATCCACACTGCTTAAATAATCTAGTTTGACACCGCTTTAACTGCCATGGTTTATTGTTATGGAATCTGTGCTTCTTTGTGACTTTAATGGCGGTTTTTGTGTGACGGAGTGTGAAATATATTCACGGGATAAACTCCTATGATTCTATAATAATAATAAATAATAATAAGTTTATTTGTATTTTCCCACTCCTCCCAACGGATCGAAGCGGGATTACAACCATACAGGCAATCATGTGTAAAATGCATATCATGAAAACAGCACAAAGTATAAAAATTTCAATTACAGTAATCGCAGGGCAGCGGGCAGTTATGCTGTTATGACCGGAAGCGAGGTTTCCTAAAGTTCTTTATAGAAGGTCAGGTGGGTATCCCCGCTGGAAGAGATCCGTCTTTAGTGCCTTCTTAAAGGCATCTAGGGTCGTGATGAGACGGATCTCCTCCGGCAGATTGTTCCATAACCTGGGGGCCATAGCTGTATATGCTCTTTTGGAAGTAACTGTTAGTCTGACCTTTGGGTAGTCTAACAGATTCTTCCCTGTTGTCCTGAAGGTGCGGGGCGGATTGTGTAGGGAGAGGCGTTCCCTCAAGTAACTCGGGCCCAAGCCATGTAGGGCTTTAAAGGTAACAACCAACACTTTGTATTGCGCCCAGAAGCTAATTGGCAGCCAGTGTAAGGATTTTAAGGCAGGTGTTATATGATCTGACCTGGAAGTTCCAGTGATCGATCTGGCTGCTGCATTTTGAATTAATTGAAGCTTCCGAACCTGGTACAAAGGTAGCCCCATGTAAAGCGCATTACAAAAGTCTAAGCGAGGGATTACCAGTGTGTGTGCCACATTTTCAAGGTCCTTTCGGTCCAGGTAGGGACGCAGCTGGCGTATCAGCTTAAGCTGGTACCAAGCACTCCTAGCCATTGCATCCACTTGAGATAATAACTGTAGAGATGGGTCCAGGAGTACTCCCAAGCTGCAAACTTTGTCCTTGGGGGTAAGTGTGACCCCATCCAGGACTGGGTGACAAATCTCCGTCCCTGGACTTGGGGTGCCTATCATGAGTACCTCCATTTTCACTGGAATCAGCCTGAGTTTGTTTTCCTCTCATCCAGCCCATTACTGACCCCAGGCAGGCATCCAGAGGAGAGATGCCATCCTTAGTCACTGTGTCAGTCGGAAACATAGAGAGATAGATCTGGGTGTCATCAGCGTACTGATAACACCGTGCTCCATGACTCTGGATGATCTCTTCCAGCGACTTCATGTAAATGTTAAATAGCATGGGGGACAGAATGGCGCCTTGAGGGACACCAGATGTCAGCTCTCTCTTAGAGGAGCAGCTGTCTCCCAGCATCACCATCTGGAATCTGCCTGAGAGGTAGGAACAGAACCGCTGGAGCGCAGTGCCCCCGATACCTAACTCTCTCAGACATTCCAGAAGGATACCATGGCCAATGGTATTGAAGGCCGCTGAGATGTCCAAGAGCACCAACAGGGTCACACTACCCCTGTCAATGCCCAGACAGAGATCATCGACTAAGGTGATCATGGCCGTCTCAACTCCGTATCCCATTCTAAAGCCAATTTGAAATGGGTCCAGATAATCAGTTTCATCCAAGACCGCTTGGAGTTGGAAGGTGGCTGCTCTCTCAATCACCTTGCCCAAGAATGGTAAAAGGGAGACTGGTCTGTAATTGTTTCTCAACTGGGAGTCTAGGGAGGGCTTTTTCAATATCGGTTTCACTATAGCTTGTTTTAGTGAAGAAGGAAATATCCCATCCCGAAAGGATGCATTTATTATGAGTTGTAATGACATTTTCATTGCATCACCTCCCTGAATGGTCAGCCAGGATGGGCCTGGATCGAGAGGGCAAGTCGTCTTCCTTACACTTCCAAGGAGCTTGTGCACGTCATCGGTATTCACAAACTCAAAATGATCCAGTTTAATTCCATCCACAGAGTCACTGGATATCTCTCTTATCGATTCTATTGTAATGCCGGCGTCAAGATCAGCCCTTATCTGAGAGATTTTATCTGCAAAGAAGTCATTGAAAGCTTCACAGCAGGCCTTAGTCGGTTCTAGTAAAGGGTTCAGGGTGGGAGGCAATTGAGTAAGCTCTTTAACCACCCTGAACAGCTCCACTGGACAAGACTCTGCCAATGCAATTTGTGCAGCACAGAACGAGTTCTTTGCTGCATCGATTGCCACTCCATAAGAAAACAATAAGTTCTCATGGCGTGCCTTATCAGATAAATGCGGATGTTTCCACCAGCAGTGCTCTAGTCGTTGCGCAGCCCACTTCATTTTTCGAAGATCTTCTGTATACCAAGATTTTTTATTAGGAGCAGGCTGGAAAGGACGCTCAGGAGCGATAGTGTCTATAGCCCTGGTGAACTTGTTGTTCCAGGTATTAGCCAGGGTTTCGACAGAATCGCCATCGTTCCCAACCATAAAACCCTCTAGGGCTTCTTGGAACCTTTTGGGTTCCATCAGCCTTCGAGGGCGAACCATTCTAATAGGTCTTCCACCCCCGAGAGGTTTTTGGGTTGTGGCCTTTAGTCCCACCTTGATCAGAAAATGATCCGTCTATGACAGGGCTGAAGTTTGATTTAGCTCTGCCCATGGACGTTCCAGGTCTGTACTAAAGACCACATCGAGTGTATTACCCGCACAGTGTGTAGGTCCCGAGACTAATTGGGACAGGCCTTCTATGACTTCCATTGGCACAAGTCTCTTTTTGGACAGTGCTTCACGCTTGTTGCTTCTGGGGAGCAAGAGTAGTTTGAACATCCACAGATCCAGCCTTTGCCTTGGCTCCTGTTGCGTTGCCTAGCCGCTGATGCTCAACTCTTTAACCTGTCTCCTCCCTGGATCTATTCTAGGCACATTGCTCTAGAATAGATTTGTTTCATCCCTGTTTTTAAAATCTTCCATCCATACTAGCAACGTTTTGACAAAATGATGAAACTCCTACTACTATTCCCAATTCAAGTAAACCAGCTGAGTCAATGGAATTTCCCTATGAGTTGATTCAAGTGGTCTTCTTCAGATGGGACTTGCCAACGGGATTCAGGCCAATGACTTACATAAAGCTTTCGCAATGGACAAATGACTTCCAGGCAGTAATTTTCTGGCATTTTGGGATCTCCTTTTTCTTTTTTAAAAAGAATTGGTCCTATTAGTGACTTGGTCCATGATTCAGGGACCTTCCAGTTTTGTTTACAAAGATGACGCGAGGCCCTCAATTCCAGCTTCAATTCAGCTAGAAGTCTTTCTGTATACCTTCCAGCTTTTCACATATGACACGTGGACGCAAGTGGTTGAAACACATCAGAGTCAAAATGGTGTGGCAAGGCAAAAAGATGACAAAAGTTGTTAATGAGGAAGAACATAACATACACACACACAGACAAATGTTTTAAACAGACAAACCCTTCCATTTATATATTGGCAAGGAAGTTTAGCTCAGTTCTGGGTTGACTGGGTGCAAACTATTGTTTTTAATTTTATTTTTTCTAATTCATCATTACATTTTCCCACCTGCGATCAATATTGAATACTTTCTTACCATCCCTATTAAGTTCATCACTGATAATGTCACACATGATTTATATTCAATACTCTATATGGGTTGCACTTCTTGTGCTTCATTTGTTGGTCTTCTTGAAAACATGCCGGGGGTAGCTGTGTTGGCCATTGAGTAAATGCAAACAAAAATCCACCAAGCAACGATACCTTTATTTGCCAACCGAAATGCTCAATATACTTGTTGCAAGCTTTCAAAGCTCCACCGGTTTCTTCATATTTAATATTTTGCTAGGAGAATGTTTTCTTTGTACAGTAAAACGGATACAATGCATGTATCTGATTTTTCACTAACTGGCATTCTCCGCCAGAACAAGCCTTAGATTTGTTATGAGATTTATTACAATGATCAATTAAGATGCTGTACTGAGCTTTCGTTATTTGTTGGGTGAGGTAAGATAACATAGTAGAATATAATGTGCTAGTGATGTTATCATTTACTCTTTTACAGGTTTTTTTTTCCAGGGGGGGTAGATCATATAGGGAAGGAGTAACTTCCAAATTGAGGATAAGTAATACAGTGCGCCCGCACCATACGCAGGTGCACTATATGCAGTTTTCAGCTTACGTGGAAGCCACACACCAATAAAAACTATGGTACACATGCTGCTGTGCTGCTGCATATGCGTGCCCCATTGTTTCCAATGGGACATGAGCATACGCAGATTTCCCCTTATGCAGGGGGTCCGGAACGGCTCCCCCACGTAAGGGGACGGCCCGCTATATTCCCATTAGATACTGCACTGGTTAGGCCTTATCTGGAATACTGCATTCATTTCTGGGTGCCTCTCTTTAAGATGGATATAGACACGGTAACATGGTTTGAGAGAAGGGCAAAAAAAGATAAGAGGTATGGAGAACAAAACATATGAGGAAAGTCGAAGAAGTTGGTATGTTCAGCATGGTGAAGAGAAGACAGGGATGCCATTCTTGCACCCTTTCAATACTTCAAGGCTTTCACAAATACGATGGGGCAAGCCTGTTCTCTGTTGCCCCAGAGAGTAGGGCCAGGTATAGTGGTTTTAGGTTTCAGGAGAGTAGATCTAGATTCTGTGAGAACGATTTGGCGATGGAACTAATTGCCCAGAGAAGTGGTGGGATCTCCTTCTCTAGATGTCTTCAAAAAGAGGCTGGACAACTACCCGCTGGTGGTGCTTTAGCTAGAGATCCTGACACCATGAAGAGGATGGACTCCATAGTCCATGAGGCTCCTTCCAAATCTATGGTGGTGGAGTCTCCTTCTTTGGAGGTCTTTGAGCAGAGGCTGGATGGCCATCTGCCAGGGATGTGAGTTCCTGCATGGCAGAATGGGGTTGGACTGGAGGGCCATTGGGATCTCTTCCAACTCTATGGTTCTATGGTTCTATCTATGAATCAACTCATTTCAGATGTGGTGCTGGGAAGAGTGCTGAGGACCCCATGGACAGCCAAAAGGACAAACAAATGTGTCCTAGAGCAGACCAAACCAGAAATATCCCTAGAAGCCAAGATGGCAAGACTTAGACTGTCATACTTTGGACATATCATGAGAAGGCATGGATCGTTGGAAAAGACCATAATGTTAGGAAAGGTGGAGGGAAGCAGAAAGAGAGGAAGGCCACATGCTAGATGGATGGACTTTATTCAAGAGACCATGAATATGAGTTTCCAGGAGTTGAGCAGAGCAGTAGAGGACAGCAGGGCCTGGAGATGTCTCATCCATAGGGTCGCCATGGATCGGGATCGACACAAAGGCAGTTAACAACAACAAAAATCTAGGGTAGGGTAGACCTATTGGATCGGTTCCTGAAATCAACATGCAGATGAATCCTATTGCTTTAATAATCTACTCCAGTTGGAAGTAGTAATAGGATCTGGACTCTTATCTATTACACCATAATTTAATTAATCTGCTTTAATTCAATAGTACTTCTTTCTCTATTTCTGCTGCTTCATCAGACTTGTGCTGCCATAATGGATGCCTCTTCAAACACTTGCCACTTCGCAGTTCACAAATCTTGAATTGTACATCTGTACTT
The DNA here is from genome assembly GCA_023333645.1 of Sceloporus occidentalis. Lineage (NCBI taxonomy): Eukaryota > Metazoa > Chordata > Lepidosauria > Squamata > Phrynosomatidae > Sceloporus > Sceloporus occidentalis. Next base: position 10,572,605 of record JALMGF010000020.1, read on the forward strand.
TGAGGTCACTTGTTGACCTATGGCAATGTCATGAATTTCGTAGAGGTTTCTCAGGCAAGGAATATTCAGAGATGGTTTTGCCAGTTCCTTCCTCTGAATTAGGGTTACCTTATTTTGGAAAGCAAAAAAGGCCACATTTACCAGCTGACCACTGCAAACCACAACAATGACTCTTGTTTAACATGATCATTGCTAGTAGAAATTGCTACTAGAAATATTCCTAACTGTCACTGAACTTAAATAACAACAGTTTACACTGAATGCTTAATATTATTTAACAATATCAACATTTGATCTGGCTAGGTCAACAATATCTCAAGACTGCACATAAAGGCCATAAAGAAGACCTATGGAGGAGGAATAATTATTGCTAATTGGCTATCAGTAGCTATTTCCTACTGTGTAAATCTATATAAATAAATAAATAAATAAATAAATAAATAAATAAATAAATAAATATAATAATAATTTCCCTGTATCACATAGATTTTGTTTGACTTCTTTGTCTAATGGAGCTTTTTCCAAACAGACACCCTCCATTTCTGATGGACCACAAGCCCCATCATCCACAAGCCTTGCTTTGGAAGGTGGGAGACATTAAAAAGAAGGATGCTCTTAAAATCTGTGCAAGCCAACAGGATTAGTTTCTGTCTCAAACATGTCTTCAGTCTTGACAAAGCAAGTGCAACTGTCTTTGCCTCTACAAACAGGCCAGATGTCAGAGCTTTGGAGACAGAAAAAGTCGGAATGATCTTGAGTCAGAAACATCAGAAGGAAAGGGATTTTGTCAGAAGGGCCGCAATGTCAGGGAATCTCCCACTTACGCACACAATGTACTGTGATCTTGCACATTGGAAAGAGACTGTGGACATGGGACTCACACATGGTACTCTGGTGGGAAAGCAAGTTCCCCAACCCTTGTTTTCCCAGGGCTTCAATCCAGAAGAAAAAAAATGTTTCTTTGCAACCTCCTTCCCAGAATCTGGAGTGTACAGCTTGGCTGGAGTTTGGGAGACGTCACAGACACTCTGAGCTACGCAGGCCCTCTCTGGCACTAACCCAGGGGTCCCTTCATCTGCATGGCTGCTGCCGCCAAGAACTGTGCAAGAGGGTAGAGAGAACATGATAGTAAGGCAAGAAAGAAAACATCTGTTATCAGCAGGCAACAGAAAACTGTCCCAGGGCCATTTATTCCAGTCCTCAGGGCCTTCTCTGATTCTGGAATCTACTGCTAAAACATCCCCGGGGAGTTATTCACAATGTGAAAATAATAATCCAGGATGAATCCAGGTTAAATCTCCGTTGTTCACACACATTCCGAACGCACCTGATAAAGTTGGGCAGGCTGCCAAAAAAAAACCTTAATCTGAGATAATTGATATCAGGGTTTTCCCTGAATTTTTAAAAAAGATAGGGATGCAGTGGCTTAGTGGTTGAGACGCCAATTCTGATGATCGGAAGATCAGAAGGTTGGCAATTTGACACCCGGTGCTGCATGATGGGGTGAGCTCCTATCACTGGTCCCAGCTTCTGCTAACCTAGCAGTTCAAAAGCATGCGAATGCAAGTAGATAGATAGGTACCACTTTGGTGTTCAGTGCATTCATGCTGGCCACATGACCACCAGAGACATCTTTGGACAACGCCGGCTCTTTGGCATAGTAGCGGAGAGGAACACAGCTCTCTACAGTCAGCTATGACTAGACAGTCATGTCAAGAGACTACCTTTACCTTAAAAAAGAGAGAGAGATCTGCATCGTTGGCAGTGTGAATAACTGATGCAAATTCCGGAAATATCATTTTCAGATATACTGGGGGCACTGACTATTAATCCAATATTAACCCACACAGAAAGTGGACAAAATTGGCCACTTTTTACTTTTGGGAAAATCTGGAAAGTACAAAGCGACCGATTTTGTCCACTTTCTGTGCAGGTTAATGTTGGATTAATGCTCAATGCCACCAGTGTGTCTGAAAACAATCCCGCTTTGGTGGATTTAAATCCTGTTTCTGCATGGGATTTGGTTGATTCCCTCCCATGTGACGAATTCCTATGTCCCACCTTTCTCCCAAAATGGGATCCAAGGCAGCTTCCCTTTCTTCACTGTGCAGCTTTCACAACCATACATAGAAATCACTTTTTGTACTTTATTAGTTTCAGCTGGTCTAGCTATGCAGTATCTTCCTGTCCTTGTGTGGTCTTCTATATCTTTCACAGATAGAATTGGCAAGAATACCATCTGCATCCTTAAACCTTTCACCTTTCTTCTCTGGGTTTCATAGTCTGAGGGGTCATTCACACTTTGGGTTTTTTTTAGTGCAACGATGCAAATCATCTCACTCATGCATTGTGGGTCTGTTACTCACCTCTGCAAGGTCACTTGCTTACGTGTGCAAGCATTTGAATAAAGACGAATCCGACTATGTGAATGCATTCAGAACCCCTTTTTGGTGTACAGTGTTTTATCCCAGGTCTATTCACATTGGTTATTCACACTATCAACAATACAGATCTTTTTTAAAAACTTGGGGGGAAACCTGATATCGATTATCCTGTATTGGCAGCTCCCCCCCCCCAAAAAAAAAAAAACTTAATTGGGTGCATTCAGGATGTGTGTGAATGATGGAGATTTAACCCGGATTCATCCTGGATTATTTTCACAGTGTAAATAAACCCTGAGAGCAGTATGAGGGGCCACATGAGCTGCCAAAAATTGCTTAAATGCTATATATATATATATTTAAAAAACTACAGGTGGCTGGAGCTTCACTGCTGTTTTTGTCATGGAGAGAGTTAAATTGTACAATGGGAGACAGCAACGTATTTCAAAGCTTCTTGGAAACTTCCTTGGAGAAGTGTCAGAATCTAACCAAATTTGGCATAAGTTGTATGTATCTATTGTGGTGTTCATTTGTTATATTGGTTAATATAGTAGTTTTGAAGTTTTAGTGTGTATAACGTTTGGTATTTGGGAATGACAGGAGGCATCGTGCTGGTTTAAACAATTAATGGTGCTGCAAAAAGAAGATTATTGCCCGGCACTAAAATGTGCAAATATTTGCGGGAGGTTGCTTTTCATCTGGATTTTCTCAGGGGAATGGGAAAACAAGACTGGCAAGAATGAAAGTAATGTGAGGCCAGGCAGCCTGGGCAAATATGATTCTAGAGCAGTGATGGCGAACCTATGGCACACGTGCCAGAGGTGGCACTCACAGCCCTCTCTGTAGGCACATGTGCCATCACCCCAGCGCAAAGTTTGCCAGAGTTTGTTACTAGAAAGCTGGAGGGACATGGCACTTTGCAGTAAATAAGTGGGTTTTGGGTTGCAGTTTGGGCAGTCGGCCTCTAAAAGGTTCACCATCACTGTTCTAGAGGGAAGGTATGTTTCAGTTTGTAACCAAATCATAGTGAAGCCTGTGAAATGACCTTAACAGATTAGAAAACTCACAAAATGAATTTCAACATAGAGAAATGTAAGGTACTGCACTTAGGGTGGGAAAATGAAATGCAAAGATATAGTATGGGGAAAACCTGGCTTGACAACAGTACATGTGAAATGGAAAGAGTCCTAGTAAAACCACAAGTTTTTGTGGGTTTTTTGGGCTCTGTGGCCATGTTCTAGAAGAGTTTATTCCTGATGTTTTGCCAGCAAGTGTGACTGGCATCTTCATTCTCTGAAGATGCACAGCTGCTGGCAAAACATCAGTAATAAACTCTTCTAGAACATGGCTGCATAGCCCCCAAAATTCACAGAAAACTATGGATGCCAGCCATGAAAGCCTTTGACTTCACAAACCACAAGTTGAACATGAGCCAACAGTGTGATGCAGCACCTTAAAAGGCCAATGCGATTCTAGGCTGCATCAATAGATGTATAGTGTCCAGATCAAGGGAAGGGATAGTGCCACTCTATTCTGCTTTGGTCAGGCCTCACCTGGGATATTGTGTCCGGTTCTGGGCCCCACAATTCAAAAAGGATGTCGACAAATTGAAGCATGTCCAGAAGAGGGTGAGCAAAACGGTGAAAGGTCTGGAAACCATAAAGTCCTATGAGGAGGGACTTACGGAGATGGGTATATTTAGCCTGGAGAAGAGATGGTTAAGATGTGATATGATAGTGTTGTTTAAATATTTGAAAGGTTGTCCTATTGAGGATGGAGTAAGCTTGTTTTCTGCTGCTCCAGAGAATAGGACCAGGATCAATGGATGTAAGCTTCAGAAAAAGAGATTACAGCCTAACATTAGGAGGAACTTCCCAACAGTAAGAGCTGTTTGGCAGTGGAAGACGCTCCCTGGGTATGTGGTGGAGTCTCGTTCTTTGGAGATTTGTAAACAGAGGCTGGATGGCCATCTGTCAGGGGTGCTTTGATTGAGAGTTCCTGCATGGCAGAATGGGGTTGGACTGGATGGTCCTTGTAATCTCTTCAAACTCTATGATTCTGTGATTCTATATGTAGCCCTTGGGCTGTTCAGTGCTGGGTACCCATCCCTATTGTCCATGGGGTTTTTCAAAGTATAAGAAGACAGTATTCTGCTCCAGGGAGGTTACAATCTGGAATCCAACACCAGGGAAATAAGAGAGAGAAGGGCAGTCAAGGGAAACAGAAGCACATGCAGTCAGTGTATCAAACCAGTGATGCTTTCCAAAACCTGGATGCCTCAAAATATTAAATATCTGTGGTCCAAATGTCATTCTGCTCCAGTCTGCTTTGCCATTGCCTCAACACTCATAAAACTCCTCCACCATTTAGTGACCTTTGTAACTAGAAGAATAACAAAAGTTTCAGTTACATTGTAAAAGGAATGAAGTTATATTTTAGTAGTTTATCACACTGGGGCTAATTTTGGCATTAAAGCGAGATTAAAGCATTTAAAGCATGTGGCAAATAAAGCAAAATGGCAAGTAATTGCATGAATGGTTATCGGAAATGCATTGTCACTGAAATACCCAAAGTAAAAAGATGTGCGTTAATGCGACTACTTTAATGGCAGGTTTCGTGCGACGTCGTGTGAAATCGTTTCGTGTAATTACACGATTTTTATTGGAAATTCATGGGATAAATTCCTGATCTCCTTCATGTGATAAACTCCTTAGTGACTTGTTCTTAAAATGTGATACATTTTTTAAAAAATTGTAGAGAGAGAGGCACATGTAACACAAAACTAGGTATGCATCACTTATAAGCTGCAGGTAGAGACTGGTGCAGTCAGCTTTACAGTTGTATACAGAATTTGGAGAGGCTACTGTTAGGATTATGGTTCCCAGAAGTCCACTGCCAGCCAAGTTGGCTGGAGGATTCTGGGAGTTTTAGTCCAAAAATGTATTTCTCCCTAGCTCTGGCGGGTTAGTATATTAAGTTTGCTGTCCCCAGGCTTTGTCTAACCATCTCAATTTATACATGAAAATTGAAAAAGTTTAGAAGTATTACCTTTAGAGCACCTTCATGTTGCTATTTAGAAGCTGGCAAGGATGATGATGATGATGATGATGATGATGATGATGATGATTGACAATCATCAGGTGATATTCTTCGTATTTAATTGTATCATGCTTAATTCTGTTTTAAGGGGGGGATTTGAGACATAATATTGAATGTGGATATTTTAATGTGTTGTGAGCCGCTTTGATTGTCTGGTCATAGAAAAGCAGGACAAAAATTATTTATTTATTTATATATTATTTAGATTATTGCAGTGAGGCTATGAGGCTTTTATTGTGTGCCTTCAAGTCATTTCTGATTTATTTATTTATTTATTTATTTTATGGTATTTATAAACCCTAAAGGCTATCAGAGCGACTTATGGCAGCCCTAAGATGAACCTCTCATGGGGTTTTCTTGGCAAGAGTTGTTCAGAGGAGGTTTGCCATTGCCTTCCCTTGAGGCTGAGAGCATGTGTTTTGCCCCAAGGGTCATGGCCAAGCTGGGAATCAAAGCCTGGTTTCCAGAGTCATCGTCCAACACTCATGCTGGCTCCCATGCTCTCTCTGCCTCTAGTTTTTTAACTGCTGAAAGCAGCATCCTTCCAGCAGCGCAGCTGGAAAAACAGTTAAGCCTTGGCTTGGTGAGATGTGAATGCTTGCATTTCAGTCCCTGGGCTCTGCGTTTGCCAAGCTGGAAATGTTAACATCCAAGCTCTGAGAGCATTTATCAAGAGCAAAAGGGAAGAAAGCAATGGGCCAAACACACTGCAAAGCTCCAGTTTCCAGTTTGCTCCTCTGCAGCAGGAGTTAAGGATCGTTTGGTTTTTGCTCCAACAGTTCTGGCACCCTGCGCTTATGCAGAATGCCTTCGCCCTGGAAAGAATGGCATCATTATGTTTTTAAATTAAAGAAAGGTTTTTGTTCTTTTCCAGGTCCTACAAGACAGCAGCTACAGTTGGTGGCTCTGTGGAATGAAGTGAAAGCGAACTGCTATTTAGAATAACTCATGAAAGGAAAGCCAACTGTATTTGCTGCCGGTTGCAAAGACTTCATCCCATTTGATTCTCCTGACTCCATCCTAAGGAATAATATAATTTGTAGTTTGGTGGGGTACTTTGTATCTCCTGCTGGAGAGGGCTGATCAGACTTCCTGATCTATGGTTTCCAAAATACCACAAGAAGAGAAGGAGTGAAGATTCAATCAGTTAAACTGTGTACTTTAGATTTACAGCGCCTGAACTGTAGTTTTGGGAATTGAGGGGGGGGTGGGATAGACTAGAGCTATCTAGCACAAAATTCTAAGAATCTCCCCAAACTACACATCCCAGGATTATATAAAATGGATCCAGGATAATGGTAATTTTTATACTCTGGAATGGTTCCTCTAGCATTATCACCAAATCATCTGCAAAGACCTTAACTTTATAGTCATGTCCCTTTATTTTGACTCCGCCAATTTCATTGTCAGAATTAATTTGACTGATCAAAATTTGCGGGATCCAGGATAATTAAAATGGGATGAAACTGATAATAATTATATACTGCACACACATCTTTGATTATTTATTGTATTTTCACTGGTAGGGATATGGGAGTTCTTGTGGGAGTCTGTGTAGCATATTCCAAAATAACATGGTGGGTTGAGATATCTATCTATCTATCTATCTATCTATCTATCTATCTATCTATCTATCATCTTAGCTTGGATAGGGTAACCAGATGTCTTCACTGCAAAGGAGGACAAAATGCAGGGCACTTGAGACAAATGGAAGACATGACCAAGGAACAGCTCCAAACACTCATATAAATAGAAATTCATCCTTCTTAGTTATGCTCAAAAATGGAGGGCATTTTGGAATACCTCCTGGGCACAAAGTTGAAATGGAGGACAGGAAAAGGAGGACGTCTGGTCGCTCTGAACTTGGATGAGTACTCCACCTCAGGCAGCAAAATAGCCTGGGTCAGGCCTTCTCAATCTGTCTGTTTTACTTACACTTTATGCTGTGGAAATATGGCAACATCTATTGCCGACTTCTCCAAGCTAGTAATACTTGAAACTTGCTTTTTTTATAATTGCAAAAAGGCAAAAAGAAACCAGGTTCCCAAGTCACCCAATAATATTTGCTGTCACACTCACAGCACCAGGAAAACGTAAGCATATTAGGAAAGGTAGCAATACCAGGGTTATAGCCACACTGCAGAAATAACGCAGTTTGACACCGCTTTAACTGCCCCGGCTCAATGCTATGTACTGCTGGGAATTAGTCCTAAAAGAAATGAGGAATACATTGGGTTTGGGAAACTCACACCGAGGTAGATTTTCCTCGGATCACATGTGCAAAACCCCATGTTAAAACCGGCGCCAGTGGGAACACCCTGCTTCTAATCCGGTGTAGAAACCGAGTTATATATGGCATTGTGCCTGGCCCCATCGTTTGTTGTGGTCCCAGAACGGGGTCAAACTGGATTATTTCTACAGTATGGATGCTGCCCAGGTCTCTCTGCCCAGTGCTTTCTTTCTCATAGCAAATGTCCCTGGCTAAATGTTGCAAAGGGCCTCCCCATTTCGCAGCATGCATTTATATTTGCTGTGTTAGCACTCCCTCAGGAACTTTGCCTGCTCCTTTTCTTTGGATGCCTGAGCTGTATTTCTGCATATTCAACTGAGGTTTTAAGTTACTGCGCTGCCTCCCATTCCACAGGAATTTCTAACCGCACGGAGAAGTAGGGAAAGAATAACTGCATGAATGCAAAAAAGAAAAAAGAAAGAAAGAAAGAAAGTGGTCTTGTTCGAATTTTTCATCTCTTTTTTGTTTTCTGTACACGTGGCAAATGGTTTTAAATGGCCGGCAGTTGTACAGAACCCAACCTTCTGCCCATCTTGGGTGTCTGTTACAATCTGTGCTGCAAGCAAAAGGACTCATAAGGCTTTCATACGCTTCCTTTTAAATGCTATCTAAATAAAAAGATCGCATGACCCAGGCTCACAGATCATGAATTAGCCCCCCCCAGGAAGGGTCATTGCCATCGCCTGAGGCTGAAAGAGTGTGACTTGCACATGGTCACCCAGTAGATTTACATGGCCAAACCGGGATTAGAACCCAGTCGTAGTCCAACGCTCAAACCACTGCAGCACACCAATCAAACACTCTTAAGTATAAGATCATAGGCACAACAAGTGAACAAAGGTACATACCTCCCCGAAACGGCAGGCTGGAGGCGCCAGGTTTTTTCCCCAGAGGGACGCCACAGCAGCCAAACCGTGCTATGTCCCTCCACAGTAAAAAGAACCCAGAAAAATTGGGTTCTTTTTGTGACGCCTGGTACACGTCACGAGTGAGTCATTGGCACACCAGTGACATAAGTGATGCACAGCGCTGTCTGTACGCTGCATGTCACTAATGTCATCATGGTGGCACCGTGATGTGCTAGGGCTCAGGAGCATGCAGTTACTGCTCATTTGTGAACCCTAGTATCGGCGGCGGCATGCTGCTTTTGGCCCACCTGTCCCGGGCCAAAATTAGGCTCAGCAAATGCAAATGAGAAACCACTCAGGGTCAGGGTCTTTCCCAGCAGATAATGATCCCCAATTAGTATACACTAATCCTCTTTGCATATCCTCTCACCTTGAGGCCCTGTCATCAACAACAGAACAATACACAGATTAACATGGAAATCACTCCTCCCTATCCAGGGTCGTAGGGTACACACACAGACACAGACACACACACACACACACACACACACACACTACTCTTTTCCATGCCAGCATTCTCTGAAGATGCCAGCCACAGATGCTGGCAAAACGTCAGGAATAAACCCTTCTAGATCATGGCCACATAGCCCCCAAAACCCACAAAAAACTACAGATGCCGACCATGAAAGCCTTTGACTTCACATTATATCTTTACATTTTAGAATCCTGTCCTCCTCCTTTATAGCTTCCCTTCCCATTCCTAATCTTCTCTTGACTTGTTGACTGCAGACTCCGTTCTGAACAGTGTTAGATCCAATGTAGGGGAACTCTTTGACGATTTTGATTTTCTCATTGTCTGCGATAAGTTCTTATAGATCTTCCATGGTCATTGTTTTTGTTTTCTTAATGTTCAACATTAAGCTGCCACAATCTTTTTGAAGAGGGATAGAAATAAATATATTATTATTATTATTATTATTATTATTATTATTATTATTATTATTATCCTACCTTGGCAATTTCCTCCTTGACGGTTTTTAGTAATTCATAGAATCATAGAGTTGGAAGAGACCCCAAGGGCCATCCAATGCAACCCCATTCTGTCATGCAGGAACTCTCACTCAAAGCATCCCCGACAGTTGGCCATCCAGCCTCTGTTTACAGACCTCCAAGGAAGGAGATTCCACTACACTCCAAGGAAGTGTCTTCCGCTGTCGAACAGCCCTTACTGTCAGGAAGTGCCTCGGCTGGAAACTCTTTTCCTACAGCTTGCATCCATTATTCCGGATCCTAGACTCTGGTAGCATCAGAAAACAAGCGTTCTCTCTCCTCAATATGACATCCCTTCAAATATTTAAACAGGGCTACCATATCGCCTCTTAACCTTCTCTTCTCCAGGCTAAACATCCCCAGCTCCCTAAGTTGTTCCTCATAGGACATGGTTTCCAGATCTTTCACCATTTTAGCCACCCTCCTTTGGGCACATGGCTCCAGTTTCTCAATGTCCTTTTTAAATTGTGGTGCCCAGAACTGGACACAATATTCCAGGTGGGGCCTGACCAAAGCAGAACAGAGTGGCACTATTACTTCCCTTGATCTAGGCACTATACTTCTTTTGATGCAGCTTAAAATCGCATTGGCCTTTTTAACTGTTTCAAAATATTCCCATATATATCAGATCCAAAAAGCAAGCCGTGATTTTGCCATTTTATATAAGGGACTACCTCACTGTATATAATGGGACTTGAACATGCATGGATTTTGGTATCCAAGGGAGGTCCTGGGACCAAACACCAAGGGCCCACTGTATATTTTGTTTTACAAAAAGTCTTCCAAGCCTTTATCAAGTGGGAACAATGCTGAAATTTACAGTCAGGCGAATTCTAGTTGGGTTGAACAGTGTGGCATCATTGCTGTTGCCAAAAATGAACTAAGCGACCCTTTGTCTGGGAGAGTCTTTGCTTTCCGACTGCTCAGTAGCAGGCTTTACAGGCAGGCACTGTAGGCTTTCTGTTGTGAGATCCCGTCATCTCCTTTGTTTTCTTTTTGAGATGCCTGACGCTTGCTTTTCATGTCCTCATTCACGATTTAGCGATGTCTCCTCTAGACACAAACCTCCATCCCCATCACCCCATTGCCTATCCTTAACTCATAGCAGTGGCCCATGTTCTCTACAGCTAGGCAATTAAGTCAAGTCAGGGGAAGGCATATTACACTTTATCATTCAGCGTAATAAAGGGTTGCTTGGACTGTATCCACACTCTAGAAATAATCTGGTTCAACCCCACTTTAAGCGCCACGGCTCAGTGCTACAGAATTCTGAAGATGGTACAGTTTGTTGTGGTTTTCTTGGCAAGATTTGTTCAGAGGAAGTTTGCCATTGCCTTCTCCTGAGGCTGAGAGTGTGTGACTTGTCCAAGGTCACCCAGTGGCTTTCACGGCCAGGTGGGAATCGAACCCTGGTCTCCAGAGTTGTAGCCCAACTCTCAAACCACTGGTTCTCAACGACAGAGGTACTGAAGCCCTGGTGGCGCAGTGGTTACAATGCCAGTTCAATTTCAGGGGCTCCAAGGTTGACTCAGCCTTCCATCCTTTCGTAAGTCGGTAAAATGAGGACCCGGCTTGTTGGGGGCAGAGATCTTAGTTTTGAGATTTTAAAATGCTTAGAAAGTGCTGAGTTCACTGATAAGCCGTATATAAGCGTACATGCTATTGCTGTTGCTATTGAAGGGGAAAAGCCTTTTGTTAAAAAATGCAAAATTGAGTGAAATATGTATGCCTACTATCTAGTGCGAGGAGGTTATCTTTGAACCTGAACGCCAGAATGATTTCCAAAATCTTTGCAATTGTTGACATTTTCTCCAGTCATCCATGCTACAATCCTGCTACTATTTAAAAACAAAAAGGGGCAACCAGTTCACGGACAATTTCATAGCAACCCCCCCCCCCAAACAAACCAAAACACGAAATATGCCACCATTTCATGTAAACACACACACACACACACACACAATTTTATTTTGTAGACTGGTCTGGGACAATCACCCAAGAACAATGTGCAAGATAACCATGTATGTAGTCATGGAAGACTCTGGGAGTCATAATAAGAAAGAAAAGAGAGAGTAACTTTTCCCAAGCTTTGGCCTACATGTCAGAAGTGACGGGAATGCAATGGGGCCCAGAACGCCATTTTACTGCACACCAGAACGCCGCCTTTGCCGCTGGGCGTTCCCATCGTGTTCCCATTGAGTTCCAGGGGATGCCATTTCTGGGGACGCTTTGAAACAGTTCCCAGAAATGGCGCCCTCTGGAACTCAATGGGAACGCCCAGCGGCAATGACGGTGTTCCGATGTGTGGTTAAATAGCATTCTGGGCCCCATCGCGTTCCCGTCACGTTCTGTGCGCGCCCCTGTGCGGGCATGTTAGAACGCACCGGGAACATTTTAACCCCAGTGCGATAAACTTTAACTAGAGTACACCTATTGGGTCAATGGAATTTACTCCAATGTTGACTAAATATCCAATCATTAATTGAATGTGCCTGCTCTAATTAGGATTATATTAACCGACATGATTTCAGTCTTTGGGTCATATATGTCAGTCATATGTTTTGCTTGTCCATTGCATGCACTTTTTGTCGCAATTATTTTTGCAAGTATCCTTGCATTTATTTGAAAAAGAACAATAGTTTCATATTCCTTCCAGACATAAGAATGTGAATACAATTCACAGAAAGCTATCTCTGCCGTGCCAAAGAGGCATCATCATGGCGCACACCATCCGAACGTGTGCGCGCCAAGATGGCACCTGGTTAGTGTGGTGAGAGCCTCACCCCACCTACAGAACAGGGCTTTTCGCCTGTCTGTACCGGGCCTAAGACGTTCTTATGTCTCTTCCTCTCTCAGTATGATGCACAGACATTATGAGGGCCCTTTCCATATGGCCAATTATTTGGTGAACCTGTCTCTTTGTACTGCCATATTTTTCTGAGGCATGGTGCAAGCTATGTTTCCTAGAACTACTTTGTGGCAGATTTGCCAGTTTACCTAATGCTGAAAGAAGATGCCCATATAATAACTTTGAAGGAGAGTCTATGATACATATTTTGTTGCACTGTAGTCTTTCGAATCAGATTCGACAAGCCAAAATCTAATCATTATTAAGTAAGATGAAAGGACAATCAGACCTTTTGTATGTAAAATTCTTGTTGGAAGGTATTATGCCCAAATATCACTCTTGTAGTTCCCAAATTTCTCTTTGAGGCAACTAGTATTAAGACCCTCGATGTACAAAGGAACAGTTAAGAGTTGAGCAACTTCAGTGATTCTTGTATTCGTCTGGGGAATTTTATTTTGGGGACTTTGGTGACATGTATATTTTGATTGAATGCTTAAATTTTGGGTCTATGGACCATAATAAACTATGACTGACATATTCTTTCTGGCCAGCTGACCTACATGCCAGGCTGCATAATACTGGAAAACACAACTTTACCCATGTCCATATACACATTCCTCTGCCCCACAAATGTTCCTTTTATCTTACTATTTTTGCCCACTTTGATTAGGCAGCAAATATCCTTTCCTCCCCTTTGAGGAAATGTGCAGTCTCTCTTTTTTAACCTCCCAGTTCTGGCTGCAATATGACAACTCTCGTAATTTTCCTGCCCCACCTCTGATAGCCAATTTCCATGCAGTTGGATTGCAAATAGCCAGAGCAGACTGAGGAAGGGCTTTGACTGGAATATTAGTATTTCCCGAAGCAATTAGGTTCATCAGTTTCCTCCCTCAGGAATCATTCTTCACACAACCCGATAAAAGGAAAGGTGGTTCTATCCTGTTAGGATAATGCACACCTTACCTGGTGCCAGGGCTTCCTTCCCAGAACGCCTTTGGAGTACTGACTCGCCCGGTCCCTTTGCCCAAACCCACCTTTCTCTGTAACTCCTCAAGACAGCCCATTATTTTTCTTCCTAGAATCATACAGTTGGAAGAGGCCCCAAGAAGGGCCATCCAGTCCAACCCCATTCTGCCATGCAGGAAATCTCAATCAAAGCATCCCCAACATATGCCCATCCAGACTTTCAAAGAGGGAAATTCCACCACACACCGAGCAGCCAATTATGTGGCCAAAATGGCATCAACCAGTCCCCAGAGGGAGGTCATCACTAGTGGCGTCATTGTGGGAGTGCAGGGGATGTGGCCTGCACCAGGTGGCACCCTAAGATGGGGTGACACCAGTACTGTCCAAACATCTCCATTTGGGCAGAATTAGGCTGCGGCATTCACCAGAGTACCTTTAAAATGCCAAAGAGATGGTGTGAGTGGGATGAGGCTCTGGGGGAGGAAAAAGCAGAGTCCTGGGGTTTCTTAAAAAGTTAAAATTTTAAAATTTAAATTAACATCACCTTTCCCCAAATTTTCACTTCAACCACATGAAACTATGCGTATGTAAATGCATTTAGGCTGTGCATATAAAACTGTAATTTAAAAGTACAGTCAGCTCATGGTATCCACGGGGGATCCGTTGCCGCGGTCTGCCCCAAAAAGGAGCTCTGAAATGGAGCTCCTTCTGGTGACACTGCCAAGCCACCATTAGCACCCTGTGGCGTATGTATGATGCAAGTGCGGCACCACAACATGTTGACGCTGCACTACACTTGCATCATCATGGCAGCCCCCGTGTGGACAGGAGGCCGCCATGATGCCAGCATCTGTATGGACTAGGGTCCTGGAGTGTGTGGTTGCTCTGCGCTCCAGAACACTAAAATTGGCGCCGCCACACTGCTTCCTGCCCACATGTATCGGGCCATAGTATTCTGCCTGGTGTGGGGTTTGGAGGAGGTATGGGGGACTGACACTAAGCTTGAGGTGACCCTAAGTTTGAAAGAATTGCCAAACACATGGAGGACGAGAGAGTGGAAGATCTTGGGGAGGGATGGACACCCAAAAGGCCAGTGATAATTGTGTGTTCAATGGTTGCAGTATACTACTAAATGACTGTTGGAAAAGAGACGGAAAACTGGGGAGCAGGGGAAAGGAATGGCAGGGAGCATATATGGCTGGTTGATTGGAACCCAGAACATACGACACTACAACTTTGATACAGATTTTCTCTGTGCCTCTCCAGAGCACTAACTTTTTCCTATTCCTCTTATGATTTCAGTCTTCCTGTAACTTTTTCCTGTGACTCAGCCAAACGTGAGCTGGCTGAATCATGGTGTCGTGTTCCAGAAACGGATGGAGAGTACTTATCCTCACAGCTGCTTGGGTGATCAACACCCGCTTTCCTCCGTTCCACTATCTTTACCCTCCTCAGTCAAACAAGTGGAAAAGAGAGTGTAAACCGTTCTTCCATGCTCAATCTCCTTGTTCCAAAATAGGTCAATAAAGTGGTATGGAGGACGACGAATTCCTCCGGCCAGAGGTCAGAAACCTCAACTAAATGCTCAACGGCAGACAGTGAGATCCGTGTGTCATAGTAGCTGTGTCACTACTAGAAGGGACAAACCACACACATAAAGACAGATGTAGGAGACTCAAGCGTGCACCTAGCAATTAACAAATTAAAATGGCCTGTGAGCTATCCAGAACCCCAGCCACAGGCAGAATAAACTTCCAAGATGACAAAGAACGTTAATAAACATTCTAAACTGGTAGAGACAATGGGAAATGTTAGTTGTGGGGTGTCATGGCTAGTGAATGGAAAGGGACAGAATCATAGAATTAGAAGAGCCCACAACGGCCATCCAGTCCAATCCCATTCTGCCATGCAGGAACTCTCAATCAAAGCATCCCTGACAGATGGCCATCTACCCTCTGTTTAAAGACCTCCAAAGAAGGAGACTCCACCACAATCTCCAAGGGAATATATTCCACTGTCGAACAGCCCTTACTGTCTGGAAGTTCCTCCTAATGTTAAGGAGGGATCTCTTTTCCTGCAGTTTGCATCCATGGTTCCATGTTCTAGTCTCCGGAGCAGAAACAAACAAAAAACAAAAAGTTCAAGGTTCAATCTCTGAAACTGCCAACATAAAGGAGTCAGACACTGGAAAGATACCTGAAACTATGGTGGCAGAGATATTCTGACAAACATAGTCCAAATAACTAATTTTCCCATGCTCTTAGACAGAGGTGCAGCATTCTGAATTATTATGATCGAATGTTATGTATCTAGCGCCCTAAATTTTACACAGTGCTTTACATAATCGTGTAGAAAAAATAAAACTGCTTACGGCATGCGATCTAAAATCACAAGCATGAAATTTAAAATAAAAGCAAACAAAGGGCAGTTTAGCTGGAAAACAGAATCCAATAATTGAACTTTATATGGTTACAAAGGCCCCAGAAAGTAACCTCCAGGTAAAACCCACATTATCCCCACTATACCTGAAAAACATATTTGGTGGGGCCCCCTCCAGTCCCTCACCTTTCTTAACAATATGATGAGGAAAAAATACATACATTTAATATATTTGCATATGTCATGCTTGCTTGGGCTATTGGGCATTGTATGTTAAAATATCCAAAGAGCCAAAGCTCCCTCACCCCAGCCTAAATCAGGATATATCATGCAACAGATATCATGGTAAGCCAACATATGCAAATATATTAAATATATGCAGTTTGTTCACATCATAGTGTTACCCAAAGAATGGTGGGAGATTTGGGGGGTCCCACCAAACATGTCAGTATTACTTTAATTGTTGGGTAACTTTTAGGATCATTTCCACCTGTTTATATCTGCTGAGGAGGCCTCCTGGTTTGGGGTGAATTAATAGGGTTTCATTTAGAAAAATGCACTCAACACACACAATAGCAATTCACACAGACACAGCATTCACCGAAATGGAAATATGGAACCTGGGCAGCAAAACTGGAGGGGTTTGCAGAACCTGCCTGTTTTGTACCAGCAGCCGTGTACGAGCGTAGCATTCATAATTACTTTTTTAAAAGACATTGAAAGTCACAGTTTTAGTTACTTTTATGCGAGAGATATGTTAATTGTAACAAATTTCAATTCATTGGTAATGGATTACTTTCAGGGAGGCTTGGGACCAAAAGGTAACCTTTTGATACCCCAGGAAATTAACTCTCACACCTATCTCTCAAAGCAAACAAAGTATATCAAAGCAAGGAACGTAGGTCACGTATTTTCAATGTTATCATTCATCCAGCTTTGAAAAATAAGCCACTACAATACTATAGGTATGGAAAGGCCTAGATGGTTTCCCCTCCCCATGACCATTCCCTCTTCCTTCCAACAGAGCAACCCATACTATTGTTAGCACATTGGCACAATCAAATGAGACAATCAAATCTAGATGGGTGTTTCCAGTGCCTCTTCCTTCCTCCAAGTCATCGACATTTCCTCTTGCACCTTGAGACAAAGGATCTCCTGGCACCCAAAGCAGTAAACCAGCCTCTCTGCCTGTCCCCTTTCTGTCCATCCTGGGGATATCCTGATCCAATCACTGTTTTTGTCACACTGAAGTTAAAGCCATCAACCAGTCCAAAATCCCATTGTAGATTCCTGGGAAAGGAAATAGACCACAAGTTGAACATGAGTCAACAGTGTGATGCGGCAGCTAACAAGGCCAATGCGATTCTAGGCTGCATCAATAAAAGTATAGTGTCTAGATCAAGGGAAGTAATAGTGCCACTCTATTCTGCTCTGGTCAGACCCTACCTGGAATATTGTGTCCAGTTCTGGGCACCACAATTCAAAAAGGACATTGAGAAACTGGAGCGTGTCCAAAGGAGGACAACTAAAATGGTGGAGGGTCTGGAAACCATGTCCTATGAGGAACAACTTAGGGAGCTGGGGATGGAGAAGAGAAGGTTAAGGAGTGATATGATAGCTCTGTTTAAGTATTTGAAGGAGTGTCATATTGAGGAGGGAGCAAGCTTGTTTTCTGCTGCTCCAGAGATTAGGATACGGAGCAATGGATGCAAGCTCCAGGGAAAGAGATTCCACCTAAACATTAGGAGGAATGTTCTGATGGTAAGAGCTGTTTGACAGTGGAAGATTGCTGTCTTGGCGGTTGGTGGAGTCTCCTTCTTTGGAGGTTTTTAAATAGCAGCCGAATGGCCATTTGTGAAGGATGCTTAGATTGTGAGTTCCTGCATGGCAGAATGGGGTTAGACTGGATGGCCCTTAGGGTCTCTTCCAATTCTAATTCTATAATTCTATGACATTGAGCCTTAGTTGCCTTGCAAAACAGTTGACCACTTGGGACTAGATTTTAGGTATAAGCATGGGTCTCAGAAACCCTTGTTCGACAGTGGAACACACTCCTTCCTCGGAGTTTGGTGGAGTCTCCCTCCTTGGAAATCTTTAAACAGAGGCTGGATGACCATCTGTTGGGTAAGCTTTGCTTGAGAGTTCCTGCATGGCAGAATGGGGTTGGACTGGATGGCCCTTGGGGTCTCTTCTAACTCTACAATTCTATGATTCTATGAACCCAACCTGCATTTCAAATACATCCACACCATCAATTTCATCTTTATTTGAGCGCTGATATGAATGAACAACAGAACTTGCAGAGATGCGATTCCAATAAAAAAAAAAAAAAACTAGTGAGAACAACAAAACCAGAATGCGTGAGAGAGATTATTTGGAAAGTGCCCCTAAAAACAACAACCCTGAATAACCCTTAACAAAAGAGTTCCTGCCTTTAGGGCAAGAATGGTCCATGCGTATCCCTTCCAAGTTCTTACTGTGGCTTTCCATGCCTCCCAAAAGGGCCACACTTTCTTGGCTGAGATAAAAATTGAAAGTGTGTGTGAAAACTACATCTCTTGGAGCAGATATTCACATTTCTATAATTTTTGTGGGTTTATCAGGCTATATGGCCATGTTTTAGAACAGTTTAGAACAGGAATAAACTCTTCTAGAACATGGCCACAGAGCCCGAAAAACCCACAAAAAACTATGGATGCCAGCCATGAAAGCCTTCAGCTTCATATTCACATTTGATAGAATCATAGAATCATAGAGTTGGAAGAGACCACAAGAGCCATCCAGTCCAACCCCAATCTGCCATGCAGGAACTCTCAATCAAAGCATCCCCATTGACAGATGGCCATCCAGCCTCTGCTTAAAGATCTCCAAGGAAGGAGACTCCACTACACTCCAAGGGAGTTTGTTCCACTGTCGAACAGCCCTTACTCCTCCTAATGTTGAGGTGGAATCTCTTTTCCTGTAGCTTTCATCCATTGTTCCGGGACCTATTCTCTGGAGCAGCAGAAAACAAGCTTGCTCCCTCCTGAATATGACATCCCTTCAAGTATTTAAACAGGGCTATCATATCACATCTTAACCGTCTCTTCTCCAGGCTAAACATCCCCAGATCCCTAAGTCATTCCTCATAGGACATGGTTTCCAGACCCTTCACCATTCACCCTCCTTTGGACGCATTTGTTTCAAACCAGAAAACTGGATATACAGTTGGTCCTCCATATCCATGGTATTTTATTCACGGATTCAACCACATGGCTTGAAAATATATATTTTAACAAAACCGAATTCCAAAAGCAACCCTTGATTTTGCCATTGTCTATAAGGGACACAATTTTACTGTGCCACTATATATAACGGGACTTGAACATCTATGGATTTTGATATCCGCAGGGAACCAAACCCCAGCAGATACTGAGGGCCCACTGTATAAATAACTAGATGAGTGGATAAGTGCATAGTGGAAAGGATATCTAGACTACTAGACAGATTGATAGATATGAGCTGCCGCAGGCGGAAGGAAATATCATTGTAGGGCCCAGTGCCAAACCATGAGAAATGTCTCTGAAACATAGCCTCACTTCCTCTCTTTCGAAAGCATTTTGTTTCCCAAGGCCTTCACCCCTGGCATAACTTGCTTTGCTGAGCCCTATCCAGCTTGGCCACTCTCCCAGCTTTCCCGAAGAAAGCCCAGGAGGCTGCAGGAAAGCAGGACGGCGTGTTCCCAGAAGGTCCTTCTTGGCCTGGGAAGGCAGCGACACTGTCATAAAATGTCAGCCTTCCACTGACCCCCAGGGAAGGGAGGACGTCCGAGTCCCTTATCTTGGACAAACTAAGGGAACCTCATCGCCATCATCATCACCATCTTAAATGACAAACTCTTCTGGGAAGAATAAGAGTCATGAACGCAATGCTGATTTTCCCCAAGGCCACCAAAAGTCATTTAGGGGGTTATATTCACGCTGTGAGAATATTCCAGGATTAATCTGGACTAAATCTCCAATGTTCACACGCATCTCAAATGCACCCAATTCTTTATATTACATATGTGATACTCTAGAGTTCATTTGTCCCCATTTATGTAATCTGCAAATATTGTTTGCCAGTTTGTAAGCTCATTGTATTTTAATTTTTACAGAAAGTAAATGTAGGCAGAACAGGCATTTTAGTTTTGCAGGTCCTTCCCAGCCAGGAAACTTCATTCTTTTTCATTTGGCATTTTTGGTTTTGTTTTAAATCCCTGAATAAAGGTTTAAAAATGAAAGAAAATGTCTTTTCCAGTTGGCTTGGTTCAATATTATCAACACTTGACTAGTAATAGCTCTTTAGTATCTCAGACAGAAGGTTTCTCCTACTTCTTCCTCAAGATACTAGGGACTGAGCCTGGGACCTTTTATAAGCATGTTGCGTGCCACCAAGTTTATCTCCCAAAAAGTGATAAAGAAAATGAACTTAAATATATAACAGAATCCTTAAAAGCATAGTACACAACTTTGATAATGTTAGTATCTGCAGTAGGCAATATTTTAATTTTTAAATGTTTTATATGCTCTTCCAAATCTGTTTTTTTCCTGTGTCAAATACCCCACTGCCATAATTCTTTTTGCGTTGTATTAACAGGAAAGATTTTATTATCTCTTTGGAACAGTGAAAATACACAAATCACCTAGATGTGTACTCTTGGTTCCAAGGGATTCTGGATCTTGTGCTAAATGATTAACTAACTAAAACTTAACTATGAACCGTATATACTTTGGAGGAAAACAAGAAGAGGCCAGGCTTATGGGAGGATGGTTAATTTCACGGAATATCTGAATAGCTAGGGATAAAATTCATACAAAATTTTGGAGCGATTTATTAGAAAGGTGAACAGCTGGATTCCTTAGCTGATGACTCTTGAAAAATACAGACTAAGATGGACTTAACATTGGCACTTCCATTTGGTCATTCTATTCTATGTAATTGTACTAAACGCTCTGACAGTACATTATTGTCTTTGGTGCTTTGTTTTAACATTTAAAAAAAACAAACCAGAAAGATGGTTGTATGTTTTTTATAACAGAACTGGAAGGATACAGAATTAAAGTGAATTTATAATAAAGACAAAGGAAGGCTTGGTAGTCTGATTCTTCACAGCACAGAGAAAGTTTAGTGAGTAGATTCAGTAGATTCAAAAAACCTTTTTCATCAAGCAGAGTACATGGTTGTTGTCAGGACTGCAAAAGTCTTTCATACATAAAACTCAAGCATGGCGGGACCATGTTATTGACAATTCAGTACCAGCAATTTGGCTACATAGCCAAAGATTCTTGCCATGGGAAAGAATAGGAAGGAGATTAAAGCCTTCATCCATTTCTTTAGCACCAGAAGATTTCATCTCTGAACTTTCCTGAAATCATTCACAGTCAGACACAACTAGGACAAAGGAGTGTCTCTTTCAATGTGGAGAAAACGGTCTTCTAAAATCCATGTCAATTAAATGGGACTTGCAATGTTGCACTGTATTCTCATTTCCTTGTAAATGGCAATTTACAACATTGCTTGTCTTCTAAACTTTTGGAATCTACATTGAACCTATTGAAATAGTTGGTTTTTTCTAAATAGATCGTTGGGAGTTTAACTTCCTCGGTATCTTTTCTTTTTATTGTCTTCTTTTCGTAGACTTGAATGGGTGGCAAGAAGTTTTCTTCACCTTCTTTCTTTAAAGCATTCTTAATTTTTCTTTCAATGTGCTGTTGAAAAGTTGTTTTTTTCCTGTTGTCATACATCGTTTTGCCACCTGTAATGAAGACTGTCTGTTAGTGGATTCTCAGTGTTATCTCCTTACCCAAACAACCATTGTAACATTGCTAATGAAAAGGCTGATGTCATTCAGCTAGTTGACTAATGCCCTCAGGAGGACTTCTCTATGGGTACGTAATCCCTATGTTCCTCTATGGGCAAGCAATCTCCATTATTTCCTTTCTTTTCTTTTCCTGTAGTTTGAATCCATTGTTCCGTGTCATATTCTCTGGAGCAGCAGAAAAGAAGCTTGCTCCATCCTCAATATGACACCCTTTCAAATACTTAAATATGGTTATCATGTCACCTCTTAGCCTTCTCTTCTCCAGGCTAAAGATACCCATCTCCCTAAGCTACTCCTCATAGAGAGATCTTGCAGCACCTTTGAGACTAACTGAAAGAAGTTGGCAGCATGAATCATAGAATAGAATCATAGAATCATAGAGTTGGAAGAGACCGCAAGGGCCATCCAGTCCAACCCCCTGCCATGCAGGAAATCCAAATCAAAGCATCCCCGACAGATGGCCATCCAGCCTCTGTTTAAAGACCTCCAAGGAGGGAGACTCCACTACACTCCGAGGAAGGAGTGTGTTCCACTATCGAACAGCCCTTACTGTCAGGAAATTTCTCCTAATGTTGAGGTGGAATCTCTTTTCCTGCAGCTTGCATCCATTGCTCCGGGTCCTAGTCTCTGGAGCAGCAGAAAACAAGCTTCCTGAAATACATGCTAAGCTTAATGTGGCTATATCTTTGAATTCTACTCCTCATAGGGCATGGTTTCCAAAGTCTGTAAGAGTGGGACTTACCAGCCATATTGGGAGAGAGGATCTAACATATAATGTTCATAGAGCTTTAATGTTGGTCAATGAGAGTTGTGGTTAAGTCTCTGAGAGGCCCGGATTCATCCCCTCTCAGCCACAGAGGTCTTTGGTAAGTCCCATTCTCTTAAACTAGAGAAAGACAATGGCAAACCTGCTCTGAAGAAATCTGGCGAAGAAAACCGTATGACAGGATCATCATAAAATGGACTCTATTTGAAGGCATGTAAAAACATCAATGAGATTCAGGGTGCAGTTTGTAAGCCATCACAGACCTGGAAGCCACACCTGAGCTGAACCTGTCACCAACTGGTCTGCTCAGGTCTTGGACACTCAGGACTATGCTTTGTTTGACTGAGAGTCTATCCAGCTGTAGAAACAGCATGGCATAGTGTTTTGAAGGCTGGACTACAGCTCACGAGACCAAGGTCTGAGTCCCAACTCAGCTATGAAACTCACTGGACCACATGCACTCAGAAGGAATGGCAATCCTGCTCTGAACAAATCTTTCCAGGAAAACCCAGTAATAGATGATTCACCTGAGAGTCACCATAATTTGGAAACAACTTGAGGGCACATAGCAACCACAAATCCACCTGGAACGGGGTCTTTCTCTTTTCCCCCTTGCCAAACATCTGTCTTTTCGTGATAACATCCGAAGACATCTGTCATGTCTTCTCGTGATAACATCCGAAGCTTGACAGTATTAGTTTAGTCACCTTGGCTTGACAACAGTGCATGTAAAAGGCATCTTAGTGGACCACAATGTGGTGAGGCATTGACAAAAGCTTAATGTGATTCTAGGCTGCATCAACAGGAGTATAGTGTCTAGATCAGTGGTCCCAAACTGTGCCCTTGAAGAGATTTTGGACTTCAACTCCCAGAAGCCTCAGTCTTGTTGGCCAATAGTCTGGGATTCTGGGAGGTAAAAGTCCCTTAAAGAGCAGAGTTTGGGGACCACTGGTCTGGATGGAGGGAAGCAATAGTGCCACTCTATTCTGCTTTGGCCTCCCCTGGAATCCTGGGTCCAGTTCTGGGCCCCACAATTCCAAAAGGATGTGGACAAGCTGGAGTCTGTCCTGAGGCCAGAACAGAGTGATACTGTACTATTATTCCTCCCAGTCCGGACACTATCAATAGAGGGATAGTGTCTAGATCGAAGGAAGCAATAGTGCCACTCTATTCTGCTTTGGCCTCCCCTGGAATCCTGGGTCCAGTTCTTGGCTCCATAGTTCAGAAAGGATGCTGAGAAGCTGGAGCGTGTCTAAAGGAGGTCAACCAAAATGGTGAAAGACCTGGAAACCACCGAGCCCTATGAGAAATGGCTTAAGGAGTGGGGTATATGTAGCCTGGAGAAGAGGAGGTTAAGAGGTAACACGAGAGCCCTGTTTCAATATTTAAAGGGATGTCATATTGGGGATGGAGCATGTTTTTAGGAGACTAGGACCCAGAGCAATGGATGGACATTGAGCCAGTGCATGAATAACCCAGTTTAAGACCCTTTTAACTCAATGCTGGGGGATTGTGGGATTTGTAGTGTCCTGAGACATTTAGCCCAGGATTCCTTAACATTGAGCCAGGGCATTTAAAGCTGTCAACCTGGATTTATCCTGGCTCAAGGCTATGGAATTCTGGGAGTTGGAGTATGTTGTGGAGCTCTGCTCCGCTCTGGGCTCACAACAAACTCCAACTCCCAGAATTCCATAGCCTTGAGCCAGACAACGAGTGAAAGCGGGTTACGTCTCCAGTGTGGCTGCAGCCACTCTCCAAGGGAAGAGAGAGCCCCGAGGGGGCTGGTGATGGTGCTGCCGACCTTTTTCGGGGGCCGGGGGAGCCGGGGCCGTCCCTGGAGAGCCCTTCCTTGGCCTCCGCCGCCTCCGCGGCGCCTGGAGGGGGGCCCCCTGGTGGCCGCCCATGGCACCCTCCTTCGCCCCGCAGCCTCCCGCCTCCGAGCCCTCGCTCCCGCCGCGCTTTGTGAGGTCATCACCAGCCAGGCCTCCTCCTCCTCCTCCTCCTCCTCGCCTCCAAGCGCCGCCCGCCCAGGCAGGCCCTTAGTAGTAGACCCGGCAAAAGTTAGCTCCCTCAGGACTCCCAAGCACAGCGGACTACAGGTCCCAGAATTCCATAGCACGTCGCCATGGACTATATTTCGCCTCAGGAGTCTCAACAAACTGCCACTCCCCACATTCCAAAACACAGAGCCATTGGAGTTAAAAGTGGTGCCAAACCGGATTATTTCACCTCAGGAGTCTCAAATATAATAAACTACCATTCCCAGAATTCCAAAACCCAGAGCCAATGTTAGTTAAAGTGGTGCCAAACTACATTATTTCACCTCAGGAGTCCCAAACACAACAAATTACCATTGCTAGAATTCCACAGAATGGAGATATGGCAGTTAAAGTGGTGCCAAACCAGATTATTTCACCTCAGGAGTCCCAAACACAACTATCATGCGCACAATTCCATAGTATGGAGCCATGGCATTTAAAGTGGCATCAAATCAGATTGCTTCTGCTGTGCAGAGGCAGCCTATGGTCCACAATATACTGCAGAAGTAATCCAGTGTGAGACCACTTTAACTGATAATCTTGGGAATTGCAGTTTGTGGTGGCACCAGAGCTCTGGCAGGAGAGGCTAAACATCTTACAAAACTGCAGTTCCCACATTTCCATAGCATGGAGCCATGACAGTTAAAGCGGCCTCAAACTGGATTATTTCTGCAGTGTGTTTTGGACCCAAGCCTGAAGACATTAAGGGTCCTTTATGATAGCTGGGGGACTGTTTGACCCAGCAACCTTTGACTCCAGGACTGAGAGATGTACATTTACAGTGCCATAAAAATAAACAACAACAACAACAATAATGGACAACATCCAAATCTTGTTCACTATAGTATTCCAATGGGTTACATACACAGCCATCTGCCTTAAACTGATACACTACTTCTGGTTCCATATTACCTTTGTAAAAAGAATTATTAAGTTATTAAAAATGACATAGTAGCATAATGTAACTATTATTATTTTTTATCAAAACAAACAGGAAACTCACCAGGCATTGCACATTATTTTATTATATTATTGCACATATTTTATCTGAAATCCTTCGTTCGTAGGTTCACAGCATGAGAAAATAACAATAAAATTACCTTTCAAAAGGCAACCATATTTCCATTGATGCAGCCTAGAATCTCATTGACCTTTTTAGCTGCTGCAGTGCACTGTTGACTCATGTTCAACTTGTGGTCCACTTCGACTCCTAGATCTCTTTCCCATGTAATGTTGTTAAGCCAGGTGTCCTCCATCCTATATCTATGCATTTCTTTTTTCTGCCCTAAGTGCAGAACCTTACACTTCTCTGTGTTGAAATGCATTTGGGTTTGGGGCTGTCACAGTTGGTCTCAAAGGTGCTACAAGATCATAGAATCACAGAGATGGATTCAAGGGCCATCCAGTCCGACCCCTTTCTGCCATGCAGGAACTCTCAATCAAAGCATACCCAACAGATGGCCATCCAGCAGTTTGACACTGCTTGAACTTTCCGTGCGAATGGTATGGAATCCTGGGATTTGTTGTTTGTTTTAGAACATCTCTATGTACTTCTACTTTCCTGTAACCCGTTTCAAATAGTTGTTGGTCCATACGTGATACAGTTCTCCCCAAATATTTTATCTTATTAACAATGAATCATAGAATCATAGAATCATAGAGTTGGAAGAGACCGCAACTCAATACGTCTCTTTCTATGCGTTTGTATGTGGTGAGTGGTATCATTTAAAAAGCGAGGGAAAGCTGAAGGGAATTCACAAAAGAGAATATCCAGACACTGGGGTTTTTTTAAACTTTGTCTTTTAAAGTGCTGTGTCAGAATTTGGCAACTCTGCCAACAACTTCCACCAGTTAAATTGGTCCCTAGCCCACAGTTAAATCATCATTTCCCATTTTATTCCCTCCTCCTTCCTTAGAAGACTAAGAACAAGGGGGGGGGCATACGTTTTTGTTCATCACACAACTTCTAGCTTGCGTCTTTGTGTGCATCAACAACACTGGAGTTGCTATTTTTTTAAAAATCCCTCTGTTCAGCCAATCGGCGGGAGCCAAAAAAGAGCTATTTAAAAGGAGAAGGACTGGAGGCACACATACATTTTCTCATAAGCTCAGAAAGTTCCAAAGGATTAAAGATTAAAACAATTGGAATTGCATTCCTTTTGCTTGGGCTTTCCCCTTCCTTTCTCCGCCGCTGTCTTTTCATCTCCAGTCCTTTACGCTAAAGGAAGAAAAGCCCTTCAGAGATATATATGTTTATATAGCTTTCTGCTTCTTGAAAACAACAACAGCAAAAAAAATTTGGACCAAAAGACAAAGAGCGGAGAGAAAAGGGTCAACTTCCATCCTGTTCCACTGAGATTCAGAAGCCTGCTTTTGCTTTCTTTTAACAGGCGTGTGGAGAAAGAAGACAAAGTCATTTGGAGAAAGAAAAAAGGACTTGGCAACAAGAGAAGAAGAAAAAAACCACCCTATATTTCTGGAAAAAGCATTTTGATTGTTTGTTCTTAGAAACGTAAGAAAAGAAACCAGCAGCTTCAGATTCAAGCCTGCAAAGTTGACTGAAGGCTCTACTTTTTTGCAGCTATAAACCCTGAAAGACAGCGGACAGAGCTGTCAGTTATCTGCATTTATATTTTGCCTCCTTTCTTCATATTATTTTTGTCGATCTCAGAGCCTTCTCTTTTGTCCTTAAATGAACTTTCTCCCCTAAAATCACTGCACTTTTTGTTGATACATCCCTTTTGTTTTTTCCCTCCCCTTCAAACTTGACTTATAAAATATCTGTCCCCAATGTTTCTCCTTTTGCTTGCCAGCTGTTGCAGTCTGGTGGTTGCAGTGGATGTCTGGCCTCATGCTGGCAGGTATCAAAAGGAAATAATATTTCCAGAGAGGATAAATGCCACCTTATTCCCTACGCATCCCGTCAAAGATGGCATCTTTGACAACAGCTTGGGTGGCAGCAGTCACCCGAATGAGCGGCTCTCCTATTCCTTCCGAGTGTTTGGCGAAGAACTGGTCCTAAATTTGGAGGAAGACCCCAGCTTCTTCGCCGAGGGCTTGATGGTCCAATATTTGGGCAGGTCTAGGGAAGCGTTGAACAACCTGATCGAACAAGGCGTCTACTTCACCGGAACAGTGAACTCTGACTTGGACTCGATCGCAGCCGTCCATTACAACGGGGTCTCTTTGCGGGGAGTGCTGCAGTACCAGGGTGCAGAATACCACATTCAGCCCTTGGAAGGGGAAGCGCCAAACAGAACTGGAGAATTTGGTGCCCATGTGGTGAGAAAGAAGGTGCTGGAGAAGGCGGATGGACCAATGTGTAACGTGGGAGCCCAGATGCCAGAGAGCATGCCAGCTGCAGGAGGCGAACACTTCGCCAAGGCGGAAGATGCTCCGAAGAGAGCAAAGGTAAGCGTGACGGCTTCCTCCTTTGGAGGCGGGTGGATACGCTTGGCCAAATTCCTCACCAGTACGGCTTTGCATAGGCAGCTTGGTTGTATGTTAGTCTTGATCTAACCCTCGGAGTGAAAACCTCCTTATTTTAGCTGCTTCCCCCTTTCGATTTTGGGAGGTCCTTAGATTTTCCTTTCTCCTTTAAGCTAGAAACAATGTCAGCTCCAGATTTTTACAGTGGGCCCTTAGTATCCACTGGGGTTTGGTTCCAGCAACCACCGATGACAACAAAATCAGTGGATGCTCAAGTCCCATTAAATACAACGGCATCGCAAAATGGTGTCCCTTATATGAAATGGAAAATCAAGGTTTGCTATTTGGAATTTTTTTTTTTTTTTACAAAATATATATTTTCAAGCCGTGGATGTTTGAATCCATGGATAAAAAATCCGTGGATAAGGAGGGCTGACTGTATTTTTATCTAAAATTTAAAATAGTATATATGCTCATGCATAAATCTAGAAATTTTGGTTTAAAAACTGACCCAAAAAACCTGGGTCGACTTATCCATGGGTCAATGTAAGTACTGTACATTAACTCTTATCAAAAAAGGAACCATGCTCTGGTGAAAAGTGAGAGCTTAATCTCTTCTTGGAGCACCTACAAGAAGCATCAACCCCCTCAACTATCTCATCCGTCCAGCCTTTAGGGTGAGCATAAACAGTTACGCATGTCAAAAATTTTAAAGATCTTTAGCATCATCACCTTTGCGTCATCCTTTACATCCTTTGTTACATGCTGCTAAGTCTTACCCTTGACATCCACAGATCATATCAAAATTCGTAATTTTGCCCCCCAAACCTGCCCTTGACTTATACATGAGGTCGACCTATAGTTGAGTATATATGGATCTCTTTGCCTGGAGCTTGCAGAACAGTTTGTGGAGTACAATTCCAATCAGACAGGGCCAGCGTAGCCCATGCATACCTCCCAACTCTCCTGGTTTGGCAGAGATTTCCAAATTAATCCCCTGATGTCCCACTTTCTTGGTTGTTTTTAAAATGTCCTGGATTCTCCCTCCTCCTTCCCTCTCTGTGCTTAGTTTACTTGAATTGCTGAAAACTGAGATCAGTATTCAAAAGTAATTTGCATTCCCTTAATTCAGCAGAGAGGAGAGAGAAGTGAGCAAAGTTGTGCACTTCCTAGTATGGTTTCTGGCGTTTTCCCTTTTCTCCCCCCCCTACCCTGACTTTCCTAAATCCAGTTCCAGATGTTCTTTGTTTGTAATAGTAGTTTTGTGTGTTCTTCCTCATTAATAAACTACGCTGCTTGGTCACACCCTTCCAATCGGACTCTGATGTTACTCAGCCATAAGCGTCGCAAGTTTCATCTGTGAATGTTGGAGTGTATACCCATGGAGATAGATTATGGGACTACCTAGATCTGGGGCGGAGTGGAGTAGGAAGCTGCTGACCCTATAATCCTTGGTTAGTCCTCTTGGCTGTGGTTTCTGGGAGTGGCAGTCCAAAAGTACTGTATATACTCATGTATAAATCTAGAGGTTTAGGTTAAAAAAGTGACCCAAGAAAACTGGGTCGACTTTTTCACAAGTCAATGTAATTACTGTATTTTCAACACACACACACACACACACAATAAAAGGCAAGAGTTTAATCTGCCCTGGAAGCACTGGCCCCCCTTCTAGTCTCTCATCCATCCAGCCTTTACTATGAGCACAAATAGTTTTGCATGCTGGACTTTTGTCAGTTCTTTGGCATTGTTTTCCTTTGCTTCATCCATTTTAGATCCTTTGTTGCATGCACCTAGGTTTCATCCTTGACTTATCCACAGGTCAAAAGCCATAATTTTGGCCCCAAAACCTGCCCTCAACTGATATATGAGGTTGACTTATAGTTGAGTATATATGGTAATTTTTCCAAACTCTGTCCCAGCTTTAAAGCAATTTGTTGTCATTGTTGTGTGCCTTCAAGTCATTTCCAGCTTATGGTGACACTAAGGCGAACCTATCATGGGGTTTTCTTGGCAAGACTTGTTCAGAGGAGGTTTGTCATTGCCTCCCCCTGAGACTGAGAGTGTGTGACTTGCCCAAGGACACCGAGCGGGTTTTATGGCCAAGCTGGGACTCGAACCCTGGTCTCCAGAATCCTAGTCCAACACTCAAATCATTACATTATGCTGGCTATTTCAAAACAATGCTATTTAATATATAAAAAGAAGACGGAGGGAGGAGAGTCCCATCCCAAATGTCTTAAGACTGATTCAGACAGTTCTTCCAAATTGACTTGGTATGTTGGGAGGATGGAGTCAAGTTTTACATTTTCCAGAACATTTCATTTGGAGTCTTTAACACAAATCTTACCCTGCACAAGATATTATTCTAGCCCTCTTGTCAATGCTGTTTTGGGTTCATCCTCAGAATTCCTCAGAGGCTTGGCTTGCCACGAAATTTTGGTGGCAACATGACAAGCAAAGGTCAGATGAGGTTCGCTCAGTTTGCAGGGCTTTGAGGAGAACAACTCAGGCTAACTCAGGCCAAACCTATTTATCAAGTCCAAATAGTGCTGGGTGCCTGGGTCTCAAAGTTTACCAGTCAGACAGGAGTGCCATGGCCCTCTTGGTTCCCACAAGTCCCCAGCACCTACCATTCAAAGCATAGTGCTCCCTTACCCATGGGGATTCCATGCAGCTTTTATGACCAGTAGTTTCTAATAGTTTTATGCTCCTAAGAGCATAACATTCTGACAGACATCCCACTTTGCTCTGGACTCATGTTTAGGATCTTTTTTCTTGTGCCCTGCAAGTATTGAAGCTAGGGATGGTTCTTTGGATGCATGCATTTTCCCAGTAATTCCCCCCCCCCCCAAGAAATACTCCAGGGCCATTTTTCTCCTCTTTGGGGATGTTTTAGGCTTGCTGGGGCTTCCCTTTCCTGAAAATGATAGCCCTGTTTAAATGTTTGAAGGGATGCCATACTGAGGATAGAGCAAGCTTGTTTTCTGCTGCTACAGAGAACAGGACACAATGGATGGAAGCTACAGGAAAAGAGGTACAGGGATGATAGGGCTATAAGGACAAAAACTGCAAGCTGGGACTCTAGTAACTGCTAGGTATGCAATTTCCAACCCTCGTGTGCATTTTGTTGCCATGGCCTCTGACTATTCTTGACACACAGTCACAACTGTGCAGCTTAGTTGTTTCAAGCTCTGACTTCACTGTGTTTCTGCAATGCACAAGCAGCATCAGATAGAACCAGAGAGACCTTGATCTCCACCCTTCCCCTAGTTAGCAAAAGCCAGAAGCTGGGTCTCATGCTGAACTGAAGTTGTGGCTTTGAGTCAGCAGTAGACCAAGGGGAGGGAGGCCGCCTCTCCCTTCTTCCCTTTCCCACATACTCCCAGGCTCAGAGAGTTAACCCTCACATTGCTTTGAAGATATCCATCCCAAGCAGGGATGGGAATCATGCAAGTGTCCAGATGTTCTTTGACTGGAACTGCAAGTATAGCTGGATGTGTAGAACACTGTCCTCCAAATGGTTTTGGACTTCAGCTCCCAGAGTCTCTAACCATTTCTGGGAAGGTAATCCAAAGCCTGGAAGACCCAAGTTTGAGAACAACAACTAATCTAGACTAGAGCATTACTGATGTAGACTGGAGTTTAAATGGTTGAAGGGATATCATTTTGAGGATGGAGCAAGCTTGTTTTCTGCAGCTCCAGAGATTAGAACATGGAGCAATAGATGCAAGCGACAGGAAAAGAGATTCCACCTAAACATTAGGAGGAACCTCCTGACAGTAAGAGCTGTTCAACAGTGGAAGATTGCTGTCTTGGCAGTTGGTGGAGTCTCCTTCTTTGGAAGATTTTCAGCAGAGGCTGAATGGCCATCTATCATGCATGGCAGAATTGGGTTGGACTGGATGGCCCTTGTGGGACCATCTCTAGGATTCTATGATTACACAATTCCCATCCCTGGTATAGTAATTTCAGCCCTAAACTAAGAGATTTGAAAACTTAATTTTTGAACTATATCTCCCATCCACCCACTATGGTCACTTTTTAAGGGCCTGAGCAGACAGGCCAAAATAAAGCTGCTTCGGGTCACTTTGGAGGTATGCTGTTTAAATGACACATGGATCTTAAGAGGCCAGAATCTGCACCAAAGCTGCACTCAAGTCCTTAGGACTGGAGTGTGGCTTTGGCTCAGGTTCAGGTCTCTTAGAACACATGTATCACTTAAACAGCATATCTCCAAAGTTATCCGAAGCAGCTTTATTTTGGCCTGTCTGTTCAGGCCCTAATATATACATCAGTGCTTTTGGTATATCAGAAATGCTACATGCCATCCACCCTATGCATCTTATATCAGCTTTCCTCAACTGGCTGCCCTCCAGGTGCTTTAGATTAAAACCTCCATCATCCCCAGCCAGCATGATTATGCCCCATATTCATATAACTGTCTCTGGCCATACTTGATACAGCTTTGGGGGGGGGGCTTGGAAAGTGGTTCCTTTATGATCTCCCTAAGCTCACCTCTTTTTCCTTTCTGTTCTGTATAGCGGTTTGCTTCCATCCCACACTACGTGGAAACCTTGGTGGTGGCAGATGAGGAAATGGTTCGTTTCCACGGTGCGGGCCTGAAGCCGTACTTGCTCACCATCATGGCAGCCGCTGCCAAGTTCTTCCGCCATCCCAGTCTAAAGAACCCTGTCAACTTGGTCGTGACCAAAATGGTTGTGATCGGAGAAGCTGAAGATGGGCTGAAGGTGTCATCAAATGCTGCCGAGACACTACGCAACTTCTGCACTTGGCAGAAAGGCTTCAACAAACCCAGCGACAAGGACCCTGAGCATTTTGACACAGCCATTCTCTTCACCAGGCAGGTAAGGTGTTCGTTATATGTAGTAATAGTAGTAATAATAATAATAATAATAATAATAATAATAATAGGATTTATTTATATGCTGCCCAATCACTGGGAATCCCTCAAAGCTCAAATACACACGTACACACACAATTTTTGTACCAGGAGATTATGAATTCTGCAACCCATTTAAATCGGACATATGAGATGGAATGGATTTACTTACATGTTCCTTGCTTTTTCAGTTAAACAGAAGTTGCAATTGTAGTAGTCACATGAACAGATTGCTTACCTGTAACCGTGGTTCTTTGAGTGGTCATCTGGGACCTCAAACAAATTCCGTAGTGCAGTTTTTGGAGCTTCTAAAGGTGTAGAGCTGGTGTTTGTGTGGTATCCCCACCCCTCTCCTCTAAGGTATATAGGTCTCCTTGCTCCTTCTAGCCTCAGTTCCAAGTCCACAAAGCAGCAGAACCTAGGGGAAAAGGCCTATAGGATACTAGAGGGGAGGAGAGCAAGGTTGGGTCAGGTCACAGATGACCACTCAAAGAACCACAGGTACAGCTAAGTAACCTGTTCTTCTTCTTTGTGGTCTCTGTGGTTCACACAAATGGGAGGTGTAAGTATCATGCCACTAGTGAGAAAAGGAACACTGCTTCCCTCTGAGACTAGTTACACAGCCTGTAATGGGAGACAAAGGTGGAGAGTTGCAACCAGGTGGTGACACAACAGATTGCTTTTAGTGAGATCCCACTCAGGAAGGCAGTTGAGGTTGACGTTGCCATGGTGGAATGACTTCTGATCTGAGGAGGAGGTTGTTTGCCTGCCATCTCATAGGTCAGGCTCATCGTCTCTGATACCCACTTGGAAAAGCATTGAGGTGACACTGGAAACCTTGTTGATGAAGAGGTGCTGGTTTTTATGTATTGTGGTAGTCCTATAAATGTAGAAGGCCATGGCCCAATGAACATCCAGTGAGTGTAAAGAGCATTCCAGGTCTGTGGCATGTTTAGTGTCTAGAAGATCAAGGGAAGTGATAGTGGCACTTTATTATGCTTTGGTCAGGCCTCACCTGGAATACTGTGTCCAGTTCTGGGCACCACAATTCATGACGGTTGTTGAGAAGCCAGAACATGTCCAAAGGAGGGTGGCCAAAATGACTAAGGGTCTTGTTTAGCCCTCTTTTTTTAATATTTGTTTTATGTGTAGGTGACCTCTGGGGGTCTACTGCCAAGAGTGGAGATAGACTGAGATACTATCTTGACATGTAGAGAAGGTGTTGAGGAGGTGGTTAGGACCAATGGTAGTTGCTTGGCCACAGGGTGGACAGAACCTCCTGTGGTTGATTCCATGATTGATCGTTTGATTCTACTCTCATAGACAAATCTAGTGGTTTCTGGGGTTTTGACAGTGAGATTGAGGCAGTATTCAGAGTCATGTGCTCCATGGCGAAGGCCAAGGCTCTAAGGACCTGCTCCCATAGTAGGACCTTGTGTGAGAGGCATGGTTGCAACAAGCCTGGAGGGTGAACCCTTGGCAAGGGAGCAAGAGGCCACATTATGCATTTTTCCAAGATCAAGGAGGCATGTCCAAGAGGCGCAGGGTTTAAAGGACGATGACAATGCCATAAATGGGAGGTTCAGGTTGACAACTAAGAAAAATAGCCAAAACACAATAAATATTCAAAGGTTAGTCACACAAACAGTTAAAGTCATCAAGTGAAAGTGAAAGAGAAGCTCTAATTGACCCAACATATGAAAAAGATCTGAGGCCAGGAGGAGCAAGGCAACCTATATATACCTGGAAGGGGGGGGGGGCGGGGCTATCTCCAAAACATCAGCTCCACAGCTTTAGAAGCTCTGAAAACTGCACTGTGCAAACACAGAGATCCCACTTCTGTGAGTCACAGAAACCACAAAGACGAAGCTGGATTCGGTTACCTTTGAATGCATGAGTAATGGGAAAAAGAAGTTTGCGATAACTGTTTGGGACAGTGGTTCTCAACCTTTGGTCCTCTAGATTCAGGAGCCAAATTTTGCATTCTTACTTGCTGTAACTCAGCTGTGGGTGGGATAATACAAAACAGGATTGTTGCACAAAGATCCATGTATGAGCATCTCATGAAGAGGTGGTCTTTCCAATGTTCAGGTCCCAAACCATGAAAAAAAAAATGAGTTAGCTCCAGATATACCACTAGTCACAGTCAGTGCTGAAGTCAGCCTTGACTGATCTAATCCCATTTATTTCTCCAAGTCAAAGAATTACTTAATCTGGACCAAATCCATTGTACAGCATTTTCATTGTTTGAAATTTTTATATCCCAGCCTTTCTCCCTAACAAGATCCTAAGAATGTAGAACCTTTGAGACTAAGTGAAATAAAGAAGTTGGCAGCATGAGCTTTTGCAGATTTCAGTCTACTTCCTCAGATGCATTTAGAGGCGTCTTAGGAAATAGACTGAAGCCTATGAAAGCTCATGTTGCCAATTTCTTTCAGTTAGTCTCAAAGGTGCTACAAGATCTCTCTACATACTGATTCGACAGACTAATACGGCTATATCTTTGAAGATCCTAAAACGATAACAATAAACAGAAAATGAATTGGCAATAAATATAAGATGTGTGAAGACACTTGGATATTGTTATAGATTTATGTGCTGATGTGATGCAGCTATGAGATTATACCATCTATCCTTCTCTCTTTGCCAAATGGTTTCTATTGACAAGTGATGATCCCATCTTGGATATTTGGAAGCCTTTATAAACAGTACACATGTCTCTTTCACCAACAGGATCTCTGTGGGCGCTCCAGCTGTGGCACTCTGGGCATGGCAGACGTTGGCACTGTATGTGACCCAACACGCAGCTGCTCTATTGTTGAGGATGACGGGCTCCAGTCTGCCTTCACTGCAGCTCATGAACTTGGTAAGTAGTGGGCATGACAGCCTTACATTTAAACAGACAAATCTAGGAAAGATCTGTCATGGACAACACAGTCCTATGTATGCCAACAATAGGTCCTACTCAGTTCAGTGGGACTTATGCCAAAATAAATACACTCATCCTTCCACATTTGCTAAGGTTAGAAGCACAGGACCCCTGTGAATGTGAAAAACCGCAAATAACAAAAACACTATGTTTTAACCTGAAGTGAATCTCTAGGTCCTCCAGTGCAACTCTGTGGCCAACATCTGCCAGACATTGACCATAGAATTGCACTGAAGGAGCTACAAATGCCTAGTGGAGTGTTCTCTCTAGGAATCTCTAGATCCTTCAGTGCAAAGTGTGGTTAAAGTTGACCACAGAGTTGTGCTGGAGGACCTAGATATCCCTAGAGAGAACACAATAAAATCCGTGAATAATCAAATCTGCAAAAGTCATAGCCGAAAATATAGAGGGACAAATATATATATATTATATTACTATAATAGAATTGCAAACTTGTTTTCTATATCTGTTTGGCTTTAATAGTTATCAAATCAGGAGAAATGAGTGTGTAGAGATAAGAAGTGTTTGATGTAATAAGGGTGAAGATAGGAAGAAATTAGAATCGCTACAGAAAAAGTGTCAAAGAGAAGTACAAAAGGGGTAAAGAAAATATGATATTATAATCTGGTCAGTTATAAAGTTTCATATAATCCGGTCAGCCACTTTGATTGTCTAGTTAAAGAAAGGCAGGATACAAATAAAAGTTTTATTATTATTATTTATTAAATTTGTGTTCCTAATGTATTGTTGTATTGCATTATATATGTTTAATAAAAAATTAAAGTCTGTAAAACCTATCAAATCATTTTGTCAGGGCAAGTGAGAAGACTAAGAATACGGACTAGAAACTTGGATTTTTTTGAAGAAAAAAAAAGAATGAGATCCCCAAACTCTAAATTTCATTTCAGATAGCATAGGAAGGGGAATGTTTTGGCCCTTTGGGCTAAACTCTCAGATACTGCAACCATAACTAGTTAATGGCAGACTTAGAAATAGGTGTTATGTTGTAGCTCTACAAGTAGGAACATGTAAGAGGACTGTTGCTGACCAAGTATCCCTTACTTCCCTCTCTTCCCTTTCTAGGACATGTCTTCAACATGCTGCATGACGACGACAAGCACTGCAGAGAGCTGAACTACCACAGCAAGTCTCGCCATATGATGGCTTCCGTTATGACTCCTGTGGACCCCAATGAGATGTGGTCGCCATGCAGCGGGCGCTTCATCACTGACTTCCTAGACAATGGCCATGGTAAAATGTGGTTTATCCATTTGTCCTTTCTCTTTGGTTTGACTGGATCTTCTTGGCCATAGAGGCCATGCTCCCCTCCCCAATAACTTGGCACCATGAGCTAAACACCAGAGGAGGGGAACACAACTGTCCAGATGCTTGCTTTTCAATAGCCCACTATGTCAAATGAGTACTAGGCCATGCCAAGTAACACAAGAACATAAAATAAGTGTGCTGGATCAGACCAAGATGCCATCACATTTGCTACTTTGGTTTGCATAGGTGTCTCTCGGTAGCACAAAGAACTAAGAAAAACAGAAGAAGCTACAGGGATAGTATGTTGGTTCTTCAGGACATGTCAATGATTTCTAATACATATGCCTGAACGTTATCGTAGAGGGGATATAATACTGTGGTTTTTTAAGCAGAACAAACTTTCCACAGTTGGGAATTTTCTTCCCTTGGAAGACTCAATCATCACTCTGGTCTCCTCTTTCCTTCTCTCTTTCCCTTCAGGTTCTTGTCTCTTAGACAAACCACATGAACCCTTGAGCCTGCCAGCTGTCTTCCCTGGCAGCAATTACGATGTGGACCAACAATGCCAGCTGAGTTTCGGGCCTGACTCACGCCACTGTCCCAATATGCAACTGCCATGTTCCTCATTGTGGTGCACAGGTCGGATTAATGGGCAATTCATGTGCCAGACCAAATACTTCCCCTGGGCCGATGGGACGCCTTGTGGGGAAGGCAAGAGCTGTATGAGTGGCCATTGCATCAGCAAAGTGGAGCTGAAGGCATATAATGTAAGTAGTCTTGTTGGCACCTATGAGGTTTTTTCATTCCACAGTACAAATAACAAACCAGGTAGACCAAGGGTGTTTGGGACTTTAGCTCCCAGAAGTTCCAGCCAGCTTGGCCAACAGTATGGAATTCTGGGAGCTGAAGTGCAAAACATCTGGAGGACCAAAGTTTAGGAATCACTGAGGTAGACTATGTCATCACGCTATGAGTAGGGACATCTATGACTCAAAACCCTCTTCCATATGGACAATAGTGTTTGAGTGGTGTGCCCCAAATTGGCCACTCTTACGAGATTATCACAGGTAGCATAAAGAAGAGAGAGAAGAGAGAGAAGTAGATCACTCCCATCCTTATCCCGATTGTCACAAAGATTATCACACACATCGTGTTTATCCTGTCCTTCTTGTGTCAGTGAAGTGGAATGGTCCCATCATTTTGTATTAATGGGAGCTTCCGTTAATCTGACAATTGCGCGGTCACACAATAAGGACAGCATAAGGATGGGATAATGTCAGAATAAGTGCAATATTGTCTGATAATCTTTGTGCAACCATGTGATAAGGACAAGAGCGATCTCATCCTTTCCCCCATGTGATAATAATAATAATAATAAAGCTTTTATTTATATACCGCGCCTTCCATAGATCAGGGCGGTTTACAAAAAAATTACAATACACATACAATGATTAAAAACAACATCATAAAATATACAAGAATACAATTAAAATGAAACCAACTAAAACCCCAGTAGCCCATCCTCATAGCCACGGAAGAGGAGGGAGGCCTACAGGATTTTTATGCGGGGAATGCTAGCTGGAAATAAAAGGTTTTCAACTCCCTTTTAAATTGGGCCAGGGAGGTGATCGAGCGGAGCTCGACGGGCAGCGTGTTCCAAAGGGCCGGGGCGGCGATGGAAAATGTCCGTCTTGCGACAGAAGTAAGCCTAGCCCCAGGCACCTTCAGTATTAGCTGCCCGGATGTTCTGAGGGTGCGGGACGGAATATGTGGGGAGAGGCGGTCCTTCAAGTATCCTGGACCCAAGCCATTTAGGGCTTTATAGGTAATCACCAACGCCTTATATTGGGCCCGGAAACGAATAGGCAGCCAGTGAAGATCTTTCAACACCGGTGTTATATGGCTGGTCCTGGAAACACCAGTGACCAGCCTGGCTGCCATATTTTGCACCATCTGTAGTTTCCGGGTTTGGTATAAGGGTTGCCCCATGTAGAGTACATTGCAGAAATCCAATCTCGAGGTTACCAGAGCATGTACAACGGTTTCTAGGTCCCTCTGGGCCAGGTATGGGCGCAGCTGGCGAATAAGCCGCAGCTGATAACAGGTGTTCTTGACCGTCGCATTCACCTGAGCAGTCAGGTGAAGCGACGAATCAAGAAGCACCCCCAGACTGCGCACGGAGTCCTTCACAGGGAGCGTGACCCCGTTCAGGACAGGTGGAACCACCGCCATTCCTGGACCAGGGGAACCTATCACTAGTACCTCCGTTTTCTCTGGATTCAGCTTGAGTCGGTTTTCCCTCATCCAGCCCATTACTGACTCTAGGCAGGCCACGAGAGGGGAGACGCCATCCCCAGTCACTGCATCAGTCGGAGACATAGAGAAAATAATTTGGGTGTCATCAGCGTACTGATAACCCCGCGCCCCATGTCTCCGGATGATCTCTCCCAGCGGTTTCATGTAAATGTTAAATAGCGTGGGAGACAGAATGGCTCCTTGAGGGACCCCAGTTTTAAGGGTCCGCTCATCGGAGCACACGTCTCCCAGCTGCACCATCTGGGACCTCCCAGAGAGGTAGGACCGGAACCACTGGAGCGCAGTGCCCCCGATTCCCACCTCTGCCAGGCGCCCCAGAAGGATACCATGGTCTATGGTATCGAAAGCCGCTGAGATGTCCAATAGCACCAACAGGGACACGCTTCCCCTGTCAATGCTCAGGCGGAGATCATCGACCAGGGCGACCATGGCCGTCTCAACCCCGTAACCCGTCCGAAAGCCAGTTTGAAATGGGTCCAGATAATCCGTTTCATCCAAGATCGCCTGAAGTTGGATTGCAACCGCCCTCTCGATCACCTTTCCCAAAAATGGCAGCAGCGAGACTGGCCGATAATTATTATA
The DNA here is from genome assembly GCA_023333645.1 of Sceloporus occidentalis. Classification (NCBI taxonomy): domain Eukaryota; kingdom Metazoa; phylum Chordata; class Lepidosauria; order Squamata; family Phrynosomatidae; genus Sceloporus; species Sceloporus occidentalis. Next base: position 10,612,535 of record JALMGF010000020.1, read on the forward strand.
AACCAGGGGGTCGAGGGAGGGCTTTTTTAAAATAGGTTTTATAATGGCCAATTTAAGTTCTGATGGAAATTGGCCCTCCCTCAAAGATGTATTAATAATCTGGCGTAACAACAAGGTTACCGCCGGTCCCCCCTGGGCCGCAAGCCACGAGGGACAGGGATCGAGAGAGCAGGTTGTCTTCCGAACACTTCCGAGGATCTTGTCCACATCATCGGTACTTACCAGCTCAAACTGATCCAGTTTAATAAAGTCCACGGAGGCTCTGGATACCTCTACTCTAGGTTCTGCTTGAATGTCGGCATCAAGACCTTCGCTTATCCGAGAGGTTTTATCCGCAAAAAAGTCGTTAAATTGGTCACAGCAGGCCTTAGAAGGTTCAAGGATCTGGTTCAGGGCGGGAGGGAGCTGAGTGAGCTCCCTGACTACCCTGAACAACTCTGCCGGACGCGACTCTGCGGACGCAATACGAGCACCATAGAACGAATTCTTTGCTGCTCGTATTGCCTCTCCATAGTCCTCTAACAGTTGGACTAGGAGAGCCTTGTCGTCTAAGCAAAGGTGTTTCCGCCAACGGTACTCTAGCCGTCGCAGTTCCCGCTTCCTTGCCCGGAGATCTTCCGTGTACCAGGGCTTACATTTGGAAGCGGGCCTGAGAGGGCGCTTGGGAGCGATGCTGTGTATAGCCCTCGAAAGACCGGTATTCCAAATACCAGTCAGGACATCAACAGAATCGCCGTCACTTCCAACCATGAACCCCTCTAAGGCTTCTTGGAACCTCTCAGGTTCCATCAGCCTTCGAGGGTGGACCATCCGAATAGGTCCACCACCCCCGGGAGGGATCTGGGTAGAGACCTTGATTTTTGCCTCCACCAGGAAATGATCCGTCCATGACAAGGGGGAAATGTTAATTATTTCCGCCCACGGATTTTCCGCATCCGAACAGAAGACCAAATCAAGAGTATTACCCGCACAATGCGTAGGACCCTCTATCAGCTGGGACAGGCCCATGGCCGTCATGGTATCCATGAATTCGCGAGCTGCACCGGGTGGAACATAGCTGGCCGTGAGGGAGATGTTGAAGTCACCCAGGACAAGGAGCCTGGGTGTCTCCAGCATCAGCTCCGCGACCAGCTGTGTCAGCTCGTTAAGGGAGTCCGCTAGTGCACGGGGTGGCCGATACACTAGCAGGATCCCTAGACTGTCCCTAGCCTTCAGGGTCAGGTAAATACACTCGATATAGGACGTCTGTCGGATGTGGTTCCTGGTGAGGGACAAGGTGTTTCTATGTATCAAGGCCACACACACCCCCCGCCCACCTAACCTGGGCTGGTCCTTCACCGAGAACCCGGCAGGCAGGGCCTGAGCCCACACAGCATCCCCTTCAGGCCCAAGCCAGGTCTCGGTGATGCAAGCCAGGTCGCAATTTCTGTCCTCCACCAGATCGTGGAGGATGTGGGTCTTGTTATTAATCGACCTGGCATTGCACAGGAGCAGCGACAGGGTTTGTGGCACGGTTGGAGTGACCCTCAGGTCCGTTTGGTTGGGAGAGGGACAGGAAGGGGAGATAGAAATGATGCATCGATCTCTCCTTCCCCTGGAACGCAAGTCCCTTCTCCCACCGCCATACCTCCCCCTGCCCCACACTACCTCAATGGGAGCTCCGCTCGTATAGATGTTATCCCTCCCTTCTCCAGCCCAAGCATCTCCCGCAACCATCACCTCCCCCCACCCTTCCCCGGCAGTTAAAAGAGCAGGGGTTAATCACCTCAGACATCCCCTGCTCTAAGGCTAAGAACAATATAGCCACCTTATTCCCTATACCCTGCCCCTCCAAAAACACCCTCCCTGATGGGAGGGAACAGATGGCAGCGTCTCTGGAGGGAAGCCGGGAGCCGGGTTTATAGGGCCACTCTCACCGGCCCCGCCCCTCAACAAAACGCCGCTCCGGCGGCGAAGAGTCCTTCAAGGGCCAAGTGCCCGGTGGAGAGGGCAAGCGGCGGCGTCTCTGGAGGGGAGGCCGGGAGCCGGCTTTATGGGGCCGCTCTCACCGGCCCCGCCCCTCAGCAAAACGCCGCTCCGGCGGCGAAGAGTCCTTCAAGGGCCAAGTGCCCGGTGGAGAGGGCAAGCGGCGGCGTCTCTGGAGGGGAGGCCGGGAGCCGGCTTTATGGGGCCGCTCTCACCGGCCCCGCCCCTCAGCAAAACGCCGCTCCGGCGGCGAAGAGTCCTTCAAGGGCCAAGTGCCCGGTGGAGAGGGCAAGCGGCGGCGTCTCTGGAGGGGAGGCCGAGAGCCAGCTTTATGGGGCCGCTCTCACCGGCCCCGCCCCTCAGCAAAACGCCGCTCCGGCGGCGAAGGGTCCTTCAAGGGCCAAGTGCCCGATGGAGAGGGCAAGCGGCGGCGTCTCTGGAGGGGAGGCCGGGAGCCGGCTTTATGGGGCCGCTCTCACCGGCCCCGCCCCTCAGCAAAACGCCGCTCCGGCGGCGAAGAGTCCTTCAAGGGCCAAGTGCCCGGTGGAGAGGGCAAGCGGCGGCGTCTCTGGAGGGGAGGCCGAGAGCCGGCTTTATGGGGCCGCTCTCACCGGCCCCGCCCCTCAGCAAAACGCCGCTCCGGCGGCGAAGGGTCCTTCAAGGGCCAAGTGCCCGATGGAGAGGGCAAGCGGCGGCGTCTCTGGAGGGGAGGCCGGGAGCCGGCTTTATGGGGCCGCTCTCACCGGCCCCGCCCCTCAGCAAAACGCCGCTCCGGCGGCGAAGAGTCCTTCAAGGGCCAAGTGCCCGGTGGAGAGGGCAAGCGGCGGCGTCTCTGGAGGGGAGGCCGAGAGCCGGCTTTATGGGGCCGCTCTCACCGGCCCCGCCCCTCAGCAAAACGCCGCTCCGGCGGCGAAGAGTCCTTCAAGGGCCAAGTGCCCGGTGGAGAGGGCAAGCGGCGGCGTCTCTGGAGGGGAGGCCGAGAGCCGGCTTTATGGGGCCGCTCTCACCGGCCCCGCCCCTCAGCAAAACGCCGCTCCGGCGGCGAAGGGTCCTTCAAGGGCCAAGTGCCCGATGGAGAGGGCAAGCGGCGGCGTCTCTGGAGGGGAGGCCGGGAGCCGGCTTTATGGGGCCGCTCTCACCGGCCCCGCCCCTCAGCAAAACGCCGCTCCGGCGGCGAAGAGTCCTTCAAGGGCCAAGTGCCCGGTGGAGAGGGCAAGCGGCGGCGTCTCTGGAGGGGAGGCCGAGAGCCGGCTTTATGGGGCCGCTCTCACCGGCCCCGCCCCTCAGCAAAACGCCGCTCCGGCGGCGAAGAGTCCTTCAAGGGCCAAGTGCCCGGTGGAGAGGGCAAGCGGCGGCGTCTCTGGAGGGGAGGCCGAGAGCCGGCTTTATGGGGCCGCTCTCACCGGCCCCGCCCCTCAGCAAAACGCCGCTCCGGCGGCGAAGGGTCCTTCAAGGGCCAAGTGCCCGATGGAGAGGGCAAGCGGCGGCGTCTCTGGAGGGGAGGCCGGGAGCCGGCTTTATGGGGCCGCTCTCACCGGCCCCGCCCCTCAGCAAAACGCCGCTCCGGCGGCGAAGAGTCCTTCAAGGGCCAAGTGCCCGGTGGAGAGGGCAAGCGGCGGCGTCTCTGGAGGGGAGGCCGAGAGCCGGCTTTATGGGGCCGCTCTCACCGGCCCCGCCCCTCAGCAAAACGCCGCTCCGGCGGCGAAGAGTCCTTCAAGGGCCAAGTGCCCGGTGGAGAGGGCAAGCGGCGGCGTCTCTGGAGGGGAGGCCGAGAGCCGGCTTTATGGGGCCGCTCTCACCGGCCCCGCCCCTCAGCAAAACGCCGCTCCGGCGGCGAAGAGTCCTTCAAGGGCCAAGTGCCCGGTGGAGAGGGCAAGCGGCGGCGTCTCTGGAGGGGAGGCCGAGAGCCGGCTTTATGGGGCCGCTCTCACCGGCCCCGCCCCTCAGCAAAACGCCGCTCCGGCGGCGAAGGGTCCTTCAAGGGCCAAGTGCCCGATGGAGAGGGCAAGCGGCGGCGTCTCTGGAGGGGAGGCCGGGAGCCGGCTTTATGGGGCCGCTCTCACCGGCCCCGCCCCTCAGCAAAACGCCGCTCCGGCGGCGAAGAGTCCTTCAAGGGCCAAGTGCCCGGTGGAGAGGGCAAGCGGCGGCGTCTCTGGAGGGGAGGCCGGGAGCCGGCTTTATGGGGCCGCTCTCACCGGCCCCGCCCCTCAGCAAAACGCCGCTCCGGCGGCGAAGAGTCCTTCAAGGGCCAAGTGCCCGGTGGAGAGGGCAAGCGGCGGCGTCTCTGGAGGGGAGGCCGGGAGCCGGCTTTATGGGGCCGCTCTCACCGGCCCCGCCCCTCAGCAAAACGCCGCTCCGGCGGCGAAGAGTCCTTCAAGGGCCAAGTGCCCGGTGGAGAGGGCAAGCGGCGGCGTCTCTGGAGGGGAGGCCGAGAGCCGGCTTTATGGGGCCGCTCTCACCGGCCCCGCCCCTCAGCAAAACGCCGCTCCGGCGGCGAAGAGTCCTTCAAGGGCCAAGTGCCCGGTGGAGAGGGCAAGCGGCGGCGTCTCTGGAGGGGAGGCCGAGAGCCGGCTTTATGGGGCCGCTCTCACCGGCCCCGCCCCTCAGCAAAACGCCGCTCCGGCGGCGAAGGGTCCTTCAAGGGCCAAGTGCCCGATGGAGAGGGCAAGCGGCGGCGTCTCTGGAGGGGAGGCCGGGAGCCGGCTTTATGGGGCCGCTCTCACCGGCCCCGCCCCTCAGCAAAACGCCGCTCCGGCGGCGAAGAGTCCTTCAAGGGCCAAGTGCCCGGTGGAGAGGGCAAGCGGCGGCGTCTCTGGAGGGGAGGCCGGGAGCCGGCTTTATGGGGCCGCTCTCACCGGCCCCGCCCCTCAGCAAAACGCCGCTCCGGCGGCGAAGGGTCCTTCAAGGGCCAAGTGCCCGATGGAGAGGGCAAGCGGCGGCGTCTCTGGAGGGGAGGCCGGGAGCCGGCTTTATGGGGCCGCTCTCACCGGCCCCGCCCCTCAGCAAAACGCCGCTCCGGCGGCGAAGAGTCCTTCAAGGGCCAAGTGCCCGGTGGAGAGGGCAAGCGGCGGCGTCTCTGGAGGGGAGGCCGAGAGCCGGCTTTATGGGGCCGCTCTCACCGGCCCCGCCCCTCAGCAAAACGCCGCTCCGGCGGCGAAGAGTCCTTCAAGGGCCAAGTGCCCGGTGGAGAGGGCAAGCGGCGGCGTCTCTGGAGGGGAGGCCGAGAGCCGGCTTTATGGGGCCGCTCTCACCGGCCCCGCCCCTCAGCAAAACGCCGCTCCGGCGGCGAAGGGTCCTTCAAGGGCCAAGTGCCCGATGGAGAGGGCAAGCGGCGGCGTCTCTGGAGGGGAGGCCGAGAGCCAGCTTTATGGGGCCGCTCTCACCGGCCCCGCCCCTCAGCAAAACGCCGCTCCGGCGGCGAAGGGTCCTTCAAGGGCCAAGTGCCCGATGGAGAGGGCAAGCGGCGGCGTCTCTGGAGGGGAGGCCGGGAGCCGGCTTTATGGGGCCGCTCTCACCGGCCCCGCCCCTCAGCAAAACGCCGCTCCGGCGGCGAAGAGTCCTTCAAGGGCCAAGTGCCCGGTGGAGAGGGCAAGCGGCGGCGTCTCTGGAGGGGAGGCCGGGAGCCGGCTTTATGGGGCCGCTCTCACCGGCCCCGCCCCTCAGCAAAACGCCGCTCCGGCGGCGAAGAGTCCTTCAAGGGCCAAGTGCCCGGTGGAGAGGGCAAGCGGCGGCGTCTCTGGAGGGGAGGCCGGGAGCCGGCTTTATGGGGCCGCTCTCACCGGCCCCGCCCCTCAGCAAAACGCCGCTCCGGCGGCGAAGAGTCCTTCAAGGGCCAAGTGCCCGGTGGAGAGGGCAAGCGGCGGCGTCTCTGGAGGGGAGGCCGGGAGCCGGCTTTATGGGGCCGCTCTCACCGGCCCCGCCCCTCAGCAAAACGCCGCTCCGGCGGCGAAGAGTCCTTCAAGGGCCAAGTGCCCGGTGGAGAGGGCAAGCGGCGGCGTCTCTGGAGGGGAGGCCGAGAGCCGGCTTTATGGGGCCGCTCTCACCGGCCCCGCCCCTCAGCAAAACGCCGCTCCGGCGGCGAAGGGTCCTTCAAGGGCCAAGTGCCCGATGGAGAGGGCAAGCGGCGGCGTCTCTGGAGGGGAGGCCGGGAGCCGGCTTTATGGGGCCGCTCTCACCGGCCCCGCCCCTCAGCAAAACGCCGCTCCGGCGGCGAAGGGTCCTTCAAGGGCCAAGTGCCCGATGGAGAGGGCAAGCGGCGGCGTCTCTGGAGGGGAGGCCGAGAGCCGGCTTTATGGGGCCGCTCTCACCGGCCCCGCCCCTCAGCAAAACGCCGCTCCGGCGGCGAAGAGTCCTTCAAGGGCCAAGTGCCCGGTGGAGAGGGCAAGCGGCGGCGTCTCTGGAGGGGAGGCCGAGAGCCGGCTTTATGGGGCCGCTCTCACCGGCCCCGCCCCTCAGCAAAACGCCGCTCCGGCGGCGAAGGGTCCTTCAAGGGCCAAGTGCCCGATGGAGAGGGCAAGCGGCGGCGTCTCTGGAGGGGAGGCCGGGAGCCGGCTTTATGGGGCCGCTCTCACCGGCCCCGCCCCTCAGCAAAACGCCGCTCCGGCGGCGAAGAGTCCTTCAAGGGCCAAGTGCCCGGTGGAGAGGGCAAGCGGCGGCGTCTCTGGAGGGGAGGCCGAGAGCCGGCTTTATGGGGCCGCTCTCACCGGCCCCGCCCCTCAGCAAAACGCCGCTCCGGCGGCGAAGAGTCCTTCAAGGGCCAAGTGCCCGGTGGAGAGGGCAAGCGGCGGCGTCTCTGGAGGGGAGGCCGGGAGCCGGCTTTATGGGGCCGCTCTCACCGGCCCCGCCCCTCAGCAAAACGCCGCTCCGGCGGCGAAGAGTCCTTCAAGGGCCAAGTGCCCGGTGGAGAGGGCAAGCGGCGGCGTCTCTGGAGGGGAGGCCGAGAGCCGGCTTTATGGGGCCGCTCTCACCGGCCCCGCCCCTCAGCAAAACGCCGCTCCGGCGGCGAAGAGTCCTTCAAGGGCCAAGTGCCCGGTGGAGAGGGCAAGCGGCGGCGTCTCTGGAGGGGAGGCCGGGAGCCGGCTTTATGGGGCCGCTCTCACCGGCCCCGCCCCTCAGCAAAACGCCGCTCCGGCGGCGAAGAGTCCTTCAAGGGCCAAGTGCCCGGTGGAGAGGGCAAGCGGCGGCGTCTCTGGAGGGGAGGCCGGGAGCCGGCTTTATGGGGCCGCTCTCACCGGCCCCGCCCCTCAGCAAAACGCCGCTCCGGCGGCGAAGAGTCCTTCAAGGGCCAAGTGCCCGGTGGAGAGGGCAAGCGGCGGCGTCTCTGGAGGGGAGGCCGGGAGCCGGCTTTATGGGGCCGCTCTCACCGGCCCCGCCCCTCAGCAAAACGCCGCTCCGGCGGCGAAGAGTCCTTCAAGGGCCAAGTGCCCGGTGGAGAGGGCAAGCGGCGGCGTCTCTGGAGGGGAGGCCGAGAGCCGGCTTTATGGGGCCGCTCTCACCGGCCCCGCCCCTCAGCAAAACGCCGCTCCGGCGGCGAAGAGTCCTTCAAGGGCTCCTTTGTGAAACATTTACACTAGAAGAAGAGTGGGGTGTGGGAATATGATGCAGAGAGACTGCAACGGGCAGTCACAGCTTCAGTCACTCATTCACATATGTTCTCTCCCTCACTTTAAATAATTAAATCTGCATTGATTCCTTGCGAAAAAGCAGAATATAAATACATTGTATTATTATTATTGTTGTTGTTATTATTAATTGAAGGTCTAGTCAAAGTGGAAGTCCCCAAAGACTGGTGTCACTTCCCAAGCCATTGGCTCAGTTCCCTGGTGAGTTTAAAGGGGAGAAGGGACAAACAATTGTACCAGTTGGGTGCAAATATAGTGCCAGTCCATTCTCCCACGTTAGATAGCCAGAGAATTGACCGGTGTAATAAATTTGTTCCTACACACTTTATGTCACATCAGTTTGAGCCACCAAAGGTGCGTCTTATTTTTACTGTGCTAACATCATGTTTATTAGGATCAAAGTCCTTTTGTTAGTCCCAACTATAGAAGACCCAACTTCTGAATGGTAAATTGACACTTGCGCAAATTCTGTTTATTTAGTGGGTCCAATCTAGTCGGGAGAGCAACTGGATTTAGGCCTTTATTTTTAGTTATACCCCACTTTTCCTGTAAGGAGTTCAAGCACGCATGGTTCTCCGCAACCTAAATGCGATCTTCATAGCAACCCTTTTGTTCTTAGCCGCTATATCATACTAGTTTTTGCTGAACAGCAAAGCACAAAGTCCTGCCATGGATTTCCTAGGGCAAGCCGTTCCTCTGCTTTCCATCTAAAATAGTAGGGCAACATTATTGGTTGATCTTACCTAGTTACTCCAAGATAACTATTCACTTTCAATGAATCTCAACTTTAAGTTAGTCTCAAAGGCGCTACAAGATTTCTCTACATATTAGTTTTTTGCGGGGTTTTTGGGCTATGTTTATTCCTGACATTTCACTAGCATCTGTGGCTGGCATCTTCAGAGTCACAGATGCTGGCAAAACGTCAGGAAGAAACTCTTCTAGAACATGGCCACATAGCCCAAAAAAGACACAAAAAACTATGGATGCCAGCCATGAAAGCCTTCGACTTCTCTACATACTGTTTCTACAGACTAACACAGCTGTATCTTTGAGTTATTCCAAGATATTGGCCAAAATCCCATTGCTTAGTCTCAACCAGAATAGATAATTTAAGTCAATTACTGAGTGGTCAGTCAACACATGAGTAAATTGCATTGATTCAGTGGGTCTACCCTAGTTGGACTTTGCAATCGGATATAGGCTGATTGTTATTTGAATGTTTACAATGATTATACAATGATCTCCCTTTCTGTAGATCCCCACGCATGGAGGTTGGGGACGCTGGGGTCCGTGGGGTGAATGCTCGCGCACCTGCGGAGGAGGAGTGCAGTATTCCACCCGGGAATGCGACAAGCCTGTCCCACGCAATGGCGGCAAATACTGCGAGGGGAAACGTACGCAGTATCGCTCTTGCAATGTCCAGGATTGCCCTGATGGAACCGGTAAGACAATTCTTATAGTCCAGTAAAACAGTTTAAACATAAATTGTTTGCTTCATCACATGCTGATTTTGGAGCAGCAAGCTATGTGTTTTAGAAATATATTAAGTAGAAGTATAAACAGTTCAGAACACTTGGTCCTCCAGATGTTTTGGACTTTGTCTCTTCAAAGTACTCTTCAAGTATTCAGTGAGCTGAAGTCCAAAACATCAGGACAGCCCAAAGTTGAGAACCCTTAGCATGTGCAATGGTGGATGGAAACATAAGCAACAATGGGAAAAAGGGGTCACATCTTCTGGATTCTACAGTGGTCCCTTCACATTCGCTGTGGTTAGGGACACAGGACCCTTGTGAATGTGGAAAACCTGCAAATAAAAAATCAGTGATCTTTTTACCTAAGAGAACACCTCTCTAGGAATTTCCAGGTCATCCAGTGCAACTCTACGGTCAACATCTTCCAGAAGCTGATCATAGAATCATGCTGGAGGACCTACAAATGCCTAGAGAAGTGTTTCCTCTAGGAATGTCTAGGTTCTCCAACACAACTCTATGGTCAGCTTCTGGCAGAGTTGCACCGGAGGACCTAGAGATTCCTAGAGAAAACATATTCATTAAAACCCCAAATAATCAAAGCCACAAAAGTCAAAGCCACAAATGTGGAGGGCCAACTATAGTTGGCTCCTAGCCAGATGCTTACATCAAGCATTTGAGAAAACTGGAGTTAGTCTTTTCATCCAGCATTTTGTCAACATGCTTGATTTTATTTAAGAGATGAAATGTTACAATGAACAAGTGGCAACCATTCACATGACTACCCAAATTAAAGCTGGGGCCATATACCGACTTATTATCTCATCTTCAGTGTGGAATCTGATCCTGAATGTGAATTTTCTTCCAGCCTTGACGTACCGGGAACAGCAATGTGCTGTTTACAACCACCGCACAGACATGTTTAAAGACTACCCTGCCCCAATGGACTGGGTGCCTCGCTATAGCGGTGTGGCTCAACGTGACCAATGCAAGCTGACCTGCCAATCCCATGCGCTGGGCTATTATTATGTCCTTGAACCAAAGGTAAGTGTTACTATCATAATTGGTCCTTCTGGACCTCAGCAGATCTTTCAGAGGTTTTACAGAAGTTTAAAACAAAAACAAAAAAAACACTGTATGCCTAAGTGGGTTTTAGCTCATGCTAAAAATAAATAAATCCAGGTGCTGCTATAGTCCTTTCCCTTCTTCCCCCTACTTTCCTCCTTTTTACGTTGTGTTTTACATTGTGGATGAATGGGCGAGTATACAAAGAAGCTTCATCCTGGAGAGAAGTGACCATGGGGTGCTACAGGGTTCTGACCTGGGCCCATCACTATTCAACATCTTTATCAATGACTTGGATGAAAGAATAAAGGGCATGCTTATCAAATTTGCAAATGACGCTAAATTAGGAGGAGTAGCTAACACCCCAATGGACAGGATCAAAATTCAAAATGACCTGAATAGACTAGAAAGCTGGGCCAAAGATAACAAAATGAATCTCAACACAAAGAAAAGTAAGGTACTGCACTTAGGCAGAAAAAATGAAATGCATAGATAAAGGATGGGGGACACCTGGCTTAACAATACTACATGTGAAAGGGATCTAGGAATCCTAGTAGACAAGTTGAACATGAATCAACAATTTGATGCAGCAGCCAAAATGGCCACTGCAATTCTAGGCTGCATCAACAGGAGTATAGTGTCTAGACTCTAGATCAAGGGAAGCTTGTTTTCTGCTGCTCTAGAGAATGGGACACGGAATGATGGATTCAAACTACAGGAAGAGATTCCAGCTAAACATTAGGAGGAACTTCCTGATAGTAAGAGCTGTTCGACAATGGAAGATGCTCCCTCAAAGCGTAGTGGAGTCTCCCTCTTTGGAGGTTTTTAAACAGAGGCTGGATGGCCATTTGTCGGGGGGGTGCTTTGAGTTGCTGCATGGCAATTGGATTGGACTGGATGGCCCTTGAGGTCTCTCCCAACTCTGTAATTCTGTGATATGAGGAAAAGCTGAGAGAAGTAGAAAGAACTTTTCCTAGCAGTCCCTGCAGTGAAAAACTGACTCCCTCTTTGTTCTAGGTAGCTGACGGAACGCCCTGCTCTCCTGAATCCAGCTCTATCTGTGTCCAGGGACGCTGCGTCCATGCTGGCTGCGATCGTATCATTGGCTCCAAAAAGAAGTTTGATAAATGCATGGTGTGTGGCGGGGACAACTCTGCCTGTACCAAGATCTATGGTTCCTTCACCAAACCGCAGTGAGTGTGATTTGTGCTTGTGGCATTCAAACGCTGGCAGGAACAGGACAAAAAAAAAATGGCATATATTTTCAATTAATGTAACCTTCAATTAAACCTTTAAAATATTTTCAAGCCACGGATGCTTGATTTTGTGGATAAAATATCCATGGATATGGAGGGCTGACTGTAAGAGTTACTACGGACAATGTTAGTCTGTAGAATCAGTATGGGGAGAGCTCTTACGGCACCATTGAGACTAACTGAAAGAAAGAAATTGGCAGCATGAAATTTCAATGATGCATCTGAGGAAGTAGACCGAGGCCTATGAAAGCTCATGAAGCCAATTTCTTTCTTTCAGTTAGTCTCAAGGGTGCTACAAGATCTTTCCGCATACAGACAAACATGGTTCATCTGGTTTGGAATACACGGGATTTTAGAAACCATTAAAGGCACAAGGGTGCCTTATTAACTACCTATTTCCCCTGAAAGATTTCATATGCTTCATAAAGAATAAATCCCCAAACCTTGGCAGACCATCCTATATCTCATGGTTAGGCCTTTGCTGCTCTCCACCCCAATTTCTTCCTGAGGTCTCCTGTCTTTTGTCCACCAGGTACGGCTACAATGATGTGGTCACCATCCCTGCAGGAGCCACCCACATTTTGATCCGCCAGAGCAGTGGCTCTTCGTCCGCCAGTGATGGTATTTACCTGGCCCTTCGCCGACAGGACGGCTCTTACGCCCTCAATGGCAACTACATCCTTGTGCCCTCTGAGCAGGACGTTCAACTGCGTAGTGGGTCCGCCCTACGCTACAGCGGGGCCACCAAAGCCATGGAGATGATCACGGGCCGTGGGCCACTGAAGGAGCCTCTCACTCTGCAAGCCTTGGTGGTGACTGACCAGAGGATCCCTCGCCTTAAGTACACCTTTTTTGTCCCCAAGGCTCCAAAGAGACTCTCAAATCAATGGCTTAAACAGAAAGCCCGCATCTTAGAGGTCCTAAGGAACCGACGAGGCCACAAACAGACCCTCCAGTGAAATGGCTCTGGTTGGGCTTCGTACGTGGTTCTGATAGTATGGTGTGTCTGCACAAAGAAGGAGGGCCTCAGAGGAATGTTTTAAGGTGTCCTCTTTTCTGAACATGGCACAATGGCAACCTTTGCAAGGATCTCTTAAGAAGCACGAACCGCTAACAACTGGGTGCCATGCTGGTCTCCGTTGGAGAGATGTTGGTGTCTCAGGATCTTTCCAGACTCTTCTGCAGCATGGAGAGAGATCTTGTGGCACCTTTGAGACTAACTGAAAGAAAGAAGTTGGCAGCATGAGCTTTCGTAGACTAAAGTCTACTTCCTCGGACGCATTTTTGGGACTTCAGCAGCATATTATTGACTCTTTTCCTGGGCACATGGCTCTGCCTTAACCTCCTTAGCCGTGCAGGACACAGACCAAGGGAGGAGAAGGAGAAGAAAACTTAGCAATCCAAATGGCTTGTATGGCTGGCCCTTTCTGTGTCCCTTGGGGCATGCGAGAAAGTGTGCATGTGTGTATTTGCCTTCATGTCGCCTGTCGACTTATGGCAGCTCCATGAATCTCACAGGGTTTTCTTAGCCAACGAATCCTCAGATGTGGTTTTGCCAGTGCCCTCCTCTGAAATAATGCTTACAGCAGCTGGTACTCAGTGGTGGGTCTCCCATCCACATACTAACCAGGGGTGACCCTGCTTTGCTTCCAGGATCTTATGCCTTTAGGCCCTTATAGAGTGATAGACCAGATTCCACACATGAATAGGGAAGGGAAAAACCTCTGGTTCCTAGTTTTTGAAATGCCAGCAAAAAAGAAAGAAGAAGAAAAGAAAAAGAAAAGTGGGCATCAGTTCTGGAATAATAACATTGGGTTAACTGAGGCCTTCAAGGGGCCTGTTATCCATTATGGCTGTACCCTTCTCGATTCCCAATCTCTCCTATACTTTATTTATTATCGGTTGTATTTATTCACCACTCGTATGTAGAGTTTTAGTGGCGTGGAGGGCTTTTCTCTTTAAAACAATACCAGAAATGCAGAACGAAGTAGGCAACAATGTTCCTTCGCGCTCCCTGAAAACGTGGCAAACTTTCACCACACGTTTGCTGGAACGGCCAGAAAAGAAATGTGCTTGAATCAGCGATGTCTACCTCAGCCTCCTAAGCGCCTCCTTCCTTTCTAGAAGTAACTCTTTTCTGGGCGCCTCAGCTCTCTTGGCTTCAACCAAGCCTCTACTAGAAGGGCCGAGCCATTTTGGAGCATGCGGCCTTTTCTCGCGGCAATTGTTAGGCACCGGAGAAATTATAGTTATTATGGTTATAGTTCTCCAAGGGGAGAACTTCAATGTCTTGGCCTGAGTCAACCATCCCTTCATTGGTGGGGTCTGGTCCTCAATCTCTGGAGATTTTCACATGTGCAAAAGTGACGGGAGCATAGTGGGATGTTCCCGTCACTATCGCGGGATTGCATGAAGATTATCAGACGACGTCATGCGACGTCGTCTGATAATCTTCACACAATCATGCGATAGTGACGGGAACATCCCGCTATGCTCCCGTCACTTTTGTCCATGTGAAAATCTCCTGTGTCCTTGCCTGTCACCTATGGAGACTCCGAGTCCCAAAAATGCACATTAGACCACACATATTTCCCTCTTAACTCAGACTCCACAGACTGTTGTACATGGTTCTTAATTTATCACAGATGGAAGGAACTCAAAAAGTCTTCGAACGTTATAGTTCAGAAGGCACTCTCCAGAGTTCAAAGAGAAATCAGCCGACGAGGGTCTTAAAATTAATTTAATCTAAGCCTAAAAAATCCCCAAGGCCTATTCGTTCTTGTGGGATGCGAGAGAGACAGACTCCCAGTCTCCCACATTCAGTCTTTAGGCCTGTCATGAAAGTATAGATTAGTGGTTAAAGCTATGGGGACAATGGGATTCCAGTTATTACTGGTTCTGGGAAGAAATGTGGACATTCTCATTGAGAATTTGAGGGAGCCACATTAAAATGCCAATCTTTAGCTGTTTCTTTTTATGGGTCCCAACCTGGTGGTCTTCTGACCAGGGTTTGGAAAGGTTTATTGTGGCAGTACAGTTCCTAGAATCCTAAATTAGTTGGTTGTGGTTCTGGATTTTGTACTCCGAAAAATAATTTGTCTAAGCTCTGCCTCTGAGGCTGCATCCACAAAGCAGAAGTAATAATAAGAACAAATTATGTATATTTTCCCAGCCTCTCCCAGGATGGATTGAAGCGGGATTACAAGCCGATTCGACACCGGTTTAACTGCCATGGCTCAATGCAATGGAATTCTGGGCATCCAAGTTTGTTGTGACACAACTACAGTGCTTAGACTCCCATAGCATTGAGCCATGGCAGATCAAGTGGCGTCAAAGCGGATTATTTTTGCAGTGCGGAAGCAGCCTGAGTCAGTAATCCAAAAGGACTGCTTGTTGTAGTGTGCTGCAAAAGCTGCTCGCAGGCCAGTTATGGAATGAAAATTTAAAACCAGAGTTTTGGCAGGAAAGTCAAGGGAGGAGAGCAGGACATCTGGGTTCTCTTTCCCAGTTTTAAGAGTTGCAGCCAGAAAAGCTGAAGCAAATGCTGCCTCTGTGCAAAGCAGCACTACGCCTGGATATGCTTTCAGTATAAATTGTGCTCCCCAAAGGGGCTGAAAACATATCATATTTCCCCCTGGAAGGGATGAATATATTTACAACTTCTGAAGACCCATAGGAGAGGTAAAAACCCTATCACACTGCTTGGTTTGGCCCAGGAATAATGGCCTTTAACCCAATGATGCCTGCACCGGCCAAGAGACTGACACTGAAGTTTTAATAATTTAATTAAATTATAATTTAAAGAATGGCAGCAAATGCTTTATGGGCCCCGAGGCAAGTTCCCTGGGGCCCGAGGGTTTTTATAACAGTTTTCTATCAGTAGCACAATAATATTAATAATGGTTCTTGTTGGGGATTTGGGGGTTATTCTTTTTGTTTTTAAATAATAAAAAAAATCTGCCAGATCATTTAGTGCTGTTTATGAATTTGTTCTTGGTATGATGTGTTACACTGGATGCCATTCTATGCTGCTTCTTGGCAGTCAACACTGGGGGCATTCACACTCATTTTTGTTGTCCGGAGGACGCATATTAGTTTTATTGCAAATCTCTTTGAGTCATTGTAAACCCTCTGTTGTTCACACATGCTATCATTTTGGGATAAAATGGAGCCACCTCCCTTCCTTTAACGCTACAGCGCGATCCGAATGGATTCGGAAACCTATCCACACTGCTGAAGATGCAGATTGATGCGGATCTTTCAGGAAAATTTGGAGGGGGGATCGGTATTGAATATCTCGGGTTATGTGGGGTTTTTGCCATCCCCCCAAAAGTGCATTTGAGATGTGTGAGAACAACAGGGATTCAACCCAGATTATTTTCGTAGTGTGGATGGGGCCCAGCAAAGCCTTGCCTCTGCTTTACAAACTGAATCACAGAATTTTAGAACTGGATGATGCAACAAAACCCCAAATTCACAAAAGAGTGCTACCTTTATTGGCCAACCAAAATGCACAGAGTACACTACACAAGCTTTTGAAGCTCCACTGGCTTCTTCATCAGACTAAAGATATATTATTTAAAAAATCATACAGGAGAAGAAACATAATGATATCAGCATCCTATATTTTGTATCAGACGATGTTTCTGTTGTAGGTCAGTTAATCTGAAGGGATCTCAGTGAAGGCAAAGGCCAGTCCCTTTCTTGGCCATTTGGGGACCAGGGACAAAGGTTAATAAAATTTAGGTAGCAAAATTGCTACTCCATTAAGGAGCCCTGGTGGAGTTGAATTGGTTAAAATTGATCATAGAGTTATGCAGGAGGACCTAGAGATTCTTTGATGCCACCCCTTTGAGCGTCAGATCAGGGCCGTGGCAACTGCACACCACAGCCCTGATTCGGCTTTCTTTCCGGCGCAAAAAAAAGCCTCTCCTAGTCTCAAAGGTGCAATAAGATTCCTCTAAAATCTTTTTTGTTGTTGTCGTCAACCTGATTAGTTCAACCGACTCAAACTGCCCACTCAAACACAAAAATGAGGTCCCAGGCAAGTCCCGCAGGGTCATGGCAAGAGGAAGGACCA
This sequence comes from Sceloporus occidentalis, assembly GCA_023333645.1. Lineage (NCBI taxonomy): Eukaryota > Metazoa > Chordata > Lepidosauria > Squamata > Phrynosomatidae > Sceloporus > Sceloporus occidentalis. The sequence continues at coordinate 10,628,991 of JALMGF010000020.1, forward strand.
TCACCACATCCCCTTCTCCCACATTTTCCTGCTGCCTCCTCAGATCTTCTTTCCAGACATTCACCTCCTCCATCGCTTGACTCATCCTGGTGCTGAAAGGCTCCTGGGCCCAGTTCCAAGTCCCTAACTCTCCAAAGGCTGTGGGGAACTGTGCAGATCAGATTCCAGAGACCACAACAGAGGCTACAATTTCCATTCCTGGTTGTGGAAAGGGGGTGGAAAAATGGAGATAGGGATGATGGAAGAAGACTGGCCTTTTGACTCTCCAGCTGCCGTTTTACATTGAGATGGGAGGATTATGCACATGAGTCACAAATACAGAAGAAGCAGCACTTTCCAGCAGAGTTCAATACTGGGGGGGAAACGTTTTTATGCAAAAAGGTATCACAAGGACACCAACCACAAACCCAGAGAGATGTTAACACTAGTCAGGGTTCGGAACAGCAACTCTTTCACTGCTTGCCTGTCCACCACCTATTTGCCCAGAATACTGTATGTACTGCATGTATAAGACAGGCATTTGAAAAAGAATGAGTAGGGTAAAGCCGGCTCCCTTTTCTTCTTCTCTTATCCAACTGAGTACAAAAAGAGATGTTACCTCACTCCATTTGCTGTTGTTGGAGACACCCCACGTTAGTCGTCATTTCACTTCAGGAGGAGCTTGATGGGTGGATGGTGCAATGGGACAATGGTGCAGCTGACCACTTGTGCACATATGTGATAGATTTAAAGACAGGAAAAAAAATGGGCAACCAAACCCAAAGGGTTTGGAGAGAGGTGACCAGTAGAGTACCACAGGGCCCAGTCCTGGGCCCAGTGCTATTCAACATCTTTATCAATGACTTGGATGACAGAATTGGGGGCGTACTTATCAAATCTACAGATGACACCAAATTAGGAGGGGCAGCTAATACCCCAGAGGCCAGGATTAAAATTCAAAATGATCTTAATAGATTAGAAAAGCTGGGCCAAAACTAATTAAATGAATTTCAATAGGGAGAAATGTAAGGTATCACCCTTAGGGAGAAAAAGTGAAAAGCACAGATATAGGATGGGGGATACCTGGCTTGACAACCAAACATATGAAAAGGATCTAGGAGTCCTAGTAGACCACAAGTTGAACACAAGTCAATAGTGTCATGCAGCAGCTTAAAAAAGCCAACATGATTCTAGACTGAATCAAAAGAAGTAGTGTCTAGACTGAGGGAAATCACATTACCGCTCTATTCTGCTTTGGTCAGGCCTCACCTGGAATGCTCTGTACAGTTTTGGACTCCACAATTCAAAAAGGATGTGGACAAGCTGGAGTGTGTCCAGAGGATGACCAGAATGGGCAAGATCTGGAAACCATGCCTTATGAGGAGCAACTTAGGGAGCTGGTGATGTTTAGCCTGGAGAAGAGATGGTTAAGAGGTGATATGATAGCCCTGTTTAAATATGCAAAAGAATGTCAAACTGAAGATTGATCAAGTCTGTTTTCTATAGCTCCAGAGAATAGGATCTAGAACAAACTACAGGAAAAAAGATTCCACCTAAACACTAGGAAGAAGTTCCTGACAGTAAGAGCTGTTTGACCGTGAAATATGGTATCTCAAAGTGTGATGGAGTCTCATATCATATTTGCCTCCATTGGCTTCAACTTCTTTCTTTTCTGGAAACATGCCATGGACTGGGAGCATGGATCAAGGACTCAAACAGGATCCAAGGACCACCACTTTGAGTGGGGTCTCCTTCCTTGGAGGCCTTTAAACAGAAGCTGGATGGCTATCTATCAGGGATGCTTTGATTGTGAGTTCTTGCATGGCAGAATGGGGTTGGATTGGATGGCCCTTGGGGATCTCTTCCAACTCTACGAGTCTACGATTCTAACAAGGCCATGAACTTGTCCAAATTGTGAAGACATCTGAATATTTAATACTTAACAACAACAAAACCCAACATGTCACAAAGAGCATCAGATTTTTTTTAAGGTAAGAAGTAGCAGCTTCAGGAAAGTAAGGAAACTGTGTCAAAACGTCAACTGGTTTTAACAATGAAAATGCAGTGAGGGCATCATTTGAAGTTTCTTGACTAACAGCAAAAACCAGAGAACCACATAAACTGAAGAAATTATATTATTGCTGTGAAAATCATATTCTGCCTTGATCAATGAGAAAGCTGTCAAGGATCTTTCCAGAATACTTTCATTAAATGACACAGTTATGAACTGAATTGGTGATATGTCAACCATTAACAAGGATTTGCATGTCCCTCTACTTTGCTCTGCAACTGGATGAAAGAACAGAAATAAGAAACAAACTGGCTTTATTGTGCTACCTTAGATAGGAGCATGAGAGAACTATTTTTGAACACTTACTATCATTTCCTCATTGGTAAACATTATAGCTAAAATGGTTTTTAACAGATTAAACGAGTTATAACTTTAAATTTTTATAACTTCTCATGACATGGATTGGTGGAAATGAGTTGGAATTAGCACAGACAGGGCACGCATGTGTGAAAAGCTTACTGGAAATCATATTGTCAGTGACGTTGTATCATTGCTGCATAGATAGGCAAGCTCTTGTTGCTAATAAGAGAACAGAAAACGTGAAACAGACCTTAAATGAATGTCAAAATTGTCAGTTTTATAAAAAAATCAAATCATTGAATTCAAGACTTTAGAGCAGTTTTGCAAGGATATGCACAGTGAACATCATCAAATTTTTGCTACACGTAAAGCAAAAAGGTAAAGTTTTGTCTCATTTTTGGGAGGTTATTCTTCATGGAGTGGTAATTTCACCTCTGTGAGCATCTGACAGATTTGTCCTGGTTAGTAAAATTAGCACCCCTGTCAGATATCTTCATCTATTTAAATATGCTCAATTTAAACCTTCAAGGAGAACAAGTTAGTTTTTCAAACAGGGATGAAAAAGTTGGAATTGTGGCATCACTACTGACCCGAAACTGTGAGACATTTCCAAACCTCACAAGTTTTCTTGGTTCTGCCAATGAAGAATTGTTTGAGGAGGACACATCACTTTATCACCTGGCATTTGAAATATCTGCAGCATGGTTTCCATGAATATTTTCCCGTTCTGGGTTAGACATCCATTTTTAGTTAATGTAAAGAAAACGTTAACAAGTGGTCTAGATTTTTAGTTCAAGGTAGAAAATTATCACAATGAAATCCCATTGTAGATATAGAAGCCCTATCCACACACAAACCACGGCAGAGGTAAACACACCAAGTAGAGTATGTGCTTGATAACTTCTTGTGTTGAAACAAGTGCAAAGGCATTAACTACTGGGGACAGAAATGGGAAAGATTTGCCCTTGGGCTCAGCCACAAACCAGATTTGAGAACTTTTATTTAGAGCCTGGTTGTGTTCATTTTTTGGACTACAAAGCCCAGAGAGTATGGGATTCAACCCAAAGCAGTCATCTTTCCAAGCTCTGATTATTCAAGAGTGCGCCTGAAGGAAGAATTGTTCTAAAACATAATATACCTTTCTCTGCCCACTTGAAAATCGTCTCATTTTATTTTTCTTTCACTGGAAATAAAACTGAGACCCGAATAAAGTCATTTTGAATTAATTAACATAAATCATTGACAGAGCAATCGTAGTGATGAGAATACATAAGAGAAAAGAATCTGAGACAGGTAAACCACTGCTTTCAAAGTCTGCCAGACAGAACAAAAGTTACATGGATAAGTGCATTTGGAAGGAAAGTATGGAAGGTTTAGGGCTAGCTCATTTAACTCCCTTGTTGTTGAAGTGTTTGGTGAAGGGAAGAGCACTTGACTTGGTCACAACCTGGTGGCGCAGTGGTTAAATGCCTGTACTGCAGCCATTAACTCAAAACCACAAGGTTGCGAGTTCAAGACCAGCAAAAGGGCCCAAGCTCGACTCAGGCTTGCATCCTTCCGAGGTCGCTAAAATGAGTACCCAGACTGTTGGGGGCAAATTAGCTTACTTGCTAATTAGCTTACTTGCTGTTCACCGCTATGATCTTTGGAATAGCGGTATATAAATTAAAAAAAAAAAAAAAAAAAACCTGCCCCCAAACACAACAGCCTCCAACTGTGCAAAGTCCACAACATACAATGGTGATGTTGCTGAAACAAGAGGCCTATTTGCTTTGGGGTTTTATTATGATTATTATGAATGTATTGTACATAATCTCAGAAGAGGCTTTACCTTCCAGGTGAGAAAAGGAAGAATACCTTTCTTACAAGTGCCAGACTTTAAGGCGCACACGCACACACACACACACACACACTTGAATTAACTATCTGACTTGTATAGTTCATTATTGTGGCTAGATGGTATTACCCAAACAGAATAAATAAGGTGTATGTGCGTTCAGGTTGACAGTTCAAGTTGCCTGTCAACTAATTGATGATCTCTATGCATTTCTCAGATCCCTAAGCATTTCTTAGGCAAGAAACCCAGAGATGGTTTTGCCAGTTCCTTCCTTTGAAACATAGCTTACAGCTGCAGGTATTCCTTGGCAGCCTCCTATCCAAGTACTAACCAGAGCTGACCTTGCTTAGATTCTAAGATCAGACAGGACCTGGTGCATTTAGGGAATTTAGCCCTAATATAAATAATAAACAAACTCAAACAGGGCATAGGGACAGTGGGGATGCAGATAAAAAGCTAGAGAAGAGAAGCAGGTGATATACTCGGTAGCAGATTATACATGCAACTCAACTCCTGTTCTTTGACAAGTTTCATGATAGGGCAAGCTGCCCTAAAGAAAAGAGTTTACTGTTCTTCAGTTATTATTAATTCAGACATCCCATCCTTAACAACAATGTAAGCCAGGTGTTAGATTTCAATTCCAAATTCTAGCCAGAACCAATGGAGGTGGCCACATGTTTCCCAGACTTGCTGTAAGACTAACCTTTTATTTTCAAGGACCATGTAGAATTCTGGGATTATCCTTTGAGGGGAAACTGCAATCCCCCAGGAAGAAATATGCAAAATAGCAAAAGGTATGCTTTTATCATGCTAAACATTAATGTCAGAAATTACCTGCAGGGGATAACTAAAAATGCAGCCAATCTTTTCTTTTTTTCTTCCCACTAGCACATACTATGACTGTTTTCAAACCCTGAAAAAGCTGCACCAGGGATTGGGTGGGGACTAAAAGCCAACAGACAACACTTATCGCCAATCAGAAGAGGACAAACTGGATGTGGATAATGTGCAATGAAGCATTACTTGCTCTTGATAGCCACCCGTGAGGAATTCTCTCTTTACCACTCCATCTTTCATTTTGGGTTATGCAGCCAAGTGGACAAGAACAGAGATGTACTCTCTACTGGGTAGAGAGCACAGGTTCCTAGAGAAACATACTAGCTTGTAAATGACACATTAGAAATCAGCAAAAAGCTAAAAATACTCTTGAATTCCTTGTTCTTGTAGACTGGGGTAATATATATATATATATACATGATCCCTCTGGATGACTGTATCCAAACCCAGATAAGGTAAGGACAGTATGATCCAAGATGAGACTCAGATGAATTGTTCAAGTGGGAGGATCTCAGCACAAAGCTTGCTGTAAGCAACATCACAGTTCTGAAATGTGCACTGGCAAGGAAGGAGTTCAGAAAAAAGTTCTCCTGGTGACCTTCATCTTAAAGGATGAAGAAGAAATGCAACAGCACTTATATCCACTAGGGCAGAGATATCCAATACTTATGGGACACGGTCATCCCTCCAGGATTCAATGGTAAGGTCAGACGTTGCAGGTGCTATCTCCTCTGCAGGCTGTAGCAAATGAATCTGGATGCAACTGATGCTCCCATCAAGAACGAGAAAGACAGCACATGTGCAAGCAGAGCAAAAAGGGAAACTTTCCCAAGGGCAATACAAGAACGTCACACATCATAGTTGGGCAAGTAGCTGTAGGAGGGACCGCTGGTTGAAGAATAGCTGCAGTTACATGGGAAGAACCAGCAGATCATAAAACCTGAAAGGAAATGGGAAGGGGGATGAAGAGAGATTGCTTTGTGTGGCTCCTCACAGGAAGATATCCACCCAGTTGTTACTCCTCAGCTACCTACCTCGGCCGAACACCTCCCGTAGAAGGGCAATCTTGGGCTTCCGCGTATGTAACACCTCCTGGTGTGCTTTCTTCAGGAGCTGATTCCGCAGCTGCTCAATTGGGGTCTCATCTGTGATGATAGAGACCAGCTGGGAGAAGAAAGGCACACAAAAGAATGAGCATGTTTTTTGCATGCAAGGGACATTATGAACAATGTGCAAAAGCGCCATATTCTGATCTGCAGAGTACAAACATACCCCATTATTTCTTATGTGCTGCCACCACCAGTAGACTGGTTGTTCAGATTTCCTTCGGTCCTTAGAAGAAACCACTAAAATGTGAAGCCTCATCTATTCACCACCACCCTCCAAAAGACACACTGCAACAGAGCTGAAGCAGAGCCATAAGCAGCACCAACTGGAATGGAAGGGAATCTGCTTCGTTGAGAAAAAATGTTTGGCTTTGTGCGCCGAACATACTCCAAGTTCAACCTCTGACATCTCCAACCCACTGTCCTAGGCTTACTTTGTCTGGATTTATTTAAACAAAGACAGGATGCTGGATTTGTCACAGGGATGCTGTAGCAGCATTTTGTGCTGAAGAACCTACATTATGAAGAGGTAAGCATTAGAGTAATCTCAAAGTCACTTCTGGAGCTTGGTAATGTTACATTTTTGTACCACAACTCCCAGATTTTCCAAGCCAGCATGGTCATTTAGTTGTGTTGGCAGGAGGATGGTCGAGGATTCTTAAAAGCTGCTGTCCAAAAATTGACAAACTCTGGTTGCTTACAACTCTATGATTCTGTCTGAGAACCTCTGTCTCTGACATTTTCAACGGAAGAACACTGGAATACTGCTGCCAGTGATAACAGATATGACTGGGTTACATGAACCAACAAAACCACTTGGTATAAACCAACTCTACCTGCTGTTCATATAGGGTAGTGCCCATAACATCACATACACAATTTCTATACTGCCCATAACAGTTTCCATACTGGCCTATACAATTTTAGAAATTACTAAGGCTGGATAATTTTTTTTAAAGGGCTGACTACAAACTACATTTTAACTGACTGACAAAGATTCCCTGGTCTCCAAAAAGAGTAGAAGCTGTGGTCCACCAGAGGTTGTTGGGACAACAATTTACATAATTTCTGATGAACCTGAGTGAGGCTGATGGGAGATGAAATCCAAAAACCAGCAATAGGGGCACAGATTTCCCCATTCTTGCCCTAAAACTCACCTGGTCATAAAATATGACCGTGACAAAGAGCCCAAAGAGGATGGATTCCACCAGCAAGATGATACGGTGAGCACTAGAAAGAGAGAATTGTGTTAGCCAAGTGCATAATTAGCCAACTTTAGGTTTCTTGGGTAGAAAGAAAACAGTGCCAGGCTCTTTCCATAGACTGGCTCATACATCACACATTTACCAAGTCCTCTGAAGCTATCCCAGAGTCATTCATCAAGATGTGCTTCACCAGTTGTTGGAAAGACCATAGGACACCTCCTGACAGTGACTGGCCATGAAATGGAAACATTCCGCAAAACTGGAGAGATTCATGCTAGCTTTCTTCAGCTTTATTTCTTTACAGGTACTTTCCACCTTTCTCCCAAGGTTGGGATGTAAGAGAATCCTCAATGTATTAAAACATCTCAATAAAACATGCTTTTCAAATGTCTTGGGCTGTAAACACCAGAAGTGGAAAAGGCTGCCACAGGTGATGAGCAACTCAAGAGTTCACAATCACTGCAGCACAGACAACTAAACAAGTAGCTTATACACAGTTTTTGTGTTGGAGAAGCAATGCCTTAAGGAGTGTAATAGCATCTGAAACAATGCATGCCAGAAATACCTCCCCCCACCAACCCAAATTAATCCAATCTGTGTCAATTACAATAGAACAGCAATGTTTAATTTTGTTTATTGTGCTTGCTACCATGTTGAGGGTAGGGGAACAAACAGCAGCCTTATGAACTACGCCGGCACGTTTTACCAAATAATTCTAAATAAAAATCCATTTGTAAAAAGGGGCTGGTAGGTTGCGGCTGCTAATCCCCAACATCTGTAACCTGAGACAACAGCCTAACAAGAAGGCTAACACTGCAATAAGTCAAATGTGTGGCTCAATCATCAGCAGGGGGAGAAGGCAAGGTTAGACAAAGGAAGTTGCTACAGTTCCTCTTTCTGACAGTGTGGAGTTCAGCTGTTGCAAAAGCTAGCTTGGAGAATCCTCCCCTCCCTCTATGCCCTGAGCCAAGACTCTTGGACTCCAATTGTTTTTGGCAGGAACTGTGTGACATGGCAATTTCTTTCTTTCCTTTTTTTGCAAAGGCCACGTTGAAGAATTCACGGCCCTCCTGCAACCTCCCTTGTGTGTGTATTACTTCCCTGACTGGTAGGGGAGGAAGAAGGGAACACTCACATTTGGCTGCGGTTGCCAGAAACGCCTCCTTCTGCTACTTCGGATTTTCCTGTTGAACTCTTGTCTGCCGGCCACAGCCAAGTGGTCAAGACCAGCCCCATGGCATAAAGGCTAGCCAAACCTTGCAACCAGGAGAATGAGGTCAGTGAAAGTCAGGAAGGAGGGGGTAGAGAAAAGAAACATTCAAAAAGTGCATTAACACAGCTGGTCATTATCCCTGAGGACCATTTGTGATATATTCCCAAATATGGACAGGATGGTATTATGTAGGTTTACAGTTGTAAAATTAGTTTCCTATACAATGATTGCACCCCTTAGAAGTCCAGCTTTCTGTAAGTTTCAAGTCCTCATAGTTACATCTTAAAGGGACCTGGTTTTTGAGGGAACATTGGAGACATTAAAAATGAACGGTTAGGTGGACAGCATAAGCTTCGAAAAGAAAATTGAGAGAATGATGTTTTGTAGCTCAGGACAGGCAGATTTCATGCTTGTTGGAAACACTGTGTTTTGTAACAAGAGCTATGAACTGAAGGCATCAATATAAAAGACAGGCATGTAGAGTTAAGGAACAGGGTGCCTCTAAGAACATTTTGAGCCTAGAAATTTGCTTTCTGTCACAGAGCTGAACAGAACTCACAGTCCTTTTACAAAAGTCCATCCACGGCTATCCAAAACTTTCTTCTACAGCTGGCTCTCCATATCTGCTGTTTTGATTATTCATGGATTTGATTAACATGTTCTCTCTAGGATTTTCTAGGTCCTCCAGCATGAATCTGCCAGATATTAACCTCAGAGTCACACTGAAGGACCTAGAGAATCCTAAAGAAAACACTTCTCTAGGCATTTGTAGGTCGCCCAGTGCAATTCTATTGTCAGCCTCTGCTGGATGTGGCCATAATTGCAATGGAGGACCCTGTGTTTTCTCAATATTAAGAATTATTTTTTAATTTGCAGTTTTTTCACTTTCACAGGAGTCCTCTAACACCAGCAAATGTGACAGGCCCACTGTATTGTAAAAAACCTGAGAGTCAGAAATTCTTGCCTATCTACTCCAAATAACCAAGAGATCTACCGGCAGATCCTGGCTACCTTCTACCCACCCTTGAGGTAGATCTCTTGAAAAGGAGTGGCAGACTTATGTGGGAACAGTAGGCATTTGCAAAAAGAAGGGAAGGAGGAACTCTTGCATAAGGCTCACCTATGTCTCCACAAAATCACATTTCCATTTTTCATGGAATACCCAACAGCGTATGAAGTACCATGAAATCCTCCAACCTTGTGTACAACCACACTTTCCCAGTCTGAAAGGGTGTACTGAAGATGATTTGCACCAAGCCTACCAAAATCTTGGCACTTAAAGGGTGCTAGCTGACTGGTTTGAGTGGTGTAAGGGCAAAGATGATTTTTGACAGATTCAAATGGAATCTTCACGTTTATGTCCTGAGAGTAGAAGTGGAAAGAAAGGCCCAAAGAGGCTCGGCTCTTAGACAAAGAAGTCCAGGGCTTGTATGTGTGGATATGCATACAGCAGTGCAACCTTATAAAAAGAGCAGCCTCCAGTGGTGAAAGGCAGAAGTTGCTGAAATGATTTTAGGGAACAAAGGCAACACTTTGTGGACTGATTTAGGTGAGCACAGAATCATACAATCAACTAAGGTCCATAGCATCCTTCAGAGAGGAATGCACCCTGTTCAACCTCTAAAACAAGCTTACCCCTCACTACTTCATCTCTGTGATGGCAAACACGCAGCCCACAAAGGCTAATGGCATAGTGGGCCACTAAGGAAGGAGATAAATTCTGATTGTTACCCACAGTGCCCATCTTCTCCCACCCTACAGGACATTCAGGTCCCTCCTAGGAACTTGAGTTGCAGACATATAGCTTTTTTTTACATACCTGTATAGAAGAGAAACTGAATAAAATATTTCTGGTTGAGTTCCCCAACACAGTTGTTGATCCTGTCAAAAGAGAGTATATGTATGTGTGCTTAAAAAAGAGAGAGAGAGAAATCCCAACAATTGTTCATGCTAAATAAAAAGGGCTGCATTTTCCACTTCTTCAGAGGGGAGCAAAGGAAGGAATGGATTCTGTTTAGTTATGTTCACTAGCTCATGTAATGAGTTAGAAACCTGACGCACACACTTGGCCATGAATCAGGCTGTGTAGTGTACCAGCCAGTAGGGTCAGTGATCAGAATATTAGATAGAGACTTGCAAGATCTTGGGTTCTAGTTCCCAATGACCCATGAAACTCACTGGATGATGTTGGGCAGTCACTCTCACCTAACACTCTGAACTACATAAAGTGGGAAGGAAGAGAGCCATGGACACTGTCTTTAGCTCAAGGGAGGAAAGTCAGAACATACTTTTTTGTGGGTTTTTCAGGCTATGTGGCCATGTTCTAGCAGAGTTTCTTCCTGACGTTTCGCCAGCATCAGAACATACGGTATAAATACTGTAAATACTATCCAACCCACCACTCTGCCACAGTTCAAGGCTAGCCTATCCCCATCCCATGCAATCCCAAGGTCCAGAATAGCAGTATTCTCACCAAGGGCAATGATGATCCATGCGGCGCACACAGCGATGACAAATTCGGCAGTGGTGTGCCCTTGGTGGCCGGTATGTCTCGCAGCGGTTACACACTGTCCAGTCCTAAGGGATAAAAGAATGAAGAAATGAATGTGTTTATCTCACCTAACTCCCACAATAGTTTACCTGAATACTGAGAACTAATTTTCACCTGTCAGGATATCATCACTGGAATTTAGGATTAGGTGAGTGGACATATTTCTGGGGCAGATCTAGATTTATGGGGGAAATGGGCAAAATACGTTTCACGCATGGATCCCCATGCACTGAATCTTAACAGCAGCAGCCCAAGCAGAACAGCATCAACATGAAAATTCCCCATATGCTCCAGAGAGCAATCCTATTTCAGGAACACTGAAAGCAACCAGCTTGATCCAGCCTCCCTGCATTGCTCAGAGTGCAAGGGCAGGGGAAAACCAAGCCTACAAGAGCCATAAGCTGTGGGATCCGTGGCAGTATCCCAAGAATGTCAGGTGGATGCCAGCCATAATTCTTCCCATTCTCCTAGCTTCCCATTTTCTATGGTTATGGAGATTGAGAACATTTTGGAGAGGTAAAGGCTAGAATCCCCCCCCCCCAAGTTGTTAGATATTGTATGTGTCATGTCCCCACTGGATGAATCCGCACTGAGGGATCTGGAGCTTCACAAGTGAAACATCGCAGAGAGGTTCATATTACCCTGAAAGTAATTGAACAGTTTGGGTGGAGAAGGCAATCAAACCTTCCTCCCAAAATATAAGCGGGAGATGCTGAATGGTTACCTAGCCCTGGGGAATGGGCTCAAGATTCATGCTTGGTTAGATGCCAGAGGTCTCCTCTTGAGTAAAGGGTTATCTGCAAGTGGAACACTCCTCATGAGTAGACCAACTGTACAGGGTAATGCTGATGGCCTGCAGTCGGGCCATCGATCGGGGACAAGGTAAAGCTTCCTTCAAGTCTGAGAATTCTGTACTGACCTTTGTCAATTTGTAGAGGTTCAGTCGCTGCATCATCTGAAGCATGGCAACATGCAGAGAATTCATGCTAACATGATGGCACATGTGTTTCCAGTAGGGAAAGGCTTCCCACTCACTGCAAGCCATCAACAATCTGGGGGCCTAAAACTCATACCCTCTGACATGTTGGCTGGGAGATTCAGAGAGATGCTGTCTCCCACAATTAGTTTTTCAAAGCTGTGGCCATGATAACCCACTGGCTAAAGGTCAAGCAACTTTATGCCTCCCTCTGAGACACAGATTGTCTGCAGGATTTAAAACTCACCCTGCTGTTCTTGTGTGATGCACTGCTGCTGCTCCGTAGGTCAGAGAAGTCAAGGGCAGTATCAGGGAGGGGGACCATGCCTGAAAAAGTGCCAGAGGCCAAGCTGGTGTGAAAGCATGTCAGTCCAGTTTGATTTACTTGTCTATGGGGCGCCTTTCTTTTTCACCTACTCTGGAAACTAGAAACACGGTTGGGAATCAGATACACTCTTGAGTCCTGTTAAAGAGATCCCATATACACATCTTGGCACAATCTGGTTGTTCTTCTCTTGGCAACCCAGATTATTTATTTAACAGTAGTATACCTGTCTCATCAAGAGAGCAGCTTAACTGTATATAAAGATCCACAGCTCTTAGAAGCCTATGCATTAAGAGTGCTGAAATTTAGACCATGAAGACATGGGTTCACATGCAGCCATCAGGTATATAGCCAGGATTTTGGGAAGGGGGAGTGTTCCAGACTAAGTGCCACCATTATAATGAGACTTGCGTGCAGCGGCACGCACCATTCATTGTACCTAATGGAAGGGGGGGGGGGGTCCGGACCCCCTGGAAACCCCCCCCCCCCGGCTACGTCCCTGCAGCCATGAAGTTCAATGGATTTTAGCTGGCAATTTCTCTGCCAACCTAATCTATCCCACAGAGCTGTTGGGAGGTGAGAAGATTAATGGGGTAGGGAAATAACATTTTTGCTCCCTTGAATTCCTCGGAGGAAAGGATAAAAATATAATAAATACTTTACGGTGGGCCCTCCACATTCACAGCTTTGAATTTTGCAGATTTAATTATTCACAGCTTTGATTAATATGTTCTTTCTAGGAATCTCTAGGTCCTCCAGCATGAGTCTATAGTGAACTGTTGCCAGAAGTCATGCTGGAGGACCTAGACATTATTAGAGAGAAGACTTCTCTAGGTATCTGCAGCTCCTCCAGTGCAATTCTATGGTCACTCTCTGGCACCAATATTAGCTATTCCTAATATTCTCTCATGTTAACAAAAAATATTGTTGTTTTTTAATTTGCGGTTTGTCACTTTCACAGGATTCTTCGGCACCTAACCCTAGTGAATGTGGAGGGCCCACTGTATATATTAATACTAAGTGGCTCAAAACAAAATAAGGAAAACCAAACAGACTGCTCTTTCTTCCAGACCTATTTGTTTTTGCTCAGCCTCTCTCATGTGCACCACTATTTGCCACTCTTTCCTTCTTGTTATGTGTGTATAGCAATACATTGCTGTGCTTATGACATTTCTACTCACACAGGCTGAGGAACTTGTCTATGATCACTGGCTGTACTAGCTGATGGGAGCTGGAGTCAATGGCCTTTGGAGGACCCCAGGCCTCTAACACTGCCTTCAAATGTATTCCACAATGGTATGCTGCCTACAATGGCTACAGATATAGTTTCTTCTGCTGAGGTCTTGCTTCTGTAATACAAAGTCTGATTTCAGTTTCCAACAAACGCCATTTTAAGCTTTTCAACAATATCACAAGATAGGTTCAAATCCTCTCTATATTGCCTCTGATTTAAACACTGAATGTTTTTGGACTAGTTTCAGGATTCATAGTTAATATATCAAGGACCAAAATGTTATCTAAGAACTTGAAAAAAGAACATATACTTTATATGTATGCATGTTGTTTTATACAGTATTGTGTTTAAATGTATTGACGTGTGTTTTGTATGTTGTGATTTAATATATATATTTTTAAAGGTCCGAATCATAAGCCTTTCAGTTTTCTTATTCCTTCTACTTTGTTTACCGTGTAATATATCTTGGAACAGAACCACCAGTTTCAGTAGCAGAATACCACTGAGCATCAAATGCTTAGAACAGACAATGAAAGAATCCTGCTCTTGAGCTTTTCTGGCACAAGTGATGAGCAACTCCTGGAGCGCTGACAAAATGGCCTTTAAGTCCAATCCAGTAAGACAATTATTTTACTTTTAAGCAAACAAGTCAAGGGAAAAAATTCAACTCTGTCTGGAAGGGCTAAGGAGAATGCAAGACATTCTGCCTTTAAGAGTACTGTATATCATGAACTAAACAAACTGCAACAAATGGGAACAGAATGCACTCCTAACAATGATGCAGACACATTACTCAACAGTAATGTTCCATTTCTTGACTGACGCAGCCGAGGTACATTTGCAGGATAAATATTTTGTTTTTGCATTTAGAGAGGAGGGGGAGACTAGAAACAAAGCAGTTTGATTAGTTGAAGTAACACCAATTGTGCTTCTGTCCCAAATGCCACTAGCCAAGACCACTGCTGGCTTCCCTCTGAAAAAAGATAAACCACTCCAGAAGACTCACAGGCTCAAGGGCCCTTTTCCAAGGTGAGGTGACACCTCTGAAGCAGCCAAACCAATGACCTTCAGCTGGAGCCAAGACAGAGGCAAGAGGCTATGGAAAAATGAAAAGATCAGGAAGCCATCTCCACTTCCTGCAGCTGCTTTGCCTGTATGCGATAAAAAGGGAGCACTGCAGAAGTAGCCAGCCTTGCTTGCCAATGGGCGAGGCGGGATCTGGGCTATCATGGAGGAAAATAAGGCTCCTAATTCATCAGACCGAGCCCTGGGAAACTCAGCTTTCACAGAATCATAAAATTAGAAGAGACTACAAGGGCCATTTAGCTAAACCTCCTGCCATGCAGGAACTCACAATGAAAGCATCCTTGACAGTTGGCCATCCAGGCTCTGTTTAAAAACCTCCAAAGGAGGAGACTCCAACACTCTTCGAGGGAATGTCTTCCACTGTCAAACAACTCTTATTGTCAGGTAGTTCTTCCTAATGTTGAGGTAGAATCTCTTTTCATGTAGTTTGAATCCATTGCTCCAGGTCCTATTCAATGGAACAGCAGAAAACAAGCTTGTCCGCAGTCCTCAGTGTAACACCCCTTCGAATACTTAAACAGGACTATCATATCACCTCTTAACCGCTTCTTCTCCAGGATAAACACTGCGAACTCCCTCAGTCTTTCCTTATAGGGCATGGTTTCCAGACCATTCACCATTTTAGTCGCCCTCCTTTGGACACGCTCTAGCTTCTCAACATTTGGATTGTGGTGCCCAGAACTGGACACAGTATTCCAGGTGAAGCCTGACCAAAGCAGAATACAGTGGCACTATGACTCCCCTTGATTTATTGGTAGAAAAGAATGAGATTGCAGCCCTTTGGTGCTCAAAGGAGAAAACAGAACATGGAAAAGTTGCACTTGCTATTATGGATACAAATCCCGGGAGTTATAATCCAAAAAAGCAATTTTTCTAAACTCAAAGAACACTTGCCTGCTTACCTTTTTGTTTTTATAAAAGATACTGAATATGAGGAAGGAGCAAAGAAGGGAAGAGGTTTAATGGTGTAAGAATTATTTTTAAGTGACTCTGTCGAATGAGACACGGTGCACTCTCTTTTAAGCATTTGTTCCATTAACTAACTGAAGACTTGTTCATTAAGGTCACCCTCAGCCTCATCTCTTGTCATCTGCATTTTTTGCTGTTGTGTGCCTTCAAGTCTTTTCCAACTTAAGGCGACCCCAAGATGACCACCTCCCAAGGTTTTCTTGGCGAGATTTGTTCTGAGGCTAGGAGAATATGAGTTGGCCGATGTCATCCATCTAGGGCCAAGCAAGGATTTCAACT
This sequence comes from Sceloporus occidentalis, assembly GCA_023333645.1. NCBI lineage: Eukaryota > Metazoa > Chordata > Lepidosauria > Squamata > Phrynosomatidae > Sceloporus > Sceloporus occidentalis. The sequence continues at coordinate 10,644,959 of JALMGF010000020.1, forward strand.
GTGCTCTCCCGAATCCAGCATTTAAACCACAATACCATGCTGGCGCTCCCATCTGTATTATGGTGACTGTATCAAATGAGTGTATCAATGACTGTATCAAATAGATGTAGTGACACATAGAGCTAATACTCCATTGGGAAAGGTTCTCAGCTGAAATGCCAAGTTTTTTTCAGACATAATGGGAAATTCTTGAGGCTTTCACATCAAATGTTGATTCTTGAGAGCCAGAAAGCCCCCACTGATGGGCGAGTATCCCTGGGAATAGTAGTCTCTGGCCTGTTACAGACTGCCCAAATAAAGCTGCTTCAGGTCTCTTTGGAGGTATGCTGTTTAAATGATGCATGCATCCTAAGAATCCAGAAGCTGCACCAAAGCTGCACTCCAGTGCTTAGGAATGGAGTGTGGCTTTGGCGCAACCTCCGGACTCTAGGACCCATGCATCATTTAAACAGCATACCTCCACAGAGACCCAAATGACATGTAAGCAAACCCAGGAAGGAAGATGACTAAGTGACTGCTCTAATGATATATAACACCTGTTTGACAAGGAAATTAAGGCAGGGAAGTAAATCCCATGGTTTATGTATTGTGTGAAGACTTTCTGTTGTCTGCCCTTACTCTTCCTTGATTCCAGCAGGGCTCAGTGTAAGTCCTCCTTTCCCACCATTTTAATGTTATGTGCCAGCGTGGATCACATTGGATTGATTTTAAAAAATCATTTTTTAAATATATATATATTTATATAGTTTTACCTGTATTTTTATTTAAAGAGACCCAATAAGTACTAAATGTCTTCTTGCATCTAATTTTACGGCAAGCTAAAACTATATTTCACCACCATGAATGGCTGGTATACTACTCAAGCACTTTGTGTTACTAAAAAGCATGAGAATTTTTGTTATTGCTCCAGCAAATGAACAAAAAGTGACTGAAATTGGAAGAGAAAACTGAGGCCTGATATAGACAGCCAAAATAAAGCTGCTTCGAGTCACTTTGGAGATATGATGTTTCAATGATACATGCGTCCTAAGAGTCCAGAAGCTGCACCAAAGCCACACTCCAGTCCTAAGGATTTATCCCAGGTATAATAGACTTTAATGTTATTAATTTAATCGTATTTTGATTAAATTAACTGCATTTAGTTAAGGTAAGGGGATGAATTTTTAGTTGTATATTTGCTAATGTAATTGTTTATGTCATTGTTTATGCATTTTTGTAAACCGCTTTGATCTGTTGGAAAAGCACTATATAAATAAAATTTATTATTATTATTATTATTATTATTATTATTATTATTATCAAAGGCTAAGTGTCTCATAAAACTACAACTCCCAAAATTCCCTAGCATGGTGTTATGGCAATTAAAGTGGTGTCAAACTGCATTAATTTTGCCGTGCGGATGCAGCCGTAGAAGCAGAAAGTTTCCTTTTTGTTTTGTTTGTAATGTTTGAATGAAAATATAAATTAAAAAATATATAATATTAGTTCGGCAGGATTTTTTTTCTTGACAAACCCAAATAAATATATTTGCGTTGGACCAGAAGTTTGGAAAGTTACGTTTTAAAAGTGTTTTTTAATTACTAATTGTTGTATTTTTAGAAAGCAACTAATTGTTATTACTTGTAATTTTTTGCATGACTCACTGCATAGCTTTTCTGTGGCTTACTTTTGCTTAAGAATAAATAAGAAAATGGTAAAAGCTTTAAAATCCTGTTAAAAGGCCTTTTTAGCTTGGGTCCAAAACACACTGCAGAAATAATCCACTTTGAGACCACTTTAACTGTGCTGGCTCTGTGCTAGGGAATCCTGGGAACTGTAGTTTATTGTGGCACCAGAGCTCTCTGACAGAGATGGCTAAATGTTTCAGAAACTATAGTTCCTAGAACTACGTAGCATTGAGCCAGGGCAGTAGTTTATTTCTGCAGTGTGTTTTAGACCTTAGTTACTAGAACCCAATGGTTGGTTTAATGAATAATTGTTTCTAATTGTTTCTTTAAATGGCATACACAGTTATGTCATTCATGGCTGTTGTTTTACTTTTGAAATGTGACCGCAATATGCATTTGTTTCCACGCTTTAAAGTGTCACACGTCATTGCGTTTAGCAACAGGGAAGGCAAAGGCGGCCCTTCTGCAGAGCCGCCAAGGCCTCTGCGGCCGCAGTAAAGTCACAAAAGAGGTTTACCTGGATCCGCAAAGACAGCGCGGGAGTGGCAGGCGAGGAGCATCACGATGATGAAGTTGAATGCCACCGCATGGAAGGGGCACCAGAGACTGTGGCAAATGGAAGAAGTGAGATCATTAGCATCGCTCAAGCTTTCCAGGGATCCCCTCCCCAATGTTTTTCCAGGGAGAAATAGTGAAACCTGAGGGCTCATTCTATCCCCATGCCTTTACCATAACCATCCTTAAAAGTCGCTATCTGGTTGAAAATAGCCTGACAGTCAAACGAGGATCATCTTATCAATACAAGTAAAGCTTTGAGCTTCTTCTTGGAAGTACAAGAGGCTGTTAGCTGAATTATGGTGGGAATCTCAACATCCTTTTTGAACTGCAGTGTTCAGAACTGGACACAGTCTTCCAGATTCCAGATGGTGTCCTAACAAAAGTGTTCAGGATTACAGCTTGAACTAGTCAAGTCATAGCAGCTATAAGAGCTGGGGGCCAGGTAGGGACAAATGGCACTCTCAGATCTTGTTGGGGGAAAATGTATCACACAAATTTGCTGCATCCAGTTCTGGAAACCACAATTCAAAAAGGATGTGGAGAAACTGGAGCCATGTGTCCAAAGGAGGGCAACTAAAATGGTGAAGGGTCTGGAAACCATGCCTTTTGAGGAGAGCCTTAGGGAGCTGGGATGTTTAGCCTGGAGAAGAGAAGGTTAAGGAGTGATATGATAGCCCTGTTTAAATACTTGAAGGGATGTCATATTCAGGAGGGAGCAAGCTTGTTTTCTGCTGCTCCAGAGAACAGGACCTGGAACAATGGATGCAAGCTCCAGGAAAAGAGATTCCAGCTCAACTTTAGGAGGAACTTCCTGACAGTAAGGGTTGATCGACAGTGGAATTGGCTCCCTTGGAAAGTGATAGAGCCTCCTTCCTTGGAGGTCTTTAAACAGAGGCTGGATGGCCATCTGTCAATGGGGATGCTTTGATGGAGAGTTCCTGCATGGCTGAAGGGGGCTGGACTGGATGGCTCTTGGGATCTCTATGAACAGCCCTTACTGTCAGGAAGTTCCTCCTAATGTTGAACTGGACTCTCTTTTCCTGGAGCTTGCATCCATTGTTCTCTGGAGCAGCAGAAAACAAGTTTGCTCCCTCAATACAATATCCCATGGCGTGCCTGTTCTTGTCCAGTGCATCCTGGGTTATTCGGGGTTTGCAATGGCTTCCTTTAGACTGAATGACTCTGGAACTACAATTCCCAGGGTGCCCTAGCGCTGAGCCAGGGCGTTGCCCCTGAGCATGTGCAGAGTGCTTGCCTGCCTACCTTCCCCGGAAGCCCGGCTGGAGGAGGACGTGCTGCAGGATGACATAGTCGGCGTAGCCCACGCTCAGGTAGGTCAGCAGAAGGCAGAGCAGCCCGCAAGGGTCCCACCGGCACCGGCTCCAGCGAGACCCCGACGCACCACCACCAGCAGCAGCAGCAGCCACCGCCGCGCCCATGGCAACCTCCGCAGCCGGCCCCGCCCCCTCGCCCCACGCCAGCCAATCGCAGCCCACGCACGCCGACGGGCTTCCGCGGTCGCCTGTTGCTATGGCGACGAGGCCTGCAGTCTCCCCCTCAAGCCTTCCCTCGCGTTAAGGGAAAGGGTACGCCGTCGCGCTTCCGGGATCGCCGGTTGCTATGGCGACGAGGCCTACAGAGTCCCTTCAAGCCTTCCCTCGCGTTAAGGGCACAAAAAAGTCAAAATACACAAGCAGTGGTCGTCTGTAGAGTACACCTGTCCCTCCATGTTCCCTAGGGTTAGGGGCACGGGACCCCAGCCCCCGTTGAATAGGGAAAGACCGCAAATGATAACAAAAAACACCATGATTTTACCTTTCTATATTTCTATGTTTCTCCTTCTATATTAATATGTTAAGGTATTAGTATACATATAGTTACATATATTATATGGAGAATCATAGAATACAATCCTAGAGTTGGAAGAGACCACAAGGGCCATCCAGTCCAACCCCAGTCTGCCATGCAGGAACTCTCAATCAAAGCATTCCCAACAGATGGCCATCCAGCCTCTGTTTAAAGACCTCCAAGGAATCGACTCCATTACACTTCAAAGGAGTGTGTTCCACTGTCGGACAGCCCTTACTGTCAGAAAGTTCCTTCTAATGTTGAGCTGGAATCTCTTTTCCTGCAGCTTGCATTCACTGCTCTGTGTCCTGTTCTCTGGAACAGCAGAAAGCAAGCTTGCTCCTTCCTGAATATGACACCCCTTCAAGTATTTAAACAGGGCTATCACCTCTTAACCTTCTTTTCTCCAGGCTACATATCCCCAGCTCCCTAAGTCTCTCCTCATAGGGCATGGTTTCCAGACCTTTCACCATTTTAGTTACTCTCCTTTGTACACGCTCCAGTTTCTCAATATCCTTTTTGAATTGTGGTGCCCAGAACTGGACACAATATTCCAGGTGGGGTCTGACCAAAGCAGAGTAGAGTGGCACTATTACATCCCTAGACACTATCCTTTTATTGATGCAGCCTAGAATCGCACTGGTCTTTTTAGCTGCTGCATCGCATTGTTGACTCATGTTCAACCTATGGTCTACTTGGACTCCTAGATTCCTTTCACACGTAGTTTCATTCAGCCAGCTGTCCCCCATCCTATATCTGTGCATTTTATTTTTCCGCTCTAAGTGCAGTACCTTACATTTCTCCCTGTCGAATTCCATTTTGTTAGCTTTGGCCCAGCTTTCTAGTCCATTCAGGTCATTTCAAATTTTGATCCTGTCCTCCGGAGTATTAGCTATTCCTCCTAATTTGGTGTCATCTGCAGATTTGATGAGTATGCCCCCAATTCTGTCATCTAAGTCATTGATAAAGATGTTGAATAACACTGGCCCCAGGACAGAGCCCTGTGGGACCCCACTGGTCACTTCTCTCCAGGATGAAAAGGAGCCATTGTTGAGCACCCTTTGCGTTCGGTCAGCCAACCAATTAGAAATCCATTTAACAGTTACCTTGTCTAGCCCACATTTTACAAGCTTGTTTGCAAGAATGTCATGGGAAACCTTGTCAAAGGCCTTACTGAAATCAAGATATACTATATCCAGCATTCCCTTCATCCACCAAGCTGGTAATTCTATTTTAAAAAGAGATCAGATTAGCAATAGATGTTTAATGAATGAATATTATAATTAAAAAAAAACCCTCACACAAGGAAGGCTGCAGTAACTGAAACAACTGAATGTAACTGTGTGACCAGTGTTGCCAATTTCTGGGGATTACCCTGGAATCTGGAATCTGGGGAATTTCATTAATTTCCTTCCAGGGATTTTGAGTAAATAATAATAATAAATATTGGGGGATTCTGGGGGTTTTGCTATAACATTCTGGGGAATAACTTTAAGGCTTGTTGGCAACACTGCATGACTCAGAGTCAGAATAAGTGCTAGGATTGCGGCTAGGAATCATCACAGAAAGAACAAATTCACAGAAAATCACAGAAATCAGAGAAAAATCAGTTCTGAATCAGAGATATCCCACAATCACCGTAACAGTTTTTCACTGGTCTCTAAAAAAAGCCACAGGCTTTTCCAGTGGTTCCCAAATTCTGCCCTTCCAGAGCTGTTGGACTTCAGCTCCCAGAATCCCAGGCCATTAGCTAAGAGGGCTGAGGCTTCTGGGAGTTGAAGTCCAAAATACCTGGAGGGCCAAAGTTTGGGAACCGCTGAATCAAGCCTCTTTCCTTACTCTTCTGCGCCCTCTAGAGGCGGCCTGAAGAATTGCGACGCCAAGGCCGCGCCCACGTCATGCTACGTCACTGGCTGGTCTCCCCCTCTAGTCCCCGCCCCCTTTGTCTCCCCTTTTCAAGATGGCGGCGGTGGGGCTCTTGCTTCTCAGTTGGAGCTGAGAAGAGGAAGACCCTTCAAGGCTGCAGGTACCTGGGAGGCCTCCTGAGAAGGAGGATGGGGCTTAGAGTGGCCAGTGGGCGATGGGGGCAACATGGGGGTCCTTAGTATCTCTGTGGCTGCATCCACACTGGAGGAATAACCCGGTTTGGCACCTTTTCTGGCTCAAGGCTATGGAATTCTGGGAGTTGGAGTTCCAGAATTCCATAGCCTTGATCCAGACAGCAAGTGGATGTTTTGGGATATAGGGTTGTTTTGGGAGTCAGTGAACATATCCCAGGATGCCTTATGGGGAAGTCAGAGGTCCATCCACACTGCAGGGATAATCCAGTTTGACACCAGTTTAACTGCCATGGCTCTATGCTAAGGGAGTCCTGGGAAGTGTCCTTGGCCGTGGCACCAGAGCAAAAGCCCAGATTCCCTGGCCATGGCAAGTGGGATAAGGCTGTAGTCTCCCAGAATGCCACAGTACAGAGCCATGGCTCCATACTGAGACCCAGAGTTTGGTAGACATCCAAAGTCCCAGAATTTGAAGTCCCAGACATGGAGCTGTGACAGTTAAAAAAATGTGCCAAGCTAGAATTCCCAGCATTCTATATTATGGAGCTGTGGCAGTTAAAGTGGCATCAAACACTAGTTCCCAGAATTCCATACTATTGAGCCGTGGCGGTTAAAGTGGGCCAAACTGCAATTCCTAGGCTTCCATAGCCAGGGCAAGTTGGGAGTGGTATCACCCAGATTTCCGTACCATTGGCAAGTTAAAGTGGATCAAGCGGTAGTTCCCAGGATTCCATAGCATGGAGGAGCCATGACATGTTAATGCGGCATCCAATTACAATTCCCAGTGTTAGATAGCATGGAGCCATGGCAGTTTGCCCAACTGCAACTCCTAGAATTCTGTAGCACTGAGCCATGGCAGTTAAAGTGGTATCTAACTACAATTCCCAGAATTCCATAGTAGTGAAGGCGCCCTTGTGGCGCAGTGGTTAAATGCTGTTCCTGCAGCAACAAGGCTCTGAGTTTGATCCCAGAGAGCTCCAAGGTTGCGTCAAGTTTCCATCCTTTCATAGGTCAGTAAAATGAATAACCTCTTAGAGCAATGGTCCCCAAACTGTGCTCTTTAAGGGAATTTTGGACTTCAACTCCCAGAATCCCAGGCTATTGGCCAACATGGCTGAGGCTTCTGGGAGCTGACGTCCAAAGTCTCTTATTAAAGGGCACAATTTGGGGACCACTAGCTTAGCGAGTGCTTAGTTGACTATGAAGCAATATAGAAATGTAAATGCTATTGCTATTGAGCCATGGCAAGTTAAAGTGGTATCAAACTACTGTTCCCCAGAATCCCATGCTATTGGACCATGGAAAGTTAAAGTGGACCAAGCTACCATTCCTAAAATTCAAGAGCATGGAGCCATGACAAGGTAACGCAGTATTAAATCCCAATTCCCAGAATCGGGTGGTATGTATGGAGCTGTGGCATTTGAAATTTACCGAACAGCCGTTCCTAGAATTGTATTAACACTAGAATTCTTTAGTCTTTAATGCACTCCGCAAAGTAGACAGATCTTGTAGCATCTTTGAGACTAAGGTGCAACAAGATCTCTCTACATGCTGATTCCACAGACTAACGCAGCTATAGCTTTGAATAGTCCACAAAGGGTTTCCAAACCTTTTCTGGGCTTCATTTTAAAAAAAGAAAACATTGGGAGCTAGGTGTATGCTGAAAACTGTACATCCAGATATTTGCAATCTCTAGCCCTGTGTGTAAATATTTAAATGGTGTCTCTAGGAGGTGAGGAATGCAGCCTCCAACACAAACACAACTATGTGTGAGAGAATCCAGTTGATTTAGAGAAATGTCATAGGGCCAAAAACTCAAAGGGCCGAAACCAAAAGGTGCTCAGCAATGTCTCCTTTTCATCCTGGAGACAAGTGACCAGTGGGGTCCCACAGGGCTCTGTCCTAGGACCAATGCTATTCAGCATCTTGATCAATGACTTGGATGAAGGAATAGATCAAGGGCATGCTTATCAAATAGAGGGCATGCTTATCAAATTTGCAGATGACACCAAATTAGGACGAGTAGCTAATCCCCCAGAGGACAGGATCAGAATTCAAAATGCCCTTGACAGATTAGAGGGCTGGGCTAAAGCTAACAGGATGAATTTCAACAGGGAGAAATGTAAGGGATGGGACTTAGGCAGAAATAATGAAATGCACAGGTCTAGGATACCTGGCTCGACAACAGTACATCTAGGAGTCTTAGTAAACCACAGGCTAAACATGAGTCAACAGTGTGATGCAGCAGCTAAAAAAGCCAGTGTGATCCTTGGTTGCATTAAGTTCTGGGCACCACAATTCAGAAAGGATGTTGAGAAGCTGGAGTGTGTCCAGAGGAGGGCAACTAAAATGGTGAAGGGTATGGAAACCATGCCCTATGAGGAGAGACTTAAGGAGCTGGGTATGTTTCGCCTGGAGAAGTGAAGGTTAAGAGGGGATATGATAGGCCTGTTTAAGTATCTGAAGGAATGTCATATCAAAGAGGGAACAGGTTTGTTTTCCACAGGTCTGAAGACTCATGTCCAAAACACACTGCAGAAATCATCCAGTTTGAGACCACTTTAATTGCCCTGGTTCAGTGCTAGGGAATCCTGGGAATTGTAGTTTATTGTAGCCTCAGAGTTCTCTGACAGAGAAGCCTAAATGTTCCCAGAATTTCCTAGTACTGAGTCAGGGCAGTTAAAGTGGTCTCTAACTGGATTATTTCTGCAGTGTGTTTTGGACCAAGGACAAGGAGCAATGGGTTCAAACTACAGGGGGCATATGTGTGTATATATATATATATATATATATATGTGTGTGTGTGTGTGTGTGTGTGTGTGTGTGTGTGTATGGGTATGTGTGTGTGTACACACACACACACACACACCACCAGATGGATGGATGGATAAATCTGGATCTTCATTTACTCACTTGCACAATTGTGTGTCTGATAGTCATCCTCTCTTCTAATAGAAAACTTGAGCTATTGATGAAGTTTGCTAAACTGGAAAACCCAGCCTTGTTAGCTTCTATGTATGTTGAGAGCATAGATATTAGAAGCTATTTGGTAATGCTTGTTCCTAGCTGGTAAGAAGCTGCAAGGCCTGCCTGGAATGCTGTAGACAGGAATGTCTTGTGTTTGCTGCTACCTGATTTTTAGTTTGCTTTTGTTAGGGCAGAGAGCAGGAGGTATGTTGCTGGGTTTCTCCCCAGCTGTGCTATACTTACAGATAAATTCCCTACTGTCTTAATCGTTTTTATGGACAGTTCTCACTTTTGTGCCAGAAGTCCTGGGGCTCTATTGGCGGAAAGCGTATAAAAGGTAGGCAGAGTGTGGCTCTGCAATTGCCAGGCTGCAACTCCCAGAAGCTTTAGCCTCATCACTAATGCAGCCTGGTGTTGGGAGTTGCATCTGGAGGTCTGCGTTTTGCCCACTCCTCACCTCTGCAGCCTTCCCCAAACTGTCCCTTTGACTCTTTGGCAAATGACATTAGTCGCTCCTGCTATTCAGGCTGAGAGACTGTTGGCATTTCTTGGGCAAAGCATCTGAAGAGATCTTTTTCGGGCAAGGCTGCTCTAAACAATTCTAAAGTAATTGACAGAGCCAGTATGAATTGTATCTGTTACATTTTAGGAAGGGATCCTGGAGGTCATATAGTCCAACCTTCCTCTCAGTGCAGGCTTTGCAGCTCAGGATGTAGCAATAGCATGCACAACAGAGAGCTGTCTGACATTTGCTGAAGTATCTCCAGTGCAGGAGAACCTATTGTCTCCTAAAGTGAAAGAGCTCTTTATGGTTGCAGAACAACTGAAAACCTGTTCCCTGTAGTTTTCATCCATTGCTTCTAGTCGTGCTCTCTGGAGCAACAGAACAATTCCAATCCAACTTCTTCTTGGGCAGACTTTCAGATATTTGAAGACAGATACCTTTTCTCCCCATAATCTTCCTTGTCTAGCTTAAACATAACATTTAGCCATTCCTCATGGGACTTACTGTATCTATTCATGTATATGTCTAGAATTTTATGTTTCAGTTGTGTGGCAAGCAGAATATGATGGAAGTAGCCAGGGTTAAGAGAATGAGAACTCTGCAGTATAAGGTTAGTTGTAGGTCTAGACCAGTGGTTCCCAAACTTTGGTCCTTCAGATGTTTTGGACTCCAGCTCCCAGAATTCCTGACAGTTGACCATATTTGCTGGGACTTCTGGGAGCTGAAGTCCAGAACACCTGGAGGACCAAGGTTTGGCACTCACTGGTTGACCAGCTCCCTTCATCCTACAGTTGGTCAATCAGGTGTCTCAGAAAAGCCACAGACAAGCTTGGACATGTTATTTTTTCCACTATGATTCCCAGAATGCCATAGCTAACACAGCTGGGGGATTTTGGAAGTAGTTGTGTGAAAAAGTAACTTTTCAAACTCTGGCTGACAAGCAGGGCCAGGAGTTACTAGCCTTTTCTCACTGTAGTTCTCCGCTGGCGTTCAAAAGGCCTGTTCTTCTATCTTTACAGGTGCGATTCCTGTCCTTCCAGCATCCAGGAAGGAAATCTCACCGACCGCCAGCACCATGCTCCGAAGGATTCTGGATCGGCCTTGCATCTTGGCTCTCCTCATTGGCTTCCAGTTTGCCTTCATGGCTTACTTCTCTTTTGGCGGCTTTCGAAACCTGGCCTCCCTCTTTGGGCATGATGGCAACCCAACTTTCGACTACTCTCGTACCCACGATGTCTACACCAACCTCAGCCTCTTGCCTCAGCAGCCATGGCCTGGCAATAACCACGTGCGATCCCTGCCATATTGCCCAGATCGGTCACCATACCTCAGTGAGTCTTGAATTCTGGAACTAGCGAAGGGATGACTGAGGTGCTGGGGCTGTTTTAGTCATGATGCTTAGTTTCAGAGTCCAGGAACAAGAAGATAGTGAGTCAACAGTTGTACAGTTGAAAGGCTCTGGAGGTCTCCTTCAGGAATAGCGTTTTAAAATCTGGGTTCTTGGGGTTACAGAGAAAAGTATTTCCCTTAAAGCTTTCCCAGGGTGTGTGTGTGTGTGTGTGAGAGAGAGAGAGAGAGAGAGGTTATTTTAATCTAGTACTCCAGATAAGGTGGCTGTAGCAGATTTCCTGAATTTTTGTCTTGTGCTTGGATTGAAGAATATGTTTATGCACTGCACCAGTTGTCCCCAAACTTTTTTTGGGCTACTGACCCCTTTCTTTTTGGGCAACAACCTTACTACCCCCAATGTCTATTTCCTGATATTAGGTGTACTGTTTGTGTAGCAGGCAGCTGGACAGCAGCAATTCCATAATCACAAAAATTCAACATGGGTTTCAGAGAAACAAGTCATGCCAGACAAATCTGATCTCTTTCTTTGATAAAATTACCAGCTTGGTAGACGAAGGGAATGCTGTGGATATACTATATCTTGATTTTACTAAGGCCTTTGACAAGGTTTTCCATGACATTCTTGCAAACAAGCTTGTAAAATGGGGGCTAGACAAGGCAACTGTTACATGGATTTGTAATTGGTTGACTGGCCAAAGCCAAAGGGTGCTCAACAATGGCTCCTTTTCATCCTGGAGAGAAGTGACCTGTGGGGTCCCACAGGGCTCTGTCCTGGGGCCAGTGTTATTCAACATCTTTATCAATGACTTGGAGGACAAAATTGGGGGCATACTTATCAAATTTGCAGATGACACCAAATTAGGGGGAGTAGCTAATACCCCAGAGGACAGGATCAAGATTCAAAAGGAGCTGAACAGACTAGAAAACTGGGCCACAGCTAACAAAATGAAATTCAACACGGAGAAATGTAAGGTACTGCACTTAGGGCGGAAAAACGAAAAGCACAGATATAGGATGGAGGACACCTGGCTGAATGAAACTACGTGTGAAAGGGATCTAGGAGTCCAAGTAGACCATAAGTTGAACATGAGTCAACAATGCGATGCGGCAGCTAAAAAGGCCAATGCGATTTTAGGCTGCATCAATAGAAGTATAGTGTCTAGATCAAGGGAAGTAATAGTGCCACTATATTCTGCTCTGGTCAGGCCCCACCTGGAATATTGCTTCCAGTTCTGGGCACCACAATTAAAAAAGGATGTGGAGAAACTGGAGCCATGTGTCCAAAGGAGGGCAACTAAAATGGTGAAGGGTCTGGAAACCATGTCCTCTGAGGAACAACTCAGGGAGCTGGGGATGTTTGGCCTGGAGAAAAGAAGGTTAAGAGGTGATATTATAGCCCTGTTTAAATATTTGAAGGGATGTCATATTCAGGAGGGAGCAAGCTTGTTTTCTGCTGCTCCAGAGAACAGGACCCGGAACAATGGATGCAAGCTCCAGGAAAAGAGATTCCACCTCAACATTAGGAGGAACTTCCTGACAGTAAGGGCTGTTCGACAGTGGAACACACTCTCTTGGAGTGTAGTGGAGTCTCCTCCTTTGGAGGTCTTTAAGCAGAGGCTGGATGGCCATCTGTCAGGTATGCTTTGAGATTTCCTGCATGGCAGGAGGTTGGACTGGATGGCCCTTGTGGTCTCTTCCAACTCTATGATTCTGTGATTCTATACTCAGGCGTATCCAGCTTGCCACCTCCTCCCGTCTCTTGTATGTGAATGTGAAAATGACCCAGGCCTGCTTCTCCCTCTTACCCATGCCAACCTTACAGCAAAAGGAAGACTTGTCTGCTTGGTTGCTGGTCCCAGGGTGACTGGATGCAAAGGGAGAAGAATCTGAGCAGCTGGTCAAGCAGCGACCAGGCAGCCACTTGCTTTGGGAGCAACAACCAAACAGCTGGCTGAACAGTGACTGAGAAGCCTCTCACCTGTGCCAGCCTTGCAGCAAAGGCCAACGTGGGTCATTGCTTCTCAGTCATTGCTTGACCAGCTGCTCGGTTGCTACTCCCAAGGTGACCAAGTGCAAAGATTGACACAGGACACAGCTGGTTTCCCACATTTATCTCTAGCAAGGAAGGACCCTCAGTCTGAGAGAGGCAAGCGAGGCAAAAGATTCTTGTAAAGAATCAATCCAGGATATTCTTCCCTCTTCCTTCCCAGAGACATGCCTTCCCCAAACAGCTTCAAGGCATTGTTCCCCAACACACAAACATTGCTTTTCCTGCTGCTTCTTCTCATGGCATGTCCAACAAAGACAGGAGAAGCAGCACAGCTCCAATTTGCCAGCCAAGTCCCAGTAAAACTCACAAACTTAAGTAGGGTCCCAAATTTGAAAGCTCCTTTTGGCTGCAGGTTCTCCCCATCACCACATGCTCTAATTCCTCATTTCCACCATGGTCCCCTTGTCTTTCCTGCACACCAGCACTTTGACTGAAGACGCTGCCCCCTTGGATCTTTGCACTGCCTCAGGTGCGGGGGGCAGGCTGTCCACTTCGGGAATCACTGAATTGGACCAATGTAAATTATGCATACAGTATAATGTGGCATTTTGGGAGAGTTGCTGAGGAGCTAATTCTCTTCTACAGCAGATGCTTACTTCCACCTTGAAAGATTTGGTACAAACCTCTAAGTCCCCAAGCTCTGCTGTTACAAATACTGCGTTCATATGTATATGTACTTGGAAAATGTGTGTGTGTGTGTATATACATTTACATAATGCTGTATATAGCAGCTTTCTCTTGATGTGTTGGACTACAGTTTGCACGATACCCATCTAGTATGCCCATTGGCAGTTGCCTTTAGCACGTCTTGGTGGCACAAGGTTACATAGAATTGGTATATAGGTTTTCAAGGGATAATGGATGTCAGTTTTAGTCCTTTACCTTAGAAGGGCATTAGCTTGGGGAACACAGCTGTATAGCAGTGAACTAGGAACATCATAAAAGACCACCCCATTGCCCATAGCTATTTTTATTATCTGCCTATCTTTTAACTAATTTTAACTTGAATTTGTAATTTGAATTTTTTTTTTTGAATTTGTAATTAAGTGTTATATTTTATGCTGGTGGTAGTTTGGGGGATTGTGAAATTTTATGATTTGTTGTATTATGTATTTTATTATCTTACTGTAAACTGCCTTGATTCGGAGGGAGAGGTGGGCTAATAATAATAATAATAATAATAATAATAATAATAATAATAATAATAATAAATTAATGAGTTGCCTTTATATCCGATCATGTCAGCCTAGGACTGTCTGCTTGGTTGGGCAGTGGTTCTCTGGGGTCTCAAGCAAAGAGGGGCTTTCATATCACATGCTACTTGACCCTTTTAACTGGAGATGCTTGGGATTTCAATCTGGCACCTTTTGTAAAGAGAGCAGGTGAAGTTTCTGAACTTCAGGTTTTTTATCTACTCAGCTTTTACCCACTCAGGTTGCCAGACACTCTGACCCAAAGCAGGCTACTTCAAGATGAACGGTCAGTTTAACCAGCTAGTTCAAAGATGCAGCGGGAGAACTTGGGTACCTTCTTGAGCAAAGTGGCCTAGATGTGAAGAAAAATGTCTGGGATCCTTTATTTGCTGATAGTGGAATGAGATTGGTTGTCTGGCATCTTTTGATTCCCTCAGGGCCTGGAAAATCCTGAGTCGTGATGATAGCATTTTAGTTAAAATTATCTTTCAGATATTCCTCTAATTTTTAGCATCCCCAGTAGTTCTGGGAACTGATGCCCAATCCACAGGCAACTGGGAACTGATGCCCAAGCCAGTTTGAGCCCCATGTCTATGACAGCAAAGGGAAGAACCTGATCCCCAGATTTCTTTGGAGATGATGGTGATTTTCCTGGCTGCTGTTTAGTGTGGTGCTTCATTCTGCTGTTGTGGTATTACAGAAAGCCCAGATGGACTTGGCACAAGGATGAGGTAGCATTTGTTTCTAACAGCTTATTGTTGTCTTTTTGCATGTGTGGTGTCTTTCGGTTCCCCCTTTTCCTAAAAATCCTACTTAAAGGTTAAAATTGACTAAAGGGCCCCCTTGGCACTAGAAGACAAAAGTCAGCTCACTTTAATCTGTTGGTTGAGAAGTTATTAGCAGGACTCACAATTCCTCTCATGTCTTACAGGAACTAGAAATTTAGGTGAATTATTTGGGATTTTATAAGGTTATATCAGAAATGAAACAAGGGGCCAAAGTCCAGCCTTTTTGAACCCAGATGTGCAGAAGCAGCGGCGCCTTTCTGATTCTGTTCTTGTTCTTTTTCTCTCACCCTACCAATCCCAGTTGGGCCCTTGACTGTGAGCTTCAGGCATGTGCCAACACTGGAGCAGATTCAGGAGAAGAACCCAGCGGTGGCCCTTGGAGGCCGGTACTGCCCTGCCACCTGTGAGTCACACTCCCGGACAGCCATCATCATCCCACACCGCAACCGGGAGACGCACCTTCGCCACTTGCTGTACTACCTTCACCCTTTTCTTCAACGCCAGCAGCTGCAATATGGAATCTATGTTGTACATCAGGTTTGTTTGTGGGTTTGCTTGTGGGTGGAGTGAGCGCTATGTGGTCCTAGGCAGCCTGGCTAATAGCTAAAGGAGGTTGATTGTGTGCTATCCTGCCCACACACCTCTGCTACCATGACACAGAGGGAGCAAACATTAAAAAAAGGAAATCCCACATATGGAAAAGATGAGAAATCTCTCTTTCACACTACAGTTATATCCCTTTAACTGCATGGAAACATCGTATGGGATCCTAGGATATGTAGTTTGTTGAAGAATTAGCACTGTCTGGCAGACAATTTGAAATACCACATGAAATGACAAATCGCAGGATTCCATAGGCTAGAGGGTAGTGTGAGAGTGACCAACAATTATAGAATGGATGAATATTATTTGTATCATTTTATAAATTTGTGTAAGTCATCATCTCTCACTAATGCTGACTGTGATGTTGGGAGCTTCAGTCCTGAAGCATCCAGAGTGCCATGTGTTCCCAGCTTAAAAAGATACTGTGATGTTGCAAAAGCTGATTGCATCAATTAATGGCATCTGAAGCAGCTTTTGTTACACGGAAGCTCCTCTGCGCCAACTGTGTGTTGTCTTTTTGGTGGTGGCTTCTGGCCCACTCAACCCCCTGATCTTCTGCAGGCTGGGAATGCCACCTTCAACCGGGCCAAGCTCTTGAACGTGGGCGTGAAGGAGGCCTTGAAGGATGAAGAATGGAACTGCCTCTACCTCCACGATGTAGACCTCATCCCAGAGAATGACTACAACATCTATGCCTGTGACCCCTGGAGCCCCAAGCATGTCTCTGTCGCCATGAACAAGTTTGGCTACAAGTGAGGGAACGGGATAGAAAGGGGGGTATGAGGCTTGGCTTCTCAGGTGGCACTGCTCTTGAGAGATGGCCGATGGGTGGGTTATGTGTTGACCAGTTGAGGGCTGTTCCAGGTTTGAGGGAGCACTGGGCAATGTTATTTCTGGTAAGGCCCCCTTAATGGGACCTAGTTATGGCAGTAGTGGTCCTGAGGTTGTTGGAACTGCTATTTTGATTTCCCATAATACCCTGGGGCACTGGTGACATTTAAAAAGAAGGCTCTCACACATAACAATTGGGGAAGAGAAGCAGTCAGACTCATTCGGCCCTGGCAAACCCCTAGAATAGTTATTCCCAACCTGGGATCCAAAATGCGTATAATCTCTGGCCATTAGGCATGTTGCAGGTAATGGGGGTTGTAGTTAAAGTACAATACTTACATTGACCTGTGGATAAGTCGACTCAGGTATTTTGGGTCAATTTTTTGACTAAATTGTTTAGACTTGTACGTGGGTGTATATAGTAATTGGTTACTCTGGTCTTTTGGCACCTGGGTCAATAGCAGCCTGGTGCCAAAAGCACACAGTTCTAATGAAATTAATTCAAAGTTCTCAAGTGCTTACATACCTGAATCCACTCCTGGTTAATCTGCCCACAAGCTTTTTTTCATTTCACTACTATAATTTAGTGCTGGGGCTGGTGGAGAACCATGTTGCTGCTGCTGTTGTTAAGTAATGGGTCAAAACCTCTTGCTGTCTTAGTTACCCAGAGATCTACTGATCTGCCTTCTGCCCAACTTTGGCCTAGATTACTCTGAGACTGTTGAAATGCTGGCAAAGAGAGGGAATGCCCTCCAGCAGCCAGAGTCCCTTTCATAATTATAGCAGTATGATTCTACTTTAAAGGCCATGGCTGCATCCTCTGCAATCCTAAGTATCTCCCCTCGAAACTTTAGATCCCAGGATTGCATAGGATGGTGCCATGACAGTTAAAGTGGCCTCAAAGAACTATAATTGTGTGGCGTGAGAGACCCAGGTTGATGGGTGTGGAAGGAATCACTTTGCGTTGTCCTTTCTATGTAGAAAGATCTTGCAGCACTTTTGAGACTAATCAAACGAAAGAAGTTGGCAGCATGAGCTTTCTTAGACTAAAGTCTACTTCCTGCGATGCATCTTATGTCTAGGAAGAAAGCTCATGCTGCCAACTTCTTTCGTTTGGTTAGTCTCAAAGGTACTACAAGATCTCTCTGCATACTGGCTCTGCAGACTAACATGGCTTTATCTTTGAATTGTCTCAGAAAGGAGGCAGAGAAAGGAGGCTTAGTCCAACCAGCAGTGGTTCTCCTAGCATTTCTTCCAGAGAGGATGGTGTTCATATGATTCTATGATTCATTCTGTGACTTAGACTTTTATCTCTTGGTAGGCAGCATGATTCCTGACAGGTTAACAACACTGACCTATCTGTCTCCAGCCTTCCCTATTCACAGTATTTTGGTGGTGTGTCGGCCCTCACTCCGGAGCAGTACCTGAAGATAAATGGCTTCCCCAATGAGTACTGGGGCTGGGGCGGTGAGGATGATGACATTGCTACCAGGTGAGTGCCCCCATTTGCCACCGCTTCCCTTCTTGGCCATTCTTCTTTCATTCTGCCTTCCTTGTGCCTCTCTATCACAATCCATCTCCCTCCCAGTTGCTTAGAGTTTGCTTTGTTGGTTGTGGTCTTTTGGCACCTTGAGTCAGGATCTCAATAGGATCTCAGGTGATGATGGTAAGGAGTGGAGGGAGGATTGTAATCCTTTAGTCCTGCATCCCCTTTGCTAGAAGTCTTACTCAGCCACCTTGGGAGGTAGACAGTGCTCACACGCTTATAAATGCATCTTGTCAAGCCTAAGGACTGGAAACCTTTCAAAAGCAGCACAGCTCGGATTTCTTTTAAGAGGATATTGTCTGAGCGAGAAAGCACCCTCTTTTTGTTGCTGCTTTGCGTAGAATTGTGGCATAGGTACGTCCATTTTTTCCCAGTCTAAAAATGAGCCATGGATGAGAGTACCTTCAACAGGTACTTTTTAGGGCATTCTTTAGCATCGGAGCCTTTTTCTCATCTCATTTTATTGTACTGGGATCCCTTGGAACACAGTTCCCACTCAGAAGCCCCAGCCTTATTCCATCCCTCTCTTCCTGATCTATGACTGGAGTGGTACCTTCCTTCTCATTGCCTTCATCATCATCTTTTTCTCTCTTTCTTTCTCCACTCCACCTTGTGCTCTCTCTTGGATCCTTGCATGCTCATTTCCCCTCCCACTAAAGGTGTGGGTTAGGCTGAAGCGTCCAGGTAAGATGGAACAACAACAAAGAACAGTAATTCCATTAGTTATTGCATAACCTTTCACAATTTTCCAGGGGGTTTGGACTGTAACTCCCATCAGCTCCAGGAGATATGTCCTGTCCAATGGTGAGGACTCATGGGAGCTGAAGTCTAAAATGTTGGTGATCCCAGGTACATAAAGGCAGATATAGGGTGATGTCAGGGAAACAACGCTCCTTCATATGTTGCAGAAGTACAGTTCCCATCATCCCTGGCCATTGCTATAGTAGCTTGGCCAGATGGGAGTTGAAGTTCAACAACATCTGAAGGGCCACACCTTTCCTAGCCATGGGGTAAACCTTGTCACCCGGTAACACTTCCTATGTTCCATTTATGTATTCATTAGTGAGGCTGTGACTGAGACAGTTACTAAAAATTGGGAAGAAACTACCATACCTATATAATATGGAGTTATATGTTCAATAGGATGGCAGGTTGATGTGTTTCCCTCTGTAGTTTTCCAATGGGCAGGCAGTGTTCCCAGCTTGGCATCCTCCAGATGTGTTGGACCACAGCTCCCATCATTCCCAGCAAGCTGGCAGGGGATGATGTGCATTGTCCAAAACATCTGGAAGGTATGAATTCAGGGGTTTCTCTATAGTGTTGTTGTTGATGATGAGAGTGGGAACAGTGTGGCCTTTCAGTGTTTCTGGAAAAGCCAAAGAAACAGTGAACAAAATATGAAGAAAGTGAGGTTTTTTAAGTTCTGATAGGCTGCATCCTCCCTGCAAAAATAATCCAGTTTGACACCACTTTAACTGCCATGGCTCAGTGCTTTGGAAGTCTGGAAATTTCCCAGAATTCCAAAGCATTAAGCCATGGCAGTTAAAATGGTGTCAAACTGGATTGTTTCTGCAGTGTGGATGCAGCCAGAGATTTGCTCAAGAAACAGTTTTCTCCTCCTCACCCCTCAGTTGTGCCTATTTAAGGAATTCGGCAAAGATTGCACATCCATTGCCATGGCAACTGTTCCTTCTTTCTCAGCAGGGAAATCAGTTCAATTCTTGCATTTTGCCTTGGCTCAAGCTCTGTAAAGATCTGAGTAGAGGGAAAGGGAAGACACTAGGTTTGTGGAGAAGTCAGATTCAAGCTTGGGTTCAGACAGTTTGTTCATGTTTCTGGCCTTAGCTGCTTCTTCAAATGCCACTGGGTTGAAAAAGAGAAAGAGCTCAGTGCCCACTGCCATGATAGGTTGGTAGTCTCTGATTTCCTAGCAGGGCAAGGCCAGTTCTTTTTACCAAAAAAACATGGCTAGAGTAGGCAGGGGCCCAAGGCTAGGGCATCCCTGGAACAACCTGATGCTTCTGACTTGCATTTTTGCTTTCCCCAGAGTACGTCTGGCTGGCATGAAGATATCCCGGCCTCCGGTTTCCATTGGACACTACAAGATGGTGAAGCATAAGGGAGACAAAGGCAATGAGGAGAACCCACACAGGTATTGTAGAGAATCCTAGAGTTGGAAGAGACCTCAAGTGCCATCCCATACTCCATTCTGCCATGCAGGAATACATAATCGAAGCACTCCCAACAGTTGGCCTTCATGTCTCTATTAAAAAACCTTCAAAGGAGACTCCACCACACTCCAAGGGAGGGTCTTCCACTGTTGAACAGCTCTTACTGTCAAGAAGTTCCTCCTAATGTTGAGGTGGAATCTCTTTTCTTGTAGCTTGCATCCATTGTTTCGTGTTCTAGTCTCTGGAGCAGCAGAAAACAAGCTTGCTCCATCCTCAGTATTTAAACAGGGCTATCATATAACCTCTTAACCTTCTCTTCTCCCAGGCTAAAGTCGTTGCAAAAATTCAAAGATATAGGCATGAATCTAATGAATCACATAGACCAAGATCCAGCAAGAGGGACTGAATGTGTACAGAGCAAAGGGGATTGAAGAATCATAGAATCATAGAATCGTAGAGTTGGAAGAGACCACTAGGGCCATTCAGTCCAACCCCCTGCCATGCAGGAAATCCAAATCAAAGCATCCCTGACAGATGGCCATCCAGCCTCTGTTTAAAGACCTCCAAGGAAGGAGACTCTATCACCTTCCGAGGAAGTGCATTCCACTGTCGAACAGCCCTTACTGTCAGGAAGTTCCTCCTAATGTTCAGGTGGAATCTCTTTTCCTGTAGCTTGCATCCATTGTTCCGGGTCCTGTTCTCTGGAGCAGCAGAAAACAAGCTTGCTCCCTCCTCAATATGACATCCTTTCAAATATTTAAACAGGGCTATCATATCACCTCTTAACCTTCTCTTCTCCAGGCTAAACATCCCCAGCTCCCTAAGTCGTTCCTCATAGGGCATGGTTTCCAGACCCTTCACCATTTTTGTCGCCCTCCTTTGGACACGCTCCAGTTTCTCAATGTCCTTTCTGAATTGTGGCGCCCAGAACTGGACACAATATTCTAGGTGGGGCCTGACCAAAGCAGAATACAGTGGCACTATTACTTCTCTTGATCTTGACACTATACTTCTATTGATGCAGCCTAAAATAGCATTGGCCTTTTTAGCTGCCGCATCACACTGTTCACTCATGTTCAACTTGTGGTCTACTTGGACTCCTAGATCCCTTTCACACGTAGTTTCATTCAGCCAGGTGTCACCCATCCTATATCTGTGCATTTTATTTTTCCGCCCTAAGTGCAATACCTTACATTTCTCTGTGTTGAATTTCATTTTGTTAGCTTTGGCCCAGCTTTCTAGTCTATTCAGGTCATTTTGAATCTTGATCCTGTCTGGGGTATTAGCTATTCCCCCTAATTTGGTGTCATCTGCAAATTTGATAAGTATGCTCCCAATTCTGTCATCCAGGTCATTGATAAAGATGTTGAATAGCACTGGACCCAGGACAGATCCCTGTGGGACCCCACTGGTCACCTCTCTCCAGGATGAAAAGGAGCCATTGTTGAGCACCCTTTGGGTTCGGCCGGTCAACCAATTACAGATCCATTTAACAGTTACCTTGTCTAGCCCACATTTTACAAGCTTGTTTGCAAGAATGTCATGGGAAACCTTGTCAAAGGCCTTACTGAAATCAAGATATACTATATATCCACAGCATTCCCTTCATCTACCAAGCTGGTAATTTTATCAAAGAAAGAGATTAGATTTGTCTGGCATGACTTGTTTCTCTGAAACCCATGTTGACTTTTTGTGATTATGGCATTGCCTTCTAGATGTTCACAGACTCTCTGTTTAATGATCTGCTCCAGAATCTTTCCTAGAACTGATGTCAGAACTGGAACTAGAAGTGTCTGGCTATGACCCTACAACCAGATGAAGGCCAATGGCATTGCTTGAGGTGTGCCAGGATCCCCAATGTGTGAAGGCATAACCTGTCTCTTCTGCCGTAGTTATGAGAATTGTGTATTTGCCTTGAGGCAGAGGCCTAACTCACCGCAAGGATCTACTCAGGTTCTGAGTAGAACCTCCAAGATCTACAGTTGTTCCAGGATTCTCATAATTCTCACTGAGAATTTAAAAAAAATTGAAATGTTAAAAAATATCTAAATAACCAATCCAGTCCCCACCCCCAGATATTTTGGCTTGCAACTCTCAGAATTCTTGACCAGGTTGGGCTGATGGGAGAAGAAGTCCAAAACATCTGAAAGACACTAGGATGGTGGAAAAGGCACTTGTGATGGCCCAGTGCAGTGCTGTCTGGACTACAAGATGATCTTTCAGATTTTCTAAGACAGGAATGGGATGTTTTTGGTTAGCTGCATCCCTCATCTTTAGCCATTGCTTACGGGTGAAGGAGGTTGCAATCCAGCACCTTCTGGAAGGTCGTGTTTTTAAAAGAGTAGCTTGTAGCTATGGTTCTCTTGCTGTTTTCATTTTTTTGTGCTGCAGTCATTTTTATTTGATGCTGTTGGTGCCTTGCATACAACCGACAGCAGCTTTAGGCTATATAGGGTGGAGGTCTTTATTCTCTTTTTCAGCTGTCTGTCTCTCCCTCTCCTTTGTAGGTTTGATCTGCTGATCAGGACACACCGGGCCTGGACTCAGGATGGCATGAATTCCCTCACATACAAACTCCTGTCGAAGGAACTGCTCCCCCTTTACACCAACATCACAGCTGACATTGGCACCAACCCTCGAGTGACCAAGGGTGGGAAGGGTGCCTTGCCCAGCCTCAGAGGGAGGAACTACGGCGGCAGCAACCATGAGTTCCGGCAGGAAATGTTACGCAAGACTCCCTTTGTCAAGCTATCCCAGGCAATGGGTTGGGGCGACGTGCCCTTTGGGACCATCCAGGCGCTGCTGGATCCAGGAAAGAAGGAGCATCTCGCACCAAATGCGGAGAAAATCCAAACAAGCCTTGCAATAGGGAAAGAGGAGACTGGAGCCCCCAGTGTTGGAACATCAGTCCAGGCTGCAGCCAGCATGGAGGTTCCAAAGCCCACAGCGGAAGGTGGGAAAGAGAAACGGCTCCACAGTGCTGGGTGGGCAAGCTTGGGCTCTTCCCGAAATTTGGCTGAGGGCACTGCCTCGGGCACAACACACTGGGAGGCAATGAGCAATCATACTGGCTGAGAAGGTAGAGACTAAAGAGGGTAGGTCCAAGCGCTCTGTAGCCACTGCCCAGCTGCCGTGTCTAGAACCAATTGTAGGAGTTGCACTACTGCTGTGGCCCGGAGGCCTTTACAGGCCCTCTCCCTGTGTGTGGTGGGCAGGTTGTGTTTAAGGGCCAGGTTTGCCAAATCTGGCCAACGAAGAGATCCCAAGTGCAGGAGGATGAAACACCTGTGAAACTCTGAGGGAATGTGCTCCCTGTTTTGTTCCCTTGCTGGTGGTCTCCATCTCCTTCTTGCAGATGGGAAATCTTGGTCACTGCTCAGAGGTCCGGTGTCCTGCACAGGAATAACCCTTCACAATTTGAATCAGGGTCATATCCCACTAACTGGTATTGGCGGGAATCTCTATATACACTTTTCAAATGGTGATGAAGTTGACTTGAAGTTCACGTGCTGCTGAGTGGAAGAGTGGCTTGAGTTAGATAAATGCCAGTTGCCTTTGGGTAAACTAGGGGGGACTTCTCCACCTCTACGTGAAGGCAGGTCCCACACAATCAAAGGTGGGTAGCTCCTGCAAAGGCCTTGACCTCTTGCAGCCCCAAACTGCAACCTGTCCCCTTCTTCCTCTTGGCTAGTTTAGAAGAGGAGGGAGGTTCTAGACGTGCCCCTGCAGATGCCGAATGTCTTCCGCATGAAGCCTTTCCAAGAGGACCTGAAAAGATTGCCTGGTTTAGCCAGGCTTCAGACTGACCCCTCTTGTTTCTTTTCTGAAATAAGACTTGGGCCTTAGTTGGGCCCCTGCCACCAACGAGTTGAGAGTAGGCCTGGTTCTTTACTTCATCTTTCTGCTCACACCCAAATTTTTGCAACTGAGTCACACCCAAGATAAGAAATTTTGCACAGAGAAGGTCCCTCAGTTAATTTGATGTCTGTGGAAGAGGGCAAGTCCAAGCTGTTTTCTCAGGCCTACACAATCCAGCCAGTGAGCAACAAACCTAGTGCAATCCGAGTAGTGATTTAGCCAGGTGCACTGGACTCTTATCGGCTGTGCCACTGTCCAATGCCCCTGGCTTCCAGAACTCAACGTGGTTTGAGACTGGAACTTTGTTTTTCTTTTAGAGCCCAGCAAGAAATACTTGCCAAGATTAGCTCTGTTGTGGTTCAGTTGGGGCATACCTGTATGTACTTTTTAGCTCTGGAGCAATAAGCTACCCACCTTTGGAAGTTGATCACATAAATGCTGTAAGCGCAGTTCCACACCTGCCACCAAATACTCCAGGGACCGCAACCACACTTCGGGCTGGGAAAGGCCTCCATGGAGCTACTGAACGGTTGGGTTCTTTAGGTCCCCATCACTACCACTCCAAAAATGCTGGAAAGTAGAGGCTGTAAACATGGCAGGAATAGATGTAGCTCTGTGCTGTTCAATGCCTACCTGCCTTTCAGGATCGCTCTTCCCCTATTCCCATTTTTCTTGGGGCTGGCCCCAGCCTGCCCTCCTCTTCACCTCATATGTGCGTCTCACAATCTTTCGTTTTCTGACAACAGTGTGTAGCTATTTATTCTATTTATGGAGTTATCTCTCGCTGTAACTGCTGCTGTTCCCTTCCCATTTTTGATAATTGATTTTTTAAAATAATAATAAAAAATATTGTCCATGAATTAAAAAGTAAGTCGTTGTTTTTGGTCACTGTCTTTGCCTCTGGGTACTGCCCTTTCCTGAGGCCAGAAAGAAAATCGACAAACGTTGTAGCTCTTCTATGTCGGTGTGGCCTAGTGGTTTATGTTTTGGACTATGGATCCAGATGGGTTCACTTCCCAGCTCAGCCATGAAACTCACTGGGTGACCTTCGGCAACTCACACCCTCTCAGCCTCAGGGGAAGGCAGTGGCAAACCTCTGAACAAGAAAACCCCATGATAGGTTCACCTTAGGGTTACACAATAACAAAGCAGCTCTTCCAGCAGAGAAAGGAAAGCTTGGGTTCTCCAAGTGTTTTTGACTGCCACTCCCATAGGTCCTTACCTTGGCCAAGCTGACTAGAGCTTCTGGAAGTGTAAATCTCAAAACAGCCAAGGGGTCAAAAGTTCTTCACAGCTTCATGAGAGTATAAGTGGATGCCACCTACCCAACCCACATTGTGGTGGATTTTTAATAGACTGTAATACACCAATGAACTTCATTAATATGAAAGGGGCATCTCACAGATAATATAACACCTGATCCAGATGAGTATAGTAATGCAATTCCTCCTGAGATCTTCAGCCAAAACAGAGACACAAGTTCCACTAAATAAGCGCCAAGTTTATTATAGAGCTTTGTATTTTAAAAATGGAGAATCATACATAATGGGCCCTTGGTATCCACTGGGATTTGGTCCCAGGACACACACACACACCCCAGAATACCAAAATCAAGTCCCAATAAATATAACGGCGTAGTAAAAAGGAAATCGCAGTATTCTCCTAGGATAGAGTTATGGCAGTTAAAGTGGTGTCAAACTGTTTTAATTCTGCAGTGTAGATACATCCCAGGATGGCCGGACTGATAACTGGAGAGGACTTCTGTACATTTTAAAAAAGGGTAGAAAAGGAAATTTGGGCAGGTTTTGCTTGTTATCTGGTTGTGTAAATTTACAGCGCTTTATAAATAAAAGTTAATAATAATAATAATTGTGTGACAAGCAACAACAACTGAAATTACCTCTTCTACCCAGCCATTTAATCCACAGGAGCCCTGACCAGTTTTCAGTCTGGCACCCTAACACACAGCAAATCCTGTTTCAGTGTCTCCTTGAATATAAATACATGAAATACAACAACAGGACTGTAAGATCATGTTTCCCCCTCGTCCCAGACACCTTTTTCAGATATCCCACCTGATGAAGAATCTGAAGATTTCAAAAGCCGGCACACATTTTTTTGGTGCTCTAATAAAAAGGCAACACCACAATACAGATTTTGGATTTTTTCTTATAGCCAACCTCTGCTTTCTTGTATAGCCTCCACCAGGTAACTTCTTAAATGCCGCTGCAATGGGTACGGAGGAGGGAGGCCACAAGTTGAGGCTGTTCTCTCCTAATGCTGCCTTTTTGCCAGTAAGACAAGCCCAGCCTGCCATTCTTAGGAAAGCCCCATCTAGGTGAGGTTCTCTTGCCAGCTGAGAAAGCTCCACAATATGTATTCAGGAGCCTGATTTATTTTGTTCTCCTCTCCCCAAAAACTTACACCATAAGCAAGAGAAAGGGGCAAAAGATATCTCTGCTCCAAGTAGGGACTCCAAAAGTACCTCTTCAACTTTTAAAAACCACACTTCAGAAATAAACTAATATCTTACTGTCTCAGCTTTCTGCAAAGTCAGCAAGCCAGGATTCCAGTCACCTTCAGGCAAAGAAGAGGAACTATTTGGCACAAGAAATCCAAGGAGGATCTCTCTCTTTCAAGCTCAACATTGGCCGAGAAGCTTGCCCACCGCAGTCTTAGCACTGGCGATACAGTCATTGACCGAGACACCTTCATAGGAAGCTCCTATCAGGCTCAGAGGTAGTTTCTGCTGCACCAGATAAGTAGCTATATTCTCTACAGAGAAAGGAAAAGACACCAGTTAATCTAGTTCTGAGGGTCAACACTGAAACTCATGATTTATGGCAGCTTATGAGATCACTGGCCATGCTGCCTCGGGGTTCTGGAAGCTGTTGTCCAACTTTTCTCCACTGTAATTTACTGTCACTGCTCAAGGAATAGAAGGCATGCTGATCCAATTTGCAGATGACACCAAATTAGGAGTAGCTAACACCCCAAAGGACAGGATCAAAATTCAAAATGACATGAATAGATTAGAAAGCTGGGCCAAAATTAACAAAATGAACTTCAACAGGGAGAAATGCAAGATAATGCGCTTAGGTAATGAAATGCGTAGATACAGAATGGGGGACACCTGGCTTAAGGAGACTATGTGTGAAAGGGATCTAGGGCCTGTTACAGACAGCCAAAATAAAGCTGCTTCGAGTCACTTTGGAGGTATGGTATTTCAATGATGCATGAGTCCTAAAAGTCTGGAAGCTTCACCAAAGCTGCACTCCAGTCCTTAGGACTGGAGCGTGGCTTTGGTGCGGCCTTTGGACTCTTAGGACGCATGTATCATTGAAATACCATACCTCCAAAGTGACTCGAAGCAGCTTTATTTTGGCTGTCTGTAACAGGCCTAGGAGTCCAAGTAGACCACAAGTTGAACATGAGTCAACAGTGTGATGTGGCAGCTAAAAAGGCCAATGCTATTTTAGGCTACATCAATAGATGTAAAGTGTTTAGATCAAGGGAAGTAATAAAAAATGGTGGTCTAGAAACCATGTTCTACGAGGAGAGACTTAGGAAGCTGGGTATGTTTAGCCTGGAAAAGAGACAATTCAGAGGTGATATGATAGCCCTGTTTAAGTATTTGAAGGGGTCTCACATTGCGGATGGAGCAAGCTTGTTTTCTGCTGCTCCAAAGACTAGAAAATGGAACAATGGATACAAGCTCTATGAAAAGACATTCCACCTTAACATTAGTAGGAACTTTCTTTCTGTAAGAACTGTTTGACAGTGGAACACACTTCCTCAGGAGTGTACTGAAGTCTCCTGTTTTGGAGGTCTTCAAACAGAGGCTGGGTGGCCATCTGTCGGGGATGCTTTGACTGAGAGTTCCTGCATGGCAGAATGGGGTTGGACTGGATGGCCCTTGGGATCTCTTCCAACTCTATGACTCTGCAGTTCTACCTTCTATGATTCAGTGATGGCCTTATAAAAATAAACCAGAATGTTAACAGGAGGAGAAATGATAGCTTGATAGATGCCTCATGACCAGGGACAATCTACCTTGTAATTTTCACCCACTAGGGAACAGAAATGGGGAAAAATATGACTGCAGTCATTCCCTGTTTGTGGAACTTCTAGAGGCATTTGGTTGGATCTTTTTAATGAAATATAGAAAATATAAAATAATCTGATGATTCTGCTTAATAAATTATTAAATTAAATAGTTTAGAAGGGTCATATTCCCACATTTGATTACTACAATAAAGCCTTATTAAAGAGATCAAAGTAACCCCTATGAAAGTCCTTATTCAGGTTCACATCTTAATAGTCATATGATGCTATATAGTGAATATTTGATACTTTTCATACAATGTAATGTAATGAAGCTTAAACTCCCTGAGATTGACTTGTCTGTGATTCTCCATGAAGGGAAATATATGATTGTATATCTATATATTTACATATAATAAATATCCCATAACAGTATCCTGGGATTCCAGTATTTAGAATGCTTAAGTATAAAGTTGATGTTAACTTGTCTTTTCTGATTGAACCATCATTATGAATTGGGCACTCAGATGACTAGGAGGTGACAATGGTGACCATAGACGGAATCCAGATTAATTGACAACTGGCAAGGACCCTCTATGCCTAAATCTAAGAGACAGGGATAGAGAACCATGTCTGTTTCAGTTGCTCTATGTTTGTGATACAAGTAGTCTCCATCTTTCCAAATACTTTATTGTAAAAGGAGGACTAGCAAAAACCTACCTATGTGTTTCCAGTGGCCAAGTACGTACTGTGGGATGCAAGCCTGCAAAAATATAAAGGGTCAAAGGATTGGCAAAGTCTTTACCCCAACTGCAGAGGTTCCTAGAAAATGTAGTTAAAAAGACAAGTGGCAAAATCTGGAACTCCTCTATTTTACTGAATTAATTTACTTACAGTAGGCCTTCTTGATCCACAGGCTCCAGATCTGACTGTGGCTCAATCATCCCATATTAGTAAATGGTGGTGACATGAACGCAGACACACTGAAGCATCCACATTCATATGACTGCCATTTCATTATATAGAACTTGAACATGTGCAATTTTTTTTTTGTATCCATGCTGGGTCCAGGAGCCAAATCCCCATGGATATGGCAGGCCCACTGCATTTTATCGATTATATTTCTATCCTGAGATCTCAAGATCTCTGATCAGCTTACAATAACCAAATTAAAATTTAAGGCAATAAAAATGAAGAACAATAGAAATCATTTAAACATTCTAAAGGCACATCCAACGGGGCATAAAGTTAAAAACTGCAGTTACAACGATTAGTCATTAGGCCCCAAAGACTTTTATAAAAAGCCAAATTTTAGCATGGTACCAAAATGAGACCAAATTTTGGAGACAGAGAGACACCCCACAGCAATCTAGTCTTATTTTGTTTCTGTTTTGCTATTCATACATGCTCAGTCATCCTAGCACACAGTCTGTTGTTGTTATGTGCCTTCAAGTCAACTCCAACAGATGGTAATTGTATCCTAGGGTTTTCTTGGCAATATTGATTTAGAGGAGGTTTGCCATTGTTTTCCGCTTAAGCTAAGAGAGTGTGATTTGCCCAAAGTCACCCAGTGGGTTTCTATAGCTGTCCAGGTCTCCCAAAGCACTAGAGCAGTGGTCCCAAAACTATGACCTTCAAGAGATTTCAGACTTCAGCTCCCAGAAACCTTAGCCATGTTGGCCAATGATCTGGGATGCTGGGAGCTGAAATTCAAAATCCTTAAAGAGCACAGTTTGGGGACCACTGCACTACAGCAACACTCAAACCACTATGGTTCTTGGTCTATCCATTTGCTTTTAACTTGACAGGGATCGAGACAGCTAGTGTGGTGTAATGGTTTGAACGTTAGACTATGACTGGAGACCAGGGTTCGAACCCCTGGTCAGCCACAGAAACCTACTGTGTGACCTTGGGTGAGTCACACACTCTCAGACGCAGAACAGCCTGTGAACCACCTTAAGGCTGTCGTAAGTCAGAAACAACTTGAAGGCACAAAACAACAATAGGGACTGAGAGTCTGGGCCAGGAGTTGTAAAACAGCTTGCAAAGCAAAAATAGATCACTATCTTGTAGCTTCATAATATGTACCTTCTGCACCTTGACAATGGCCCTAGAGGGCTCTGCAGATATCCCAAGTTGTTTTTTGACAGCCGTTTCAGCACGCCTCAGCAACACAGTGTGGGAAACTGTGTCAGGGTCACCAAGACCTGGCATGAACCATGCGCCACCCAGCATCACCTGTAAAGCAAAGGAACACATGAAGTAGATGTATATCAGATCGGACAATTGGTCCAACTTGTCCAGTACTGTTTGCTTCAATTGGCAGAATCTCTCTTCAACATTTCAGGCAGTGGGGGGGGGGGGCATGCAAGAGGGTTTTTCCCAGAGCTTGGAAAAGTTATTTATTTGGACTGTATTTCTAAGAATACAGTCTAAGATAAACTCCTCCATAAACCAGCTTTAAAATATGTTAAAAAAAAACCAGTGGGCGCTTGGTATTTTCTGTGGATACTAAAATCCATACAATGGCATAGCGAAAAGGTGTCCCTTACATACATACATTCACAAAATCAAGGTGTGCTTTTTGGAATTTATACACAGTCAGCTCATACAGTTCGATAATCTTTCTCTCTTGAGCTATGCTCAGATTCAATGCCTTGTTTGTAACCTCAACTCCTATTTTCTCAAATGAAGCCATTAATTTATCATCCAGAGGTTTTAGTTCATCTGTTATATCACTTTCAAGTTAAGATCGGCTTTGAACTTCTAAATAATTATTTTTGACAGATCCTAAGCACACTGCAGAAATAATCTAGTTTGAGATCGCTTTAACTGCCCTGGCTCAATGCTAGCGAATTCTGGGCACTGTAGTTTTGTGAGACATTTAGCTTTCTCTGTTAGAGAGCTCTGGTGCCACAATAAACTACAATTCCCAGGGTTCCCTATCACTGAGCCAGGGCAGTTAAAGCAGTCTCAAACGGGATTATTTCTGCAGTGTGTTTTGGACCATAGTCTTCTAAACAGTTGCTATCTTTACCAGCTTTTGAAGGTTCAGGTGTTTGAATGCCATCTTAATAAGTTCTTCTTCCTCAACTATTTGCATAGATTCCATGTTCTGTTTTGTTTTGATGAAAAATAGGTTTTTATCTCAGTCCTGAGTGGATTCTGTTGCCTGCCCCATTCTAATCACTAGCAATATTTTCCCCCTATGCTTACCAATGTTTTAATAGCTGATTTTATCTTTTACATACAGGTAGATGAAGAACAAAGCAATTAACCAGCCATCTTGCTTAGTGCTTGGCCACCCTGCTCCCCAATATTTAGGTATCTTTGGAAATTCCAAATGTGCCCATGGGGCTTATATTTACTTCAAAATCCTACAAGAGGTGGCTAGGTGAACACCAAAGAATATAGCCCTTTCCCTTCCCAGAAACCAGTTCTTACTGTCAGGCGAACAGCAGACCCACTGGATCCGTCCTGTTCAGGAAACGCAACTGAGTCATAAACAATGCCAAGTACAGAGTTGTCCTCAAAAGATGGTACCAGGTGCCCGAAACCCTAGAACAAAGGAAATCAAAAGTACACAACAGACTCAGTTGGTGGTGTTCATACCTGTTTAGCTGTAAAGGTTCTGGAAGAACTAGCCATGCCTTGAAAACAATAGTAAGAAATAATTCCTTACTGGTAATGCTAGTTTGAGAGAGCCAACATGCTGTAATGATTTGAGCGTTGGACTATGACTCTGATCAGATTTCGAATCCCTACTCAGCCATTGAAAACCACTTGGGCAAGTCACACTCTTGGAGCCTCAGAGAAAGGCAAAAGCAAACCCTTCCTGAACAAATCTTGCCAAAAAAACCTCTGCGACCGGTTTCCCTTCGGGTCACCACAAGTCAGTTATGACAAGAAGGTACACACCAGCAAAATGCTTGTTTGCAATAATTAAGGTGACACTAAGCTATATTATGAGGGGTGGCGGATACCTTTTGCTGGGTAGCTCTTTTTGGTTATTGTTCTAATTCCAGGGGTATGGCATCACTAAATGGTGGAGAAGGTCGAAGTGCTGGCTCATACTTCTGCTTCATGCTCTATCATGAGAAGGTTAAGGTGGACAGAAGCAGAGTCTGTTTTTTATTGTCAGCCAGCCATTGTCAGTATTCAGATATTTTTAAAAGAGAAACTTATGAGGAATTTTTTAAAAGTTAGTTTTAAGAAATGAGAATAACTACTTCTAAAACCTTTCAGCTATATACTGTAACTGTGACTAATTAGTTTTAAAAGTAACTCTCCAAGTTTTCAAAACCTGGTAGAAAAGACAGATTGGGAAACCCTCCAGATAATGGACTGCAACTCCCATGAGCCTTGTTTGCAAGGTAAGCCTGAGAGTGAAAGCAGCCCAACAATTTAATCAGGAGCTTTGTTTTTTGATATCAGCTGCTTCTTTTAAACCTCTCTTTTCTCACCAATGTTCTAAACTAAGATCTCTTCTATCCTCCTCCATGCTGCGTACATTAACCCCTCTCAGCCAGATATAATTTTTTTATAATTATATTATATTATATTAATTTTATTTACACTTATCCCACCACATTCACTGGGGTCAGGGGCACAGGAACCCGGTGAATGTGACAAAAACACAAATAACAAAAACATTATGTTTTTACCTAGGAGAACACCACTCTAGGAATCTTTGGGTCCTCCAGGGCAACTTTGTGCTCAACATTTGCCAGACACCGACCACAGAATTGTGTTACAAAATGCCTAGTGGAGTGTTCTCTCTAGGAATCTCTAGGTCCTTCAGTGTGACTTTTGGTTAACGTTGACCATAGAGTTGCGCCAGAAGAGCTCTAAATGCTTAGTGGAGTGTTCTTTCTAGGAATCTCTAGGTCCCTCAGTGTGACTTTTGGTTCAAGTTGACCACAGAGTCGCACTGGAGGACCTAGATATTCTTAGAGAGAACATATTAATAACATCCATGAATAATCAAATCTGCAAAAGTCAAATCCGCAAATGTGGAGGAATGAGTATATATTTTATTTTATCATTTTTGTAATGTTATCTTTTATTATTTTATTTATATCCTACTTTTCTGCTTATGCAGGACCAGGGTGACATACAGCATTATTAAAACATTATTTTAAAAAAGCCTTCCTCTGAAACTAAAAAGCACACATTAGTTTCAGATCCTTAACCTTGGAGATGACAGAACAAGTGGGCCTTAACTGACAAAAGCCATTCTAATTCTTTATTTGTAACTCTGTTTTAAAGAATATCAAAGAAATTTTAATTTTTAAAATGTACTGAAAAATAAAAACAGCATGTTAGCCAATTCCAAAAGGCTGGAACTACACTGGATAAAATCCTGTCTCAAGCCCCTGTCTGTCTATCTGGGGGTCAACCAGTCCAGAGATCCCATTAAAGCAGCAATTGTCTTTTCCATGGCAAAGCTCTAATGCCTTTAGCAACTGAGCAACAGACAGAAACCCAACATATCAGGCCTCCTACCCTTTTGAAGCACAACGAAATTGGCAGAAACACCATGCTTTTTCTCCTTCACCTTTTATTACTTCTTGCCTATTGCTGGCTACCTTGTGTTTGGAGCAGAACAGGGGAATGTTTTATTTGTGGACTCAGAATCATCTCTGCTGGAGCAGAAAGCCTTAGGGCAGTTTCTTACCGTAACAGGGAGCACCACATTTTCATACTGCAGGTTGACTACTGCTACAGAAACAGCTTGGATGTTTAGCAGCTCACGCGCAAGTGGCTCAGCCCAGGTGGGAAGTAACACAGCAAGCCCTGAAAGCAGAAATGCAGATGAGGCTGATGAATCCTTGAGGGATATTTTAGGGCCTGCACAATCATTCCCACCAGGCCATCTCTTTTTTTCCCTTTTTTAATTTAATATTCTTAAAATTATACCATACATAACATGCATATATATATACATACATACATATATATAATTCTTACTTTCTTACATTCTAATACATTATATCTAAATATCTTTAATATACCACCTCAGTGCCCCCCTTCCCCAGAGCCATTCCCATCCTTATATTCCATCCAAAATTTCAGCTCCTCTCATGAAGGTAATTTCCCATCTTCTTTTCTCAGTGTTTTTTCAATAAAATTTTTCCGTATTTCATCAAAGTCATTTCTTTTCCACAGTCCTTTTTTCACTTTCAATTTACATGTTAATTTGTCATTAATCGCCAATTTCCATACTTCTTTATACCAATCCTCCAATTCTACATTTATTTTCGTTTTCCAGTATCTTGCTATGATTCATCTCACTGCTGTAAACAAATTTGTTACCAAATCTTTTTCATCTTTTTCCCATTCCCCACCATTAAGGGGGTCTGGAAACCATGCCCTATGAGGAACGACTTAGGGAGCTGGGTATGTTTAGCCTGGAGAAGAGAAGGTTAAGGGGTGATATGATAGCCCTGTTTAAATATTTGAAGGGATGTCATGTTGTGGAGGGAGCAAGCTTCTTTTCTGCCTCTCCAGAGAATAGGACCCAGAACAACGGATGGAAGCTAGAGGAAAAGAGATTCCACCTCAACATTAGGAGGAACTTCCTGACAGTTAGGGCTGTTCGACAGTGGAACACACTCCTTCCTCGGAGTGTAGTGGAGGCCCCCTCATTGGAGGTCTTCAAACGGAGGCTGGATGGCCATCTGTCAATGGGGATGCTTTGATTTGGATTTCCTGCATGGCAGGGGGTTGGACTGGATGGCCCTTGCAGTCTCTTCCAACTCTATGATTCTATGATAACAAAACTATATTTGGTTTTCTATCTATTTTTATATTCATAATATTTTCTATTTCTAATATCACTTTCCCCCCAATTTTTGTACATATTTACATTGCCACCACATATGGATATATGACCCCAGTTCTTGACAACCCCCACCAGGCCATCTCTAATTTCATTCATAATAACCATATAGGACAAAAACAAAATACTGCAATATGGGGAGTGCTCCAAGTCCTGCTCAAGAGTCTAGCCTGCCTGCCATGCCCTTTTCCATAATATTCCATTTTATTCTGGACTTTGGGATCATAGACTGAATACTCCTAAACTCAGACCATGTGCTTTCTGTGGTGAGACTTCATACATGTATGGAACTTGGTACAGAGGTCTAAGAATTCAGGTTCGTAGTCTTTAGACGCCACAACTAAAAGTAAACATATCATTCCAGTTAACTCTCGGTAGAAGGCTGGTAGTCTCCCTCTGGTAGAAGTGGTGGTGTAACCATACCTTTACTCAAATGAAATTTCTGACTCCTCTTACCTTTGGCTGGCAAAGCACTGATCACATGATCTGCCTCCACACTGCCATCTTCCAGCATTATCTAAGAAAGAAAAGAATAACTGGTGCTAGCCATGCTCCTCTCAGGCACAAGAGAGACTGAGGTCTTAACTTCTCCCTCGGATCACAGTGAAGGTCTGCTGAGCCCAACTATGGACAGTTCTCATAGAAGGGAGAGCATCCTGTGTATCATTTCAGGCTGTTCATATGACTATTTCTCTCTTAGGCCTGTTACAGACTGCCAAAATAAAGCTGCTTCGGGTCTCTTTGGAGGTATGCTATTTAATTGATGCATGGGTCCTAAGAGTCCAGAGGTCGCACCAAAGCCACACTCCATTCCTAAGCACCAGAGTGCAGCTTTTGGTGCAGCTTCCGGATTCTTAAGATGCATGCATCATTTAAATAGCATACCTCCAAAGAGAGCCGAAGCAGCTTTATTTTGGCAGTCTGTAACAGGCCTTAATTAATGAAATATATGATAGCATTAAATCCTATCATTGTCCACCTGAACCCTAAAGCATTACAGACCAGAAATAGTCAAATTCTATAAGAGGGCACAGACTAAATGTTCACTTGGCTCGCTCAAACAAGACATTCAACCTTACACAAATTTCCATCTCCCAGATCCAGATTCATATAATTAATCCTCTTTTCTTCTTTTTGAAGTGTCCTCACTTCTGGGATTTTTGGCCTCAGCTTTTCAAAAAAGCAAATCAAAGTTCCAGGGCATTGACTCAAACTTCCCACACTTATAGCAAACATTACCTTCCCTTCAAGTGATTTCTTGGCTTTTTTTGTATTATTTAATTGCTGTTTAAATCATTTTTTATAAACATGAACACAATCATAAATATATTTTATAGCTATATAATAATATAGCTATATCCATAATAAACAGGCCAAAACAGAAAAATAAGCATACACCGACTCCCCCCAAACAGGTGGATATATACCATTATTACTCTACTGCCTTATATAAAATATATTTTAGCCTCTACAATATTTCCAATTCTGTTTATTTTACAAAACCTAAAACTGATTCATATCCCCAATGTCACTTCAATTATGTAATAAAAAAAACTCAATCTTTCTTAAAACTATTCAAAGATTTTTCTTTGATCAACAATGCCACTTTATCAATTTCAGCAAATTCAATCCTCTTCATTAGCCAATCCTCTTTGTTGTTTTGTCAGTGTCCTTCCATCTCTGTACATATATTATTCTCACTGCTGTAATCATATATTGCAATATTTTTTTCCATTATTGAAATGCTTTAAAACAATGTATGACCCCTGGGAAATTCATTTTGTGAGCAACTCAAAAATATAGATTTTTATTATTAATAATAATGTACAGTGCACCCATCTCATACATGGGTGTGCCATAATTGGCTTTCAACTTACAGTGAAGCTGTGCTCTGGAATAGGTAGTGGTGTGTGTGCTGTGTGCATGAGCTCCATTGTTTTCAATGGAGCTCGAGCATATGCAGTATTTCCCTTATGCAGGGGGGGAGGTCTGGAACGGATCCCCCGCATAAGGGAAGGCCCCACTGTATTTTACATGGCTTCACAAAAATTTTGTGAGGTAGGCTAGACCAAGTGAGCTTCATGGTTGAGTACAGTTTGAACCTGGCCCTCACCAATGCTAGCCCAACTCCAGCACTCCAAGAAAGCCTTCCTCAGTACTATCAATTCAATCATTCCTACTCAGCAGGCCAACTGCTTGCAGCTGTCTTACCCGCCAGGAGCCAGATGCTGATCTCTCCAGCTGTTTGACAGGGCTGTCACAGTGGATCTCCACCCCGCGCTGCTTCAAGAAATCCTCCAAAGCTTCAGGGAGGGACTGCA
Source organism: Sceloporus occidentalis (assembly GCA_023333645.1). Lineage (NCBI taxonomy): Eukaryota > Metazoa > Chordata > Lepidosauria > Squamata > Phrynosomatidae > Sceloporus > Sceloporus occidentalis. The sequence continues at coordinate 10,682,157 of JALMGF010000020.1, forward strand.
TTCCACCACGCAGGGACCATTGGCTCCAGCGCCCCTCCTGGGCCCTGCGGATCAGTGCAGACTCCAAGGGGATGCTTTTTCCTAGCATGAAAACAGTTGAGATAGAAGTGCTGAATAACCTCTCTCCTTCTTCTACAGTTGATAGCAGATTATTCTATTACATCTTTTCTCTATTGGATTCCTTTCTCTCTGTGTAGCAGGTAAGTCTCTAGTAGTTTGTATCTCTTGGCTGACAGAGACTGGCTAGCTCTTGTCAGGCTTTCTCAGATCTTCTCTTCACAGATTATACTAAATCATCCTTGAGCTTTACTGGCAATGATCCTTACTAGGTTTTCAACATGATT